>JAKSZU010000008.1:77635951-79005951 GCA_026018925.1 Tupaia tana
TGCTTGTTTATTAGTGTAATTACAGTATTTGCATACAACCTACACACATATTTCCCATGTACTTTAAAATAATCTCTAGATTACTTACTGTACTTAACACAAAGTAAATATCATGGAAATGGTTTTTATACCATATTTAAAAACCTTTATTATTTTAAATTTTATTTTAAAATTTAATTTTGAATATTTTTAATATGTAATTGGTTGAATCCATGGATGTGGAATCCATAGGTATGGTGGACTGACTTTATTTGCTTCTGCCATTCAACTTAACAGGCTGGTGTTAGTTTATAAAGTCCTGGAAAATGTGAGGGGATGTGTGTTAAGCTTAAGAGCTAATACGTAATTGGAACCCATTGAATACATTTTAATTTCTGAGTCTTACCAATATGTGCTTTTTTTTTTTTTCCATTACAGATTGTCTCCTAACCCTCTAGCTTTAATTGGACACTTCTTTGCTGTTGCCTTCTATGCCATATATTTTTGCTTTAAATCAGAACCTTGGATTACAAAACCCAGAGCCCTATTCAGTAGTGGTGCTGTATTGTACAAAGCGTGTTCTATAATATTTCCTCTAATTTACTCAGAAATGAAGTATGTGGTTTATTAAGCTGAAGGAGGAACCATTTGTGAATGAATATTTGGACCTCACCAAGTCCTCGGAGGCTTTTGGAAAAGGATGTAAATAGCATTGTACTTTTACCACTTCTAAAGCAGACACTCTTGGACCAAGATTGGAATTAATTTGAAGTTTTTGTATATAAACATATAAATACATGCTGAGATTTAAAATGAAGGGTAAATTAAGTTTAGATATTTAAAAGAAATGATTGTTACCATAAATTAGGTTTAATACGGAGGAACTACGTTTTCCTTTTGAATTTAGTTATTTGGGACAGGTTGTTGGGACATGCAAATAAAATGAAGAATGAACCTTCTTGTCTTTTTTTTGTGTGTGTGTGTTGTGGACTTCTTTATATTGACTTATGATAATGGAAAAGAAAGTCAAAGTGGGATGGATGGGAAGTGCAGAGGAATACTTCTTCTATTAAAAACCTCTGAGGGAATTGCCTTATCTTAGGACCTTTTTCCTCCTCTATCCATGATACAATTTTATAAAGTTATTTTCTGAAAAAACTACATTCATATACGAGAAGCAGGCATGAGCCTTATAAATAACACTGTATAACATTAATAAGGCTAGGGTTATTTCAATAAATAATGAATAGATAAATCAGTGTTTGTAATATCTGATGTAATAATGCCTTTAAAATCAGTAGAAATGTACTGATTAGTTTACAGTAAATTTGAAGAAGTTACAGGCATTCGTAGGGTATCATGAAATGTCAGTGTGCATGAACTATAATGAAAGCTAATTGTTATCCTGAAAGAGCAGTGATATAACCTGGAAAATAAAGTGACTACTTGAGATTCTAATTATTAGGGCTAAAATGACTTATCAAGCTTTTTTTGCTATAGGGAATGTGTACTCACCAGAGACACAAAGTGAGAAATCACCCTCTGGGGTGATGGCCACTCCACAATCCCTTCTCCATTCTCCTTTAGGGGTTTTGGGCATGCATGCATACACACCTGGCGTAGCCGCCGGGTCCGGGACTCGAACTGCTGTCGACTACGTGGGAGTCCAGCAATGTAAACATTATGTCATTTTTTTGGTATTTGCTGGACAGAGAGAGGGAGTGAGAAGTCACCTCCCAGAGGGGATGGACATACTGCAGTTCCTTTTCATCTAGTCTCATTTTGGGATTCTGGGTAGGCATGTCATGCACCCGGCATATTTTTCAAGCTACTGGGTCCAGAACTCAAAACTCTGGAGTTGGACATGTTAACCACCTGCACCTTAACCACCACGCCACCTGCTGGCCCCATAAATGTTTTTAAAATTAATTGTTAAAATTTTTTGAGTTTTTTTTTTTTTTTTTTTTTTTTTAATAGGGCGTCTGCCCTCTCCAGAGAGACAGTGAGAAATCACGCCCCCAGGGAGGATGGCCATGCTGCAATCCCTTCTCCATTCTCCTCTCAGGATCTTGGGCATGCATGCACATGTGCCCGGCGTAAGTTTAAGCCACTGGTTTGGGACTTGAACCACAGTCAACTACATGGGAGTCCAGCAACGTAGCCATTATGCTATCTGCTGGTCTCAATTTTTTAAATTCTTGAAGTCAGCTGAGGTCCAATTACTAACAAACAGTTTCAAACTTCACTTTGTCTTGTTTTAACAGCATATGGTAAACTAACTTAGTATGAGAATCTCTGTCTTAAACTTATGTTTTCTGGTTAAAAACTCACTTTCTTAGATCTAGTCTTTTTAGCATTTAGGCTTTCTTTTCACAGAGAATATCTCACTTTAAAATAGTTTTGAGATATTGATGATCCCATGTTACCATCCTTGGCAGGTAAGGCTTCCCAGGCTCCTTCACATGCTGAGCAATAGTTCACTTACCCTGTTCTGGGCTTCGACACCACCTCTTCTTCCCTTCTTCTCCACCAATTCCTTTTAACTAATTTTAAGAGATTTTTGCTATAGGGTGTGTGTGCTTCCCAGAAACAGAAAGAACCCCCCCCTCGCCCATGAGATAGCCATGCTACAATTCCTTCTCCATTCTCCTTTCTGGATTTTGGGCATGCACACACACAGCATGGGTGTGAGTTTCAATCTACTGGGTCCAGGACTCGAACCACGGTTGGCCATGTGTCAGTCTAGTGCCATAACCACTACACCACCTGCTGACCTCACTGATTCCTTTTTGAATCATTCACACTATGATAATCAAATGATCAGACTCTGTAAAGTTTTTTCTGTTTTTTTCCTTTCAGCATCTCAGAATTTGAGGCCTTCTGATAAAGGATGTTACCATAAAATCAGAAAACTATAAACAAACCTGAAAAACCATTTAGCCCTGGGTTTGGAGCTATTGTTAACTTAACAGTCTGGTTTGGGATATGATTTAGCTAGGGGCAAACCAGGACTCAGACTTTGCCTCCTGACTCTAAATCAGTGTTGCTTACCTTGTAAGTTGCTAAGTGACTGATGCATTTTTTAGATTCAGAGTTTGTTTGTTTGTTTGTTTTTTGTTAATTCCTTTCCTCTCCAGAGGACATAGCTATACATTCAGGGTAAAAACATCTTTCTTGTGGATGTCCAAATTGCCACAGTAGGATAGCAATTTCCTTTCCAGGGTAATTGTCATGCAGAAGTGATTTAGGAGTTTGAGGGCATTAAAAGCTTAAGGCTTAGCATGTTTTCCTTATCAAACATACATTAATTTAAAAAACTATGGATATGGTTGTGGGAAGCTGTGGTAGGAGTTGCTGAGGAAGGAAGAAGCTGGAAAGAGCAATTGAAGTTAGGGAGTCCATAGCAGGAATGCTGGAAGGGGACCGTGAGTCTTAGATACCAACAAACTTCCCATGTCACATACAGCACAAATTTTGTAGTCAGTACATTTGTGATGAATCTGGCTATTGCCATGTGCCTATCACTCTGTCATGGAGTGGGCCATTGTACCTACCAGAGTTATCTTCTAAACGATTTTTCACAGGGTCAATGTCCAGGATTTGAATTGTAAGCAGAGGGGACAACTTTGAGTACTGGCAATACTATTTTATTGAAAATCTGGAGTTCCACAAATAGTTCTTTAGAACATAAAACTAAATGGATTTATTCATAACAATTACATTCAGCATTTATAAGAGGCAGTACAAAATGTGTCCTGCTTCTACATGATATAAATTGCATATAATACCATGATTTAAACAATTATGCTAACTTGTGCTGTGAGATACATCTTATTCAGAAGGTCTGATGCTTCCCACAGGAGAAGGGGGAAATGCAGTTATATGAGCAGTTGAGATCTTTTCATTTCCAAATTCATTTTAGTAATGGCAAGGTTTAAAGACAATCCTTTCACTGAAGAAGTAGGAAAAAAGTTACAGGACTGTTCTGAACTCATCAAAAATGAAATTAGGCACATGTGCTTCAGCAACCTGAAAAACAATAGTTAAATTATTCATAGAGTTATAGTTGAACACATTCAAAATTTTCTATATGAATATTCAAGAAATGAAGATATTCTTTTTTCTCCCCTTTTTTTTTTCCTTTTTTTTTTTTTTGAGAGGTTTTCGCTATAGGACACGTGCGCTCGCCACACAGAGAGAGACATAGAGACAGAAAGCGAGAAATCACCCCCCAGAGGGGATGGTCACGCCGCAATCCCTTTCTCCTCCATTCTCCTCTTGGGATCTTGGGCATGCACGCACACGCGCCTGGCGTGAGTTTTAAGCTACTCGGTCCAGGATGCGAACCGCGGTCGACTACGTGGGAGTCCAGCGACATAGCCATTACACTAACTGCTGGTTCCCAAGAAATAAAGATATTCTTTTTTTTTTTTTTTTTTTTTTTTTTATGCTATAGGGCGCGTGCGCTCGCTAGACAGACAGAGAGGAACAGAGAGATAGAAAGCGAGAAATCACCCCCCAGGGGGGATGGCCACACCGCAAATCCCTTCTCCTCCATTCTCCTCTCGGGATCTTGGGCACGCATGCACACATGCCCGGAGTGAGTTTAAGCCGCCGGGTCCGGGACTCGAACCACGGTCGACTACATGGGAGTCCAGCGACATAGCCATTACGCTAACTGCTGGTCCCAAGAAATAAAGATATTCTTTGGAGCAAGGTGAATAACGGAAGAATTGGATTTACGTGGGTAGATCACTCCTTGAAACAGCCTCTTCTGTTGCTGGTGACCTCTGTACTACTAGCTCTTGGCACCACTAACCTATGAGGAGATGCCACACAACTCTCCCTGCCTATAAACATGAGCTCCTTCTTGGCTATTAAAGGTACTTTGACCCACTAGGAATGCCTCTGGGGAGTACTGAAGTATATGCGGGTCATCTAACAAATTATAATCATGACCAATTGAGGAAGAACGGGATATCTGACAAGTGACTGGGATGGTGGGGGAGATAATGAGAAAAGGAGACCAAATGGGGAGCAATAAGAAAAACCTTGTAAGAAGCACACGTTCCTTGATTGTTCTGAGGGGAAGCCTGAAAGAGCTAAAACAGGTTGAGTGGAGTAGAATGTAGAACTAAGTGGTCTGAGTAATTTTAAAAAGCAATGAGTTTTCTCTGATTATAAAGGTTATCACCTGCTAATTAGATGAAATTTGCAAATGCAGGCAAGCATAACGAAATGCTCCTGGGTCCAGCAGGTGGTGTGGTGGTTAAGGCACTGGACTCTCACATGGCCAACCACAGTTTTAAGTCCTAGGCCCACCACCTTGAAAATCACACTGGGTGTGTTTGTGTGCATTCCTAAGATCCCAAGGGATGAATGGAGAAGGAACTGTGGTGTGGCCTTCCCCCATTGGGGATGACTTCTCACTCTTCCTTTTACTCTCTCTGTCTCCAGTGAGTGCAAGTGCCCTATGGCAAAAATCTAAAAAAAAAAAAAAAAAAAAAAAAAAAAGGAAATGCTCTCTAATTTTAATCCCTTAGAGAAAACTAAAATTGATATTATTTTGTATTGAATTCTTCCAGTACATGCCCCCTCACTCACACATACTCTCTCAAAGTTGGTATTACATAACCTTGTATCCTTTATCTCTGCTAAATATGAATACCCTTGCACACACATCTTGGTGTACTTTTGCACATACATCCAGCAGGTAAATTCTTATCAGTGGAATTGCTGGAATCAGATTAAGAATATTATAAAAGTTTTAAAGAAGAGATAAAGCTAAATTACCTTCCTCGAAGACTAAGCCAATTTACATCTTCAGGAATGGGACTGAGAAGTCCTGTTTCTCCAAACATGTGGGGTTCAACATTATACTTTTCACCAATCTGATGGGTGGGAACAGTACTTTCACTGTTATTTTATGTCCCTTGCATAAAATTAAAGTTTAGCATTTTTCCTAATGGCTATAGGACATTTGTATTTCTTTTCCTGAAAACTGCCTGCTAATACACTTTGCTGTTTTTTTTTTTTTTTCTTTCTCTATTGGGATTTTTATTGAACTGGAAGAGCACACAACAAATCAAATAAGCTGGTCTTTGGTTAATAGGTTTTAGATTTTTGCCATAGGGCACGTCTACTTGCTGGGGAGAGAAAGATGCAGTGAGAGGGAAAGAGGGGGATGACTACAGTGATATCTCTTCTCCATTCTCCTCTAGGGATTTTAGGCATGCATGCATGTGTGCCTGGTGTGATTTTCAAGCCTCCAGGTCTGGAACTTGAACTATGGTTGGCCATGTGGGAGTCCAGCATGTTAACCACAATACTACCTGCTTGCCCTTGCATGTTGTTTTTCTTAAATTTAGAGACAGTTCTCTGACAGCATTTATAATAGAGCAAATTTCTAAATGTTTTCATCTATAGTTTCTTTTTTGGGAAGTTTTTAGCAAGTTCTGAGAGCTGATACATATTTGTCTAATACATCTGCTAATTATTTTTTATTTTATACTAGGTCTTTATTTGTAATTTGTTTTGACAATGCGGAAGATGTAAAGGGACTGACTAGCTATTTTTAGCCACATAATGAACTAATTGTCCCAGTACCATCTATTAATGAATACTCCTTTCCCCTCCTAACTTGAGAAGTTATTTTTCCTGTTATACAAATCAACATCTGTAGTCATGTAGAATTTTAGCTGTGACATAAAGTCAACCAACTCACTTTGGGAATGAAGTTAATGTGGAGAGAAAAGAACAAACCACACATGCTTGGGAACCAGCAGGTAGCATAATGGCTATGTCGCTGGACTCCCACGTAGTCGACCGTGGTTCGCGTCCTGGACCCAGTGGCTTAAAACTCACGCCGGGCGCGTGTGCGTGTGTGCCCAAGATCCCAGAGGAGAATGGAGGAGAAGGGATTGCGGTGTGACCATCCCCCCTGGGGGGTGATTTCTCTCTCTCTGTCTGTCTGGCGAGCGCACGCACCCTATAGCGAAAACCTCTCCAAAAAAAAAAAAAAAAAAAAACCACACATGCTCTAAAATGGTTCATTCTCTACCCTGACCACTGAAGGAATTTTCTCCTGGTTTGTTCATCTTAATTCCTCCTGATATGGGTGAATTACAGACAGGGGGAAGGCATAGAAGAGAGTGAGAAGAAGGAGTGTTAAGATCTGTCCTCTTGTAAAACACTTCACATAGTGGAGAAGGTAGGAATCTTAGGGCTGCGGGGCAGAGCAATAGTCAGGGGCTCGGAGGTACCCACTGTGAATGACCTAGTGACTTCACTCCTAGTAAGTCCAGGGCTAGTATTATTACCTTCTTTTCATGAGTAGGTTATTAATGTTCTTTACTGTCTTTCACTTACCCTCCTGGGTAGCTTTGTGTACCGAACGTAATCCTCCAGGAACAGAAGGGCACCCACAACATCTGCAGGCATTTCAGGTATCTTCTGGCTGTGGCAGAGAACAGTCTGGATCAATGGACTGCTGTGCACATGATTGACCCTCTGTCTAAATACTGAAAGACTGTGTGACAGATTACCAAATGAAATCAAAGACCATCCTCTTGATGCCTATGAAGTCACTATCCTGGTAACATCTCAACTTCTCTACATGGTTTGCTTGGGCTTTCACAATATGATCCCTGCTACCTACCCAGAATCTATCATCTTCCTCTGTTCCCCCTCAGCACTTTCTGATTCAACGCAAGGCAAGCCTCTTCTTTCCTATCCCCACAATCTTTGCAGCTACTTTTGCCTGCACACTTATTTGGAAGTACACTTCCAGACATTTTTCATGTCCTAGTTTGGGTACTTTCTCCATGAAGTCCTCCCTGAATCCTGCCGGGGCAAGTACTCTTTTCCTATGCTCTCATACTTGGTATCCTTCTCGAAGCCTCCGCTGCAGTTGTAGTGTGCTGGCCTGCCATCTAAAGTGTAAACTCCTGAGCGGCTGGGCTACATCTTCACCTCGCTATCCTTAGCAACTGGATTGGACCTGGAACATTACTGTACATTTGAGGATGTCAAATAAATACAGCTCCTAACAATTTTTCATATGGGATCTTACTCATGTATTCATTCATTCAACAATGATATTACCAAGCATTGTTGTAGAGAAAGGAATACAGCAAAGTGCACAATCGTCTCCTTATAGAAACTTACATTTTCATTTATATCAAAAAGACTTTTCGGGAACCAGGAGTTAGCATAATGGCTATGTTGCTGGACTCTCACATAGTCGACTGCGGTTCGCGTCCTGGACCCGGTGGCTTAGAACTCACGCCGGGCGCATGTGCGTACGTGCTCAAGATCCCGAGAGAATGGAGGAGAAGGGATTGCGGCATGACTACTCCCCCTGGGGGGGTGATTTCTCGCTTTCTGTCTCTGTGTCTCTCTCTGTCTGTCTGGCGAGCGCATGCGCCCTATAGCAAAAAAACCTCTCCAAAAAAAAAAAAAAAAAAAAAAAAAAAAAAAGACTTCTGAGATGTTAAAACTATTTCCAATTTAGGTCCCAATCAGCATCTTCTAATAAACATAATTTTATGGAACTGGATGACTGATCTATTTCTCTAATGATGTGTTACGTTTGAAAAGAGGCTTAATAGTGACTGTACCTAGAAAACTTGCACCGCTCTCATGGTTTCAGAATGTGACTAGGTCTGTAATTACTCTACTTGGGACAAGGGGAAGGTAGGAATCTCCACGCATCTCAGGTGGCATATGTTATTTTGCTTAGTTGAATCAGAAACTGAGTTGCAGTTGGACTCCGGTTCCTGATGATCACTCTCAGAATTGCTGATAACTTGCTGGCCTAGAGCCACACTTTACATGCTGGACAGTCATTAGTGAGGAAGAAGGACCTGCCATTAGTTGACAGATAGGGAACCATGGTTGGTGACAGTCAGGTGTGCGGTTACTTTCCGATAACCCCCTACATATCTGTCCCCTCCATGGTCCTGGGCAGATGCACTAGGCTTCTAGGTACCTTTGCTTTCCTTTCCAATTGACCTCTCTTTCACTTTTGAGACTTCCCCATCCTTCTGAGCTTTATCTTTTTCAACCGTAAAAAATCCTTTTGAGGGGCCAGCAGGTGGCATGGTGGTTAAAGTGCTGGACTTCCACATGACCAACCACGGTTCAAGCCCCAACCTGGTGGCTTGTTTTCTCACTTTCCTTTTCTCTCTGGACAAATTAAAAAAAAAAAAAAAGAAGAAGAAGAAGAAAAAATAATTCTTTGGAAAATCATATGTCCTAGACAAACAGCCAGTGTTTGTTGTTCAATTCATTTAGATGAGGAGGAACTGCCCCGATTGCAGCTCATGGGAACAAGATGTCAGGATTTAAAAAGAATGCAAAATCCATATGAACTGCTGGGTCACAACGGATGTTAAGATCCCACTTCTGTGCTTCTAGTTACTTTCTGTCGTGGGTCCAGGGTGAAGGAGCTAACTAGCCTTTCCACTCTAAGGGGAGGGCATGGGTCTCAAGTTTGAGAAGCTACATTTTAAGATAGTCAGTAACAAACTGGAACACCCAGAAGAAGTCATGTAGTATGGTGAGTAGCCTCTAAAACTATAGCATGTCAGGGACAGGTAGAAGGGGCTTATCTAAAGAAAGAGAAAGACCTAAGGTGGCAATTAATATTAAAAAATTGAAGTGAGGTTTCAAAGTAGGGAAGCTGTGTTTATTCTGGGTAATTACAAAGGGAAGGAAAAAAGTTCAGTGAGGGGACGGACTATGATGTAGCAGTAGAACATGATACTCTGCTAGGCAGACCACATGGGAGAACACAGACCTCTCAGAGTGCCCTTGGCACACATATGACCATGATGAGAACTGGCAGAGGCTGGGGGGTGGATCACAGCATACCCATTGGGGATGCGTCTCTCTGTCTCTCACTCATGAAATAAACAAATAAAACTTAAAGAAAAAAAGAAAAGAAAACAAGCTCAATGAGTAAAATCTTCAGAGATGTGGGTTTCTACTCATCACAATCGCAAATTTTCTAATGCTGAGAACAACACTCTCTACCAATGTACTCTGTTGCCTCCAGAGTTAAAACAGCCTCCTAGATGGGAATGTTCCAGCAGAGGCTGAATGACTTCTCATCAGGGGTGTCTTAGAGCTGATTCATACACTTAATAGGCAGTCAGTTAAATGCCCTCTGCATTTCCAATTTAAGGAATCAGTGACGTTTTGTGAGAACCTGGAAGATGGTTCTCGTTAATTAGTCTTTAAGTTACATTGGCAAAATGACCAAGTTGTAAAATTCAAAATTCCAAGTTACATGACAGGTTAGCAAGCTGACCCTTTAGGGTAACAGAAGGGATGACTCAGAACCCACTATCTCATGGAAAAAATTCTTTTTCCTATTCTAGAAAACCCACATTTTGGAGGTGAGGAGAACTAGCAAGAATTACAGGTTTATAAGCTTTGCATCAAAGAGCTACTTTTGTATAATTTCTGTTTCATTTTACATCAGGAACTCAGACTTCACCTAGGTTTTGATACTGATATGTTCTCTGACTCCCAATGAAGTGTGTGGAACCTTCTGTTGGAAGTGGTCAGAACACAGTGACAAACTGAGACCTGAGAGCTGGATCCAAAATGGCCCTTTCTTCCTCATGGTGGCTACTTATCGTGGTTATGACTCATCCTTGGAAAGTCACTGGCTGTACGCCTAAAGGAGTTCCCCACCTGGATGATAAAGGATGGGCACACCTGTAATTGCTCCAAGCAAGGAGATGTGCCCTGACCTGCTTTGCAGAGAAGTATAAGCAGGCACTTCTCATCTCTACAAGGGTGACAATAAGAGGAATTTGGCATGCAAAGTTAAAGTCAGCTTTTGTGACATTAAGTTCCATTTATTCCTGTTGGTCTTCTGTACCTTGTACATTGCTCCACTGTGGAGCGGATAAACTGACCGATCAGTGCCAGGAACTGTTCGGTGTACCGAGAATGAAACTGCTTCAGCAGAGTGAGCAATCCCAGGACAAGTGGTGGCCAATCAACAGGGTCAGTAGGTTTTCGGCAGACCATGCCTGCAAGGGAATGAATTAAAGACTGAGTGAAGTAATTGCCTTTGGTAACATGAAACGCACATTAACTCTCGTGAATGTGAAGACGTTAGCACATGTGAATGTCAAATCACTGTAGATGGTTATTTGAAGGGAATGACAATTCTGAATTAGATTTTGAATTACCCACAAAATTGACAAGAGCATTCTAGTAGTCTGAAGCATTAAAAATAATTTTTATAATTATTATTACTGTTTCTTTTTGGTTATACAATTATTGTATATTACTGTAGAAAAGCTTAAGGAAATGGGTAAATGTAAATGAGGAAATCAAAATCAGCTTTAACTGACTCTTGTTAATAGCAGCATGGCATACTAGATACCCTGAACTACTCCTAAGTGAATATAATTAAAATGCTGGCTGAAATATTTTAAAATTATCTTTTTTTTTTTGCACATTACTGAAATAAATGATTTATTTATAAATGAAAACAAATGAACAATGAACAGTATCTCGAAGGTTGAAAAAAGCGACACAGTACTGAATACACAACTTTTGATTTTCTTCAGATTCGGTTTTTGTTGTTGTTTTATAATTTTCCTAGAGGGTGTGTGCTCTTGCTGGAGAGACAGAGAGAGTGAGCACAGCGAGTACACTCCCCAGGGGGATGGCCACAGTACAATCCCTTCTCCTTCATTCTCCTCACAGGATTTTGGGCATGCAGACACACACCCAGTATTTCTCAAGGTACCAGGTCTAGGACTTAAACTGTGTAGTTGGTCACATGGGATCCAGACATTTTAACCACTATGCAACCAGTTGGCCTGCATTTTGTGATTTAATTATACAAAGATGAGTCAGTTCTGCACCCTACCTAAAAATATTTACTTATTAAAACTATACCAATACTTTAATCAACTATACAAAAAAGATAATGAGACAAACATGTGCATTTATAGAACTGCCTATCAGTCAGGCCAGATCCCTGCAGAGGGAATTTCAGCATGACCTCATTCATCTGTAAGGGCACAGAGCAATCCTTGTTCAGACGGGCACTAATCTAACTTGTCTGGCATGGTCAGACCTGTCCTTCCTGATGGCTTCCTCTTGCTTATGGATGTGCACGTCCACTTGTCTGCTTCTTAGAGCAGACGTTGACCTTCCTCATCCACCAGCCCTTGGAGGAGGACTGGGGCCACGCAGATGATTGATTCAACCCATTCTTCAGGGAGGGTTTCCAGGTGGTCCTCTTTTGTCATCATATCTAGAATCAGATGAGTTTCCGTAGCTGCTTCTTTTTTTCACATCTTGCTGAAGGAGAGTTTTGAAAAACAAAACTACAAACTCGGCTATTCCCCAGAAAAAAAATCTGTTATCAAAGATAACTTCCAGCCTTTGCATTTTTCTTCCCTCTCCCCACATGGCGGCCTCAGCAAAAAAGAATAAGAAGGGTCAGACTATTTCCCTAACAGACTTTCTGGCTGAGGATGGGGGTACTGGTGGAGGAAGCACCTATGTCCCCAAACCAGTCAGCTGGGCTGATGAAACAGACGACCTGGAAGGAGATGTCACAACCACTTGGCACAGTAACAATGACGATGTGTATAGGGCACCTCCAATTGATCGTTCCATCCTTCCCATTGCTCCACGGGCTGCTTGGGAACCCAATATTGACCGGAGCCGTCTGCCCAAATCGCCACCTTACACTGCTTTTCTAGGGAACCTGCCCTATGATGTGACAGAGGACTCCATTAAGGAATTCTTTAGAGGATTAAATACCAGTGCAGTGCGATGACCACGTGAATCCAGCAATCCAGAGAAGTTGAAAGGCTTTGGTTACGCTGAATTTGAGGACCTGGATTCCTTGTTTAGTGCCCTGAGTCTCAATGAAGAGTCTCTAGGTAACAGGAGAGTTCAAGTGGATGTTGCTGATCAAGCACAGGACAAAGACAGGGATGATCGTTCCTTTGGCAGAGATAGAAATCGGGATTCTGATAAAACAGATACAGACTGGTGGGCCCGTCCTGCCACAGACAGCTTTGATGACTACCCACCTAGAAGAGGTGGTGATAGTTTTGGAGACAAGTATCGAGATCGTTACGATTCGGATGGGTATCGGGATGGGTATTGGGACGGCCCCTGTTGAGACATGGATCAGTATGGGGGCCAGGATCGCTATGATGACCGAGGCAGTAGAGACTATGATAGAAGCTATGATTCCAGGATAGGCGGTGGCAGAAGAGCATTTGGTAGTGGGTACCGTAGGGATGATGACTACAGAGCAGGTGGGGACCACTGAGAAGACTGATATGACAGGCGGGACAATCGGTCATGGAGCTCCAGAGATGATTACTCTCGAGATAATTATAGGCAAAACGACAGAGGTTCTCCCGAAAGACCCAAACTGAATCTAAAGCCTCGGAGTACTCCTAAGGAAGATGATTCCTCTGCTAGCACCTCCTAGTCCAGCCGAGCGGCTTCTATCTTTGGAGGGGCAAAGCTTGTTGACACAGCTGCTAGAGAAAGAGAAGTAGAAGAAAAGCTACAAAAGGAACAGGAGAAATTGCAGCAGCAGTTGGATGAACCCAAACTAGAATGACGGCCTCGGGAGAGACATCCAAGTTGGTGAACGAAGAAACTCAGGAACGGGAAAGGTCGAGGACAGGAAGTAAGTCATCAAAGACTGGAACCTCAGCCACATCTGGCAGAAGTAAGTCAGACCAGGATGCATGAAGGAGAGAGAGTGAGAAGTCTCTAGAAAATGAAACACTCAGTAAGGAAGAAGACTGTCACTCTCCAACTTCTAAGCCTTCCAAACCAGATCAGCCTCTAAAGGTAATGCCAGCCCCTCCACCAAAGGAGAATGCTTGGGTGAAGCGAAGTTCTAACCCTCCTGCCCAATCTCAGAGCTCAGACACAGAGCATCAACACCCTACTACTGGTGGAGGAAAAGTAGCTCCAGCTCAGCTCTCTGAGGAAAGACAAGCCAGGAGAGATGAAAATAAAGTAGATGGGATGAGTGTCCCCAAAGGCCAAACCAGGAACTCCAGCCGTGGTCCAGGAGATGGAGGGAACAAAGACCACTAGAAGGAATCAGAGAGGAAAGACGGCAAAAAGGATAAGGACTCCAGATCTGCACCTGAGCCAAAGAAACCTGAAGAAAATCCAGCCTCCAAGTTCAGTTCTGCACGCAAGTATGCTGCTCTGTCCATTGATGGTGAAGATGAAAATGAAGATTACACTGAATAGACCTCTTCGTCCTGTGCTTTCTCTTTGTCTCTCTTCACCCTGGAACACTCAAAAGCAATCAAGCCTCTATCCAGACAAGACAAAATAAAACTCACCATCTCCTGGAAAAAAAAAAAAAAAAAGGTAACCTCCACAGGGACTGACTCTGGCTGTCCAATACTTGTCCGTTCGATATGGAAACCATCATGCTTCCCATTCCCTGCTTCGGAGCTGCTGAAGAACTTGGACCTCCTCAGCTTCCCTAAAATTATCTTTAAGTACAATATTAAGGCCAGCTGATGGCATGGTGGTTAAGGTGGCTGGATCCCACATGACCAACTGCGTGGTTTACCTGGACCTGGCAGCTTGAAAAACATTCCAGGCATGTGTCCATATGTGCCCAAAAGCCTGAAAGGAGAATGAAGGAGAAGGGACAGTGCTGTGGCCATCGCATGGAGGGGTGCTTTTCACTTTCCCTCCTCTGACTCTGGTGACTGCACGTGCCCTTTAGCAAATTTAAAAATAAACACATAAACATGAAATTGTTATAAGAAAAGAAGCTGCACAAGTCAAGAGAGTGGAGTTGGCTTTTTCACTAAGGATTTCTTCCAAAATGTGGAGACCTTGACATTCTCCATGGATGGCTACATGGGAAACAGGAAACAGATCCTAGGGCCTTCGGGGGGAAACACGATGCTGAGAAAGAACAAAGTTGGAAGACTTACATAGCCTGATTTCAACAGTCACTGTAAAGTTATAGTAAGATAGTATTGGCATAAGGATAGAAAAACAGGTCAATGGAACAGAACAGAGAATCTAAAAAGAAATCCACCCTTTGAATTTTCAAAAATATACCAAATAATTTAACGAAGAAAGAGGATTCTTTTCAGTAAATGGTATGGAAACTGGACAACCTTACAGAGGGAAAAATGAACTCTGACCCTATCCTCACACTGTACACAGTAAGTAATGTGAGATGGACAACATTCCTTCGTGTAAAAGCTAAAATAGCAGCTCTCTTGAGAAAGACTTAGCAGGATAGTTTTATTAATTTGAGGTGTGCAAATTTAGCACACAGAAATTTCTTAGTACACAGAAAAGACTAATTACAAAGGAAAAAAATGGACAAATTGGGGGCCAGCAGGTGGCATGGTGGTTAAGGCGTTGGACCTCCCACATGGCTGAATGCAATTCAAGTTCCAGACCTGGTGGCTTGCCTTCTCACTTTCCCTCTCTCTCTCTCTCTCTCATTCTGGTGAGCACATACACCCTTATAGCAAATTAAATAAATAAGTAAATAAATAAAATTAACTAATTCTTTAAATATATATAAAAAATAGACAAATTGGACATTGTCAACAATAAAACTATAAGGTTGTTGGAAAAGTCATGATGTCTTTTTTCTGTTTTTCTATTTTTTTTCTATGTAAAAATGTGTCATGACTTTTCTGATAACCCAATAATTTAAATCACCTGTAGAAAATAGACAAGTCACAGTGTATGTATGAGAAAATGTTTGTAATACATATATTTAACAAAGAACTTCTGTCTACAATAGATAAATAACTCCTACAACTTTGTAGTAAATAGCAAACAACTCAATTTAAAAATGAGCAAAAGACCTGAACAGATGCTTCACAGAGAAAGATATTAAGGAATGGGCAATTGCATATTTAAAAGCACTAGATATCATTAATCAAGTTAAGTTAAAACTACAACAAAACACCATACATAGTCATCTGAATAACTAAAACATTAAAAAGACTGACACCATCAAATGCTGGTGAGGATGTAAATGTGTATATATAGTCATTGTCTGTGAGGCTATAACGGTCATAACCACTTTGGATAAAGGACTGGCTGCTTATTATAAAGTTATACTAATCAGACAGCCCCCCCCCCCCCCCAACACACTCCCCAGATCCCATATTTGGGTTTTTGTAAAGATCTGGAAATCTCTTTCTTAAGTCAGCAGTGCTAGAATAAGCTATTCTGAATTACCTAACCTAGGCTTGGCAATTATCTAACTCAGGTTGGATAGTTCTGATTTTGACTTAGGTCCACTGTATGATGCCTACATGCATGTGAGAACATGAAGACCTAATCCGTTAGTACTTAGTATAGAGAGATAAGCCTTTCTAGGTGGGCAGAAAAAGTGATGTTAGAAAACACTTTCGCTACAGAATGCCAAAAGCCTTCCTTAGGGGCTAGCCCTGTAGCTCAGTAGTTATAGGAACTGATCCCCGTGGCTGACTTCAGTTCGAGTCCTGGTCCTGCAGTTTGGAAGATATGCTGAATGCAGGTGCATGAGTGCCCCAAATCCAGACAAGATGGAAAAATGGAGAAAAGAGGACTGTGACATGACCATGCCCCTCTGGGGAGTACTTTCTCTTCTTTCTCTCTGTTTCTTTGTCTCTCTCTGGTGGGCACATTCACCTTCTGGCTATTAAAAAACAAAAAACAAAAGACCAAAAACCTTTCTTAGAAGACAGACCAAGTTGGGTGTGCATTTCTTATTTAGCCTTGAGAACAATGCCCCTGAGGTTAAAGGAATGTTTGTAGTATACAGAGACTGACGTTTTTCCCTCAGACCTGCTTTTCTTTCATGTGATTCTTGTGTTAACTCATTACTTTCTAATTCATAAAAGTTAACTGTGGATTTGCAGAATTCTTAAAGGTTTTCTTTTAAGATCTGGGAATTCCATGGGAGAGTGACTTGCTTTCCAAAAGCAGCTGTATAATCAAGGTGCCAGACCTCAACCACACGTATGATTTCAAAAGAAATTACTGTAGAAGGAGAGCAGTGAACCAATACTTATAAGTATAAACTTCACAGTAACTTGGGATGGCCCTTTAAGTTGATCTTGACCAATATACAGAAAGGGATTTTGGACCCATTGAGCGCTCACTCTGTACGAGGTACTGTGACTTGGTGAGTGACTGTGGTGAAGCCCGAACCCAAGCCCACACTCGTTCCCTCCCTCCTGCAGTAGGTATCCAGTGGGGGCACCACACTCTGCTCTCCGTGGAATAACAGGTACTGCTATGGGAACAGCGTCTAGGACTGATCAATGTTTTTTTTTTTTTGTTTTTTTTTTTTTTTGGAGAGGTTTTTGCTATAGGGCGTGTGCGCTCGCCAGACAGACAGAGACAGAGAGACAGAAAGCGAGAAATCACCCCCCAGGGGGGATGGCCACGCCACAATCCCTTCTCCTCCATTCTTCCCTCGGGATCTTGGGCACGCACACATATGAGCCCGGCGTGAGTTTTAAGCCACCAGGTCCGGGATGCGAACCGCGGTTGACTACGTGGGAGTCCAGCGACATAGCCATTACGCTAACTGCTGGTCCCATCAATGTTTTTGAATGAGAAAATAACATTAAAAAGATTTCACGTTTTTACCCTATAAATGTGAATAAGATAAAAAGGGAACTACGTTAAGGAAGCAATACATTCTGGCATCTCTGGGTAGGAAAAAATAACATGGTTACATTGGTAGAAATGTTCTTCTAATGCTTTTAAAGTAAATTAAACTCTACAGTGGAGTTTTAAAATTCCACTTAATTGGATACAAAGTATTAGAGACAGAAATATTTGAGAATCTATTAGGTAATTATAAAAGGTTCATCTGTGACAAAAAAAAATTAGGGTTCTACTCTGGACAGGGCACATATGTTAAAAGCCTTTGGCATCTACTGTTTGCCCTGCATAATTTGACATGTAATCATACATTTATAAAATCCTAGCTAGTTCTGCATTAGTCTTATCGCCTAACTATATTTTTAGTCTTCACATCACAGTTTCAGATACACACCAGGCATGTGACACTTGTTGAAAGGATAAAACATTGGGACCAGCAGATGGTGTAATGGTTAAGTCACTGGACTCCCATGTAGTTGACCGCAGTTTGAGTCCCTGACTTGGAGGCTTAAAATTCACTCCGGGCGTGTGTGCATGTGTGCCCAAGATCCCAAGAGGAGAATGGAGAAGGTATCATGGTGTAGCCACCCACCCTGTGAGGGGTGATTTCTCAGTTTCTGTCTCTCTGGTGAGTGCATGTGCCCTGTAGGAAAAATCTCTCCAAAAAAGGGAAAGGATAGAACATTAACCAAAAGAAAATTCTTTCATACCATAATGAGCTGCCTAAACATTGAACAAGAAAGGAAAAGCAGAGGTCACATATATTCTCCAATGTTGGGTAATGAACCGTGGAAAGGTGGACCATACTGGCTTGATTTTAAATCCACTATCTACATTTCAATAAAGGGCACCGTATTTCAAAGGCACAACAAAGACAGGGGTTTCATAAACGTGCACATAACTAAGAAAAGATCTCCTATCTGACACAGCATTCTACTCAGTGGCTGGCTAGATAATAATCCATTGCTATTGTAACTTATTGCAAAGAATAAATTGTCAATACAATACCTAGATTTTTGTTGTACTGAAGTTTTGGCAACTGAGCGATCAAAAACAGAAAGTTGACAACTGGGAAATAGGGTAAGCGCTTTGTTGTTATGTATATCTGGAAAGAGAAAGGTAAGAAAAATGGATGATTTCTTCGCATTGCACAATATCACAGAACACATTTTCAAAATAATTGCAATATGCTCTTTACACTACTCAAAACTTGGGTGGTTCCCTTAATTAGCCACCTTTAAAGTTTTATTTAACACTTCAGGCTCTACCCAAACATAAATATTGATAGTTAACCATTAGCCCTTCTGGAAAAAGAATAATTGTGTTTAGAGATTAGCAGTTATTTTCTCCCTGAATCCTGTTAATGTCATTAATAAATAAAGAGGAAATAAGGTGATGAGCAACAACGGGAAGGGAAAGCAAAATAAAGAGTGGGTAAGGCAGAGCTGGATGGGGGGACAGAGGGAGGGAATGGGGAAGGAAGAGAGGGAGAGGAGAAAGAAACTGTACAGTAGCAAGTGGTAGGACGTGAGCAGGAAGGGAAGCTCTCCTTTGCCATCTGTTTTATCCTGGGCAACGTCATGGAGCAGTCTCTCAGTTCATATGGCAAAAAGTACAGTTAAGGTATCCACAGCCATGCCCATCCTTCCAGCTGGCCCTGGATCCCTCAGGAGTCAGGGGAGTACAGTAGTTAGGAGCACAGGCTCTAGATTGCCCGCTCTACCACTTACTACTGTGGAGGCTGGTGAAAGTGGTAACCTCGCTGAGCCCCAGGGCCTCATTTAGTACAGGCTGAATAGCCCTTATCTGAAATAGTTGTTTTGGATTTTTTTAGATTTTGGAATATTGCATATACACTATGAGGTATTTTGGAAATGGGACTCAAGTCTGAACATGGAATTCATTTACTCATATACTCCTTACACACATCTCCTGATAACTGCATACAATTTTCTATATTGTAGTATTTTGATGGAACCCATAGCATGATGTCAGGTGTGGAAATTTCCCCTTGTGGTGCCATGTTGGCACTCAAAGTTTCAAATTTTGGAGCATTTCGGATTTCAGATTAGGGCTACTCAACCTGTAATGGCATATTTCACAGGGCTGCAGTGAGAATATGACATCTTCCATAGTGGGATTTACAGTGTTTGGCACATAGTAAATACTCAAAAGCTGTTAGGGACTATTCAGGTTCACAATCTTTTATCCAAAAGTCAAGGGACAGTACAGATTTCAGAATTTCAAATTTTATACATTTTAGAAAGGTAATAATACAGGTTCTAAGGTAATTCTCTACAATCAAAATCATTGGTATTTATGCATCAAACCATATGAATATTCACACTAATAAGTACAAATAGCCTTATATCAGTCCAGGACAGGTTTTGCCTGTGAGGTCTGGTATCAACTTATAAAAACTTTTTTAGTTCCCAGAAGTGTTTGGAGTTCAGAGTTGCAGAAAATGGTCTGTAACCCACATTATGATGGTGATTACTATCAAATCAACCACAAGGATAAGCATCTTTGAGCAAGAAAGATCAAGGTTACCGTTTAGCTGCAGTTCAAATATCAAATCCCAGGCAAACCCTAAACTAATCCCTTAGATTGATACAGCACTTTTCACTTTCTCACGAGCTTTGAATATTACCTCACTTGATTCTCACAGTACCAAGTCAGGTAGGGAAGGTGTGATCCTCTCCCTGCAAAGGGGAGAGAACCTAACTGAATGGAGGTTCTGGGTCTGAACCCAGGATCTTCTGATATTTTTGCACAGTGATCTGTTATCTGGGCCAAATCACCTTCTATACCACACTGTCCACCACTATCCCATTATGTATTTTAATCATTAACCTTATTCAGAGGGTTGTGAATGCCAGCTGCCTCCAGATAGGCTGTAATTTCATATAAAAGTGTGTTATCTTCTTTAGGGTAAGGAAGCGAAGGGTCCTGATAGTGGGCTTCAATATCTGCTAGGAGAGCCCTAAATGAAGAAAAGAGTCAGTGACAGACATTAGTGATTAACTACATTTATACAACAGTAAGTGCAAGGCCAATGACATAATTTT
This sequence comes from Tupaia tana, assembly GCA_026018925.1. Lineage (NCBI taxonomy): Eukaryota > Metazoa > Chordata > Mammalia > Scandentia > Tupaiidae > Tupaia > Tupaia tana. Next base: position 77,656,669 of record JAKSZU010000008.1, read on the forward strand.
TCTGGGCTTCAAGCTTCCTCACCTGTAAAATGAAGGTTTGATTCATCTGATTCTCAACTTTTGTTTCTTTCTATCTTTTTTTTTAAGAGAGATTTTTTCTGCTATAGGGTGTGTGTACGCACCAGAGAGACAGAGAAACAGAAAGTGAGGACTCACTCCCCAGAAGGGATGACCATGCAGCAATCCCTTCTCCTCCATTCTCCTCAGAATTTTAGGTATGCATGCATATGCACCCGGCATGAGTTTTTTTTTTCCCCTTTGGAAAGGTTTTTGCTATAGGGCGTGTGTGCTCACCAGACAGACAGTCAGAAAGTGAGAAATCACCCCTCCAGGGGGGATGGCCACGCAGCAGCCCCTTCTCCGCCATACTCCTCTCGGGATCTTGGGCACGTGCGCACACGTGCCTGGCGTGTTTTAAGCCACCGGGTCTAGGACTTGAACCGCGGTTGACTACATGGGAGTCCAGCGACATAACCATTACACCATCTGCTGGTCCCCTAATTCTCAATTTCTATGCCTGTAAGTGGTTACATGGAAAATCTGACCTAGAATTACTATATATTTTGGAGTCAGTGTTAACCAAATGCCTTCACCATTCAAATTGTCATGAACTGATCAAATCAGTTCTCAATACTCACTCTGTCAAAACCACTGATTTAGGGATTGAATGGTATGGATTATTTACCTTTTTTTTTTTTTTTTTTTTTTTTAGAGATTTTTGCTATAGAGCATGTGTGCTTGTCAGAGACACAGAGACAGAGATACAGAAAGCAAGAAATCACCCCTCAGGAGGGATGGCCACACCACAATCCCTTCTCTTCCTTTCTTCTCTTGGGATTTTGGCCATGCACACATATGCGCCCTGCATGAGTTTCAAACCTCTCAGTCCAGGACTTGAATGCAGTTGGCCATGCGGGAGTCCAGTGACATAAATATTATGCCATCTGCTGGTCCTTGGATTATTTATCTTTAAGTAGAAGGCTGGAAAGGAGAGTGCTTGCTGGGGAGGTGCAAGACAGGAGTGTAGTTCAGGACACAAGGCCATGATCACTCCTGATAATCAACACAGCTTCAATTACCCTTGGATGATAAGTGATTGGGCCTGTTGAAAGCCAGTTGTGGATTGTGGTAATTGCTGTCAAATCTGTGTAAATACCTAGCAGTGTCTGGTGCATGTTATGTGATCAATATATGTTGGATGAATAAATGAATCCAAAAAAAGAAAAAAGGAGAGGGAGAGTGAAAAACACCAAAAGAACATACTGAAGAAAGGCTTCTGAAGGCAGATATGATTATCCAAGGAAGGAAGCCTATGAATTCAGAGCCCCCTGATCCCAAAAGAACTTAAAAGTCTAAGAACTGGAGAAACCAGGGTGCTTGAGTGATGAACAATCCAGGCCCATAGACGGTTTCTCAAAACCTGGCACTTACTTATTAAGATTCTCCAAAGCAGCTGCCAGATGTTTGGAGTCAAACCGACAAGAATAATTTAATTCATTTGCGATTTGTTGTCTCAGAATCTGCATCTGCCCAACCTGTGATTGGCAAGAGAAAGGTACATATGAGCATCTCAAAGTGACAGTGATGAGGCAAACACAACGATGGCAAGTTTTCCATTAGAAGGGTCACAGCCTTCTACAGGAAACTGGAAGGATATCCTGGACTGGTTCCATGGCCAAGACCCACATCATACCTGAGGGAGTATAAGACCCTTTAAGTCTAGATAGGCTCCTGCATGTCGACCTCACAATGTCTCTCAAATCTGTTTTATAAAGTGATCCATTCTGGACCAGCTGGTGGTATGCTGGTTAAGGTAGATGGACCCCATATGGCTGACTACACAGTTCGAGTCCTGGATCTGGCAGCTTGAAAAACATGCCAGGCATGTACATGTGCATGCCTACCCAAAATCCCAAATGAAGGGAAAATTGGAGAAGGAATTGTGGCATAACCATCCTCCATGGAGGGGGGGGCTTTCTCACTGTCCCAATTCCCTGCCCTTCCCTCCCTGCCCCCTCTTGCCCCCTGCCGTGTCTCTCTCTGGTAAACACAAGCATTCTCTAGTAAATTAAAAAAAAAAAGTGACCCATTCATGTTCAGTTGTTTATGTTTGAAAGGTATCTTCTTTGGAGCTATATATACATATTTTTTAAAGAATTATTTTATATAACTTTATTTTAATTTGATCAGAGAGGGTCAGAGTGAAAGAGAGAGTAAGAGGGGAAGTGAGAAAGCAAGCTGCCAGGTCCAGGACTTGAACCATGGTCCCTCAACCACCATGCCACCTGCTGGCCCCTGGAGCTATATTTTCGATATTTTGAAAATCAGCTCTCCAAGTTTAGTAGCCACTCCGAGAAGTCCTCCTTCCTTTTATTTCTACTAAACAAACTTTCTCCAGCCCTAATGACATCATTTTACTCCAGGATTCTCAAATTTGGTGAATGTCTTCCCACATCACTCAAGATTACTTAATTATGTAGATTACAAAAAACTATCTTAATCTGTTTTTGAATTGCTAACAGAAATACCTGAGCTAGGTGATTTCATAAAGAAGTTTTAGAGGTTTATTAATAAATTCATGATTCTGGTGGTTGGAAAGGCCAAAGACCTAGGCCTACAGCACGGTGTACAGAAGCACAGAGATGGCAGGCATGTGCGGAAAGATAGAGCAGCTTGTTCTTTCTCTCACAGAGTAATTAGTTCTCATGAGGACTAACCCCTTCTAATGAGATCTAAAACTCACTCACTAGGTCCCATGAGCCATCATTAATGTAGTCAGGAGAGTGCTTCCTCCACGATGCAATCACTGTGAACCAATCACTACCAACTAGGCCTCACTACCTCCAAACATCAAATCCCAAGACAAGAAATTTGGGGAGAAAAATTGTAACAATAACCTATATAAAATCTCTGAAGAAGGCCCCTCTAGTAGTAACTAGGGATTGAATGGTATGGATCTAATCCAGGGGTTATTAATCTTAATCTTTAACCCTTTAACTGAGGGATAATTTGGGGGTCCTTAACCTTAATCTCTTAATCTAGGGGTTCTCCGGACCTCTTTGGGAATTTGGTGAAGCCTATGTACATCAGCTCAGAATAATGCTTTTAAATGTACAGAATAAAACTTAGAGGAGGAAATGGAAGCCAATGATGATAAAATATAATTAATCAACCTATTAAAAGAAAAAAATTTGTGGTTTAGAATTAAGACAACTTGGTGAATCAAGTATAGTAATTTCAAAGAATCGAGGAACATAGATGATAGTTGGAGACAGCTCTCTGCTGGGTAATAGGATTGACTTGAGATGGAGTTCAGTTTTTATCTATAAACTTGTCAGCATATTATAAAGTCAATAGTATGCTCTTTGAAGAGCCACTTTGAAGATTTCCTTTGATCTCTCTAGACCCCCTAGAGGGCAGACTCAGGTCTGTCCAACCTGAGGGAATTTTTCGCTCTTCATGAAAGGTTTTCCAACAACTAGAATCGTAGTTTAAGATGCTCTCAATGTCTGACAATCACGAGGCTAAGGGAATGTCAGACCTATATACATCAGGGGACATCTAGCACAATTATCGGCTCCTTGTTTTATCAGTTCTGTTGATTTTAGTGCTCAAAAGTAAACGAAACGAACTACTCACTACAATTATGGGACATATGTTGTGAATCTGGTTGAGACACCAGTGAGTACTGTCTCATGAGTAACTTCATATAATTGGGAATAAGAAAATGGAATTTTTCCAAATTCCTTTAGCATTCTATTTTTTTAATGGTATGTGATACTTTTAATTGTGAATCACAGTTTTCTACCAGGAAATCTATCTTTCCTACTCGATTTTAAGTAGGCTTTCTGAGGCGACAGTGTTTCATTTAACTGTCTCTCATAGTGGCTGGCCATGCCCTGTATGTAATGGATGTTCAAAGGTTGTTGGACGTCTCTAATCATCAAAGGATGAGAGAACAACATGAAGATGCGAAGGGAGTTAGGGTTAGGGTTGGGCAGGAAAGCAGATGATGGGATTCTGAAATAAGGTGGATTTCCATCCGGCAAATAAATTTCGTTAGTCTTTCTTATTCATTTCCAAAGATGCAGTCTTTCAGTTACAGCATAAGGAACCTGGCTTTCTAACATTTGTATAGATACAAGAAGGGAGGCAGACAATTCTAATGGTGACTTGGAGCAGATTAGGTCTATTTATTGATACATCAGTAAAGTAAATAAACTTGTTTTATAAGGATGAAAAATCTCAGCTCCTTGGGAACCGGCAGTTAGCGTAATGGCTATGTCGCTGGACTCCCACGTAGTCGACCGCGGTTCGCGTCTCGGACCTGGTGGCTTACAACTCACGCCGGGTGCGTGTGTGTGCGTGCCCAAGATCCCGAGAGGAGAATGGAGGAGAAGGGATTGCGGCGTGACCATCCCCCCTGGGGGGTGATTTCTCGCTTTCTGTCTCTCTGTCTCTCTCTGTCTGTCCGGCGAGCGCACGCGCCCTATAGCGAAAAACCTCTCCAAAAAAAAAAAAAAAAAAAAAAATCTCAGCTCCTTGTGTGAAAAGGCCAAAAGGCATGATCAAAAAGAACCAGTTTTCTGGAGCAAAAGGAAAATAACAGGCTCATAAGAAGTCTAGTTAAGAATAGGCCCAGAAGGGAAGATAAAGAAATAAATTTAGGGAACCAGCAGTTAGCGTAATGGCTATGTCGCTGGACTCCCACGTAGTCAACCGCGGTTCGCGTCTCGGACCCGGTGGCTTACAACTCACGCCGGGCGCGTGTGCGTGCGTGCCCAAGATCCCGAGAGGAGAATGGAGGAGAAGGGATTGCGGCGTGACCATCCCCCCTGGGGGGTGATTTCTCGCTTTCTGTCTCTATGTCTCTCTCTGTCTGTCTGGCGCGCGCACACGCCCTATAGTGAAAAACCTCTCAAAAAAAAAAAAAAAGGGAACCAGCAGTTAGCGTAATGGCTATGTCGCTGGACTCCCACGTAGTCGACCGCGGTTCGCGTCCCGGACCCGGTGGCTTACAACTCACGCCAGGCGCGTGTGTGTACGTGCCCAAGATCCCGAGAGGAGAATGGAGGAGAAGGGATTGCGGCGTGACCATCCCCCCTGGGGGGTGATTTCTCGCTTTCTATCTCTCTGTCTCTCTCTGTCTGTCTGGCGAGCGCACACGCCCTATAGCGAAAACCTCTCAAAAAAAAAAAAAAAGAAATTTAGACATAACAATAAATGAAGTATAATATTTGTTTTAATGATAAAAGGAAGAAGAGAGGCTTTTGGGGGGCAACGAAGGTATAAGAAAGTAACAGTTGGGGCCGGCAAGTGGCATGGTGGTCAAAGGCGCTAGACTCCCACATGGCCGACCACGGTTCAAGTCTCAGACCTGGTGGCTTGCTATCTCACTTCTCTCTCTCTCTCTCTGTCTCTCTCTGATCAAACTGGAAAATAATAATGATGATAATAATAAATAAAGTTAAATAAAATAATTCTTTAAAAAAAAAGTAACAATTATAAAATACAGTATTGATAGGACCAGCAGTTGGTGTAATGGCTATGTCACTGGACTCCCATGGAGTTGACTGCAGCTTGAGTCCCAGACCCGGTGGCTTAAACTCATGCTGGGCATGCATGTGTGTGCATGCCCAAGGTCCTGAGAGAAGAATGGAGAAGGGATTGCAGCGTGCCCATCCCTCCGGGGGGTAATTTCTCTCTGTCTCTCTTTCTGGCGAGCGTATGCATCTTATAGCAAAAACCACTCCAGAAAAAAAAAAATACAGTATTGATTATCATCCTGTCTTCCACAACGTACCTTCATTATGGCCTCAAGATAAGCAGTCCAAATCTTCTGTGTTTTGGCAATGGCAGAAAGATAAATTTTATTCGAATTTGCTGAAAAGTTAAAACATAATTTTCTCTTTAGTAAATCTGGAAAGGCTACAGTGCTTTCTCCACCTCCAGCTACATGCAGGACACTTACCTACAATACTTTTCAGGGGGCTGACAGCATTCATGAGGGTTTTTAAAGTATCCTGAACAGTTCTGTCTCTCAGGATAATTTTCTGAAACATACTGAGGAAATTCTAGAAACAAGAAGGCATGATCAAGAACCTAAACAATCAATAAAACAAATACGCCAGTTAACTAAAATGCTCTGCAGAGCAGAAACGGGTCCTAAGTCACACAAAGACTACAAACAGGATGACAGAGGATAGCAATAGGTTCTAATTGGAAACATCCCTCCCTGGGGGAGATACTGGCTTGAAAGATAAAAAGTCTCATCTTCTCAAGTTGAAAGTCACAAAAGTAAAAATACTATGCTAGCCAGAGAAACTGTAGTTTACTCTCAATTCTTATCTATCCAACAGGAATTCCGTAGGTCCCATGTCATATAAGGAAGGATGAAAGGGATTAGGCCAATGGCCTGGTGGTTAAAGGAGTCAGATCCCACATGGCCAAATGCACAGTTCAAATCCCAGCCCCAGTGGCTTGAAAAACACACCAGGTTACGTATATAAGTGTGTTCCAAATCTTAGTAGGGTAGAGAGATGGAAGAGAAGGGATTGTGGCATGTCCATGGCCCATTAGGTTTCTCCCTCTGCCACTGTCTCTCAAGTCTCTCTCTGGCACGTGCATGGGTCTCCGGTAGAGGAAAAAATAAATCATGTAAGAAAAATCAAGTCAAATGAGTTTAAATTGCCCAGCAAGATCTAGTATCATCTCTTCCTAAAGGTAGCAACCAGCAGGCATAAGAGCCAAAAAACTCACCTGTAACTCTTTTACAATCATAAAGCACAGAAGTCTGTCTAACCCATTCAGACCGAAAGTCCCCAAGGTGGTCTGGATTTCTGAGAAGAGGCGGCTGCTGGTCACTTCTTGATGAGTCTTCATGTCATACCATGTATTCAGCTGGTCTATGTGACAGGTCATTCTAAAACAAAAACAAACAAATGAAAAGCTAAAAAGCAGCTCGGAATTCATCCTATACAGCTGTGAAACTCAATAGGCTCTGAGGTATCAAACATGAATAACAGTCACATAATTTGTGTTTTCCAACCTCTGTTCAAGACACCCAGTATATCTTCATGGTGACCACTTGATGGAAGAGCAACGCATAATTCAGCTGGGCCACCTTTCCCTACTCGACACTACATCACAGTTTTAAATTGTTTATTTCCACTGAGTTGGGCTGTTGGTGGACTTGTGTTGAGAAGTCAAGGTTAATTTCAGCTGTCAGGCTAAATGACTGAAGCCCTGTTGTCTCTAGGAGGCTTTTAAATTCCCAGAGATGGGCAAAATAGAACCTTGTGTCACATCCATTTTAACAAAGGAATTCAGAATTCCTGTGTTCTACCTAATGTTTGAGACTACGACAAAGCCACTTGCCCTTTCTTGCTTTCTTAAATTTGTAGATGCATCTTTTGATCACCTCTCAATGAGTATGCTGATAACAACGATAACAACCAAGGACATTTACTAAGCACTTACTATGTGGCGGGGAGGTATGGTGCTAAGACTTCTCCATGTGTTACCTCATTCCTTCCACATTTTCCAGATAACTGAGGCTCACATAGAAATGATTCCAAAACTATACTCTTAGCTGCCATTTAAGGTTTCTCAAACACTGAGAGAGAGGGTCCTAGAATCACTGAAAGAGCTTGTTAAAAATAGATGAATCCACATCCCATTTCTGGAGAATTGAATTCAGTAGATCTAGGGTGGAGTCCCAGTCTCTGCATTTTCAATAAGCATTATCGATTATATGGTCCACTTTCTTAACAGAATGAGGCTTGAGAAGGAGCAAAAGGATCCCTCAGAGCAAGAGTGGTTTAAATTTAGAAATAAATTAGAACAGAATCAGATGATTTCCAGAACTGCATACAACTTCTACTTTCAAGCTTCTCAGAGTAGTTCTGCCACCCAGGCAGTATATGAATATATCACTTGAGGGACGCCCAGTTCTGACGGTGATACCAATACATGGCATGGAAATTCCAATCCATCTTAGTCTTCTCTGCATGTATTAATAGAGATTTAGCTGGAGAATATTCTAGGAGGGCTTCAGTGACTCAGCCCGAGTACCAAGAAAGGAGAAGCTATAAAGCCTTTTGGGTCATTTACTCTTTTTGGCCCATAAGTCAAACAAAATTCCTCATTTCTGCTGGAAATTTTGGAAGAAGTTTATAAACAGTTTGCTAACTTTCATAAGTTTCTAGTGACAAAAAAGAGCTGGATGAGAAGGCGATATAAAGGAGCCACATCAAGAGAACATTAGTTTATGGGAATTCAACAAGGTACCGTATAGATAGAGAAAGCAGAGAATCATTTTCTCCTGGCTAGTTCTGCTGGCTATTCTCAGGAGAACTCAGATGTACCTACTTTGGGTCTGTGATCCGCAAGATTTCTCTGCAGAGTCGACCAATAAATGTTACAGACTCATCCACAGGGGTAAACTTTGGTATTGGAATGTGAGTAGACTGGTACATACTTTGCCAGTCTTGAATCTAGAAAACAAAACCATATATATTTAGTACACCTTCGATAAAGTAACCTAGTTACCTGTTTTCCACATAACTTTACCAATGCTTCATGAACAGTGATAATAAATGTTTCTTGATTTTGACGATGGAACTTTTTAAACTATATTAAGAGCTTCCCAAAGTGCCACATGTAACATTTATGAAAAGAAACATCTGTGAAAAAGTGAACTAAGGAGAAGTGAGAATAAGGAGAGACACATGAACTTCTGGCTTTTGTTTTATGAGTTGATATGTATCAGAGTAACATAAAAATCCAAAATGTCATAAGGTTGGAAGATATTCAATCCTTTTGAAAATGTCACCTGAATCATGTCAGTTTTCTACATAAAAACTGGAGTGTCTCTGTTAACTACTGACTCAAATCAAACTTACTCAAGTAAAAAAATAAGCAAAGGAGTTAGTAGGCACTTTTTCCAAAGAAGACATATGAATAGCCAACATGCACATGAAAAGATGCTCAGCAGCATTAGCCATTAAGGAATGCAAGTCAAAACCACAGTCTGATATCACTTCACACTGAATAGGATGGCCATAATAAAATAATGGAAAATATCAAGTGTCCTTTAAGAAGTACAGCAACTGGGGATTAGCAGATAGCATCATGATTATGTTGCTGGACTCCCATGTAGTCAACCATGGTTGAAGTCCCAGACCCGGTGGCTTAAAGCTCATGCCAGGCACGTGTATGTACATGCGTTCCCAAGATCCCGAGAGGAGAATGGAAGAGAAGGTATTATGGCATGGCCATCCCCCCCCAGGGGGGTGACTTCTCACTTTCTGTCTCTCTGTTTCTCCCATAAGCACACATACCCTACAGAAAAAAAAATCTCTCAACAACAAAAAGAAAAGAAAAGAAAACAGGAAAGAAAAGAAAAGGAAAATAACAACTGGAACTCTTCGCACACTGCTGGTGAGATTATACAATGGTGTCACTGTTGTGGAAAACAGTTCAATAGTGCCTCAGTAAGATAAGGATAGAATTACTATATGTCTCAGTAACCCCACTCCTAGGTATATGCCCTGATTAAACCCAACTGAAGTCCTAATTTTTTGGAATTCTCAGTGTTTTGGTTATAACAATTACAAAAAACAGCTCCATACTACAGTCACTTAATTATGTTTACTTTCTCCTTAAAACATAAACTCCCAAGGTCAGGTACCAAATCAAATTTTTGCAACCCTCATACTCCCCTGAAGGTACTCTAAAGGTACTCAGAATACCTAGTGCTTACTGATTTTTAGTATATTAAAAAATTTGTCATTTAATTTTATTTATTATTATTATTATTGTTATTTAATTTGCTATCAGGTGCATGTGCTTACCAGAGAGAGACAGGGAAAGTGAGAAAACAAGCCTCCAGGTCCAGGACTCCAAGTGTGGTCAACCACGTGAGAGTCCAACGCCTTAAGTACCAAGGCACCCACTGGCCCTGATTTTTAGTATTTAAGCATTCCTGTTGGCATTTCTGAAATCTGGGGTGTATACTTTAAACATGAGAAATAGTAAACATAGTCAAGAATTAAAAATTGTTTTAGATACCTTTGTTCTTAAGAAGTTATTACACTCTTGCTCCACATTATAATTTATAATACGAGATACTTCTTCCTGCCAAATCTTCAGACCATAAATGTTGACATAGTCCTGTATATATTCAAAAGAACGATGGAATCCGTCCATGGTAGCTCCTAACTCCTTCAGCTTGGGCATTAATTCACTTGGCTACACAAAAAGAGAAGTGTAAATCTATTATGTTGGAGCAGACTGTAAACTATCAATACTTTACAGTAGAATTGCGATGACACACCAATGAAGAGACCACAGTCATGGTTGAAGACAAAGTTCATGATTTGGAAATACTTATTTCCTACCTCACCTAGAGTGAGCAGCAACTGATGGCAGAGCTTTTACCAAGGGACAGATTTCCTTTACTAGGGAAGGAAGCTTCATATAAAATGATATAAAAAATGGGAACCAGCAGTTAGCGTAATGGCTATGTCGCTGGACTACCACGTAGTCGACCGCGGTTCACGTCCCGGACCTGGTGGCTTAAAACTCACGCCGGGCACGTGTGCGTGTGTGCCCAAAATCCCGAGAGGAGAATGGAGGAGAAGGGATTGTGGCATGGCCATCCCCCCTGGGGGGTGATTTCTCGCTTTCTGTCTCTATGTCTCTCTATGTCTGTCTAGCGAGCGCACGTGCCCTATAGCGAAAAAAACCTCTCCAAAAAAACCCAAAAAAAAAAAAACCAAAATGATATAAAAAATGAATGTTAATAATTTTTCTTATGACATTTGATGAATATATCTAACTTTGAAATTCTTTAAAATGAATTTACTGAGGGACTGGCAGTTGGCGTAATGGCTATGTCGCTGGGCTCCCATGTAGCCGAATGCGGTTCCAGTTCCGGACCCAGTGACTTAAACTCACACCCGGCATGTGTGTGTGCCCACGCCCAAGATCCCGAGACGAGAATGGAGAAGGGATTGCGGCGTGGCCATCCCCTCTGGGGGATGATTTCTCATTTTCTGCCTCTCTGTCTTTGTCTTTCTGATGAGCGCGCGTGCCCTATAGCAAAAACCTCTCTGCCCCCCACCCAAATGAATTTACTGAAGTGAAAAATACCCTATATATAAATTTCAGGCCTTTTATCTCTTGAGAAAAATGATCATATTCCCTAAAAGATAAAACAAAATTAAAATTATAGCCCTTATAGTTCCTATCTTTTTTAATAAGTTCGTTTAACTCTAAGAAGTAACTCTGACTCATAAACACCTGTTCTATTCATAAACTTAGGGATCAAGTGAATGGAAAAAAACTGCTTTAAAAAATATTTTCTTAGAATATAAATGGATTAAAATTTAGAAGTAAAGAGCCCATTGCTGTTTGTATTGAAGATCAGGTAACACATCAGATGGAGAAAGGTCTCGATCATAATAGGTTGAAGATGGTATTCTAGTCCAACTCTCCAGCTGAGCAGAGAAAAAGACAATCAGTTTCGGTCATTTAGTACCTTGGCACGAGGGTTGAATATCAATCCCCGATGCAGGGCAAAAGCAACACGTTTGACTAGCTCCTTCCTTATGCCATCTTCCAGCAGCTGCTTTGGGTCCACCTAAGTACAAATCAAAATTGGAGAAAAATTCAGTCCTGAAGAAATCCAGAGGAAGAATAATTCCCAGAATCTACAGCAGAACATTCTCCTACTCCATCTCTAAATGATTGGAATCCCCCCCCCCTCCTTTTCTGCCCAATTTGATTTTGTGCATCCTGGACAGAATTAAACCTGTCATCTCTCTAGGACTCCGTTTATCTCAGTAAAATTTGATAATTTTCCGACATGGTTCAAAGATGGTGAGCATGGCAAGTTTAAAATGGCCTCACATTTTAACCATTGCATTAAAAGTAAAAAGTGCCTTTTCTTAGCACCAGGGGGAGCAGTGGGATGAGGGCTGCACCTTTCCTCTGGATGTCATCTCTGGGCATTTATATTCATTCATGTGCGCAAAGCCAGTTTTGGGTTGGATCACTCTAAAAATGGAATAGCTTTGTTTTCTTCAAGTGTTCTTAGAATGCTGCTTTCAATTAGAGATATAAAACAGGAAAGCAAATCTGCTACCTATCTCTATAAACTTACTTTGTTAATTTCTCTTTCTGTAATGAGAAAGCTTTTGTTTCCCTTAAAAAGAGTTTCGTATCAGATCCATAATGCATGGCTTTAGCATTCTCCTTTGAATTCCCTGAGACTGTTTCTTTTACTTGTGATTTTTATTAAGAGTCATTATTTTTAAGTCATAAAGACAACTGAGGTCCCATAATGACCGAGTTCTCAATTCATTACTAAGTTGTTAAGTGAATTGGTCTATAAGCGAAGAGTTTAAAGGCAATGTCTTGTGGTGTGTTTTGGTGACATAGGGTATGTATTTTAAAATAAGTATCATAGGGCACCACACTGGAATAATGTAATTCTATCCATACCAAAAGCATACATTAGGTAGGTGCCAGAAAGTGACATGACACACAACACAATAATATAAATCTGGCATAACTGTTTTTGTATCTGAATACTACTAGGAGTGTACAATAAGGTACAAATTTATAAAGGAAATATGCAATCTTGCATGATTGTGAATGCTTCATGTAGTGAATACTAACTGACTGGGAACAAGACAAAGACTGAGATAGGCGATTTCCAAAAATCTCATGGACTTGAATAAGGGGATTCTCTAGCTGGAGAACTAGTCCTAAGTCCCAGTGGTCCTTAAACACGTAGGTTATTAAGCGAGGAGGGCCTGTATTTAAATTTTAAAGAAGCTGATTGCAATGGAAGTTGCAGAAACTACAAAGCCCACAGAAGCATGGTGAACTACATCAGGAGAGTACCATCAGCACATTCAGTCTGTGAGGAAACTAAGGGCCCTAGGTTCTTCATCACAGAAACCATAAGGAAAGAGAGGAATCAGGAGAAACCTGAAGGTTAAGAAAGACTTGAAATATTTAATATACTTTTTAAAATGTGCAAGTCTAGAAACTTATGCACAAATAATAAAACTATGAAGAAAGAAGCTGAGATTAAGTCCGACACACAAGCAAGATTCCAGGAGTGGGGACTGACAAAACTATGCTTCTTGACTGAACAGTGAATGGTATTGGGGCTGGCAGGTGAGGTGATGGCTAAGGGTGCTGGACTTCCACATGGCCAACCATGATTTGGGTCCCAGACCTGGTGGCTTCCTTTCTCACTTTTCCTCTCTCTTTCTCTGTCTCTGGTCAAATTAGAAAATAACAATAAAGTTAAAATAAAAAATAATTCTTTAAAAATATTGAAAAAGAATTTGTAAAAAAAAGAATGAATAGTTTTACTATATGAATGGTACATTCAGCTACATAACCGTTTCTGCAGCCTTCAGTATCCCTGTTTTATTTTATAGTATAAAAGAAACTATAAATAACCCATGGGAGCAAAATCAAAGTAACACCAAGTTTTCAAAGAAATATTCCCCTTCAGGACAGAGTTAGTGAAAGAGTTCAATGCTTTTATGAACCTAATGGTCTCAAGTGGCTCTTCCACTTCCCCTCTCTGAGAAAAGCATCTTCACACAGCCCCTTCCTCACATTTCTATTCCCCTCCTTGGAACAACCACTAACAGTTTTCCTGTGTCCTCCAGACCTTTCTCAATTCATTTGTATTCATAACTCTGTCCTTAAACACAAACTTAATTCAAAAATCTAAATAGGAAGCCAGCTGTGGTTGTGCAGCAGTAACACAATGCTCCCAAGTGCTGAGGCGCTTGGGAAGGCCCCAGGTTTACATGGCCGGGTCTTCCTGTGCATGGTTCCTGTGCGTGCTGGGCACAAACACACGTGTTCGTGATTTCAGCTGGCAAGGCCACCTGTGTTTCTCCTTCTGTCTTCCTTTTTCATGGAAGAGAAAAATAAACTTGGGGAAAAAAATAAAAATGGAGTACAAACACACATACATGTTATTCTGCCATCTTCTTTCATTTTAAATCTTGGAAATTTGTCAGTGGCAAATTCTTTATGATTGGAGGAGAAGGGATTAGGGTATGGCCATCCCCCTGAGCAGTGATTTCTCATTTTTCTTCTCTCTGTCTCTCTAGCAAGCACATAAGCCCTATGGCAAAAAAAAAAAAAAAAAAAAAAAAAAAACTTAAAAAAAAAAAAAAAAACTAAGGAAAAAAAAAAGTGAGGGCCATAAGTTTCCTTCTAGAAACCCCGAATTGTTACTGTAAGGCTAGCAGAGAGTCTACTGGGTTGAATGGTGTTGGTGAGTGTCACAGTCCTCTGTTCTTACTCTTTGAAAGATGATAGCAAAAGATTTACTTCTTAAAATATTTTATTTTATTTTTATAACCTATTATTTAATTTTATTTATTGCTATTATTTTTTAATTTGACCAGAGAAAAGAAGGAATGTGATAAAACAAGCCACCAGGTCCGGGACATGGATGATGGTCGGCCGTGTGGAAGTCCAGTGCCCCAAACACCATGTCACCTGCCAGGCCAAGATTTACATCTTATTAAATAATCTCTCTTCTGATAATTATTTCTAATTATAGGATTTATTACATTCTTCCTATACTGGTCACTATGATATTTTAGAATTTGCGGGACCAGCAGTTTGTGTAATGGCTATGTTGCTGGGCTCCCATGTAGTCGATCGCGGTTTGAGTCCTGGACCTGTCAGGCTGGGCACATGTGTGTGCATGCCCAAGATCCCAAGAGGAGAGTAGAGGAGAAGGAATTGCCGTGTGGCTATCCCCCTCGGGGGGAATTTCTCGCTTTCTGTCTCTCTGCCTTTCTGATGAGTACATGTGCCCTATAGCAAAAACCTCTCAAAAAAAAAAAGTTAGAATTTGCTATCCTGTATGTTAGTCAGCAGTGAATAACATGCAGGTGTACTCTTTGCACACTAGCTGAATTAAAGTGGCATCAGGTTTAAAGTATATTTAATGGATTCTATTAATATTCCAGGAGCTATAATATTTCTTTTAGTTTACTTCTAGAAAACACATACCAATTTTCCATTTCAAATTAGGTTCATTTCCTCTATTTTCTTAGATTTTAGTAACACCCATGTTAATTTAACAATCCATCAGGTAAAAACTGTAAAAACATAATCAGAAATGTTTTGATCCTCCTGATGTCAGATAAATACAAAAATAAAAGCACCATGAACTACGTGAATGGTCATATCACTAGTTATCATAGGATCCCAAATGAAAACAGCAGTGAGATACCACTTTATGTTCCTTGGAATGACAAACATCAGAAAGAGGATAATAAATATCAAGTATTGGCAAAGCCATGAGCAGGAAGCAGGCATTTCACAAGGTGACCTGGCAGTGCTGTGACAAAGTAAGTACAAAGAGGGACTAAGCCCTAAGCTCACTCATGGGTGTGCAGATTTCGGAGAAATTTTTGTACAGATCTGAAGTGGGGAGATGTTTAGAGATGCTCATCATGACACTGGCTGTGATAATGGGAGGCCTAGTGTCTGTCCTCAGTAGATAACTAAGTGTGGAGTTCTAAGCAACAGCAAGAAGTTAACCAATTATCTGGCCTTTAGCAATATTAATACATTTTTTTTCATTCTCTGTATTATTTATTGCAAATGGTTTTAATCAATAAGTGTCCCACGGTAAAAAGTTTAATTAAAAATTATAAATAATTGAGCTGGCAGGTGGCATGCTGGTTGGGGGCGCTGGACTCCCACATGGCCGCCTGTAGTTTGAGTCCAGACCTGGCAGCTTGGTTTCTCACTTTCCTTCCCTCTCTCTCTCTCTTAGTCCTTCCCTCTATGGTCAAATTAAAATAAATAAAGTTAAATATAAAAATTATTTTTTCAATGATTTTTTTAATTTATTTTTTTAAAGAGTTATTTTATTTAACTTTATTATTATTTTAATATTTCCAGAGAGAGAGATCCAGAGACAGAGACAGAGAGAGAGAAAGGGAGAAGGAAAGCCTCCAGGTCTGGGAGTCAAACCACAGCTGGTCATGTGGGAGTCCAGTGCCTTTAACCACCATGCCACCTGCTGGCCTCAAAAAAAAAATTCTTTAAAAAAAATATTACAGAGACCAACAGTTGGCGTAATGGCTATGTTGCTGGACTCCCATGTGATTGACCGTGGTTTGAGTCCCGGACCAAGTGGCTTAAACTCACACTGGGCACGTGTGTGTGTGCCCAAGATCCCAAGAGGAGAATGGAGAAGGGATTGTGGTGTGGCCATCTCCCCTGGGGGGGGGGGGGGAGTGATTTCTCGTTTTCTGTCTTTCTCTGTCTTTCTGGTGAGTGCACACACCCTATAACAAGAACCTCTCTAAAAAATAAAAGTTAAAATTAAAAAATTTAGTTAACAGAGAACAGTATAAATATATGAACAAGATGCAACAGTCAATGAGAAAACTTAGAAAAAGAATGAGTGGAGGAGTCCGACCCGGCGAGGCTCCAGGATCTGTCTGAGCCCCCCGACCTTTGAGCTCCGCTTCCGGTCAGGTCAATATGCTGGCAAAGCCACTGTTGTGCACCCCCTGACCTTGGAACAAAGCTTGGGTCAATTAGCATGTCAGCAAGGCTGCTTGCTATTTGCTCCAGAAAACTGGTAGCCTTGCTGGGAAGCGACCCCCCCTCTGACTCCCCAATTTACTACTATAAAAGAATCGCATAGCTCTCTTATACATCCTGAGTATATGATAAAATTTTCCAGGAACTCCCCCGACCGCTCCCCTTTGCTATAATCACCTACTATTAATTACAATGCTTTATCTCCATGGTCACAGTAGAGGGTGGGCTGAAGTTCTAACTAGGCAGAAATAATCTTGACCTTTGGAAGGCCCTTCAAAATACATTTAAGGTAAACTTAATCCTTTCTTTACTTAAAATAGGATTAGGCCAAAACTGGCCCAGGACACCTCCACCCTCACCAAGGGAAATAGATAAATATTTTTTAGGACTCCTCAAATCAAGTTTTAGATCCCTATAAAACTATGTAAGTATCATTCTTTATTAAAATCCAGAGGAACTAATATCTATTCTTGAGATTTTCTTTTCTCAGAGCCATTCCTGGTAATCACAAAATGGCTGCTATGCCGCATCAGCTGATAATCATCTCTGCTTACCGGAACCGCCTTCCCAAAACTGCATTCTATGAAGACCCACCTACAATTCCATGGAGACCCACCTACAAATGCGGAACTGCACGAGACCCACCCTTAATCCAACCCTGAATAGAATCTATGTTCCCTATTGTTAAAAACTTTTTTTTTTTTTTTTTTTTTTTTTTTGGAGAGGTTTTTCGCTATAGGGCGCGTGCGCTCGCCAGACAGACAGAGAGAGACATAGAGACAGAAAGCGAGAAATCACCCCCCAGGGGGGATGGTCACGCCGCAATCCCTTCTCCTCCATTCTCCTCTCGGGATCTTGGGCACGCACGCACACGCGCCCGGCGTGAGTTGTAAGCCACCGGGTCCGAGACGCGAACCACGGTCGACTACGTGGGAGTCCAGCGACATAGCCATTACGCTAACTGCTGGTTCCCAAAAAACTTTATGAGCTGATAATTGAAACACTTAGCCCCTCTCCCATTTACTTGCATGTAACACATTTTCAATAAAAAGGCACGATGATTCCTAGCAGTTGTCACTCCTCAGAGAGCGATCTTTGGGGAGTGTCCGGCATAGGACGTGCGTGAAAAGGCATCCAGGCCTGTGTCTTCTGTTTACCTGCGCCGCCTCCGTCGAGATAACCCACCCCTGCCGAGGCTGGTCCCCGGCAAATGAGATGAACAGCACATGATTTAGATAAATCAAAAATACATGCACACATAAAACAATGTAATATGCTAAAAATAAGGATACTTGAATATTTAGGGATACATACCAAACACACAGTGTGGGAGTTATGGGGATTAGGGATGAAAGTAGGGATCCAGGAGAAGAAAGAAAAAAGAATGAGAGGAGGTTACGAGCATCAGTGATGACAATGGTTTGTGAATAGAGGGGTACAATTATCTTAGCTCTCTGCACTTTGTGCAAAATAAAAATATTAAAAGACAGCAAAACTGGGGGAGGGAAAAGAGAATGCAATTCTGTCTTAGGAAATTAAACAATTTTGTTTTCTTTGCTATTACAGAAACATTTATTAAAATAGCTTTGGGCTAGATTTAAATAACGTTTAGGTGAAACAGTTCTTGGTACCATACATTTCTCCAGAGTTATAAGATAAAGAAATTCCAAGATCACCTTCAAGTATTAAAAGGAATAAAGACTATAATGCTCTCTCTTCTTCCTTCAATAAATGAGTAAAATAAAGATCAAAATCAGAATGTGAAAGAGCAAGATGAGAACATTCCTTCCCTGGCCCACACATGATAATTACACCACAGAAATCCACACAACTACGAGACCACATAGACCAACATCAAAACTGTTACCTTGATGATGCCAACCAAAGTCGTTTTCATCATTAAGATGCCTTCAGTAAAAATGGAAATAGCATGAGTAAGCTTGGCAACCTTTAACAAAGAAAAAGAGGTATAATAAAGTACTTTAGTTAAAAGACCCAGCATTTCTGGGACCAGCAGATGGCATAATGGTTACATTGCTGGACTCCCACTTAGTCAACTATGGTTTGAGTTCTGGACTTGGTGGCTTAAAACCATACTGTCTCTGCTATAGAGTCACAAATAAAATTATAACAAATATTTCAAACATTATCTTTAAAATTCAGTTTTTTTAAATTCCGAAAGTTACTAACTGTCAAGAACTAATGGAGTATGAGCAAGAATTTTTTTGATATGTTAAGTAAATGTTTGGGAGAAAATGTAAAAATAAATAAATAAAGGATTAAACACATATGTACATGCGCATGCTGGCCGCATGTGCATGAGTACCCAAGATCCTGAGAGGAGAATGGAAGAGAAGGGACTGTGGCATGGCCATCCCCCCAGGGAGTGATTTCTCACTTTATGCCTCTCTAGTGAACACATGCGACCTATAGTAAAAAATGTCTTAAGGGACCAGCAGTTAGCGTAATGGCTATGTCGCTGGACTCCCACATAGTCGACCGCAGTTCGAGTCCCGGACCTGGTGGCTTAACCTCACGCCAGGCGCGTGTGCGTGCGTGCCCAAGATCCCGAGAGGAGAATGGAGGAGAAGGGATTGCAGCGTGGCCATCCCCCCTGGGGGGTGATTTCTCGCTTTCTGTCTCTCTGTCTGTCTGGCAAGTTCACGCGCCCTATAGCAAAAACCTCTCAAACAACAACAACAACAACAACAAATTAAAAATGTCTTAAAAAAAAAAAAAGGGAACCAGCAGTTAGCGCAATGGCTATGTCACTGGACTCCCACGTAGTCGACCGTGGTTCGCGTCCCGGACCCGGTGGCTTAGAACTCACGCTGGGCGCGTGTGCGTGCGTGCCCAAGATCCTGAGAGGAGAATGGAGGAGAAGGGATTGCGGCGTGACCATCCCCCCTGGGGGGTGATTTCTTGCTTTCTGTCTCTCTATGTCTCTCTGTCTGTCTGGCGAGTGCACGCGCCCTATAGCAAAAATCTCTCCAAAAAAATAAATAAATAAATAAATAAAAAAGAAATGTAAAAAAACAAAAACAAAACAAAACAAAAAACCAGGATTTCTAAGAAAAGCTAAAATTATTGGCTGATAGCCTTGGAATGGGCAAAAACCACAGGAAATGAGTATGCAGTTCCAAGATATCTGCGTCTACATGTCCCGGACAGAAATGAGGTTTGTGGGGTAATCGAAAGGGTGCTCTGAGACATGCTGGGTGTCTGAGTTAGAAGGTCTCGATTAGTTCTTTAACATTTGACAGAACCTTTCTGGAGACCTTTGGGCTTCACTTTCTCATGCTTCAAGTTTACAGTTTAGATGTTAACCTTTACAGCAGGGCTCAAAGTTACAGACGGTCCCCTCCATCCAGAAAAGACTAATGGGGACTCAGAGAAGGTAATTTCTTTTTCACTGACCTCCACATTCTTTTCAAGCAATACCAACAGACACTGGTAATGTAGACAGATGCTGTATTTTTGAATACATGGGGGCAAGTTTATTAATGTAAGTTTCTGATATATATTTTATGTCTGAGAAACTGACACTGGACATCACATATGCAATTTTCACTTGGTTTTTACTTTCTATATCTTCAGATTTTAAGTTCAGAGAGAGAAAAAAAAAAAAAAAAAAAAGAGACGTGTTTGGAGAAAACCACCCCTGAGATTGCTCAAAGACTGAATGGGCTTATTAAAACTCTGTATAGAGGAAATGATGAATGGAATAGGCTTCGTCTGAGCCGCCGATCGGTATCCAAAGCAGGAATATGAATGTGCAAAGTCTGGGCACTTCAGCTCTAAGCCAGCAAAGGCCGATTTACCAAGACTGTTCAAGAGAACAGTGAACACTGAGCTCTGTTCCACTGAGAACTTTCAGGCCAGCAAGGCCTTAAATGACACCAAGAAAATGACAAGAACAAAGGGTGACTGTACTAATATGGGAAACCATGTTTTTCATTAAGAGTGTAATAAAACAAATCAGGATCAGGTCTGGTAGGCCCCAGGATATAGCAGACAATGCAGACCGATGATATTTCACGGTGTTTTAATTTAAACATCTAAAGGCAGAAGTCAAAGGCACCTCGTAGCGTGGGCCCAGCTGAGCGTAGTCCCTCAGCTTGTCCTTGTCCAGGCGAGTAGGCACTTCAATGATGTCATGGGTCTGAAGCTTTATGATCTTTAAAAGAGATGTAAACATGCTCTCTGGAATGATCTGCAAAACCTTTAAAGAGAAAGAAGAAAATACAATTGAACGTCCATTTTCTTTTTCTTAGCTGACAAGTATTAGAGTGATGGGGGGGGGGGAACCAATGTATAAAACTACAGCTGTGTTTAAGAACGGATGCTGAGAAACTTAAAAGAGCTGTTTTAATAACTGCCAGGAGGTACAGAGCTCCATTCCTTCAAACATTAATTGCTAACAGAATATAAAACTAATCCTCCTAGTGATGCTACAAATAAGTAGGTTTAATTCCCACATTATGGATTTGGGGAGAGGTTTAGATGTTAAGTGACATCAGTGTGGAGCACTCAGGTAGCATGTGACACAGATGCATTCTGAATACAGGCCTGTCTGGCTCTGTGCTTCATCATAAGCTATAGAAACAAGGATCAAATTCCCATGAGAACTTAAACCAGGGTCTGCCGAGGATGTGATATCTATATCTGGCTTTTATACCAACCAGAGCTGTGATTCTGAAGAAGCTACTACAGTCTTTGTTCCTTAGTTCTACTTCTACAATTGAAAGCTAATACTGCCAGCATTTAAAACTAGATGTGGAAGTTCTTTCAAAGTAAAAACATATCTGCACATCTATAGAAGTAATAAGTTTACTTTCAGATATTATGAACTTCTGGAATCAAATTTAAAAAGGAGAAAGGAACACAGGCTTACTTTTTATAGGGCCTCACGCATACCTTTTGTGTTTAAAATAGCAGTCAGCCAGTAAAAGTGAGTACCACCATGGTGCATTTCTCACCTTTCTCACGTAGGACACCAATTCTCCAGAGTAATATTGAGACACACTGAGAAGATCGGGGCTGTTTGCTTGATTAATACGAAGAAGGGGCAGATCAAGGGCAGAGGCAAGCTAGAAGAAAAAAGTAAGAGAAATATTTCTCTGTCTCAGAAGTCTTAGAAATCACTCTTTCTAGAAAATGTAACATGACAAACGTTTGGGCTGTACCCAAAGGATGGCAACAATCACAAAATCTTATTGATATTGTTTTTAATTTTTTAAAAAAGTTTTTGACATAAGGTACATGGACTTGCTGGAGAGACACAGAAAGGAACGGTGAGAGGAAAAGTGAGAAATCACCCCCCCAGAGGAAATGGCCACACCGCAACCCCTTCTCCTCTTCTCCCCCTGGGATTTTAGGCATGTACACACATGCCTGGTGTGATTTTCAAGCCAGTGGGTCCGGGGCTTGAACTGTGGTTAGCCAGGTGGGAGTCTAGTGCCTTAACCACTATGCCACCTGCTGGCCCCATCTCATCAATATTATTATTAGTTTCTGACAATACCACTTTTAAAAAGTGACAGTCAACTGTGATGGCAGTGGTTCTCCATGTGTGGTACCCTAACCAGCAGCATGAGCATCCCCTGTGAACTTGTCACAGATGTGCACATTTCCAGGCCCCATCCCAGACTAGCTCAGAAACTCCACGTGATTCTGAGCTGTACTCAAGTTTGAGAGTCACGATGATACAGAAGACAAGGACTCCTCTGTGGAAATCAGACATTTTGACTGATAGAATACTGAAGATATCTAAGACGGAATCTAAGATGGCACTGTGTAGAAGTGCTATTGCTTTATTTATCACTTCAGAAAGGAAATAAAATGTGAAGGTTGGATGGTAGTGCAGCAGTAACCCAATGCTCTGTGAGGCTGACCACATGGGAAGGTTGCAGATTTGTATCCGGAGACCTCCGTGAGCCTCCTGCGCATGTGTGTGCCCATAATCTGGTGCTGGCTAAAGCTAGGGGTTGACTGTGGCATGAAGACCCTGTTGGGGATTTCTGTCTTATCTCTCTGTCTCTCTCACTCATGGAAGAAAGAAATAAACTTAAAACAAAAAGAAATAAAATGTTGGCAACTAAACTGATATACCACCAATTGTAAAACTCATTCCCACTTACAGAGATGTTAAAATATGAAAAAAGTACATCTCAGAAATGATATATACAGTACCTTCATCAGAAGACACTGAATACTGTTCATTTACCATTATTTGAAATTGTTTTCAGGGAAACCACTATTTCCTGAACATTAGTGTAGACACTAGATGAGGCTCAGCAAATAGTTTTCTTCTTTCTTTCTTTTTTTGCTAGAGGGCACATAAGCTCGCTAGAGGTGGCATCTGCTGTGAGGAATAGTCATACTGCAATCCCTTCCCCTCTTTTGGGATTTAGGGCTCAGACACACACATGCCTGGCAGGTTTCTCAAGCCACCAGGTCTAGGACTAGAACCGTGTGGTTGGTCATGTGGGATCTGGTTGTCTTAACCACAGAGCTGGCCCACAAGTGTTTGAATGAATAAATAGAAAGACACTTAATTCACGTCTGGGAATAAAAGGCTCAAAGCACTCGATTTTTAGTACACTAATAAAACATTTTTTAAAAAAAATTGGCTTTATTTAACCATGCTATTCTCTAAGACACTCTAACCTACGTTATTAACTAGAACTTCAGTTTCTGACATCGTCCGAAACTATGCTCTTCTGGAAAAACTACAAACAATGTTTAGTCTATAAACGTACTTAAATAACTCAATTTTCTAAATGAATGAAGTCTTGGGCTGATTTAGTAAATGAGGTAAGGATGAAAGCCAACTCTTCCCCTGTAACAGAGAATGTGGAATCATTATTCTTTGCTTACCTTTAGGAATGTAGCTCTGAGCTTAGTAACCATGGATGGGTTGACCCTTATGCTCTCTTGCATGATGGATGTGAAACTGTAAAAAGAGATAAATGATAAGCAAATGTTCCTCGTGGCCTTCATCGAGGGCAAATGTCGGGCTTTTCACACTACCTGTCGATTAACTGCCAAGCAAAAGAAAGGTCTCCGACAATCTGCATTGTGATCAGGACCTCCTCTTTAATGTTTATTGTTCGGATCATTTGATGAAGAAACTTCCTAGTATCAGCAAGAAATTGACATACTTGCAGATTTGACTCCAACTGGTGAAATTCTTGAACCTGTGTTACATAATTACATTTAATTTAAAAATTCCGAATGATCTTTATGGTGCTCATTTTTTTCTTGAAAACACTTCAAATAGAGCACAGTACTAAAGAATTTATTGATGAAATTTTTACTACAAATTTTAATTTCAAAAACATATAAACCAAGTCATAAAAAATACATGAATTTCTAGGACTAGAAAATATTTCAATGCTTATTATCCAGTACCTATAGGACTTATGTGAAAATGTTTCCACTTCATACTAATAAATATACATGGGAAATCCTCTTAATTTTAAAGATTTTCAAGACTTCTAAAACACATCACAAACACATCACAATTAATGTGTTGGCACTTACAGATGTTTAAATTCTTTTGATGTACTCTTTAAAACAAAACAATGATTCCACAGTGTCTTGAAATTTTAACATGTATAATCTGAGGCTTAGGGTATATGCCAAAATAAAGAAGGCAGAAGATAAAAAGTGTCTGAGAGTTATAAAGTTTTAATAATTGTACTATATACAATACGATCTAAAAAACAACCCCAATAGATATAGTACAAGTGTGCAATTGTTCAGGAATGAGAAACTTTGGTACGCTAACAATGGAGTCTTACACTGTTGCCATGAGGGTAACCATACTAAAAACCTTGCAGAAATAAGAAAAAGCCTATTAGAAAAAGTCTTTTATTAAAATAATAAAAATATTATTTCTCTAAACATATGCAGTTATGCCAAAAAGATAGTCAACATGATCAATAGACAGTGAACCCATAATCAACAGATTATGAGTAGGAGAGTACCTTAAATACAGAGTTTGTGATTATTGCTCCAGTGCTATTTTTTCCATTTTAAGCCTAACTGAATATACAAAGAATTTAAGAGTGGTGAGAAATAATTTATTTTGGTATAATAATTTTGAATATACTAGAAAAAAAAAAAAAAAACTATTTGGGGGGCCAGCCAGTGGTGTGGTGGTTAAGGCACTAGACTCCCACATGGCCAGCCATAGTTCAAGAGCTGGACCTGGTGGATTGAAAATTATATTCTGCACATATGTGTGCATGCCCAAAATCCCAGGAGGAGAAGGGAGGAGAAAGGACTGCTGTGTGGCCATCTCTCCTTGGGGGTAATTTCTCATTTTCTCTCTCACTGTTTCTCTCCAGCAAACATACATGCCTTATGGTAAAACCTTAAACAAAACAAAACAAAAAACCTATTTTTTTCAGAAAAGATAATACACTACTTATAAAAAAAGATCATTTTTGTACAACTATTATCTTTTTTATAAGTTTTTTTTTCATTCAAAGCACACTTCACAACTAAAAATGGTATACACAGATTTGATTTTTACTTTTATTTATCACAATTTTCCCAATGTTTCTATATCGCTTTCATAATTATTTTTCTTCCTTATCACAATTTTCCCAATGTTTCTATATTGCCTTCATAATTATTTTTCCAAGGCTACATGTTTCCTTAAGTTGAAATGTCATAATTTTTGTTACCATTCTCTTAATGTTGATTATTTAATTATTGCTTCAATTTTAGGATAATCTATACATTATTGAAGGAGCAAAACAGTTCATACTACTTTTACTTCTGATAAAATTTTCCTGAGATACAGTTATAGAAGTAGACTGCTGCTGGGACACAAAATATGACAAAGAGCTGTCATTAAGAAGACTTTCCTTACCTCCTCCAAAGCTTGTATTAGTTGTACAGTTTTTCTGCCTGCAGCAGTAGAATCATCATAATTTAAAGACATGATTTGTTTTGAGATCTCTCTGAACCAAGCTTGAAGATTTTCTATTAATACAGAAACAAGGGAAGACTATTTAAATCTCAGGGTTCTTGTAGCTATGGCTTTGAATTTAATGAAATTGTACTTTGTAAGTCTAGTTGTTACTCACAGAACTTTCACTAAGTGCTAACATTGCTCCCAGGAATTCTCTAGACAACGACAAACTGCCTGGAACATGAGACTTAGTCGATTAAACTTTTTGTATAAACAGCATAATCTATAACACTCGGCAGAACAGGATTAGGGCCCATGTACACATTATCCAAGGTAAGTTCAAAGGTAGAAGTGGAGAGGAGTTGGGAAGGAACAGAAAGTTGTCACCCAGAGTTCCTCGGGAGAGGGTGGGTGAAGCTTGGGTAGGCAGAGATGCAGGGTATTCTACGTAGAAGGTATGCAGAAGGGAACATACACAGAGGTGTCAGGGTGAGAATGACAATGGCATGCCTCAGAGGGCGAAGAGGAGCCCAGCCTGTCAGGAGTGTGAGGTGTGAGGGTGAGTTGTGGGGCAGTCTGAGCAGATTAGGTGGTGCCATTTGCATCCACATACCAGAGGCTCTTTCACCTGACAGAGAAAGAGAAGGGTGTTCACATGCTCTGGATGCCCTTGGTGGCCAGGCAAAGCTCCAGGCTTTGTCTTATTCAATCTTCATGACCATCTGTGAAGGGAGGGACTGTTAGCCAACTCCCAGATAAGGAAGCTGATGGTCAGACAAATCCAGAATCCTTTGAGGGCCACAGAGTTACTAAACAGCAAAGCCAGGATTTCTGCAAGGGTCTGTGAAGATTCACAGGCTCTTCTCACCTTACCAGGCTGACTCCTTAAAGTTTTCATCTGATTGACTGATATGATGGTTTTGCTTTAATAAAAGGACTCAAAGACTTATAATCTAAGTTATTTAAAGAACTAGTATAAGAGACACTAGATTTAATGAAAGATTTGAGGTAGGGCTAAGGGACACCTATGGAGTAGTAGGAAGAACACAAGATTTGGAGTCTGAGGGGATGAGCTAGGTCCAGGCTCTGGACCATTGCCACCTTTGACAAATGATTATGTGTTTTCCTTTTTACAATAGAGAGGGAGACAGAGAGGGAAAGGGAGAGAAACAGAGATAGGTATTTTTTTCTTTTCCTTTTTTTTTGGAGAGGTTTTTTTTGCTATAGGGTGCGTGAGCTTGCCAGAAAGACAGAGAGAGACAGAGAGATAGAAAGCAAGAAATCATTCCCCTGGGGGGATGGCCATGTCGCAATCCCTTCTCCTCCATTCTCCTCTTGGGATTTTGGACATGCACGCACATGTGCCTGGCATGAATTCAAGCCACTGGGTCTGGGACTCAAACTACAGTTGACAACATGGGAGAACAGTGACATAGCCATTATGCCAACTGCTGGTCCCCTTTCTTTTCAGTGTTTGCTATAGGGTGCATGTGCTATGAGAGAGAGAAAGGGAGAGAGAGATAGAGAGACAGACAAACCACCTCCCAGGGTGGATGGCCATGCTGAAATCCCTTCTTCTGTCTCCATGGGATTTTGGGCATGTGAGCACACATACCCAGCTAGGTCTGGGACTCAAACAGCAGAGTCAGTCATGTGGGATCCAGCACCTTAACATCCATGTCACCTGCTGGCCCAGAGACAGGAATTTTGACAGGGTCTATCCAGGCCATGATCCTTCTACTCCAGCCTCCCTATTAGCTAGGATTACATGCATGTGCAACCATATCTGGCATGTTCAGTTTGGCCTGGGAACTAAACCCTGGCCTTCCATGTTTTTCCAGACGCCCAAGCAGTGGCACTACCTGCAGGTGGGCCATAAAGATGTTTGTCTCAGTGCATTGTAACGGTCAAATGAGAAAGACCTGCAAAAGTACCCTAGAGGCTGAAATAAGCTATACAGACAGAAACAACTGTGAAATGGTTGTTCGTATGACTTCTGAAACAATGCTGGTATTTATAAGGACCTAAACAGAGACTATAACAGAAATTAGTGCACTGATTCTAGAATGCCAATGTGTTTAGATTGTTACAGGTAGTTCTTCTTTGCTTTTAGGCAAAAATATGGTGATTTATAAAACATATTGTCAGTTTATATCACATTATAAATTGGCTGACTTTTTCCAGCAGGAACAATAATACAATTTGGAAATATATTTTGGACAACGTACTCAGCATCAAATAATTCATCGAAAGCCAAAATACAGTAACGAAGAGCATATTGAATAAAAGTAATGCCTTTTTTGGGACCAGCAGTTAGCGTAATGGTTATGTAGCTTGACTCCCTTGTAGTCGACTGCAGTTCGAGTCTTGGACCTGGTGGCTTAAACTCACGCTGGGTGCCATGTGCGTGCGTGCTCAAGATCCCGAGAAGAGAATGGAGGAGAAGGGATTGTGGCGTGGCCATCCCACCTGGGGGGGGGGGGGAGTAATTTCTCTCTTTCTATCTCTGTCTCTCTCTGTCTTTCTGGCGAGCACACACGCCCTATAGCAAAAACCTCTCCAAAAAAAGAAAAAAAAGTAATGCCTCCCCCCCGCCCCCCCATAGGGTACCTGTGCTACCTAGGGAGAGACAGAGACAATGAGAGGGAAAGTAAGAAATCACCCCCTAGAGGACATGGCCACTCACAATCCTTTCCCCTCCATTCACTTCCTGGCATCTTGGGCACACACACACACATGCACCTGGAGTGATTTTCAAGCCACTGGGTCTAGGACTCAAACCATGGTTGGCCATGTGGGAGTCCAGCAATGGCCCCAATAGTGTTGTTTTTTAATAAAAAGCTATACTACTGGCCTAGTCATGGTGGTGTGCTACCGAGACATTGTGTTCCACAGGCTGGGATGACATGGCAGCCCCAGTTCAATCTGTGGTACAATCTAAAGAGTCCCCAGTGCGACAGTGCGCACCTGTGCACCTGTCATCCCAGTGACTTGTGGAGGCGGAGACACCAAGATCATGACGTGCTGAGTCCCTGTCTTTCCAAAAAAAGAAAAAAAAGACAGCTATATTATGAAGAAACTATTGTAGAATTAGTTTCATCAGAAATGATTCTGATAGTTAAAATTAAGCATTTAAAATAGCTTAATTTGTCACCTTAAAATTCAGAATGTGTTTCTGAAAGGTTCTTATCAATAAAAATCTGAAGTAATACCACAATTTTCCTAAAGATAAACATTCCTAAAAGAAATGGGATCAAAATGATTAAAGGCAGGCTGGATGGTGGCACAGTGGCAAAACATCCTCACTCGGTGAGGCAAGCCCACACAGAAAGGCGGCTGGTTCACAGCTGGGACCTCTCTGAGTATGGGCACCCAAGGGCCTACTATCTGGGCTAGCTGAAGCTGGGTGTTAGTGTGGCGTTGAGAACTTGGTGGGGTACTATCTTACTCTCTCTGTCTTTCAGTTATGGAATAAATGAATAAAACTTTAAGGAAATAATTAAAACGTAAGCGGTTTCATTTTAAAAGCTGTATGCAGGTCCATTCCTCTGCCACTAGATGGCAGACTCATTGGAGAGCAAGAACTAAGCAAGATTACGGGGCCGGCAAGTGGCATGGTGTTTAAAGGCGCTGGACTCCCACATGGCCGACCATGGTTCAAGTCTCAGACCTGGTGGCTTGCTTTCTCACTTCCTCTCTCTCTCTCTGTGTGTCTCTGATCAAACTGGAAAATAATAATGATAATAATAATAAATAAAGTTAAAATAAAATAAATCTTTAAAAAAAAAAAAAGAACTAAGCAAGATTAGAAGATAGTATTACAGATACCATTCGTGTTGGCAGTTATGAATATTCTTGGGTGATGGATCCTCCTGAGAAGATCATGAAAGTTATAGGTACCCCTCAGCACATATAAGTTGACACATTAGCTTTGCATACCATGGGGACGGGGCAGATTATAATTCTCTAAACCTTGTAAGAAGCCCTGGTGTAGTCTAATCTCTTACTTCAAAGATAAAATACGCAATCTGAAGTCCAGAATGGACAGGAACATTGCCCCAGGGAGCACCGAGCCAGTGGCAGCCGAAACTGACCTTGGGATCTTGATTAGCAATGCTAAAGGACAATGTCACACCACACAATGATGAAAACACAAGGACTTTTAACTCTGCCAGTTCCCAGGGTTCCAAATAATCTGCATAAGACATTTCAAGCACACCCATATTTCCTCTTCAGCAATTACCATTTTTCTCCACTCTGGTTAACGGTTTCACGCCTGAAAAGACATCAGCCAGCTCGGTCATCCGCTCTGAGCCCTCTTTCTTGTAATGCTCCCATTTGGCTTGCTTTTCTGAAAGCATTTGCTTGAACATCTGTTGAAGAGAAGATTCATTTGCTTAAGAGAAAATCCAGGGGCCAGCAGATGATGTAGCGGTTATGTCACTGGACACCCACAGGGCCCACTACAGTTTGAGTCCTGGATCTGCTGGCTTAAAAATCATGCTGGTTGTGTGTGCACAGGTGCTCACAATCCTGGGAGGACAAAGGAGGAGAAGGGATTGTAGTGTGGCCATCCCCCCACGTGGTGATTTCTCACTTTCCCTCTCACTGTTTCTGTCTCTGGTGAGCACATACAGCCTAAAACAAAAAACTCTTAAAAAAAAAAGAAAAGAAAAAAGAGAAAGAAAATCCAGATTATGCCGTTTACAAAGAGAACCTGAATGAAGCCTAATTTATTATAAAAAACATTTAACAAAAATGAACACTGACTCCAATGTCATCTAAGCATTGCCACTTTATATACATTGAAAGGAAGAGCCAGGCCAAATAATTGGTTCTAGACAGCAGTTCTCAGACCAGCCGCACATGAGTACTGGCGGGAGGGTTTCAAAGTTTTCAGATTTCCAAGCCCCACCCTGAAGACTCAGAAGAGTTTGTGTAGGTCAAGGAATCAGTATCTTTTTTTTTTTTTTTCTTTAGTATTTTGCCATAGGATATGTGCACTATCCAGAGATAGAGGGAGAAATCACCTTTCAGGGGGATGGCCACAGCACAGTCCCTTCTCCTCCATTCTCCTCCTGGAATTTTTGGCATGCACACACATGTGCCTGGCAGATTTTCAAGCCACTGGGTCTGGGACTTGAACTGTAGTTGGTCATGTGGGAGTCCACTGTTCTGATTCTCTTTTTTTCTTCTCTTTCCTTCTCTCTCCTCCCTGCTCTCTTTCTCTTTTTTTCCTTTTTATCTTTCTTCCCTTCTGTTCCTTCACTTTTCTCCCCCTTCCCCCTTTTTAAAATTTGCTAGAGGGTGTGTGCACTTGCCAGAAGGAAAGAGAAAGGGAAAGTGAGAAAGCACCTCCTATGGGACATTGCCACGCCGCCATCCCTGCTCCTCCATCTCTCCCTCCTTCTGGGATTCTGGGCACGCACACACATACATTTGGTGTGTTTTTCAAGCTGCTGGTTCTGGAACTCAAACTGTGTGGTCAGCCATGTGGAATCTAGCCACCTTAACTAGCTGGCCCTCTATTTTTTTTTTTTTTTTTTTTTAGGCAATAATGTCTGCAATCCTAATCTAGTCAAAATGGTTTGAGACATAGTTGTGGATGAACCAAATTACCTACAAAAGTTCCTTCTTGTTTGATGACACAGTAATTTGTATGTGTTAGTTAACTTTTACATAATAGTTAAATCTACAAAGACTTGAGCAGAGAAGAAAATGATATAACTCAGGATTTATTTTTTCCTTGAAAAAAACATATTTCTCATTATAGAACATGCCACCTTAGACAAAGGTACAGAGTTTATTTCACTAGGTTCTGATGAGGTAAATATGCACGAACATGGACTCTTCTCCTAAAAATTCTTCATTTGTCAGTATCCTACTGGATACTGAACAGATGAACAAAAAAATAGAGAGACTCCATCTGCAGATAGGAGAATTGAAACTGTGTGAAGTTTTGTGGGAGCTGTGGAGAAGGAACCCTTGTGGTCTAAGCCAGACAATTAGTAAAGTAAGTGAGAGGATGAGGAACAGAGAGAATTACTTATAGACTCTACCCTATCTTTCTGAGTGCCAGGGATGAATCAATCAATCAATCTCATTGGACAAGACCAAAGCAAATAACCCTGATGCTTTAAGCCATTTAGACACTTATTCACATGAACTCCCAGGTTTCATGTAAGATGTAAGGGGATGAGTCTTGAGCGAGGAATGTACCATCTAATAAAGATTAGAAGAAACATGGGTCTAGCTACTGTATTTATATGAGAATCAGGAAGTGATTCTAGAAAAGGAGTGGGATGGGAGGTAGGAGAGAAGAAATAAAAGAACCAAGCTGAAATTCCAAAAATTCAAGTATACAATTTTTTTGCTCAATTTGTATTGCGTAGTTTCTTTTTCTTTCCACCAGAGCTTTCTCTTCATGAAGACCTTTAACAACAGGCTGGTGCTCCCTAAGGCCGTTTTCTATTTCTCTCTATCTGGATAGACAGAAGGAAGCTGTCTACTCTGTTTCAATAGATTCCAGAGCACAGATTCATCACTAGAAATGTAGGATTAGTCAGTCAGATGGCCCCCATCTGTCTTGATCTCCACTCAACAACACTGAACTGATATTGCATCTGGAACGGTCCCTGGTGCTCTGGCTCAAGCTCCTAACTGGTCTGCAGGCATTTCTTCTTTGTGGGCAACTCATACTTCCATCTAAAAGGGTCAGTTTAGCTTTTGACCAACTAATGTGATGCCCAGATCCTGCTTTTGGACCTTTTTTGGTGTCTCATCTTGGCTCAACCTGTCTTTCCTCCCCACCATCCTGAGGGCTCCAAGATGGTAGGCATATGGCTTACTCATTTAGTTGGGATCACGGTAGGTATTCAATGATCATTTTTTTAATTATTTTTTAAAATTAAATTATTTTATTTAACTTTATTTTATTATTATTTTCCAGTTGGACCAGAGTGAGAGAGAGAGAGGGAGAGAGAGAGAAAGTGAGAAAGCAAGCCACAAGGTCCAGGACTTGAACTGTGGTTGGCCATGTGGGAGTCCAGTGCCTTTAACCACTATACCACCTGCTGGCCCTCAATGATCATTTTTTTAAAAGAGGTTTTTGCCATAGGGCACGTGAGCTCAGTGGATAGAGAGAGACAGAGATAGTGAGAAGGATAGTGAGAAATCACCCCCAGGGAGGATGGCCATGCTGCAGTCCTTTCTCCTCCATTCTCCTCTTGGGACCTTGGGCATACACGCATACGCTGGTGTGATTTTTCAAGCCAATGGGTCTCAGACTCAAACTATGGTCAGCCATGTGGGAGTCCAGTGACATAACCGCTATGCCATCTGTTGGCCCCCAGTAATCATTTTCTAAGAGGGAAAAACACTAAATTAAATATTGGGTTCCTGGACAGTCATGATGTATTTTTTCTGCCTTGTTTATGCAAAAATGTGTCATGACTTTTTTTTGATAACCCAATAGATCAAAATATGGTAATATTTTTCTGATCTTATAAAATTATACCTAGAGAAATCACTGAAAACACCAAATAATGGATTAGTATTAAGTTAATAATTAGCATCTACTTTTTCTGAGGTACTTAATAGAGGAATAGTAGTTTCGAATATGCAGGACATAAACATCTAGTATACCACTAGCCAACTGGGGTAGTTGAGTATTGGTTCCGAGTGAACCAATGTCTGGGCTAGTTCCTTGGCCCACTTGATTGAAACTTCCTAGATTCCTGGGTTATAGAACCTTAGCATTCCAGGTATCCACCATTTTTGCTCTGTCCATAAAGACTTCTCTAGGGGTAAGACTAACCTCAGAACTTCCTTCTGTGAATGGGAATTCTTTAAAATCTTTAAGATGATCTTGTTCAAATGCAGGTCACCAACTCTATTTATATCCTTTCCAATGGGTTCGTAGGGCTCTTAGGATAGAAAACTTTTGGAGCCCCAGCATGGGCTGGCTTCTGCACACCTTTTAGCCTCATTTCAAGTCACCTTTCTCTCGTATTCTCTCCCCTCCAGCTCTCAGGGCCTTAAGCTGGCCATGTTCTTCCCTATATAAGAAGACTTAGATATATTATTTCCTCTCCTCAAATATTCTTTATCATCTTCCCTACTTACATCTAGCTAACTTTGACAGATCCTTTTCCTAGGTCCCTTCGAAGCTCTTACTTCCAGGCTAAGAGAGAATTCTTTATTTTACGCACTCAAAGAACTATTTTCTTTCTATTTAAAGCATCTATCTAGGTTTGTATTTATGTTTTGTCACTGTGAGTCTCTGATTAATGTTTGTGCTCCTCAGTAGACTGCAAACTCTAAAACCTTGTGCATTTTCCCTCATCACTGTGTCCCCAGTGCAAGTAGGCATGAAGTGCTTGTTAAAGGTTAATCTTGGGACCAGCATGCAGCATGGTGGCTAAGGTGCAGGACTCCCACATGACTGACCATGGCTCAAGTCCCAAATCTGGCAGCTTGCTTTTTCACTTTTCCTCTCTCTTTTTCTGTCTCTCGCTGGTCAAATTAAATAATAATAATAATAATATAAATAAAATTAAATAATTCTTTAACTTAAAAAAAGGTTAATCCTGACCTATTTCTATATGGGTTATCTCAGACAGCTACAATTTGTAGCATGAATCAGAACAGAGCAACTAAATCTAATCTGTTTTTATAATTTCAAGTATGAAAAAACTAAGATGTGGGTGATCACTCATTATTTTTACCTCTTTGAGTATAAATTCAAACTGTGCGGTATCCAATAGCAACTGGAAGAGGATCTTGGGATTGTACCTAGAGTCTGTTAGAATCTGGTCCTTGATTTGACGAAGGCGTTTGTTGTTTGGGTCACAGGCTAGAAACAGGAAGAAAAGAGTATCACTCATTAAATATGCAGAAAATATCCACGATATATAATGTATTAAGTACTTTCTTTTGTGTTAGCCATTTAAAAATAAGCAGACTTGGGACCAGCAGTTAGTGTAATGGCTATGTCGCTGGACTCCCAGGTAGTCAACCATGGTTCGCGTCCCAGACCCGGTGGCTTAAAACTCTCCCAAGAGGAGAATGGAGGAGAAGAGATTGTGGCATGGCCATACCCCCTGGGGGGTGATTTCTCGCTTTCTGTCTCTCTGTCTCTCTCTGTCTGGCGAGTGCATGCGCCCTATAGCAAAAACCTCTTTAAAAAAAAGCAGACTGCACATCAATAACAGATGGTGAAATAATTAATTTCTATTAAATAATTATACATCTATGCTATAAGTACAATTGTGTGTGTGTGTATATATATAATATATATATTTTTCATATATATATATATACATACACACACACACACATATATATATATATATATGTATATATATATATATATGAATAATATATTATATATATTTAGTTTTTGCTATAGGGTGTGTGCACTCACCAGAGAGAGGGAGAGTGAGAAACCACCCCTCCATGGGAGGTGACTACAACAGAGTTTCCCTTCCTCCATTCTCCTCTAGGGATTCTGGGCATGCATGTACACGGGCCTGAAGTATTTTTCTAGTTGCCAGGTCTGGGACTTAAGCTACGCAGCTGGTCATGTGAAATCCAGCCGCCTTAACCACCATGTCATCTGGCTGGCCCCAAATGAACTGTTAAATGATAATAAAATCTGATATGGAATGTAATCCCTGATATGTTGTTGAATGAAAAAAAAAACAAGCTGCAGAATAGTATTTAAACTTCTGTAAGCATTTTAGGGTTTGTTTATACTGACTGCCCGAAAGGGATGCCAGCGTCTCCTGGTGCCACCATAGGTCGGTGGTCCCCTTAGGTTCTGTTTGGAGTGATTTTTGGTCCAGGCATTGATTCCTACCATTTAGTCGTGGACAGGCAGGCCTGAGATTGCTAGCTTTAGAAAGACAAAAAACAGTGAGAATTATTTATAGGTCTACCCTGTCTGTCTTGAGTACCTGGGATCAATCAATGCCATTGATAGTAGCAAAGCAAATCACCCTGAGGCTTTTATTCAGGACCAACTGGTTTCATGGCCTTCAAACACTTTTTCACGTGGACTCACAGGAGTCATGTCTTGTAAGACGGAATTTGGGATTGGCAAGGTTGGCTCTTGGCTAGCATCTAGGAACCTGAATTTGGGGAAGAGCTTCCATCATTTCAAGAACAGATAAGAATGGCTCACTACATCCTCACAGTTCATACAGACAATATGATTTATGCTGAACACCTGCCTTCCTTTTGGGAATCTGGAATTCTGGTACCAGGCAGAGGTAGCATCTGCCTAAGTGATCCCAATTGAAACCCTGTGAAGCCGAGTCTAATGAGCTTTCCTCGTTGGCACCACTTCACACATGCTGTTATGACCCACTGCCGGAGACTTAGGTACATCCTGGGTGACTCCACTGGGAGAGGACTCTTGGAAGTTTGTGCTTGGCTGGACTTTACCCCATGGGCCTTTTTCTTTCTTTTTTTCCTATGTTTTTGTCATAGGGAGTGTGTGCTCCCTATAAAGGAGAGAGACAGAGAAATTCAGAGAGAGGGAAAGTGAGAAATCACCCCACTAGGGAGGATGGCCACAATACCTTCTGTTTGGGGATTTGGGGCACACACACACGTGCCCAAAGTGATTTGCAAGCTGTTGCATCTGAAACTGCGGATGGCCACGTGACCAGCAGTCCAGCACATTAACTACGACTCCACCTGCTGCCCCCGCATGTGCCCTTTTCAATCATTGGTGGTTTTGCTTTCTATCCTTTTGCTATGATCATCACAGCTGTGAGTACAGCAATATGCTGAGTCCCAGCAGGAAGAACCAGACCTGTGGCTACTCTGCCTCTTGAAAGGGCCTAAGGGCATAACAGGCACTCAGGGTTTTCTGCAATATCAAAGAGCTTAAGTCAGGGGACCAGCAGATGGCGTGGTGGTTAAGGTGCTGGACACTCCCACATGGGTGACCACTGTTCGAGTCTTGGACCTGGTGGCTTGCTTTCTCACTTTCCCTCTTTCTCTCTGGTCAAATTAAAATAAATGAATGAATAAATAAATTGAAATAAATAATCCTTAAAATTAAAAAAAAAAAAAGAACTTAAGTCAATGAGGCCAAGGTCACAAAATGAGGTGGCCATTGACTCAGGGACCAAACACCAGATATCCTGATTCAGTTGAGCCTATCAACTGAGAAGTTAAACAATTTCAAATAAAATAAACAATAAATTAAAAGTACAGAATAAAAGATACTGACACTCACTGAGATTGATTTATGGGGTTAGTTATTTAATCTAATAAAGAATAAAAAAGCAGGATAAGGCAAAAATACAAACTAAAGTTATCTAGATGCAAATAAATTCAGAATAAAAACTTTAAGATAATAGACATTGTCAAAAAATTCACAGCTGAGTAAGGTACAAGGTCTGTGGTAGTTGGGCTGGCTGGACCCATATAGCGAACTGAAGTTCAAGTCCCAGTTCAGGTAGCTCGAAAAACTGGGCATGTCTCTTTCTCATGAATAAATAAAGAAACATTAAAAAAAAAGGCAATATGAGAATATGTCTGCCTTTCTGCACACCACCACTGAAGTGCCATAAAACCTAACGAGGGAATAGATAGTGATGCAGAGGTAACATAACTGGACCCACGTGGGAAAATTCCCAGATCTGCATTCCAGGACTGCCTTGAGCATGTCGGGTGGTACTATTATTGGGTCAGCTGAGACTAGAGTGGATCATAGCATGGGAACCCTGATAGAAGTGCCTCTCTCCCTTGTCCCTTATAAGAAATAAACTTGAGAAAAAAAAAAGGCAGCTATATAAGCAGTTACGTTCCCTCGTATGACTCATCATCAGGCAGGCACACGGTTTCTTTCTGGTAAATTATGACCTTGTGCAATCAGGTCAGACAACTGCCAGGCACAAAAATGGAAAACCGATGTGGCTGAGAATTAGAGTGCAGACCTCCGGCAGGCCCAGGTTGCCCCAGGGACGGGTACAAACTGAGGCATCTACTGGCTTCTAGAAGGTAGGCATGGCTATCAGGCACAGTCACACAGAAGATGAAGATAAGGCTAAGTCACTAGAAAACCACAGTTGGTTTTATGACAGGATGAAGTGAGGGTCTGAGTTGCTTATATGCTTGAGCGTATAAGACTTTTGGTAAAAAAAAGGTTGTAAGCTGAGTCAGTGTAGTAAAATCCTTAAATTAGATCTGGGGTTCATGGAAAATATAAACTTAACTAATTAAAAGCAGATTAGAAGATTAAAAACGTATCAGCCATAGTATTCATACTGTAGGTAAACTGTAAATGGATCTAGGCCAATAAGTAAAATGATGAAACAAACTGGAAAGCAGCCCTGGGAGAAAGCCTTAAGAAGCTGGAGAGGGGGCTGAGGAGAAATTCCACATTCTTTCATACAAAGAAATAAAGGATAAAGAAGTCCAACTGTTGTTTCACAGCAGACCGTTCATGGGAAGTGGAAACAGATGGTAGGTAGGTAGTCTGAGGGCCTGTGAAAAACATCCTGAATGGGTGTGATCTCGGGGCTACCATGCTACCAAGGGAGGGGGGCTACAGAGTAGTCTGGTGTCGACAGCTTTTTAAGACGCGGCCTTGTCTGAAAGAATAAGGAAAGGCTAAATGCAGTACTTGTCTCAGGGAGGTCAAGAAAAGTTTGTAGAAGGGAAAACAGAAAGCAGAGGGAGTTTATAGGGCTACTGAATGATTCAACCCTTAAGTCGAGGGATATAAAACCTAGGATGAGTGAGTTCATTAGCTAACTAATGTTGATCCAAGCATTTACTTAGCAAAAGGACCTGTGCCGACTCAGAACAAACTCAGAGGTGTTAGCTCAACCTACTTACTAAAAACAAAATTATTATTTTGAAGAGGATTTCTTTCTTTCAGGAGTAAAAGAAGTAGAGAGAGACAGAGAGACATCACCCCCAAAAAGGTCTTGATGCCACAATCAACTGCTAGCTCAGACAGCCCTGGACCATGGGCATTTTTCATTGAATGGCTCTTTCTCTGAGAAACAATTTTGCTTGGTGAAACAGCCTTTCTATGGAGCAATGTAAATGGCCCCTCTGCTAGTGCATTCATTACCTATGTCTGCTGTATGAAGCATCAGCCATCGGATGGCAACATTGCAGTCTCTCAGGCAGTTGAGAAGTCTTGGGATATTGTCCAGAACCATCTCCTCCCGTAAATAACCTTGTTTCAGAAACTGCTGCACTTGAGCATGTACTTTCTCACTGACGGAGGCATACCTGCTTGCCTTTGAAAATGAAAGACTGGAATTATATTAAAAAATTATTTATCTCGAAAACAAAACAAATTCAAATGAACTGCTGTCAATAATAATATTTCTATATGAGATAAGTAACACGTAGACTGTGGTTATAAGGTGCAAAGGCAACTGGTTTAGTGGACGTTTTTTGCCAAGAACATTCTGAGATTACATCCTAGTTCTGGCTGTGATTAAACATAGGCACTACTTTGGGTTTAACCTCTGTGTACTCTTTTTAAAATTTTTTTCCAAGTGCCAGTGGAGAACTGGAGACTCCAGTGGTTTCTCAGATGCTTTCTTCTTCTTCTCCTCCTTCTTTTTTTTTTTTTTTTTTAGAAAAAGCACTTATTTATTTATCTATTTATTTGTTGTGATTTTTTCCAAGCTGCCAGGTCTGAGACTTGAACTGTGGTTGTCTATGTGGGAATCCAGCAATTTAACCACCATGCCACCTGCTGGTCCCAGATTCCTTCTCTTTTTCCCTTTTTTTTTTTTAAGAGAGATTCTTGCTATAGGGTGTGCACTAACTAGAGAGACAGAGAGACAGAAAGAGAGAAATCACCCCCCCCCCCCCCATTGAGTTTTAAGCCACTAGGTCCAGGACTTGAACTGCAGTCGACCACATGGGAGTCCAGTGACATAACCACTATACCATTTGCTGGTCCCCCTTCTTTATCTTTTCTTTTTTTTGGGGAGAGGGTTTTGCTATAGGGCACGTGTGCTCGCCAGAAAGACAGAGAGAGACAGAGAGCCAGAAAGCAAGAAATCATCCCCCAGGGAGGATGGCCACGCCACAATCCTTCTCCTCCATTCTCCTCTCGGGATCTTGGGCACACACACGCACACACACACACACACACACACACACACACGCCTGGCGTGCGTTTAAGTCACCTAGTCCGGGACTTGAACCGTGGTCGACTCCATGGGAGTCCAGTGACATAGTCATTACTCTAACTGCTGGCCCCTACCACCTTCTCTTTTAAACTTAGAGGGAAAAGAAACAAAGACAAGCTAAATTGTCTGTTCTTCCTAGTATTGTTGACAAAGGAAGCAGAATGAAGCAGAAACAGTCAAAAGATAAGACTACCGTAAGCATTTGAAAGCTTAAAATATACCTTAGTATACCAAAACTGAATTTCCAAACCAGCCCTTTTGAAATGTGGACATTCTGCTTTACTAAAGCAAGAGTCAAATGTTTAAACATCATTAGACTTGTCAAGTTAGTTTAAAATTATCAAGAACTCCTTAAAATGTCACAAACATGAAAATGCAATTTTGGAAAGGAATTTTAGTAATGAAAAATTAATGCTCTGTTGTCGGTAAGTATGGAAGTACGACTTTCTCTAATGTATTTCTAGGAGGTATGCCAATATGGAAATTATTGTGTGCATTATTTATGAAGTTCAATTTATGTGAATAAAACATAATGATATTTTTTTGAGTCAGTCTTATTTTATCCACTTTGAAAACTCAATAACCCAGACACCTGGGCTAAGGAACACAACTGTTTAGAAATATTAAGTATGCTCCCCAATAAAAAGATTTTCTGTTAATCTCTTTATTTACTCAGATATTTCCTTTTGCCTTTTGTTATCAAAGAGAAAGAATATAGCCATTTAAACTTTAAGAGAAAACTCTAAAGTCTTGCTGGAGGTTTAGCACATGAGAAATGAATTAAAATGACAATGACATAATGTATTGTCAATATTCAGTTCTCATCTTCAGCATTCATCCTATTGCTAAAAACAGATTAATTCCAGCTACTGTTGAAACTAGCTCTACACAAACGACAGTTTTTATGTAAGAATAAGTAAAGTCCGGAACCAGCAGTTAGCATAATGGCTGTGTCGCTGGACTCCCATGTAGTC
Source organism: Tupaia tana (assembly GCA_026018925.1). NCBI lineage: Eukaryota > Metazoa > Chordata > Mammalia > Scandentia > Tupaiidae > Tupaia > Tupaia tana. Next base: position 77,697,363 of record JAKSZU010000008.1, read on the forward strand.
AGTCGACTGCGGTTTGAGTCCCGGACCCGGTGGCTTATACTCATACCGGGTGCGTGAGTGCGCTTGCCCAAGATCTGGAGAGGAGAATGGAGGAGAAGGGATTGTAGTGTGGCCATCCCCCCTGGGGGATGATTTCTCGCTTTCCGTCTCTCTTTCTGGCGAGTGCATGCACCCTATAGCAAAAAACCTCTCAAAAAAAAAAAAAAAAAAAAAAAAAAAAAAAAGAATAAGCAAAGTGAACTGAGGCCATATGTCACACAGAGCTATCTCTAATTTATGCAAACCATATAGGTTAAAAATCACCTATCTGGGGCTGGCAGGTGGCATAGTGGTTATAGGCGCTGGACTCCCACATGGCTGACCATGGTTCAAATCCTGGACCTGGCAGCTTGCTTTATCACTTTCTCTTTTGCTCTGTCCCTGTCTAGTCAAATTAAAATAAATGAATAAATAAATAAAGTTAAATAAAATAATTCTTAAAAAGAAGATTAAAAAAAAATCACCTATCTGAACCTAATATACAAAATTCACAGCTAGGGGACTAAAATGTATGGACATCTTCGAAATTCCTTGAGTAATCAATTTAGCTTATTTTCTATTCCATAAATCAGATTATAATGATTAAGGATTAGAAAAATCCTCCTTTAGGGGCTGGCAAGTGGCATGGTGTTTATGGGTGCTGGACTCCCCACATGGCTGGACTCCCCACAGTTCAAGTCCTGGACCTGGTGGCTTTCTCTCTCTCTCTCTGGTCAAATAAAAATAAATAAAATTTAAGAATATAAAGTTAAATAAAATAACTTAAAAAAAGAAAATGTAATAATAAAATGTCTTTATTAGACAAAACTTACCTGTTCTTTGACGTTTGAAAGGTCCAAGGTATTGTTTAAAGCAGTTTTTGCAGCTTTGTAAGGTTCCCACGCATCAGCTAGGTTAACTGTGATCCCCATGTAAATACTAATTACCTGAGAGATGAAACATTCATTCAGTATTTGATAAAGATCTACTCATTGTAAGGCAAAGGGTTGGAGAAAAAAGTTACGAAAGACATTGCCTACTCCTTTAAGTCTGAGCTCCATTTCTACAAAAACCTAAGATTTTTCAAATATGGAGGTAAGTGTTCTTCCTTATGAGCACTCTGGAACAAGAATTACTATTCATGGAAAAATAACTAAAACGAGGTTTTCCTTTCAGACTGCTCTGTGTTAGATTCCTAGATGGAGAAAAGAGAAAGAGGACGAAAGAGACGTGAGCAGAGGTTTTTTTTGGAGAAGTTTTTGCCATAAGGCGTGTGCACTCGCCAGACAGACAGAGAGAGACAGAGAGACAGAAAGCGAGAAATCACCTCCCAGGGGGGATGGCCACACCCCAATCCCTTCTCCTCCATTTTCCTCTTGGATCTTGGCCATGCACGCACACGTGCCCGGCGTGAGTTTTAAGCCACTGGGCCCAGGACTTGAACCGCGGTCGACTATGTGGGAGTCCAGCGACATAGCCATTACACTGGTCCCTAGGTTTTTTCCAAACATTTTCATATTAACCTTTACACTCTAAAATGTTACTGAGGATCCCAAAAAGCTTCTTTTTAAAAAAATTGTGGGTTATGGGCCAGCAGGTAGCATGGAGGTTAAGGTGCTAGACTCCCACATGGCTGACTGCAGTTCTAGTCTTAAACCTGGTGGACTGCTTTCTCAGTTTCCCTCTTTCTGTGTCTCTCTCTCTCTCTGGTAAGCACATGTGCCTTATAGCGCAAATTAAATAATAAAAATAATAAATAAATAAAATTAAATAAATAATTATTCAAAGAATTGTGAGTTTACATCTATTGACATATCACACATTATAACTGAAAAATTAAAAAAAGATATTAATGCATTTAAAATAAACCAATTGCATGTTTTAATTTTTTAAAAGAACTATTTTATTTAACTTTATCATTATTATCATCATTTTCCAGTTTGATCAGAGAGAAACAAAGAAAGAGAGAAAGAGGGAGAGAGAGAGAGAGAGAAAAGGTGAGAAAGCAAGCCACCAGGTCTGGGACTTGAACTGCCGTCAGTCATGTGGGAGTCCAGCACCTTTAACGGCCATGCCACCTGCTGGCCCCAACAAGTTTATTTTTTTAGAAGTTTCTTTGCTTTAAAGAGTATGCACTCTCCAGAGAGAAATAGACAGTGGGAAGGAAAGTGAGAAATCACCCCCTAAGGGGGATGGCCAGACCACAATCCCTTCTCTATTCTCCTGGGATCTTGAGCACACATACACACGCACTCAGTGTGAGTTTTAAGCCACCAGGTCCAGGACTTGAACTGCGGTTGGCCATGTGACGTAGCTGCTTCACTGTCTGTTGGCCCCCAATTACATGTTTTCTAAAATAGAGTCTTAGGGCCAGCAGGTGGCATGGTGATTAGGAGTGCTGGACTCCCCACATGGCCAACCATGGTGCAAGTCCTAGACCTGGTGGCTTACTTTTTTACTTTCTGTCTTTCTCTCTCACTCTATCTCTCTCTGGTCAAATTTAAATAAATGAGTAAGTAACTAAATAATTAAGTAAATAAAATAATAAAAAAGTAAAATACAGAGTCTTACTATGTCATAATCCTACTGACCCAGCCTCCATGTTCACTAGGACTACAGGTGCATGTCAGAGTGCAGGGTCTGTTTAGGTTGGTCTGGGAACCGAACCTGAGCCTCCTGTGCACTACTAGCCTCATAGTATCCTACTGCTCTTGGGCCCTCAAAAGATCAGCATATGGTTGGATTGATCTTTCTCTATTGTTCTCTTTTTTTCTAGCCCAGTAGATTACTGCTTATATATTTATTTTTGACTTAAACAAAAACGATTGCAAATAAGAGATAGAGAGGGAGGGAGAAAGTGAACCCCTCAGTGGTGCACTGTCACACTGCAGTCCTCTGTTCCTCTGTGCCTCCTTTCCATCATCATTTTAGGCAGAGGCACATGCACCTGGAGTGTTTTTCAAGCTGTCAGGGCTGGCATTTAAACTGTGGTCAGCCATGTGGGATCTCGCCTCCTTAACCACTATGCTACAGGGCCAGCCCTTGACTGTCTTTTACTTTACTTTTTCTAACTTTTTTGAGCTTAAGTTTAACTCAATTATTTTTAAACTTTTTTTGTTTTTAAAAATGTTTTTAAGGTTAAACATTTACCTTTAAAAGGTTTTCTCCATTTTCCACAACTTTTGCTGTACAGCGTTAGTATTATGCAATTCTAAGTATTTTTTAAAATTTACATTGTGATTTTTTTCTTAAACATGAAAGCTATTTGAGTCTGTTTTTCTCAAATGTTTAAAATATCTTTTCAATGATGGTGTGTACTTTAATTGCACTATAGTTAGAAAATACAATGTATAGGCTATCAAAAGATTTGTTTTTACTTTACTTCCTTTGTGATCTGTAATTTTCATACTCATACATATTCTCAAATACTGTGCACATGGATCATCTATTATTATATTTTTAAGAGAGCAGGATCTTATACACACACACACACACAAATATATATATATATATATATATATATATATATAGAGAGAGAGAGAGAGAGAGAGAGAGAGAGGGAGAGAAGGGTATTAAAATTTTCTATCACATTATGGTTTTGTCAATTCAAATGTTTTTTTTTTTTCCTTGTGATTCCTTGTGATTCTGTAAATTTCTGCTTTCTATGTTGTGAGAATATTATTTGCGACATATAAAATTCATGACTGCTAATTAACCTTGGTGAATTATTCTTCTTAATATTATATATGCTGACTCTTTTTTTTTTTTTTTTTTTTTTAAGACAGATTTTTGCTATAGGGCACATGCACTTGCCAGAGAGACAGAATGAGACAGAGAGTCAGAAAGTGAGAAATCACGCCCTCCCCCCATGGGTTATGGCCATGCCACAATGCATCCTCCTTTCTCCTTCAGGATTTTGGGCATGCACACATATGCACCCAGTGTGAGTTTTAAGTTGACGAGTCCAGGAATCAAACTGTGGTTGACTATGTAGGAGTTCAGTAATGTAACCATTACACCATCTCTGGTCCCTATGATGACTCTGTATACCTGTTAATTTAAGAAAAAAATTCTCCATTTTGTGATGTTAGTATTGTCTTACTAGTTTATTGGCTAGCATTTTCCTGGTATATAAAATATATGTATATATATATATTTTTTGAAAATTCCTTTATTTTCAGTGTGCCTGGGTATTTTTTTAAGAATGTATGTTATAGTCATCACAGAAGGGAATTGTGACGTTCCTTAATACTAAACACATCTCTGCTTATAGCATTATGGCCACAATGTCTTCATTAGCTTCATATAAAAGAAGCCAGATTATCAGAGTTTTTGTTGCTCAAACCTAGGCTCACAGGTATGCATCATAGGTATCTAGAAGCCATCATCTCTTCATTGTAGGCTGTTATTATACCACCAGTAAACTGAAGGTCCCTCATAACAGACAGTTAATGTGATAATGTGATTCAATATCTGTTAAGAAGTGAAACAAAATCTGCTACCTGAAAAGATGATCCAGTTCACTGACCTTTGTTAAAACCTCTTTGTGGAGACCAGCAGTTAGCGTAATGGCTACGTTGCTAGACTCCCATGTAGTTAACCGCAGTTCAAGTCCCGGACCCAGTGTCTTAAACTCACACTGGGCATGTGTGCATGCGTGCCCAAGATCCCAAGAGGAGAATGGAGCAGAAGGGATTGCGCCATGGCTATACCCCCTGGGGGTGATTTCTTGCTTTCTCTCTGTCTCTCCAGCAGTGCACACACCCTACAGCAAACCTCTCTAAAAAAAGAAAAATTACAAGTACATCCATGCAATCATATAAACTGTGGGCTGACCTTATGGCCTGATGGTTAAGGAAGTCAGATCCTACATGGCTTCAGAAGAGAAAGACTTGAGATAATCCCTATTACAATTAGCTTACAAAAAAAACTTATTATAAAACTGAAATTCCAATTCACTAAATGACAAATGAGATGTATGAAGAAATCTTTATGTAACTTAGTTGCAGTATCAATAAGTGAGATATACTTTTTGCTACAGGGTGCATGTGCTCTCCAGAGAGAGAGACAGAGACAGGGAAAGTGAAGAATCACCCTTTGAGGGACTAGCCATGCCATGATTTCTTCTCCATTTTCCTCTCAGGATTTTGGGCAGACACACAAATGTGCCTGGCATGATTTCTAAACTGCCACGTCTGGGACTTCAACCATGTAGTCAGCCACTGAGATCTAGCCACTTTAACCTCCATGCCACCTGCTGGCCCACAAGAAACATTTGAATACATTCTTTAGTTTATTTATTTATCTGTTGTACTGAGTGAGACAGAGAGAGAGAGAGAGAGAGAGAGAGAGAGAGAGGAGAGAGAGAAAGAGAGAAAACACTCTCGATAGTGTCCTGATACTGCCACTGACCACCCCCTTCCCAGCCAACCTTGAACTGTGGGTGAGCACATGCCTGGTTTACACAGACACATCTCCAGACTCGCATCAGGAACGTTCCCACATCGAGCTGACTTGTAGAGTCATGTTTCACCACTGTGCCATTGTCTGCCCCCCAGTACACAATTTTACTCTGAGAGTTACCTATCTAAGAAAAAGACTAGTGGCTCTTCAGAAAATGTTCTGACTGGCATATTTATGACTTAACAATTCCCAACACATTTAAAGTAATTATACCTAAGTGATTTTATTTTCCATTAATTACTACATGATGATCTCTGGGTAAAAGGCCACAAGAATGTAGAATCAGTTCTCTAAGAAGTTTACTATTGAGAAAAAGAACAGTAATACTTGCCCAATTATCTGGAAAGTATTTATCTACTATCTCTCTCATTTTTGCTTGATGGGTATGAAGAATGGAAGGTTCGAAGTAGAGAATCACGTACAACATGGCAGCTTGATTTGCCAGGGCAGTGCTGCGATGCTCTGGCAGAGGATACGCTGAAACCTACAACATAGGGATGACACCCGGAAAGGGGTCTGTTAGCAACATTTGCATGTATTCATCTTCAAATTGCATTAACTAGTTCTGGGACATGTCAGTTTCTCAAAAGTCCATCACCTTTCAGGATCCTGAACACTGGACATGAAGTGTGGCTTTAGTAACCATGGCCTCTCATATTATCCCTAGGCCCATAATACTATTTTCCTTTCAGCTCATGACTTTGTTGCAATTCTGTCTTTTCCTTGGGGGGGAAAAGAAATTCTAGCCATATATCTCCCACTAGTTCATTTCTGTATCTTTCCCATCATAGACAATTCTTTAGACTGACAGACTCGTCATAGTGGCTCTTTTCTCACTTCCTATTTATTATCCAAATCAATGAAATCTGACTTCCAACATCATCCCCATGGAATTTCCTAAGGTTACTCATTACCTCTCAATCACCCAATTTAATGGCTTCTATTTAAAACTCTCACTTCAATTCTCAAAGGAATGAAATTCTCTCCTTTGGTTCCCCAAATATACACTCTCACTCTTCTCAATTCATTTTGCTGAGCCCTCTTCCTCTGTCTGTCTTTACATGCTGGTGCTCCCAGGGGTCAAATCCTCATGCAGTATTATATGAATCTTGGCTACACATAGCGCAAATAACCTTGAGCTATCCAAAGCAGAAAAAGCAGAAATTATTATAAAAACAGACACAGCAATGCAGGCAGGAATGTGGCCACGCTCTGGAAAGGCCTGAGGCTGAGAACCAGAGACCCTTTCTCCCCTTGGTATCTGCCCTACTTTTCTCTTTCTTCAGACTGTTCTCCATATACATGGCAGATTGAAGCTACCCCAAAATTTCAAGTTTTGCCCGTAGTGGGTAAACCTAAATCCAGGAACTGTTTATTGGGTCTGATTTCAAATGACCTGAAGACAGAAAATCTGATCCATCAGCCAGGACCAGGGATAGGGGAGGTACAGGACAGAGAGTGAGGTGGACACACGGCACAACTTCAGCTTAATCCCTGTGTTAATAAATGTCATAGAGCAAGGCAAAAGTTGAAATACACTGCCTTAAGATATGGGCAAAATGGACTAAATTAGAAGTGGAATGGCATAATAAGAGGCAGTGCAGAAAAAGCATGAATTCAAATTATGGTTCTGACCTACCAATATGACCTAGTGAACATCATTTACACTTTCTAAGTCTCATAGGGATAATGTCATATACTTTGCCAGATTGTTGGGAGGAACAGAGAAAATGATACATGAAAAGAATGTCTTATGATGCTGGTTTACATAGAATTCTTAATGAATGACAACAAATTTTATGAAGACCTAGTATCTGCGGGTCACTTTTGATTTTGAGCCATCACATAAAACAAAACAAAGTAAAATTCTTTATTTATACTTAACATATTAATATAGAAAACCAACAGGCTACCTAAAGAACTTTATGAGCAGGTCTGCTCTGTGATAAATGATATCCACAGTTACTGTGGGCCCAATTCTACTTTTATTCTTCTTTTGAATTTGCTAGAGGGCATGAGTGCTCAATGGAGACAGAGAGAAGGAAAGTGAGAAAACACCCCCCCCATGGGGGGGGGGTCCCTTTTTCTTCACTTCTCCTCTCAGGATTTTGGACACGCACATACGTGCATCTGATGTGTTTTTCAAGCCACAGGATCCAGGACTCAAACTGTGTAGTTGGCCATGTGGGATCCAGCTACCTTAATCACACTATCTGCTGGCCCAACTCTACTTTCTTGTAATAATAAAATATTTATAACACATGAAATGATGTTTTCTTTGGAACAATGAAGTCCAATAGTGCTTTTCTTTGGTATGCCTTTAAGTCAGTGAATGCTATGGACACTGGCAAGGAAAGTGATCCGACATTCAAATGCTGCAGGACCTTGACTGCCTTCCTATGCCTGGACTGCCCTTACGCTTCCCTGTCACCTGCAGCAGCAGCCACTGTCACATGCTCCAGTGGCACCCCATGCTGCTATTAAGGTAACAATCATCTTGCTTTACTGTCCTCTTGAGAGATAGATTTCCAGCACCTACCACATGAATGGGCCCATAATACACCCTGAACAACTATCACTTGACCAAATGGCGAAAAAAATGCAGGTTCTTTCCAACAGCCCATATTTCATCTTCTGAAATCCAGAATTCTACCAAAATTAATATCCCTCTTTCCTCTATCATCCTGTAGCATAGTTCTAAAGGCTTTAGAAATAGTTTCTATCTACTTTTGGTCTTTTGGGAAAGGAAGGAAGGAAAGAAGGGATGGAGGAGGAAAGTAAAAACAGTCTTTTAAACTATCAAGATCTTAATAAATTTAATTCTTACCTGGTTGTAAATATCATCAGATCTCAGTCGACCAATGACCATACTGATGAAGGATTCATTGATAGGCACTCTCTGGAAATAGCTCTCAGGATAGTTGGGTGGTCTTTTGGCTCCTGGTTGGCTGGAATAACCTGTACTTCGAAGCAGCTTACAAATATCATCCATATTTGAGTCAGCAGAAGATCGAGCAGCACTGAGTTATGTTTATTATGGGAAATAAAGGGCCAAAGAGACCACACATATTAGAAACTCAAACTCTAACAAAGCAGAATTCAGTTATAACTTACAGTTTTATATATGACTATGGGTCCATTTATATCTTAAGATTTAAAATTATATATATATAAATATATATTTAATAGTATCATTTTTCAATCTGACCACAGAGAGAGAGAAAGCAAGCAGCCAGGCCCAGGACTTGAATCATGGTTGGCCATGTGGGATCCCAGGGCCTTGAACCATGGTTGGCCATGTGGGATCCCAGGGCCTTAACCTCCATGACACTTGTCAGCTTCCAAAATTGCATTTTTTAAAAGCCTATTTAAAAGATGGCTACTGGTTCTATTTAAAGATCCACAATTTCCCCCACCAAATCCTTGGGGCTGAATTTGTTTCAGAACATAGCATTTTTCAAATATAAGAAAGTAGTAAAGTACATAGATCAAATACAATATAATACTCCAGCACTGTCTAAATTGGCATCTCATAATCAACACACAATAATTCTGGAATAAAAGGAATATTTACAAAAGTGAGATAAATGAAAAGACTACATATAAACTCACATCTGTTCCAGGCAGGTTTTGATACCAAATGACTTCAGGTTAGATCAAGTTTTCCTGTCAAATGAATTACTGTGTGTGTGTGTTCTGTGTGTGTGTGTACTTGGACTGTTTCACAAATTCAAAAATAATTTTTATAAAAATTACATCAATTTAAAATGGGATATATACTAACAGGAGCTCCTTCTGCAAAGGTCTAATAAAAACATCTGTGATCTTTAGGGTAGGATAGTAAGCTCTGAAGGAAATGAACTAGACAAAGAATCTTAGACATGGAAATGACCCATTTGAGGTAAGAATGTCCTTTTCCATGACTCACTCTCAATTGTTCAATGTCACTTCAGTAATAATGAAAGTTCACATTTTAATGAATTAGCTGTTGTACCCAAAGGGACAAAGTCACATTTTCAAAGCTGGGCTTGATAATCGAACACTTTTTCTTTTCTACATCATGTATTATTTCTGTTTTTCTAGATGCTTTTTGAAATATAGACAAGGCTATTCAAATTTCATTTTCAAAAACATCTATGGTCTGATGTCAATGAATTATTCAGGCTGGTAAATACTCTCTTCACATACTGATAAGGCTGAAAGCGAACAGCTGAGGTAATTTAATGCCGAGGAGGCAGTACCAGATGTTGCTGAAAATACAATATAACATCATCGAATAATCCCCTCTCTGTTGAGGATTTGCCTCTTGCCCTAGTTTGTCCTAATTTGTAAGCTTGAGAATGTTAATTCTACTCTTCACATCTTTAGCTAAGCTCCTAAGGGACTTCTGCCTATTCACTGCTTCTTCTCTGAATCTTAATGAATTCTGACATTGCCCTTGTATCTGACTTATGATTCATTCATTCAACAAATTCAAAACCAGTTTGCTAGGTTCTGAAATGAAAAAGCGGGCTCATATGGCTCCCGTTTTCCCTATCCTACTTCTACAAGAATCACAGCTCTGTACAGACACACACAATACGTAATTGTGGCTCCACGCTATTCGTTTAATCTATATATGTAAGCCTTCACATTCAACCTGACCCGGAATGATAACTTTTCAAAGTTGTCAACCTGAAAATGACCATGGAAAGCTGATTCCTTTCCTTATGCCTACTCAGAGAGTAATATTTTTAATAAACAGAACCAAAAAGAACATTCATTAGGCTTTCAAAATTCTTTGAGGTACAGAAAATACAAAATGCAGATCCCCTCCCCCCCTTTTTTTCAAACTGAGTTATCATCATGGAAATGATCATTTATACACTAATCATCTATAATACAGAGTATTTGATATGTAATATATAGATTATCTAACATGTCCTCTGTCATTATGAGGATACATAATACAGAGTAGTTGTTACAGTCCTACAATATTTCAGAAGAGATAAGAACCTTATACTGTCACATACTAAATCATACTGTTCCTGCTCACGATAGGAACAGGAATGCACAATGCATTTGACCATAGCAGAGCTCTGAGCCTGAGCAGTCCCAGCCCAGGGATACCTGTATCGATAGTAAGAAACAAGCATTCTCTCTCTGACTTCCCCTTCAATCTTGTGGTCGATAACCAGCAGCATAACTCCATATAAGTACAGTGCTTCACACTGTAAGAGAAAAAAACAATAGCCAACCTCACAGACGTATATATTGTTGCAGAGTGAAGTTTGAAATGACTAAAAAAAAAGATCACATTACTCCTCGAAGCTGTACATGTCATGGAAAATGTAGGTTTTGCCCATGAGCTCTTACCTTCAGTGCAGGATAGGCTTTGAAAAGTTTATACAGCATGAACTCTTAACTCAATAGCGATTATCTTTCAGTCGGCTTAATTTTAGTATTTTCCGTGGGAAAATGTTCTAGTCTGTTTTGTGGGTAATAACAAGAAATACCTGAAACTGAGTGATTTACAAAGATAGAGGTTCATTCAGCTCGTGGTTCTGAGGCCCAAGGTTCAGGGGCCCTCTTTGGTAGGGTCTGTCTGGTTGCAATGCAACATGGCAACAGGCCGGAAAGTGCACTCTGTGTTCCATGTCTGCCTAACTCTTCCCTCTCCTTATAAACTCACCAGAACTCAATTATGGAGGTCCCAACCTGATGACCTACTCCTACCCTTGTTCCAAAAGCCCCATCTTTCAATACCATAATTGGATCAAGTTTTCACCCTCTTACTCCTATTACAATGATTCAATACATGATTTTTGGGGAGACATACTATAGCAGATACCAAAATGGAATCCCAATATTATGAATATTCCTTCATTGTGAAGTCATTCACTTACTTAACACTTTTTTTTTTTTTTTGAGAGATTTTGTTATATGGTATGTTCACTCGCCACAGAGCCGAGAGCAACAGAGACAGAAAGTGAGCAATCAATCCCCCTGGGGGATGGCCACATCACAATCCCTTTTTCTCCATTCTCCTCTTAGGATCTTGGGCACATACACACACACGCACCCGGTGTGAGTTTTAAGTTGTTGGATTCAGGACTTTAACTACGGTAAACTACATGGGAGTCCAGTGTCGTAACCATTATGCCACTGCTGGTCCCACTTAACACTTTCTTAAGTAGTCACTATGTACTAGATAACAGCCTAGACATCTGAGATGCAAAAGTAAAGAAAATAAAATTTTTACATTGAAAAAGCTCATTACTTCCACATAACCTTTTATTTACTTATAATTTTGTTCAAAGTCAACTACGTTTTAAACTCAGATATGAATCTGCCAGTCAGAAGATTATCAAATTATTCTGCCTGGCTTTAAAGACTAGTTCCCAGTATACACGTTTGTGAATTACAGGAAAAAAAGTAGTGCTACATTTAATATTCTTGAATTTCTTCTTTAAACGGTCACTATTACTTACTAGAAGTTGTTTTCCATCTTCATTGAGAAGCACAGTTTCTAAAGTCTGCTGAATATAAACACCTTCATTCAGATCCTCTAGATATCTAGAAATAAAACCCCAGAGTAAGTTATTCATTTACTATGAAAAAGTTAACATATTTGAAGGAAAAATTTTTAAAAGGGCAGAATATCAGGCCTTCAACTAGTTCATGGTCCTTCATGCTCTGAGAAATAGTCTTATGAGCTATAACTCATAGTGACAGGGACACGGGTTCATATTTTCAGCTGCGCCAAGTACAAGGCGTATTCTCTACTCCTGGTTTATGAATAACAAGTATCTTCAAAGTGATGGCATAAGGACATGGTATACCTAGTTTAAAGGTTAAGGAGTAATGAATTCTTAAGAATTGTAGGATAGACAGAAAGCTAATTCCAAAATAAGTTCGTTTATTTTTTCCTCATTTCTCTTATCTAGCTTAAGAACCCCTCATCCAAAAATCTAAAATGCAAAACATGATGCCACAGTAGAAAATTCTGCACCTAACCTTGAGTGATAGGTTGCAGACAAATTACAAAAACATTGTGTAAAATTACATTCAGGCGATGTATATAAGATGTATATAAAACATAAACAAATTTTGTGTTTTGGCTTGGGTTACAGCTCAAAGATATCTCATTATGTACAAGCAAATATCTAAAATCTGAATTCTGAAACACTCTGGTCCCAAGCATTTCAGATAAAGGATACTTGACCTGTATAATACACTAGAATATGACATAAACTTCAGGTTTCAATGCTGTATGATTTATTATAAATCAGGTTTATGATGACAGTCCACAAGAGCCGGAAGTTATAATGAAACTCTAAACTACCTAAGATGACCAATGCAACAGGAAGAAAAAGATGATTATGTACGATATAAACTAGTACATTTTGTAATAACTCAGAAAAAGGTCTATGTTCTAATGTGTCCCGCCTCCCTCTACACTATTTACTACCAGAAGAAGCTATTACTAAATTAATTAATACCTGTTTAAGTCTACAATATATTTATGCACACTTTGAAATGCTAAATAAAATCTGGTCACAATTTCTATGTTGTTTTCACGAAATTCTTCATCTAAATCCTGTAGCTCCGGCTTAGCTTCCAGTTTGCTTTCCCATAACTCTGGACCCTAGAAAAAAACACATTTATGTAAAACGTCAACAAAAGCATACTTGTTGGTAACAATGACTAAACAGTCTTTTAAAAATGTGTTATGTTCTTACATATCAAGAATGTAAAGCAGAGCAACAGAAAGTAATGAAGGTAACAGAAGTCTAGATACAAAATCCCTCTGAAAAAAGTGAATTTGAACTGCAGTCAAGATTACCGTGCTTTTAAGTGTTGAGCAGTTCAATGTGAGATACATTATACCAAAGTTATTATTTTAAAATTGGATCATATTGCGTTATGGCTTTCACACAACACCTTTATCTTATTTTCAAGTTAGCAGCTGGTACCAACTGTGGTTGAAAAGCTTTCATCCTGTTCCCTTTCTCCATAATTATGTAACCTCTGAGTCTCATAGTTTTCAGAAAAGGCATGCACTTGCAGAACAGATAGTAGTAAAAATGCTGTCAAAGACGATTACCTTAAAATAGCTGAAATCAAATATGATATCTCCATATTTCTGTTGATCAGCCCGGTCTTTTAACCTGAACACAGCAGGAATAAACTCAGAGAGCCTCAAAAGTTCAGCAATGATGGCATTGCCACAGGAAACAATCCTGAGGACTGCTTGACCACAAAGGTTGTTCTCAGCTAGGAAGTCCAACATTGTGAAGACGACGACTTCGCCACACCTGGACAGTGGGAATGATCACTGGCTTTAGAGCTGGACTTTATGAAATCAGGTCTGTAAATAGATTGGCTGCTCCATTAAAAAACCTGTATCCACCAAAAAGAAAAAAAAAAAAAAAAAAGGCATGAGAATCTCTACTTTTAAAAATATTATTTCTTTTTCTTTCTTGCATGAGAGAGAGGGGCAGGCACCCTCATTGCGATCTTCACACTGCAATCCACTCACAGTCTCAGCTGACCTGGATCACTGGCAAGCATGTGTGTACCTGGTATGCTCAGGGAGGTCCTCAGATATGAACCCAGGACCTCTCCCATGTGGGTCCTGTCGTGTTACTGCTGTACCACCGGCTGGTCCTCCCCATGCTTTAAAAACATTTTTTTTAATTAATGATAGAGTATGTGTATGCACATGAAAGTGAGTCTGGGGTGATGTAGGACACTGTATACAGGATCTGATCTCTCTGCAATCCCCTTCCTCTCGTCCTCCAGCCCACTGGAGTCAGGTGCTCATGTATGCACTTGGCATGTTTCAGTCTGGCCAGGCTGGGTCTTCAAATAGCACTCATGGGACCAGCAGGTGGCGTGGTGGTTAAAGTGCTGGACATTCCCACATGGTGACCTGTTCAAGTCCACCTGGTGGCTTGCTTTCTCACTTTCTCTCTCCCTCTCTCTCTGGTTAAATTAAAATGAACAAATGAATAAATAAAGTTAAATAATTCTTAAAAAAAAAAAAAAAAAAAAAAAAAATAGCACTCATCATGTGAGATCCAGTTCCTTCCGAGTACTGCATTACTGCTGCACCACGGAGACAGCCCTCAGACTCTTTCTCAACCTTTCACTCAATTCTCCTCATGAGATATAATATAGCTCATCTTTGGCTGGGGGTTGCCGTTGTGCATGTGTAGTTCAAGTGTACCCTAAAAAGACCATCTGTTCTCTACAATTTAATTAGCAAATAATTGTAAACACCATAAACAGCTCACAAACATATCCCTGTATAGTACTTTGCAGTGTCTGTCCAATTATTTCCTAGACATGGAATTACAGCATTAAAATGCCCAAGATTCTTTTATAAATTACAGATGCTAGGTTCTAGAAAACTCTCTGAAGATAGGTTATAAATAATCAAATTGGTCCAAAAATCCCACATAGTGCAGTACTACTAGCATAATTACTCTTTTTTCTTGGATTCCAATGCACCAAGGATGGTTAGACCACTTAGTATCCTGAACACTGCAATTATTGTGAAGGGATCATTCTTCTGAAAGTTCCTGTAGGCAAATGTTGATCTTCCTTACCTCTTAGCTAGTCACTCCTTGCTGAGAACCTCTTTGTCAGCCTGGACATGAAAGTGCTTAAGCAACTTACTTTCACTGCAGTGGTTTTTAAGCCTGCCTGCTGCAAAACAGAATCACCTAGAACCTTAGAATTCTGGTAAGTAGGTTAGAGGTAGCCCTAAGCATCTCTATTCACAAGCAGCTTCCCAGATGATTGTGATGTGAAGCCAGAGTCACTAAAAGAGTGGAAAATGACTGGTCTCGTGGAACACTGCAGCAAATAAACATGATGTTAACAATACTTATCTTTGTATCCTGTGTGCTTTACTCATCCCCTGGCACTGACAAGAATGAGCACAAAAGTAGTCTGAAGGATATAAGAGATGATCCCGGCTTCCTCTGCCTGCAATACTACTGGGGAGATAACCTCTGAAAAACTCCACCACCCCAGAGAAAGACGAAGTGCTTAACTGTATGGTCAAGATGAAGAAATCAGAAACATAACATATTGGGACCAGCAGTTACTGTAATGGCTATGTCGCTGGACTCCCACGTGGTCGACTGCAGTTTGAGTCCCAGACCTGGTGGCTTAAACTCACGCCGGACGCATGTGCGTGCGTGCCCAAGATCCCAAGAGGAGAATGGAGGAGAAGGGATTGCGGCGTGGCCATTCCCCCTGGGAGGTGATTCCTCACTTTCTATTTCTCTGTCTCTCTCTATCTTTCTGGTGAGCGCACGCGCCCCATAGCAAAAACCTCTCCAAAAAAAGAGAAATATTTAACATATTAAATTGTTAATAATGGCGCCTTTACTAGGTCTTTTGTTCAGAAAGATATTCTTATATTGGATGATCTTTCACAAAATGGCATTCCTTAGGAATTGCTGGCTAGAGAAGGAAACCCAGAAACCATAAAGAAAGACATATTTTAGTATACAACTCTTAAATACTTTCCTTATGCATATTATTTGTTTTCAAACAAATAATTTGGAAGACAGGAGTGAAATGCAGAGGGCAGACAGAGAGCTGACTTCTGAAAGATGCAAAGGCATCTCACAAAGTAACAAGGATAGAGATAACAGCCCAAGAGAAAAACAGGCGAAAAATACAAAGGGGGAGTTTCATGAAGAGCAATCCAAATGACAAACAATTGTCTGAAAAGATCTCACTGTATCAGCACGAAGAAACTGAATTAAAGTAACTATGAAAACATTACTCTACGTGTTTGTTTCAGGTAAGAACCAAAGATATATACTACTGGTAAAAAGCAAATGAATAGTCTTTCTGTAAAGTGAACCAATAACATTTACTGAAATAAAAAATACATGCTAGCAGGTAGTGTGGTGGTTGAGGCACTGGACTTCCACATGGCTGACTATGGTTCGAGTCCTGGACCTGGTGGCTTGCTTTCTCTCTCACTCTCTCTCTGGTGAGCACATATGCATTATAGCAAATTTAAAAATAGATAAATAAAATTAAATAAATAATCTTTATTTAAAAATTATTAAAACATCTGCTCTTTGACCTAGCAATCTCCTGCTCGAGATTCCATTCCGTAGCTTCCTTGTAGATGGAACTGCCATCTTCCAGTAATTAACGAAAATGACAAACACAAAGGGGAAGAGGAGAGGCACCCGATATATGTTTTCTAGGACTTTTAGAAAACATGGAGTAGTTCCTTTGGCAACGCATATACAAATCTACATCAAGGTAATGGGTACTGTTCAAAGAGGAATGCCCCACAAATGTTACCATGGCAAAACTGGAAGTCTACAACATTACCCAGCATGCTGTTGGCATTGTTGTAAACAAACAAGTTAAGGGCAAGATTCTTGCCAAGGGAATTAACGTGCATACTGAGCATATTAAGCATTCGAAAAGCAGAGATAGAGCTTCCTAAGGAGTATGAAGGAAAATGATCAGAAAAGAAGGAAGCCAAAGAAAAAGGTACCTGGGGTCAACTGAAGCACCACCCAGAGAAGCACACTTTGTGAGAACCAATGGAAAGGAGCCTGAGCTACTGGAACCTGTTCCCTATGAATTCACGGCATGATGGGTGTTAAAAATAAACTAATTTATAGTTTATAAGAAAAGGGGTTCCATTCTCTGTAAATATAAGCTCCAACATATAAGAACATAGGTCCAAGGATGTTTCATGGAGCATTGTTGGCAATCACAAAAATCTGGGACAAAGTCAATACCTATTGGTAGGGAAACGGAAATGAACGTGGCCATGAACAAGAATGAATTAGAGCTCTACTAGTTAACTTGAAGGATTTCTGTGAACTATTACTGAACAGAAAAACTAAGATGCAGAAACAGATGATCAGCATGCTCCCATTTTATCATAGAAACAGGAATCAGAAAGAGGAACTCTATTCAAGGGTGAATAAGGGAAAAACATAAAATGAAGAAGAGCCAACCTAGGTGAAGCAAGAAGAGAAGGTGAGGCTGATGCCAAGTAACAGAGAAAGAAAAAGATACTTCACTGGGGAAAGAAAACAATCAACTAACAAAAATCACGCTTACATGTGAACTTTTTGTGGCATACATCAAAGTCTCGGAGCCTGGCATAGTGGCCCAAGCTGTGCCTTCTAAGTACTGTATCACTGAGATTGATGGCAACCTCCCAAGATCCCTGAGCCAGACACACCCGCACAAGCCATATCCCTGATTCCTACCCATGGAGACTGTGAGATAATATTTACTGTATTAAGCCACTAGGGTTCGGGGTAGTTATGCATCAATAGATGATGATCTGGCCATTCTAGACAGAAACTGTAAGTGCAAATGCCCAGGGCAGGGATGGGCTAGCTGTGTGTAATGAAGAGCATGGCCGCCGATATAGCTAGGAGGACGGGTAGAAACAGAGATTGAAGGGACCAGCAGTTGGTGTAATGGCTATGTCGCTGGACTCCCTGTAGTCGACCACAGTTCGAGTCCCAGACCCAGTGGCTTAAATTCACGCAGGGCACGTGTGCGTGCATGCGTGCGTGCCCAAGATCCCAAGAGGAGAGTGGAGGAGAAGGGACTGCAGCATGGCCATCTGCCCTAGGGGGTGATTTCTCACTTTCTGTCTCTCTCTGTTTTTCTGGTGAGTGCACGTGCTCTATAGCAAAAACCTATAGCAAAAAAACAAAAAAACAAAAAACAAAAACGAAACAGCGATCGAGGAAGTGGGCTGAATTCGGTCTGAGAGCAAGGACTGCTGAGAAATGATGGACAGCTATCTAGAACTTTCTCTCATGAGGGGATCCTTTCTACACATGAAGGCACAAATTATTATTAATTTTATTTTTGGAGAGTTTCTTTTTGCTGTAGGGTATATGTGCTCACGGGAGAGACAGAGAGAGATAAAATGAGAAATCACTCCCACCATGGGGGATGGGCACACCACAATCCCTTCTCCTCCATTCTCCTCTTGGGATTTTGGGCACACATGCACACACACTGGGCATGAGTTTCAAGCCACTGGGTCCAGGACTCGAACTGCCATGTGGGAGTCCAGCGTCTCAACCACTATGCCACCTGCTGGCCCCAAGGCACACATTATTAACAAGTCCTTTTAGTTTTCTCTGTGATATATGCTTGTTAAATCACCCTAGTCTCTAACAAGTTGAATTTTCTGCACTGATATTGTCTGGTCTGTAAAACAAGAAGGGAAAAAGAATTGATAATGGCAAAACAGTCATCTACGGAGGTCCTCTGAAGACTACCACACTGGTCTTGAAGGTCTTGGCAGCAGGGTGAAACTCTAGACTCATGGAGAAGAGGACAAGGTATAACCGATGGCCTAAGAGCTACCGGATTGTGAACCCCAGGGCACACTGGGGGACCCTGAGAAAACAACACACATTCAAGGAAGCTTAGGCCTGGAATAATGACATAAATTAGACTTTTGGGGGCTGGTCCTGTAGTCTAGAGGTTAAGGGAGCTGGATCCCACATGACTGAGTGGTTCAAATCCCATCTCCATGGTTTGAAAAGCACGCTGGGTGCATGTGTGCATGCCTCAAATCCTGTCAGGATGGAGACATGGAGAAAAGGTTACCGTATGACCATACTCCATTGTGGGGTGCTTTCGCCCTCTCCTGCTTTCTCTCCTGCCTCTCTCGGGCACACATGGCCCTTGGCAAATGAAAAACAGGCTTTTGGGTGTCAATCTCTTATTTACTTGCTTTTAAATCCTATCCATTTATTTCTTCCATGAGCAAGAAAGACAGGGAGAGAGAGATTGAATGTACCCCCAACAGGATTCTAATGCCACGATCCACCCCAGCCTCAGCCAGCCCCAGATCATGGGCATGCGCATGTCGGGTACACACAGGAAAGTCTCCAGATGCAAACGCTGAACCTTCCCATGTAAGTCGGCCTCACAGAGCATCGTGTTTTACCACTGTGCCACGGTCCAGCCCCTCAATCTCTTATCTTAGTCTTTAAACTCTTACTAAAGCATTCTACTGCAGACAACTTTCAAAGAATATTAGAAGGAGAATAAGAAAATAAACATGTCTGGCAATAGTAAACAAATGTTATGGATCTTTATCAACTAATTGTCTTATCTAAAATTATTTTTGTTTTTCTTTGAGAGGTTTTTGCTATAGGGCGCGTGCGTTCGCCAGACAGACAGAGAGAGACAGAGAGACAGAAAGCGAAAAATCACCCACCAGGGGGGATGGCCACGCCGCAATCCCTTCTCCTCCATTCTCCTCTCGAGATCGTGGGCATGCACACACACGCGCCTGGCGTGAGTTTTAAGCGAACCGCGGTCGACTACATGGGAGTCCAGTGACATAGCCATTACGCTAACTGCTGGTCCCAACCTTATCTAAAATTCTACAAGAATACATTGTTATTTTAAATATCTTTTTAAAATTACTTATTTAATTTTACTTATTATTATTATTTTAAATTTGCTATAGGGCACACGCACTCCCTAGAGGGAGACAGAGAAAGGGAGAGAGAGTGTGAGTGAGAGAGAGAAAATGAGAAAGCAAGCCGCTGGTTCCAGGACTTGAACCATAGTCAGCCATGTGGGAGTCCAGGACCTCAACCACCATGCCACCTGATGGTCCCTATGTTAAATTTTTAACATGAAAGCAAAATACGAGTTATATTTAATACGCGTTTAGTGAAATGAATTCAATAGTTCACCTCATGAAGAACACTTGCATTTTCTATCTGTAATAATGCAAGCATCTCTCCTTAAATTTTTGAAGATAAAGAAAGTTAAAACAAAAGCAACTCCAAGGATGAAGTCACGTAGTCACATTATCACACTTTGTTACATTATTAAGTACCTGTACCTTTATCTTTTAAAAATTCGGCATGGAACCATGATTTCCAGTTCGGGACGTAATCCTAGTGAAAGGACAACATGCTTTCCAGGATGAGTGTGGCTTCATCACACCAAATTACACAATGAGCACAGAACTAAGTTTCTTAAGGGCATTAAAGGGCTGTGGACAAACCACTGTATACCCTACTCAGAGGACAAAGGAAGATAGGTCTATTTTTATCCTGTCACAAAACCTCACTTCCACAGAGAAAGCAGCACTGGTCTCCACAAATCCATTATCATGAACAAATATAATGAATGTTGATCAAGATCATTGTGAATGGTGGACCTCTTCCAGAACAGTTCTGAAATGAGTTTCAACTTTCCAGTCCTATTCATGGATTCTAGAAGACAGGTGAGGGGCAAGAGGGGATGGTGTCCCTTGTGCACAGAGGAAGTAAAAGTTCTCCCTCGTTACCCACCTTCTGTGCTGGAGGGAGCTCCGTACATTTGGAATCAGAAGATGGTCATTCCACTACTGGCTCTACGGTTTTCTTCTTTTCTGTGCGACTTTAGAGAAGTCAGGGCGCGGGGAATATTTTTTTCAAAATGTAAAGGACTTTGGCATCACCCTGTCTCAGGTTAGGGAATTAAGGTGCCAGGAGACGCAGTGACTTGCTCAAACTCACAGCCCATGGCAGAGCTAGAATTCAAACCTGGGTAGATCAGAGTGTTAAATCCGTCACTAGTCACTCGGTTTTCTCCAAAGTAAATGGAGGGATAACAACATCTAACACAGTACTGCTCCCAGAACTAGGAAGGATCAGATGCGGGCCAAGCTGCTGTGCAACAAGAATGCCATCTCAGCGGTGACGGTGGCTGCAGTGCAGCCCAAGCCCCAGACCCTGCCCCAGAAAGCCCGAAGTCCCCCAGCCCAGGTCCCCCATCCTGACTGCAAGCCACGCGGCAGAAGCCACTTGGCCAGCGCTGCCCGGGGCGGGGCGGGGGAGGGGAAAGGGGACGAGAGGAGGGGGCGCGCGCACCCCCCGCCGACTCACCTGCCAGCCGGGCCGCGCACGCGGCGCACGCGCAGAGCCGGGGGCCCCCCCGCTAAGTCCGCATCTGGCTCCTGCTCCCCGCTTTTCTGCAGGGGTCTCTTTCTGTCCCCAGCCTCGTTACTTGAGCCAGCCGGACCCCGGCTTCCTCTCCGGGCTCCCCGCGCCGTCACATGACCCAAGAGGCGGGGAGTGAGGAAGGGCGTCACGTGACCACTCTCCGGCGACGGCTGATGACGCTTTAGCCCGCCGTTTCGGCAACAGGAGGAAAAAGTGGAGGAAAGGAGTTGGGGGCCGCCTGTGGGAAATCGAGGTGCGGCTGGGAAGAGAGAGATACGGCAGCCAGGTAAGGCAGAAACAGGGGATGGCTGTGGGGAGGGCGGCGGGGGTTGTCGCCTCTCCTGGGGCACTCCGCGGGGTCCCCGAGCTGAGGGGACGGGGTGGGTGTCTGTCATCCTGGATTGTGGTCCTGGCCCTTTCTCGCGCAGTGACAGTGAGACTGGGGCTGCTTATCCCCGCTCTCAGATGCGATCTCTCCATCCCTCAGCCTTACGAGTGTGGGGGAAAGCCCTTGAATTTTCGATCCAAGTAAATCTGGTCTGCCCTGCTTTGAAAGCAGGACAATGGGCAGGCTGTTGAACTTGAAGTCCTGGGCCTCGTTTTCCTCTTCGCTTTTGTAGATTGCAGGGAGAATTAGCGACAGTGAGAATGAAGCCACCAGGGCACCAGTCATGGCACACTGTAGGTGACGGAGAAATAGTAGTGCCTGTTAAGGTTACGATTTTTGACACTCCTACCACATTTTAACTGATCACCTCTTTTGTGCGAGGTGCTGTTCTCTATGCTGCAGGGTATGTCGGTGTCCTAGTGTGAGGAGCTCCCGGGGTGGAGGAGCGGCAGTTATGTGAGCAAATACAAGGCGACTTCAAAAAGTTGGTAGAAACGTGAAATTCAAAATATAAACTTTATTTCTCAACATAAGCTCCATCAAGTTCAAGACACTTTAGTCCTCTAAAAAAACGGGGGTGGAGGTGGTTCTGGGACTTTAACCATGTCAATGCAGTCTTTTATACAATTATTAATGGAAGAAAACAGACCTTTCTAAGTTTATTTTTTCTTTTTAATTTAGGAAACAAAATGTAGCCAGAAGGAGCCAAATCAGGACTGTAAGGCAGATGCCCGGTGATTTCTTGTAGAAAGTCTCTCCACATTGCCTTTGATTAGAGAAATGAGCAGGAGCATTGTCTGTGGAGAAGGTGATAACTTTCCCAGGAGTTTTTCTACTACAGCATCAACTAGCTTTCTTTTTTTTTTTTTTGGAGAGGTTTTTGCTATATAGGGCGCGTGCGCTCACCAGAAAGACAGAGAGAGACAGAGATACAGAAAGTGAGAAATCACCCCCCCAGGAGGTATGGCCACACCGCAATCCCTTCTCCTCCATTCTCCTCTCCGGATCTTGGGCATGCACACACATGTCCCGGCGTGAGTTTAAGCCACCGGGTCCAAGACTTGAACCGTGGTTGACTACATGGGAGTCCAGTGACATAGCCATTACGCTAACTGCTGGTCCCAACTAGCTTTCTTAAAATACTCCAGAATAAGCAGATGTTAGCATTCTCTAGCCCCGTAGAAGGTCACCAAGTAAAGTGCTGTGCACATCCCAACAAACTGTGGCCGCGATCTTTGCTCTTGACCTGTCCACTTTTGCCATGACTGCTCTACTTCTGCCTCTGTGTGGCCATTGCTTTGACAGTGCTTTGTCTTCGTGGTTGTCCTGGTAACGTCATGTGTCAGTTCCTGTCACAGTTCTTCGGAGAAATGCTTCAGGATCACACTCATTTAAAAATTTCCACGGGAGGTTGGGAGGGACTGGCAGGTGGCATGGTGGTTAAGGGTGCCAGACTCCCACATGGCCAACCGTGGTTCAAGTTCTGGACCTGGTGACTTGCCTTCTCACTTTCTCTCTCTCGCTCTCGCTCTCGCTCTGTCCCTCTCTGGTCAAGTTAAAAGAAAGAAAGAAAGAAAGAAAGAAACTTAAATAAAATATTTTTAAAAAATCCATGGAAAGTTATGCTCTTTCCTGCAGCTGGTCTGGGCACAACAGTTTTGCCACCTAGCTAGAAGGGAGATGAATTTCTTAAACTTTAATTGTTCAATCACAATTGCGTGAACCAGTTGAGATGTCTATGGTGTTGGCTATTATGTCTCTTATTATTGATCAGTTTTCTTCAATTTGAGCACAAAAAAGATTTTTTTTCCAGGGGACCGGCAGATGGTGTAACGATTATGTTGCATAGTCTACTGCAGTTCAAGTCTAGACCAGGGCACTTAAAACTCAGGCCAGGCGCATGTGTGAACATGCCCAAGATCCTGAGAGGAGAATGGAGAAGGGATTGTAGCATGGCCATCTCCCCCTCCCCTGGAGGTGATTTTTTGCTTTCTGTCTCTCTGTCTCTTACGAGCACACACAGCCTATAGCAAAAATCTCTCTTAAAGAAAAAAAAGATTTTGAGGCCGGCAGGTGGCGTGGTGGTTAAAGGCACTGGATTGCCGCATGGCCAACTGCAGTTCGAGTCCCAGACCTGGTGGCTTGATTTCTCCCTTTCCCTTTCTGTCTCTCTCTGGTCAAAATAAGAAATAATAAATAAATAATTCTTTTAAAAAAAGTTTTTTTCCTTGCAAGTTGATAGAATTGGCCATTATGGGTGTCGTCTTCAACATCATCTTGTCCTTTCTTTAAAGTAGTTGTTCATTTGTAAACTGTTCATTTCTTTGGGGCATTATCTCCATAAATTTTTTGTAAAGCATCAGTGATTTCTACATTTTCCTACCCAAGCTTCACCATTAGCTTGATATTTGTTTTTGCTTCAGTTTTAGCAGAATTCATATTGCTGTGTTAGGACTTTTTCAAACCAGTTTCTTAGCTCCTTAGTACCTCAGACTGGATACTATTTTTTTTTTTTTTTTTTTTTTGAGAGGTTTTTGCTATAGGGCGCGTGCGCTCGCCAGACAGACAGAGAGAGACAGAGAGACAGAAAGCGAGAAATCACCCCCCAGGGGGGATGGCCACGCCGCAATCCCTTCTCCTCCATTCTCCTCTCGGGATCTTGGGCACGCACGCACACGCGCCCGGCGTGAGTTTAAGCCACCGGGTCCGGGACTCGAACCGCGGTCGACTACGTGGGAGTCCAGCGACACAGCCATTACGCTAACTGCTGGTCCCTCAGACTGGATACTATTTAGGCATGTTGTAGCAATTAAGTATGATTTTATTCTCATGCAGAAAATTCGAAATCTATTTATAATTTTTAAAAATAATTATCTATTTTAATTTTATGTATTCATTCATTTTATTGAAATTTGACCAAAGAGACAGAGAGAGAGAGAGAGAGAAAGTGAGAAAGGAAGCCATCAGGTCTGGGGCTTGAACCTTGGTCAGCCATGTGAGTATTCAGCGCCTTAACTACCACACTACCTGCTAGTCCCCTATAATCTTTATATAGTACATTTTCTGTGATTTTTTTTGAAGACTCCCTTGTATATAGTACACTTTGATAATTTTTCACCTAGAACCGATCTCTCTAATGGAGTAGCTGATAGGCACATGTGGCTGTTTAATTAAAAATTAAATAAAATTTAGGGACCAGCAATTAGCGTAATGGCTATGTTGCTGAACTCCCATGTAGCCAACGGCGGTTTGAGTCCCAGACCCGGTGGCTTAAACTCAAGCCAGGCGTGTGTGCATGCGTGCCCAAGATCCCGAGAGGAGAATGGAGGAGAAGGGATTGCGGCGTGGCCATCACTCCCAGGGGGTAATTTCTCACTTTCTATCTCTCTGTCTCTCTCTGTCTTTCTGGCGAGTGCACGTGCCCTATAGCAAAAAAACCAAAAAACAAAAAGCAAAAAAAAAACCTCTCCAAAAAAAAATTAAATGAAATTTAAAACTCACTTTTTTAGTCATAATAAAAATATTGGGACCAGGTTATGGTATAATGATTATGTCACTGGACTCCCACATAGTTGACCGTGGTTTGAGTCCCAGACTGGGCAGCTTAAAACTTACTCTGGGTGTGTGTGCATGCATGCCCAAAATTCCAAGAGGAAAATGAAGGAGAAGGGATTGCTTCCCCTGGCGGGTGGGGGGGGTGGTGGTGGTGATTTCTCTCTTTTTGTCTCTCTGTCTCTCTCTCTGGCAAGTGCACACATGCTATAGCAAAAACAAATCTCTCTTAAAGCATTTTTTTTTTTTTTTAGATGATCATTACTCACATGTGCCTAGTGACTACCATATTGGGCAGTGTGAATTACAGAACATGTTCATCATCACAGAAAGTTCTGTAGGACAAAGCTGCTGCAAACAATTTAGACTTACTTTAGAATCAAGACGTATTAGAAAAGTGAATACAGTCACGTGTTGTGTAATAATAGTGTTCTGAGAAATGCATCATTAAGTGATTTCATTGTGTGCGCATAATGTACTTACACAAATCTAGATGGTATTGCCTACTGTACACCTAGGCTATACGGTATACCTTCTTATAGCCTTATGAGACCATTGTTGTATTTGAATGCTGTTGTTGACTGAGGTGTTGTTAACGTGGCACATGACTCTACTTGAACCATATCTTTTTGTTCTTTCCAGGATTGTAATTTTGAATAACATTTGGTAGTATAAGAAGTAAACCCTCGGGCCAGCAGGTGGCGTAGTGGTAAAGGCTCAGGAGTCCCACATGGCTGACCGTGGTTGGAGTCCTGGACTTGGCGGCTTGAAAATCACAACAAATAAATAGATAAATGAATAAATGTTTAAAATAGAATGAAGTTGAATTAAATAAAAAATGAAAGCAAACCCTCAAATCTAAATGGCTTTGCACAGTTGAGGTTTGTGTTATTATTCTTGGAACCTGATTAGGGAGCAGCTGTCCTTCAAGGAGTGATGTAGGAACCTAAGCTCCTAGTTAGTAATTCTCCAAATCAGTATTATGGCCTCTAAAGTCACTGTGTTTGCCTATATCGTGCTATGAAATGAGGAAGTGTGTGGTTTTTATGGGCTAGGCCTGGAAATGGCTCATATTTCACCACCTTGAATGCAGTCATAGGCCACTCTGGCAAAGAAGGCTGCAAAATGTGTTCCTGTACAGCTGTGACCAGACTGAAGAGGAAATGGGTTAGGTGGGCACCAAGCTGGGTATCCATTAGAGTGTCTTGCCCTTAGTGTACCTTTAGCAATAGTCTCAAGAAACAGTCCTAAGAACTGTGCTATTGCATTTATTTTAAGGGTATTGTTGATGATAATTTTTCACCTTATCATCATCTATGATGATCCATGTTGCCATGATTGCTGTGGAAAACTTTATTTTTCCTAAGGTCCTGCTGAACTTCTTTCTTTATGGGGAAAGTAACTTTCACTTTTTGTTTTGGTTGTCGGGAAGCTCACAGACAAATTAGCATGCAGAATCTTAAATTTTGCATGACTATGTGCTAACTTTATGTGCTCAGTTTTCCCTTTATTCTCTGATTTTTGATCCTGATTTTTATGAATTTTTATTTTCCCATCTTACTGCATATGGTTGTACAGTCTGCCACTTGAGCATCTGTGGATTTTTGTACCTGCAGGGGGTCCTGGATGAATCTCTCATAATATATCACAGAACAACTATTGGGTCATTGGGACAGTCAGGACACATTTTTGCGTTAAAAAAAAAAAAAAAAAAAAAAAAAAAAAAAAAAAAAAAAAACCACATCAACCACATCATGACTTTCCTGGTGCCCTAATATATGTGTTGTGTAAAATGACTCAACTTGTTTGGTATGATGAAAAGAGATTGTAGATAAGTACTCTTTCCCCAAAATGTTAAAAAGTTAAAAAAAAAATCATCATTTAAAAAATTAATTCATATTTACTTTTTCTGTTTTGGTATGAAAAATGTTTGTTTTTCTTTTTTCAGTTTTTGCCATAGGGTGAGTGTGCTCATTAGAGAGAGAGACACAGAGAGGGAAAGTGAGAAATCACTCCCTAGTGGGATGGCCATGCCATAATCCCTCTCCTCCATTCTCCTCTTGAGATTTTGGTCACACATAACACATGCATGGAGTGATTTTCAAGCCACCAGGTTCAGGACTTGGTCCGTGGTGACCATGTGGGAGGCCAGTGCCTTAACCACTATACCACCTGCTGACCTTATTTTGGTATCAAATTTTAAAGCCCCAGAAAATAACATAAAGAGAACCCTTGTCTCATCATACAGATTTTAATATCTGTATCATTTTGCTGTATTTACTTTGGGTTTTCATTTTAAGGTAAAATTGTAAAAATATGTAAAACTAAAAATTCTCATTTGATGACCCCCTGGATCCAAATGGGCTGAATCTTTACCCTGCATGTAAGACCCTCTACATTGTACCCTGTCAAAGACAAAATTCAATTATCTTCTCTTCTCTTTGTCCTTGTGTGCTATGCAAACAGAACTCATCCCATACTTTCCTACCTGTGACCTTTTATCGTCTTACTGTTGCCTTTTTCTAAGGTGCTCCTTCCTTTTCAGGGGCCAGGTGGTGGCACAGCTATAAAACAGGATGCTATGCAAAGCAATCTCACGTGGTAAGGTTCCCGGTTCCAGTTCAGAGACCTCCCTGAGTATGTCAGACACATGCTTGCCCCTGACCCAGAACCAGCTGAAGGCTCAGGGTGAACTGCAGTTTCATGACCTCTTTGGAGGTGTGGTCAATCGCTTTCTCGTGTCTCTCTTGCTCATGGAAGAAATAAATAAGCTAAACAAACAAACAAACAAACAAACAAAAAACATGCTCTCTTCTGATAATTTAAACCTTTCTAAATCCTAAATATCCATTAGGACCCAGCCTAAGTGCTGCTTTGCCTAAGAGCCTGTGCTCAGGACACTTGTAAAGTGTAGCAGTCAGATGCTCACCCAGCCCATTTCCTCTCTGGTATGCTCCACTGCAGCCTAGGTACATCGGAATTAGTATTACAGTGTGAAAACAGATGTTGGGGCCTGAAAATTGGCATCTCTAACAAGTTCAGAGGTAATGCTGATGCCACTTGGTCAGGGCCCATTTGGAGAACGGCTATTGTTGGTTGTTACAAAGCTCTTGGCCTTTACTCTGAGTCAGGAAGCTGTCGGAGGTTTTTGAGCAGAGGAATGACATGATCATAGGTACGTTTTCAAAGGCTCACTGGCTGCAGAGAACTGGTTGGAAGAGGCAAGATTGGGAGGGGGAGTCCAGGTAGGAGGCTGTGGGAGTAATTCAGGCAAGCAATGATGGCTTGAATGGTGTGACAGAAGTAGTGAGAGTGCTTAGATCCTGGAGGTAATTTCGTTGCAGACTTGGCAAAATTGGTGATGGGGTTGATTTAGGATATGAGAGGAAGGAGAAAGGTCAACTATGATCCAAGGCTTTTGTCCTAAGAAATTGAAGGTTGGGGACCAGTAGGTAGTGCAGTAGTTACGGCTCTGGACTCCCACGTGGTCTACCGTGGTGAGAGTGCCAGACCTGGTGGCTTGAAACTCATGCTGGGTACATACATGTGTGTGCCCCAAATCCCAAGAGGAGAATGGAGAAAGGATTGTGGCATGGCCATCTCTTGGCGGGGGAGAAGGGGTGATTTCTTACTTTCTCTCTGTCTCTGGAGAACGCATGCACCTTATAGCAAACATTTCTCTCTCTAAAAAAAAAAAAGGAAAAAGAAAATAGAAGGATGGAATTACTATTTAGTAAGATGGAGCAGGTTACAAAAGGAGTAGGTTTTGGTGGGAGTGGGTCAGGAGGACAGGGAGGTATTGGCTATTCCATGTTCTACATTTTAAGTTCGGAGTGTTTAAGTGGATCGGACCTGGCTGGGAGCACTAGGCAGGTGGGAGAGAATGGTGTCTAGAGATCAGAGCACTGGACTCTGGGCATGCTGACATTGTTATTTCGGAGAGATGTATTGTCTTAGGTGCTGGGAGCACAGGCACAGTATTTCACTCATTCATTCATTTTTTAAAGGAATATTTAATTAATTTATTATTATTACCATTATTTTTTAATTTGCTATATAGGACACTTGTGCTCACCAGAGAGAGACAGAGAAGAGAGAGAGAGAAAGTGAAAAGGCAAACCACCGGATCCAGGACCTGATCTTTGGTTGGCCATGTGGGAGTCCAGCACCTTAACCACATGCCACCTGCTGACCTTCTCATTCATTCTTTCAACAAGCCTTTATTGAGTGGCTACTGTGCATCCTGCATTGTTTTAGTTGCTTGGTATGCAGCAGTTAACAAAACAGAAAAGTCTTCTCCTTTTAGGTGCTTACAGTCTGACTGGTGACTAGAGACAGTAAACGTAATAAGTAGAAGAATGCTGTCTGGCGATACTTAATGTGAAGAGAGAGAAGGCAGAGGCAGTGGGCTAGAAAGTGGAAAAGATAGGTTGGAGAAGTCAGGGTGGGTGGCTTGCTACTTTATAGAGTGTCCTGCAAAGGCCTGAATGTGGTTCCCAGCCAACCTAAAACAGGCTGGGTGTGGTGGCTTGTGCCTGCAGTCCTAGATACTGGGGTGATTGGGGCAGGAGAATCTAAAGAAGACCCTGTGAAAATACTGCTGTGTCTTTCTCCCTCCATCCTTTTCTCCTTTTCCCTCTCATAAAAAATTTAAAAAAAGAGGTATTTGTGGTAGATGATAGATTAGGGAGTGTTTAATAGGAAGGTAATACTAAAATTTGTAGTGGGTGAGCTATTGGAAGATAAGTCTATAGAGAAATTCAGCTTTTACTGAATCTAGGATCTTACCAAGTCTCTAAACCTGTTGGAACCCAGAGGAGCTGTGTGTGTGTGTGTGTGGGGGGGGTGTATGTGTAGGTGTGTGTGTGTGTGTAGGGGTGTGTACATGCCTTTCCTGTATACTGAATTCATCAGAGCTTAGTGGTTCACATAATGGCACAGAGTGCTACCGTGCTTTGAAATCCTCTCAAGGGATATAGAAAGTAGATAACCGTGTGGCACTTGCGGGGTATTGAATACATTCATTTAAACATTTACAACGATGTTATTTTCCTGAACTGTTATTATTTTGACATGTAACTCTTGTTCATTGTGTTTGAAATCCTAGGTAATAATTCAGGATGCCAGGGCGTTCCAGTTCCAATTCAGGTTCAACGGGTTTCATATCCTTCAGTGGTGTAGAGTCTGCTCTCTCCTCCTTAAAAAACTTCCAGGCCTGTATCAGCTCTGGAATGGACACGGCTTCTAGTGTTGCTTTGGATCTGGTGGAAACCCAGAGTAAGTAATACTTAAAACTTACTTCTTTTGTTACTTCTTTCATGTCTGCTTTGAGGTGCGTCTGTGTTGTGGCATTACTCTAGGGATGCCTTTGAGTATCTGGACAATCATTTAATCCCTCTGGGCGTCTGTTTTCTCATCTTGTTCTGCATACCACATGGCTGTGTGCTGAGAGTGAAATGGGCTTCACTCATTCCTGTGCATTCAGTTATATTCTAGAAACTGGACAAAGACCTTGAGGTTTTTGACCTCAAGGGGCATGTGATCTAAAGTATCTGACTTTTGAGAAACGCATCATGATACAGTTATTTTCCATCTGCCTACTGATTGAACTGAATCCTAACCTTCTTCCTGACTTCGAAGTCTTAAGCAAATTTCTCTTTTTTTTTTGGAGAGGTTTTTGCTATAGGGCGCATGCGCTCGCCAGACAGACAGAGAGACAGAGAGACAGAAAGCAGGAAATCACCCCCCAGGGGGGATGGCCACACCGCAATCCCTTCTCCTCCATTCTCCTCGGGATCTTGGGCACGCACACACATGCGCCCGGCGTGAGTTTAAGCCTCCGGGTCTGGGACTCGAACCACGGTCAACTACATGGGAGTCCAGTGACATAGCCATTACGCTAACTGCTGGTCCCAAGCAAATTTCTCTCAATATTTTTTGATTGTGATCTATCAAAACTAGAACTGTTTTTCTTCAAATTAAAAATGCATTAAAAAAATCATTGGTACCAATTGATTTTTCCCCTCCAATCTTTTTACTTGATGGTTTCAATCTGAATAGTTCTATTGCTATATCTTTAAATGAATTCATCTTGTCTTTTGCAATGTCTAATCTGCTATTAATTCTATCCAATGAATCTCTTTTGAATTTTATTTTTTAATTGATTTTTTTTTTTTGGGAGGAAGGGAGTGAAGGAAAGGGAGGGACAGATAGAAGCAACCCTTCCCGCCAGGGTCTTTCCAAACCTGGGGCCCTGCTGTGTGGGTCCAGTATCACAGTGCATGTGTTACCACTGTGACACCGCTGCTGGCCCTCAGCAGTACATTTGTAAAATTCAGATACTTTATTTTTTTGCCTATCGAATATATAGCAAAGAATTAAATGGAATTATTTTTTTCTCTTTCATTTCTCTATTCAGTATGTTTGCTTTCCCGTACTTCTTGAGTTTATAGAGTTTGTTTATAATAGCTGTTTTAATTTCCTTGTCTGCTAATGCCTTCATTTCTGTTTGTTTCTGTTTCTTCACATGGACATTGTATTATGTTGTTGAGCGTTTGGATTTTGTTGTCTTCCTTTAAAGAATGCTGAAGTTTGTTTTGGCAGCTAAATAATTTGTGGCTTAGGCTGATCCTTTCCAGGCTTGTTGTTGAGCTTTATTAGGGGGGTCTAGCGTAGCCTTTATTCTAGGGCTATTTATTCTTTTTTAACTAGGAGAAAAGTTTTACTAGAAAAGTAAAGATTTTCTACTAGGAAGAAAATGCATGGGTGGTATTTTTCTGGCAGCTGCCAAAGCAGTACAACTGCACTAGGCATGAGGCTAGGTGTTATTGTTATCCTAGGGGTTGGTAATGAATATTTAGCAGGGGAAGGTCTGTCATAGTATCTGGCTTCTTTGTCTGGTTTCCCTGGCTTTTCCTACACTTGTCATCTCTCTTAGGTGAGGAATTTAACTATCTAATCACGCAGTGTGGCCCTTTCTTGTCCCTGTTGACTGCCCTGAGAATTCAGTGAAGTAGTTTTATTTTGGCTGGAAGGAATTCTGTGAATTGTTCACATTCCAGCTCCCAGCGCTTGTTCCTCAGCAGTTTAGGCTTCTGTATCAGACTCAAGGAGATGCCTGTGCAGATTCTCAGAGCTCCTTCGCAATGCTGTAGTGCTAGTAACGTTGCCTTAGCCTCCCTGACCTCTGGGCTCTGCCTCCTGACCTCCAGGCTCTGTCTCCTCAACCCTTCAGGGTTACTCTGCTCTGGATTCTTCCTCCATTGTGGAAGTAGGAGGAGGGCAACTGCAGGATGTATCTCACAGTTTTCCTTTTTTGCAGGAGTCACAGTCCTGGCCTACTTGTTGTCCTGCTGTGTAAAGCAGGGATCAGAAAAGTTTTTTTCTGCATGGCCAGATAGGAGCTGTTTTCAGCTTTGTGGAACACATGGTCTGTCATAGCCACTCTGTTGCATCTTTGCTGTTGTAATGCAAAAGCTGTGTAGAAATGAATGGACATGACTTCATTCGTACAACTTTATTTCCAAAATAGGCAGTGGGCCATAGTTTGTCAGTCTGTGCTTAAGGGGTGTAGGTTAAATATTGGGACCAACAGATGGTGTAATGGTTAAATCGCGAGACTCGCATGTAGTTGAGTGCGGTTGGTTTGAGTCCTGGACTTGATGGCTTGAAATTCATGCCAGGCATGTGTGTGTGCGTGCATAAAGTCCTGAGAGGAGAATTGAGGAGAAGGGATTGTGGCATGGCCATTCTCCCTGCGGGGCGATTTCTTGCTTTCTATCTGTCTCTCTGGTGAGCGCATGTGCCCAATAGCCAAAAAAAAACTCTTCTTAAAAAAATTAAAAAGAGGCATAGGTTAAATATTTAAATAGTTCAATATTTATTTAAAAAAATTATTACTTTGTTAAATGTTTGTTTGCTTGCTATAGGGCACATGTGCTCACTGGAGAGAGACAGAGAAAGAGAGAGAAAGTGAGAAATCGCCCCGCAGGGGGTTGGCCATTCTGCAGTCCCGTCTCCTCCATTCTCCTCTTGGGATTTTGGGCTCACACGCACACACACCTGGTATGATTTTGAGGGTGCAAAATCTGTCAGGTCTTTGCAGTCAGCCATGTGGGATTCAGCCACCTTAATCTCTATGCCACCTGCTGGTAAACAAAAAATGGTTTATTTATCTTGAATATTTAAATTAATTGCAGCAAATTATATGGCTTTGCATTGACCCAGAAAACTAACTGAAGAAAAATGTGAAAGGTACAGAGTTACTGGGAATCTGAGATGTTTATGAACTCAATGTATATGCACATACGTACACAGACACAAATACATATTTTAAATTAGGAGTCAGAATAATAAGGTAGTCAACCAATATTTATCCAGTGACTGTCCCACGTGTAAATTAGTAATAGATTTAAAGAGGACTCAAGTATTAAGTAGTTCCTCGTTGCATAGAGCTTACCATCTTAATGAGAAGACAAACACATATTAAAACATCAGAATACTGGTCCAGCTGGTGGTGCAGTAGTAATGCAGACTCTGCAATGTTGAACCTACATGGAAGATCTCTGGTTCATGTCCCGGGACCTCCCAGTGCCCACTGGGTGTGTACACACGTGCCTTTGATTGGGCTGACTGGGGCTGGTCTGGGTCATGGTATGAAGACCTTGTTGGTGTTGACTGTGTGTCTGTCTGTCTGTCTCTCTCTGTCTCTCATGGAAGTAATAAATAAACTTAAGGGAAAAAAATCAGGACAATGATAAAAATGTTATAGGGCTGTGAATAATATTACCATTAATTTTCCAGTAAAGGCGTAAGCTCTCGAGTTTATAAGGTTCAAATTTTTCAGTTATTTTTTTCCTTTAAAATCTCATTTTATCTGGGACCAGCAGTTAGTGTAATGGCTATGTCATTGGACTCCCATGTGGTCAACCGTGGTTCGAGTCCTGGACCTGGTGGCTTAAACTCATGCCGGGCGCGTGTGCGTGTGTGCCCAAGATCCCGAGAGGAGAATGGAGGAGAAGGGATTGCGGCGTGGCCATCCCCTCTGGGGGGTGATTTCTCACTTTCTATCTCTCTGTCTCTCTGTCTGTCTGGCGAGCGCATGCGCCCTATAGCAAAACCTCTCCAAAAAAAAAGAGGAAGAAAAAAAAATCTCATTTTATCATTAGCAACAAATACTATTAGTTGTTGTCTTTGAAATGACAGGCTCACTTTGTTCATTTCCACGAAGATATCTGCCCAAGGTCTGAGTAACCAGAGTTTGTTCATTCAAAATGGTATTCTGTGATGAGAAAAAAAAGAGAAAAGAACAATCAAAAAAAGCTAGTTCAGCTTGCAGCTTAGTTATTCTATCAAGACTTTCCCTGGAGATAACCAGCATTCCACGGTATGCAGCAGCAGCGTTTCATGCAGATTTAGTATTTCATCATTCAACATGGAAAGATGGATTGAGATTTAATAAATTTAATATGTTGAATTATTTCACCAAGGAAACTGTGAAGTGAAACTGGCGTTTGCTTCACTGAGGGTGGACGGTGGAGAAGAATACAGTAACTGCCGCTAGTACAGTTTGGTACTACTGCCCTGATTTATGCTAAGGCACCAACAGTTTTTCCCACAATTGCTTTTGTACCAGGGGTACAAATATCCAACACAGTAACAAATAAAACAAAAACATCTTCAAATTATTATAAAAATAGTTTTCACCCTGGGCCCCTTGAAAGGGTCTCAGGTACCACACTCTGAGAGCCACTGGCTTATGACATGGAGTGTGAGTGCCGAGGAGCGGAAGGTAGATGACATGAAAAAGTCTGCAGAGAGCCAGGCGAGGACCACCCCCACTGGGGTAATTCAGCCGTAGCTTGTCAGGGGAGCAGTTTACTATGACATGCCAAACTGAGCTGTCCGAGGACCTGGAGAGTAGAAAGACACCTGGTAATTAAGGAAAGTTGAAGGCAATTGACCCTGTATCAGTAGATGGAAGATTTGTAGAAGACAGCCAGGATCCCTACGTAAGTAGAAGGACTTAGAATCAGCTTGATCTGGGCTCCGGTCCTAGCTCCATCATTAGTTCTATAGCTGAGCAAGGTGCCCAACTTCTTTGAACTACTAATTCTTTACATCTGAAATAGAATAAAAATGCCCATTTGATAAGGTTGTGGGGATTAAATGAAATAATACTAGGTTGTCGGGAAAGTCATGACGTATTTTTTCTGTTTTTTCTTTTTCCTATGCAAAAATGCAACTTGACTTTCCCAATGACCCAATATATGCAGAGTACTCTTTTTTTTTTTGGAGAGGTTTTTGCTACAGGGCGTGTGCGCTCTCCAGAGAGACAGAGAGAGACAGAGAGATAGAAGGCGAGAAATCACCCCCCCATGGGGGGTGGCCACACCGCAATCCCTTCTCCTCCATTCTCCTCTCGGGATCTTGGACATGCATGCACACACACCCAGCGTGAGTTTAAGCCACTGGGTCCAGGACTTGAACCGTGGTCGATTACATGGGAGTTCAGCGACATAGCCATTACGCTAACTGCTGGTCCCTATGCAGAGTATTCTTAGCACGGCTTTAATATATTGGGTTGTTGGAGAAGTCATGACACATTTTTGCATAGAAAAATGTAGAAAAATACGTCATGACTTTTCTGACAACTCAATAGTAGCTGTCATTTTAAGATACCCAACAATTAGTAAAGGTAAGGGTCAGAGCTTAGAAAAAGGACCTATGATAGGGGAACAAGAACAGCTAGATTTGGAAGTCTGTTTAGGGCTTTACGTTTAAGCCCAGCTAAGTTACTAATTCATTGGACATGTTAGCAAAAATTACAAAGATGAATAAAGGTTTCTTCCTTGGAGTTGTTTATAGTCTAATTGGGAAATAAGACATACACATGTCATTTGATCATTAAGGGAACACTTGAGTACCTATGATGTGATGTCTTGTCAGAATGTTTGTACCTTGCATTGGAGGATTTAAAGTAGAGGAAGACCATGCAAAGATCCAGTTTAGGAGAATTACCCTGATGGTAGTACTGAGGATGCTATGGAGGAAGGAAAGACTCCAGGTGGCCATTACGCTAACTGCATAATGGTCACCTCAGGTGAAAAAGAAAGTAACTTTTGGTCAGCAGATGGCATGGAGGTTCAAGTGGCTGGATTCTGCATGGCCGACTGTGCAGTTTGAGTCTCAGACCCGGTAGTTTGAAAATCATGCTGGGTACATGTTTCTTTGTGCCCAAAATGCCAAGAGGAGAATGGGGGAGAAGTGATTGTGTGGCATGTCCCCCTCTCCTGCACCATGTGCATTCATACCCTATAGCAAACTTAAAAAAAAAAAGAAAAAGAAAATAGCTTCAACTAAAGTATTGTAGTTGAGATAAAGAGGATTTGGTTCGTATGCTTTGTATCTTAGATTATACAATACCCATATTGTAACAAGGCAGAACAGTGTAATAGCGTGCAGGGATCTGGATACAGAATGCCTGAGTTCTTAACCCAGCGCCGTCCCTTATTATCTTTGTGACCTTGAGTAAGTTCCATAGCTTCCATTGGACTTAGATTTCTCATTATAAAAGGCATCATTGTGGAGATTAAATGAGATAATATTTACAACGTACTTGAACAGTACTTGTAACAGCTAATGGATTGGGTGAAATTAAGGTGCAGAAGAGTAAATGGAAAATTTAGAGTAGAAATACTCCCTTTTCTCTTAGCCCTGTAAGATTGGGCAGACTTTTTGTTGACTTTTTGGGTTGTCCAGTTTCATCTCAAGTAAAAATGAGTTTTGGTAAACTATTATAGGTGGTAGCAATCATTTAGGTACTAATTTTTCTGACTTTATACTGCAGTTCTCTTGTGGCTATATTAAATTATTGGTAAAGGGGTTCCTTGTTCCTAAGACCTTGAGAGATGGCAATGTATTATGTTTTGTTTCTTTTTGCTTGTTTATTTCTAATTCCTGTACCAAATGGTTGTCCCCATTCAACTTTCTCACTTATTTGGAATTACCTCTTCGCCTGTGTTATATTGCAACATGTGGTGTCTGGGCAATTAAACTTTCACTGCCATCATGCTGCTTATTATTCATTTTTCTTTAAATTTATTGGTATTCTGTATTTGACCTTATTGGGAAATGAAATTTGTTACATTAGGAGATTTTGTGGATAATTGAAGCTTATTTGTTTTCAAACCTTTTTTTTTTTTTTAATTTTAAAGAATGATTTGTTTAATTTATTTCTTCTTCTTCAACTTGACCAGAGAGAGAAAGAGAGGGAGAGTGAGAAAGCAAGCTACCAGGTCCGAAACTTGAACTGTGGTCGGCCATATGGGAGTCCAGTGCCTTAACCACCACACCAACTGCTTGCCCCTTTTTTCAAGTTTTTAAGTTTATTATGTACTTTTCTGCTTTCTTTTTACCTATTTATTTTTTTTTTATGTTAAAGAGCACATGTGTATGTGTGTGCAAGAAAGAGAAAAGCACCTCCTTCAGGGTCTTTCCATGTTGTGATCCCACTTTCAATGCTGTCTAGCTTTTCAGGATCCTGGGTGCCTGTGAGTATGCCCAAAATAGGTTTTTGGCCTATTCTGCTAGTGAAATTCTCAACAACTTACCTTGAACATTTTCAAGTTCTGAAGCCAGAGAATACACTTTCTTGCCTTTAGCCTCTCCTGACAGAATCGAATCTGGTCAGGAAGGGAAGAAGCTACCATGTTTTGGAGCCATTGTATGACCTTCAACTGTCTCCTTCCAGGCTTGTGGTAGGAAAATACCCTCATTTAGCTAAGTGACAGTCGTCAGGTTTTGCCCTTCCACACACCCAGGTGTAGCCTGGTCTCATGAAAGTGATACAGCAAATCCATTAAATGATCATCTTTTTCATGTGTCTAAAATTTAAAATTTGTATTCTGGATAAGAATCATCATCTTTTTTTTTTTTTTTTTTTTAGTATTTTTTTGAGGTTTGTTCATTTTTTATTTTTTTTAATTTTTTTTTATTTTTGTATATACTTTCAATCATATTGTTTGGCTTACAATGAGACCATTTCGATATGTGAACATTTCTCCCCAGACCCGTTGATCGAAATATCTTCAACAGATAACACCACACCTCCCCATCCC
The DNA here is from genome assembly GCA_026018925.1 of Tupaia tana. NCBI lineage: Eukaryota > Metazoa > Chordata > Mammalia > Scandentia > Tupaiidae > Tupaia > Tupaia tana. The sequence goes on from JAKSZU010000008.1 coordinate 77,735,864, forward strand.
GTCAATGCTCTACCTCTGTATCCCTTCTCTAAATGTCTTTCGTTGGGCCCCACTCCTCCACATACACCTCATCTGACATTCACACCCATCTCTTGTGTTTGTTCAACTGTTAGTCAATCAGTTTCAGACATAGAATGCAGACAAACGGTATATGTTAAGTGGGGACAAACAATGTCTCTCCTTCATAGCCTGGCTTGCCTCACTCAGCAGTACATCTTCCATATTCTTCCACTTTCTGTCAAAAGCCAGGGCTCTGTTGGTTTTTATGGCTGAGTAGTATTCCATAGAGTATATGTGCCACAGTTTTTCAATCCATTCCTCCATACGGGGACATCTGGGTTGGTTCCATGACTTAGCAATTGTGAATCATCATCTTTTTTTTTTTTTTCAGATACAAATTTTTGCTATAGGGTGCATGCTCTCACTGGAAGACAGAAACAGAGACGGAGAGTGAGAAATCACCCCCTGGGGGCTAGCCATGCTGCAATCCCTTCTCTTCCATTCTCCTCCTGGGATTTTGGGCATACAAGCACATGTACCCATGGGAGGTTTTTTTTTTTTTTTTTTTTTTTTCTTTTTAAGAATTATTTCATTTTATTTAATCAATTTATTTTAATTTGATCAGAGAGAGACAGAGTGAGAGTGAAAGAGATGGAAAGTGAGAAAGCAAGCCACCAGGTCCAGGACTTGAACCGTGGTTGTCCTTGTGGGATTCCAGCACCCTTAACCACTATGCCATCTTCTGGCCCCTGCACCCGCGTGAGTTTTAAGTCACTGGGTCTAGGACTTGAACCATGGTCCAGGAGTGGAGTGGACCAAGTGGAGTGGAGTGAGAGTTCAGAGACATAACTGTTACGCCATCTGCTGGTCCAAACAATCATCATCTTTTTAGATCCAGTATTTTTGTTCTCACTTTAGTCCCCACTCAGCCAAGAAACTTCATTTTGTGTGATAAAGAATGACCATCAGAGTGAAAAATTACATGGGTGTGGATATTTACAGTTGTCATGAGTAACTGGAATTTAATATTTGCAGGTGTTATGTATTTAGTTGGGAGAATAGTTGTGAATCCAGGTTCCATTGGGTAAAACTTTAGTTTTACTCCTAGATAAGACATTGTTAAATCTAAATATTTGGTAAATATGGAAAGGAAAAAAAACAAAGTTAGGGTCACCTATAACATTATCTTATTATTTTAGGAAGAAAGAATAATCAGTTTTGCTTAAATCTGTTACATTAGGAATTTTTTGAAAAATTATTTAATGATTTGCTATTCTAGGACAACCAATCTGGTATTTTAAGGCTTATTTTCTTAGGAAGGCTCAGATTCTGGATTTTCACTATACTATAATATATTTTCCCATCTAGAGAATTGCTTCTTGTTATTAGACTTCAGTTAGATGGGAGAGATTTATTTTTGGCCTTGCTCCTGTACTTACTCCATAATCACGTTATTGAAAAGAAGCAGTAATTACTAGTAGGTGATTCTAGTGCTGGTGGTGGTGATAAAAAAAACAATATACACAAGAAGCCCAACATGGGCTTCTTGTGTAACTTTTATAACTGGGACTAATTATAAAAGCAAAATATTGTGATCATTTAAATAAATGAAGACTTGGAAGTTTATACTTAATTACACTATATGTAGTAGTAAAATTTCAGTTAGGAAGAATAAATTCAAGAGATCTATTTTACAACATGGTAACTATGGTTAGTAACCATGTATTATATACTCGAAAATTGCTGAGAGTAGATTGTAGGTGTTTTTACCACCAATAACTGATAGGTAATACAGAGTTACTAGCTTGGTTTAGTCAGTCCACAGGGTATACGTAGTTCAGATCATGTTGTGCACTATACATACATAAAGTGTTTATTTGTCAATTTAAAAAAAACTGAAAAGTGAATATTTTAACAATAAACAAAAGGAGGGAAAAGGCTATGCTTTCAGAATATAGAAAAATCCAGCTTTAGAAAAAGTTCAGCTCTGGGACCAGCAGATGGCGTAATGATTACGTTGCTGGACTCCCACATAATCTACTGCGGTTTGAGTCCCAGACGTGGCAGCTTAAAACTCACACCAGGTGCGTGTGTACCCAAGATCCCAAGAGGAGAATGGAGAAGGGATTGCAGTGTGGTCATCTGTCCTGGGCCGTGATTTCACATTTTCTGTCTCTCTGTTTCTCTATTTCTCTCTGGCCAGTGTGTACGCCCAATAGCAAAAATGTCTTAAAAAGAAAAACTTAGCTTTTTTTTTTCCTTCCCACTATCTTCATGTTTCCCTGGATTTGTTTATTTGTCCTTATAGTGGTGTCTTACAGATTGTAGTTAATTGGGTAAAAAGATCTGTTGACACATAAATTGTTAGAGGAGGATATTGAAGTGTGTTAATAAAAAGGATCACAAGGCACATTTTTGCAAAATGTGGACTAGAACCTGAATACAATGACATAAGAACCACGATCGACTACATGAAAGTCCAGTGACGCAGCCATTATGCCTTCTGCTGGTCCCAACATCTATTATTTTAAAATATATCCATATATTCCTCTTGGCTATTTATTTGTTTATTTTTTGGGGGGAGAAGTTTTTGCTATAGGGTGTGTGCGTGCCAAAAAGAGAGACAGAAAGTGAGAAATCACCCCCTGGGGGGATGGCCACGCCACAATCCCTTCTCCTCCAGGGATCTTGGGCACGCACACACACGTGCCCAGCGTGAGTTTAAGCCACTGGGTCTGGGACTTGAACCGCAGTCAACTACATGGGAGTCCAGCGACATAGCCATTGCGCCAACTGCTGGTCCCTTCTTTGGGTTTCTTAAGGTCAAAGACCACAGCTGAAGAGGCTGAGACTCAGTTGATGCTTATCAGGTGTTGATCCATATGTAAACATTTTAGTAAGTTACTTTAAAATAATTTTTTAAATATGATTATGTGGATCTAGAATATTAAAAAAAGCTGCTTTTCAAAAATAGAAAATGAGCCCTCTAGTTAATTTATAAACTTAATTTTTTAAGATTTTACACTTAATTTTTGTGTAAGGACTATCTAAGAGGTTTTCAAACTTGAGGGTGCACCAGAATCACTTAGAGGGCTTGCTAAAATACAGATTTCTGGACCACACTATTAAAGTTTCAGTAGATCTGGGATGGGCCTGAGAACGTGCATGTCCAACAAGTTATCCAAGTACCATACTTTGAGAACCCTCGCTTAGTTTATACCCCTGTAGTAGGACACGTATGCCACTAGGTGGCACCAGAACACTTCTTATGAAATAACCATAGTCCCTTATTGAGCAATGTTTGTTAATTGCCAAGTTTCGAATTATATAAAAGATGCAACCACTAAATTATTGGAACTTAATATTTGGAGCCTAAATTATTCTATTTTTATAAAAACTAATTTTTTTTTATTCTGTTAGACCACAGGAAACTGTAGGACTATTAGGATCACAATACTTTAAGATCAACTCCTCCAGGAATGAGGACACTAACTCTTGTCCCAGCTGGCTTCATTTTCCGTGATCCAGTTTACTCAGATTCATTTGCTAGCGAGGGACAGGAGCCCTATTGCAAAATAGAAATGCACATCTCATACGAATCATAAGTGCACGCGTAGTATTTATTCTTCCACATTAATGGAGCTTGATTTTGGTGTTTTTGATTACACTGGGAAAGTACTTTTAAGAGATTTTATGCACACTATTCACGTAAGTATCTTGCCATTGTGTCCTGCCGGTGGGCCGGTTGTGTTTGCGACTGTTTTAGAATGTTAAAGAGAACTGAAATGTATTATCCTTTGCCGTTGGCATCCCTAGTCCGAGAGTTGAGTGGCGTCCTTCTAAGAGCCGAGAGGAAAGTTTTGGCTGCTGTTTGCTTCACGCGTCTCCTGTTACCGAGGAGTCTCACTCCATAAATTTCCATCAATTCCAGCACCTCCAGAGTTTCTTTCTTGCCCTGGCTGTGACAACCTGAAAGTTGGCGTTGTTTCTCCACAGGATGGCGTGTGTAGAGATAATGGCTTGCTGTGTTCTCCTGTTGGCTAAGCTCTCCCATTCACATTAGGATGGCACTTTCTGAAATAGTAAATGAGTCACTGTTTCGTTTTTAAAACAGAGTATGTATAGTTTCTGAATACCATCTGGATTTTTCTAGACTCTTGAGAAGAATCTTTCTATTCATTCTTCTTTTTCATCTTTGGAGCAGAGGCTTGGTTTAGGATTCAGTGCCCTAACAGAGTATGAAAATGTCTATTGGAGAGAAAAACTCTGTTGAGTCACTCAGTTTGATTAAAAAATTAGAATAGCGTTTTATCATATGGCTGTAATCACTGGGAAAAACTGAAACTAGTTAAGCTAAGCAAAGGTCATGGCAGAAGTAGAGCAGACTTTAAGGTCATTTTCGAAATATCAGGTCTCTTTGTAAAAGACAAAATTTAATTTCTTTTTTTTTTCTTTTCTTTCTTTGGAGAGGTTTTTTTTTTTTTTTTTTTTTTTTTTTTTTGCTATAGGGCGCATGCGCTCGCCAGACAGACAGAGAGAGACAGAGAGATAGAAAGCAAGAAATCACCCCCCAGGGGAGATGGCCACGCCGCAATCCCTTCTCTTCCGTTCTCCTCCAGGGATCTTGTGCACGCACGCACACGCGCCCAGTGTGAGTTTAAGCCACCAGGTCTGGGACTTGAACTGCTGTTGACTACGTGGGAGTCCAGCAACATAGCCATTACGCTAACTGCTGTTCCCGACAAAATTTAATTTCTTAATAGTAATCATAAAAGAGCTTTTTATTAGGTTGGTGATGAACATAACTGAAACTAATTTGATTATTCAAGAGAAAGGTATTTTGTTACTCAGACCTGTTCTTTTTTCCTTCTTCTTTTCCTACTCTGCTATGAAATTATGTGTTATATGTACATGGAAAACATTATTTATGTTAAATATCAGTGTTGTCTAATAAAAATACAGTCTTAGCTATATATGTAATTTAAGGTTTTTTACTATCCTCATTACAAAAGGTAGGAAGAAAGAGGGAAAATTAATTTTAGTGATGTTTTATTTAAACCAGTATGTCCAAAATATTATGTTAACGTGTAGTCAGTATAAAAGTTATTAATGAGTTATATATTTTAAAATTTTTACTTTATTATTATTATTATCTTCCAGATTTGCAATAGGTCACATGAACTCACCAGAGAGACATGGAGGGGGGTGAGAAAGCAAGTTGCCAGGTCCAGGATTCAAACTGCAGTTGGCCATGTGGGAGTCCAGTGCCTTAACCACCACACTACCTGCTGGCTCCATTAACAAGTTATTTTGACATCCTTTTTTCCGTCTTTGTACTAATCTACATCCTACAGAGCACCTCAATCTAGACTAGCCACATTTCATATACTTAATAGCCATAAAAGTGACAAATGGCTACTATTATATATTAGACAATAGTAGGTAATGAGCTATCAGGGAAGGGTAGCTAAATCTATAAATTTTGTAACTTTGTAGTAGTTTTGGCTGTGGATCAGAAAGATTAGGAGACCAGGCCGCCCCAACTGAGGGATTGGACATGGTCTTTTATGGGGGGGTTAGGGAAGGCGAGGTCTCGGGATGGGGAGTGGGCTCAGAACCCGCCCTCAGCGTCAGAGGGAGGAGTCAGAGAAGCAGGAAGTCTAATCTATTCAAGGTACTAATCTATTCAAGACACCAATGTATCCAAGATACGAATCTATTCAAAGTACTAATCTATTCAAGGTTTCAGGTTCTCCTGTAGCTCCAGGGAGGGGCAGTAAGTGTGCCAGGGGGCAGAAGTTTCAGGCAGCTATCAACCCTGAGTTTTTCATGAGCTCAGGGTCCTTCCATATCATGGCAAGTATGCAAATCAAACTAGCTGGTAAAATGAGATAATTATCTTTTTTTTTTTTTTTTTTTTACTTCAGTCCTCTGCTCCTACTGTGATTGATACTTTAAGATTTCCCAGAATTTTTTAGCCGGCTTAAAATGACATAGTCCACGGGACCAGCAGTTGGCATAATAGCTGTGTCACTGGACTTCCATGTAGTCAACTGCATTCGAGTCCCGGACCTGGTGGCTTAAACTCACACGTGGCTTAAACTCACGCGTGGCTTAAACTCATGCAAGCACGTGTGCGTGTGTGCCCGCGATCCTGAGAGGAGAATGGAGGAGAAGGGAGTGCAGCGTGGCCATCCCCCCTGGGGGGTACTTCTCGTTTTCTGTCTTGGTCTTCTTGGCGAGCGCACGTGCCCTATAGCAAAAACCTCTCCTCCCCGCTGCCCCCCCCCCCAGAAAAATGACATAGTTCCAGAGATCCTATTAGTATTTGTTTCAGTTTGAAGTATTGTATGTTAATTTGACTCCACATCTATAATACTTTGTAGCTGATGTGATAAATTAGTTTCTTACGGTATTGAGCAAGCCTGAGAGGTTAAGCCTCTTAACTTCAGCAGCCAGAATACTGTAATTGCTGTAAACAATTTGGCCTGTCAGCAATTGATCTTGGAAATGCTAATTTGCTTGTCCTTGGGTGCTGCCTCTGGCACTGACTTTCTAAAGCCTGTGGGTGGGAGTTACGAACCTAGGGTGTGCAACTCCAGGCATTTGGGGCAGTCTCCAAACAGATGTGCTTCTTGCTTCATTTTTGCATGTGACCAAGTTCTTTGCATGCATTTCTCTGAGGGCCTTGCGGAATTAGTCACATATGTGAAGACTGAAGTCGAGAGGAAACTTTGTGTCTATCCTTCCTCCTGCATTCTGGTGCTCATCTACGGCAATGATGGTTCCTTAAAAAATGATACACAGGGGACCAGCAGGTCCTGGTGGATAAGGTGTCAAACTCCACATGGGTGACGCTGTTTTGAGTCTTGGACCCGGCTGCTTGCAACTCAGGTTAGGTGGGTGTGCGTGCATGCCCAAAATCTAAAGAGGAGAATGTTGGAGAAGGAATTGTGGCACAGTCATCACCCCTGGGTGGGATTTCTCACTTTCTCTCTCTCCATCTCTCTCTGTCTCTGTGGCAAGCACACAGCTCTATAGCAAAAACAAACAAAAAAACCCCAAAAAACCCAAAAACTCTCCAAAAATAAATAAATAAAATAAAATAAAACATGCACAGTCTATCCAGCCGAGGTATTGCACGTGGGAGGGCACTATTGTGCCGTGGCTGGGGCCGTCCGGGAGGCCCTAAAACAGGCTGACGCAATGCTGTGCCCCTGTGGTCCTAGTCGCTGGAATGCTGGGCCAGGATTTGCCATGTGGCGAAGCCCTGTCAGGATTCTCTCCTTCCCTCTCCCTTCTGTGTTCTCTCATTTAAAAAAGGGGGCAACGGCAGCAGGCAGAGTGATGGTTATGGTTCTGGACTCCCACATGGCTGACTGGTTTGAGTCCCAGACCTGGCTGCTTGAAAATCAGGCTGGGCGTGTTTATGTGTGTCTCCCAAATCCCAAGAGGAGACTGGAGGAGTAGGGATTGCCTTGTGGCTATCCCTTCTTGACAGGGGGGTGTCATTTTTCACTTCCTGTCTCTGTCTCTCTCCAGCAAGTGCACATGCCCTATGACCCCACCCCCCCAAAAAAAAAACTAAAAAAAAAAAGAGAGATGCAAAGTGATACTTACTTTTGTAGTGTCCACTCCAGAAGAAGGTAGCTGAATAAATGAGAAGAAGTTTGTTGGAAAAGAAACAGTGTTCAGCAAATGAAGAGGGAGGGAGAATATTCACTACATTCAGAATGATTGTCTAAACTGGCAGTGGAAGAAGTGCTGACTATTATTTTTCCTAAAGTTTGTTTATCCCATGAATAAGAGAAAAAGAGGGACCAGCAGTTAGTGTAATGGCTATGTTGCTGGACTCCCATGTAGTTGACCGCGGTTCGAGTCCCGGACCTGGTGGCTTAAACTCACGCCGAGCGCGTGTGCGTGCGTGCCCAAGATCCCGAGAGGAGAAAGGAGGAGAAGGGATCGCGGCGTGGCCATCCCCCCTGGAGGTGATTTCTCACTTTCTGTCTCTCTGTCTCTCTCTGTCTTTCTGGTGAGTGCACGCACCCTATAGCAAAAACCTCTCCAAAAAAAAAAAAATAAATAAAGGGGAGAAAGAGAGAGACAGGTGGACAGATACACCCCCAGCAAGGTCCTGATGCAGAGAGCCTCGCCAGCCTCAGGCAGCCTCAGAGCAGGGCACCACATGCCTGGCATCCTCAGAGAAGGACCAAGAACCTCCCTGTGAGAGTCCGTCATGCTTACATCATGCCTCACTGCTACACCGCAGTCTGGCCCCCTAGGTTTCTCTCCTTTCCGGCAGTGTTTGAACCAAGGGAATTGTATAGTACTCGTGTAGAGTAGCCATTGAAATCATTTATTTGAGTTTGCTTGGTTTTCACCCGTAGATCATTGTTAGCACTTTATGTTGATCATTTGCCAATTGTCTAGTGGCTCATGCCTTCAACATCTAGCAATCTAGTTAGCAGGCGAGACAGCGAGGGCTATGTGCAGAGGGGAGGGGAGCTACCTGGTGACGGTGATGTGTTCTAGACGAGGAGACGGCGTCCGTCCCAGTCAGGAACCAGCGAGGACCGTGCACTTGGGCCTGTGCTCTGACCTAAGCAGCCCGATGCTGTATCCAGTAGGCACACATTCTTTTTGTAGAACCTGCTTAATAGGCGGGTTTGTATAGCCAATTCACAGTGCTTTGTATGTGTGGATGGCATATTCTAAATGCCTATATATTTTCATTTATTTAATCCTTACAGTGCTGTGGATCAGGAGGAAACGGAACTAACACCGTTTCACATATACATCAACAGCCTGGAGACTGTTTCTTTGAAGAAGTTTTTTTTTTTTTTTTTTTTAAATGACAGTAATTTATTTTAGATTGGAAATTGTACTTATTACTACTAATTATTTACTCCTTGCCTCATTGTTCTTTATATGTGTGACCAGTAAGCTCTGAGATAAGCCTTGTTTTCTGCTCATTATTGGCTGTTGTCATTGTACCTGGAGGTGAGAGTGCCTTATTAAAACAACTGAGAGTCCATTCTATACTAATTCTTGTACTGACCTATAAGGTTCCCCTGCTGAGCTTTACAAAGCAAGTTTTTGGGCCAGCAAGTAGTTCAGCAGTTAAAGTCTGGGAATAGGGAGCCAGATCCCACTTGACTGACCAGTTTAAATCCCTGGTGGCTTCAGAAATCTGCCTGAGGGACCAGCAGGTGGTGTAGTGGTTATGGTGCTGGACTCCCACATGATGGACCATGGTTCGAATCCTGAACCTGGTGGCTTGAAAATCACATGTGTGCATGCGTACCCCCAATCCCAGGAGGTGAATGGAGAAGGGATTGCGGTGTGGCCATCTTCCCTGGGGTGGGGTGACTTCTCACTTTCTTTCTCACTGTTTGTCTCTGTCTCTCTGGCGAGCACAGATGCCTTATGGCAAAAACCTTAAAAAATAAATAAATAAATAAGGCTGGTGTGTGTATATGTGTGTGCCCAAAGTGCTGACAGGGTGGAGGAAAAAGGATTGGGGCGGGACCGTTCTCCCTTCCCTGGTGCTCTCTCTCTTTCTGGCAAGTGGTTGTAATCTCTGGCAGTTTAAAAATAAAAAAAAAAAAAAGACCTTTTACTGGGGCCATAAATCTTGATTACTGTGAATTGTCTCTATGGAAGATCCCTGTTTGGTCATTTCTCTGGCCATGACCAAAGCATCTGGCATTTACCCTCTGAGAAACGGTAGCTATTTGCTTCTCCACCTATCCGAAATCATTGAGCTCAGTTTACAAGAATGCTCATGCAGTCACCGGCTGCCCCCTCCTTGCTCTATATGCGCGGGCCGTGGAGACCGGCTCCCAGCGCCACCAGTGTGCACTCTGTCAGCCTCTTGGCCTGTTCATGTGACGTCTTCACCCTCGAATGCTCTCTCCCTGTTGAGTGCTTAGAGGGCACCTGTCCACTATTTAAGGCTGAGCTGAAGTATCACCTCTTTTCTGCAGACGTTCTTCTCACCTCGACCAAGCCGAGCTCTTTGGAGCCTCTGTATTTGTGTGCTCGCGTCTCTCTGTCAACACGATAGAGCATTCCTCTGCATTCAGTTGTCTGTAGGTCTGTCTTCTTACCATTTGATGTGGGGGTTTGAAGAGACAATGATATCCTCTTTCCCTGCCAAGTTTTACCTTTTATTCTAAATAGTCTTTGATTCAATGCTCACCCCTGTCATTTTCACTCAAAAGCAGCCATAGCAGTTTATACACAAGTCGGTGTGTTTTGGCCGGAGTAAAGTTCTCCTGGAGTCAGATGTGTCTATATGGAAGTTCCTGTGTGCTTTCTTCTTTCCCAAAGCCCTTTCTATTTCCGGAGTTAGTCTCCCAATACCTATTCTCTGGACAAGCTATATGATGGGGATATGAAGATGTGATGATAACTGAACACATGTGAAGATTCTGCTACACATATTTTTTCTCTTAATGATCCTATGAAAATGAAGCAGACATTTGACAGGTGAGAGAGCCGAAGCTCAGAGGTTGTAAGTGACCTTCCTGAGGGCACAAAGGTTAGCTGACTGGGATGGTACTCACGTGTGGAATAGCTTCTGCGATGTTAACGTGCGGGCGTTTGTGTGCCTCATCACGTTCTCTGCCAGTTCCGGTTTGCCTTAACATGTATACCTACGAACTTAGGTACATGAAGGAAAGAATCTGTCATAATGGGATGTGATTTTGCTGTAATGGATTTTTTCCAGTGGAGAATAAATTTAGTATTTATCACATTAAATTCTTAATGGGATTTTAATGATTGTTACCTAGATTATGTTACTTCATTTTATTTTTTAGGTTTTTACCATAGGGACCAGTTTGCTGTCAAGCTCTGTGAAGAGTCAGATTTTACTCTGTTTGAAAACGAGCAAGTTAGCACGCTAGATAGTGTCATGCTGCCAGGAGATAGGAGAGCCGAGGGTCAGAGCAGAGGCCTCTGTTACTTCTTACATGTCAGAGAATGTGGTTCCTTGGTTCACCTTGCTCCCACCCTCATCCAAGGTCCAATATGGGTGATCTGGAAAAGCCCAGGCTGATTACTGTAGAGGGTTTCTGTCTCCACCGAGGAGTCGGGCTTGGAGGGCCTCGAGTTTTCTTTCTTTCTTTTTTTTTTTAAGAGGTTTTTGCTATAGGGCACATGCGCTCTCCAGAAAGACACAGAGAGACAGAGAGATAGAAAGTGAGAAATCACCCCTCGGGGGGGATGGCCACGCCACAACCCCTTCTCCTCCATTCTCCTCTTAGGATCTTGGGCACGCATGCACACGTGCCTGGCGTGAGTTTAAGCCATTGGGTCTGGGACTTGAACTGCGGTTGACTACATGGAAGTCCAGCAACATAGCCATTACGCTAACTGCTGGTCCTGAGGGCCTCAAGTTTTATAATGAGCAGGAAGCCTGCCTGACCTTTTTCCTGGAGGAAGACATTATCTTTATTACGCTGTCATTGGCCCTGGAAAAAGACACCATCTCCATCTGCCAGGGTATTGTGCATTATACAAACATCTTAGAAATGATAGCCTAGAACAAAAGGGCAATTAATATCTTTGCTCACAAGATACGAAGGGATGTGTGAGGACAGCGAAGACTCTTTCCTCAGCACCTGGCAGATTTAGGGAACTGCCGGTAGTTCAGAGTGAAGGTGAATTTCAGCTTGGACTTTACCACCACATATTCGAGCTTTGGCGCTTACTGTTTGAGAAGACGTAGTACATCTCTCAGTGCAGAAAACCCACGGTTGTTGCTGGGCTCCTTTCCCTTTTTGGCAAAGAGGGCAGCGTAATATTTTGGTTGGCTAGGCAGAATAACTTTAGGCTTTAAGAACTAGTTTTGGAATCAGGTCACCAGGTTCAAACTCAGCTCTGCCAATTATTAGCCTTGCAATTAAAAAAAAAAAGTTTATTTTATTTCCATGGGAGACAGACAGAGAGAGAAAGACAGGCATCCCAACGAGGTCTTCACTCTGCAGTCCACCCTTAGCCTTAGCCCGCGGGGATCACAGCACATACACTGGCACGTCCAGGGCTGCCTTGGACATGAACCAGACTTCCACGTGGGTTCAGTGTCACAGAGCTTTGTGTTTCTGCTCTGTCAGCACTGCCCACCCAGCACTGTGACTCTTTTTTTTTTTTTCCGAGAGGTTTTTGCTATAGGGCACATGCACTCGCCAGACAGACAGAGACAGAGACAGAAAGCGAGAAATCACCCCCAGGGGGGTTGGTCACGCCGCAATCCCTTCTCCTCCATTCTCCTCTCGGGATCTTGGGCATGCACGCACATGCACCTGGCGTTAGTTTTAAGCCACCGGGTCCGTGACGCGAACTGCAGTCGACTTACGTGGGAGTCCAGCGACATAGCCATTATGCTAACTGCTGGTCTCAAGCAGCACTGTGACTCTTAAGTTTTAGTTTTCTCATTTGCAAAATGGACATAATATTGTAAAATAATAGTGACATTTGTTTTACTGGGCTCACACCCACACACTTTTCTTATTCCTACCTATTTGGAGTTGATATGAAAATTAAGTAATGTATATAAAATGTGTCCAATATGCCTGGTAGGGAGCACTCCCATTTTATTGGCCAGTTATTTTGGTATTGTTACAGGTATGTGGGCCCTTTGCAGGAGGTATAGACAGCCCTGAGTTAAAGTGCAAGTTATGCTGCCTACTAGCTGTGTGAGTTTGAGCCACTCACCGAACTTCGTTCAGCTTCCTTCTTGCCTGCACAATATGAATAGTGTCTCCTTTTCATGGTCATTTCTACTTTGAAACAGTTTATATGCTTGGTTGAGCAGGATTTGCTTCTAACCTTGGCTGGTCTTTCTGTGAACGCTTGTTTTGGTTGTAAAGTGAATTAGTGGGAAAACAAAGCATTCATCGTATTTATTTTGGGATGGGGAATGGCACCGAGGCTGTTGAGTTTGAGGGGAGTGTGTAGTAGTGAGGGCTGTGTGTGGTGAGGAACATCATCTTCTTTATAGGAAAAAAAAATGACATTTATGATACAGCTTAAGCAGAAATGCGTTCTAGTTTCAGGGAAATTAGTCTGGGAGTTAATACCAAGCAAAAGGGATCTGAGTTCCTGAGGGATAGACTAAAATAGACGTTTAAACCAGTTAGCACAAAAAGATTATGTAACATGTTACATAGAAGATGCCGTTTTTGTTGGCACTCTGTCTATTCTCTTGGAAGGGAGCCTTCCAGAGTTCTTAGGTACTTTTAGAGTTTGTTGGATTTGAGAGAATTATTCTGTATTGCCTTATTTTTGTTCTCTCAGTGCTAAACTTAACGAAGATTTTGGAGCTGAAACTTAATTTTATTGAGAGAGTGGTGTTCTCTGCACCTTGCTTCTAATTTTGCAGTTTTTAGAGTGTACTGTGTGCTTGTTTAGGTAGTTAATAATTGAGAAATAAAATATGAATAGTAGCTCCTATAATGAGCCCTGCCAGGACCATGCATCTAGTTGGTGTAATAGTCAGAAAACTTAGCAGATGGCCAGGCAAAGAATAATAGATATTCGAAATATGCAACTGTAAAGTAGTTTCTTTCTTTTTCTAATTTATTTTTTGGTTAACTGATGATATGGGCCAGTAATTTACATTTCATTCATGTCTTCCACAAATATTTGTATTGAACTGTACTGTGTTTGCTTCTCATCCTTAGCATTTGTGGCCATATCACCAGTGGGGAGAACCCCAACATATAAGCAAAGTCCTTCACATCGCCCGCCCCTCACATTTTTATACAGTTATAGCATAAGTTGAGCGAGAGGCTGCGATATGAACTGGGATTTTATTATGTTGTTGTTCTATGTTCATTTAATGGTATTGATTGACCCCAATTGAACACCATGAGAATAGATTTCTTAGAACTGTAAGAAAATATATTTGCCAGAATTTAATCATTTCTGTTGGTTAACAGGTGGCTAAATTACCTTTTTTTGTTGTTAAAAATGCATTTTGAATCTGGCTCTAGGAAAGATAATGGAGTAAGACATGCAGCAGATACTTATGCGTTTATTAGAAGTACTGAGTATTTGTCATGTGCTGGAGTAAGTATCCTCCAGTGATGGCCCCAGCAGGTCCCACATCACATACATGTATGTTCTTCCTCTCATCAAGAGATGGAGTTTGAGTTAGTTGGTAAGTAACAGTAGGTGTAATTGGCACCATGGGTGGAGTTTGAACCCACATTGGTGTATGCCCATATAGCCGTGTAACAGATGACCCCAAAAGTTACTGTTGTGAAACCATAGACTTTTTCTTTTTCTTTTAGATTTTTGCAATAGGGTACATGTGCTTGCCAGAGAGAAAGAGAAATCACCCCCCAGAAGGGATGGCCATGCCACATTGCTTCTCTTCCATTCTCCTTTTGGGATTTTAGGTGGCCATGCACATACATGTGCCCAGTGTGATTTTCAAGCTGCCACGTCTGGTACTTGAACCATGGTTGGCCATGTGGAGTCCAGAACCTTAACCACTATGCCACCTGCTGGCTCAAAACTACAAACTTCTTTTAATGTTTCATTATTCATTGTGTCAAATGAACTGAGCTGGGAGGTTCTATTCTATGTGATGTTGGTAAAGATGGCAGCCATTCGTGGGCTGTTCTGGGTTGGAACTTGCAACATGGTGTACGTACATGGCTAATAGTTAATGCATGGTGTCCGTACATGGCTAATAGTTAACCATTTACTAGCCGCTCAGTGGAAGTTGTTCACCAGTTCTCCTTCATAGGCTTCTCCATGTGACTTGGGTTTCTCCCAGCATGGTAATTGGGTTATGACGGGAAGGAAGCAGAAACTGCCAGTCCTATTAGGATCTTGGCTTAGAAATTCCAGAATGTCACTTCTACTGTATCTAATTATTCAAAGCAGTCACAAGACCAACTTCAATTCTTGGATAAAAGAAATAAACTCTTCTTATCATTGAGGAGATAACATTTATATAGGGACCTTAGACACTGAAGGTGTAAATGTTGGAAGACCACTTAACTTAGGAAGATCAGCATTGACCCATATATCGGGCATCTTCAATAGTCAACAGCGTTCGATATATAAGGCCAACTGTTGAGTTACGTTATCGTATCAGGGTATAGATACTGGAATTTAAAGTGAAAGCAAGTGGAACCCAAGTCCAAGGTGTATATAGGTGTGCATAAACTCAGCCAACAGGTCTGACACTGTGAGAGCCACAGTGAATTTTGAGATGAAAAACATGGAAATTGTTAAGTACTTAGGGGTAGAGATTCTGTGTCATTGAAGCCCCTATAGGAGTGTCTCTTAAAACTGTGATCCTCAACAACTTGCTTCAGAAATACCCGGGACACTTATTTTTAAAATGCAAAATAATGGAGCTTCTGAAGCAGAGCCCAGGAATCTGTATTTTAAATAAGCATCACAAGTAATTTAGATGCAACCTGAAATTGGAGAACTCCTGCCATTCCTTAAGGTGCCTTGAACGAGTATGTTTACTAAATTGAATTATACATCGGTTTTAATACCTTCTGATTTGAGAGCTGACTTTGCAAGTAATAGTAAAAATATCTAATGAACATCAAGTGTTTATTCTGTGTTGGGCTCTGTGCTAAGTATTCACTATCATCTAACTTGTATAGAGAATATATTGTTACTATTCTCTTTTTTTTTTCTTTATTCAATTTATTTATTTGCATTCATTCACTGTACATCATTACAGCATACAAAATGAGATTTTCCATCCAGAGTACACTATATATTGTCTCAATCAAGCACATCAACAAACATGTTGGCCGGGGTCTGCCCCCTCGTGCCGTGGCCGGGTTCTGCCCCGCGTGCCGTGGCCGGGGTCTGCCCCGCGTGCCGTGGCCGGGACTCTGCCCCGCGTGCCGTGGCCGGGACTCTGCCCCGCGTGCCGTGGCCGGGGTTCTGCCCCGCGTGCCGTGGCCGGGGTCTGCCCCCGCGTGCCGTGGCCGGGGTTCTGCCCCGCGTGCCGTGGCCGGGGCTCTGCCCCGCGTGCCGTGGCCGGGGTCTGCCCCCGCGTGCCGTGGCCGGGATCTGCCCCCGCGTGCCGTGGCCGGGATCTGCCCCCGCGTGCCGTGGTCGGGATCTGCCCCGCGTGCCGCAACCGCTGATGGCCGTCTCTGCTTTCCTGAGCCGCGTTCCTGAAACTGTGTTCCATGGAGATTCACCTACATTTGCGGGGCTGCACGAGACCCACCCTTGGTCCAGCCCTGAGTGCAGTCTACGTTTCCTATTGTTGGGAACTTTATGATCTGATAATTGGAAAAAAAAATCATATTTATCATAAAAAATAATTAGAATAATAATAACAGTGATTGGGGGAAACATAGGAAAGATATTGAATGTTGAAGCGGGGAGATTAATGTCTCTGTACTGACTGACATGCATGGCATTCCCTTTTGAAAAAGCAATGTAATACACTGTAAAGTTATATGTAATTCAATGTAATAAAAAAATAGATAATAAAAAAAAACATGTTATTGTCAGCAAATGATCTTCCATTTCTTGTTTTCTGTATGTTTTGCTTCCCCCCCCCCCATCCTTGATTCCCTATCTCTTACCCTCTGCCATCTCCTCACTCTCCTCCACTGTCTCTGGTATCTATGTTTGCTTTCTATACTGTTTTCCCCCCACATTTTATTGAATTGCCAAAGACCTTAATCAATCCAAATACCCTCATAGCAAACACAGGTGATACACACATTTCCATGAACACAAGTCTAACTTTACGCATCCTATAAAGTAGCACCTAGCTGTGGCTACATATCCTACTGCAGTCATTGAATAGATATATATTTTTTTTTCCTGAAACTTTTTTTTTGTAACTCAATTTACATTTCTTCCCTAAGCATCATCACAGCGTACAAAATGCGATCTCCCATCCAGTACACACTACATAGTGACTCAATCATGCACATTACAGAAAATTTTCCATTACTAGTTCCTAGAATTATTTCCACCCCTCTTTCTGACCCTCTGTCCCTTCCCACCCTCCTCTCACACCACCTCTGGTGTCTACAATTGTCCTTCATTCCCTTCCCACCCACATTGCATTGATCACACAATTTCCTACATAATCTAACTACTTTCAATGGTGAGTTCACTCATTCCTACTAAGAAAACCAGTATTAACTCAAAGAAGCGCCAAGGAACTTTGCTTAAAGCCAGGAAACAGGTTAGGATTCTGTTCAAATGGTAGGTGCATGAACCTATCAGTCTCATGTACTTTTATCTTCTGTTCTGGTTCAATTTTCCTGATTAAATTCTGGGATATAATATTCAACTCCTATGATTAAGTTGGCCACTTTCTTAGTTTTTGGACTCTTATTTCCGTGTGTCTGTGTTTAATTTTCCTGATACAGCACACCCTTGAGAACTTCTTGGAGATCTGATCTGGTGCTGGTAAATTCTTTCAGGTTTTATTTATCTGAGAATGTTCTTGTCTTTTCTTCCCACCTGAAAGATAATCTTGCCGGGTACAGTATTCTTGGCTGAAATTGCTTCTCTCGTAACACTTTGAATATATTTTCCCATTCTCTCCTCGCTCGCATTGTTTCCGATGAGAGATCTGCTGTTAGTTAGCCTGATGGGATGTCCTTTGTAGGTAACTTGATGTTTTTCTCTTGCCAATCTTAGTATCTTGTCTTTGTCTGTGGTTTTGATCAACCTGGCTATAATGTGTCTTGGAGAAGATCTTCTTGGGTTGATTCTATTTGGGGTCCTTTGTATTTCCTGGGACTGGATCTTCAAATGCCTCTCTAGGTTTGGAAAATTTTCTTGCAGGATTTCATGGAATAGATTATCAATGCCCTTATGGGTCTCTTCACCTTCTGGAATGCCAATTATCCGGATATTTGGACATTTGATGGTATCCAGTACTTCTCGCATATCATTCTCTAATTTTTGGGCCATTTTCTCAGTCTTCCTGGTGGATTTTTCTAAGCCAGCCATTTTCTCTTCTACATCTGAGATTCTATTTTCTGAATGATCTAGTCTGCTTTTAATGCTTTCAAGGGAGATTTTGACTTCTTGCATTATAGACTTCATCTCTAGCAGTTCCGTCTGAGTCTTTTGTAAAGTGTGTAATTCCTCTTTTAGATCTTGCAAGAATTTCCTCATCTCCTGGAACTCGTCAACTTCTTTCTCCTTTCTCTTTAGCAGTTCATTATCTCTCTTCTCTTCCATCTCTGTTAGCTTCGACATTATGAATGCTCTAAATTCCTTATCAGACAGTTCCATGACTTTCACCAAACTGCTTGTGGATGAAGGAGAGTTACTCTTTTCCCTTGGAGGAGAGATATTTTCTCGTTTTCCCATATTTCTTGTGATCCAGCGGTGATTTCTTGTCATCTGATGGATGGTGTGTTTCTTTCAAATTCTTGAAGTTCAGCCTGAATGTTCAGGAGCAAGCAGACATAGGTGATCTAGAATCTGTTTGCCGTTCTGTTGTGATCGCTGGTGCAGCAGATTCAGTAGATATTGGGAAATATTTTAACCCTATTAGTATTTGGATGTTTAGTTACAGTGCTCTTAGATCCATCTAAAAACACATTGAATGGATATTAGAGGGTGGAGAGACAAGAAAAAGGAAAATGAAAAAGAGAGAGAGAAACAACAAAAAGAAAAAAAAAAGACAAAAAAATTTAAAAATAAAAAAATTGTAATTACTGTTCCTTTTTTAAAAGAAAAATCACAAAATAGAAAACCGCGTGGCGCGCTAGCGCACCGCGTGAAATATCTAGTTCACAGGAGCCATGAGGAATCTTCTTCTGAAGGAAGGGCTCAACTCTCCTGCCTGGGCGGAAGGACCAGAAGGGATTATTAACAAAACAAAAGGTGGAGCTGAGAGCCAGAGAAAAACTTTACCTTTAAAAAAAAAATCGTAAAAAGGAAAAATTACAAAAAAAAATTGAGGAGACAGGAGCAGAGAGAGACAGAGACCTCAGAGAAACAGAGACAGAGATAGAAGGCCAGAGGGGCTCCCTACCACGCTAGCTTTGCTTGCTGGAGGCTGAATTATGAGTAGAAAATCTTCATTTCTCCTGTCTCCTGAAATATCTAGTTCACAGGAGCCATGAGGAATCTTCT
This sequence comes from Tupaia tana, assembly GCA_026018925.1. NCBI lineage: Eukaryota > Metazoa > Chordata > Mammalia > Scandentia > Tupaiidae > Tupaia > Tupaia tana. The sequence continues at coordinate 77,754,977 of JAKSZU010000008.1, forward strand.
TCTCGTTACTATTTTCTTTTAGCAGCGGGTAGATAAAATTTAAATTTAGAAAGTTTAAATAACTTGCCTGAGATCACAAAAAGTGGTAGATACAGAAATGAAACTCGGACACTACTTTCATATTGATAATGACATTGTGAACACTTTGCTTTTGGGGTTTCATGCCTCACACACCCATAATTTTGCAGATAAATTAAGGAATTTGTGAAAGAATAGGAGACCAGTAAAAGTTGTAGCAATTTTGGTGCTTCAGCAACTATTAATAAAAATTTTTGTGTTTGTATTCTTCTATGTTTAGCTCTTCAGTTAATGGTGTTATGGTAATGTTATTGAATCATAAGAAGAGACGTGTATCTTTTGTTTTCTTTATTTGTGATAGAGTGTGTGTTTGCACACCCTCCTGTGGAGGGTGAGCACCCTCCACAGGATCTGGCCATGACATGATCCCCTTCCTCCAGGCTTCAAGCCCCTTGGGTCTTGGACACTCATGCAGGTGCCAAATACGTTTTGGGCTGACCTGGCTGGGGATTCTATCTATGGTCGTTGTGTGGGATCCGGCTTCTCTCACTCTTTTTTTTTTTTTAGAGAAAGGTTTTTGCTATAGGATGTGTATGCTTGCTGGAGAGACAGAGGGACAGAGAGATAGAAGAAAGCAAGAACTCATCCCCCACACCATAGTCCCTTCTCCTCTATTCTCCTCTTGGGATTTTGGACATGCATGCACACGCACCCAGTGTGGGTTTTAAGCTGCCTTAAACTAAAACCATGGCTGACTACGTGGGAGTCCAGTGACATAACTATTACACTATCTGCTGGTCCTTAAATCTGGCTTCTCTTGAGTACTGCTTTATCATTGTGCCACAGAGCTAGTGCTAGGCATGTGTCTTTTTGAAATTTTGCCAGAGAGAGACAGAGAGAAAGAAAGTGAGAAAGAACCTCCCATGGGGGATGGTCAAACTGCAATTCCTCCTCCTCTGTTTTTCCCTTCTTTGGGGATTTTGAGCACAGACACACATGTGCCTGGGTGTTTCTCAAGCTGCTGAGTCCAGGACTTGAACCCTGTGATCTCCCGTGTGGGGTCCAGCTATCTTAGCCACCAGGTCACTGACTGTGTTGGCATGTCCCATGAAACAACTTCTAAATTGTTAAAAATCGATGCAATACTTCAAATAATTTGGCAATGTCACATGAATGTGAAAGGACAGTACTGGACCCCACAGGGCAGCCTGTAATGTGGGGGTTAAGGCAGCTGGATCCCAGATGGCCAACTGCGTTGGAGCCCTGGACCTTGCAGCTTGAAAAATGCATGCCCCACACTCATTGGTAGAGATCAAAAGATTGGAGGACATGAAAGCAGTGAAAAGAGTTATGGACACTGGAGGCAGTGTGGAGGGAGGATGGGAGAAGGGAAGAATGCAGGGAAGGAAATTAGGGAGGAAAAAGAGAGGCAAGACATTTGTGGGACACAGACATGATGATGTGTATAGTACTCACAACTGGACTGGTCTGAGGTGTTTTTCATGTTGGGTAAATTCTCTTTACAAGCTAAATGATGTATAGTGATCAAATTTAAAAAAAAAAAGAATAATAAAAAAAAATTAAAAAAAGAAAAAGAAAAATGTGTGCCCCAAATTTTGAGAATGGAATGGAGGAGAAGGGATTGTGCGTTACCAACCCCCCTAGGCACTTTAAATTCCCCCCCTTTTCTCTGTCTCTCTCTGGCAAGTGCATGTGCCTTAGGGCAAATTAAAAAAAAAAAAAAGTAAGATCGTAGACTGATAGACTTTTAGGCCTGAAATGGCCTTTTTAGGACATCTGTTCATGCTCCTTATTAAAATGAGGGAACTGAGCCCCAGAAAGATTAAATTATTATCCCAGAGTCTCAAAGCAAATTATTGACAGTCCCAGATGTCCTGATTCAGTCCAATATGAATTCTACTTTCATTCTGGTTCTATCTTCAGTATCTTTATGAAACAATTAAAAAATTTATTAACTAGATTTAAAAATTTCATCCCATTTAGAGCAACCTAATTAAAAGTTGTGCAGATGTTCACTGGAGGAGGACAATTTGTAGTTCAAATTAGAAGCAAATGTAGTAAATTTGGAAAGAATGTTGGGTGCAGTTGCAAAAATAGATGTGAGTAAATGACTGGGTTATTTAAGTAGAAAAGCCTGTTTTGAAACAAATGCTTTTGTGGAATGTATTATTTATGGGACCATACATCCAGTTTTGGTTTTCTAGCTTAATAAAAGCCTAAAATAATTCAATATAAAAATGGGATAACAGCTGGTTGAGTTCTAGATTTGTTGACAACGTCGATTTGAAGTAATAGTTATTTTTTGCCTTAAATTCTGTGAATTCAGAAGGAATCTCAAGGAGGCAATTTAAGATTTTAACTTTAAGCTGCACATTAGAACAGTGGTCTTCAGATTTTACCACTCATCAGATAACCTTGAGGTATGTACAGGTTGCTGGACCCCTCCCTGAATTTCAGATTCAGCCTCTGATTTATTGATAGCTATTCTAGATCTTTTGCAGTTCCATATGAATTTTAGAATCAGCTTGTCAATTTCTAGAAAAGAGTTTGCTGAGAGTTTGGTTAGGATTATGTGCCCTGCGGTCTGGGAGTTCCTTCAAGGTACCAGGGTGTGGGACCAGCCACTATAGTGTGTGCTGGTAGGTGTAGCTCATTGGCAGGCCCAGGCCAGCTGGGAGGCCCAGGTTAAATTCTTGTCCCACCCTAAAAAGCCAGGCACAGATCCACGTGGTCATGGTCCTAGCTCTCAGGGGGCTGATACAAGAGGATTGTGGCATAATCAGACCCTGTCTAAAAAAAAAAAAAAAGGTTAGCGGAATAAAAGAAAAGATACTAAGATGGGACCGTTATAGGTATCACTTCATATGCTTTGGTCACTCTCCTTTCTTCTTTGTATGATGTATCTTTTTATTTATTTATTTATTTATTTGTAAGTTTTTGCTATGGGGTGTGTGTACTTGCCAGAAAGAGAGACAGAAAGCAAGAAATCATTCCCCGGGGGGGGGGGGGGGGAGCGGGGGGGTGGCCATGCTACAATTTCTTTTCCTCGATTCTCCTCTCGGGATCTTGGGCACGTGTGCAAGCGTGAGTTTAAGCCACCGGGTCTGGGACTTGAACCGCGGTCAACTACATGGGAGTCCAGCAACATAGCTGTTATGTCAACTGCTGGTCCCTGTATAATGTATCTTGCAAACCATTTTTTCTTTCCTTATTTCCAGTTTGATTTATTATTATTATTTTTTTATATTTTGCCACAAGGTGCACATGTTCATAGAGAGGGAAAGTGAGAAAGCACTCCCAATGGAGCCTTGGTAATGGCTGCAATCCTTTCTCCTCCTTTTTCCCTTCTGTTGGAATTTTGGGCACACATGTACATTGGTATGTTCTTCAAGCTGCCAGGTCCAGAACTAGAACCCCAAGGTTGGCCATGTGGGATCCAGTAACTTTAACCACTAGACCATGGACTGGCCCAACCTATTTAAAATGGATTTTAATTTTTTTTCGGTCATGTCAGGCAGGTTATTTCTGTTCCCTGTTATTTCATCTTGGTCAGAAGTGAAAATACTATGGTAGGTTTTTGATAAAAAAGAAAGTAACAATAGGCTTGTGCTTGAGCAAGAGATTGGGTAACAGCATGGAAGAAGGAATAGTGGGACAAGAGATTGAACAAGGAGATCACTAATGAGGCAAATCAGTCATCTGAGGAAGAAACAACGAAGATTGAAATTGAGGCAACTGTAATTGGAAAGGAGATTATCACTGGCTTAACAGGCATGATCGATAGAACTTGGTGACTAGTTAGATGTGGAGGGTGCTGGGGGAGGAGTCTTAGATGACCTCAGGTTTTAAGTCTTGCATATAATTGGGTTCAGAGACGGGGTGCCTGCATGTGGGATGTGATTGATTGGGTGCCTGCATGTGGGATGTGATTGATTGGACTGGGACCTCCCACTGTATAAATACTAGTGTAGCATGATAATTGATACCCTGGAGTTCAGAACCTGTTACTCAGTGAATATTAATAGTTCTGTATTTCTTACTTTGCAGTTCATTATAGTTGTCATCCAAAAACAGATACATTAGTAATTATTCCCATTACAGAAGTGGTTTACCACCCAACAAAGAGTTCTCTGAGTAGTTTCTAGTTTTGATTTAAGTGTTTATGGTTCATTATTTGGATAAGAGACCTTTTTCTTTCTTTTTTTGGAGAGGTTTTTGCTATAGGGCGCATACAGTCGCCAGAAAGACAGAGACAGAGACAGAAAGTGAGAAATCACCCCCCCGGGGGGATGGCCACGCCGCAATCCCTTCTCTTCCATTTTCCTCTTGGGATCTTGGGCATGCACGCACACACACCCGGTGTGAGTTTAAGCCGCCAGGTCCAGGACTCGAACCGTGGCCGACTATGTGGGAGTGCAGTGACATAGCCATTATGCTAACTGCTGGTCCCAGATAAGAGACTTTTTTTGAGAGAGAGATTTTTGCTCTACGGAGCTTATGCTCATTGGAGAGACAGAGAGACATAGAGAGAGAAATCATCCCTCAGGGGGATGGCCATGCTGCAGTCCCTTCTCCTCCATTCTCTGCTTGGGATTTTGGGCATGCACACACATTTGCCCTGGTGTGTTTCAAGCCAGCAGGTCCAGGATTTGAACCGCAGTTGGCCATGTGGGAGTCCAGAGCCTTAGCTACTACACCACCTGCTGACCCCAGGATAAGAGATTTTTTTTTTTGGAGAGGTTTTTGCTATAGGGCACGTGCGCTTGCCAGAAAGACAGAGACAGAGAGACAGAAAGCAAGAAATCACCCTCCGGGGGGATGGCCATGCTGCAATCCCTTCTCCTCCATTCTCCTCTTGGGATCTTGGGCATGCATGCACACGTGCCCATCATGAGTTTAAGCCACCGGGTCCAGGGCTCGAACCGTGGTCGACTACATGGGAGTCCAGTGACATAACCATTATGCCAACTGCTGGTCCTTTTTTTTTTTTTTTTTTTTTTGGATAAGAGACTTTTAATCAAGGGTAGATAGACAGAATCTGGGAGTAATTGCTGATGTAAGTCAATTAAGTAAAAAATAAAGCATTTTAAAATTAACGTTAGTAGGGCCAACAAGAGGTGTGCAGGTTAAGGTGCTGGATCCCAAAGGGCCAGCTTCACAATTCAAGGCTCAGCCTGGTGGCTTGAGAATCATGCTGAGTATGTGTTTATGTGTGCCCAAAATCCCTAGAGAAGAGTGAAGGAGAAGGGATTGCAGCATGGCCACCCCTTGGGGGATGATTTCTCACTTTCCCTCTCTCTCTCTTTCTCTCTCTGGCAAGTGCACATGCCTTATGGTGATAACAAAGACAAAGTAAGTAATAGAAAAAATAAGAATTACCTCATAAAATCTCGGATACATCTTTTCAGAAACTTTTACAACATGTGGAGGCACAGATATTAAGGAAATACTGTGTATTGGATGGGACAAGTATTGCAGTGGTCACAATAAATTATGGTAGGCTTATTTTCCGAAGTTGTCAGTGCTTTAAACTTTAACAGACTGATTTGGCTTTATTTTCATGAAATCAAATTTATTTTACTTTCCAAAAATAAGCACAGAAATAGATTACTATTTTTTTTTTTTCCCTATAGGGCTTGCCGGAGAGACAGAGAGAGACAGAAGGTGAGAAATACCCCACAGGGGGGATGGCCATGCCACAATCCCTTCTCCTTCATTCTCCTCTCAGGATTGCATGCACACATGCCTGGCATGAGTATGAAGCCAACAGGTCTGGGACTCAAACCAGGGTCAAGCTTGTTGGAGTCCAGTGATGTAACATTACACTGTCTGCTGGTCCCCAAATAAATTACTTTCTAACAGATAGCACCATGAAGTATTTCCTTCCTTTTGTGATTGTGTATATTCTACTGTTTGTTTCGAGAAATATTTCTTAGAATAAAATACTTGTCATTTAGACCCACATTTGAGCGTTAGACAGATAATGGATTACGATCCTTGTCATCATGCTTTTTAACTTAATACACTTCTTATCAAGGTATCTTACAACTTATGCTTATAGTTTCTGATGTTAATTAAATCGCTCCTTCATTAACTTTGTATTTTAAAGTAGACTTGATCCTATTTGTAATCTCCTTCCTGGAATAAATTTATTTAAAGTAGATACGGAGATTTACTGGGTTAAGGCAGCTGCTGTCCATGTATAGGTGAGCTGAAGATGATGGACCTTTTTTTTGACTAACTATCTCATCTATGGATTTAATATTTTGTTCCTGATCACCCTACATCCTCCACCTTTTTTTCCCCCACTAGAGTGATCGCCCTGGAACAGAAGGATGCTTTCTATTCTAAATATGCTTAGATCTTAGAAGGACATTCGACAGATTCTTACGGTACGGAAATGGATTATGTCCAAAAGGTGACGATTGAGGTAGTTAGGAGAATGGATTGTTATCTAGTAGACCCTGATTTGAGTCCTCTCTCTACAGCTCCTTAGCTGTGTAACTTTAGTTCAAAATACTTAACCTCTCTAAGCCTTTTTTTTCTTTCTGTAAAATGGGGGCAATAAGAGTATCATCTTCACAGAGATATTGTAAATTGCTTAGCTTAGTATCTTGCACATAGTACGTGCTCAGTAAATGTTAGTTATTATTTATTAATGTAACTTGAGAGAAAACTGAGAAAGACAGGAGTGTCAAATTTATGTATCATAGAAAATAGGAAAGGTTAGCCGGTCAATTAGGCAATAGATTGAATTCAGAAAGACCTCTACCTCCTGTATGAAAAGGTAGCATTATTTCAGGACATATTTAATAGCCACATTCCATTCTTTCAGGGCCTGTGATCTAGAAGAGAATTGAGACTTTTCTGTATGCTCCAAGAGGTAGCTTTCTGGAGCAGAGAACCAGGGCTCAAGCCTGGCTTCTGATATTAAGGTGAAATCAATTACTTTAACCGCTCTGAGCTTCAATTTCCTCAGTCATCTAAGACAAGAATAAAAATCACTCTATATGAGGGTTAGGAGGTGTAATTAAGTTCACCTATGTTGAAAAACAATAGTCTGGCACTGTTCTAGGGAGGTACTGAGTAAGCTCTCTATTTTGGAAGGACTCTAATGATCAGAGCTGTTAAGCAGTGGAACAAGCTTTCCCATCACACTGAGAGCTAAAGCAAAGTCTAAATAGTTACATCAGAGCCTTTAAAAATTTTTTACATGGAGTAGAAATGTATAAAAAGCTCTTTGAGAGAACATGCGTTGTCTACCTTATTCACTGACCTCCAGGGGACTCAGTGTAGTGCAAGGCATGTGGCCTGTGCTTGGTAAATACCTGAATGAGTGGATTTTCTCCACTAATGTCCTCTTACTTGTTTAGCATCACTCTTGTTTTTCTTGTGTTGCATGGTGTTTTCCTAGATGTATTGGCTTGCCTTTATTTGTTATTTTAGAATGTATATTTTGACATGGAACTGAAGCAGTCACTCAGTGTTCATTTTGTTGGTGGACACTTACTGAAGACGAAGGCCCAGAGACTCTTGATATGATGATTTTCATTGTGAGATCTTCTGAGATGAGTTTCCTCTCGGCTTTAGCCATTTTAATTTCTTTTTTTTTCTGCTATTTCCATAAGTATTTTAATTTTTGTTGTCCCTTTTTAAAAAGAGGATGCCTTATACATAGAATATTTCCATGAAATTATAGTTTCAAGAAACCCAGAGCGATGTTTGACTCTGGGAAGAGTTTGGGGATTGGAGCCATCACAGTATCGTATTGTGTGAGTGATTTAACCATACCATCATATCCTTTATTATTTATTTATTTATTTATTTATTTTTTGAGAGCTTTTTGCCAGAGTGCATGTACTTGCTGGAGAGACAGAGACCACCACACCACCAGCTGGCCCTTGCTTTATTAATTTTAAAAACATTTTATAAACAGTGGGTAGGATGGTCCAACCGCAGTGACACAAGGAGGACACTGCTGGTGGCTGAGACAGCCTGAGAGGCCTGGGTTTGGCTTCTGGTTCAACCTAAGCCGGCTGTGCACCTGTGGGTCTAGCTGATGGAAGCTGAGGCAGGAGGATTGCAACGTGGTGAGACTCTGACAAAAATGCCTATAGCAGATGGCGTAATGGTTATGTCGCTGGACTCCCACATAGTCAACTGCAGTTTGAGTACTGGATCAGGTGGCTTAAAACTCATGCCAGGCACGTGTACATGCATGCAAAAAATCCCGAGAGGAGAGTGGAGGAGGAGGGATTGTGCATGGCCAGCTTCCCTAGGGGGAGTGGGATTCTTCATTTTCTGTCTCTGTCTCTCCGGCAAGTGCTTTATAGCAACCAAAAAAAAAAAAAAAAAAAAAAAAAAAAAAAAAAAAAAAAAAAATATATATATATATATATATATATATATATATATATATATATATAAAACACACACACACACACTCACATGCACACACACACCCCTACTGCTTTCTGTCTCTCTCGGGGGGAAAAAATATGGGTGGGAAAACCCTATGATGCAATAGATACTAGCTCAAGTGAAACTGGAGATTTGTATTGTGGAATATTACAAAATTCAGTTCATGCAGCAAATTGCTTCCATTCATTCTCTCTCCTTGTTTGAAGCGTTATGATGTGTGCTTTACTTAGATTCTCACTTTACTTTTTCAATAATCATGAGAGGTTTAGGTCTCACCCCCTTTTTCTTTGTAGCCACAAACGTCTGTAAACCAGAATAAGGCTGTGTTCCTAAGCTCTTGGGTTTCCAAGTCTTACTCTGCAGGTACGATTTATGCACAGGCATGGATTTGAAGACCATGAGAAATGGCAGTTGTTGAAATCCAGGGATCAGATAGGAAGATGGCAAGACAGATGTGGAAAAAGTATTTAAATCAAATAAAAGACATGGCCAAAGTTGAATTTTGGGGCTTTATAATAAATAGCCAAGGACCAGCAGATGGCCTAATGGCTACACTGCTGGACTCCCATGTAGTCGACCACGGTTCGAGTCCCAGACCTGGTGGCTTAAACTCATGCCAGGCATGTGTGCGTGCGTGCCCAAGATCTCAAGAGGAGAATGGAGGAGAAGGGATTGCAGCAGGCCATCTTCCCTGGGGGGGTGATTTCTAGCTTTCTGTCTCTGTCTCTTTCTGTCTTTCTGGCAAGTGCACGTGCCCTATAGCAAAAACCTCTCCAAAATAATAATAATAATAATAATAATAATAATAATAATAATAATAATAGATGTTCATGGCCTGAGATTCATAGTGCTTTTTAAACATTTTTTTTTTAACTTTATTTACTTTTTTTAAGAGACAGACAGACACCCCTGACAGGCCCTCACCATGTTGTGATTCCCTCTGGTTTTGTTGCCAGCCACGATCACAGATGCACCCGGCACATTCATGTCAGCCCAGGTCTGAGCCTGGCATCTTCCCTAGAGCCTGGCTCTAGGATGGTGCAGTGATGACCCGCCTCCTGTGCCACCATGGCTTGGCCTCACAGTGCTTTCAATGAGTGGCAGAGATTGATTTCTATGATTTTATGAGTTTAATTCATTATCAAATTTATTTCAAGCAATAATTTGAGTAATACCTTTGCCATGGCAGTTTATGGAACATTAACACATGCTTTAAAGAAATATCTATCTATATAATAAAAGATCTATGGTCTCCATTACTCTGAAGTAGAGCTAGTTTAGTTGGTCCGTGTTTCTCTCACTTTCTCTTTTTAAGAAGTGGGTAATTTTCTAGAGAATTATTTTTGGGTAGAGAACAGATTATGCATTACTCCATGACTTTTGCATGGAATGTATCCTGCTGAATACTCTGCAGTAGTTCAGACCTGAGGTCAGTCACAACTCCACCATTTCTTAGCTGTGTGGCTTGGGGCAAGTGGTTTAACTCTGTGAGCATCAGTTTCTTTGTTTCTGTAATTAGGTATTTAATACATACCTAATCCACATTGTTGTAAACAAGGACTCGATGAGGCAGTGTGTTCAAAATGCCAGCATGTAGTCAGTACTTGGTGAAGTTTTGTTCTCTTTTAAAAGCTGTATCTTTCTCTTCTGTTGTTATTTGACTTTTTAACGTTTTTTTAAATGAATTATTTTATTTAACTTTATTTATTTATTTTTAATTTGACCAGGGAGGGACAGAAGGAGAGAGAGAGAAAGAGAGAGAGAGAGAGAGAGAGAGAGAGTAAGAAAGCAAGCCGCCAAGTTCAGGACTCGAACCATGGTTGGCCGTGTGGGAGTCCAGCACCCTCAACTACCAAGCCACCTGCCAGCCTCATGACCATTTTAATTCTTAATCAGTCTGGGTAATTCTTTTATTGTTTTAAGAGAGTGAAAAATCACCTCCCAGGGGGAATGCCTATGCCACCATCCCTTCTCCTCCATTCTTCTCTCAGGATTTTGAGCACACACACACACACACACACACACACACACACACACTCATGCACCCAGTGTGAATGTTAAGCTGCTGGGTCTGGGACTTGAACTGTGGTTGACTACATGGGAGCCCAGTGATGTAACCATTACACTATCTGCTGTTCCCAAGTCTGGATAATTCTAAATCAGTCTCAGTGAAGAGGAGCAAGGGCTTTAGTTTACCCTCTCACCCATTCTGAGACTGCAGTCTCATGAGTTCAACTTGTGCTTTGGAAGTTCACGAAGAGAGCTGAGAGTATTAAAGGATATGGTCTTCATTGATACTTTCTGGTTCCGAAGGCAGAATGCTTTCAGTATTCAGACTGATTATATTTGCAGAATAGTTATCCATTCTGTAATAATTATAATGACAGATAATATCTTGTTATTACTTATCAGGCCCTGTTTTGATCATTTTGCAAACATTCTATCATTTAGTCCTCATGTCAAGCTTATGAATTAGGTACTGTTGTATACATTCTCCAGAAGGAATCTGAGAGTCTAATAAAGTGACTTGCTAAGCACTGTGTAGCCAGCACATAATATAGTACGGTCTACATAAATAATACAGTACAGCCAACATTTTAATGAAATCTGCTTCTAGCTGACTTTTTCAGTTACCATATTATACAGTATTCCTCTCTGTGTTGTTATGATTTAAAAAATTATGTGGATAAAGTAAAGATGACTATTGAGGTGACTATTTCTTGAGTATTTCTCATGTGATCAATATTGTTTATAAGAATCCAGCTGCTTGGGACCAGCAGGTGGTTGAGGTGCTGGACTCTCACATGGCTGACCATGGTTCAAGTCCTGGACCTGGTGGCTTGCTTTCTCACTTTCTCTCTCCCTCTTTGTGTCGGTCTCTATCTCTCCCTGGTGAGGCGCACATGCCCTATAGCAAATTAAAAAATAATAATAAATAAAATTAAATAAATAAAAAATTTTTGGAGAGGTTTTTGCTATAGGCCGTGTGCGCTTGCCAGACAGACAGAGAGAGACAGAGAGATAGAAAGTGAGAAATCACCCCCCAGCGGGGATGGCCACGCTGCAATCCCTTCTCCTCCATTCTCCTCTTGGGATCTTGGGCATGCGTGCACACGCACCTGGCGTGAGTTTTAAGCCACTGGGTCCGGGACTTGAACCACGGTTAACTACATGGGAGTCCAGCGACATAGCCGTTACACCAACTGCTGGTCCCAATAATTATTTTTTTAAAAAAGAATCTAGCTTTGTTATATGCTGCTGCAGATTTTTGTTATAGGGCATATGTGCTTGCTGGAGACACAGAGAGAGACAGAGAGAAAGTGAGAAACCACCCCTAAAGCGGAATGGCCATGCCATGGTCCCTTCTCCGTTCTCTTCTCAGGATTTTGAGCACGCATGCCCAAGCGCCTGGTGTGAGTTTCAAGTCACCAGGTCTGGGACTCGAACCATCAACCATGTGGGAGTCCAGTGCCTTAACCACTGAACCACCTGCTGCCCCTGCTCTTGTACTCTTCACTATTACTTCTAGTGGGAGACAGTCATCAAATGTGGATTCAGTTTAACTTTACCACACTATTATATATGTGGAGGAATAATTATAACCTTAAAGTACACTGTGGTGAGAAGTAACCAAGTTTCTGTTAAATATTGCTCAAGCAGTGAGTAAGTCATTAAATTCAACTTCTGATGAATATGTAATGACTACTTAATATTAGGCTGCCAGAAAACATATACACATACTCATAGAGGTAGGTGTGCAGATATATGGGACTAGAGATAGTTGGAGCTCTATTTCCAGAGAGGAAGGGTGTTTTTTGTTTTTATTTGTTCGTTGCGGGGAGGGGCTGAGGGTATGGTTTGTACTGTCATTTGTTTGAGTTTTTCCAAAAAGCATACTTAATCTTATTTATGAACAAGAAAATCAAATTTTAATTTGAAGAGTTTGGGAAATAGTCATTGTTTTAGAAACTAAAATCTCCCTGCCATACGCCTAATTTATTCTAAGAAATTTAAAGTCTACTCAGGCAGTTCCTTAACTCCTTTTCTCCTGTCCTCCTTGCCAAAATGGACATATGTACTTTATGACATTTCGTATTTATCAGACTCTTTTGAGTCTATGAGTCATATCGAACTGGAGTCAGCAACCCCCTAAGAACACTAACTGCCTGCCTTGTCTCAGCCTGGTATTTTACTGATAAATACGTGGAGTTGAATTTAACTGACTATCTATAGTTCTTAGTGTTCCTGTTCAGACATGCCTGTTCAAGGCTTTGTGGTATAAGGAACACCTGATTTCCATAATTTTTATTTGTTTAGGGCAGAATTTTAGGAAACAACTTGGCTATGGGTAAAACTATGTAGTCGAATCAGAGACATAAAGTTGGAAGGGGTAAGTGGGTAAAATTTTTCTTGAGGCTCTGCCTCCCTGATACACACACACACACACACACACACACACACATACACGTCCTACTTGTAAAATAAAGAAATTTTATGGACCTATAAAGCATGAAGTGTTTCGTCCTGTTCTGGAGAGTAGGAAGGATTCTGGAAAAGGACCTTGTGGCTGAGATCATAGGAAACAGCAGGGCCAAACAAAAGGCCCTCTGACATCAGGTGTGAGGTGAGGTAGTCTAGAGAGAGATGTGTATGATCTGTTTGGGGAAAGAGGGAGGAAAAGTGACTTCGTTTTCATGTCTGTTTCATTGAAGGCAGTTCTGCTAAAGACATGGGGCCGATGGAAGAACTTACTTGGCTCTAGGTACCATGGACTTTGCAGGACCCTTTTGATCTCTGCTTCCCAAACTTCAGACTGGGCCTCAGGGAAGAGAGATTTTTTTCTCTCCTGTGCTTGCCTCAGGCCTCGGGCTACAAGTCTTAGACAGCTGTGGTTAGGGAAGGGCCTTTTTAAAAATAGTTGGTCAAGGAGTTGTAAACTTACCTTCCATTCTTGATGAACTGGTTGCTGGTCTAAGATGAAAAAGTTTGGTTAGTCTGTTGCCCAGGCCTACATGGACTTGGGAAAGTCAAGAGAGGGCATTTTCTGTCTCCCCATCATCTTGCTTTCTTTTTTAAGAACGAATTTTATTATTATTTATTCATTATTATTTATTTATTAAATTTTATTATTCTTATTATTTATTATATTTATTATTATTACTTGCTACAGGGCACATGTGCGAGAGAGAGAGAGAGAGAGAGAGAGAGAGAAAACCACCAGGTCTGGGACTTGAACTGCAGTCAGCCCTCTTGGAAATCGAGCACCTTAATTACCATGCCACTTCCTGCCAATCCCTTCTGTTGCTTTTTAACCTGAGGCCTTGAAAATGGTATTATATTGAACAAATAGGGTATTCATGAATAGACCCTTGGGAGTGTTGGGACTGTCTTGTGTGTCCATAGTGTGTGGCCATAATGCTGCAGGCTTGCTACCTGTATCTTTTGATCACAAAGGACCTGGAATTTGTCTTGCTTGAGTCTACATCTGTAGAAATAGCTAGTTTTTCTCCTCACTTCCTTTCTTTCTCAGATCTGTGTCTTTTTTGTCCCTGGTCTTTCTTTTTTCAGACAACTAGCATTGACTGCTATTATTTTCTTTCATACATGTTCATATTTTCCCCTGCCTTAGCCATCATCTCCTTTCATTGAAGTTTCATGAAGTTTGTTTTTAGTTGAATTTGAGAGCAGATCAGTTCTAATGATCACCCATTCAACACTTCAAAAAGAGAATGGTAATAGTTACAATACTGCTGTTAGTGCATTTTGACGTTGAGTAACAGATGATGTGTTTAATGAATAGCATGATTGTTTCAATTGCATAATTATAGCTTTCTTTGACTTTAGGGAAATCATATGCAGGCCAGTTTCATCTATTCCGAGACATTTGTATTGTGTAAATATCAGCACCTCATTCTAAAAAGAAAACTTCCTTTAGTGATTGTTTGTTTTTCTAGAGTTCACCACTGAATAGGAAAAAAACTGAAACCAACAGGAACCATCTTTAATGAATGGGCTTAATCCTGTAGCCCTTCCTGATCTCCAGTAGTAGTTATCAGCCCACAGCGGTTCGGCATGGTGTTGGGTGCAGTGCCGCGGAACCAGGGTCTTTGGGTGCAGGCACACGGGTTGTAGAACTGCTCTGGCACTGGTGGACTTAGGAAACAGCTAGAATTTTGTAATGTGAATCAGGGATTATCTGTGCCCTCTGGACTTGATTTGTTGGGGTGGGGAACGTATTTCAGCTAGTGATTGTACTAAATTCTTGGAACAATTTCTTAATCGGTGTGCCAGGTGGCAGGTCTTGCAGTCACCAACATCTCTCCATGAGATTTCTTTGTATATTTATTGGCTTGTAAATCAATGTTCAAATACACCCATCGGTTTGTTTGATTAATGAAAGCAAGGGTTGACTGTAATAAATGTTCAGGAAATGGCACACCGAAGACAAATTTGAATATTCCTGGCTTCCTCCAGGCCGTGTGTGGCTGGAAGAAGGCAGTCAGAGGTGTGGATAATAAAATCATTTCCTCTGAACTCTACTCAGAAGTATTCCTGCCTTCCGGGAAGGGCTCTCCCCTTCCCCTCGGACATTGCTCGGCCACTGCCCTTCAGCTGCTGGCTGGCTGTGCTGCTGCTTGCGTCTCCGTGGCCACCAGTGCCTGTCACCTACTGTGGGCACTCACCTCTGAGCACTGGAGTCGACTCAGTCGCTCTCCTCGTATTCAGTGGGTAACCAGCCTGCTTGTATGATGCTTCAGGCCAGCCGTGCTGATGAGAAAGAGTACTCTTGTCATCAATATTAAACTTACTAATCTTCTGGGGCCAGCAGGTGGCATAGTGGTTAAGGCACTGGACTCCCACATGACTGACAGCAGTTCAAGTCCTGGACCTAGTGGCTTGAACTCATGCTGGGCGTATGTGCATGCATGCCCAAAATCCCAAGAGGAGGATGGAGGAGAAGAGATTGTGGTGTGACCATCCCCCCAGAGGTTGATTTCTCACTTTCTCTCTCTCTGTGTCTCTGAGGAGTCCATACATCCTATAGCAAAAATCTATCTTAAAAAACAAAAACAAAAACAAAACTTACTAATCTTTTAAAATGGAGAAAAATTATTTTCTATTTGTTACCACTTTCTTCTACTTAAGGAATTGGGAAAGAGATTTCTAGGACCAGTTCTGATAGCCGTGGAGTGGCCTTGCCCAGAGTCCTCCTCAGGAGTGCTACTTTTAGCTAACAGATCACCAGAGAGCTGGGCTGAAGAGTAGGACCTTTGACTACTTTTTGGAGCTAAAATATCAAGTACAGGTACTAGGATAAACTGTGAAGGAGGAAATTCTTCTAGGCTGGTGTGATTTAAAAGCAGGTAGGTCTTGGCAACAGCCTTTGAAGGGTGGGTAAGGATATAATTTGGTGTCTATTCTTAGGAACGGTTTTTGTGAGAGTGGGGAAGTTTTGATGATGGGAATATAGTTTATGGAATCAAGGAGCAGAGCACCTCTGTCACTCTCTCCACACCCACCCCATTTCTCAGCCAGTTTTTTTCGTCAAGAGCCAACGCCAGCTGTGTTTGTGTGTTTATATTTTTTTTCCCTTCTAGAAGTCTCCAGAAATTTATTTGACCTGTTTTTCTTTTTCATGCAACACTATGGTCTCCTTTCCCCACCTTTATTCTTTCGTGAAAGGAGGCATAGATTCCCTTCTGCCTTTTCTAGCCTGTGGTTTCTGGAATATGTATACAAGACAGGTTTTTAAAAGACGTTATTATATTGGGCTAGTAGGTGGCATGGTGGTTAAGGTGCTGGACTCCCACATGACTGACTGCAGTTTGAGTCCTGTACCTGGCAGCTTGAAACTCATGCCAGGCATGTGTGCGTGTGTGCCCAAAGTCCCAAGAGGAGAATAAAGGAGAAGGGATTGTGGTGTGTCCATTCCTTCTGGGGAGTGATTTCATGCTTTCTGCCTCTGTCTGGTAAGTGCACATACTCTATAGCAAAAATCTCTCAAAAAAATTTTTTTAAAATATTTATGACCCCCTTGTTCTCTGCCATTTCCTGTTAAATTTTATGTTTAGAGTTTGAAAAAAAGCAGCTTTAAAGCACTTTTAATAACATTTCCTTATTTCCCAATCTGCTTTTTATAGTCTCCTGTTCCCTGAGGGTGTTTTAATTTTTAAACATAGTTGTTTCATACTCTAATAGATCATTAGAATAACTGAAACATTCATGGATGTGTTTCTGCTGATTCTTACTCTTGATGGCTTGTTTTCTTGTGTGTTTTAGGGTGTGTGAGGTTTTTCTGTTTGTTTTTGAATTTTTATTTATTTTTTTTTAAGTTTATGTTTCTTTCATGTGAGACAGAGAGACATCGGTAACCCTTGACAGGTTCTCACTGTGCTGTGACCCTCTCCCCCGCCCCCCCCTCAGCCTTGTAGCCAGCCAGCGTCATGGGCACACCTGCAGGCACATACTGTATTCAAATGGACCCAGGATCTGAATCCAGGGCCTCCCATATGACTTTATTGCACAGTGACACCTGACCACCTGTGCCACTGCAGCTGGGCCTATTCATTTTTAATTATGTTTTTAAATTTTCCCCTATCATCTGCTCATTATCCTTAAAAAAATTATTCGACTCCCAGGTTGAAGTTATGTTTGCTTCTTCCAGGTACCCCATGGGGAATGAGTCTGAGACTGCCTTACACCAAGATCAGAGCTTAGGGTCCGCACACCTCTCAGGTTAGGGAAACCCAGACTGCAATACAGGAGGGTTGAGTTGAGGCCAGTTTTTCAGAAACAGTTTTTCTGTTCCTTTCCCCCTGTTTTGCTTAATGGCCAAAGCCAACCTCTCTGCAATACCAATAAAGCAGGGAAGAGTTACTACTGGTTCATCTTTATACTGACGAGTGGGGATTTCCGCTATGTAGAAGGGTATATGACTTTGGTGTTCTGTTGTTCTACTACTTTCTTATAGTTCTTTTATTTTTAAGATTGCCTTTTTTCCCCTTCTATTTTATTTAATATTTTTAGTGGTTTTCAATAGGAGAACTGGCCCCAAAAATCTAGCCTGCTGTTATTAGAAGTGAAAATCTTTATTTGATCCTTAGCAATTTTGTGAGGTTTATGGGGAAGATATCTGGCTTGAGTACTTTGACAGATGAGGAAACTGAGGCTAAGTGAGGTGTTACGATTGGTTTAAGATCTCACAAGTGGGTGGCACAGACTGGGCCTCCTGAGTGCAAGTTCATTGTCCTTTCCATCTCAGGGCTATCTTTGAATGACCCCTTATGAGCACATTTGTAAAATTTTGAATGAAGCAGGCATATGTTGAGGTTTTTGGAAGATATGTAATACCTTTACAGAACCATTTAGACCATTGATTGAAGTAGATTGCATTGGTCTAACTTTCTAGATATAGTATTTGAAGTGAAAAATAATCACTGTAATTTTTTTTTCTTTCAGCTGAAGTGAATAGTGAATATAGTATGGACAAAGCAATGGTTGAATTCGCTATAATGGATCGGGAACTAAACCATTATGTAAAGGCTGTTCAGTCTACAATAAATCATGTAAGTTTATAACACTCACCCGGTTGTGTTTGGTTATAACTCAGTGATCTAGAAATAGAAACACAAAATCAAGATTCTTGTCTAATCTTTAATATTTCCTTATTCTTGCTATAGCAGCTATTCATTTCCTCTTAACCCAGAAGTCTCATTGAAAAGGAATCTTAAATATTTTCCTGGGTAGGCCACCTAGTTTAATTAGCATTATATCTGTTTTAAATTTTCTTGTAATATTTGTCTCGACTTTTTTTAAAATATAAACTGCCTTTGAATGTGAATAGATTTTTATTAAATGCTAAAAATTGTTTACAACTTGTTTTGAGTGTTACATTTGCTTAAGCAGAAAGCATTTAGTTGGTCCTTTTTTAGCTTTTTACTATATATACATGTAAGTTATTGCAAAATTCTTAGAATCAGACAATATGAAAGGGTTTTAGAGCAAGTTTAAAAATAAAGATGGTTGGCATTTTGGTTTTTCCAGAAGCCAAATTTTCTGTAATGGATATCTTATCTTTGTTGACTCCATCTGTCACAGGAACAACACACGAGGTAGTTAAGGTGGGAACATAGCAACATCCTTTTCAGGAGTATTGTGTTGAGTAAGAAATGAGCAATATGATTGCAGTAATGTTTCTGAGAAGTCCTTTGTCCTCTGAGCAATGGAAACTCCCTGTCAAACTGATTTCATGTACCTGTGTAAAAGGGTGTCTTGTACTTCTGGTTTCTTTATTTGCCTTTTCTTATAGCTGTGGGAAAATACCCCAAATGAAATATTTTACAAGATTGACTACAATTTAGTAAAAGATAAATTTTAAAATAGTGTTTAGTATTTAAGCCAATAAAATGATCATTATATTTATATGAAGTTTTCTTTTCTTTTTTTTTTTTTTTTAATGGTTAGTGTTTATTAAGTACTGTGACTATCTTTAAGAATATGTGTTTAGGGACCAGCAGGTGCCATAGTGGTTAAAGTGCTGGACCTCCACATGGCTGGCTGCAGTTCGAGTCCTGGACCTGGGACTTGAAACTCATTCCAGGCGTGAGTGCACTGTGTTCCACATCTCAAGAGGAGAATGGAGGAGAAAGGATTGTTCCATGGCCATCCCCCCTGGGTGGTGATTTCTCACTTTCTCTCTCTCTCTGTCTGTCTGGCAAACACACGTGCCTTATTAAAAAACAAAACAAAACTCTTTTTTAAAAAAAATCTGTTTATATCCAAATAATAAAGACACTCATTTTGTAAATTTTGGTGTTTCTGGACATTGTGACTTTAGCCCTGGTCGTGTGAATATTTCTTTCATAGAAAAATAGGGAAATGATGTCATGTTGACATCATATTTGAAACTGGATAACAAAGCACTTAGAGCAGAGTTTTTTATTTCTGGCCACACCCTAGAACCAACGAGTTCCTACTCTCAGAGATTCTGATTTCACTGGTCTAGAGCAGAATTGGGACATCAGTGGTTTTTAAAAACTCATTCCGATATGTATTCAAAGTTGAAACCATTGACTTAAAAGAAAGAGTAAGGCTGGGACCAGCAGTTGGCTTAATGGCTACATCATTGGACTCCCATGTAGTTGACCGTGGTTCGAGTCACGGACCTGGTGGCTTAAACTCATGCTGAGCACGTGTGCGTGTGTGCCCAAAATCCTGAGAGAGAATAAAGGAGAAGGGATTGTGGCGTGGCCATCCACGCTGGGAGGTGATTTCTTGCTTTCTGTCTTTCTGATGAGCGTATGCGCCCTATAGCAAAACCTCTCCAAAAAAAAAAAAAAAAAAAAAAAAGAAAGAAAGAAAGAAAGAATAAGGCTAACTTCATAAAATAAAGCGTGTTTGCCAACAAAGGTCAGAGTTAGGCCAGTTATATGGATTAATCTTGCTTTGACCCTTACCTTCTGTGGCAGTTATTTGACAGTCCTATCTTTCTTTTGTTTTTAAGATTTTTTTTTTTTTAAGTTTATTTCTTCCATGTGCAAGGAAGACATAGAGACAGCATCCCAGCCAGATTAGATGCTGTGATTGACCCTCAGCTTCAGCCTGCCCCAAATTATGAACACATACATGCCTGGCCTGGCATACTCAGGGGGGTCTCTAGATGCAAATGGGGAACCTTCCCCTGTGGCTCAGCCCCACAGAGCATCACATTTTATTACTGCGCCACTGTCTGACCCCCTTGGCAGGCTTTTCTTTCATCTTTAGCTTTTATACTAAACAAATATAACAGCATAGTCTATATTATAGATCAGAAAACGAGATTTGGGGGTCCAAGAGCTAATGCTTATTTTCCTTTTTCTATGAAACTTTAGGACTCACAAATACTTTAGGCATTTTTGCATTAAGAATTGAATTCTTCCCTCTTCAAGAAACTGAACCATTCATTTTTAAAGTTAAACACAGAAGAAATCTCCATTCTTGCTCTCACACAGTATTTTACAGCATTTCTTTCATCTCGAGGTCCTAGCCCATTATCTTCACATTATTAAACAAGGGAAGATTATGCTTGAGTTTTGTACTTTTCAACCCTAATCTCACATTAGTCTATGCAACAACTTAGATATAGTGATTCCAGTGCTTGCCAGAAATGTCTCTGGTCATTCATAAGAGCAGAAAACATTTTTTTTTTCTTTTCTAATACACAGTTATGCTCCCTATGTAAGTTTGGTACTGTAATTTTCTAAGACCTGAAACCATTTAGAGACCTAATAGGAATGTGACCATTATTTTGAGGGAAGTGTTTTACACCTCTTTACATACTTCAAGTTATAGACATTTGCTGTCTTATTGCTTGTTTTAATGAAAATAAAGAGTGGATAGCAACCTGGGAGGCACCAGGATGGTTTAGTTCTTTAGAATCAGTAGTGGCGCAGTGACAAGAAACCCTGCCAGCCCTAGTTTTTCCACTTTCTAAGATATGATCCTTGGTCAAGAAATTTAACCTCTCAGAACTTCATGTTCTTCATCTATAATTTCTTAGCCTGACTCTTTTACAACGTTTTTATGTGAATCAGATTAGATACTGTATATCAGAATACTTTGGCATTCATAAATTTTGATGAGGCTATAAGATATTACATCATTGCAAGCCAAGATTTCCAAACACAACTCCTTAAAAAGGTGGAATAAAACCTTTCTAAAATTAAGTCGTTTGTTTCGCTCCCTTTATTTCAAGGTACTTTTATTGGCTTTGACCTATACTCTAGAATTCAAGAATCTTATGGGATTAGGCGTAATCTTTTTAGTTTATAACATGAGGTATTCATAGTCTCTACAATTAAGAAAGTGCTTTAAGCCCAATTATAGAGAAAGAAGGCAGATAATGGGAACCATAGGAGTCCCATGTAAGCTTTTTCTCTGCCATGGACTTTGAGGGCTGCAGTGCTTCCCTTATTGTATATTTCCCCTGATTCTGAACCACTCTTTGGTCTTCCTGTCTATGAATTTTTATATAATAATATAAAGTTATTACAAAATAATAGAAAGTAAAAACAAAAAACCTTCTGGGACCAGCAGTTGGCATAATGGCTATGTCGCTGGACTCCCATGTAGTCAACCACGATTCGAGTCCTGGACCTGGTGGCTTAAACTCAGGCTGGGCACGTGTGCATGCATGCCCAAGATCCTGAGAGGAGAATGGAGGAGAAGGGATTGTGGCGTGGCCATCCCCCCTGGGGAGTGATTTCTCACTTTCTGTCTCTCTTTCTCTCTGTGTCTTTCTGGCGAGCACACATGCCCTATAGCAAAAACTTCTGGGTGGGGGGGAAGAACCAACTTCTAAAATCATCAAAGAGCCTTTGAGTTTATTATCTCGGTAAGTTCTTTTCCCCCCACTCTCATCTTCACAGAATTTTGAAAATTACGCATTTCTGAAGGGGTTTCAGAAATTGACGTTTGAACCTTAAAGATGTGGGTTCATTTACCAGCAATCCCTGGGAAGTCCCTTTGACTTGAGCAGGAGCTTGAATTGCTTTCCTTTGTCTTTTGAGAAAGTAGGACTACCACTTTCATAATGCCTGAAGATTTTATTTGGAATCAGGAGTTATTTCAGTGCTCTGAAACTTATTTAAAAAAACATATGGCCTTGTTCTAGCAAGTTTGTGTAGTGAATATAACCTAGTGAGTTATTTTTTTATTTTTTATTTTTTATTTATTTATTTTTTTTTTTTTGAGGTTTTTCACTATAGGGCGTGTGTGCTCGCCAGATAGGCAGAGAGAGACAGAGAGACAGAAAGCGAGAAATCACCCCCCAGAGGAGATGGTCACACCTCAATTCCTTCTCCTCCATTCTCCTCTCGGGATCTTGGGTACGCACGCACACGCGCCCGGCGTGGGTTTTAAGCCACCAGGTCTGGGATGCGAACTGTAGTCGACTACGTAGGAGTCCAGCGACATAGCCATTACGCTAACTGCTGGTTCCCAACCTAGTGAGTTATTAAAAAAAAAATAAATGAATAAAAATCCCCAGATAGTCTCTTAAGTCATTTATAAAAACTTTCAGGATAAATGAGTTGTATTCCTGTCACAACTCTTTAAGAAATTCGTAATAGAATCTCGAAAAGTTCTCTATGAATTCCTTGGAGACTTTCAGTCATGAGACTACACATGAAATGAAAGTGTTTTGCGAACTCTAAGATGGCATACAGACTCAGTATGGTTATTTTCTTTTTAAAAATCAGCAATACTGTCAGGGAAAAACTGTCTTCTCAAGACTCAGTATGTTATTTTCTTTTTAAAATCAACAATACTGTCAGGGAAAAACTGTCTTCTCAATTTTGTATTGATAATAGTGATGCTCTGAATATTAGATTTTTGATGACCGAATGTTTCTTCCCTCTTTCTAAGCTTCTATTTGAATAGATTGAAGGGACATCATTGACTGCCTTTTTGGCCTGAAATGTTCATTAAATAAATATTTACTAAACACCCATGTGCCAGACATTTCTAGATGCAAAAAAATAGGAAATCAGTCAGCAAGGCACATATGACCTTCACCTTCTGTAATCTAGAACAGAAGACAGACGTTTAACAAAGAACAGTGCTAATGCTAGTTGACTACTGCTGTGCTGTGTACTACAGAAGGAAAATAGAGCAGTCAGGGAGCGTTGGTAACAGGAGGCATAATATCTTTTTGAGAGGAGATGGTGAGGGAAACTCCTTACTGAGAATCATTTAGGGAACAGGTGACTTCTCTGACTGTGACTTCTGCATGAAATGGAAACATCTTATTACTGGTTGTGTTGATGTGAGCCTTTTAGTGCCTTGATCAATCCAAAGACAAAAATTAGTCAAGAGAAGCCCTGCCTTTTTATATAGAAAGTTAGAGTATATGGAGTAGTTGTGTAACCTGTCTAAGGTTGCTCAATGATTCATGCATTAGTAAGAGTCCCCACTGTGATACAAGTTAAGGCAGTAGCTGATTTAAAGATTAGTTCATGGGCCAGCACACTTGCATGGTAGTTAAAGCACTGGACTTACACATGACCGACCACCGTTCAAGTCCTAGACCTGGCTGCTTGCTCTCTGTCTCCCTTTCTGGTAAGCACACATGACCTGTAGCAAGTTGAAAAATAATAATGGCAATAAATAAAATTAAATAAATGAATCTTTAAAAAAAGGTTATTTTATTACTAATACTCTGCTTCTCAATCTGAAATGAAGACTTTTTATTGAGTATTGAATAAACCCAATTGTAGTACTGTGTCTTTCTGATTCCTTGTTTCTGATTGTTTTACTCTAACCCTCTAGCTCCACCCCATGGGCTTCAGATTCATTAGGGTGGCCTTAGAGGATGGGCATCAGTTCTATTCAAGGCATCTTCAAATCTATTGGGTCATCAGGAAAGTCGTGATGTGTTTTGGCAAAGAAAAACATGTCATGACTCCCGACCTAATATTTTCAGGGTTTTGTTTTGTTTTAATAAGAGATGATAGAATGTTTCACCACTGTCATGGGGAATAATCCTTGCAGTATTTTTACAACCTTAAGTCCCCTAGTGAAAAAGGATGGGAGCCATGAAGCTAATGATAAATGGCTTAACGAGTTTAGATCAATGTCACATATTATTAGCAATAGCACACACACACACACACACACACACACTTAAAATCATATATACACATATGTGTGACATAATCCTAGAGTTTAGCATGAATAACTAAAATTTAACATTGACGTAATACTTTGGGATTATTGTCTTTTCAATAATGATCCTTAATTGTGCAATTTTACTGTAACAAACTTTACATCTTAAAAGAATTATTAGACATATCGTCCTTTTAGTACATGTGGCTTCAGTGTGTTAACTTATTAGGCAGTCCAGAGCATGTCTGTCTGCCTCACTTTTCTCTGATTCTCTTTTTTGTAGCCTGGCATCTTATAGACTATGTAAGATTTTAAAGCATTAAATCAGATTGCAGCCACATACTTGTTTATGTTTTTTTACGTCAGTGTTTTATAACAATTCCTACCAAAAGTCTGGTGAGGGAAAATATTTTTCTGCTTAACCAGAGCAATTAGGTGCTAGACTGGCTCATTTGTGTTGATTCTTATAAATCTGTTCATGGATCAGCCTTCTGTACTGTGGTTAGGCTAACGTGAACATTTTATCTGCCTTTTAAAACTATTATGTTGAGAGTTAAAAAAGGAGAAGTATGTTTTATGTAAGCTGTTGAAACCAATACAGTTTTAGATGTAATACAGAACGAGTTGCATCAAAAGTTCACTTTACCAATTATTAGCAACTAGTTTGACTATTTTTGACAAATCACTTCTCTGTGCCTCCTCATCCTTCACTCTTTATCAGCTGGTAAGCTGTGCCTTTATCTCACTTTAGTTACCTTAATAGCCACTACTTTAACCTGAAATCTGTTATCTTGCAGATTGGGAGTTACCATTTTATTTAATCCAAAGTTAATAATAGTATTAGAAAGATGTTCTAGGTGTGAAGGTGTAATTTATAACATATGATCACCTGTTGTCTGAATATAAGAATTTACCTCACTTGGGGCCAGCAGGTGGTGTGGTAGTTAAGATGCTGGATTCCCATATAGATGACCACGGTTCAAGTCCTGGATCTAGTGGCTTGAAAATCATGCTGAGC
Source organism: Tupaia tana (assembly GCA_026018925.1). NCBI lineage: Eukaryota > Metazoa > Chordata > Mammalia > Scandentia > Tupaiidae > Tupaia > Tupaia tana. Next base: position 77,780,097 of record JAKSZU010000008.1, read on the forward strand.
ACATGTATGCATGTGCCCAAAATTCCAAGAGGACACTGCAGGAGAAGGGATTGCAGCATGGCCATCCCCTCTAGGGGATGCTTTCTCACTTCCCTCTCTCTGTCTTTGTCTCTTTCTGTGTGTCTCTCCCTCTGTGGGTGCACATGGCCTATGGCAAAAACCTAAAAAAAAAAAAAAAAGAAAAAGAAAGAAAGAAAAAGTACCCCACTCTATTACAACACTGTAAACCATTGACAGAAGATAAAGGAGGGGAAATTAGTTTGGAAGGTTATACAATTAGAGACTACATGGGACCAGCAATTGGCATAATGGCTATGTCACTGGACTCCTATGTAGTCGACCACAGGTTGAATCCCAGACCCAGTGGCTTAAACTCACGCCGGGTGCATGTGCGTGAGTGCCCAAGATCCCAAGGGGAGAAGAGATTGTGGCATGACCATCCCCCTGGGGGGTGATTTCTTGCTTTCTGTCTCTCTGTCTCTGTCTTTCTGGTGAGCACACACGCCCTATAGCAAAAACATCTCCTCCAAAAAGTTGGCGAAGAGAAGATTCCCAAGTGTGAGAGAAATTACTGTTGTGAGTAGAATCGCAAGAAGGTGGGACGTTACGGGGTAGTGCAGTTAGAGAAAAGCTCAGGAGCCAGGTGGGAAAGTACTAGGAGACCACTCCTTTCTCTACCCCCTGCCCCCGGCACTTAGCACTCTAGAGTGGTGTGTGGCCTCTTAATACCTTCCTTGTTAAAAGTTTTCAAATGAGTCATATGGGATCCTTTTCATCTATCGGAACATTGCCCAGGTGTAGAAATTAACAAGAAAAGAAGTTGACTTTAGGTAGTTGCTCTTCAGCCACTTGGCTCTGGAATGTGTCTGTGCCTGTGATTACTGGTAATTATTTTCTATTTTGGTCCTTTAGAAACTCCCTGTGTAGTTATTATATCAAAGCTGTGTTGGGTGGCACTTTGCTTAATACACAGAGAGTTAGGTCTGAATATAGTTTTTCATCAAATGAGTTGCCTCCACAGAAAGTAATCTAGATAGATAAACCCCTTAGGTTAGGGGCCGGCACGTGGTGTGGTGGTAAGGCACCGGACTTCCACATGGCTGACCACAGTTCAAGTTCTGGACCTGATGGCTTGAAACTTGTGTTGGGTGTGTGTGCATTAGTGCCTAAAATCCTGAGGGGAGAATGGAGCAGAAGGGATTGTGGCATGGCCATCCTCCTTGGGGATGGCAGCTGGGGAGAGAGTGATTTCTCACTTTTCCTCTCTTTCTCCAGCAGGCACATGTGCCCTATGGCAAAAACCTTTAAAAAAATCCCGTAGGTTATCAGGTACTGTAACTAATAGGTAACAGTTTTTCCTTAGGTTATACTGAGATGTGTTTTCATGGTTATTTTGTAGGAATCCATCTTAGTGTTCTGTAAGTATTAAATGTTGAATTTTAACCAACACAAAACTTTTACACTCTGCTGGGCCTTAATATGCCTCTAGTGCTGCATTCTCAGAAGTTCTCTCCATAATACTAGTTAATCAGGATATAAATAAGAATAATGGAATAGGATTTTGTGACTTTTTGGTCAAATGAGTTTGGGGAATGCTTGATTGAAAGAATTTTGTTAAAGACTCTAAAGCCTTTAGTATGCTTTCATGCAATGTGATTCTCCGAAGGAAGAGGAAATTCAGAAATGTCTTAAACTTAGTTAACTAGAAAACCTCTTTGAGGGAGGAACTGATATTCCTCAGCATCTTCCTTAGGAAATGCTAGTATAGCCTCAACCCTCTAATTTTATTTGAGAGGCTGAGAGGTGGGTCCAACAGTGTGTAGAGTTTTTGTGGCCTCTGGAAAACTGGGGCTGGGAGGGTGCATTGAACTTTGTCCCTGAAAAGGGCCTTAGAGATCTTTGTGTATAAAAGATTGGGAAAGGACCAGGCCTCTGAAAAGACAACGTGTGTTCCAACAGTGAAAAGGAGGAAGGAAACGTTTATAAAAACATGCAATGATTGCTCGGTTGTCAGAATCTCTGTTTGAAGCAAACCAGACCCTGCTGTGGAGTGATGATTAGGGGGAGAGAGGAGAAAAGGAAATGTTTGAGAGGAAAGGAAGAGAACAGACAGAGGGGACCCACCCACAGTGTGGGCAGGAAAAGCACACAGATCTTTGAAAGGCCTGGCTCACCACCACACTCCAATTATGGACTGTGTGTCCAGTATGGTTGCTGAACGCCTTGGCCTCAGTGGCACCAGGCAGTCCTAGCGGTTAATTACTTGAAATACTTAAGTGATATGAATGTGCTTCTTCCTTATTTTTTTAAAATTTAATTTTTTTGGGGGGGAGAAGTTTTTGGTATAGGGCACATGACCTCACCAGAAAGACAAAGAGACATAAAGTGAGACATCATCCCCCAGAGTGGATGGCCACGCTATGATCCCTTCTCCATTCTCCTCTTGGGATCTTAGGCACGCACACACATATGCCCGATGTGAATTTAAGCCACCGGGTCCAGGACTCGAACTGTGGTTGAGCACATGGGAATTCAGTGACTTAGCCATTATGCCAATTGCTGGTCCTTAAATTTAATTTTTGAGAGAGAGAGAGAGGGGGGGAGACAGGCACTCTCCATGGGGGTCTTGCCACTGCAGCCCTTCCCTCCTCCAGCCTCCGGGGTGGCCAGGATCACGGGAATGCACAGCACCCAGGCACGTTCACGTTGACACGGGATCCAAGCCTGGACCTCTTGTAGAGCTCTGGCATCGCACAGCCTTGCCCTACTGCCTGTGAACTGTGGCTGGCCCATGAATGGCCTTCAATACTGCAGGCTCCTGATTATTTCTAACACTGGGCACAGTGCACACATAGCATTAGACCTTTCTTTCAGATAGTCACTTTAGCCTCCTTCCAGTATCAGACTTTTCATTGTAATGGCTAAGTATTAAAGATCTTGAGATTTAGGCCTTTCCTCACTCTCTGGGAGTGGTGTTGAACAGGCCAACTGCAGAAGAGAGGGCGGAGATAGATTAAACTGGGGAGTGGATCTCCAGATAGTAAATTAACGTGCATTCACTGTGTGGACTTGAAAGCAGTGGCTTGTTTGTTAATCTCATGATTAAGTTATTCATTTAGTGCCAACAGGATGCTTAGTCCAACAAAGATACAAAAGCCTGTTTATGTACACAAAATAGCGGCAAAATCATTTTAACAGTGAAACAGTTTGATAGAGCCAAGGATATTCAGACCAAGGAAAGGAGTTTTTGTTTTAATTTCTGTTTGTTTTTTTTTTTTTTTTTTTTTTTTTTTTTTTTTGCAATGTAACTCCAAGTCTCAGTTTCTTCTGAAAGTGGGGGTGATAATACAGGTCATGGAGTTCTTGCAAGGTTGAAAAGTGACAGCACGAATGTCCCAAATGGGTTCTGTCAGAAATTGTGGAAGGCTGCTCAGAATGTTGGGCAGAAAGTTCTGCAAAGGAGAACTTATTTCTCTTGACCAAATTCAAATAGTATCTGAAAGGCGATTTTGAGTTAAAGTTTGGGGAGGAGAGTGGACCATGTGGACTAAAGTAATACTATGAACAGTTTCTTTCTTCTTCTTCTTCTTCTTCTTCTTCTTCTTCTTCTTCTTCTTCTTCTTCTTCTTCTCCTTCTTTTTTTTTTTAAAGTGGCTTTGCCTTAGGGTGCTGGGGGTGGGGGGAGAGAAAGACAGAGAGGGAAATTGAGAAATGGCAGGTAGGATGGCCATGCTGCAATCCCTTCTCCTCCATTCTTCTCCTGGGATTTTGAGCATGCACAAACATGTGCCTGGCATGAGTTTGAAGCCACCAGGTCTGGGACTTGAACTGCAGTTGGCCTTATGGGAGTACAGTGATGTAAACTCTATGCCATCAGCTAGCCCCTACTATGAAGAGTTTCTAATTAATTATTTCTTTTGTCATTTATTTATCATCTATTAAGAGAAAGTTACATTTAGACAGAAATTTCAGCACCTAGAGACAGTAACCAGGAGTAGTTGAGAATGGTTACACCATGTGCAGACACCCAAATTCATTTCCAGACATCTGATTGACTTTTTATCTTCCCCTTGGCTGACACCTGTGAGGACTCACATGCCTCCTGGCCTGCCTTTCAGCTGCCTCAGCCATTTGTGGTTCTTGGGATGCTGCTGGTACCAAAAAGCAATCCCTCTCTACCCATCAGGTTATTCTGTGTCTCCCTGAGGTCTATTTTAGCTCCTGCTCCAATCCAGAACAGAAGCCAAAAGTGCAGCATAAAGCACTAAGTAGGAACCGTAAATCCTGGGTTCTTAGAGAATCCTTATGTTGTGAAATCAGAAATTTAATTTGATGCATAAAGTGTAGCTAAACCATGTTTTTAAAAGCTTAAGCAGAAACATCATATGCTCAGTTTTTCTCTTGGAAAAAATTCTTATGACACTGCTTAAAGTTGGACCAGCTGGTGGTATGATGGTTGACGGCTGGATCCTACATGGCCGACTTTGCAATTTGAGTCCTGGATCTGGCGGCTGGAAAAGCACAGTGGGTGCATGTGTGTGTACTTACCTGAAATCCTAACAGGAAAATGGAGGAGAAGGGATTGTGGCAAGGCCAGGCCATTCCTTCTGGGGTGATTTTTTTTACTACCTCCTCCCCTCTCTCTGTATAGCAAGCACATGTGTCCTCCAGCAAAAACTTAAAAAAAAAAAAAAAGAAAAGAAAAGAAAAGGTACTGCTTAAAGCACCAATGGATACTATATAGAAGAAATTAAAATGTTATACCACATCTTCTTTAAGAGTAGTGGAATTGGTCTACAAGAATATGAAGTTAAAGTGCTTTGCTTTTTTTATGATAATATGTGCACACGCATGTGAGAGTTGGGGAGGAAGGAAAGAGAGAGAGCGAGCGAGAGGGAGAGAAGGGGACATTCTTGACAGAGTTTTGTCACACTGTAGTCCCCTTTCTCAGCCCTTCAGCTCCACGGGATCCTGGGCCACCCACACATGCACCCAGTGTAACTTCAGGTTAACCTGGGAATCCAAACCTGTGGTGGCTGTGGCTTCCAGACTAGCAAGGCACTTGGCATTACCACTGCACCACAGTGCTAGGTCTGCTGTACCTTCATAATGGAAAGTCTGGCATGTGATCCTGTTGCAGTTCCACGTCGTTCGGTTTTAACGTTCAGTTTAACTATTGCCTTTTTCTAAGCCTGTTCAGTCATAACTGTGTAACCTTAAACAAGTTTCTTAGACTCATTATGTTTGTTTGTAATATCTGCCCCTACCTATCTCAGAGTGATTCCTTGATTAAGAAAGTGAGATAACGTATGTGAAAGTACTTGGGAGGTAAAAGTGCTGTTTAAAGGCAAGGCCTTACTGTTCTGTCTCGTTAACTTTTAACTTCTTTCTCTTACCACAAAGACGTCTCCCATATGCTGATTTCAGTTGGTGACTTCTTCCTTCTAAACCACCTAAACTTGGAATACATAGTGATAGGTAACTTGCCTCACATTTATTTCCTAACCACTGGGAGGAAAAAATGTGTAAGATTCACTTTTTGTCTTTAATTTATAATTTAGTCATCTTTTTGGTAAAGGCTTATTCATGTCCACCTCCACCCCCCTGGAGTTTTGCATAAATCCCGTGTAGCAGTTCAACAAGTGACTAATGTAGACTGGGCTGGCTTAGTCACTGAGTCACTTTATTATGAAACACTTAAAGTTGAACATCTATATATATAACAATGAGGAAATAAATGAAAACAATTTATACTTTCTGATCTGATGAGTTTAATGACTAATCATCAGGCAAAAATGAAGAATGAAATAAGTGAAAATTCACAATGCCAGATATAATTAGTCTAAAAATAAAACCCCCCAAAATCACAATCACCTTTATTTCTCTGTACCCCTCTTCTAAGCAGTTTGGTTGATAGGAGCAGTGGGCTGGGACATACAGGTCTGGCCTCTGATCCCTGTTCTGCTAGGCTGTGACCTTGGACAAGTCATGTAACTTCTGTATTTCAGCTTCCTCATTTCCAAAACGGGGTGATAATAGTATTTGGCCTACATACTTCATTGGGCAATTCTAGATAAAATGAGATTGTAGATAGGAATATGTTTTGACCTAAAAAGAAAAGTGGTTATACAGTTATTGCATACTGATAGGTCTCATCTGACATCCATACCATAAATAGTGCATTGTGATCCAGTTTCTATAAAGACTTTTGCAGTATGAGTATCAGTTGGTATTTATTTGAAGTGTTTTGGAGGATTTAACCCCTGTCTGAATATTTTGCTTTCCCCAAAATATTTAATATTTGCCCAGGAGTCCATTAAGCCAGATTTGTAAATCCTGTCACTTCCAACTTGAGTCCCTTTGGCCAAGAGTCTGCAATCAGCTCTTTGCCCTAGCTAAGGGGTGGGAAGCCCTTTCAGATCTCCTACCTCTAATAACCTTCCAGAAATGGGTGGCTGTTATTGGCTCTGAGCCTCAGGAGGGTTAAGAGACTTGTATAGGTTACTCAATTGGTCTCTAGAAGTGGGCCTTGGGGCCTGCAGGTGGTGTAGTGGTTAAAGGTGCTGATTCTCACATGACCCACTGTGGTTTGAGTCCTGAACCTGGCGGCTTGCTTTCTCCCTTTCTCTCTCTCTCTCTGGTGAAATTAAAAAATAATAACAACAAATGGAATTAAATAGATACTTTTGGGAACCAGCAGTTAGCGTAGTGGCTATGTTGCTGGACTCCCACGTAGTCGACCGCGGTTCACGTCCCGGACCCGGTGGCTTAAAACTCACGCCGGGCGCGTGTGCGTGCGTGCCCAAGATCCCGAGACGAGAATGGAGGAGAAGGGATTGCGGCGTGACCATCACCCCTGGGGGGTGATTTCTTGCTTTCTGTCTCTATGTCTCTCTCTGTCTTTCTGGCGAGCGCACGTGCCCTATAGCGAAAATCTCCCCCCCCCCCAAAAAAAAAATACTTTTTTTTTTTAAAAAGTGGGACTTAGGGCCAGCAGATGGCATAGTGGTTATGTTGCTGGACTCCCACATGGCAGACCACTGTTCGAGTCTTGGATCTGGTAGCTTGAAACTCACACTGGTCACGTATGCATGTGTGCCCAAGATCCCGGAGGATATTGGAGAAGGGATTGTGCCATGGCCATCGCCCCTGGAGGATGATTTCCCACTTTCCCTCTCACTGTCTCTTTGTTTCCCCGGCCCCTGGCCAGTGCACATGCCCTAAGGCAAAAACTACTATAGAAAAAAAAAGAAGTGGGACTTGAATCTGTTTTTTGTCATATAACTCAAAGCTCTTTTCATGGCATTTCTGTTTCAGAATGGATGTAGTTCACTGGCTTCCCTTTGAGTTGTAGTTTCAGTTGAGAGTAAGAATGTTTTTAGATAGTCTTGGTTATTAGCTATACTTATGATCTTATATATATCTTATTGTAACAAATGAACAACTTGAGGAAAAGAATATTGTCATATATCTTTTTAATATTAGGAATCTTTACATAACACAAATTTGGAAGAACCATGTTATTGACCCTTCTAAAACTTTTATCTTACATTTTGTAAGTAATAGTAGGGTGAATATGAAGAAATCTTAAAGTCTTAAGGTAACAAAAATGAAATAAGCTTTATTTTTCTGATTTTAATGAGATGCTTTAAGTATTTTTTTTTTTGGAGAGGTTTTTGCTATAGGGCACGTGCGCTCGCCAGACAGACAGAGAGAGACAGAGAGACAGAAAGCGAAAAATCACCCCCCAGGAGGTATGGCCACGCCACAATCCCTCCTCCGTTCTTCTCTCAGGATCTTGGGCACTCATGCACACGTGCCCGGCGTGAGTTTTAAGCCACCGGGTCCGGGACACGAACCGCGGTCAACCTCGTGGGAGTCCAGCGACATAGCCATTATGCTAACTGCTGGTCCCATGCTTTAAGTTTTTATCTATTAAAATATTCAGCCCTTTTTCTGATAAAAATAAGCCTAACATTTCTCCGTATGTGCTATGTGCCAGGTAGTATTCTAACTTGTATTTAGTTAACTCAGGTTGGATTCTTTTTTTTTCTTATTGCTAAGCTAGCCTGTAGATTTATTCATGAAAAGTTTTTAGAAGCAGTTAGTGAGAAGTCTCTGCCTGGAAGAAAGCAATGATATTGTCCATCTATGACTTTATGTGGAACATGTAAAAAGTATTTCACTAAGTAGTAGAAAGAATACTGTAGTTGGGAATCAGAATTAACAAAAAGAGAATGATAATAACCTCACAGGGCTGTTGCAAGGGTTACATGAAGTAATGTTAAGTACTTAATTTCATGCTTTCAGAAGAAGTGAGGCTTTACATAGTAGGCATTCAGAAATTTTAATTGCTTCTTTTAATCTCCATGCAGAAGATTGATATGAAATTAAATTGGAAGGCAGATTATGAAAGCTGGTTTTAAATTTTTTAGGTATTATCCCAATGTAAGATGATATTTTTCACTGATTGCTTCCTTCTTAAGTTCTTCCAAAGTAAATGCAAGGGGAAATCAAAGAAAATAGGTTATGACTAGACGATCTGGATTTTACAAGTCTGGAAACATAGTGGTTAAGTGGTTAGCTCACAGTGTATTGTGATATAACAGTATCTGTTTCTAGACTTGATGACCCTCCTGTCTGTCAACTATTAGGTGTTTGGTTCAGGGAAGTCATTTAATCTCTCTAAGTAATGATAACCACAGTGTATACATTATTCTAAAAGCTGTTCTATAGGCTATGAAGACTGAGTTTTTATTTTAAATTTTCCATAGTACAACTTTTTAATTAGGTTGGTGGTAGATAGAATCAATTTAATCAAGAAATCTTTCTTACAGGAGGAGAATTAGAAATCAAAAGGCAATTCGATTACTCTGTTGCTGGGAAGTAATTTTAATTATCAGGATGCTGTATTAATTATAGAGAAGGTAGCACAGAGAATTTGATAGGCTACTGGCCTGGAGTAAATGGAGCAAGTAAAGGATAAAGAACATTAATAAGCTCCTGGAGTATTAATAATTCCGTAGTCATTACTGTGCTGAGTGTGATGAGGGAAAGATCCATGTTCCTGTCCTCGATTGCCCTCCTTCTGTGCTGTAGGTATTTGGAGTCAGACCTGCTACTTATTAGAGACCTCCTGTGGCACTTTAGAAGTTAACTTAGGAATTTGGGACCAGCAGTTGGTGTAATGGTTACGTTGCTGGACTCCCGCATAGTCAACTGTGGTTTGTATTCCGGATCTAGCAGCTTAAAATTCATGCTGGCTGTGTGTGTGTGCATGGCCAAAATCCCAATGTGTGCATGCCCAAAATACCAAGAAGAGGATGGAAGAGAAGGGATTGTGGCATGGCCACACCCTCTCGGGAGTGATTTCTCGCTTTCCATCTCTGTCTCTCAGGCGAGCACATGTGCCCTATAACAAATATCTCCCCCCCAAAAAGAAGTTAACTTAGGAATTTAAAGGATAATGTTATATCCCCAAAGTAGAAACTTTGTTTTACCTTTTCAGTTACTATAGCCATACCAAAAAGATTGTCTTATGGGTACTTAGCAAGTGCAAAAGGAAGAAATGAATTAGAATTTCCCTTTTCAGTTACAGCAGAAATTGTGAATTAGTTCTTTTGGTTATTGAGATTCTTCAGGTCATGAGGATATGAGCACAGGACCAAGGGGAGGCATGGAATGTGGGAGAGAACAACTGGTAGCCCAGCCACCTTGGACTGGTCCCGTGTGGAAGGCTGGGTGGTCCTTCTGGTTCAGGTGCTTGGAAAGAAGGGCTTCCATGAAACTTCATGCTGTTCAGTCTCCTTCCAAGTATTTGGCTTTTCTCAGGATAGAGAACATCAAGTATGTATTTCGCCCCCTTTGTTTTCCCAGTCCATCCCCCTCCATACATAATTCTCACACCATGAGTGGAGCAAGACACAGTTCTCTCACCATGCCCTCAGTTCATCATTGTAGTGCAAGACAGCTCTTCACCACTGGAAAAACTTCAGCGTCTTCAACCACTACTGAATTGTAAAGACAAGTTGGCCTAAATGTGTTTAAGAAAATTGAGATCTTCATTAATTAGGACTTTGATTGCTAGGAACCTTGAATTTTGTGTAACAGAACAAGGAGGTGGGGAGGGATTATAACAGACTTTGTGTATCTGAGAGTTGCATTAAAAGAATTGCAAAGTGAATCCTACAACAAAGTGAATCCTATGAAAGAAATTATGCTAAAGAGATGGGAATAGTTTAGACTGGATATGAAAAACAGTCAGTGGAATTCTTTTACTTTATGGAAAATATTTGGTATTTTAGGAAATACAATGTTTCCTACATTAGAAATGGAAGTATTGAAGAATGTTCTCTCAGTTCCATCTGCTCCTATGTCTTTGAGGAGGGGAGAGCAAAACAGGACGGGTAGACCTTTAATCTTTGATGGGAAAGTAATGTGTTCAATGCCATATGGGGAACTTCCCTATGATGATCATTTTGCCAGTGTCGAAACTGAGCTGAAAGTCAGTGTGATTGTTCAAAGGTCTCTTTAATTATTCAGTTAGAATATTTCATTTGATAAATATTACCTAGCTTATCTTTTTAAAACCTGTTGAAAAAGTTTTGAAATCACTGATCAGGAGGGTTATTTCTATGAAACATTATGTGGACTGCTTATGCGTTTAAACTGGCTGTTTTTCAAAATGTGATGCCTGTATCACAGGCTTGTGGTAATAGCAGTAATGGCAGCAGGACCAGTTTTGGGTAAATGCTAAGCTTAAATAGGTTTCTTTCACAAGCTCTTGTAACCCAGTCCTCCCTCCAAAACCATGTAATTTCTGCAATGTAGGCTGCATTTAGAAGGAGGGAAAAAGGAAGCATTAGATGAAGGGGAGGAAGGAAAATGTAGGGGAGTTCATGGACAGCTCAGACAGTGGCCTGGGCAAGCGGTTCCAAGGGCCTCTCTGTATTAGGACAGTAGTCCTTTTTGTGAGGGCTCCACCCAGAGACCCCCCCACCTCTTAATACCTCCCTTCAGGGTTAGGATTTCAATATATGAATCTGGGGGTGGAGGGACTCGAGCATTCAAATCATAACAATCTTGGTTTCATGTAGTTTTATGCTTTCGACTCTGTTCTTGTGTCTTCAGCCTGCCTGCCTGACATACGATAAGTTATGTGGAAATAAACTGGATTGTTTCTGTAGTGCCCGGTGTGTCCAATACTGCATGAGACCACAGATGCTCACCACTGTGGGCTGTGGTAGGTAACAGAGCATTTCTGTGCAGATGAGGACGCTATGGCTGGCAGTTATATAATTGCCCAGGATTACACAGCTATAACGAACCCAGAAGATGTTCATTCGTTCCCTCGTTTGACTGCTCTGCCCTCAGTAACTATTCCTTCCTTCTCTTGTTGTGTTCCCTTAACTTTCATGACAACACACATCTATTATTTCTTCTAGCTTCTGGCCACTCCCACACATTCTCTCCTGTGGATTTTACTTTGTCTCTTCACCCATTAAAGCTCGGTGCTCCCACCTGCTAAATCTTGGAATTCCCACCCGTTAAATCTTGGTATTCCCACCATTCTTCTCCTCTCTTCTCTTCCCACACTGCACACACTTCTTGAACAGTGGCATCTGTGCTTCTCACACAAGTTACTGTCATTATGCTGCAGAACCCCAGATCTTTCTTATCCATTCCAGATTTTGATTCTGAGAACCGCATATGTGAATTCAGTAATTTATTTGACATTTTCCACTTAAATGTGCCATGGACACTTTTGATTCAACATCTCATAGTGTTTTCCCCTTGATTTTCTCCTGGGATTCTGTAACTTAGGGTTGGCAATATCAGCCATCCAGTTGCTTCCATCAGACATCCTAGTTGTCATTCTTACTTCTCCCAGCTTTTCATATCCCACATTCTGTCTCCAGATTTTCCTGATTCTCTTTAGTTCACCTACCATTTTCAGTTTTCAGCCTCCTAGGGCAAGGTTGCTGCATGCAATTCCTCCATCCTGCTCTGTTGGCTGTTTAGGAAGTCAAGAGATCGTTTTATTTTTTTAAGAATTATTTTTATTTTTTAACTTTATTTATTTTATTTATATTTAGTTTGACCAGAAATGGGGAGAGAGAGAGAGAGAGAGAAAGAAAGAGAGAGAGAAAGTGAGAAAGCAAGCCGCCAGGTCCGCGACTCAAACCGTGTTGGCCATGTGGAAATCCAGCGCCCCTGACCACCATGCTACCTGCTGGCTGCCAAGAGATCTTTCTAAATTGAAAATGCATTTATATTGCTTGCCTTTTCAACAACTTTGCCTTCTTCAGTTAACCTGCTGCTCTTAGGATTAAGTGCAAGCTCCTGTTCGTGGTCTCTACTACCTCTCCACAGGCATTTCCACAGTTGTGCTTGCTTCGTACCATTCGGGCATGTGAGCTCTTGCTGTGTGCATTGCTTTGGCCTTTGTACACACTGTCTACTGGGAGTACTCTTCTTTCATTCGAATGTAATTGACTCTTTCTTACCTTCACAGATGGAGCTGAGCTCCTTTATAACAGGCCTGCTGACATCATCAGTCTCTGTCTGCCAGGTTACTCTCATGTGCTTACAGCACCGTGTACTTAATCATTCTTCATAGCATTTGTAGTTGTAACCCAGTCCTTCCTCCAAAACCATGTCTCAGAGACAGCACTGTCTTCATTTCCACTTCATTTCATTCCCATAGGCATTGCACAGTTCACCTTTTAAAACTAAACTCTTAGGTATTTTCTCTAGAACCAGCTCCTCCTCCTATCTCAGAAAATGGCAACTCTGTTTTTCCATTAATCAGGCCAAAAAAGGAAGCTGTCCTTAGTTCCTTAACTGTTTCATAGCCCATATCTAGTCGATTGGTAAAAATTATTTTTTCTTCCTTTTTTTTAAAAAAAAATTTTGCTGTAGGGTGCAAACACTCTCCAGGCAGTGACGGAAAGAGAGAGAGAGAAGGAAGGTGAGAAAGCACCCCCACCCCGGGGGGAATGGCCATACCACAATCTCTCCTCCTCCATTCTCCTCTCAAGATTTTGGGCATATACGCACATGTACCTGCTATAGTTTTCAAGCCACCCGATTCAGGACTTGAACCTTGTAGTTGGCCATATGGGATCCAGCTACCTTAACCACCATGCCACCAAATGGTCCCGGAACTTAGTATTTCTACCTTGAAAATACACCTGGAGTCTGACCACCTCTCTCTGTTTCAGCTGTCACTCTAATCCACGTTATCGTCACCTTTTGCCTAGATGATTGAAGAACTGGCATCTTGCTTCTGTTCTTCCTCCCCTAAAAGATGTTTTCATCATAACAGCCAGAATGATCCTTTTAAAGAGAAAATCAGATTTTCTCAACTTTCTGCTCAAAATCTTCCTATCATTCTCATGGGAATGCTAAAGGCCTTCATCACCTGTCTTCTCCACACTGTGCCTTTACTTGCGACCTCAATTCCTATAGCCCTCCTTTCTACTTTGACTCTAACTTCATGGTTCACCCCCTTATTTCTTGAGTTCTGTATTCAGATGTCACCTTCTTAGTGAGACCTTCCCTGATGGTCGACCATCATAGAAGAGATTGCTTTGTTAATGGTTCTCCATAGCACTTCACTATCCGGCTAATTACGTATCGTCTTACTATTCTTCTACTCTACTAGAATGCATACTCCATGAGGGCAGGGACTTAGTCTCTTGTGTTTACTACTACAGTATGTTCCCAGCATCGAAAGCAGGTTTGGCCCCTAGTAGGCTCTCAGCAAATAGATGACGCAGTCTAGGGTCGTGGTTACGTCATGGACAGACCTCCCAGTACAGCGAGTTCAGCTGCTGCACCAAGCTCTTCGGCTATTTGCAGTTACACCACTCCTTAGCCTTAGCTTCCCAGCCTGTCACAGAGGATGAGTTAGTTCTTACCTCTCACACTTCGTTTGGAGGGATTAAATAAAGTAATCCCTGTGGAGTGCTTAGCTCAGTACCTTGCCAGTCATAAATAATTAAAGGAGAGCAGCTGCTGCTCATGCTGCTGCTGTTAATTCTTATCAGTCCGCATTGTAATTGCTTTTTACTTGTCTATCTCCTCCAAGGGATTTTAGGTTTGGCTGCATCTAAGCTTGTTATTACAATAATAATGATAATAAACATGACCTTAAGAACACCAGTAATAGCAGTTACCATTTGAGTGCTTACTGAGTACCTGGGAGTGTTCTCTAAGTCAGCACTTTTCAGTAGTACTCCCTGTAGGGGTGGAAAGTTCTGTCTCTACACTGTCCTGAATGGTAGTCCCTAGCCCCATAGGCTATGGAGCCCTTGAAATGTGGCACTGTGACCGAAGAGTCTCAAGTTTTAATTTCATTTCATTTTAATTAATTTAGATATAAATGACCACATGTGGCTACTGTCTCCTGTATTGTATTTCAAAACCTCAAATTCTGTACATATGTTAATTTACTTAATTCTCACAAATAACCCTTGAGTTAAATGATGAGGAAATTGATTTTTTTTTTTTTAATTTTTATTTACAGGTTTTTGCCTCAGGGTGCGTGTGCTCACTGGAGAGAGAGAGAGAGACAGAGACAGTGAGAGGGAAAGTGAGTAATCACCCCCTGGGGGAATGGCCACACTGTACTCTCTTCTCCTCTGTTCCCCTCCCAGGATGATGGGCATGTACGCACACACACCCAGTGTGATTTTTAAGCCACCAGGTCTGGGACTCAAACCGTGGTTGGCCATATGTAACCACTATGCCTTTGCTGCCCCAAGGAAACTGATTTTCCTGAGGTTAAGTAACTTGCTCAAGATTACATGGCTGTTACGAGGGAGAACGGGGATTTGTAGGCTGGACGGCAAGACCATCTCGTTCCCAGGTCTGTGCCAAGTTTCCCTGCTGCCCCTCCCTCGGTCATTCTCGAGAATCGTGGTCCCCACAGCAGAAGGCCCAGGCGGCCTGTCTGTGTTCCTACAGCAGGGAAGGCCGAGAAGGTGAATTTCTGGTTCTTACCCTAGTGGGGTATCACTCGTAAAGTGAGAAATTCCCTGACCTTGGGAAAGGTGTTCAAAGAATTCTAGATGGGTAAACTTGGCTCCTCAACCTGTATATATACTTTTCTGCCATTTAAGTCTATGAAAAGTGACAAAATGGACAAATTATTTCCCCAAAACATATTGCAGCTATGTTTTATTTGTTTGTTTGGTAAACTGTTTTTAATTTTACCTACTGGTTGACATTTTTGAGGTATATATTAGATTGGCAACAATATTTTTCACTGTCGTGGTACACTGATTTTAACCTATGTCCCTCATTTACATGCATTCTTGTGTTTCTTAATCTGAACACCCCCCAAGCCACACCCCTACTACCAGTGCAGTCTCTGGTATCCACCATGACTTTCTACTCTCTGCCATTGAGTCCTTCAGTTTATCTTTCTTTCTTTCTTTTTTTTTTTTTTCTCTAGAGAGATTTTTGATATAGGGCACATATGCTTGCAAGAGAGACAGAAAGTGAGAAATCACCTCCCTGGGGGGGGGGGGGGGGGGGGATGACCATACCGCAATCCCTTCTCCTCCATTCTCCTTTTGGGATTTTGGGTACACATACACATGTGCCCAGTGTATTTTAAACCACCAGGCCCGGGACTCAAACTGCAGTTGACTACGTGGGAGTCCAGTGATGTAACTGCTATGCTACCTGCTGGTCCCAGTTTATCTTTCATGAAAGTGAAAAAATGTTTTCCCTCTCTCCAAAACAGGAACTAATGTAACATCTATCAATTAACTGTCTCCAGCTCCAAGTCCTGGATATTGAGATGAGTTTCTTCCTTTTGTTAATGTTCCTTATGGTACTAACTAGTAAGCCACCAACTTACTTTAATAAAATACGAGGCAAAAAGGAGAGGGGGGGGGGAATTAGTTAAAAACATAAATATACACATGTCATAAAAAGAAGGAAATATATAACACTTCAGTCTTGACTTTTGCTGTAGGTTCTAAATCCTTTTTTTTTTTCAGGTTTTTGCACACATTAGAGACAGAGACAGTGAGAAGGAAAGAGAAATCACCCGCAGTAGGGATGACCACACTGCAATCCCTTCTCCTCCATTCTCCTGGGATTTGGGGCATGAATATGTATGTGCACGGTGTGATTTTCAAGTTGCCAAATCTAGTATTCAAACCATGATTGGCCATACGAGAGTTCAGTGCTTTATAACTTTCTTTCTCCATTACTCATTTCATATTCTTTTTGCCCTCAGCCAACTCTAAGCTGATTGTAGATTTTTTAATCTCACTGTAACACCTAAGCTTTCATTCCTGGGGGATCAGAGTTCTTGGTGGCCCTGACTGTATGGAGTTGCTTCTGTTTTCCTTTATCTTTTACCACTAGACATGGCAAGACTGGAAGATACTCCAGGTTCCAGACTTGTATCTCCCATATTCACCTTTAATAAAGATTCATTACCCCAACCAGTTCTGTAACCTATTTGTCTGTCTACTCAGTGTCATGAATTGCTAGGTTGCAGTTTAAGCTTCCAAATCAGTGGAGGCGTTGTTGAATCCCTTGGTGAAATCATTCTTTGCTTGGGTCCAGAGACTGTTAAACCAGCAGAACCAGAGTTGCAGTGATGGGGGAAAAAGTGCAAGTTGGTAATTAGGTGTGATGAGGAGGAGGAGTCTGTAACTAATTCTGCTTTTGTCCCTGGTCTTGGGCCCTTGTGTATGACTATGGGAGGAACAGTGTCATGTATTATTTTCTCTGTACACCTCCTTACCTAAGCTGAAGAGGTAGCACTGGACCTGAATCTTCCGAGGATGATTTCAACATTCTGAAAGCTCATCTTTCAGGACAATGGGGTACATGGTGAGACCAGTGAATTCTGTTAACATCAACCGACTTTTGTACCTTGTCACTGTAAAATCTCAAGGGAGATACCATGACGACGAAGAAAGTATTTAGTCATTTATGGATGACAGAGGCATGGTTGACAGAAAAGGCAGTTTCAGGTTTAGAGTAAATGTCTTCTTATACTTGAGCTAACAAGTAACTACTAAAGACTAGGATGTATGTGTACCTGAAGTCATGTATGTCTTTATAATTTATATGGGTATCCAAGTTTATTCTGGATTATTATTTGGAGGCATATGCAAAGCAAAACTCGTTTATGTTGAAAGGATGTTTTAATGGGTTGAAACAATCTGCCCCTGACTCACTGTGACCTTGGGCAAGACGTTTAACTACAGGAGGTGCCCTTGCTCACATCTGTGAAATTGGGATAATGATACTTGTGTACTTACAGCTTTGAACCACGCAGACGAAAGGTGCCGTGCAAGTGCAAAGTGTTTGTTAATGACAACAGTAATAGCCCTCAGCTCACCTTGCCCTTGGTACAACCTGTATTTAAATTGAGCACTGTTAAAAAAGATTGCCTGTGAAATAGTGTTCTCAGTATTTATGTTGTTATGTGGTCTCCTAGCACCTGGTACGTATCCTTTACAGCAGTTAACCGTAATTTGTGATAATCTGTTTGTCTAACTATTTGAATAATATTTGTTTCCCTCAGTAGGTCCAAAACCCCATGAGACCAACAGGGACCAACTTAGTCTGTTTGTAGCTCCACTCCCTAGCACTGTGCCTCTGTGTGTTAGACATTCAGTAAATATGTGTCAAATGAGTGAATAGATGAATAGTAAAACATAATGTATGTTTCAATGAACTCTGCCAAAACAAAACAGGTAAAACAAATCAATAAAAACACTGGAGAGGCAAAATCAGCAGTTTGGTTTCTTCTTCTCCAGTAAGGGAATCTTAATGCTACATTCCCTATAAATAAGTGATTCCTGTTGGTCATAATCTTAGAGTGGGCATATGGCCATGAGAAATTTATTGGAGTGATTTTCAACAGCATAAGCGTTGAGTAGCAGATGCACATGGATGGCAGGTTGCCTCTTCGGCTGCCATCTGTTGGACAACTGTCTACTCTAATATCACTAGCCCATTCGAACTAGACCAGTAACACACTCATACATGTTTAAGCTTATTCATATTCAAAATTTGTCTGAAAGGCTTAAAGTAGGAGAGGTGTTTCCATATCAGGTTGGCTGCTACTTAAAAATGGTGTATTACAACACCTTTGCACACGGTGAAGTCCACTTGATGTGTCGTAATGCTCAACAAGGAAGTATTCTCTCTTAAGTGTTTTGTCCGAAGTCAAACCCATGCTAAATAATGGCATTAGAAAACTCACTCAACTACAGGTAATTTGTCCAACCGAATTCAGCGTAGGTTGTGCAATTGGCAACAAAACTGGCATGAGATGGAGTATAATCCATGCTGATCGTCAGCATGTGCATTGAAACAAAGAAAAAGCAGGGCGAAGGCAGGATGGTAAATTTAGTAGAAAATACAGTGCTGCCTGATGTACGTGCAGTTAGCTTGTATCTAGTGAAAGCAAACGATACCCAGTTTGGACATGCCTTTTAATAAAACCTTTACCAAGCTTTTTGGTCTGTGAAGGTAGAGATGGTGTTGGCCTATATAAATTTGCCCCGGGAATGACAGGTTGGGCATGTGGTGTGTCACAAGCGTGGGCCAACTTCCACACATGTCTCCATGCTTAACATAATGTCTGTCACCCAGTTGCAACTCAGTAAATATTCATCGAATGAATGTTCTAGGACCCATTGAGGCAGCGTCCTCCAGATTGCCAGGATGAAAGCAATCCCACAGCCTAAGAGCAGACTGACCAGGAATTAGACATGGGAATACTAGGTGGAACACAAAGCAAATTGCTTATCACTCTTATGTGTCTGTAATAAACCTCTAAAGGCTGTGTGATTTCCAAAATGTAAATCATTTTGGGAGCCAGACATCTAACAGTGGCTATTTTGCAGAGTAAATCCATCTGAGTCTTGGTTCAGTTACAGGAATGACTAATTTTATACAGGATTCTCACATGATTCAGAAAGTGTGTGAATGACTCAGCCCATTAATATCCTCAGCTCCTGTGATCTCCCCTCCCAGCGAAACGCTGGTTGTAAGGCAATAATGATAATTGGAGGAGGAGAAGCCCTTGACTTTGCCCTGTGGCAGTAAAATGACACACTTTGAGTAATTACATATGCAGACAATATTGTTTGAAAGAAATGAGGTATATTATCATCATATAAATATGTTTAATATTTATGTTGAACTGTGTTGAAAGGAATATGTAGCTTCAGTATAGACAAGGACTGAGATCTGCCTTTTTTCCTTTTCTTTTTTTTTTTTTTTTTTTGGAGTGGTTTTTTGCTATAGGGCGCGTGCGCTCGCCAGACAGACAGAGAGAGACATAGAGACAGAAAGCGAGAAATCACCCCCCAGGGGGGATGGTCACGCCGCAATCCCTTCTCCTCCATTCTCCTCTCGGGATCTTGGGCACGCACGCACATGCGCCCGGCGTGAGTTGTAAGCCACCGGGTACGAGACGAGAACCGCGGTCGACTACGTGGGAGTCCAGCGACATAGCCATTACGCTAACTGCTGGTTCCCTTTCCTTTTCTTTTTTGAAGGTTTTTGCTATAGGGTATTTGCACTTGCAGGTGAGAGACAAGGAAACTAAAGAAACCACTCTTAGTTTGTGTGGCAGGGATGGCCACACCACAACCCTTTCTCCTCCATTCTCCTCCTTGGATTTTGGACATGCAATGCACATGCACCCAACGTGATTTTCAAGGACGCAAGTTTAGAACTCAAACTGTGGTGGGCCATGTGGGTCACCTTTACCACCATGCCATCTGCTGGCCCCAAGTTCTTTTTGTGTCTACCTTTTTTTTTTCCCCCTGAACCAACTTTCTGTTCAGAGGGGCAGAGCTACCAGAGGCCTTAGTTGTAACAGCTCATTGATGGCCTCCCCCTTGCTGATCTCAGAGAAATGGTGCATTCACAGGAGTTTCTTGTAGCTAAAAAATCACAAGTGATGTTGAGCTAAAACTGAGCAGGTTGTTGAAGAGTTTGTATAAGCTTCATGGGGCTGTGTGCTTCTTCCAATTACTGCTCCATCTTTCTGAAACAGTTGATTAAACCCAGAACTAGATGTTGGAGTTAGCCTTCCTGCTTGTCTCTTCCTGCATAACTCTTACTCATGACTCCAGTATCTGATGGGTACTCATCTACCCTTAAGTAGCGTGACTTTTCTGCAGCATTGGACAGACCTTGAATCTCCTCCCTAGACTCCTTCAACACTTTGTTTTGGGTGTCTTCGTAACTCTTGTATTTCTTTTTTGACTCTTCTACTTGTCCCTTAAATGTGATATTCTCTGGAGTTCTGTGTTCATCCTCCTTTTTTTCTATTTATTCTATCTCCTTGGTGATCTCATTCATCTCCATGGTTTCCATTAAAATCCATACTCTGATTCCTCCATGTAGGTGTTTCCATGTCAGTCTTCCTGACCTACAGACCTGTATATTTAGGCACCTTGGAGGTATTTATAATGATATAACAATAACAGCAATAATAATAATCACAACAATAACAGCGACTTCTTATTGAATATTCTGGGTCACAGAACCGAGTGCTTTATTGTTTTATTCCATTTATTCTTTTCAGCAACTGTGGTTAACTACTGTTATTTTTTCTACTTACAAAGGAGGAAACTAGGGGTAGATGTATTTAGTGACTTTTTCAGGGTCATTCAAATAGCACCAGAATCTTGTTTGCATCTCAAATCTAGAGCCCAAGGTTTTAATCATAAACATTTTGGATTAACATGTCAAAATAGAATCCATTTCCTCCACAGATATATCTGCTCCCATTACTCGCTGTCCTGCTTGAAAGGACCACATTTTCTTCCTAAGGTAGAAGCCTGGGAGTGCACTGGAATTCCAAATATTGTGTATATAAAGCAAAATATTAGGTCTTCAGGAAAGTCATGATGTGTTTTCTATGCAAAAATGCATCATGACTTTTCCCAGCACCCAGTGCATTATTTGCATTAAACTAGAGGTTTCAAACTCTTGGCCTCCAGGCTGATATATTCTTCAGACTATTATTTTAATAATCAGAAAACGTTGGACTGGCTCTGTGACCTGGTATATAAAGGTGGTGGATTCCACGTGGCCAAACATATGGTTCAAATCCTGGCTCCAGCAGCTTGAAAAACACACCAGGTGTGTACCTGCCCAAAACCCCAACAAGATGAAAGGCGAAGGATGGCCATGGCCCACTGGGAGGTTCTTTCTCTCTGTCCCTCTCTCTCATTTCTCTCGGGTGAGCACATGCACTTTTTGACTGACTTTTAAAAAATCAGAAAATGTCTCAAAAACAAAGAAGTCCAGATATCTAACTTTTTCTTAAAAACCGGAGTTTTGCATTCTCACATCAGAGTTGTCATCTGGAGCTGAGCAACCATTTCCCTCTAAGCTGGGGTTGTAACCATACGTCAACACACTCTCACCACTTCCTATTTGTCCTGTACCTAATAGGGGGTGTCCTCACATCCTTGCTTGCTAGCCCTGCAGGCATCCTAACACCTGGTGAAGACTTATGTTTTCCCAGCTGGTTGTCTTTGTCCCTGGTTTTTGCCCTACTCTAATACTTAAATGATTTTCTCAAATGAAATCTGTTACATCCTTTCTCTTAGTATTTTTAATGTATGTTTCCTTATTGGTTCCTACTCAGTCCACAAACACATTAGCCTTTTTTTTTAAGAGAGATTTTTGCTATAGGGTGCTGTGCTTGCCAGAGAGAAAGAAAGTGGGAAATCACCCCTCAGGGAATGGCCATACCACAGTCCCTTCTCCTTCATTCTCCTCTTGGGATTTTGGGCATGCACTCACATGCACTCGGTGTGAGTTTTAAGCTGCTGGGTCCAGGACTTGAATTGCCATCTACCATGTGGGAGTCCAGCAATGTAACTGTTATGTCATCTGCTAGTCCCACATGTTGGTCTTAGTCAGAAGTTGGAAGAAAGGCCAGCAGGTAGCACAGTGGTTAAGGCACCGGACTCCCATATGGTTGACTGTGGTTCAAGTCCCAGACCCGGAGGCTTGAAACTTGAGGCCGGGCATGTGTGCGTGTGTACCCAAAATCCTTAGAGGAAGAGAAGGGATTGCTGTGAGGCCATCCTCACTGGGGGTGATTTCTTGCTTTCTGACTCTGTCTCTCCGGCAAGTGCATGTGCCCTATAGCAAAAGTTTCTCAAAAAAAGAAAAGAGAAGTTGGAGGGAAAAGAATAAAATTTTGTGATTGCCTACTATGTACTAAAATATAGCATATATATGTGTGTGTGTGTGTGTGTGTGTGTGTGTGTGTGTGTATGTGGCCTCAGCACTGAAGCTATTGTTTCTGATTCCTATTAGATGAAAGAAATCCAAGGTCCAGAAGGATTGTCCCAAGACCCACAGCCCAGGGTGGGCCCAGCTCTGTCTGATCCTGAGGCTCATGTGTTTTTGCCTTTCATCACATCAACCTGACTTTGGCCCTTATTATCCTCTATACAATAAACTAGTCTCTTTAGCTCTCATTTTCCCATGGTCTACTTCACATCCCTTTATTCATCCTTTGCCACCAAACTGTATCCCTTTGTTGACACAGAACTCCCTCAGTCCCTTTTCTCATCTCAGCACAGTATAATTTGGCCTTCCAGTAACTGCTCGTTTCAGGACCATCACCTGAGCACGCACCGGAGGCACCAGGAAAATAATCCTCACCCGAGAGAAACTGCACAGCCGGCAGGTCAGGATGGCCTATGGTTCTGGTGCAGGGTGTGCGGTTCCTGCTCAGTAAATCTGGGGGTCCTTTTAGCCTTTCTCACTTCAGCTTTCTTGTATCATTGTCCTCAGAGGACAAGGACGTCTCTTAAGGAAACATTTGTTTCCTTTCTTTTTAGTATTCGTCACCTCTGATTTTCTTCTTTACTTGGGTATACTTCCTTTTATGTCTCTTTTTTTTCTCCCCAGGCCCTCATTTAAGATGTTTCCAGATGCTTACTGGATATCTCCACTAGATGCTATGCAGATTTAGCATGCCTGCTGCTTTCCTTAAGAAAATGACCTTTAGGGGGCCAGCATTTGGCGTGGTGGGCAAGGTGCTAGACTCCTATGTGGCTAACCGATGTTTGAGTCCTGGACCTGGCAGCTTGAAAATCACACTAGATGTGTGCATGCATGCCCAAAATCCTGAGAGGAGAAGGGATTGTGGCATGGCCATCCCTCGTGGGGTTGATTTCTCATTTTCCCTCTCTCTGTCTTGTCTTTGTCTTTCCAGCAAGTGCTTGTATCCTATGGCGAAAAAAACTTTAAAAAAAAATGGCAATTAACTAGTTGCCCACATGAAATATCATGGAGGCATTATCAGTCCTTTGCTTCTCATAGAAACGGCTATTCTTAAAAATTAGCCTCACAGTCTGACCGAGTTGCCAGCCCTGTGACCTGAGTTATCATTTAGCAGTGCCTTCCCTCCGCTGCCCTGTCTGTTCACTACTCTCCAGGCATTAACTGTGATAAGATGTATAATTAAATGTAAATAAGAAATTATAACACAAAATAAAATAGAAAAAAAGATATGTTGTTTTTGAAGTTCCCATGGCATTATTATTTTTCCCCTTAAAATCTTTTAGTGTCTCTCGCCACTGCCTGTTAGGTCAGGTCTCTTGCATTCCTGGCTCCCCAAGCTGTTTGCTGTCTGCTTCCCACCGCCTTTTCTGGTCGTTTGTCCTTTGAGCTTCAGTGCTTATTAGCAAGCATGGAGATGGCACTCACTGATGTCAGATGGGAAGTGGGTAGTGCAGGAAAAAACGGATTTTTTCCTTCTCTCCCAAGGGCAGTATTAAATGTTCATTATGTAAGTATGGTCTCTGCTCTTTACTTCTCAGCAGCTTCTCTCATCTTAAAATTATGATAGTGCTGAGATTAATAACTCATAGCTATTTTAAAAATTCAGAATTTCATTAATCTAGTGTTTAGAAAGAATGGTGTTTCTCGAAAATCTGTATGTTGAAGTAAGTCGAAGCATCTTAGAATGTGACTGTATTTGGAGACAGTCTTTCTTTTTTTTTAAGAATTATTTTCTTTAACTTTATTTATTTTCAATTTGACCAGAAAGGGACAGAGTGAGAGAGAAAGGGGGGGAGAGAGAGAGAGAGAGAGAGAGAGAGAGAGAGAGAGAGAGAGAGAGAGAGAGAGAGAGAAATCGAGCCACCAGGTCTGGGACTGGAACCGCAGTTAGCCATATGGGAATCCAGTGCCCTTAACCACCATGCCACCTGCTAGCCCTGGAGACAGTCTTTCAAGGGGTAATTAAGTTAAAATAAGATCATTAAATGGACCTTAATTCTGTGTGGCATTTCCTTATAACAGGAAATTAGGACACAGACATATGCAGAGGGAAGACCATATGTTTTATTATTTTGCTTACTGTGATTGCCTGAGGCCTCTCGTGCTTGCCAGGGAAGAGGGGAGAGAGAAAGAGAAAGCAACCACCAGTGGAGCATGGTTATGTCACAATCCTTTCTCCTCCATTTCTCCATCCCATCAGGATTTTAAGCATGCATGTACATGCGCCCCATCATTTTCTTTTTAAGGTTTATGTCATAAGGTATGTGTACTCGCTGGAGGTGGATGGAGAGAGACAGAGATAGGGAAGGTGAGAAATCCTCCAACACCAAGGGGGATAGCCATGCCACAGTCCATTCTCCTCCAGTCTCCTCTTGGAATTTTGGCACACATCCACATGTGCCTGTCATGATTTCCAAGCCACCAGATCTGGGACTTGAACTGCAGTTGGCCATGTGGGAATCCAGTGCATTAACTACTACACCACCTATCCCCTCCCCCATCATATATATATATTTTTTTTTTTTTGAGAGGTTTTTGCTATAGGGCGTGTGCGCTCGCCAGACAGACAGAGACATAGAGACAGAAAGCGAGAAATCACCCCCCCAGAGAGGATGGTCACGCCGCAATCCCTTCTCCTCCATTCTCCTCTCAGGATCTTGGGCACGCACGCACACGCGTCCGGCATGAGTTTTAAGCCACCGGGTCCAGGACGCGAACCACGGTCGACTACGTGGGAGTCCAGCGACATAGCCATTACGCTAACTGCTGGTTCCCATATTTTTCAAGTCGCTGAGGCTGAGATTCAAACCATGGTTGGCTATGAGAGATCTGACTCCATATGTTAATAGAGGTAAGAGCCAACCAGTAGTAGGGTAGGTAAGGCAGCTGGATCCCACATGGCTGACTGGGCTATTAAGAATCCTGGACCCAGAGTTCAAAACCATACCAGGTACATTTGGATCATGCCCAGAATCCTGAAAGGAGAAGTGGAGAAGGAATTGAAGTGACCATCCCCCATGGGGGGTGCTTTCTTCTTCTCTTGCAAGCTCATGCACCCTGTAGCAAAATTAAAAATAATATTAAAGATAAATAAAGAGAAAATATGGCCATCTACCGGCCAAGGAGACAGGCCTCAGAAGGAACCAACCCTGCCATTGTCTTGATCTCGGACTCCTTGATTCCAGACTGGGAGAAAATAAGTTTCTGTTGTTTAAGCCACAGGAGCAGTGGTCATTTGATAGGGCAACCTTAGTAAACTAATGTACCTGGTGTGTTTTATTCACTGGGGTCATTAGTCCTACAACTAGAGACTTCATTCTTGGAAAAAATGATGGACCTAATGATCTAATAGTTCTCATCCCATCTCGAATTCGAAGTATTTGAAATTTGTTCTAGGAAAGGAAGACCATTCTTACTTTTTTCATACTAGATCACATGCATGATTGGCTACTCAAAGAATGCTTTTCCCCCTTTTTCTTTATCCATTTTTCTTAAAAATACAAACAAAGCAGGAAACCATTAAACATGGTGACTCCTGATGTATTTCACTGATTTAAGCAGGTAATGAGTTGAATGTTTTCCATGCTCTCATTTTGATAGAGGATAGCAAGTTCTTCTTAACAGTGGATTACATGCCAACTGCAGCATCAAAATTTCAGAGAAGGTATTTGCTGCTGTGAATTTATGTGCTTTATATCAATATTCTGGAGATTCTGGCTGTGGAAAGAAAATGCACTGAATCACTAATGTTGGCATATTCAGATGTTCCTAATCATATTTCAGGTAGTCTTGTTGTCGACCTCAAAATGCTTCCATCCTCTCCCTCCTAATCCCTACAGTCTTCTGTCCAACTCTCCATATATATATATATATATATATATATATATATATATATATATATATATAGTTGAACTAGAAGGATTAAGTATATTGAGTGGTTAGAGACTGTTGAAAATAGCACTGGATTTATTTATCACCTGTTCAGATCGGATGTTTTCTGACCATCTCAGATGGTCATCTGAATGCTTTCCTGTAATGTATCATTAACATCTTAAGTGGACGAGTCTATTCTGTTTCATAATCCAGAAAGAGATCCTAAAATCTTTTGCTACTAACCAGCAGATAATCTTCTAGATCTACTCTGGACATTTTATACTACAATTTTGAACTTGTCTCATCTTGTTCTGGCATGCAGATGGTGAGGATAACTAGTCACCACATATAATAGCTCCTATTCTTGAGACATAAGGCATTATTAAATTGCCTTTCTGCCTTCTCTTGCCCAAATTGATCTTTATTGGTTCTCCAGCCTTGCAGGACTTATTTAAAATGTTTAATTGCATATAAGACTTGTCATTAAAGCCTCTCCATGTTGTTCACAGCTCTCTTTGATGGTGAATGTAGCACTGGTTGAGTGTCGTCAGCACAAGAAAATACAGTTCCTATACTGTGTACTGTAAATATAAATGGTAGGCATTTGGGTTTCATGCTTAATTTTTTTTTTTTTGAGAGAGAGATTTTTGCTATAGGGTGAGTGTGCAGGAAGATAGAGACAGAGAGACAAAAAGTGAGAAATCACCCCCCAGGAGGGATGGCCATGCCACAATCCCTTCTCTTCCATTCTCCTCTCTGGATCTTGGGCATGCACGCACGTGCGCCTGGCATGAGTTTAAGCCGCCAGGTCTGGGACTCAAACTGTGGTCGACTACATGGGAGTTCAGCGACATAGCTATTAAGCCAACTGCTGTTGCCTCATGCTTAATATTTTTTACTTAGCTGATCAAAATGCATAGCAGTTAATAAAAAAAAAGGTTATATGTATTTTTCTTTCTTTTCTTTTTTTTCCCTGGTTTTGCCATAGGGTGCATGTACTTCCTGGAGAGAGACAAGAGAGTGACACTGAGGGAAAAAGTGAAAAATCACCCCTAAGAGGGCATGGCCATGCCACAATCTCTTCTCCTCCATTCTCCTTGGGATGTTGGGCATGCATGCACATGTGCCTACTGTGATTTTCAAGCCACCAGACATGGGGCTTGAACCACAGTTTGCCACGTGGGAATCTGGTGCCTTAGCCACTATGCTACCTTCTGGCTTCAAGATTGTATGATTTTTTTTTCCCTCCATGTCAAAAGGTATGTGATTGGGAACCAGCAGTTAGCGTAATGGCTATGTCGCTGGACTCCCACGTAGTCGACCGCGGTTCGCGTCTCGGACCCGGTGGCTTACAACTCACGCCGGGCGCGTGTGCGTGCGTGCCCAAGATCCCGAGAGGAGAATGGAGGAGAAGGGATTGCGGCGTGACCATCCCCCCTGGGGGGTGATTTCTCGCTTTCTGTCTCTCTGTCTCTCTCTGTCTGTCTGGCGAGCGCACGCGCCCTATAGCGAAAAACCTCTCCAAAAAAAAAAAAGGTATGTGATTAAAGCAGATAAGTTGCAGATAACCTTTTGATTTCAATAACCTGACTTCATATACATTGATACTCAGATTCAACAAGACTAGAAATAATACTTCATAGATTAGAACTCAGATAAAGAATTTCTTGTATTTATCTTGTAGTTTTAGCTTTTCTTTTAATTAATTAGATGAACGAAGTGATTTAACTTCTTTCTGTATCTCTTTATTTACTTGTGAAACTAGGGAAGGAGATCACAAATTGACCTCTAAATTGTCTTCCAGCCCAGAAATTAAGCAGCTTATTCTACTAATAGTAACAATAGTTGATAAATTGTGACTTTTTGTGGGTAAGTGTATTTGGAGCTAGTATGTTTAATTTGAAACACATATGTACTATGTGCCAGGCATTGGCTGTGCAGTGAGAGAGCAGACGTCTCTCAGAGTTTGTTTACCTTTCATGAGGGAGAAAGAGAGATGTGAAAATAAGACCAGGTGACTGTTCCTGGGGCTGTGGTAGAAGTTTGTGTAAGGCTTTTCAGGGCACTGTGACGAGTGCAATGAGTTTGGTGGCAGGAGCATTGATGAAAAGGACCAGTTCTGAGTGCCGGGGGGGCAGTTACAGTGAAGTGCTGGAGCAGCAGCTTGTTGTAGTGGCTGGAGGATGAGGCGTGAAAACAGTGGCTCATTTTTTCCCCAAGGAACAGGATTATAAATAGAAAATGGCTGGAGGGAAAGAGCGGGTATTATGAGAGGTTGTACTTAAATATTGGGAGTAGTCACTGGACTCCCACATGGTCAACCGTGGTTCAGGTCCAGGACCCGGTGACTTGAAACTCACACCAGAAACATGTGCACGTGTACCCAAAATCCCAGGAGGAGGATGGAGGAGAAGGGGTTGCAACATGGCCATCCCCTTTGATGGGGGTGAGTTCTCATTTTCCCTCATTGTCTCTGTCTCTCTTTCTCTCCAGTGAGCACACAAGCTCTAAGGCAGAAACCTCAAAAAAAAAGTGTGTACAGGGGAAGAGCCAATGTAAGAGTTTTTGTGAAAAGAACCTTTAGAGAGGGAAAGCTTGTTCTTAAGGAGATGAGGCTGCAACTAATAACAAACTTAAGAACAAGGTTGAGGATGGGTGGAGTGCAGGTAGAGGGATAGCTTTGAGATAACGCAAGAATAGATAGCAAAATGCTAATTGTGACATTTATCTATCATGGGTCTTCACAGTTTAATTTCTTCAACTTTTGAGTGTTGAATTTTATAATATAGGTTGAATATCTCTTATCTGAAATGCTTGGGACCAAAAAGAAGTGTTTTAGATCTCAGAGTTTTTAAGATTTTGGTTTATTTGCAGCTACATAATGAGATATCTTGGAATGGGACCAAGTCTAAACATGAAATTTATTCGTTTTATATAAACCTCATCCACGTATCTGGAGATAATTATTTTATACAGTATTTTTGTATTGCAGCTTATTGACTGTGATATGAAATTGGATGTGGAATGTTTAACTTATGGCATCATTCTGTTATTTGAAAAGTTTTGGATTTGGGTGCCTTTTAGTTTTGGCTTTTTGGATTAGGGACACTCAACCTGTACTGGGAAATAATTTTATAATATGGGGAAGAGAATATAGGCTGAGAGTTTAGCTTTGAAAAGACCCAGGGGTGCACTTATTCCTTGTTGTAGGAGATTATGAAAGGTTAAAGCTTCGACTTCTTTTGTTAATGTAGGAGTTCCACCTACCTGCTGGAGCAGAGGGCCAGAGGAAGAGGAGCGTTGAGAATGAAGAATGGATTAACCACTGTGTGGCGAGAGGGAGCTAGATTGAGCAGGCCTGGGTTAAGGAAGGCATGGGGATGCTTGGGGCCCAGTGACGTTGTCAGGTGGTGCCAATTTTTCTTGTAGTTATCAAGGAGAAAGCAACCTAGTCGTAGCATGGAAAGGCTGAAAGCTTGATAATGGAAAAGTAGATTGAGTAAATGAGGTGAATGATCTCTTCACTTTTTACCTAGAGCAAGTCTGTTCTGGAACAAGTCCCAACCAGTAGGTCTCTGTTTGGGGAATTCTGTTTTCTATCTAGTTGTCTTTTTACCTGAATTATAGAAGAGAAAACAATGTTACAGAACCTCACTAACACCATTATTCTTAAAACCTAATAAAGATAATTTTGTTGTTTTCTCAGGTCAAAGAAGAACGTCCCGAAAAAATACCAGACTTAAAATTACTGGTGGAGAAGAAATTTATGGCTTTACAGAATAAGAATTCTGATGCAGACTTTCAAAATAATGAAAAATTTGTACAATTTAAACAACAGCTGAAAGACCTGAAGAAGCAGTGTAAGTCCGCACGCTTTGCTTTGGTTTGGCTTTTTGAAGTTAGGCAATGGACTTGATGAGCCATCCCAGAATACTGATTGTAATACTGTTTGCTTCTCTGCTTGGCTTGAGCCTCATTCTAAGTGGCTTTTGTTGTTGCAGTTCTGTATTTTGTCTTGCTTTTGGTTCACATCAGCCTGTTGTCTCTGAAAGCCAACAGTTTCCACAAAGTGAGAAAATTCCCCAGCAGCTATTGAAAGGTCCACATATTGTCTTCCTGCTGGGGAGAGGAATTGGGAAACAAAATAAAACTGAAAACTATATTATGGAAATAACAATGGTGTTTTCCAAATTTTAAACTGCTGTGCCCAGCTTCAGAATAACCATACTTTGATTCTAGTTTTGCTCTTTTAGGTTAACATTAGTGATACTTTTCTCAGAAGGCTTTTTTTCCTTTTCAAATATGAATCAAAATCCCCTTGATCTGCTTTTTGTTTGTGGTAGTATAAATTCCACGTGTTTTTTAAATTTGCTGCATTCTTAATCAACTATAACACTTAGGTTTGTTTTTTGTTTTTGTTTTGTCAGAGGATTTGTGTGTTTGCCATGGGCAGAGGGGGGAGAGAGAGAGAGCAGCCTTCAACCCCAGTCAGGGATGGTCATGCTGAAATTCCTGCTGCCCCATTTCTTAATCCTGTCAGTATCTGGGAAACACATACATGGCATGTTTTGCAAGCTGCTCGGACTGGGATTCGAAATGTGTAGTCAGCCATGTGTGATTCAGCTCCCTCAACCCCTAGGCCATGGGGCTGGCTTTATACTTTATTAAGAAGCATAATTTTGGTTTAAAAATGAGAATGTTGGACTGATTCTGTAGCCTGGTGGTTAAGTGCTTTCTCTTCTCCCTCTCTCTGTCTCTGTCTCTCTTTCTGGCGAGCGCATGTGCCCCTCTAACAAAGAAAAAAAAGAAAGAAAAATAAGAGTGTTAAAATGATTTGTTACACAAAAATTTTTGAGGACATCACTTCCTAGAAATCTTTTCCATACAATAAAATAGGTGTGCCCTTATCTTTTCTCATTTTTTATGTGATCTACTTAATAATTTTATGTAAGTTGATTTTTTTTACATTAGCATCTGTTTAGCTCTGTAGTCTACCCTTTCAGGATCAATGTTTCATTCCTTAAAAAATTGAATATTGAAACAAATAACTTCGTATTTTTAACTTTAGTCCCCTGTCACCTTCATTTATACACACAGGGAGCAGAAATGTATGATATGAGACAAAGTTACTTCATGTCCTTCAGGTTCTTATTGTGGAGATTCATGTTTTGAAATAGGCTTTCTTTTAAATATAAGCATTTTCTTTAAAATTGATGCTGAGATCTCAAAAATGAGTGAGGAAGCTGCTTGACTTTTGTCTATTTTACAAATAACTTGAGTTTCACAATTTGAAATGTTTTGCAATCACGATGAGACTTTTGGTTTTACTGTAGATTTAAACAGTAAGCATTTTTCCCATAGTTCTAGTCTGTTCTTTGTACTCAACAACTGTGATGGTCAACATTACAGCAACCAAAATCTTTCTAATGTAATTTGTATTCTTCTTTGAATAAATAACAATCCCCCAAACAAATAATAATTTGCTAGTGACTTTCTGATTTTAGATGCTAGTGCCAGCCTTGGTGGCACAGTCTATAGTATACTAGACTGTAGTGCTGAAAGCCACATGGCTATCCACAGGTTCGAATCCCCAGGTCAGCCTGAAGACACTTGGTGTATGCTCAGGTGCCCCCAATCCCGAGAGCTGGAGGGCTGGGGAAAGCGGGGTCGTAGCATGATAAGACCCTGTGAAGGGGCTTCTGTCTGTTTCTCTTGTGTGTGCATGCTTGTGCTATAATTTTTTTTTTTTTTTTTTTGGAGAGGTTTTTGCTATAGGGCGCGTGCGCTCGCCAGACAGAGAGAGAGAGAGACAGAGATAGAAAGTGAGAAATCACCCCCCAGGGGGGATGGCCACGCCGCAATCCCTTCTCCTCCATTCTCCTCTTGGGATCTTGGACACGCACGCACACGTGCCTGGCGTGGGTTTAAGCCACCAGGTCTGGGACTCGAACCTCAGTCGACTACGTGGGAGTCCAGCAACATAGCCATTACGCTAACTGCTGGTCCCTGTGCTATAATTTTTTTTAAAAAGAAATAGTGAAACTTAGTTTTGATATTAGTTGAAATAATCATTTTTTTAATGTACTACATGGAGCCAATACTCCCAAATTATGACAGTCTTGGCATCCAATCCTGATTTTTAAAAAAGCTTATTTATCTATTTTTCCCATGAATGGGAGACTCTGTCTCTCTCTTACCCCCTTTCTTTCTCTCTGACAGTACCCCCGACAAGGTGTTGACACTTCGATCCACCCCCAACTTTAGCCATGGGCATACTTGTGTTGGATATACTAAGGGAGGTCTCTGGATATGAACCCAGAACATTCCTACATGACTCAGACTTGCAAAATATTGGGTCATCTGGAAAGTCACTTTTGCATAGTAAAACCTAGGAAAAAAGTCGACTTTCCCGACAATGTAATATCTCATTTTACTGCTGTGCCACTGTCTGACCCCTGTAATTCTTGATTTCTAAGGTTTTGAAGGAGAAATAATCTAAAAATATAAATTTCTTCTTGCTTTTATTGTTTACAAAGTTACTATTCCATAAGAAAAATGATAAAGACTTTTAGAATCATGTACTCATGGGGACACTTTATAATTAAGAACATATAATTCAACAAAATGTGAAATGCTGGAATCACAGTTATTGTTTTTTCAAGTCTTCTAAAATGGAAAAAGAAAGAACAGGTTTCCCCAGGCCAACAGTACACGTCATTTAGACAGACAGTTAAACCTTGTGACAAAGTCAATTTATATTGAAAGAAATACTTCCTTATGTAATGTTTTCCTGTATAACATTGGAATTCAAACAACTTTCCCTTTTCTTTCCCCTAAAATATTCTGTTAAAAGTTCTTAAATCTCAAATAACAGGGCAAGCAAATATGTATACTTTTTAACAATGCTTTATTAGCTATGTATACCTTACTAGCAAAATGTAATTTTTGGTGCAATATTCTTAGCATTGTCAGTTAAACTTACACTATGTCTAGTGGGTGTTATTTCTTTATATTTAATACTTCTGTGAGGGTTCCGATTAGGATTTGGCTCCCACAATATTTGCTGAGCCGGTTAGAGGTATACTGTGATCGATGAGTGACCCAATAAATGCATATTCTGGAGGCAAGGCATTACAATACTAACTCTAAAGACTGGGAAAACAAGCTGGGAGAGATACTTGCTTCTAGTTGCCTATTTAGGCAAAGTAAATGCTGAGGTGTGTTTATGGTCTGCATATATCTGATGGGTTCTTTTATGGAGATAACCACCATATTTGTACCAACTTTATAATGTGAAAACATAAATGCGTGGAATTACATTTTCTCTAATTAGAATCTAATAAAAAAAGTGCCAGGAAGCTCTTAGGTAGGGAGAGGTCGAGGTATAGCTTGAACTCAGGTGGTCTGCCAGGTGGTTCTGTCTGGTGGGCAGGCCTGGGTACGCTCTGCTGGCAGGAGCTGGTCAAGCCAGCTGTAGCCCAGCAGCTGGTTCTGAAACCTTCCCTTATCCTGCCCCCTCTGTGAACATTTTGTTTATTCAGGTTTTATCTATTGACATTTGTCACATTAGAAATCCAAACTGAGGGATTTAGAAAATATTAATCTATTAAAAGATAATAAGTCTAGGGCTAGCAGGTGACATGGAGGTTAAGGCAGTGGATCCTACGGGGCTGACTGTGGGTTTCGAGGTCCTGATCTGGCAGTTTGAAAAGCATGTCGGTTGCGTGTGTGTGCCCAAAATCCCGAGAGGAAACTGGCGAAGAGATTGCAGTGTCACCAGCCCCCTGGGATTGATTTCTCGCTTTCCTTTTCTCTTTCTCTATTTAGTGAGCGCACATGCCATATAGCAAAAACTTAATAATAATTTTAAAAATTGTATTACACATTAGTGTAAATAGCATTGGATATGAACTACAACTATATTCTTTTACAAGGAAAAATGATTAAGAAGAGTGGCATTGTTTTACATTACTTCAAATCTCTTTATTTTCTGACTTAATAGAAGACTGCTGCTTCACATTTGCTTTAGTATTTAGTTTATTATAATACATTGTTTTGGTTAACATGTACAGAGAAAATCTGGTCTCACATATTGATAATGGGACTTGCTGAAAGGTCTGTAGACCATCAGAAGTTCTCACTTTGAGAATCCCAGGTTTAGACCAGGGATAAGTAAACTGCAACTTATAGACTAGTCCACAGCCTACCTCTTGTTTTTCTATTGCTTGCAAGCTAAGAATCATTTATAAATATTTTTAAATTGTTGGTGGAAAAAATCAAAAGAGGAATACTGTTTCATGACATGTGAAAATTACATAAAAATCTGATTTCAGTGTCCATAAATCATTTCACTGGAACACAGCCACACTAGTTCACTTATGCTTCCATGGGTGCTTTGGCATGGTGATGGAGGAACAGAGTGGTCGCGTCACACACTGTCTGGCCCGCAAAGCTTCTAACAGTTACTATCTGGGTTTTTACAGCAGCAGTCACTGACCCCAGATCTAAACCATATTCAGAAACAAGGATATATATATATATATATATATGTATATATATATATATATATACATATATATACATATATATATATTTTTTTGACCTAAGACTTTTCCCTAAATAATATCCATTTATCTCAAATATGTTCACAACACTTTGAAAACCTATTGTATATGAATCACTGCAGTTGATGCTCTGAAATAAAGGTCAGGTTCTCTAGCCTGGAGAAGACAATATATCAAGTAGGGAATAAATAATGTGAGAACTATTAGTAACAAAAATCAAGGGCCAGCAGATGGTGTGGTGATTAAGGTGCTGGATTCCAGCATGACCACAGTTCACATCCTGGACTTGGCAGCTTGAAAAATCACACTGGGCATGCATGTGTGTGCCCAAAATCTCAAAGGAAATTAGAGAAGAAGGGATTGTGGCATGGCCATCCTCCTAGGGGTTGATTTCTCTCTTTATCTTTCTCTGTCTCTCCATGTCTCTCTTCCACAAGAGTATGAGCCCTTTGGCAAAAAACTAAAAGAAAGGGACCAGCAGGTGGCCTTGTGGTTAAGGTGCCAGACTCCCACATAGCTGACCACAGTTCAAGTCCCAGACCTGGTGGTCTGAAATTCATTCTGGGCACATGTTCATGTGTATCCCCATATCCCAGAAGAATGGAAAAGGGGTTACAGTGTGCCCATCCCTCCTGGGAGGGAGTATGATTTCTCATTTTCCCTCTCACTGTCTCTCTGTGTTTCCAGCAAGTACACATACCCTATAGCACAAACCTTAGAAAAATTAAAATAAAAAAGCTAAAAATCAGGGAACCAGCAGTTAGCGTAATGGCTATGTCGCTGGACTCCCACGTAGTCGACCGCGGTTCGCGTCTCGGACCCGGTGGCTTACAACTCACGCCGGGCGCGTGTGCGTGCGTGCCCAAGATCCCAAGAGGAGAATGGAGGAGAAGGGATTGCGGCGTGACCATCCCCCCGGGGGGTGATTTCTCGCTTTCTGTCTCTATGTCTCTCTCTGTCTGGCGAGCGCACGCGCCCTATAGCGAAAAACCTCTCAAAAAAAAAAAAAAAAAAAAAAAAAAAGCTAAAAATCAAATCAAAGGCAAAGAAAACATCAGACACAAGTGTTATAAAGTGTGAAACCTAAGTGAGGAGAGTCAGAATAGGAATGCAGATTTTATCTGTCATGCTAATACTGCCAGTTGATGGGGCTCTCTGGAGCAGCTTGCTGAGGGTTCTGAGGCTGGGTTCCCTGTGCTGAAAGATTACCATGGGCAGTGGGAAGGGCAAGCCAACAGGCACTCTGACCTCACCCTCAGAGACGATCACGCCAACGGTAGCATGCTTTAGTTGCACATAGCAATGGTTTTAGTAGCTGTCTCATAGATATTAATAGGCGTTAGTTTCACGTGCTTTCAACAAATCGTTTTATTCCCTGGATACTCAGTGTCATCTATTCAAGATTATTTTGTCTGCTCCAGCTAACTTCTCAGGATTTTTACCAAGATTTAGTAAGATACCAACTCTTCGTGACCTCGGAAAGCTCCCTTTAGATTGCAGCGGTTATTGTGAAAGAGCTAGTTCAGCATAGTGGGGATGATATGGATTAGGAGCTAGAAGTCTTGGATTTGAGCTACTTAATATGTAGCCTTGTCTCTCAGCAGATACTAGTTTTCTTACTTCTGATTCTTAGAGTCATACAAAATCAAAAGTGGTTAAAGATAGCATTTACCTTTCTAGACAAGATGACGAGGATGGTAATTGTGGTAATAACTGAGTTAGGGAATAATTTCACAGTCAACAATTCCATTTCTCTGAGTAGTAATCATATCCTTACTAAACCAAGTTGTGAAGTCAACAGTGTGATTTGGTTGAAGACAGACACAACCTGACTTTCCTGGATGAAATGATTTTAATTTTTCTAACCAGTGAGTTAAAGTAGTTCTCTCCTTTCCTTGGTTTAACTTGTCTCTGCTGTTACAACTTGTGCTTCCTTGCAGTTTTCACACCAGGAGAATATACTTAGAATGTGCTTCCATACGGACACTTCCTCAAGTCATCAGGAATCTCTCAGGTGTCCTGTAATCATTTGCCTTTTTATAGCTAGTTTCTGTTGTAGGTTTTAGTGTAGGTCAGCGGAGGCATAAATTGAGGGCAGGAGACAGTCATTGATCCTTAGAAACTTACAAAATATGAGGACTTGCCTTTTGATCAAAAATAAAATGCA
This sequence comes from Tupaia tana, assembly GCA_026018925.1. Lineage (NCBI taxonomy): Eukaryota > Metazoa > Chordata > Mammalia > Scandentia > Tupaiidae > Tupaia > Tupaia tana. The sequence continues at coordinate 77,817,012 of JAKSZU010000008.1, forward strand.
TCTGAATCTAAGATACATAGTATTAAAATAATTTAATATAAAATATAATTTTATTGGTACATTTAAATGCTAAGAGTAAAGGAGAGCACATCTTTTATAAATGAAAATTTGCTAATCTGAAGGTGTTCACAATTTAGACAATATATTTAGGTCATTGTTATATGGAGAATTTACGACATGGAGGGTCCAGACCTTAGCCTAGAGGTCAAAAGAGTCCGATCTTACATAGATAACTGCAGTTTGAGCACCGGCCATTTTGGCTTGAAAAACACACCATGTGCATGTGCTGGCATGTCCGAATAAATTGTGGCATGACCACACCCATGTGTGTGTGTGTGTGTGGGGTGGTGGGAGTGCTTTCTCCCTCTCCCTTTCTTTCTTTCTGTCTCTCTTGTTCTTGACACACACCATGCCCTCCGGAAGTTAACAAACAAAAAAGATATGGAGATATTGAACTCATGAGTAAAATTTAGAAATCACTTTGAATGACAGTGATAATTTGTATCAGACATATACAGAGACATGGGAATTTATACTGTAATCTAGTAAATATATGGATTCCCTTCAAGCATACCAAGTCTAGATCTCAAAACTGATAAAACAGGGAGTGGCCATTCACTTTACCAAAAGATTTACTCAAGGATGCTGTTAAGGAGGGTGTTCCTTTTCAGGAGCATCAGAACACCTATACTTTACTATTCCCAGCTAGTGGCTTCCCTTTCCTTCAGCGCCTATAGCTGCATAGGGTTGGGATCTGTGTCTTTTGCTAACTGCTGTATTACTTCAATGCCTTCAACGCCAGCCCCAGCCAGCACGGGGCATGGTGGTTAAGGTGGCTGGATTCCACATGACTGAGTGTACAGTTCAAGTCCTGGAGCTGGTGGCTTGAAAAACATGCCAGGTGTGTGTGCATGTGTGCCCAAAATCTCAAGAAGAGAACAGGAGAAAGGAATGTGATATGGCCATTCTCCTACTGGGCAGTTTCTCACTTTCTGTCTCTCTGACTCTCTCTGCTCTCTCTGGCAAGTATATGTACCCAATAGCAAATGAAAACTTAAAAAAAAAAAAAAAGATGTTCCATACTTGTAAAATTTACATTTTACTTCAATTGGGAGTTGTATATAGTAAAAGCCTATTGGGTTCTCTTGAAAAAGCAGGTGTGGGTTTTGTGCTGAGTGTCGGGTTCAGGAACCTCTCACTCAGGTAGACCTGCACAGTGTGGTTATGGAGAAGACCGCTGATTGAAAAGGTGCTTGTGAGTTTTGCAACTTGCAAGAAGAAAAATGAGGAAGAAACAAAGGTAGTACCAAGAGGGAAAACGTTTGACTTTACCTGAAAATATGTTGAGTGCATTTCAACTGTACAGAGTGTTGACCAACCTGACTTCATCAGAAGACTCTTCAGCCTGTAAATCTCTAGTCTCGTCATAAGGAATAGCCATCTTAAATGATATGTACTGCAGTGCTGTAGCAAACTGAAGCCCAAGGCCCTGTAAGGCAGGAATAATCGCTCGTTCATCTCTTTATTCTTTTTGTTCTTCATATAATGGGAACTCAGTTAACATTCATAGAACAGAATAATTCAACTGAGCACAGCAGCTGACTGTAAGAGAGGCTCAGACCTAGTTAGGGCGATCTGATTAAAGTTCCATTCCATTCAGTACTACATCATCAGTACAGAAGAGACTAAGAAAGGGGAAAAGATCAGCATTTATATGACTGGGAAGTAAAATCAGCAGAAAAGTTTCTAATTTTATATTGTCTTTGAAAATCCCTTAAAATTGCTCAAAAAAGTCAATCTACACGGTTTTGTGTATAGAACTCTTTACAATGGTATATGCCGGTGCAGATGCAGAGCATATACAGTTTTGAACACCTGAGAGTATGGCTCACTTGGGCTATGACTGCTAGAACATTTAAGCCACTTAAAAACTCAAGTTTACTGGCCTAGCTTTTCCAGCTCTGTGGCCCTTAGTTGTCTTTGTTTCCTTGGTGATGTTGAGGGAACCATCACCATTGACTGACTGGGTGATCATGAATTATTGGGAAATGCTGAAAGTTGTAAGTTTCACAATGAAGGTAGACTTTGTAAGCCTGGATTGCATCCCTGGTCTGAAGGTTTATGCTCACTGAGTGAAATTTCTGCCTTATGCAAATTGTGTATTCTCGTATTTTTGCCTCTCTCTTCTTCCTCTTTGAGTCAGTTTCTGACTCTTCTTTGTGTCTCTTTCCTCCCTTCTGCTTTCTTTGTGTCTCCTATCATGTAGTTTCTTTTTTCTTTTTCTTTTTCCATAAATCTTGACTTGTATCAGTGCAGCTAAGTTGTATCCCTATCCTAGTGATAAAGCAGCTTCAGAAGGGTAAAATGACATAGCCAAGATTACAGAGAAGACAGGAGGTGCCAGGGATGAAGAGAGAACATTGGAGAGAGAGTTATCTTCATCTTCTGTTTCATGAAGTTTTTGTTTTTGTTTTTATTTTTGGAAGAAAGGTTTTTTTTTTTTTTGCGCTCACTGGAGACACACACACACACACACACACACACACATGTGTGTGTGTGTATATATATATATATATATATATATATAGAGAGAGAGAGAGAGAGAGAGAGAGAGAGAAAGTGAGAAATTACTCCCGAGGGGAGATGACCGTGCCACAATCCCTTTTCCTCCCTTCTCCTCTCAGGGTTTTGGACATGCATGCACACGTGCCCAGCCTGAATTTCAAGTCACAGATTGAGGATTCCACTGCGGTTGGCCATGTGGGAGTCCAGCGCCTTAACCACTGCGCCATCGCTGGCCCGTTTCATAGAGTGTTTACTTTGCAGGAATGTTTACATTTTGAAGCAGAGTTGGGGTACTAAATAAAGAAAGAGAGAAGAAAAAAGATAAATTCAGATTAAAGGATGATTCTGTAGAGGTAGAGCATTAATCAAATCTGAGCTATCAGGGAACAATTCATAGTGATAAGTTAACTTTTTTCACATCCATTATGTTGAGCAATAAAGATATCTATCTATTTTCTACACTCATCTTAGGTCTACCCTATTCCTACTGGAAAATAGTTACAATGGAAGTCCTAGATAGGCTCTGTATAATGCCTTGCACATAGCTACTGACTGAGTGCTTGCTGAATCAGCGAATGACAAGGGGCATTTTCTGAGCCTGTCTATGCATAGGGTATGGTACTTTGTATTTTATATATGTATTACTTGTTTCTCATGACTTTCGTAAGATGGCTCTATTTTATAGATTAGAAAACAGGCAAAGAGAGGTCATATATTAATAACTTACCCAAGATCCATGTTTGAGTGATACCAAAGCTCATGTTCTTTCCCTATTCTATACCAACTCTTTTTTTTTTTCTTTTTATTTGTTTATTTCTTCTACTCCCAATCTCTCCTGGCCCAGATCACTGCACAGTCATGTACACACCCTCTGTCCTTAGAGAGGCCTCAGGCCACAAACCCGGGACCTTTCTCATGTGGTTCCAGTGACATCTGTGCTGTGCTGCTGCCTGGCTTCCTACACTGAGTCTTGAAAACAGTTCTATGTATTTTTTCTCCTCTCACTTTAAGCATTTTCATTAATTTCTTTTTATTTCCTTTTTTAAAGATTATTTATAATTTTATGTATTATTATTATTATTTTTTTAATTTGACCAGAGAGAGGGAAAGGGAAAGTGAGAAAGCAAGCTGCCAGATCTGGGCTTGAACTGCAATCAACTGCATGAGAGTCCAGCACCTCAACTCCCACGCCTCCTGCTGGCCCCCTCATTTATTTCTTGGAAAATGGACTGATCATAGGACTCTTGAGTAGGGAATCATCTCTTTGGGTCTTCCAGGTCTCAGCACTGCATTGCTGGGCTTTGACAATGCTGAGGAATCTGCTTCATGTAGCCGAGGGAGCATCTTTTTCTTGCTGACTTGCATTTAGAGATCAGGGAGTAGGAATGATTCAGACATTACTGAGTAGGTCCTCCTTTTGCAGGTCCCACGATTTGGGCAATACATTCAGTATACAGTGCCTAAGAGTGATGTTTCTGGTGTGAGTAGTTCCTGTTAAGGCAGAGAGAAGGATATTGTATCACAGGTTTTGAACACATTCCATGAAATTTATTTCAAACGTAACAGCAATCATCTCTTGCACATATATCATCTCGCTTAATCTTTACAATGTCCAGACGTGGAAAAGGAATGCATGAAAAGTATAGAATGCAGGTTCTGTTTTTAGCAGACAGAGCACCGCGCAATAAGGATGTCAGAGGTGACATATTTACCCAGTGTCTCACAGTCAGGAGGCCACAAGGAGAGCAAATCCGTTCATGAGGTAAGGGGACATTTTAGAATGAGGGATGGCTATAATTAAAGTTAGTAAAGAAAGATTCAGTTATCAAGGGACAAATGAGTCAGCAGCAAGTTTAAACAGAAACTGTGAGCTATGGGTGTTTCTCTGGTTGTTACTTATTTTAAGAGAGTGTCATGCCATCCATGCTAAGAAAGCAGCCCGCGTCTGGAATAGGAAGACCAAATCATACGTATCCCGGAGATGACGTACATTATTCTTAAGAAAATAACTATCTTGTCAAGTTAGAATTCCTGAACTTAGAATGATTTAAGTTCTGGAATTGTCAGGTATAATGGAGTGTCAGGCAAGGTTAATAAAACATTTCTAGTTATCCCTGTTTCATTTTCTAAAGACACTTATATGTTTGACTTTTCTTTTTTTTTTTTTTTTTTTTTTGGAGACTTTAAATATTATTTTGGCAGCTTAGCGGATGGTGTGTTACTACGTGCATAATAAATGGGCATCATTTAGTCATTAACTATTCAGAAATTTTAAAGTCAAATAGAATATTTATCTTCTTTTTTTTTTCTTTATTGAGTGGCTTTTGCATAGGACATGTGTGCCCCCCAGAGAGACAGACAGAAAGTGAGAAATCACCCCCAAGGGTATCGCCATGCTGCAATCCCTTCTCAACTATTCTGAGATTTGAGGCAAATGTATAGGTACCTGGCCTGAGTTTCAAGCTGCTAGGTCCTGGACTCAGCATGGTCAGCCCAGTCCAGCCTCTTTACCACTATGCCACCTGCTGGTCCCACTCTCTACAAAATTTTAAATCAAGGTAAAATGTAGCAAAGCATTAGTATTTTAATGTGTAAAATTATACCACTTCACTTGACTTCAAATGTTTGAATGCAGTGTGTTTCCGCATTAATGACTCTGAGTTTCATGAATAATGGCTGTAGTTCTCACGTATGTCATCACTGCTGTACACATATAATAAAATGCAGTTACAGCTACTTACAAAGTCAAATAATAATAGTAACCTGAACTCTTTTATTTTTACTTTGGTTAGAATGTCAGCCAGTGAGAGCAGGCACTTGTCTGCCTTGATCTCGGTATCCCCGGTACCTGGCCCGGAACCAGTGCTTAATGTATAGGGAATGAATAGAGGACCACAAAAGGGAGATATCACTTAATTCATGGAACCTCCCTTCTCCCCGACCGTGGGACAAATATTCCATAGCAATTACCCTGATATGCACTGGTTCTGAGAATGAGAAGATAGAACAAGGCCTTGTTGGCCCTTTTAACCAAGCTCACATTGCAGACTTGGGCACCAAGCATGCTCTTAAGTACAAAGTGGCCGGCAGTTGGCTAGAGATATTCCTAGACTTTGTGGCAACCTTCCTTGTCCAGTTAGATTGCTGAGTGCTTCCTTGTGCAGGGTATTTTCTTGTTCTTTCCCAAGGGGACCCTATACTTTGACTTCATTTTATAAGGTAGAAAATGTTCAAGTTATACCCCTGAACTTTTCGTCTCTTCCTCCAACCATCAGCCTTCACAACCTCCATCTTCCTTGTTATGTGTAGCATTGATTTTTTCCTACTACACAAGATATTAAGTTGACCATACTTCTTATACTTGACAATGTTACAGAGTCAAGAAAATGCAAAATTGGCTTACTTTTTTTTAGAGCTTAGGGTCTTTATTTTCCTTTTACCAAAAGCAAAACATTTCGCCTGCAGAGAATTATCAGCTAGTTAATGACACACTGTGTAATTCCATTCCTAGATGTCTCTGTCAATTTGCTATTCATTTCTTTCTTTCCCTTCCGCTCTATTTCTGATCTCACACTCAGCCTCCTATGTGCTCCCAGCTCTACTCTTGACTCCTGCATGTTTCTTCCAGAGTGATTGGTCTCTCTGTGGTATAGCTCTGGTCACGTGGGTCGACATGAAATTGGCAGGAGTTTTAAGTAGTAAGTGGTCTATTAGCGGTTCCCTTCAGCTCTTCTAGAACACAGGCCCTTCTGGCCCCAGGCTCCTTTGTCACTTTCTTATCAGTCTCCTCTGTAGTCCTTTGATCTAAACACTTAAGATTCCTTAAAGTACTAAGTTCTCTTCTGCCTCTAGATTTTCACATTTGTTGATCCTTATAGAATATTCTACCCCTTCTTTGTCTTCTTTTGGTAAAGGCAAGCCTATCCTTCTGATACCACTGACCAAAGCAGAGAAAGTACACCAGTGTAATGTGAAACCATAAAAGAAGTTTTAATCTGAACAGCAATCTATAATAACAAAACCTTGGAGAATTAGCATGTGAGATTGTTTGGTAGGAAAAGGAATATGAGGCAAATTCTATAGTAGCCTTGAGCTGGCTTTTGGCATAGCAGTAACGTGCTACTCAAGAGAAGCTGGATCCCACATGACGATCACAGTTCAGGTTCCCAGCCCGGTCCATCTGAAACATGCTTGGCACACGTATGAGTGTCCAAAATGCAGCAGACTGAAGGATCAGAAGAAGCAGATTGTAGCATGATGAGACCCTGTGAAAGGTGTTCCTCCTTCCTCCTTCCTCCCTCCTCCCTCCTTATGCATGCACAAAGCTCTATCATGAATAAAGAAAAAAAGTTACAGTAGCCTTAAAATATGCTAATTATTTTGTTTCAGTAGGGTTGAAAATAGAACCTAGTATGAAATATCCAACTTATAGTCTAGGACTTGAATGTGCACTGCGTTATGCTCCTCTTCAGCCATATCAGTGAAATCCTGTTTCCGCCGTTTTTGGATCCCAGCAGACACACTGCCTGAAATCAATATGTGAACTTTCTCATCTTGACTGACTCATTTGACTTGAATAGCAAGTTCCACCATAACCCCCACCTCTAAAAATAGCAAGTGTATTATTAAGTTTTCAGAGTACCAAGCTTTGAGAAGCAGTGAGCTGAGCTGTTTTTTTTTTTTTTTTTTTTTTTTGGTCTGATGGACTGATAATCACACAAGCTGTGGATGGAGCAGAAAGAGTAGGGGAAGAGGACCTGGAAAAGCAGAGGGTTGAGAGAAGAGTTGGAATTTTAGGTTATAAATAACAACACTGTACTTAATAAAGTACACCACTATCTGAGAGTCAAGCCTAAGACGTCATAAGACAATGGTCATGTAAGATCATTATAATCAACTCAGTTTATTAAAATAATTATTTATTCAATTTTATTTATTATTATTATTATTATTATTTTAAAATTTACTATAGGGCACATGTGCTCACCAGAGAGATGCAGAGAAAGAGAGAAAATGAGAAAGCAAGACACCAGGTCCAGGACTTGAACTGTGGTGGGCTGTGTGGGAGTCCAGTGCCTTAACCACTATGCCACCCGCTGGCCCCTAGTCAACTAAATATTAAAGGTACAGAATGTGTTCCAAGACTTTTTACTATATTTTCTTGGTAAGGGTACTTCTAGGAATCAATTTTAAAATGGTAGTCGAAAATGCAAATACTTATGTATAAATTATTTGTCTATTGTATTCGACAGGAAAATTAAGAAACAAGAGTTTTGTGAAAATTATTTATCTGTTCAATGAAATGTTTAGAAAATGTTTTCTCATGTGATATTAAATTTTAAACCTGTATAAATATTATACATGTGTATTATATCACCATTAGTGGATAAGGGAATACTGTAAGCCATGAACAGAAATAGGAAAAAATAAGGCATAGGACATGAGGAATAGCAAGTGATCGAGTTTTATCAGGCCATCAGTAAAGGGGGGAAAGGATTACAACTGCAACTTGAGACAGTTTTACGTTGTTGCTTATTGCCTTGTGCAGGACATTTTAACTAATAGAGAATGAGGAGTGTTAGAAGTTTTTCATTGGCTGAACCATCTGATTGGATTTGAACTTTAAGATAAATCTGGTCCTACTCCATGTGATCTTATTCTCCAAGCTGAGTAGTTCACCTGGTGGCAAATGGGAGAGAAGAACCTTAAGAGCAGAAATTGAAGATGTCGTAAGGCCTAGACTTGGAAATTGCACGGTGTAGTTTTTGCCAGACTTCTTGTTAAAGCAATCACGAGGCAGCCCCGATTCATTGGGTGGGAGACTAGACTGCCTTCTGGTGGGAGGAGGTAGAAAGGATTGTGTTCCAGACCAGCTCATGTTGATTTGTTCATTTTGAATACTCAGATATCAAGTTTATCTGCTGAAACAGCATTGACTTGGGGGGGGGGGGGGGGGTGCCTTGTGCATTGCACAAGCTCTTTCTTCTCAGTGTTTGTCCCCTGTAAAGCAAGGAGTATTTGAAGTAATCTCACTCTTCTGATACAGGGAAGTGTTTATATATTCAGATATTGAAACAACTTAGAGAATTTGACATAAGCAAAACTAAACTACAACTGGTTTACTTATGCAGTATTTGTTGAATATCTTTGAGTGTCTGTTTTGTGCCTGGCACTGAGCTACGTGCTTAGGAATTGAGAAAAAAAAAACCCCATGTGACATATTCTTTACTTTCGAGAAGTTTATATTCTTACAGGATGGGCCGAATTTATATCCATCAAGTGCCAGGTTTTATTCAAACATAGTACACAGATGGATATAATTTAGTCCTTTTAGTGGAGCAGAGAAATAAACATTTAAAATAACTAATTTTTTAAAGTCTTTTTAAATATCTTTTATTATTTTTATAATCAATCACTATATATCATTAGAACATACAAAACAAATTTTCCCAACATGAATACACTATATATTAGTCCTTTCAGAGATATTATCGTATACATTATCATCAACAGATAATTTTCCATTTTTGTGTCCCTTAAATGTTTTGCTTCTTTCTTTTTCCCCTAGATTCCTTCCCTCTCACACTTCCCCATTTTCTTCCTCTTCCCACACTGTCTCCAATGTCCACAGTTGCTCTCCATGCTATTATTCCTTCCAATCTTTCAGTTTTCTGCCATGGAGTGCAGACATTTGGTATATATTGAGTGGGGACATAAAATGCCTCTCTTTCATAGTCTGGCTTGTTTTGCTTAGCAGTGTATCTTCCATATTCATCCACTTTCTATCAAATGCCAGGGTCTCATTTTTGAGTAGTATTCCATAATGTATATGTACTACACTTTTTCCATCTGTTCATCTCTTCATGGACATTTGGGTTGGTTCCATGTCTTAGCAATTGTGAATAATGCTGCAATAAACATGGATGTAATAACTATAATTCACAGCAAAATAGTGAGCACCAGGAGAGGAATATAAACTGAGTACTATTGAATGAGAAAAAAAATAGGACCAAGTGCCAGGATATGTGATTCACATAATTAACGCCTGAGAAGGGAGCGATCTTTGAAATCAGAGTGTGATGGCTTCATAGAGAAAATCAGTTTTGAACAAGACTTTGAACAAAAGGTAAAATTTGAGTAAGTGGAGATGTAGGAAACCTACTCAATTTAGAAATGAGTTGTGTTTCCCCAGGAAGGTAATTAGTTAATTGAAGAGAGTCTTTTTCAAGTGGCAAATATTAAAGAGCATGAGATAATATGACTGTAGAGAGACTGTAGAAAGCATTATGCTGGGAAGTTGGCTCTATTTTTATATCTCAGACATTTGTGTACTTTGATTGGAAAATTGAGTAAAGAATGCATATTTTATTTTACAATGGAGGTACAAATTTCATTTTTATTGAGTAATGTTCTCATATATTTATTGAAAAATAAAAAGACACTAGAAACAAATAATGTGTATCCTTGCTAACAAGGAAATCCAAATTAACAAAATAAGGAAACCCCCATTGAGTAATGTTAACTGGTACTTTCTACAAGTATGTCTGGATCTATTTAAAGGCTGAATTGGTAGAAATAATTGGGGGATTTCCTTTCCTAAACTTGATAGGTAAATTTGCTTTTTAAACTTTGTACTCTAGTTGGTGTTATTTAAACAATTTAAACTGCCCTGAGAAGAGGAATCAATTAAGATGCTTTCTGTTTGATGCTAATTGAATAATAGCAAAATGCTCAAATAACTGTTACTATAATAGAATATAAGCATCAGAATTTTAATTTTAGTAAGTCAAAGGCTTTTTCACTATTAAAACAGCATTTAAAATACTAGTTTGAATGAATCCCTTTACCTAGTTTACGATTGTCTTTCCTATGTAACCAGGGACACTTGACTGTCTAGTTTAAATGCTACGATGTGATGAAGTTTTGTACAATTCTCTGAAAGAAAATTTTCTATTCCCTCAGTTATTTTTGGTGACAGGAATTTTGGGCATTTCTAATATTTATTATTTTATATATTTTAATAGCTGGAATATGTGTTCATTTAAAGAAGAATGAATCATAGAGCTATTGAAAGTTGAAAATGAGATAACACATGAAAGTATTTATAAACTGTAAAATTCTGTGCAGATACGTGTGAGGTGGTAGTGCTGTTCTGAGATTAGCATTTGTCCCTCAGGGTGTCTGTAGAGTTGTAATAGTTCATAGCTTAAACTCTAGGCCACACAGTCGTATCAAGTCTGGGCTCCACCCCTGATGGCTCTGTAACCGTGGAGTTCCTAAACCTCTCTGTACCTCAATTTCTCCACCTGTTAAATGAAACAGTAATGGTATTCTTACTTCCTAAGGCTGTCGTGAAGATGAAATGAATGCGTACAAGTCACAAAGTCACAAGTCACAGCGGTGTCTTGGTACACAGGAAGTGCTGTGTGGTGTAAGTGCTAGCTGTGATTTTTGTCATCACCATCTTTATCACAGCCTTGTGTAGAGCAAATGATGATTGCACCTCGATATATGCCAGTCAAATTTTTTGCTATGGAATCCTTATACTCTCCTAGTCTCACATTTTCCTCAGCTAGAGAGCTCACTGAAGGAGGATAAGTCCTGAATCTCATCATTACGTCCTCAGCCTTTGGCATAGTTTCTTTCTTGCTCTTGATAGATGTTCAGAAAGTGAATGGATTGCTTTACGTTATCATACTCAAGACCAACTAAGAGGGGAGTACTACAGACGAGGTTTAGAAAAGTAGCATTCGGTATCAGCCTGATGTTAGTCTCTTTCTGATCCACCTTACTGCTTTCAGCTACAAAACGGCTTCATCTTTCTTCTTTTCTTCCTTGCCAGTCTAGCCTCAAGGACCTTCTCAGTGTTAACACAGTCCTGTCTTCCCCAGGTTGGTTTCATACAGAGTGCCTTCTGTGCGAAATCTTCATTGGCCACCCCTGTCTCAGGTCTCTTCTATTTGATAGTGCTATATATATATGTAAATAGATACATGCATATGTATCTATGTGTGCATGTAAATAGTACTTAATATATGCATACACATATATTCTACTTGTATATAGAATATATGTTTTTTATATAAATGTATGTATATGTGTATATATTACATATGTAATATATGTGTGTGTAAATATATATATATATATATTCCCTGTCCCTCTTTAAAATTTTTATCTTTTTTGATTAGCATATGTAAGCACTACAAAATTTACAAAGTATGGAAGACTATGTAGTTAAAAACTAGGCCTTTGGGGACCAGCAGTTAGCGTAATAGCTATGTCGCTGGACTCCCATGTAGTCAACCACAGTTCGAGCCCTGGACTCGGTGGCTGAAACTCATGCCAGGAACATGTACGTGTGTGCCCAAGATCCCGAGAGGAGAATGGAGGAGAAGGGATTGCGGCGTGGCCATCCCCTCCGGGGGGTGATTTCTTGAGCGCAGGCACCCTATAGCAAAAACCTCTCAAAAAAAAAAAAAAAAAAAAAAAAAAAAAAAAAAAAGTGGGCCCTTGACTCCTTGGAAACCTTTACTATTGTGTTGTCAGAAAAGTCAAGATGTATTTTTCTATGCAAAAAAATGTGTCATGACTTTTCCAATGACCCGGTGTTACCAGTTCCAGATATATCCCTGTAGAAAATGTGTGTGTTTTAATGGTGGCATGTTAGACACTGTTTTACTTCACCGTTCTCACATAATCTATTTACATCTTCCATAAAGTTGCCTCACTCCTTTTAGTGGCTATGTAATATAGAACTGTAGTTTCAACTAGTCTCTGATGATGGGGATAGTTATTCTTTGTCTGTTACCAGCATTGCTATGACACATATTATTTTCCTTTTAAATTTAGCCAGAAGACACATATGCTCACCAGAGAGAGACAGAGATAGAGAAAAAGATAGAGGGAAAGAAAATGGAAAAGCAGTCCACGGGTAATGGTCATACTACAATCCCCTCTCCTCCACTTGCCCCTCGTTCCAGGATCCTGGGCACGCGTGCGCACACATATACACACACGTGCATGTTTCTCAAGTTGCTGGATTCGTAGCCCAAACTGCAGAGCCAGCCCTATGGGATACAGCCATCTTAGCCGCCATGCCACCAGCTGGCCCTGCATGGTCTCACACGTACAAACTTCCACATAAGTAGGCCTGTGTGTGTAGGATAAATACTGGTGGAATTACTGAGATAAATAACAGGTGGGACCAGCAGTGAGCATAATGGCTATGTCGCTGGACTCCCATGTACTCGACCGTGGTTTAAGTCCCGGACCCAGCGGCTTGGACTCACACCGGTGTGCGTGCGTGCCTAGGATCCCGAGAGGAGAATGGAGGAGAGGGGAGTGCTGCGTGGCCATCCCCCCGGGGGGTGATTTCTCACTTTCGGTCTGTCTCTCTGGCGAGCGCATGCACCCTATAGCAAAAACCTCTCAAAAAAATAAATAAATAAATAAAAGAATAAGTAAATTTTTAGGTTTTTATTGTGGAAGAGGATCAGCCCTTTATAGAGATTATATTAATTTAAATCCCCTTCAGTAATATACAGGAAAGCCTATTTCCCATATGCTTGCCAGCTTAGTTGCTATTAAACCTGCTGTTCTTTGCCACTTACATGTCCCAGGTAAACTGCTCAGGTAAACTGCCCTGGCTCTGCTTCGTATTGTTTGTTAACTGTTGGAAATTTTCTGTCCTGCCTCCCTTACATACAGTACATTAGCTCTTTGCAACCTCAGACAATTATTTATTTTTACTGACCTTGTCTTTCTTAACTTCTAGGAGAATTCTAGTTTCTGGTAATCCATCAAGTTGACACACACTTGTCAGATGATGTGTACTAACTTTTGGTGTACTAATATAGTCATTCTATTATGCATCTTTGCATTTTCTCTCAGTTACTTATATATCACCCTGCTTTATAAATGTTTATGGATCGATAATCCTAACTGGGCAGAGTTTCTCTATTTATTTTGATCAAGAAAGAGCTATGACTTTCCTAAATCTCAGTATTTCCTGCCTTCATGTTAAATATTCTGATTAGCATGATTAGTATCTGTTACTATGCCTGTGAAGTTTCCTCAGTATTCAAACCCAGCCTATTTGCAAGATTCACTGTAGAGAGTTGTACAGATTTCCACGCCCTACACAGAAAGACCTGGCTAAGGAGGAAGGGGTGGCTGAACTCCAGCCTTGTGCTAATCCCTGCGGCGTGTTCCTCGTGTGCCTGGAGGAAAGTACGCCTGTTCCTAATTTATCTGCTAATTCAGATGCTCAGGGTAGGCAAGCAGAGGCCTTGTTCCTTTTACCTTGTAGACTTAATGTGAAGAATAGCCTCTAATCTGTTAAAAAAAAAAAAAAAAAAAAAAAACACCTTAGGATCAATGTGTAATATTTTCTAGTCCAACAGGTCACTGTTTAATTCTCTTTTGTAAAAGGAGACTAGGGAAAGAAAAGGAGTCAAGTATTTAGCTTTAAAAGAGTAGACCTGTGTGAAAAATCTTGAATGTTTGTGCTTGCTTTTTCTTTTTAATCTTTTATTCTCCATCATAAAGTTTTCCCTTTCAAGACACTGAAAGCAAAATGAACCATGCCATTGAAGAATGCTCTCTCGGGCTTCATAGGGTTATCAATATTCAACACTGTACCTGAAACTAGTCACGTTATTCATAGCATTCTCACTTGGCCAAAGGGTTAGCAGTTCTGAAATGTGATTTTGCTGCCCACATCCGTCAAATGCCTAGGCTTCTCTCTGGTATTTTGGTAAATGTGCATTGTTATAGAGTGTTTTCCTTTTCTTTCCTCTTCTCTTTATTTTCCCTCTCTCCCTTCCTTCCTGCCAAATTGCACAGCGATCTGCAGTTCACATCCAGCCTATGGAAATGTGAGTTTTGTTCAGCTTACGCAGTGTTGGGATTTGTTTTGTTTAGGCTGAGTTCAATGAATTGTGCCTCTCAGCTTGGCCATTGCCTATTATCTTCTATCTGGTCCACTTTAACCTTCTTTCTCAGAAGGTAGAATAAAAGTCTGCTTCTCAGAACTTTATAGAAAAGCAATTTACTTTGAACAAATAACTATTATAGTATTAAGAATTGTTTTTGAGGGGCCAGAAGATGGTGTAATAGTTACATTGCTTGACTCCCATATGTTCAACTGAGATTCGAGTCCTGGACCCGATGGCTTAAACTCACATCGGGCATGTGTGCGTGCATGCCCAAGATTGCAAGAGGAGAATGGAGGAGAAGGGATAGCAGTGTGGCCATCCCCCCTGGGGGGTGATTTTTTGCTTTAGATCTCTCTTTCTGTCCCTGTCTTTCCGGTGAGTGCATGTGCCCTATAGCAGAGATCTCTCTTTATAGAAAGAAAGAAAGAAGGAAAGAGAAATGCTTTTGAATATTATTATTTTGTATCAATATCATTCCCCTAAGTATTCTTTCTATTTACTGTTTATCCTGGGCTGTGCCCAACAGTGAGATAAGAACAAGGTTGTAGACAGAATTAGGGAACCGTACCAGGTTTAGAGTACCAGAGGTCAATAGTAATCCAGTCACTCCAAGCCAGAATATACAGAAACACTGAGGTCAAGACAAGTTATAGGTCAGAGGAAGGCAGACAGACCCGGGAGTAGCTGCAGCATCCAGGGCCTACGGGAGCTGGAAAACTCAGAAATCAGGGCTCCAGATCTAGGAGTACATGCCCATCAGAGGGATGCGATCAGGCTAGAACCAGGCAAGGAAGCTGAGTGAGCAGTGGAGGTTCAGGACACCAAAAGGAAATGGGTCACTGAAGAGTCCTTCATGAGCATTGCATGAGAGAAAAGAGTTTTTCAAACAGCAATCCTCTTTGCTTCTGCTTAGATTTTTTAAAAGTAATATAGTTTATTTTTTAAAAGCATTGTTTATTTAATTTTCTGTATTATTATTAATTTGACCAGAGAGAGACAGACAGAGAAAGGGAAAGTGAGAAAGCAAGGCACCAGGTCTGGGACTCAAACTGTAGTCGGCCGTGTGGCAGTCCAGCACCTTAACCACCATGCCACCTGCCAGCCCCAATAGACTTTATTGTTTGAAACAGTTTTAGGTTTACAGAATTGAGCAGATAATACAGAGAGTTCCTATATATTGTCACCTTTTCCCCACTCTCCTATATTTCACATCTCGTCTTGTGCCTTTAACATCCTGCATTTGTGTGGCACATTTGTTAAAATGCATGAACCAGTGTATTAGTAACTAAAGTCTGTCATTTACATGGCTCACTGTGTTGTACACATGTGTGGCATGGGTATGTTTGTGTTTACATTTATAAGCCCTAAGATGGAGCATCCGAACCATTTTTCTAAGCGTGCAGTTTAGTGGTGTCAAGTACCTTCGCATTGGTATGCAGCTGTCATCTCTGTCCCCCTCCGGAACGTGTCCAGCATCTCAGATGGAGACTCTGTACTCACTAACCAGCACCTCCAGATTCTCCCATCGCTGGCAGCCACTGGGCTCCTTTTTCTCTGTATTCGTCTAGTCCAGGTACCTCACAGAAGTGCAGTTGTACAGATTTACCCTTTTGTATCTGCCTTATTTTACTTATTACAAAGGCTTTAGCATCCATCCATGTTGTAGCATGTATCACTTATTTTATTCTTTTTTTCCCCCTGGTTTTTGTCATAGAGTGTGTGTGCTCATTGGAGAGGAGAGAGAGAAAGTGAGAAATCCACCCCCCCCCCATCCCCCAGGATGGATGGCCACGTCACAATCCCTTCTCCTCCATTCTCCTCTTGGGATTTTTGGGCACACACACATACCCAGTGTGATTTTCAAGGTCTGGGTCCAGGACTTGAGCTACGGTCACCTGTGTGGGAATTCTTGCCACCTGCTGGCCCCTCCATTGCTTTCCAAGGCTGAATAATACATCATCATAATATGCTACATTTTGTCCATTCATCTGCCAGTGGATATCTGGGTTTCCACCTTTGGCTGTCCTGTTGCCTTGAACATTGCTACACAAACATCTGTTTGAGTCTCCACTTTTATTTTATGTATATTCCTAGAAGTGGGATTGCTGAATCAGATGGACTGTGGGTTTCTTTTAAAAAAATTATTTATTTAATTTTATTTATTCATTCATTTATTTTAATTTGACCAGAAAGGGAGAGAGAGAGAGGAAGCAAGAAAGCAAGCCACCAGATTCAGGACTTGAACCATGGTCGGCTTTGTGGGAGTGTCCATCACCTTAACCACCACACCACCTGCTAGTCCCCAAGGACTGTGGTTTTCTGAAAAACGTATACCATCGCAGGTCCACCACCATGCAAAAAGGCTTCTCTGTCCAAAAATCCTGTGCTTCATTTGCTTATGCCTCATACCCTTGCTCCTGCTTAGATGTTGCTATGTTCCTTCTGTGGAGACGGAACAACTACTTTTTTTACTCTTTTAGCTTGGACTGTTCAGGTAAAGCTGAATTAGTGAAATTTCTAATAAAGGGAGTGAGAAGGTAAGAAATTATGGTATACTGTTTATAATTCCTTAGGCTTTGAAAAGGTTGAAAGCTGTTTAAGCAGTTGACATGTAGGTAACAGACAACAGCTTTAGAATGCATGGGTTTCGATGCTGTGTGGGCATGCAGTTACGTGTGGCATCCGCTTATTCCACAGATTTCTTAACCACGATACTAGATGCCAAGCGCTGTGCTAGGTGCTTTCTGTAGGAATTAAAGGTTCCATTGAAGCAAATTACACTTCACGAATTTCCACTTTTGTCACCACCAGGCTACGCCTTCGACGGTTGTTTTCCAGGAGCTGTGTGTTTTGAAAGATCTTGTCTATTTTTAAAATTTAATTTATTATTATTGTTTTAAAATTTGCTATAGGGAACATGTGCTCATCAGAGATAGAGAAAGTGAGAAAGCAAGCTGCCAGGTCTGGGACCCTAACCCTGGTGGGCCACATGGGCGTGGGAGTCCAGAGCCTTAACCACCATGCCACCTGCTGGCCCAAGGTCTTGTCTATTTTGTAACTACACTTGGGCTAAGCTTTCTCAGATTGAAAATAGCATTTGAACCTCCATAATATTTTTCAGGGAAGTCCTAGTGGTCTAGGGATCTTGATAAGAGAACATTGATCCGTGTTTTTTTATGCCACACATGCATCTTGTCCTCGGCTGGTCTGTGTGACTGTCCCTGTGCCAAGTGCTGTCATGATAGCTAGGCTGAGGTACTCGGTGTGGCTGCTTTCCAGACATGCCTTTCTCAGATTACCATTTCTCTTATCTTCTCAGTTGCTTGCTGACCCAGCTTTTTCCACTATTCTTTCTTTGTGGCAATGACCACTGAAATGTCACCAAAAAAAAAAAAAAAAAAAAAAATTCACTAGGATAGAAAGTAAAAGAGAAGGCTTCTTTCTGCCTTTAGGAATTTATCATCATTGAAGCAGAGGCCTCCAGAATTTTTTGACCATTTACCTCCAAATGAACTTCCTGGCATTGTATTTATTCATATGTATACTGTTCTTGTATAATATGAGTATGTATATTATTAGTGAAATCTTTTTTGAAAGTTTCCAGATAAAAATTAGTTATATGTAGAAGTTCTAAGATTTTTGCACTCAGGTGCATGCATCCCACTTTAGAAACCTCTACTGGGTACACTAACTGTGCTTATTTTATTTAAACTAAGCAAACTACTAGCCTCTGTGTATAATGTAGCACAGATTCTATAAGTAATGCTATGGGTTCTAACAGATGTAAATGGACAGGTGGATTTAATTAAGGAAAATCCAAGTATCTACTCTCTTCCCTAATTCACTCTGCCATTCAAGTGTAAAACTTCATGTGCATTTGGAATACAAATAACATATTCTGAAAAATGGAGCATTTTTAAAAATCAATTAGTATAAAGTTTTAGTTTTGCAAGATATATAAAGTTCTGGACATCTGTTTGACAATAATGTGAATATACTTAACTAACTATACACTTAAAAATGATTAAAATGTAAATTATGTGTTAAATTTTAACACAATAAAAATAATCACTTAAGTGTTAGCCATTCACCTCCTGTGACCAACATCCGCATATGTATTTTTAACACCTCTTGAATACCAAACACACAACCAGACCCTGGACAATTGCTATGCATACTAGATAAGGATTCTGTCTGGTGTCTTTAAACCAAATTTTCTAATGTTTTTGCTAAGTACTTTAAACATTTTAGTTCCCTGTGGTTACACTACCAGAGAAACTTGAGTGGCTGTGATTCTTATTAGAGTCAGATAAAAACAATGAACAATAATCTGCTAAATCTACTTTAATGGTACAAATTTTTAAACATGTCCATAATGACGTATTCTCTATGTATTTGCTCTTTAGAGTTTGGTGAAGCAGATAGAAGAGGTGGAAGAATAGCTTAGGTCATGTTAGTGTTTCCAGTGTTCCAAAGCCTGGCTATAAATGAAATACGGGCATTTCTACTTCATGTATCTGGCTGGATTCCTGTGCCTAATGGCTGCATATATACCATAAACACAGTGAAGAAGCAGCCATGGAAACACTTGTTTTCTTGTTGGGCTAAATTTACTCTGGGTTGAATATTAACACAGTGCCTGGCAGTACTTTAAAAGCAAAAATAGCTTAGGCGTGATTCACTCTGAGTCATTTACTGCTGGTGCTGCTGAACTGCGGAGAGCTTGACATTGAACAAGTTGGCAGCTTGTATTGCTACATTTTTTCTAGGAACTCTGAACACATTTCATTCTTGTGAATTCGCTTGTGCAACGATATTAAATAGAGTAATATGTTTATTTTGTTTCAAAGTCAAATGAATTTGAGAATGGTGAAACTGAAGTATTTTTCTTGGGCTTTTTGGAAAAGCTAGATTCCCAGAATTCTCCTGTGGTTACAAGACTGACTTTATAAAGAATTCGTAAAATGTCATGGAAGTTTTATTTAAGGTACTTGGGCTTTTCTGCTGAAAAACGCCACCCTGATTGAAACCCATTGTCAAAAAGAGCCTGGTAGTATTATCCAGTAAGATTCATCGTTTTCTGATATTGCCAGACAAGATGGATCGTGCCATTCAGAAAGGTCTTTCTTTTTCTTCCTTCTCCTTTCTTAATTCTCAGAGGCATGCAGCATAGCTTCTCTTGTAGTGAAGTCGGGGGTATGACTTGGAAACTTCTCTCCTATTATGAAAGGTTATATAATGGGAAGTTCATTGGTTTTGAAAGCAAACCAAACCCACCCACGGGATTTCTATTGGCCCTTTAAATGTATTGCATGCCTTTCCCTGAGTAAACCTGTGAGGCTGAGAAAGAGTGAGCGAGGAGCCTGTCGTCTGACGTGGGAAAACCTATGAAGGATCGGTTGATCTCATCTGGGCAGGAATCAGAGACGGCTGAGAATCTAGAGCTATATATGTGAGGATGGTTTTCCCTTGGTGTTGCAATCTTTATTTTACCATGTTTTTGTGTTTAGCTTTGGAGTTGCCTAACAGTATAATTCCAATTGAGGTTTAGTTTCAGCTCTTTAATTTTAAACTGTAGGGAACGTGATTTTTTTTTTTTAATTTAAAGGCACTATCCTATTGTCTTAGGATTCAGTGATTTGTGTATAAAGAGTTTTCCTGTGACACCCTAAGACCAAACTGAGCCGATCCTAATGTTTGATTTTATTTTGAAATTATTTTACCATAAAATTCTTACATTAGAAGATGTAACTCTGTCAGAGAATTTCAACATAGTTGCATAAATTGTGTTTCATATTACAACTTGTTCTCAGCTTGACTTCATTGAAATTAATAAAAGGACTCTTTCAGAAGGATCTGGTGAGTTAGCATCATTACGTTAAAAAAAAAAAAAAAAAGGCAAAGAACTTACTCATAATGTATCCTGTGTTGCTAAGTTTTCAAAGTTAGCTATCTGAACCACACCCAAAAGCCCTTTCGGAAGATTGAAATCCACTTATTCATTTATGTTGGCTTAGAATTTTCTTCCCAATAAAGTAAAGAGCTGAGATTGATATGAACTTTCCATGAGATTTATGATGATTGCATAAAAAACTAATATTAGGAAATGGATGTAATAGCTAGTTCCTTGTTCTGTGGTTAAAGAGATCCCTTCTAGCAGGACTTTCTGACTTGGGCCTGTGGGTACTAAAAATATCCCCAAGGTATTTTTTTCTCCTGAAGTCATATCACCACCCTGCCTTAAATGTCGAGGAGAGTATACCAATCCTGGTATAGCATCCCCTTTCCCTGGATCTTGGTCATGGGGCCCCTCTGCTGCTCTGTATCAGAGGCAGAAAAATAAGATTTTTGCGTGGCTTTAATTAGCCAGCAGAGTTTAGAAAACCAACCCTTTTCAGGTTGTAGCAGAGAGATTAGGCTAAATGTGCCTCAGCACAGCACAGTGGCACTCTTATTATTACTGCGGTTGTTAGGGCGCATCTTATCCTTAGAAATGTATTAAATAAGATAACGGGAAGATAAGTCTTCAGGGCCTAGCATAGAAGAAGCTCTCAGTAAGCGTTCATTAAATCTGAATTTATGTAACAGATGTTACAACTGCTCACCTTAAAGGACCTTACCTGGTCCTTAAAGCTTCATTTCTTTACTTCTATTAATTTATACCCTCATTTATTGAGTTCTTATTATAGACTAGAAATTATGGATAATTGAGACAAAAAATAAATGAGACTTCAAGAAGTACATTTGTAACTTAGAAAGACCGACATGCAAATTAAATACACACCATTTTTTTTTTTTTTTTTTTTTTTTTTTTTTTTGGTAAGAGAGTCTTGCTATTGGGCGCATGAGAGACAGAGAGACAGAGAGGGAGAAATCACCTCCCTGGGGCGGGGGGTGGGGGGGATGGTCATGTCACAGTCCCTTCTCCTCCATTCTCTTTCTGGGATTTTGGGCACACATGCATACGTGCCCGATGTGATTTTCAAGCTGCCAGGTCCTGGACTCAAATCGCAGTTGACCATGTGGGAGTCCAGCGCCTTAACCACCATGCCACCTGCTGGTCCCTTATTGAGCTCTTAGTATATACTAGAAACTAAGGATAATTGAGACTAAAAGTTAACAAGTCTTCAAGAAGTACATCCTTAACTTAGAAAGGCCAACATGCAAATTAAATATTGTACATAGCCATATGCCTTTTTATTTTTATTTACTTTTTAAAGAGGTTTTTGCCTTAGGGCATGCACACTTGCCAGAGAGAGAGAGAGAGACAGAGACAGAGACAGTGAGAGGGAAAGTGAGAAATCAATAAAAGTCCAGGTGTGATGGCCATACTGCAGTCCCTTCTCTTTCATTCTCCTCCTGGGATTTTAGGCACACAAACACATGTACCCAGCATGAGTTTTAAACCACCAAGCCAAGCCAAAGACTGGAGCCACAGTTGACTGTGTGGGAGTCCAGCAACATAACCACTACGCCATCTGCTGGTCCCCCATATGCCTTTTTAAAGGACTGGGTATAAAGATGCCGTTATCTGGGAGTAGTAACAAATAAAGATTTTTAAAATTGACAAATAATCATTGTGTTTTGCAGTTATTATAAACAATCTGATATTTTGATACATGTATACATAGTGGAATGATTAAGTCAAGCTAATTAGCATATTCACCTCACCTAGTTTTTTATGGTGAGAACATCAAAAATATACTCTTTTAGCAATTTTGAGATATACATTATTATTAACTGTGGTCACCGTGCAGTGCAACAGATCACTAAAACCTCTTTCTCCTATCCAGTTGAAAACTTGTATCCTTTGACTAACATCTCTTTTCCGCCTTTCTTCTCCCACCCCTTGATAACCACTCTACTTTCTACTGCTGTGAATACTGCTTTTTTAGATTCTCCATGTAAGGTAGATCATGCAGTGTGAGCTTTCTGCACCTGGCTTATTTTACTTAGCATAATGCCCCCCCGGCTTATTTGTGTTGTCACAAACAACAGACTTTCCTTCCTTTTTAAAGGTTGAATCGTATTCCATTGTATAAGTATACCACATTTTTTGGGGATCATTTATCTCTGGATAGATGCTTAGGATTGCTTCAGTGTCTTGGCTGTTTGTGAATAGTGTAATGAACATGGGAGTGCAGATCTCTCTTCAACATCCTGATTTTGTTTCCTTTGAAGACATACCCAGTATTAGGATTGCTGGATCAGATGGTAGTTCTAGTTCTATTTTCAATTCTTTTTTTAAAAAAATAATTATTTATTTATTATTATTTTTCAATCTTGTCCAGAGAGAGAGAGAGAGAGAGAGAGAGAGAGCAAGCCACCAGGTCTAGGACTCAAACCGCAGTCGGCCATGTGGGACTCCAGCACCCTTAACCACCACACCACTTGCTGGCCCCCTATTTTCAATTCTTAAAGGAACCGCCATATTGTTTTTCATGATAGCTTTACTAACTTGGATTTCCATCAAACGTGTGCAAGCATTCCCTTTTCTCCATATCTTGTCTGATACTTTAGACAGAATCTTGCTGTCATGAATCTCTTGCTTCAGCCTCCAAGTTCCTGGGATTACAGGCTCACACCACCATGACCGGCTTTTAGGTCGGCCCAGGAATCAAACCTGGGCCTTTCATGTGGTCCTGGCCTGTAGAGCACAGCTTCTTAGCAGTGAGTGCCATCACAGCAGGGCCTTTGTCTTTTTGAGAGTAGCCATTCTAATAGATGTGGATTATTATCTCCTTGTGGTTTTAATTTGTATTTTCTTGATGCTTAGAGATGGCGAACATTTTTTCATTTATTCATCATTTATTTGTCTTCTTTTGAAAAAAAAAATCTGTTTGGGTCCTTTGTCTATTTTTTAATTGGGTTGTTTGTTTACCTGCTGTCAAGTTGTTTGTGTTCCTTATATTTGGATGTTAGCCTCTTACCAGATGTATGGTTTGAAAATGTTTCCTCCCAATTGGATTCTCTCTTTACTCAGTTTTCTTTGCTGAGCAGAAGCTTTTTAGTTTGATGAAATCCATTTGTCTATTTTTGCTCTTGTTGCCTGTGCTTTTTGGGTCTTATTCATGAAATCATTGCCCAGATCAAATTTGGGAAGCCTTTTCCCTGTTTTCTATAGTAGTTTTATGTGTTGTGAGATAAGGGTCCAGTTTCATTCTTCATATCAGGATCTAGTTTTGCAACACTATTTGTAGAGTAGACTGTCCTTTCCCCATTTTGTGTTCTTGGCACCTGTGTTAAAAATCAATTGATTGGGTCCAGCAGACGGCATGGTGGTTAAGGTGCTGGACTCCACATAGCCAACCATAGTTTGAGTCCCAGACCCAGCAGCTTGGTACATCATGCCAGGTGCATGTGAGTGCATGCCCAGAATTCCAGGAGGAGAATGGAAGAAAAGGGATTGGGCGTGATTATTCCCTCCAGGGGGTGATTTCCCACTTTCCCTCTCACTGTCTCTATCTCTCTGCCGAGTGCACATGCCCTATAGCAAAAACCTTTAAAAAAATTAATTGACTATAAGCGTGTGGATTTATTTTTTGGTTTTCTATTCTGTTCTATTGTTCATTGGGTAGCAACAATTTTTTAACCAACAACTATTGGCATTGTTTGAACATTCATCGCACACCCATCTCTGTGCAAGAGGTAGGTGGCTGGCATTGTTTCCACTTTGCACAGGAGGATATCAAGGCTCATAGAGATTGAGCAGTTTTCCCAGTTTCATATTCATGATTCGGATTCACAAAATTTAGCTACAAAGTCTATTCCCTTAAACATCAACTGCCTCTTGTTGAGGAAAAAGAACTCTTAGAAGCAGGAGAAAATGGAGAAGTCAGCTCACCAGTGATAATGTAATCCCTTTGGTAGGACATTAGATTTAGAAAAACTGAGTGATTATTTTGGAGTGCCTTTGTAAAATCTGCCTGTGTTGCTACAACAAAGTGGCTTCACCCCGTGGGCTAAATCTGAGAGCATATGCAGCGTATCTCTCTTAGGCTCTATGTGCTAATCCCTAAAATGAGCTGAGTCTGAGAACACATTACCTCAGAGACTAAAATCAGCTCTGAAGCCAGTGTTGGGTTCTGCCATTCAGAGAAGCCCAGTGGGGCTGTGCCAGGAAGTAAATTAGCTGCAAGTGAAGCTGTCCTTCAGTCAAAGGAGGTGGCTCTCCTTTCATCTGGTGGCTCTTTTAAACTCTCTAACCACTTCTTTCTGTACTTTTGATTCTATTCACCTCAAATCCAACAGCTCTTTTTTCTAATCAACATGACTAGACAGTTTTTCAGAACCCTGCAGCTCTTGTGCATTCGTGACTTTGTCCAAATTCCTGGGAGCTACAGAAGAGGCAAAAGAAGGGCAAGCCATCAGCCCAGCCTATCCCCACACCCTGCAGGTTGCCAGCACCCCTTGAGAAAGCTCAAGGTCTAGGGATATAGTGAGCAAAGAAGCTTTTCCAGAAGGTTCCTACAGCTTGTTTGCTTGACATTGTACTTTGGGGTACATTTGTTTTTAAAGAATTATTTATTTCATTTTATTTATTATTATAATTATTTTAAATGTGACGGGGGGGGGGCAGAGAGAGCGAGCGCACGCGCGCGAGAGAGAGAAAGTGAGAAAGCAGACTGCCAGGTTCAGGACTCAAACCGTGGTTTGCCATGGTGGGAGTCCAGTACCTTAACCACTGTACCACCTTCCGGCCCCAGTGCATTTGTTTTTATTAATAAATACTCCCTTTCATTTCTTGGAATATTTTACAAGAAAATGTTTTCTCTTGGTTTTTTTTTTTTTTTTTTTTTGGAGAGGTTTTTTGCTATAGGGCGCGTGCGCTCGCCAGACAGACAGAGAGAGACAGAGAGACAGAAAGCGAGAAATCACCCCCCAGGGGGGATGGTCACGCCGCAATCCCTTCTCCTCCATTCTCCTCTCGGGATCTTGGGCACACACGCACACGTGCCCGGCGTGAGTTGTAAGCCACCGGGTCCGAGATGCGAACCGTGGTCAACTACGTGGGAGTCCAGCGACATAGCCATTACGCTAACTGCTGGTTCCCAAGAAAATGTTTTCTCTTAACATAGGAGCAAATATACTGAGCAATACTGTCTGCAAGGACATTTTAGTTTTCTCTCTAGGCAGTGCAATTTTTGGCAGTTGTAGACAAATTATTGTAGTGTTTGATGAGGTGTAAAGTAACACATTTAACTGGAGAATAAACACATTTCCAGATACAATATTAGTGTTTCTTATTTTTTTAAGGAATTTCCAAAGATAAATTTTTAACAAACTTCTTTCCAGTTTAACGGATGTGTGTCCTTGAGTTTCTGAAGTTGTCCCCACTTAGCATCCTCGTACATAATAAAAATTGTACTTTTGACACCATTCAGCCTTGTATATTTATATTTGCAAAAAGGAATGCATACAATTTTCTTCAAAAGGACAGAATTGAGCTCTTCTGTTTTGGGTGTTTTCTTGGCACATTAAGCTGACATGTTGGAAATCAATTTGTTGCACTATGGAAATGATGCTTTTCTATTCTGAGGGCATTAAGACTTCAACTGACTATTCTCGTGCTCTGGTCATTGTGTGGATTTATGTTTAAACATATCCACTCCTGACCTTTTAAAATAACGTTTTGGAAATTCACCAAGAAAGAAAGGTGGCCATACAGTTATTAGATGATGAACTCTAATCATGGGACATTTGCGTGGGTCGTTTGTAATTGAAGACAGTGCATCCTTTGTAATTGAAGACAGTGCAGATGAGGACAGGGACGGCCAGGAACGGGAAGTCGCGAGGTGTGCAGCTGCTCTCCCTGCGCGGTAGCCCTCATATCTCAGCCAGGATCTGTCTAGATATTCGCGATGTTTGGGCCTCTTGGGGGTTTGGGACGCCAGTTGGAGCCTTGTGCTTCACCCTGGGGTAATGTTTTCCTAGGATCTCATTTTCTTACTCCTGGAGGAAGGAATGCCGTTTGTCCCAGAGGGAATGGATGTGACTCTTGAGAATAGAAACATGATTTTGGTGAAGAAGGAGAGAGGGAGTGGGTTAAAAAAGAGAGAGAAGCAGGGAAAGAAGTATGAGTATCGGAATAAATCTGGGAGGAAGAAAGAGGAGAGGAAGAAGGAGCTTTGTCTGTTCCTCTTACTCCTCCCTATTTGACAATCCAGCTATTTCTGCTTTGTCCCTTAGTTTCCTCTTTTCTCCTCCCTTTGAGGGTCTGCCCTCCAAAAGTTGTTTTCTCCTCTTTCCCTCATTGTTTTATGTTCTTCCCCAACCCTTGTCTCACTGCCACCTCATCGCCCTGAGGGGCCTTGTCCCCCTTTGCAGAGGAGTCCCCCATGGTGAGCCACAGCCTCAGCTGTGTGTGGTGCAGAATGAGACACCTGAGAGCCCTCAGGGTCACCATTAGCATCAGTCTCCACCATCCAGGAAGCTTAATCCGGGTTCAAGTCAGAATGCACCTCCGCCTTGGCCTTTTTCATCCTCAAATTGGGGAGACAGTCTCCAGAACCATGAGCCAAGAGAGCTGGGAGAGGGCCTGCCATGTCCCTGATATTGTGGTAGAGATTTATAAACGTGTCTCCATCATTTTTTCCTGATTGGTGGGTAGTGTGACTGCAGCTCAGAGAGAGCAAGTCTCCCGGGGGTGGGGGGCCACTTGGGATGCCAGCAGGGCCTCTCTCCTCCAAAGCTGCTGCCCAGTGTGCATTTCCTCTGCCTTCTGTTTAGAATCAAGGACAACTTTGATTATATCTTTGTCTAAGCTATAGCATTAACTTCGACATTATTTAACAATGTCTACAGAAATGTTTTGCAATTAAGATTAAAAATCAAGACACCTTCAGCTTTACTGTAAGCTCTTTTGGTGTTTATAAATCTGATTAAGCTTTAATCAGAATTGCTTTATACCTAATTCTTTAGAATGACTTTTCTGACTATAAAAATGTGAATATTATAGAAAATACAGTAAACATAGAGGGCAAAATAAAGTTCACCCGTTATCTCATTACCTGGAGATCACCACATATTGATGTATTTCATTTTTTCCCTATAAAATATATGTTTTCAAAAAATGGGATGTTAGTGTCTTGCTTATTTCACTCAGTATGCAGGGATCTTCAAAAGTTCGTGAAAAATACATGTTATGAAAAACTATGGATAGATATCCCTTAACTTTTGCACCAAAAAAATCTTGTATTTTAATCCCATTTTCCATGAGCTATTTGAAGTTCCCTTGCATAGTGTGAACTCATTAAGTATTTGAAAACATTTAAATTGATTCCTAGTGGTCCATTGTACTAGTATGTATGTGCCATAAATTTTTTAATATTTGAATCACTGACAGCTCTAAGATTTGCTGATAGTCTATTAGTGAATAGCAATTGATATTATACATTTTTTACATCAGTTTGATGTTTTAAATAATATTATATTGTTCTGTGTATTAGTATTAATATAGTAATTTTTTGGTTAGTTTATGTATTATAAAGATTAAATGGAATTAAATTTTTTCAGAAGAATATTTTCTAAAAGTTTGCAAAGTTGAAATAAGTGTTTTGTTTTGATAAAGATTTACTTCTTTGGAAAGTGCTTTGATACATTTATTTATTCAGTCAGCAGACATTTTTTAAATCCCTTCCAGTACAGAGTGTTAATTGCTGCAAATAAGTAGAGGGGGAGCATGCTTTCTGCCTTGGAGGAGCATGCAGTTCAGTGCAGTTAACATGCATGTAAGTAAATAATAATGTAACACACAGATGAATATGAAGGAAAAGGTGCAAGCAGTGTGTGAGAAAACAAACATAGAGGGAATGTTGTCAATTTTGTTCAGCAGCGTAATGGGAGGACTTCCTGGAAGGGTTGACATTTGAGTTGGGCCTGGAAGCATGTATACAATTTCACTGGAAAGGGCAATAAAAGGCATTTGAAGCTGAGGGCGTGACATAATCACAGCCGAAGGAAGCTGAGAGCATATGCCATATGTCATATTGGGGAAAGGCAGACGTTGGAGGGGCTGATGGGCACTGTGCTGGATCACAGAGGCAAGTGTGGAGCAGGTGAACCTAGACCAAGATGATCAATTAATCTGTGTCTGGCTCTGGGCTAAGCCACTTCAGTTTTCTATCCTAGCTCACTCAGTTCACTGAGGTCTTGCGAGCTATTCTTATGGCTACTCACAGACAGAATCAGAAGCTCAGAAACCCTGAGGGAGTTCCCCAAAGTCACAAAGCTTGTAAGAGGCAGAACCAAACTCAAACCTGGGCCTGAAGTCGATGGGTTTTGTTTTGTTTTCCTGCCACACCAGGTTGAGATAGGATTGTAGAAAGCCTTGAAACCTATGTGAAAGTGTTTGGACTATTTTGTATGTGTTGCTGGTTTTTGTTTGTTTGTTTGATGAGTGATGTTATAATGAAAAGGCATCTGGTGGTAGAGTAATATGATGAGTTGAAAAAGATGTTGCAGAGCATGAGACAAGATAGAAGACCAGACTACCACAGAAATCCAAGCAAGACAAAGAGACTCTGAGCCTACCGTGGTGGTATTGGAAGTGGAGTGGAAAGGGAGAGACTGTCTAAGCACTTAGTAGGTGGATGAGCTGAAGGCAGTGAGGGAAGCTTGTGTCATAGGCTTTGTAGTCTCAATTTGTGTGTGTGTGTGTTTTTAAATCACATGTACTCAATAGCAAAATATTTTTGAATATGTGTCCAGTACAAAAGTCTTAATATTTTAACCTTCTTTCCAGTGGACTTTCTTGTGCACACCATCAGTTTAATTCCAGACCACTAGAATTACTTAAGAAGAATTGGGGTGGGGTGGGGGGTGGGGGGAAGAAGACAGCAGGAGGAAAGGGTAGACGAGAATTAGAGTCTGGGTTGGGCATGTTGAGTTTAAGATACTTAAAGAACTATGTACATTTGAAGATGTTTCATGTAAAGTTAGAAGTGATATTAAAGACTTTAGAAAATAAATTGACACGTATTTCCTATTTTTTAAATAAAATTTGATCTTGTCCTTAAAATAGACTCTGGTATTGTTTTTTCCAGTTCTATTCTCTATATAAGGAAAATTACAGATTAAAAGATTCAGGGGTCAGTTTTGTTTGTTTTCTAGCTACGTATCTTTAGTTGATTATTTTAGTGTTTTATCATCTGATTCTCAACTATATATTTACAGATTTTTAAAAATGGTAGCCTTGGTGTTCTAAATGAAAGAGGGAGTATTCTAAAATAGATCTTTTGTGTAATCTTCAACATGAAGGTCTTTTTGAAGACCTTGCAGATGGTAGTCTGTTGACCTATTTAGACTTCTGTGAACTATTCAGTGTTGTCAAGACTAAACATGTCTTCCAGACAAAGAGGTTATCCAAACATCTGAATGTCTTTACAGATGGCTTATGCTTTTCAGTAACTTTCTCAAAAGTATAATGCTCATTTCCTTCTGGACAACCCTCCATTACGCAGTTAATACTTACTATGAGGCCTTGCCCAGAATCCTTTCAACTTAATAAGGCCCTGCAATTATATGATTAAAGGCACAACTGCTGATGGTTGTTTTGGTTTGGTTCAGATTAGTTCGATTTTAATTAAGAATACTATTTTTTAAGCCTTCAGCCAAGGAAATCTTTTATCATTGATATTCAAAGCATGTTTCCCCTTGGGGAAGTGGGCATGAGAAACAGCTGTAGTTCCTCTATATCTCATGAAATCCAATTAACTTTCTTGCCTTTGTCTATTTTTTCTTCAATATCAATATCAGTCTCCTCAATGAATATTTATCGAATGCCCAATGAATAGTAGTACTATTGTAAGTGGATCACATGCTGATGTGGGAAAACACCTTTCCTTTTCTTATTGCTTAATGGATGAAAGGCACAAAGAAGATAGCTGTCTAGTTCAAGTTCACAAAATGAGTCTTGGGTGCAATTGGGTAGAATAGATTTACAAAACAAGTACCTGAAAAGAAAGCATTTCTATTGGAGAGAAAAAGCAAAAGTAAATTGATGGGTCTCCCTGCTCTTGCCCCTATCTTTCTTAGACAGCAGGGGGCAGCAGCATGAGATATTAGTGGAGGGATCAGCTTTTGCCAACTCTGAGCTGAGTTCTGTACATGATAGGTACAAGGGCCCGGATCCACAGCCAGTTGTTGAGACCTGATGTAAACGTCTAAGGCACTGAACAAAGTCACAATATAGATTGGTGGTTGATTTATAATTTCAATATCTGATTTTATATCTATTGCATATTTTCCTGGTCTTTTGCCTTTTAAGCCTTTATCTAATAGAACTTTGAGAGAACAAATATTAGGGCCATTAGCTATAGAATAAACCTTGCAGGGTCTAGCAGGTGGCTTGGTGGTTCAGGCACTGAACTCCCATATGGCCGACCACGGTTGGAGTCCCAGACCTAGTGGCTTGTTTTCTCACTTTCCCTCTCTCTCTCTCTCAGTTCCTCTCTGGTGAGCACATGTACCGTATAGCAAAATTTAAAATAATAATAATAATAATAAATTAAATTAAATAATTCTTTAAAAATACACCTTACAGTTTCAGGATAGAAGCACTAATTATGTATTAATAAAATATATTTAGAATCGTTTTACATGTAGTAGCAGGGTGATCTAATATACACATAATGAGGATTCATTAAATGTGAATGAATGATTATTGATACTCCTTCAAGACAATGACTTACTTCTGCATCTTGTCAGTGAGCTCACACACTATTGCTGCCTTGGATTTGGCCAGCTAAAACAGCACAAGGTATCGCAAGAGCAAAGTGTTTAAATCTGAAGACCTTTGTTCTGTTAGGTTGTTGGAAAAGTCATGACACATTTTTGTATATAAAAACATAGAAAAAAATACATCATGACTTTTCCGACAACCTAGTAGTTCTGCCATTTAAAGTGATAAGTGCTCAGAGACCAGTCTCTTTAAAACCTTTTCTCACTCCCTGGAACAGAGTTAGTGTTTGTCATTGTGTTGCTGTAGAACTCCAATCATACTCATCATGGCACTCTCGCACACTGTTGGTCTCAACCCACTTGTGAATCACAAGTTGATACAAGAAGTTGTGACCAGTATTTTTTTTTTTTAAAAAGAGATGCTGAATAGGATAGATTAGAAAATACTAGTGTGTGTCATACATAGGAAGAGTATTGTTCCATTAGATTTTTTGTTCACTTAATCCTATATTTTATACACTGGGTTGTGATGTAAAAATGTATTTCTAACTGCAGCTCATAGTGAAAGAAATTTTGAAAATGACTTCATCGTAGCATGGATCCATCATCATGTACTTATAAGTATATAAATCTGTCCCCTCTCCTATACTATACCACCTGGAAGGAGGAACTGCATTTCCTTTTTCTCTTTATTTCTAATCTGGATTGATCTGCCCAGTACATCGTATGTATTCAGTAAATCCTGATAGAATGAATGAATGAAAGGGAAGTCACTTAATTCCCCTGAACCTTGTATTTCTTTTACATAAATTGAATGATACCCGTGGTATCTCACAGTGTCGCCCTGAAGACCACATGAGATCATGGGCATGAAAGCTGCTTTATGTAAGCACTGTGCACATAGTAAGGATTATTGTCTGGCATAATTTTTGTTATTGCTGTTGCGCAAAGAAGCCTCAAGTTTCTGGGAACTCTTGAAATCAAACTCATTGTTTTCCAAATGACACATTTATTACAATGCTATTAATAGTAGTGCGATACCTCTTTTCAGGTATAGGAGTTAGGAGACATTCTTGAACAATTGCTTACGTGCCCTTTTTATTATAGAAGACTGCAAACATGTACAAAGGAGGCACAATAGAGTGTGGGCTTCTGTGTACCTTTCCCTAGCTTCAGTTGTGTTTCATCTACACCCTCTCCCACCTGTCCACATCCTATCATTATTTTTTGAAAGAATTACTTAACTTTTTAAATTATTATTATTATGTTTAATTTGCTATAGGGAACGTGTGCTCACTCAAGAGACGGGGGAGAGAGAGAGACGGGGGGGGTGGGTAGAGAGAGAGAGAGAAAGCGAGAAAGCAAGCTGCCAGGTCCAGGCCTCTAACTGCAGTCAGCCATGTGAGAGACCAGCGCCTTAACCACTGTGCCACTTGCTGGCCCCTATCCTATTATTATAAGGCAAAGTTGTTTTCTTTTCTCTTTTTCTCCTCTTCTTTTTTTTTTTTTTTTAACCTTTTTGAGTATGTAGAAATATGCTTTATGTTATTTGAAAATCTAATCATAAATCCTAAAAGAAGGTAGTTTGGTAGTTTAGAATAAAGGACTATTTTGTGAATGAGTTAGTCTCTGACAGGAACTAGCAGGTAAACAAGATATTTTATTTCTCAAGATTTTCATCTGATGGTGACCAATTGCATTGCAAAAGAATGGTCACATTCCTGAGTTGTAACTGGTTCTGGAAACTGAGTTACGCAATTTCCAACTCTGTCATCTTCTACTGGGATGTGACCTTACAAACAAGTCAACATGGCAGATCATGTTGACGCTCTCCCGGTTTTTATGTTCCATCCTGTAATAGTTCTCAAACTTTTTTGACCTCTAGCTAGGTAACATAGGGTATCCAACTGAGGCTTCTGGAATACTTTAAAGCTGTACTAAGTCCCACTTTAAGACTATATGCTGGGGTTGTAATGGTAATTTAGAAGTCAGAATTCACTTAGGAGAATTTTGAAAGTACAGTAAATCAGAACCACTTATGTGATTAATTTCTATGGATTACTCTTGGTTTACATAATTTTGTGATTCTGGCTTTAATATGATACAAATACAAATAATTGGAAAACTAAGGTTGTTTAATTCTATTGAGTATTTTATGTAGACTTTTTCTTCCAAAAGGTGTATGAAGAAATTTTTTGTTTTTTATAAGGTATTGCTAAGTTTTACTCACTGTAATTATTGACTACACAGTAATTTAGTATGTCTTAATTATTTTTAAGCTTTATGCATTTTGACTTTTTTTCAAAATGAAATAAATGTAACTCCACTTTTATTTTCAAACCATCCCAAGCTGTCTTTGTTCTAATACAAGGAGTTGCCTTATATCCAAGTATGGGTCAGGGTAACAGAGAGACGGAGGAGATGAAATTCACATGATAAGATTATGACCCAACATACTGTAGACCACAGACCTGAGTCCATTTCTATCATCAGAAAATCACTGTTCTTCTAGTCTTCCCTACTGGAAACCTAACAATTTTGCCTTTTCTTCTTTCATTCTTTGTATCCCATAAATAGATTCTCATTGCTCATTTATTTAGAAAGATCTCTTGGTTTTATTTTCCAATCCCATGACCAGGGCATCAGTTCTGATTTTATCAGCATACATCTGAACCGTAATAGCAGTTGAAAAAATGAACTAGTATATTTGGCCATTCCATTTTATGTGTATTTAATCTGACAATAATCCTGTGAGGTAGGACAGCTATTCATATTTTTCGGATTGTGAAACTGGGCTAGCTCTTTGGAGTCTATTATATTGCTAAGGGATCTCCCTGTTCTGAGTCTTTCTTCCCCTGCCATACATTCTGTACAAGAATACCAAGATAATTTCCTACAATGTAACTTTTATTATCATAACTTAATAAAACCTGTAATTACTGGCAAACTACCAGAGATTTTTCATGTTCTGTCTCATTCTACACAAACTACTCCATGAGGTTCATATTATCTGATATTGCTACCTTGTGAAAGGATCTGTAATGACTTTCATTTCCCATCAAGCCAGTTATAAGCCCTTACTAATGATGGCATTCCTTCTTTCATGCGATGGCTGTGTTGCAGCCATTTAGCTATCTCTCTCGATGTAAACTGGAGTGAGCTTCAGCCAGATGACCTTCCAGCCCCCTTCATGTGCTATCTGCTCAAAACACAGCATTTGCCCACCCCGCCCCCTCTCTCCTCCCCCAACTCTATTCTCTAATTTAAACTCTGCATGTGTCTTCATAGAAACTCTTCAAAGGCAGGAATAATGATATATTTGTTCTCTTTTGCATTCCTTTATTCTTACTCTTTGTGCATGTATTACATGCTTCACTATTTGTGCTGTGGAAAATCAAAGGTGCTCACTGTTCGTAATCCATTACGAGCTAGGAATAAGAATCCGCATTTGTATACGTAATTGGAGCCCAAGGAAGAGCCTGAGATGCATAGACTACTATTCCTGGAAATATGGTTGTTAGGTTATTGAACAGTCCTCTTGCTGAAAATAATCGAAACTGTTTAATACCTATGAGAAAAGTCATCCACACAGCAAAGTACTGAAAAAATAAGGAACTAAAGGCCAAAAGCTAAAGGAAACGTGAGACCCCTGAAGTCGCGCATGCCTTAAAGGCATTTACCAATCCAGGCAAATTTGAACTTTTTCTGCCTCCACTGTAGCAAAAACTAGAAAGTGATTAACATAAAATTCAGCACAATCATTTGGGGATGGTAGGACAGGGAGTTTCTGGGTTTCTCTCTTTTCTGTTTATTGACCTGATAGTAGCCATTCAAGATTATTATTTGCTAAACTGAGCATATATATTTGTATGCTCTTCTATATACATGTTATAATTTATAACAATTAAACGTAAGAGAACAAATTATAAGCTGTGTGTGTAGATGGAGAGGGCATGGCACCACACATAAGTGTTCTTCATATAAATGTGTGTGTGTATTTTTATTGTATATAACTAAGGGTATGAACTATCTACATTTTATATATTTTATAATAAGTATAGAAATTTATGTTTGTGCTGGAAATGGTGTGTGTATGTGTGTGTGTGTGGAGGGGGGGGGGGTTCACAGATGTAGAAAACGATCTCAAAGTACTCACCAGACTACTGAATAACGATATTCTTGAAAGATAGATGGGGTGGAGGAGCAAAAATACTTATGTGGTTTAACTCTATATCATTGCAGTTAAATTCTTAAAAATAATCATTAGTAAGTACTTTCTTAAGTCATATTTTTAAAAAAGATATTAACTTCCACCTCTGCCCATAGATATAAAATAGTCCCTCTACCGTGCTTCGTACTCAACACTTGCTACAATGCTTTCTTAAAAAAAGCGGGGGAGGGGGAGCATATCTTTTTCCTTTGCTGGAATATCAGCACTTAAAAGGGATGAGACAGTGTCCTGCTCATCTTTACCTAGTAAATCCTGGCACGTAGTAGAGGATCCATAAACAGTAATGAAAAATGGGTGAGTAAATGTAACTCGGGAAGAATGAAGGGCTGTAGACACCCGATAGATATACATTTCCTGCGAGGCTCCCGTGACGCTTCAGAATATTATTTTGTACCTGGCACAGCAGTGGACATAAAGTTGGCACAGTAATTACAAAGTCAATTTGAATTTAATCAACACTTTGTGGAACTGTAGGCAAATGTGGAGTCCTCCATGTGGTGTCCCTCTTGGTCCCAGAAAACAGGGACATGAAAACACCCCCTGAAAATTAAACTGGGAAGTGAATGCCTAATAGAGTAAAACCAAGAGAGACAATGTGATCTTAAGAGGCATAAAGACTCCTTGGGCAGTAAGATCTGACTACAACCCAACTGAGGGTGTTAACATTTTAAACACACACACTGTCTCCATCAGAAGAGTATTTGCTATGTCTTCAAAATAGAAAAAAAGAAAAGCTATTCATGCAATTGCTGTGGTTCCTGACAAAGCATGGTCAGATCTCAGTCCTACCTGCCAGGTTGAGGCAAACACCTAGTTGGCCTGGCAGGTGTACAGCCCTGTTGGAGAGACTATAGAGCCTCATGCCATGTTTCACTGGGATCCTGCATAATTAACCCCACTTGCTCTGCTTCTATGCGCATCAGCTCCCATCTGGTCAGTTGCATCTTCAAGAACATAATCTACTGTCAGGCTGATATAGACATTCAGTGTGCCTAAATCTTCTGTTGTTCACTGTGAATTAATAAAACTGCCTTTTTTATATATACATCAGTGTCTTGTGAGTTTTGTTAGCGTGAGTCTGCATTCGTGGGTCCACTCAATGAGATCAAATGCCAGAGTCTGCAAGGCTCACCGAGGTACATGCTGCCTTGTGGGCACATTGGCGTGGACTGCTGGATTTCCCAGGCGATGTCCAACCACAGCGTCATGTGCCATGTTTCCTTTCCATTAC
Organism: Tupaia tana; assembly: GCA_026018925.1. Lineage (NCBI taxonomy): Eukaryota > Metazoa > Chordata > Mammalia > Scandentia > Tupaiidae > Tupaia > Tupaia tana. Next base: position 77,853,658 of record JAKSZU010000008.1, read on the forward strand.
GCACTTCAGCAGTATAATTCTTCCCAGAAGTCATTTTTAAAGAACTTAATAGCATATTCGGTTGTTGGAAAAGTCACAACATGTTTTCTATGCAACATGCAAATTCCGCCCGTGTGTGGATGAGTGGGATCTGTGTATTGTAGATGCCGCAACGTGAAGACCTCCAGCAGCTCGTTTCCAGTTCTGCTTCCCAGCCTCCCCAGCTCTCATCTCATTGTCGACACTAACCCTGGCTTCATACTCAAGTCGTTTCCTAACCCAGGTCTCTCTTGCAGCAGTGAAACCTAAAGAAGATGGAAGACACAATGAGTTGGACGAGCTTAAAGATAAGAATGCAAGTAGAGCAGGCAATGAACGAGGTTATAGAATTTTTTTTCTTCCATTCTCATCTGTCTCTCTTTCCTCAAAACAGTCCCAGTAGCATAGCATTGGAACAGGGTTAAGCCGCGTGTACTCTGATGGAAGAAAATAGCATGGGTTCCCTGTGATCCGATCTGTTTGGCCATGAATGTGATGGAATTTAAGCTAGAAACCCACGAAACATTAACGGCAGTGACTTACCAAAGAGGGTATAGATTAATAGGGAAAAACCCATTTTCACTCTTAAGTGAATCCCGGAATTTTAAAGATTTAATATTGTATCAAATAAGTACTCTATTAGTTGGGCCTTTTTTTGTTAACAGCATTTTTTCCTTTCTTTCCTGCTCTTCCCCCTTTCTTCCCTCTTCGTAGCCAGAATAACTGATTGTCTAATATCACCAAGAATTTATCAGAAATTGACTCAGTGCAATGCTCAATGATCACTACGACTTAAAAGAATATATATATTATTTTTTTACATGAAAGTTTTTTAGTTATTAATCCTCTCATGAAAAATCCGCACCATCACCGCAGATAGTCCTTGCAGAATCTTTACTCCTTCGACTGCTCTCCAGTCTCCAGCTCACTTTTTGCCAGCACCAACACTGGCCTTTGCAGTCCCCCTGACTTTCTTCATTCTGTTTTTGCGTTCCTTTGGCTGTTTTCTTAACGTCTTTTTCTTCTCATAAAGGCCATGTCTTACAAGTCTATGTCTGGGTTTGTTTTTCTTCAAATAATCCAAAGAATCGTAAATCATGCCAAAGCCAGTTGTCTTGCCACCACCAAAATGGGTTCCGAACCCAAACACAAAGATGACGTCTGATGTGGTCTTGTACATCTTTGCTAGCTTTTCCCGAATTTCTGTCTTAGGTATTGTTGCCTTCCCGGGGTGAAGGACATCAGTGACCATTTGTTTCCTCTGAAGTAGTCGGTTGGTCATGAATTTCCTGGTCCGGATAGTTACTGTGTCATTCATGATGGCGGTATGTCTTCAAGCAGTCAGGGAGGAAAAGAGCAAAAGAATATATTTTTAACAGTAGATTTAAAAGAATATATTTTAATATATTTTTAATAGAAGAAACTTCACAGAAGTTTCAGATAGGAAGGTAAATGTAGACTCTTGAAAAGACTTTTTACGAACTTGGACCTTAAAACTTTTAGCTGTTTTGACAATCACCATTTTGCTTATGTATATAGTTGGAGCTCTATGGCAAACTAAGACATGGGTTTTTGGTACACAAATAAATTCATGAGGCTCTTACTGTTATTACAGAGCTGTTCATGTATATTCATGTTTAATGAATTGATGTAGGGCTGAATTGTACTCTGATAATTATGGACCACTTCTGATTATCTAGGTGCTGATTAATTGGTCCATGAATTCTCCTGGCCCTTTGACTAATTCCCATCCTCTGACTTGCCTTTTCCTTTGGATGAAAGATTATGCTAATGAGGAAGAGAGTCTAATTTTCACTCTCATGTGAGCAAGCTTTGTTTTACAGCTGGAGAGATCTTAGATGTAAGAGTAGTAGCTACTTGTGGATGTTACCATGATGCAAGTTAGGCTAGAATACTTGAAACACTGAGAGGAAAACTTCTGAGAGCAAAACTCAAAGTTCTTATGTTGTACAAGGGGTAGGGTCTCCAAAAAAATTCATGGAAAATGCATATTATGAAAAAAGTATGCATAGATTTCACATTTTTTGCACCAAAAATAAACTTTTATTAAAGTTTCTCAATTTATTAAAGTTCATTAACTCCATTTGCTATGAACTTTAAAAAAATTGCCTTGTATGTTATGAGCTAATATTTTTAAAAATTCCAAGCTAAAAATATCATATTTTCTTCCTTCAATAGACGTTTAAAGGGGAGAGGCTAACATGGTCAACAATTAAAAATACTTGGAATTCTCAAAACCACCATGTTCTTCAGAGCTTACATACATTTTCTCATTTTGAACATGATAATATTGTTGAGATTTTTGCTAGCAGCAAAGTACATAAATGGTACCATAAATACAGATTAGGGAATTGAGTGAGCCAGAAAGAGATGTAGAGTAACCCATGATGCACCTTGCCCCTTCCTGCTCACTAGCCAGTCTACTACCTGTCTTTTTCTTGTTTCTATTCTTCTGTTGAAGGTCAGGTCTAGACCAGGAGTCACTGGAATGAATGGAACAGACAACTAAACTATGGAACAGAAATGGCCCAAAGTTGGGCAGCGTTAAGGCAAGTGGAAGTTAGTGGTTTTCTCAGTTATACCAGTATCTACAGTCATTGACAGCCTTACGATAAACTCATGCTTGTGGGCATTGGCTGATTAAGCACCCTGTATGAAATGACAGAGTGGGCAGACACTACTTTTCTCTCTTGTTTCTGGCTTTTTACAGCTTTTTCTGGCATTATTTGTTTTTCTTTAGTTCTCTTGCAGCCCTGTAACTTTAGTTCTTATCCCTTTTGGTAAAAGTTTTTACCATATGACTTGATATCATCAAGTAAATCTCTGTATATATGTCTGTATGTTGAGCATGCATATTACATTTTGTTTTTATTAGTTTATAATATACTTTAGAATATTCCTTTCTAATCCAATATACCCCAACAGCACTATTTAAAAAAAAAAAATAGGGTTACTGATTCTATTGACAACCTGAAAATTATCCTTTAAAGAATGTGTATGCATATAAAATTCTGGGAACAATTTCGTGATGTTCATGGACCCCCTAGTACCTACTTATAGATCCAGCTGTGCTCAGATCCCTGTCCCATGATGTCATTTTAAAGTTACTTCCATAGTCACTGGTGATATTTGGAAGTATATCCATTCACCAGGTATGGAATGCCTACTCTGCCAGGAACTGTGCAGGGCACTGAGATACAGTGAAAAAGACTCTGTCACACTCATGAAAACTTTTTTTTCCCTCATGGTGGAGTGTGTGCACATATGTGAGTCTGAGAAGAGAGTTGAGCACCATCTGTGAGGTCTAATCTTGTGATCCCCTTCCTTCAGTCCTCTATCTGGTCAGGTCTTGGGTACTCGCATGTGTGCCTGGCATGTGTCAGGGTGTCTGAGCCAGAGGCTCAAACTACGGCCTCCACATGGATCCAACTTCTCTTGAGCAGCACATTAGCCCTGCGCCTCATAGCCAACTCCACCCATGAAAGCTTAAAGGGCAGTTGAGGAGCCAGACGAACAGGCATTTACAATACAGAATATGCTCTGTAGTAGGAGTACAAGACACATGAGGGGAGCATTTCAGGATTTATTTCTGCTTTGGGGCATCAGGAAATTCTTCTCACAGTAATACCTGAGTTCTCAAGATATAAAGAATGCTGTGAATGGTCAAGAGAGTTACAGACTCATGTGGCAGGTGGAGAAATTTGATTTTATTTGAGTTGGCTTGGATTTGAGTTGAAAGATGATAGAACTGATCTGTAACTGAAAAGTGAATTCTGACTGTAGCATGGAAATGGGTTGAAGGGAGTAGGATTAGAAGCTGGAAGACTATGGGTGTAAACCAGGTAAACAATAGTAGTGATTTTAACTGAAGCCCTGGTCGTGTAAATGAAATGAAGTGGAGGGGTTGAAAAGATATGAACTGGAGACCCCAGAATTTAGTGATCAAATTTGTTCCTTCAGCAAGTATTGTTGAGCTGCTTTCTTAGACACTCCGTTGGGTACAGTGGTGGACACGGGAGATGCCCTGTCTGTCCTGTAGTGGTCATGACCTCAGAGTTTCAGGAGTAGACAGCTCAGTGGACGGTGATGCTGTTCACCAGAGATGGAACAGACAGCTGTCTCAGACCGAAGATCCCAGAACATGCCAACGCTTCTTCATATAATAAATGTCTCTTTTGAGATTTCAGCATGTCCCTGTGTTTGAGAGTCACTTTTCTGCCATAGGGCAGGTGCCACGATGCCCAAGAGTCACTTTTCTAACCAGAGGTGTTAGTGATGGGAGTGTACCCTCTATAAACAATATTCGGGGGAGGAGTTTGAGAGCCAGTGGTATGGGTAGCAGCTGAAGCCAGGAGAGGGATGATATCGTCCAGGAAATGTACCTAGAATGAGGGGAGAGGAGGGCCCAGGATTAGACCTGGCAAAACTATGGGAAGAGAGAGGAACGTGATGATGAACCAGGAGATGTAAAGAACATAAAGCTTGTTCTGAGATGAGCCCAGGGGAACAAAGGAAAGACAGTGTGGCAGCAGCAGTGGCTGCAGGGTATGTTGGAGCACATCTGGTTCAGGATGATAACCTGTGCTTATGCGGGAAACTTCACATGCTCATTGCCGGCTCCACCACCTCCACTGCCCTGTCCCAGATGTATCTCCTCTAAAGATGAATTTAAGAGGAAAAAATCTTTTTTTTGGAGAGGTTTTGGCTATAGGGCATGTGCACTTGCCAGAAAGAGAGACAGAGACATAGAAAGCAAGAAATCACCCTGCAGGGAGATGGCCACACCACAATCCCTTCGCCTCCGTTCTCTTCTCGGGATCTTGGGCATGCACACACATGCACCCAGCGTGAGTTTAAGCCACTGGGTCCTGGACTCAAGCTGTGGTCGACTACATGGGAGTCCAGCAACATCGCCATTACACCAACTGCTGGTCCCAAGGAAAAAGTCCTTATCATGGCAGACAGCCAGGATACGGTGCCATGCAAATGCCTAGCATAAGAAAACTAGGACTTGTCAGCCCAGGATTCATCTCATGCCAAGGGGCGTTGTGCCTAGGAGGTAAATGGAGGGGCTCTGACATGCTCATGATCCTCCCCCAGCTGACAACAGCACAAGCTGGAAAACTGGCTGAACTGTGGTACAGATATGGTAGGGAAGGAGGTGCATATTTTGAAATTTTCAGAGCCCCAACAATTACAGAGGTGTAGATGTTTGCCCTACTCATAACGCAGACATACCCACTCAGTGGCTCAGAGCTTGGCAAGGTCATGCCAGCTGCAGGAGAGACACACTAGCCAGAAGTGTGTCCCAGAGCAGTCATGAGAGGAGAGTAATCTTTAAGCTGAATATATCTTATTTTTTCTTTAGCCTAAACCTTAAAGATTTGATGAAAAAAAAAAAAAACACAAAATTTCGGATTGAACATTCTTAATTCTCAGTAGAGGTTATATAGAGACTATATGGATATCACCAGACATGGAAAAACTTGCCTGTTCAAAAAGGAGACCAGTGTAAACAGCTGTTGCACTTGGGCCCCTTTGAAACAGACCCAGAAGAAATAACCAACCCTTTTTTTTTTTTTTTTTTTTTTAGCTGTAAGTTTCTTTTTTTTTTTTCTCTCTCTCTCTCTTTCTTGAGAGGTTTTTGCTATAGGGCGCATGCACTCACCAGAAAGAGAGACAGAAAGTGAGAAATCACCTCCCATGGGAGATGGCCACGCCGCCATCCCTTCTCCTCCATTCTCCTCTCAGGATCTTGGGCACGCACGCACATACGCCTGGCTTGAGTTTAAGCCACTGGGTCCGGGACTCGAACCGTGGTCGACTACATGGGAGTCCAGCGACATAGCCATTATGCCAGCGGCTGGTCCCTGAGCTATAAATTTCTAATGTACAATCTCATTGAAAATTGAGGAATGATTGCATTGATAAAATCATGAAAGGCAGGCAGGGAAAAGGAACAATCTGAGAATAAAAATAGTTTTGGGAAGTGAACAAATATTGCTAGTTTGGATGGAGGGTAGTTATTCAATAAAACAAAAAATGACTTATAGATTGTGTTAGAGGACAGCTGAGGACTCTAGGTACTGCAGTTTCCAAAGGAGAACTTGAGTACATGGAGAAGCAATATTCAAAAGCAGCAACAGCAGTACTATTAATAACGATAGCAAGTTTACCTTAGCTCAAGGGGATGATGAATATTCACATCAAAGGACTCATGGGTATCTAACAAAATAAAAAAATTATGGTATGTGAATTTATCTAAGTAAAGCTGTTATTAAATAAAAAGAAAATAATGACAAAAGGTTCTCTCTTAAGTATATTCTGACAAAATTGTTATATTTCAAAGATAAAGAAACTGAGCATCCAGATGTGAGGAAGGTGGAGTAGGGGATGCCTGTCTAAGGGAAAAGAATAAATGGAATCCAGTTACCTCATACCTCTACCTGCTAAAAACAATAAATGGCACGTCACCTGAGATGTGAGAGGGGAAAGGTTGTTACCCAGATTTTACAAGCAGCTGAGGTCATCTTTTTTCAAAAGGGCAACCAAAGGGTCATATTTAACATTAGAAGACTCAGAAAATATACCATTTATTTGTATACTTCCCCTGAAAAAAAAAAATGCCAAGGCATGCTGGAGCCCAGCAAGTAATAAGAATAAAGAACATAATAAAGGGAAGAAATTATGATAAGCCTTTTTTAAAGTGGCACAGAATTATTTGTGAATAGCAGTTAACACAGCAGTGAGCCATGAGCTAATGATAAATGATTCCTTTATAAAGAATAATGTGAGTTGAGCCAGTGGTGTAGTGGTTAAAGTGGCTAGAAACCACATGATTGACTGCATGGGGTTTGAGTCCCAGACCCGGCAGCTTGGAAAACATGCCAGGTACATGTGCATGCTTGCCCAATATCCTGAGAGGAGAATGGAAGAAAAGGGATTGTGGTATGGCCACCTACCTCCCCCTGGGGTGATTTCTTATTCTATCTTTCTTCTCTCTCTCTCTCTGGTAAGCACACATGCCCTATAGCAAAATTTTGAAAATAAATAAATTCTAGAAGAGTAATGTAACAGACTAATAACAGAGACCTGCAGTTATAAAGTGTTTCTCAACAATTTGGCAGCAGGAGGAAGACGAAAGAATGCAAGGAGACTCCAAGAATGTAGTTTTATTATTGACATTGATGAGGAAATTTAGGATAAAGAAAGTCTAAAGCAGAGTAGAAATAGGATGAAGAACTTTCTAAGTTACTCATTCTGTTGGCTAAAGAGAAGAGAGGGAAAATGTCATAATCAGTGTGGCTGGGCTGGGGGTGCTTGCTAATCAGTATAGCTAAGGGCCAGCAGAAGTGAAACATTTTGGAAGCATAAGAACACAATATAGGCCCAGTTGCAATGGCACAGCCTCGCAGCCTAGTGCCAGAGCCACATGGAATGCCAGGGTTCAGATCCCACACCAGTCTAAACTCTCCGGGCACAGTGGTCAGAGCACTCATTCTAGTTGACTGGAAGGTGAGGACATGAGGATCTAGGTATGGTGGGACCCTGTTGAAAATGCCTCTCTTTCTCTCACTGGCTTTTGTTCTCTCTCTCCTCCACCCCTCATAATATTTTTTTAATATAATAATATAGCTTAAAGCCAAATGTTCATTACTACACAGTGACTACCCTATTCTGTGAAAAGACAAAGATTTGGATTTTTTTTATTTTAATTTTTTTTCTAAAGAATTTTGGCTTTGATGATTTTCTTTATTGACAGAGAGGAAGTGAGAAATTATCCCCCCCCCCCCCAGGGTGGTGGCCATGCTGCAGTCCTTTCTCCTCCATTCTCCTCTTGTGATCTCACACCCAGCATGAGTTTCAAGCCACTGGGTCTGGGACTCAGACCACGGTCAGCCATGTGGGAGTCCCACACCTCAACTACTATGATGGCCCCAGAGACATTGGTTTTAATATCAGTATGTCAAATCCAAAATTTATGCTTTCTATATAGATCTACTCCAGATGAATTGAAGATTTTGATATTAAGTGAAACCAGACTATGGGAAGAAACAATTTGAGTATTTGTATTATCTTATGTACTGTATTAGACCCTTCAGTCATGTCCAAAGGAAATGTGGGAAGATAGATGAACTGGAGGATAATGTTGCTCCATTTCTGAGACAGTAAGAACAACAACAAAAAAAAAACCTCTTCAAATTTGCAAGCATTCAGCAAAACCTATCATGCTTGCAAAATGTATTTGAAGGTATTAAATACAAAGAACAACTTCAAGGGGTAAAACTCAGCATTGTTATTTGATACTATTAAGTGTCACAGCCAACTTTCCAGCTGTGTTAATCATGTTCACTAACATTTTTTCAAGTGCTTTCTAGGTATTGCACTTGTGCTTTACATGTAGTATCTCATAAAGTACTGACAAAAATATTGCAGTAGGTGCAGAAAGTATTTTACATACAGTGGTTCCTTGATATCTAAGGGCCAAAATCTGCAGATGTTCATGTCCCTTATTTTATATGGTGGTATTGGGGTCAACAAGTGGCATGGTGGCAAAGGTGCTGGACTCCCACATGCTGACCGTTATTCAAGTCTCATACCTGGTGGCTTGCATTCTCATTTTTCTTCTCTCTCTCTTTGGTCAAATTTTAAGAAGTAAATAAATAACAATATTAAATAAATAATTTTTTAAATGGTGGTACTTGTGAATAACCTGCACACATCCTCTCATATACTTTATATCATCTCTAAGTTTCTTATAAAAACTAATGAAATGTAGGTGCTATGTAGTTATTTACTGTATTTTAAATTTTATATTAGTTTTTATTTTTAATATTTTCCTTTTTAAAAAAATTTGCTAGGGAGTGCATGTGCTCACCAAAGTGTGTGTGGGGGAAGAGATGTGAGAAAGCACCCCCATGGAGGATGGTCATACTGCAATCCCTTCTTCTCCATCTCTCCTTTTGGGATTTTGAACACACACACACACACACACACACACACACACACACTTGCCTGGCATGTTTCTCAAGCCACCAGGTTCAGGACTCAAACTGCACAGTCAGCCATGTCGGATCCAGCATCCTTAACCATCATGCCACTAAATGGGCCTTCTCGAATATTTTTGATCTATGGATGGTTGAAAATACAGAAAGCCCCTGGATATGGAGGGCCAAACGATACAGGGCACAGAGGATTGCAGTAGCTTACCTCAGGGTACCAGGTAATAGTTGGCAGAGCCAGGATTCAAACACAGTCTGGTGCCAAAGTCTACTTTCCTAATCATTAGGCTTTATTGAACATGTCTTTGAATTTTATAGTTATGAGAAAAACAAGTTTCTAAAGATGAATTCACAGAGGTGAGAAGGCTAGATTCAGATGATAGCTTTCAGACATCACGGCTGAAAATCCATTTGGAGCTCCTAAGGAATCCTCCTCACCTGCATGTTGTCTGTTTTTAGAAGATATTCATAGGGATTGTTTGAACCTCAAGTTTCATTTGAGTTGACAAAATAGCTTCCAGAAAAATCACTTTGAAAAGTTTTTCTTCAAAACATTTCCCTGTTTACTCAAAAACAAATGAGTGGACTTTGAATACCACCTACTCATTTCATCAACATACATTTGCAGGGCTGGTTTTTCTCCATCTGTGATTATGAACACAAAGTAGTGTGATCAGCTGGGCCCACTGACTTCTCTTTCTCTTAGAGGGTAAAAGATTCCATCAACCAAGAATATCTAGTGTTAATGTTGGTATCATATGATCAATTTAATGGAGGTTTTTTACTCAGGGTGCATGTGCTCACTGGTACTGGGGGGAGGAGGGGACAGAGGCAGTGAAAAGGATAGCAAGAAATCACCCCCAGTGGTGGATGGTCATGCTGCAACCCCTTCTCCTAGTATCTTGGGCACATACGCACACCTACCTGGCATGAGTTTCATGCATCCGGGCCTGGGACTCAAACTGCGGTTGACCACGTGGGAATCCAGCAATGTAACTACACCATCTGCTGGCCCCCAACATGATCAAAGTTTTTAAGCCAGGACATTTTTTCTAAAATCAGACATCTTAATATTTTATGTTTGGGATTTTAAAAATTATTATTTTGAACATTAAAGTCAGGCATGAGATTTGTTTATTTAACAGGACGTGGACTTTTTAAAACATTGAGAAACACTATATTATATGTATGCTTTTTTGGTAGTAAAATATAAATATACAATGAATTTTTAAAAAAGCAGCACGTCCTTCTTCATTATCCCAGTTTTTTGTGTGTTTTGTTTTTGTTATTTTGAACATGGGGTCTCACTGTGTTGTTATCCCCCACCTCAGCCTCTTTTTTTTTTTTTAAAGAATTATTGTAACTTTATTTGTTTATTTTTTTATTTTAATTTGACTACAGAGGGACAGAGAGAGAGAGAGAGAGAGAGGGAAAATGAGGAAGAAAGCTGCCAGGTCCAGGACTAGAACTGCCATCGGCCATGTGGGAGTCCAGTGCCCTTAACCACCACGCCACTTGCTGGCCCCATGCCTCAGCTTCTTGAGTAGCTGGGATGATAGGCATGTACCTCCACACCTCGCTCTTTGTAACAGGGTTTCACTCTTGTGCCCACTCTGGCTCACTATCCTCCTGACTCAGTCTTTCAGTCGGCTGGGTTTACAGGTACGTGCTGTGGGGCCCACCTTTTTAGGACGGGCTGGGAATTGATCCCAGACCTCCCACGTGACCTCAGCCTGATGAGTAGCAGATCTACCATCACGTGCCTCTGTGGCTGGGCCCTCCTATCCCTTCTTACTTTTAATTAATTCAGAAAGGACTAAGATGCTGTTACAGTTTAATAAAGTTAGTGTATCTTTATCAACATATCACCATTGAAGTGTTTATAGCCTAAAAAGGCTATTTGTCTTGTTTTAGAGATTTTTGCTATAGGGCATATGTGCTCAATAGAGAGACAGAGACAGAGAGACAGAAAATGAAAAATCAATCCCTGGGGGAATGACCATGCCACAATCCCTTCTCCTCCATTCTCCTCTTGAGATCTAAGGCATGCATGCACACGCACCTGGCGTGAGTTTAAGCCACCAGGTCCAGGATTTGGACCATGACCATCTACATGGGAGTCCAGCAACATAACCATTACACCATCTGCTGGTCCCTAGAAAGGCTATTTGTAAGTAAACATTTATTAACTGAAAACAGCCCTCTTCCACTTGTTCACTTTTATTCTCACAAATTCAGGTTTGCCTGAGATGATGATAGCATAGTTACTTTTATTCTTACTTATTTTCTCATAGCTCTCTTCCAACCACATCTTTTTATATTTTAAACCAGACCGAATCCTGATTTTTCAATAATGATGTTTATTTTTGACAGTTATAACAATGATTATTATAGTATTATTGACCGGCATAAACTAGATGTTTACTAATTGACAATAAAACAGCATGCAGATACTCTACTTTTATAAAACGGATTTTAATCTGTGGCATAAAAAGAGGAAAATAAAAGGATATGTGTGTAACTACTAATAGTGGTTATCTTTGATGGTGGAACTACAAGTGATTAATTTTATATATATATATATATATATATATATATATATATATATATATATATATATTCAAAGTTTCTATAGTGAAAAGGTATTGTTTCCATAATAAAAAGTTTTAGTAACTTTTTTTTTTTTATTTTTGGAGAGGTTTTTGCCATAGGGCACGTGCCCTTGCCAGAAAGACAGAGAGACAGAAAGCGAGAAATCACCCCCCGGAGGGATAGCCATGCCACAATCCCTTCTCCTCCATTCTCCTCTCGGGATCTTGGGCACACATGCACATGTGCCCGGTGTGAGTTTAAGCCGCCAGGTCCGGGACTCAAACTGTGGTCGACTACATGGGAGTCCAGCAACATAGCCATTATGCCAACTGCTGGTCCCAGTAACTTTTTTTAAAGAATTATTTTATTGAACTTTGTGTATTTATTTGACCATAGAGGGACAGATTGAGAGAGAGAAGGAGAGGGAAATTGAGAAAGAAGTCCACCAGGTCCAGAACTTGAACCACGGTTGGCCATGCGGGAGTCCAGAACTCTTAATTATCATGCCACCTGCCTGACCCAGGCTTTAGTAACTTAATAAAGGGAGGAAAGCAGTCAGCTGTAGGACAAAGTAGACCGATGTCAGTAGCTTTCTTATGTACTACCCATACTTATTAGAAAGTGTCATGGGACAGACAGGGGGACAGAAGAAACCAGCAAACAGAAATTTCTTTCTCAATAAATGAGTACATAAAATATCCAGAAAGGAACTGAAGAAATATGCAGATCTTTAAGAAAAAAAAAAAAAGAAGAAGAAAATTTAAATGTTTCTGAGTTCTGTGAACAATAGATAAATTATATCATGGCTCTAATGGGAAGACTTGGTGGTTTTTAAATGGGAAGATTTGAATATGTTTAAATACTAATGCAAAAGAGAGGAAAATTAAAGTTTACACAACAGTGGAAGGAGTGATATATCTTTAAGTAGGAGTCAACAGAATTTGGTGCCTGGGTAGATACAGAGTTTGAGGACTAGAATATAATATTCCCAAATTTCCAACCTAAGTTTCTGGGCAGAAGAGGATCTCATTAATTAATAATAACAACAACAACAACAAAACCCAACTATGCTTGTCTAAATCAAAAACCATTTACTGAGTGCTAGTTAAGTCAGCTACTTTATGAACTATTAGACAACACGATAGTTCTTGGCACAGTTGGCTGATTTATCTCCACCCCTATCTGCAAGCTGTCTTTATTCTACTTTTTAGACAAAGCAACTGAGGCTTCTTAAGTGCAGTTAAATCAGTTGCCCAAGTTACGACAAGGGCTAAGTGTCAGAGCTGGGATTTGAACTTAGATCGCCTTTTTTCCCATAACATCCCACACTACACTGCCACCACCCTACATGGAACCAAGGGAAGCAGGCTTAGAATTAGGCTTTTTGGTATGCTGAATTTAAGAGATTTACACAATATCTTGTCAATTTGGATGTAAACTATTAAAATATTGCTTGGAATCTGGGGAAAGTCAGATGATAAACTTCCTGTAAAGCTAAGTTCCATCTAAAATAGGTAGATATGATGGGAGCTTCTGTATGAGATGTGCACTGCCATGTTTCCTTGTCTTGAAGGATGTTAACCTGTGTTGTCTCCTAGAGAATTTGAATTAGCAAGTGTCCGGGCATTCTGAACCTTTTTTGTGCTCAGCCCAAAGCCTTGCTCAAACTGGGATGCATGACAGACTCTGACTGATAATGGTTAACCTCTAGCGGCAGGCCTTTTTTTTTTTTTTTTTTCTCCCTCTGAGCAAAAAGAGATGCAATCTTTGTGAATGGGTGTTTGGGGGAATTCCTGCAATATATCTCAGATAGACTGTGAGAGTATTTTTTACTTTCCACTTTAACTCAGATTTGTTCCAGGGGATTTTGTAGCTTCTCAGATGTTATACTGTATGACAAGTAGTAGTAGAATAAACACTAGGTTGGGAGTGCAGATAACATTATAAATATCCCTCTCAGTCTGTCTTGAAAAACCAGCCTCTCATGTGACCTATCTTTATTAAGGAATTGATAAATTAGTATTACGCCTTTCCTCAAGAAAATTTAAGATGAAGTCATATAGGCAGTATGAGTTACAAAATAATTATTAATTCATTTCCTAAATGTTCCACCACTCAAGAAAAATTCCGAGAAAAAAAAATATATTCCATTGGAGAAAACTGAATTGACTTTGTCTTGGTAAAATACTATCATATATTCAGTTAGTTGACAATTCCCACAGGTTTACAGTGGAGACTAGTCTGATGATTATCACATTCCCTTTCAGATCTAGTATTTGGGAAGCAAGTCAGAAAGCCTAGAAGAGAACAAATTTTTTGTGTTTAATGGAGAGTTCCTAAGGCCTATAACTAGGCATCTGTTAATTCAGCAAACATTTCTTTTATTCAGTCAAAATTTACTTTTTAGAATCAGCCTTATAATTTGATCCTTACTGATAACAGATTATTTCATTTCCTTTGACTTCAGTAGTTATATATAATAATTCAAACTGATACCTCTGTTCACATTTGTGTTTTAGTCATGTTTCAAGATGGCTAAAAATAAAGATCTTATGCATTTTTTCATATTCTTTTTAGTGCTAAGTGCACTCCGTGTGTAGTATTTCAGTCAGTAGTATGCCACAGAACATTTTACCAAGACCTGTGCTGGTCTTAAGATAATCAAATTATAATTACAGAAATTACAATTGCTGTAAATGGGACCCAGTCTAGAAAAGTAAATAGTGTCACCTTTGACAAGAAAATGAAGAATGCTCTCTTAGATTCTGAGGTTCAGTTTGCTCTGACTTTGGTTAAAAAAAAAAAAAAAAAAAAAAAAAAAGAAAAAGAAAAGAAAGAAAGGAAGGAAGAAAAGGAAAAGAATTTGAGCAGGTACTTCCCCATATAGCAAATTTTGAATTGTTACCATGTTTTACATAACTGACCCCCATGAAATCTTTCTTGTGTATAAACTTTTATCTGTGTGCCTAAGTCTTCAAGTTTTATGTATTTATTTCTTCCACGAGTACGGAGAAACAGAAAGACTGCACCCCCAACAGAGTCCCTGCATTGTAATCTACTCCCAGCTTCAACTGCTTTATGCTCCTAGATCATGGGCATGGGTGTGTCTGGCTTACTCAGGGAGGCCTCCAGACTTGAACTGGTAACCTTCCCATGTGGGATTAGCTTACAGAACACTGCATTTTACCCCTGCACCACTATCTGGTCCCTGAGTGCCTCAGTTTTGTTATTTTTGTTTCTGTTTTTGTTTTTTTTTCCTTGTGAAATGAAGGCTGATAACTTGATTAGCACACAAATTGCTCCCATTTCTAAAATGCGGTAAGAGTTTAAACCTAATTTCCATTAAGCCTTAATCCTCTGATGTGCCTGGAATCAAGCACCTTGGTGCAAGTGACTAACTATGGAGTTCTCTGGAAATGCTTCCATCCAGGAATGAGTCCATTCACCCAGCAAGCACATGGTGTGTCAGCTCAGTCCTGAAAGAACTCACAGTCTCATATAGGTGGGTGTGGTAGTTTTAAAACATTGAGTTCTTAAATTCTTTGACACCCCTCCATCAAAAGGTGGGATTTTGCTTCCCCTGGACTCTGGGTTCTGTGACTGTTTGCAAATAGAATATGGCAGAACTGATACAGGGCCCAGGCCTTAAGAAACTAGCAACTTCCACCTGTTTTTTGGGATGCTCACTCTTGTAATGCAGCTACCATGCTGTGGTGGAGCCTAGGGTGCCTTGTGGAAGCACCCAAGCAGAGAGGAGCCAGCAGCCAGTACCAGCTCCTCAGCTGTCTGAATTGAGACAACTTGGAAAGGGTCTGTCCAGCTCCAGGAAGACTGCTCTAGCCAATGCTGCACTAAACAGAAAGACAAGTCATCTCCACCTTGCCCTGCCCAAATGGCAAGCTCATGAGCAAAATAAATGACTGTTGTACTAAGCCGTAGAGTTTAGGAGTAATTTGTTGCTGGAACAAGGAGGTAGTCACATAAACAATGTAGAATGACAGTAACAGTGATAGGTACTGGGTATCACGGCAGTACTGAGAAAAGACTCCTAATTCTTTATTATCAAGGAAGACTTCCTGAATAAGAGGACAGCTGAGTCTTGAATGACTAAGGGTTGACAAGGTGCAGGGGTAGAGGGTGGGGCGTTCTGGACAGAGGGGACAACAGTGTGATCAGAAGCAGCGAGGCAGGAGGCAGCATGACATGCATGAGAAATTATGGTCACTTAGGTGTTGCTGGAGCATAAACCTGGGACAGGATGTCCTGATGCAGTCAGGGAGACTGACAAAGGTTGAATCATGGAGGGCTTTGTATGCCAGGCAAAGGCGTACTGTGTGCAGACAATCCAGTGTTTTTGTCCTTGTTGTATGTAGCATTGGAGCCACCTGATCAGGTTTATGTTTTGTACAGATCCTTCTATTGACAGTGAGGAAGGTGGATTTGAGGGTATTAGTACTGGAAGCAGGAAGACCGGTTAGGTGGCCATTGAAGTAGTTCAAGCAAGGACAGTGAGGGCCTGAATTGTTTGGAGAATGGGGAGGAGAAAGTAGAATCGAGAAATACTTAGGGGGTTACAAAAAAATAAGAGGTAAAAAGAACAGTACTTAGTAACTAGCTGTGGGGAGAAAGGGCACCGTAAAGGAAGATCCCAGATTTCCAAGTTTGGTGAGATCTAGATACTAGGGCCACTAGAAGTGCACAAGGGAGAACATGAGGAGAGGTCTCAGGGCAAAGCTAACGAGTTCAGTTCTGACATGTGCTGGATTTGAAGAGTCTGTGATATCCATGTAGAGATGTCAGTGAGGTCATGGGAAATACAAATCAAAAATTAAAGAAAATTTAAACTGCAAATAAAGCAGTCATTGTCACAAAGGTAGTACTTGAAATTACTGATAGACAAGCACACCCAGGGAAGAATGTTGAGTGAAGAAAAGATGACCAAACTCTTGGGGCATCCTGGGGTATACTAGATGTTTAAGGAAAATGAGCTATGGGAGAAATAGGGAAAAGAATGATCTAAGAAGTTCCAGGAGAATCAAGACAGGGTTATTTGGGGCCTGCCAGATGATTTGGGGGTTAAGGAACTGGATCCCGCATGACTGAGTAGGCAGTTCAAGTCCTGGACCCAGTGGCTTGGAAAATATGCCAAGCACATGTGTATACATGCCCAAAATCCTGAAAGGAGAAGGAGTTGTGGTGTAGTCATTCCTCTTGAGGGTTAATTTGTCATTTTCCCCTCTCTCTGTCTCTTTCTCTAGTGAGCACACATACACTATAGTAAAACTTAAAAAATAAAAAATAAGGAGGGGGGAGTTATCTGAGAAACTAAAGGAATATAGTTTGAAGAATAGGATAATCTCCTATGTCAAATGTAAATAACCACTTGGGGCCAGCAGGTAGCGTGGTAGTTAAGAGTGCTGCACTCCCACTTGGCCAACCGTGGTTCAAATGCCAGACTTGGTTGCTTGCTTTCTCACTTTCTCTCTCTCTCTCTCGCTTTCTCTCTCTCTCTCTCTCTCTCTCTCTCTCTCTCACTGTGTCCCTCTCTGGTCAAATTAAAATAAATAAAGTTAAATAAAATAATTCTTAAAAAAATGTAAATAACTACTCAAGTAAAGGTGAAGGTGCATGAGCGATCACTGATGGCTTTAGCCACACTATGCAAAGCCAGTTATCACTGGATAATGAATGGGAAGTATGAAAAGAGACCAAGGGAATGAGAATGCCTAGAGGTAAGCATGGGAGCATGAGAGGGTGTTTGGTTGTCAGTGCTTGTTTTGGAGGAGAGTGGGTAAAAGATATGTAAGTACTTTAATGACACAAGGAGCTCATGCCATTAAAAGGGAAGAGATTGAAGAGAGAAGAATAAGACGTGGTTCATGCAGTAACATCAAGTCAGAGAGTGAGCAGCAGAGGATCAAGGGCAGTCCCTTGATACTGCAGGAATGTAGTAAGGGGGAATGTAGAAGCAAATGGTATTATAGGAGTAGGGCAGGAAGTTGAAGGTCGTAACTGATAATACTATTTTTTTTCTCCTATGATATAGGAGACAAGTTTGTCTACTTAGGGAAGAGAGTTAAGCAGTGATTAATAACTGTATTAAACAAAGTGGTGAGTTTTAGATACTCTTTTAGGGAAATGGAAATAAGGGCTGGCTCACGGTAGGCAAGGTGACCTAGAAGGCCCAGGTGATGTTGGAGATTTTTGTTTTGGTAATCATCTGCATGGTTACGATTTTATCCAAGAGAATGTCCAACCCTGACCTCATTTATCTCCCCAAGGGAAGGCTCCATTGGCCTAAGAGGTGGGGAAAATGGCAGCCTCTGCAGGGAAGGAAGCAGCATCTGGGGCAGGGCTTAGGGAAGAGCCAAATTTTATTGAAGGCAAGGAGATAGGGCATTCTGTGTAAAGCTGGAGGATGCTTTTTTTTTTTTCTTTTTTATAATGACATGAGAGTTCCAGAAAGCAAAACAGAAAAGATCTAGAAGGGAATCAAGAATGAAAAAAGTCATAGATGAGAAAAGGCAGAGGAGTACAAGCATGACAGCAAGGGAAGGAGCTTTGGGGTGTTGGAGTGGCAGTGGGATATCCGTTCTTCAGTGGCCAGAGGTTACATGTAAGAAAGACTTGGTTGGAAGAGATCACCTCAGGTTTCCTTGGTACAAGGCACTGTGGTAACACAAATGACCGGTGGGCCCTGGCAGTTTCTCGTCTGCTCACAGAGCTTTGTAAAGAACTGAGAGTCCTGTGCTGCCAGGGTTGGGCCCCTCTGGCCTTTACTCTCCATTGACCAGCCGTGGGATGCAGATCACCCCAAGGGTCATAACCCTGGGCAAGGTGGCCCTAAGTTTCTTAGCCCAAGAGGACAGAGAAGTGGACCTTCTGCTAGCAGCACTACCAGCCACTTTATTCCAGAGCCTCTGGGCTGTTTCTGACTGTGTCCACCACAGTGGACTTTGGGTGAGCAAGATGTGGGTCTCAACCCTGGTTCCTGCTTCCCAGCGACTTGCTAAGTGGTTGTTAGGCAGACTTTGAGCCTCAGGATCCTCTACCATAAAGTAGGAAAAACTATGTGAGAGCTAATTAAGGCTTGGTTTCCTTATTTGTGAACTAGGAGGAGTAATCTTGCCATCCTTTGGGGGAGGGTGTTAAGAGGACTCAGTGAGATCATAAAGTTACCACAGTACCTCTCACTTTCAAAAACTAAATATTATTAAAACTTACTTAACGTGTCTCACTCAGAGCCAGACTCATTTGCCATAAAAGTTGCTTGATAAATATTTCATTAAGAAATACCCCAGAAAGGCTCAGCGACCATCTCCAGGCCAAAGTATCAATGCCAGAGGTAGAATCCACCGAACTGCGTTTCTCTTGGGCTTGGATGTCAAATCAGGAAATACAGGAGGGCCTAGCCTTGCTCACACGTGCTGGTTGGTGCTGCTACCCCACAGCCTGGGACCACATGAGAGGCCCAGGTTTGCTTCTTGGCTCACCCTGAAAAGCAAGGCCAGGTGATGTGTGCCTGTGGTCAAGGCTGTTGAGGAGACTGAGGCAGGAGAGTGGCGACAGAATACGACTCTTTCTAACACACACACACACACACACACACACACTTCTTTCAAAAGTTAAAAAAAGGGCAGAGATCTCTGTGATGAGTCAGAGTGTAGTAGAAGGGAGTGGCCTTTGTGACTTTACCTGGGAGAATCTGATTCTCAAGGCTAATAAGTCACTGGTGTTAGTCCAGTGTGCAAATTTGTTTTTCAGAACGGAACCAAGAGGATAAAATTAAAGATGAAGTCATCTGAGGAGCAGAATTCCACCAACACAGCACATTAACTGAAGGATGACTGCAGTGTAGGACAGGTTCCTTGATTCATTGAGGCTAAATACATACATATATGACTAGCCTTTGTGTACAATGGTTGTTCTCCCCACTAGATTGGTTTCTAGCTTGTCCTGCCAGCTTCCTTTTTTAGTGGATGTTAAACAAAGGATAATTCACTTTCCCTCTCTGGACTTGAGTTTCCTGTATAAAATGAGGGTTTAGCTGTAGGTAAGCCTCTTCCTAGTCGATCATGGTTTAATTATTTAATTCCAGATATACCTTACAGCCCAGATATTTTAAGGCATGTATGGCTGTGATATACCATAGAGGAATGTATTGAATGGAGCCCACAGAGAAAGGTGTTCAATAGCTCTAACAAAGAAACTTCAATTTACATTTCAGTGAAGAATGGGGAGAAAAATCACTGTTTTGTGAGTCAACCAAAGTACACCATCATCTTCACAGAATTGTGTACATACCTATATCTTTTTGTGGAATCGTTTTATCCAAAATTCATGGTTTAACATCTACTGGCAATCACTGTGTACTGCATACCGTACAGAGCGAGTTTATGCCAGCTAAACTCCAGCTTTGCTAATCTAGGCAAAGAATAGAAAGGTGAACACATTCAGAAGACTGGAAATGCTAAAGCTCTTGTTTTCTGGGGCTAGCAGGTGTCGTGGTGGCTAAGCCGCTAGGCTTCCACATGGTAGATCATGGTTCGAGTCTTGAGCCTGGTGGATTGCTTACTTTCTCTCTCTCTGGTGAGCGCACATGCCCTATAGCAAAATAAAAATAATAATGAATAAAATTAAATGAATAATTCTTTTAAAAACTCCAAAACCTCTTGTTTCCTATCAGAAAACTACAGATATTCAAATATAGCCTAGATAGAATATCCCAAAAGCCTTTATTGTTTATCAAAGCATCTGTCTTTTTACTTTTTCAGGCTTCTATGCTCTATTACTGTTCTCAGGTAATTGGGGTTGTGACTTGAACAGCTTTTGAGAGTTGGCAACTAAATTTTCTCACTGGAGATTCAGCACACATAAAGCATTTTAATATAACTACTTTAGAATTTTTCTTGCCTGAACCATTACACATTTTTACAAAACAAATATTTAATCCTTAAGATTTCATAACGAAGGGATTTAAAGATTAGCTTTGAAAATAGGTCAGGGAAAAACATCTACTTTGGTTAAAAGGTAATCAAGTAAGGAAGTGGAAAAGGCAGCTTAGAGCTTATGAAAAAGGCACTTTAGAAGCTTTTGGAAAACATTCACGAAATGTGTTTTATGAAAGCTGCTGTCTGGATAGCTAAATATCTGAGTCAAACCTTTCTTTTTAGTATTGCCACTCACTCATTCATCCATTCATTATTATTCAGTCAGAGTCCATTCATTCACCAAATATTGCCTTAGACACAAGAGTAACAATGATAAATAAGGCCGTCAGAGCCTACTGTGTGCCAGTTCTTTACCAGGCACTTTGAAACTTGGCACTTAGTGCTTTTAGCTCTGTAATCTGGTGTAACAGGGAAGATGACACCGAGAGCTAGTTTTTTTCCCCAAACACACTGGTATGCTGTGTGATTTGAGCTGAGACCCGTTCTGTGTCAATTTCCTCCTCTCTGAAATGGTATTGCTTACCCTGTTTACTTCACAGCTTTGATGTAAGGATTGAATGAAATAGTTTTGAAAGAGCTTTGGAAAGTATTGGGGGTTATATAAAGGCAAATGGTGTACTTGTAACTGGGGCAGTGGTTTTGACCATTTCGTTGCCTCTGTGGAAAGGGTTGAGGATGAGTACATTTTTATTGTTCTCTTGACCTAGATCTGTGTATTTGTATTATCTTTTCTTCCAAATGCTTAACTACCCCACTTCCTACCCATATGCTGGAGACTTCCTATGAGGTAGTTGGGGAATGATAACTCTAGCAAGTAAAGCTCCTTTAGAAAATTCAGTCCATATACTGCATTAGATCAACAAGTATTGACCAAGTACAGATTCAGGAGTCAGAGAGAGGCATGAAGTATGAAGTGGTACCCATTTTTAAGAAACCTACATTTAAATTTGAAAATTCAGAGCGATCAGATATAAATCATTACTTTCATTCCAGTTTCTTAGGTAGATATACAGTTGGCTCTGTAACATTTCTGAGGGCCAACTCTTAGATGTGGGAGTGTTGATGTATACCTATTGGATCAGGGAACAGATCTTATGAGAAAACTGAAAAATTACTTCTAGCTTTACATGTAATTTACTGCTGGATTCTAGGTCTGCCATGCTGGGGGCTCTGGAATAAGGTAGGAGGTCTGTTTTACCCTAGGGTAAACACAGCCCCGGAGTAACTCACATTCCTTCCCGAATGTCAGCTCTAGAGAATTTTTTATGTTTTACTCACTGTGATCTCTCTGATGCCTGGAACTATGATTAACACCTGGCACTCACTAAAAATGTTTTGGATGAATAAAAGCCATACTCTACCATTTAGAGTTCTGACATGCTGATACTCTAGAGAAACAGAGTCTTGAAGACTAGGATTAGTTATTCATCTCCAGATTTTCCATGTCTGGCACCTAATTGGTGTCCTGAATGTTAGTCAGATGGACACACAGATGGGTGTTTACCCAGGACCCTGATGGATACCCCGAGATCAGGACTTCCCTATCTCTCCCTTGAGTAACTTAAAAACTTTAAACAACTCCCAGGAAGACTAAGCCATAGCCTGAAGTGGCCTGCCACAAATAAGAAATTGCATGAAAGTTTTTCTTTTGATCTTGACATTTTTGTTTATTTTCTGTTTTCTGCTCCATTCATGTTCCTTTCAAAAGATAGTCCTCAAAAGGATGGATAAAATTGATATTCCGGGAAGATACATTTGCATATCCTCTGTGAGGTTCTATCTGCTCCTTCCTTCCTTCCTTCCTTCCTTCCTTCCTCCCTTCCTCCCTTCCTTTCTCTTTCTTTCTTTCTTTCTTTCTTTCTTTCTTTCTTTCTTTCTTTCTTTCTTTCTTTCTTTCTTTCTTTCTCTTTCTTTCTTTCAAGAATAATTTATTTATTTAATTCCATTTGCTATTATATTTTTTAATTTGACCAGACAGAGACAGAGGGAGGGAAAGCGAGAAAGCAAGCTTGCAGTTCAGAACTCAAACCCTGGTCAGCCATGTGGGAATCCAGCTCCTTCAACCACCACGCCACCTGCTGGCCCCGAGGTTCCATCTACTTGTGTCATCTGCTCCCAGTGGCACTTTTCTATGCAGCATGTCCCAGGACGGGGCAGAATGTCCTGAAGCTACTTCAGAGCCATGTTAGAGTCTGAAAGGCCCAGAAAAGATTGCACAGAATAGGAGACAAAACTAGGACAGTTTGCTAGAGTTATTTTCTGGGTGTTTTACTATGTTATCTTTCAGCTCCTTAACTCTCCCAACTCTTTATAAAATGATAATACTAAAAGATGTCCTTACCTCTTCCATTGCCTTGACTTACGCCAGTATCTCATTTTATCTTTATGACAACCCTGTACATGTAGTGTTTCTTTGTTTTCCTTGTTACTATTTGTACAAATGAGATATCTCAGACCAGGAACCTCTGGTGAGGCACTCACCTCAGGCACAAAATTTAAGTTGTGCCAAAACTCACTAATCAAGGAAAATGAAATTGTTAAAAAATGCAGGATCTGGCAGGGCTAGGATTAAGGCTAGGCATGTAAGGTGAGTCATGAAAGTGCACGGCTGGATCCTGGCTTTACTTAAACTTTTATTTTGTTCATTGTGGATTTTCTTGCATGAGTTTTGATTTTTAGATAATTGCAATAATCTCACTCTAGTCTTCCCTCGCACTGGTCCCGGTCCTGCACTACAGACAAGCCCTGAGGTCATGGTTTCTATGTATTAATAGCAGACCTTGCATTTGAACTAGTTCTCTTTTTATCATACCACTTAGCCAAGTGTCAGGCCTCACTTTCCTGAGTATCTATTGTTCTTTTGTTGCTGATTTTGAACTTTCTTAGGCTTATAAGCTCTGTTAGTTAAGAATGTCTTTCATACCTCCCTGTGCATTTTAGCTTCTGTATTGTATTTCATGCACCCTCTCTTGTTTTAAATTGTGGGATTTGTAAGCACTATTGGATGAATCTTTCTTAAGAACACACTGCAAAATAGTTGCCTTGGCTAAAACTAAATTGTATGAACCAAATTAAGAACAAGTGAATATAGTGAATTCTGCACGAGACGGTGAGGGGAATTTATTTCTTCAATACCATCAAATGGTAGAACGAAACACTGGCTAAAATAGCAACTATGAATTCAGCACCATGTCTTTTAAAGTCAAAATTCCAATATACTCTGCTCTTTAGTGAAAATTTATAATAAAATAGTCATAATAACAAAACAAATACAGTTAATACTTTCTAGACTCACCTTCCATAGGGTGAAGTGCATCACACTTCATGGAGATATAAATGATCTTTTTCTATTAAGATTTTGTTTTTCTAAAGTGTGTATGAATTGGTCCTATTCTATAGATGGACAGAACAGAAAATTCTCTCCATCTAATCATTTTCCTCACAGTGGGCCTGACTTCTAAATAATTTTCATGCCTTCATAAGAATTTCAAGTCCTGTATACCTATTGAGAATGAATAAAAAAGGAGTATGGGGAGTTTGGGATTAGAAATGGAAGGTAAAGTAAGAGTGCAGTGGAAGATTTTGTTTTTCTTTAAATTACATCTTAGTGAAGGTAAAGGGTGCTGAAGGCAAAGAAATTACCAATTGAAATTATATTCCAGTGTCTATTAAGAAGGAAGGAAAGATGTTAAAAGTTACTGTGTCCCTGGGAATATCCCAGGATAAAAATTCTGATTCATAAGTAAAGGTACTGAATGTTCATTGGGGATAAGACACAGAAGCAGAAAAGGACCCCTCTCCCAAGCATATGTTCTCTTTATTACTTTACTTTAGTAAGACAAGTACATACGGAGACTTACATTTCTTTGGTATTTTTATGGGAACTTGTGAAAAGTGAGACTAGAAGGTCCAAACTGCTGAGGGAGTTTGCTGAACTATAGAAAACTTTTGAATCAGGATGGCCTAATCAAATTCATATTCCTGAAAGTTTAATCTGGTGGCATCAGAAAGGAAAGAGAAGAAACTGGAAGCAGGGAGAGTATGTCTTTGTGTGTTAAAACAATGAGCATATTTTGAGGAGGTCCACATTTGGTTGCTGGAATTAGAAATGAAGGGGACGAGCTTATGAGATATGTGACAGAGGAAATCGGTATTTAGTTACTGGATTTCTACTGGGTGTTGGGAGGTAGAAGCGGTTAAAAGGAAGAGATTAAATTCATGAGTGCC
The DNA here is from genome assembly GCA_026018925.1 of Tupaia tana. Lineage (NCBI taxonomy): Eukaryota > Metazoa > Chordata > Mammalia > Scandentia > Tupaiidae > Tupaia > Tupaia tana. The sequence goes on from JAKSZU010000008.1 coordinate 77,878,469, forward strand.
CTAGATGATGATCAATTCATTAACAAAAAAATGCAAAGAGAACTATTTAGAACAGAGAAGAAAAGATGACATGATCCATTTCAAACGTATTTTCTTGGAAGCAGTGAGGTGATGAGCAGTTAAAATATCCCCTAGGGATGTAGACGTGGAATCTAGGAGAAAGATTAGGGCTGAAAATGAAAATTATTTTGAAATCGCATATCTTATTTACTGTTGAAGTCTTAGCAGGAACAATAGAGAGGGCTGAGATGCGCACATACGCATTGGCCACAAAGAGGAACGAATGTCATAGGAGGAGTGGTCTGAGCTGGAAGAGCTACGAGATCCCATATAAGTGTGGGAGCCAGGGAGGAAGTAGTTTCAGGAAGAGATTTCAACCCAGATCTAACTCCAAAGTCAGCAGTGCTTGTGGATCAAAACTCATGAGTAATCACAGGAGTTCTCTTAAACAACAATTGAGATCCAGGAGGAAGAAGAGAGTCAAAAAAGTAGGAAGCTAAAATAAGAGGAGGTTCTTCTGAATGACCATGACATGAACTTTAACCAAAGTTAACATGATGATATCTTTCCAGAATGGAGAGTAGACATTGAAATCTCTCATTAAATATATATATATTTATTTTTTAGGTTTTTGTCATAAGGGTGTTGTGTACTCACCAGAGAGAGATAGAGCGAGGAAAGGTGAAAAACCACCCCCTGGGGGAATGGCCACTCTGTAATCCTTTCTCCTCTTAGGATTTTGGACACACACACATACAAAATGTGTTCGGCATGATATTCAAGGCACTGAGTCCAGGATTTGAACTGTGGCTAGCCATATGGGAGTCCTGTGCCTTAACCACCATACCACCTGCTGGCCAAAAAGCCTGCATATTTTATCAGCTCCAAAGAATTTTTTTTAATTGACAAATTTTCAGGGCGAGATGATGGTGTTTTTAAAAACCATATTTTTAAGTTTTCATAATTCTCTCTTTTTATTTCCACAAAATATGAGCTTCTCATGTGCAGCTGTCTTTGTTTATTACCTAAAGTGGATTAAGATATGTTTACCTTTTCCACTTTGAGTGAGAGAAACTGGCTCATACATGGCTGATTTTGGTTTTATATGTCTGGTAGCATTCCAGAGGAAGGAAGTAAAATACTATTTAACTTTATATCTATGGCATAAGAAAAATCATGCCAAAAATGATGCTTCTCTGTATTCTGCTCCCTGCTTGATTAATTTATTTCCTGTATCTGTCATTACTTTGATGAAAAGAATTTTTTTATAGCAAGGATTCTGATAGATGGGACCACTCAATGATCATAGCATTCTACAACATCACTAAGACTCTTTTTTTAATGCTTTGAGTATTTGCTTCTTGGCAATTGTTTATAAAATCTGGTTAAACCCTAAAAATTTTAAAGGCAAATTTAAACCACTTAGGTCTGTACTGCAAAGGATAGCTGGTTGACTTGAGTCTCAGTAATAAAATACTGAAGTCAGTATCATCACCTATGGTAGAAAACATCAGCCAAATTAATTGCCCAAAAGCCTTTTACCAAGGTGAGAGTGTAACAAAATAAGTTAACATAACTGGCTCACTTGTCTTCTGGAAGCCTTCCTTCACTCAGTCACTCATGGAATACTTAGTGAGTACACATGTACTTTATGCCAGCCACAGTAAAGGACAGTCACTTCCCTTTGGATTCTTTAAGACTAGTGTTGAAAGAACGACAATTTTACTACAGTGTAGTAAATGCGTGTCAGTAAGCATAGGGAGTTATAGGAAGGGAGAGTGTGATTAGAATATAAGGAGAAAGGTGAAAAATGAAGCTGGAGAGAGTGCGCAGCATGCAAGAGATAGTTTGTGAAGTTGTTTGGTAAAAGTGAATTTTGTCCCAAAGGCAGTGGTGTGTATTGAATTGTTTTAAATAGAAGTAAGTTGGAAGAAGCATTGTGTTATATTCAGGGTTGTGTAAAGAACAGATTTAAGGTGGGGTGCAAGCAGACCATTTGTAAGATTATTGTGATTGAAGTAATGGAGGAGGGTCTGAGTTAAGGTATGATCAGAATGGACATGAAGAGGAGAAATTGAGTTTGAAAGATGCTTGGAGGTAGTAATCGCTCAAATGGAAGAGATAGGAGGACATAAAAGACAGGGTAGAGTCAAGGATAAGTTTCTGGCTTAAACACCTAGGCAATGGGGGTATACCTAAGACTAGTGTCAGCCCTTGGCTATCTCTAACATGAAAGATTACGGCAGCTGAGTCATCGAAGGCTGAGTCAGTCCCTGACATGAATCCTACCTGTTCATCTTTGAAACCAACAATGAACTGGCTTTTGGCCTCTTAAAACTGAGACCTTTGGAACAGTGCTGAATAGGTATGAATCAGGTTTCATAGGTAGGAACTCCTTGGGTTTCTACATCAGGGTTCTGGAGGATGCATGCTTGGTTTTATTACAGCAGGAAACCTGTTTGATACTGGTTTTCAGTCTTGCTTTTTAATAACTCTGTAATCATACATATGTTTTATGTTCACTGTGATAATGATTATTATATTTGGCATTTTATATCTTCAAAAAACTCAAGAATTAATCTGCATAATATCCCTGTGAGTTAGTAAGTGGGAATGACTCCCCCATTTTCCAGATGGTAAAACCCATGCTCGAAGAATTGCCCAAAGCTGTACAGCTTCACACTGACAGAAACGAGTTTGAATCAGCAGTTTTATGTTACCATACTTATGTGAGAAGTTTATTCTGAGTCCTAACTTACCATACCATGTTTGCCATTTCACTTACTCAAAAATCTCAGCATTTCCATCTAGAAAATGGTAAACAACATATAGGAAAGAGTGAAGGTGACCAAATGACTAAGTCTGGCTTATGGGAAGGAGAGGGTAGTCATATAACTGGCTCCCAAGTCCTGGTCTATCCAGGGGAAGATTGTTCATTTTTCCAGTGGAACTATGACATCATTTCAGCTAACAGGCCAGTCAGTCATTGTGTCAGAGTCTCTTGTGACATTCTGTGTAACTTTAACACTTTATACAGCAGCAATAAAACAGTTACAGAAGTTGAATTTAAAAAAAATAAGACTATGTAATATGGTGGGAAGAGAACTGACTTTGGATTTCGAGCTATGTTGAAATCTCTCTCGAGAGTGAGCTAGATGACATTGAGCAGAAAGAATCCTTATTGTATAGTAGTGTGGGAAGGATTAGCTGTTGATGTATTTTTTTTTTTGGAGAGGTTTTTGCCATAGGGCACGTGAGCTCGCCAGACAGAGAGAGACAGAGAGACAGAAAGCGAGAAATCACCCCCCAGGAGGGGATGGCCACGCCACAATCCCTTCTCCTCTGTTCTCCTCTTGGGATCCTGGGCACGCATGCACACGCGCCCAGCATGAGTTTTAAGCCACCAGGTCCAGGACGCGAACCGCGGTCGACTACATGGAAGTCCAGCGACATAGCCATTACACTAACTGATGGTCCCAGCTGTTGATGTATGTTAACTGCCTAGCAAGGAACCTGATAGTTACTGTATCATAAATGGTTGCTGTTATTTTTATTTTCAAAAACAAAGAGTAATATTGAAAGGACCATTGACTTCTCCATGGAATGACCAGTCCAGATAAATTCAACTGTTGAAGTATTACAACCCACTAAAGAAGCCAGTGAAACATTTTGATATTGAGTCAGTCAGATCCTAGTATTATCCCTTGTTCACTGACAAATATGGGAAGGTAATTTCAGTAGGTCAGCCATCAGTGTGTGCCTTCCAAAACATTATAGTCATGTTACAGTAAACTTTTTATATTTGTTGCGTCACAAAGATTTATTGAAGTGATAAAAGTTATTATGGAAAACAGTGTGCAGTAACTATGGTAACAGTTATTTGATCTCACAGTAATTAGCTAAGCATTTAGTTGCACAATACTTTCACAATGCCTTCCTGGCTAGTTCATTAAACAAAATTAGCTTTTGTTTGAACTGCCTTCCTACAGCGTCCTAAATTTGATTTCGGTTCAAAAGAATTGGAAAGTATATTTAAAACTACCTTTCCAACATACAGTTTATGGACATATTTGAGGTTGCAACTGGTTTTTATTTAAGTCTCTATTTATACTATAGTATGATCATAATTCATTGGATTACTCTCTGAATTTTCCTTGATTTAGCAGAGTGGACTAAGAAGTGAACGATAAAGTTTGAGACCAATAGCTTAATTCTGGCCTTGTCTGTAGCTCTGATTACAGACAGATTGGGGTCAGTTGGTATTCTTCCTTGCCTTCGTTTCTACACCTGTGACATTGATGTGCTCTATCTCTGTCATAAGTGGTTAAGAGTCCCAAGATCACACAGATGTGGTCATCTCATGATAATCTGCTTGTTTCCTGGTGGGCCCTGGAGCGAGAAGGTACCCAATCTTCTCTAAGCCCTCCTTCTTCAGGTGCGACTTCTGCCCTGGTCAGTGTAACTTGTGCTGTGTTCAGTACCTCTCTTCTTGCAAGGTGGAACGTATGTGATGATTCACTGAAGTGGTGATGTCATTCTCAGAGGACTTCTAGAGCTCCTGAGACAAGAGCCTCTCCAGCAGGGGTTCTGCTCCACACCTCCACCCAGCTCACTCCCAACACACAGCTAGCTGAAGCTGAATCCAGACTTTTTGGCCGATTGGAGATCCCAAGCATAAAAGAAAGCTCCAAACAATCAGGATTTCAAAATAGACAAATATAAAAGTGAGACAGAAAAAAATTGCTTTTTAACCTATTTACTAAAACAGAAGGGATTCTAAAATAAATTAATAAAAAGAAGATTTTTTGCAAACTCAGTAATTTTTTTTTGTTTTAATTTTATTTTAATTCCTGTCAACTCAGTGATTTTTTTTTTTTTTTTCACTAACTTAGCTTTAAAACTATAGTGGCTTTTAAAAACTAACTGCAAAAAAAGGAAATGCTGGGCATGGTACACCCCTGTAGTCCCAGCTTGTTGGGAGGCTGAAGCAGGAGAAGTGAGTTCTGTCTTTAAACCTCCCCCCACACACAGATACATATCCCACACACCAAAACAAAAACAACTGATTGCTTTCTGAGTTGTGAGTCAAACTCTTCTCTCAACGTCACCTACCAGTTTTCAGTTGGGTAGGTATTTTTGCATATGGCCCATAACATTTCTAATTCTATGCATATTTAATTGCCTAAGTAGGTTATTCTATTTTTATAAATCTTTTATTTTAACTTTATTTATTTACTTATTTTTAATTTGACCAGAAAGGGACAGAGAGAGAGAGAGGGAAAATGAGAAAGCAAGTCGCTAGGTCCAGGACTTGAACTACCATCTACCATGTGGGAGTCTAGTGCCCTTAACCACCACACCACCTGCAAGCCCCAAGCTTTTCTTTTCTATGTAGGATAAGTGCATCTTCATTTTTACTGACTAGGTATAGAATTCTAATGATAAAATTTTATTTTTTTCTACCTGAGTCCTGGACCTGGTAGCTTGCTTTATTGCTTTCCCTTTCACTCTCTTTCTCTATGTCTCTCTCTAGTCAAATTAAAAAACAATAATGATATAATATGGAATTAACTAAATAAATAGTTATTTTAAAAATAACAATCATAAAGTAATAAGTTACTCTAGGTGGCTTTAGCACTCAACTCATTCTTTTTCCCTGTCTTTCCCATTCCTGCCCTTTTTTTTTTTTAGAGAGATTTTTTGCTATAGAGTGTTTGCCCTTGCCAGAGAGACAGAGAGAAAGAAAATGAGAAATCACTCCCTGGGGGATGGCCACACCGCAATCCCTTCTCCCTTCTCCTCTCGGGATTTTGGGCATACACGCACACACACCCAGAGTGAGTTTTAAGCTGCCAGGTCAGGGACTCAAAACCACAGTCGACTACATAGGAGTCCAGTGACGTAACTATTATACCATCTACTGGTCCCCCCATCCTTGCTTTTATACTGTATGATTTTTGCATCTCAGCTGATGTCAAGGCCTCTAAAGTTCTCCATACTCTCCTTCTTGTCCACATACTCTCACTTCTCGCAGAATGGTATCTTTCACTCCATTTGGAAAACACTTGATGTCCTTTGATTGCAACTCTCATTGTAGCTTCTGTAAAACTTTCCTCAATTTCTCTCACACCTCTCTATTAGCTCTCTCTCCAATGTCATTGTACCTTATTTGTGGCCACACTTACCACCATACACTTTTGTTGTAACTTTTGATGGTTAAAAACTACCTTGCCCGGTGGGCTGTGAACCTACCAGATGAGTACCGCTCTGTATTCCTCCTGGAGTATCCAGCATGTCAGATCTTGCCAGTGGACAACACCAAGCCCCCTGAGTTTCCTCGTCTCACCACTGCTTACTTTCTTGAGTTCTGCTCATTTGTATTTTCTGGGCTGCTCAGCCCAACTACACTGGATAGTTACCCTCTTCAGCTCCTCAAAATCTGCATTCCTTTTCTCTAGACCTATGTATAGGTCTCCAGTCGCTCAGAACAAAAGGAGAGATAGCACTATTTATTGAGCCACCGGATGTGTTTTAGTGACGGTACACTGTGCTTCAGTCATTCCCTCAACCCTATGAAATAAGTACTAATATCCAGATCTTTTATTTTGAGAAACGAAGGTTCACAAGGAGTAAATAGCATAATGAGCCAGTGATGGGAAAAGTTAGTATTCGAACCCAGGATTCCTTGCCTCCTTTACTTTTTCTAACTCATTAACTCTTTCCTGGTGATTTCAGCCTAACCTAAATTCCACGCTTACCAGTTCATTAGGGCAGTCTCCAGCACCCTGTGTTTCATTGATATTGTGACCTGCTGTGCCATCAGTCAGCCAGAGGTCAGCCTTCCAGTCTGGATCTTCCAGTCACTTCTAGTGCTCTAGGTCTGCCAAAGAAGTACACTGGTTCTCCCAGAAGTGGCATCTTCTCATCAAGATAGGCTGCTCAAGTTCATTTACGTAAAGAACGTTTAATCCATCGCTCACATGTCACCCTCACCCCTGCAATGCCCAAGACTAACACAGTCGTGAGTATCATTCTCAGTGACAGCCTTCCAGAAAACTCAAGCAGAATTGAGATAATAGATAAACCCATTTGTCACTCTGCTCCAATTTGCTGATGCTCCGCAGTTTTCCTCTTCTCTGTTGGTTTTATCACTTATATTCTTTATCCCTCTTCCTGACTCCTGATGAATTGGATGACCTGTTTTCTAGACACACCTTTTACTTTGCTTTTGTTCATGCTGAGTTTTCTACTTGGCCCAGCTTCCTCCTGTCCTGTAGAATAATTAATAATAGAATAACCGCATTTTTTTCATAAAGGCAGACTCCTATGGGTGTTGCCCTTTGTTGTATTGGTAGTGCCTAGTAGTATCTGACATATGGTAGAAGCTCCATGAACATTTGAATAAAGAAGGAAGGAAAGAAGGATAAATGGAAGGAAAGGTAGGTTTAGCATAGATACTGTGTCATACACATAGTTTTGTTTGTTTTATTCTAATAACTCAGTTGTGCTTGTATTATTATCCTTATTAATAGAGTGAGCAAATGGAAATTCATAAAGATGCTCTACTGGTATGTGGAAGAAATTCTATCTCTCTTGGAAAGCTTTTATTATTCTCTCAGCCCTGAACTGTGGCACTCACTGCACAACCGTGAGGGACACCTTTCATATAGATGGCATTGTCAGTGGCTCCCCCTGGAGTTGAGCACTTGACGACCCTGAGAATAACTTCTTCCTTGGTGTTCTGATAATATAGCAGTTTTCTGTTACTCTGCCTTATTCCTTATGTTCAAGTTCCATTTCCCTTACTAGGTTATGAATTTCCTGAGAAGACAAGTACTTTCTTCATCTTTGTGTCCCCTGTGGGTCATACACAAAGGGATTCAGAATGGCCAGCTGTCCTGTCTGTTGTTTTACTGGTATGGAGGTTCTGCGCATCTGTCCTTCATCCTCTTCCTCTCCTACCCCAGCCCCACCCCTGCCACCCTGCACCTTTCCTGCTAGTACCTGAGGAAGGTGTCCCTTCCTCATTGACGCTCAAACACAGAAAAATACAGTATCAAATGTAAGTGTTTGCACAAATATAAAACGAAGTATTTTGTCACCTTTAAATCTTAATTTAGCAATGATTACTGAGAAGCTATAGCAAACTGTAAATTAAATGAATAATAGCCAGCAGCCAAATAATTTCAAAAACAAAAACACAAAAATTCTTTAAAAAAATGTTTTGGGGGACCAGCAGTCAGCGTAATGGCTATGTCGCTGGACTTCCGTGTAGTCGACCGCAGTTCGAGTCCCGGACCTGGTGGCTTAAACTCACGCCGGGTGTGTGTGCGTGCGTGCGTGCCCAATATCCCGAGAGGAGAAAGGAGGAGAAGGGATTGCGGTGTGGCCATCCACCCGGGGGTGGTGATTTCTCGCTTTCTGTCTCTTCTGTCTGTCTCTGTCTTTCTGGCAAGCGCACGCGCCCTATAGCAAAAACCACTCAAAAAACCCAAAAAGTTTTGTCCCCCCAATTTTTTTAATTGGCTTATGAATGCATCTTTTAATATGTTTGATACAGTGTCAATGGAGGAGGCTCCATAAACCTACTTGGGATCTTTAAATTGCCTGGATCTGCAGTACTGTATACATAGCCCAAGAAATATTTGCTGGACTGTAATTAATCATAGTTAAACGATGATGGTGTTTGTTGTTGTAGAAGTGAGGAAGCATGGGTATTTTATTTTATTTATAAGAAAGGAAAAGAATTATGGGAATTCACCCAGCGTGTGTGGAATGCATGCCATATTCCTGCAAAGATATTGAGCAATCTCTAGGGCCCTGCAGTGGCACCAGTAAGGGCCTCCTGGCCTTACTCTCAGATTTACTGCCACGCTGGCTGGTTCCTTCAGAAGGAAGGAGGTGGCGCAGAAACCCTGTGGGCAGACTCTAGAGCAGAGGAAACAAAGGCATGCTGTTGCCAGTCCTGGGAATAGCACGGGAGCAAAGGCTCAAGCCTCACGCGTGCTGTTGACCACGAGGCATGCCGGACTGGCCTTTCCACTTGCCCCTCACACTTGGGTGACTTGGGTGACTCAAAGTACTGAACCATTGTTTTAGAGGCTGATGATGTGGCACCCGTGTTGACAGTATGGCCGAAATATTTTCTGTGCAATAAGTACTGAATATTTCAATTTGCGTAGTTTTTTTTTTTTTTTTTTAAATATGCTCTTACATTAATCAGGAGGGTCTTTTTTTTTTTTTCCTTTTTATTTTGATGTTGTTTGGGTTTTCATTCTGTAATATAAATTACAATTCCAGAAGTTGAAATGTACTTTAGTTTGTTCAAAACCTGATGTAGACCTTGATAGCTTTCACTAGCTGTGCATCATGTTAGTATGCTTTGCTACCGAAGGGTCATACCTAATGTTATCTCCCTCCCAAGCATCTAGGGAGGATTCACCTCACAGTGAGAACCAGGATGGCATTGGGATTGAGGCACATTTAGCTGGAAGTTAGAACCGTAGTCAGGTGTGAAAATGTAAAGCCCTATTAAATATGTTGTTTGTCTAATCGTTTTAAAACATCAACTACAATCGCCACAAAAGAAGTTTCTTCTTTAATAAGTGGGTTCATGTGATCTGTCATCTCCAAAAATTTTGAGTTGTCATTTAAATACATATGTATTTTTCAGAAGAAATCATCAAACAGGACATTCCACTCATATTACAAAGCTATTTTGGGGGTAAATATTTTGATAGATGTGGTTCAGTGCACCTGGGAGCTGAGACATGGCTGAGCCTGAGGCAGTTAGCACAGATGGAGCCCTGAGATATGTCAAGGGTTGGGTTTTTCCCCTGCATGTGCTGCAAATGGCTGATTATGGCAGCACGAACATTAACATTTTCTTTTTTGTTTTTGCCAGAGGGCATATGAGCTCACCAGAGACAGAGAGACAGAGAGAAGGAGAGGGAGAAGGTACCCTCCACTGGGACAAGGTCATGCCATAATTCCTTCTTCATTTCTCCATCCTATCGGGATTTGAGCCATGTATGCACATGCACCCAGGATGTTTTGTTTCAAGTTGCCAGGGCCAGGATTGGAACCACTTATCACCCATGTGAGATCCAACTGCCTTAACCACCATACCACCTGACTGACCCCCCAGAAAAGTAGCTTTCTTACAAGAAATGGTCTCATTATTTAAGAATGATGACAGCCATACTAGGACTTCTCTCACAAGTCAATTTAACAAGGGGTATGTTATAACAGGAGTATTCTGTTAAGTAAGGTACTAATTTGTCACACGGAGATCCTCTTCCCCAGCCCTCCAGCTAGTCAGGATCTTGAGTGTATGCATCCCCAATGTGTTGAATGACATGTTAAAACTTGTAACACTTTTTTTTTTTTCCTTTGTGAGCTAAGGTCCTGTCTTTCACAATCTTAAAAAGGTTGTCCTTATGAAGGTGACATTATTTTTATTCTTTAATAGCAGAGGAATAGTAAAGCAAATATAGTAATCTGCTCTCTTCCTAATTCAGGAAAAAATAAAAAAAAAACATGAATCATATAACTATGAGCATGTTTTTTGTCTTTTTAAAAATTTTCCCATTGGAATATAAGTCCTCCAATGGTAAGAACTACCTTTGTGTTTTCATCCAGTGGTTGTTGACTAAACATTGAGGGACTCATTATTAAGAAAGTGACAGTTTTCTCTCTTTCTTTTTTTAATTACCTAATTACCTGTGTGTGTGTGTGTGTGTGTGTGTGCGCACATGTGTGTGTGCTCACCAGAGGGAGGAGCATCCCACTGTGGGGTCCGGTCATACCTTCACCCCTTCCTCTCCACTCTCTGTCCCATCAGGATTGGGAAAAAATATGCATCTGGTGCACTGTTTGAAGTTATTAGGGTGAAGATCACATTGTAGTTGGCAGTGTGGAATCTGGCTCCCTTAACCACTCAGCTGTAGGGTCAACCCAGCAATTTTCTTGAGTATCCCAAAAGCTGTCAGTAAACAGAATGATAAAGGTGATTTAAAAACAAAACAAAACTATCTTTATCGACAACACTAGTAGGAATGTGGGCAGTATGAGCCAGTTAACAAAGTTACCAGTCTCTTCCGTGCAGTTGGTGGGAGTTGGCTCACTGTAAATTTAGTCGTGTTTCAGGGGAGATATAGGCCCAAGTAGTTCCTCAGAGAGACTCTCCCTAAATTCAGCAACTGAATTTGATTTTCCAGAGTATTTCTAAACTGATGAAATGTTCTTTTTTAAAACCATTTACCTAAAATGTTTCTGTGATTGCAACATCCCATAAGCCTATTATGTTCTTTTATTGAACAGTTTTATTGTTCTGTGTGCAGACTGCTTATTTGAAGCAGTAAAGCTGGGTTGACTGCAGACCTAACAAACAGGGATTTTTTTTTTTTTAACAGTGAGAGAAACTACATATTTCTATCATAATTTCTAGTATTAAAAAAAAAAAACCTTGTTTAGAAATGGTCCTGTTAACCCCATTAAGAAAAAAAAAAAAGTTCTATACTTGAAATCCAGCTGATTACAATCTAAAATGCTATGAAATATGTGATGCTAGCAATGATTCTGATCTTCATATGGTTTTAACTTTTTGTTTGAGACCCAGAGTGGAGAAAGTGCTTAAATGTCTGTAGATTCCTTATTTAACACATAGGATTCAATAGCAAGTCACTGACGAATTGAGGAAATATTTTTATTACATTATAAAGTCCAAAGTTTGGTAAGGGAAATCTTGTTATAAACCCGTATAGTCCATCTGTAATTATATTTGGATTGAGTAAACAGGTTTAATGTAGTAATTTCTCAAATGCAGATCTGTTGCCCCAGCTGCTGCCCCACAAACTTCCTGACTTCCTGAATAGGAGCACAGCTGAGAAGACCACAGACTTTTTCAGGAAGAACACTCTGCCCACCTACCCAGAATGGGTCAACAAATGCAGATGTCAACTCTTCTTTTTGCCTGCAGCCCTTGTGACAATTATTAGCAGATTTAAAGAATTCAGACCTGTGCCGCTGACAGCCTTTCTTCCTTAGGCGATGTGGCTGAGATATTGTTAGCCATGTGCCGGAACTGCGGAGTACCGCAAGCACCAGCACAAGTCATTAGACCTGCCAGTAGAAGGACACTGGCCCAATTTGTAATTTGTAGTGGTGCTTTCATGCTGGAGACATTCTGGTTTTGGAGACGAGAGCAATTTGTAATTGAGCTCTCTTCATTATAGCAACTGAGGCAAAGACACGCCTTCAGTCACTAAGTGACTAAAATTTCAGTGCCTTCTGTGGCAAGGCTGCCGAGGAGACAGTAGATGTATTGAGAGGGTGATTCGACAATCACCCTCTCAATATATACTACCCTCAAAGTATATTAGGAACTAATATACTTCAAATCTACCTCCATGCTCTGTCTAGCTCATAGTTGAAAACTCAAAATCCAATAGAGCAGGGGTCTCCAACCCCTGGGCCATGTGGCCTGTTGAATACCCCCTCCCAGCCTCTGGATCCCCAACAGTGAGGCAGCAAGAGGTGGGGGGCAAGTGAGCAAGCAAGATTTCATCTGTGTTTGTAGATGCCCCCATCACTTGCATTGTTGCCTGGGCTCTGCCTCCTGATGGTATTAGATTCTTATGGGAGCATTAACCCTATAGTTGTGGGATTGTTTCATTGTATATTGTAAGGTGGTAGGGGTAGAAATGGGGTGCACAATGGATTTGGTGCGCTTGGGTCAATCTGGGACCACCGGCATGCCCATCTGTGGAGGGATTGTCTTTCACAAGGTCAGTCTCTGGTGCAAACAAGGTTGAGGACTGCTGCGATAGCAGCTCAGGAGAACAGTAAATGAATAAAAATGGACTCTACTGAAGGGAGTGAGCTCGAGAAACAAATGCCCTGTCTAATGTTGTCACATCTTCCAGTTTTTCTAGAGAGACTGGAAATGTTGCATTTGTATTTATTTTTGAAAAGTTTATTTCTTCCATGAGCAATAAAGACAGAGACATCATTTCCAGGAGACTTGATACCAAGATCGACCTTCAGTTTAAACCAGCCCCGGATCCTGGGCAAGCGTAGGTGTCCATGTACCTCTCTGAGGTATGGAACCTTCCCTTATGGGTCAGCTGCACAGAATGTTGCATTTTACTGCTACACACCCTCTGGCCCCAGAAATTTGGAATTTTTAAATACTGACTATTGATTGGAATTTTAAAAGCAATGTTTAGCTGGACAAAATCTATTTTCAGTCTACATGTGGCTAATGGGTCATATACTGACCTCTGGTCTGCTTCACTAATTACCTTAATTTAAGAGTCAGAACTTGTCCTTTAGATTTGCAGCTTCTGTCTTGTAGAACTACTAGCATCTAGAGAAAGTCAGTACTTCAGTCTGTGCCAACGAGGACATAGTAATTTCCGCCGAGTTCAACACAGCGCACAGTCGCTGTGCGTCGTCTGTGTGTTACACACTGTGCTTGGGTGCCTGGAGTAACACTCTCCGGCAGTGGTTCCCCAACTTTTTGGCACCAGGGACTAGTTTCATGGAAGACAGTTTTTCCACAGACTGGGGGGAGGTTGGTTTCAGGATGATTCAAGCATGTTACATTTATTGTGCACTTTATTTCTATTATTACTACATTATAATATAGGATGGACTAATTATACATCTCATCATGATGAGACCGTCCCATCAGGGAGCTCCGATGAGGGATGAGGACCGAATGTTGCCACTGATCTGACAGAAGGTGGAGCTCAGGTGGTGGCGGGAGCTATGGGGAGCGGCTATAAAAACATCCCTGGCTCACCTGCCCTCACCTCCCATGTGTGGCCCAGTTCTTAACAGGCCACGGGCCGGTACCAGTACCTGTAACTTTCCCATGTGGCTCAGTCTTGCAGTGTTGCATTTTACTGCTGTACCTCCCTCTGGCTTCAGGAATTTCAAATTTCTCAGAAAATTGGCATTTTTAAATATTGACTTTTGACTGGAATGGAAATCAATGCTCAGCTGACAGGACCTATTTCCAGGCTACATGTGGTCAGTGGGTCACATACTGACCTCTGGTCTGCTTCACTAGTTCCCTTAATCTAAGAGTCAGAACTTGTCCTTTAGATTTGCAGTTTTTGTCTTTTAATGTTATTACCCCTATCACCTAGAAAAAGCCAGTACTGCAGTCTATACCAGTACTGGTGTGTGACCTGGGGGTTGGGGACCCCTGCTCTACAGGCTTCAAGGTATCTGCTGACTGTGCAAGAGCAGAGTCCCCGGCACTTGTGACAACGTGTGTGGCACAGTGTGGAGCCCTGTGGGTAGTCCTGGGCTCTTCTTGCAAATCATTTTTACCCAAATTATGGCTGGAAAGAATAAGAATGGTACTGAGGAGGGCCACTGTGCTGTTGCAAGATGGCAGTCTAGCCTAGGTGCGGAAAACCAGACTACCTGGATTAGGGTCTTGATGTGCTTCTTGATACCTTTATCATCTTGGGCATAAGATAGATCCTCTCTGTGGTCTCACTTTGCACATGTGTAAGTGGGAATAGTAAAATACCGACATTATGGAGTTATTACGGTGATTAAATAAGATTACCTTAGCTAGGACGCCCTCGGCACAACACCTGACACACAGTGCATGCATATAATTATTAACCACTGCTGCTGCCATGTTTTTAGTTAAGAGACACTGACTTCAAATCAAGAGACCTGGGTTTAGGGACCCATTCTGCCTTTTAGTATTAGGGCCAACTGAAAACTGCTTCATTAATCTCTGTGAACATCAACACGATTAAGATAACATGCAGATTAAGTATAATTAAGACACAAAAACAGATGCACAGATGAAAGGTTTTGTTTGATGGTAGGAGAGGCTGTCATCATGACAGCATGGGGAGGTGGCGTTGCCCTCCTGACACAGCGCCTTCAACGTGTAGACCAGAGAGGAACCCAGACCCTGTTTTGCCTCACCCTCAGTCTCAGCTCAGGGGCTCTGAGCCACAGCACAACAGAGGGCTTTTAATGGCTTTAGAAAGACTTATAAAATAAAATTTTAGAGAGTGAAAGTATATTTAAATGTCCTCCTCTCTGTTAAAATTGTCTCCAAAGGAAGATGATATCCTTGACTTAGGCTTGCTTGCTCTATGTATTTTTAAGTTCCTTTATCTATCCCATGAGTGGGAAATAGAGACAGAACCCCACAGGGTCTAGACACCACGATCTGCCCCAATCTCAGCCAGCCAAAGGTTTTGATCTCTTGTGTACCTGGCACTTGGGAAGGTCTGTGACACGAACCCAGAACCTTCCTGTGTGGCTCAATCTCACAAAGCATCGCATTTTACTGCGGGGTTGTCATCCAGCCCCTACACTTTGGGCAAGTTCATGGGACATCGTGATACAGAGCTAAGACTGTCATCCACTGCAGAGAATGAGCCATAGGGGAGCTTGAGACCAACCTTGTCATCAGGCCTTGTTTCAGAAATGAGGAAACTGGACCAGAGATATTCCATCCATATCCAAGACTGCTCACAAGTAGTCATTTCCCCAACCTAAGATTCTTAGATGCAGTTGTAGTGAGGAGTTTCACCCCTTCTCTGACTTCCCACATTTTTAAATACGTACCATTCATATTTCCGTTTCTTAAATTCCTTCATAAGAAAAATGACAATATGAAATCACTATTTCTGCATCACATTCAGTACATATTATTTGAATCTGAATCTAAAAGGATTTCACTGTGTTATTTTATGCTGTAATAATATTAGAATAACAACAAGTGTAGCATCACAGTCCAGGGGGATCTTTATTTTTGTTTTGTGTAAAAAAATAACTTCAAACAACCAAATGAAAATAGATTGATCAAAGCAGTGAAAACTCTGTTCTCCTCTCCTATGGAAAGAGAGCCTAATTTTTATGCAGGCTTTTTATAGCTTGTGTGCTAATTGACTCATAGTTAGCACCTGTGCAATCTATTTTTTAAAATCTGACTAAAATCTACATCTTAGTGAAATTCTAGGAAAGAATAGCAGCTGGTGCCACATCTGTTTGAATGATGCAATGTAGGAAGTATTCTATAGTTGGAATTTGAGTCAAATGCACTTCCATGTTGTACTGCAAAGTATCAGTTGAACTATATCTGAAGGAGCTTATCATTAAAATAACCTCAAACTAAAGTGGTACAGATTTCTCTGGAAGGCAACAAATATTTACCTTAAGCCTTCTTTGTTAGCAAACTTTTAATGTAACTGGTCTATTCCCTCCTGCCAGATGGGGAGGAAGATTATACTAGAGCTCAAAGGAGTAAAAATCACACTGGCCCAAGAAAACGGCTTGTTACTAGAAGTCTTCCTAGTTATTATCATAAGGATGCCTTGTTTCTATTTTTTCTTGATCTTTGAGTTTCATAGCAAATGAGTTAGCAGCTTTCAATATCTCTTGCTCCTCTTCTCCCTCTTTTCCTTACTTCTTCCCTTTAACGATGTTTCATAAATGCCATTCTGTGCTGAGAACTTTTTTGTATATATCCTGAGCACCCAGAGAAGAGTGAGATAGACACGGTTTCTACTCTCATAGGGTTTCAAAGAATAAATGACGTAATGGATATGTTACTTTAAGCATGTCCATTTAGATAACACTGTGCCTACAAAGCTCTGAGTAGTGCTTAGCATATTAAGTATCAATAAATGAGAGCTGTATGTGAAAACAGTGTAAGGGTCTGCAACACCTGTAATAGCAGACCCAGTACAATAAGCTGCCGTTTGCCCAAGCCTCTGTGGTGCAGTTGGTAGCATGCCAGACTGTAGAGCTGGAAGCCACATGTGCTGACTGAGTTGGAATCCCATCCCAGTCAACCTGAAAATGTCTTCCATGCCATTGAAATCTCTCTGGGAAATATCTACAGGTACCTGCAGATTGCCAGATTTTCCAGTCTGGCAGATTTTCCAGTCTGGGGCTAGCAGGTGGTGTGGTGGTTAAGGCACTGGATTCCCATATGGCCAACCATGGTTTGAGTCCCAGACCTGGCAGCTTGCTTTCTCACTTTACCTCTCTCTCTCTCTCTCTCTCTCTCTCTCTGCTCAAATTGAATAATAATAATAATAATAACAGCAACAACAAATAAAATTTGGGGCTCTTTAATGATCCCAGAAACTCATTATTCCCTTCTTCTTTTTTTCCAAACTTCTTAGTTCTGTGTCCACACCTATCAGAGGTAGCCCTTTTATACACTGACTACTCTTGTGTCATTTCAATTACGATGCCAGCTTCCACACCCACCTTTATGCTGCAGAGCAAGATCCCTCTCTATAATCCTGTCCTTATTGCTCCTCTGTCCACTTGGACGTCTCAGGAGCACATCGACATTACCGTGGTGTTTACTCTTCTAAAATCACTTCTCAGAGGCTCCTGGAATTTCCATTCAAGCAGGAAACCTGGAGTCATAATTAGCCTAAACCCCCTTTCTTTACTCCACATTATCAGTTATTTTTCCTTTTAGGTATTTCTCAAATCTGTTCTCTCTCTAAGCACTGACCTCTTTTGCTGGCAATTGTTTTTACGTGCATTTTTCTCTGTTTCTGAAACGCTTCTCTCAACTTTTATTGTGGTTCTCGTTAACATGACTAGTATGTTCTTACTAATTCAAGCTTTATTGCCCCTTTCCTCCAAGCATGTGTCTTTCTTAACGCTCTCCAGACACTGTGTGTCTGCTTTCCCCACTAGGCTGGTTTATTTAAACAAGTACTATTCCCTACTCTCAATTCAGCTTTGTATTTCCAGGGCCTGCAACAGTACCTGAAGCTTACCATGCTTTCAATAAATACTTGTACAACGGAATCGAACTTCTTTCTAGAACCTGAAAAGCCCTGGAAACAGGAATTTCGGAGGAAAATACAGGGAGTTACCCGTGTATCTTGTTCACGCATCTGCTCTGGGACTGTGGGGTGGATGAGTACCCGTCTTCAGCCTCCCATCGTTGCCTTTGTCCATGCAACACGTGTCCTGTCCTCTCAGACACAGTGTCTGCTCCTGCTCTCAGTCTGCCTACCTCCTGCTGTTTCTCTTATGTTCATTCGGGGCCCACCTCAGGAGGGTTAGATGCCACTCATCCACGCTGGTGCCCCTAGCATGACATTTATCAAAGGGCACTGTGGGTTCTTGTTTCCTGCTGGCCTTCCCCAGTTACCTGTGAGCTCATTTAGGACAGAGACAAGCTGCTCCTCTTACATTGCATGCCTGACAGTTCTGCTTACTGAGTGGTAGAAAATGAAAGAATATCGTTTTAAAGTAGCAGATGTTTGTGGTTGTGCTATTACTGAAATATCTAGAATATAAAGCTTAAGTTTACTTTCTTCCGAAGCACCTTCAAGTCCTGTGTTGTAGGTGTATCCCAATTCTTCTGTGTCCAGTTAGCAGTTGTTAATCAGACTAGCTGATCACTACTGGGCTTAAATCAAAGCATTCGTTATCAAAGCCTTTTTGTTTATGAGTACAAATACACCATTGACATTTATAAGAAGAATTATTTTCTCCCCTGAATGTTAACTAGCCACAAAAGCTGGTGTACACATGTGATAGTGTTTTTCATGGAGTTTAAAGAATGTTGGCCTTTGATGTTCTGCCCTTGAATAGAAATGAGTCTGTATTATGAAATCATCAGTGAAGAAAGGGGAGCTTCTAGACAAGCACCTGAAAAGCATCATTAGAATTGTGAAGTATTAAAATACAATAGATCCATTTTTTTCTGACATAGAAGGTTACATTTTCTGGGAGTAGCCAGTATGTCTTATACTGTAAAAATGAGTGGCATTAAGTAAAATCTGTTAATGCTCATACTAAATAGAAATGTCTTAGTTAAACCGTGATTGAAAGTGAAGAACAGTAATACAAGGTAGCTTAAGCAAAAATAAATAAATAATAAATAAGCTATAAGGAAATGGGGGGATGGGGTCTCATGGGAAAGGGACTAGCCCAGAATCCAATATGGGACTCTTTTGGTCTTTCTCAGACCATAAAATTTTCCATCTCTACTTGTTTCCATGACTTGCTTCTTTTTTTTTTTCTCATTCTCTTAGACTGGTTTTCTCAGTTTCTCTGGCCACCTGGCAGAAGATGACTGCCTCGTGGCACTTTAGGTTATACATCCTCTTTTCAGGTCATCTACAGAGCCCAGATGTAGTTGGAACCTCTCAGTTCTGATTCCAACCTCTCAGAAGAAAGAAGTTGGTTGATGCCGCATAGGTCAGAAGTCCACTGTGGTCCAGGCAGCAGTGTTCATGACTATTCACATGATGCAAATATGGTTACCTCCGTACCCATCTGAAGGCGAAAGGTGCAATTCTCAGACAGTATGAGCTGTATGAAGCAGACAGACAACCCCCACCCCCACTGAAATCCATGGAAGCATGAGATTAAAAGTGCAAGGTCGTAGCACTCATCCCAGCAGATGTTGTTTCTTGTTATTGCCGTTTCCTTCACCAAGCTTGACACCAGGTACCACATCTTACTTATGTTTAATTCCCGAATGCCTGGAGCAATGGTTGACAGTAAGTGCATATTCATTGGATGAGCAGAAACAGACACAAGCGCTGACTTTATGGAAATTACGGTCCAATAATGGAAGCAGGCAATAAACAATAAACACATGAAAAGCTATATTATGGTGAGTGCTAGGAAAGTTAAAAAGGAAGAGAGGGAAAAGAGGGGTTACCAAACTAGAGCAGAAACTTTCAGAAGGTAATTGCTGATGTTACAACTCAAGGTAGCTGTACTAACTTGACTTATTCATTCCAAGAGACTGAAAACTGTAATCATAAAAGATTCTATTTCCACTTCATTTCATTTCTATTTTAACAAATGACAAATTTGTGGCTTACATGAAAATGTGAGCTACTAAAATGTGGTTATAAAGAGCCATATTAAAACTATAAACATAATTAATGTTTGTGGATATCTTTTAATTTTTATCTTCCAATTTTAAATTGGTAAACTCCTAGCCAGAACCTGATGTAGTTGTAAAACAGTTGTTTGAGATGGTGAGTGATTAATTAAGTTCCTAAAAGAAGAGAGATTTCAGCCAACTCTGTGAGGAGATTTGGATTAAGATTACAAATAACAGCACATGAAAGACACATTCTCTATAGAACAATCAGCCAGGATCTGCTACTACATTGATACAAGTTTTATCAATATGTATATGTGGAAAGATTATCTTCTGTGATCTTGTGATAGTTAAAGTGACTAGAGGAGAAGGGATCTAGGAAATATGTTTCTCTGGAGTTAAAATAGTCTTACTTATTGCCAGTATATACCAGAAAGATTCTGGAACCAAGCCACATTTCCTAAATAAAAATTAACCCAACTTTTACCTAGCTTTATTAATTAGAACAACTAAGAGGAGTTTCTGTATAAACAACTCCAAAACCCTAGTGTCTTGTTACTGTAGATTTTCTTCCTATGTAAAGTCCAATGTAGATAAAGTGGGCATCTATTCCCTAAAGTTGTTCAGGGACTCAGGCTTCTCCCATCCTGTGGCTCCATTTAAGCTAGTCCATGGGGAAAGAGATACATACAGCAAAGTATACTTATTTTGTTTTTTATTTACCAGTTCTGGTGAGTTAATTTTGATGTTTATTGGAATCTCATTTAGTAAATGATAATTAGCAGCTACTGAATGGAAAGTTCCTTACTAATTTTTATAGGGAATACAAATAGAAGGAAAGTGTAATCAGCAAGCATACCGATGGTAGCAGTTGCCAGATTACCTAAAACATTAGTGACTTTGATGAAACTTTCGAAGGCCCTCCTTTACATTAAACACTAGAGTGAAAGATGATTGTCCTAGGATACCGGATTAGATAGTCGTATTTTCTCCTGTCTGATGTGCTGATTTTCTTTTTTACTATAGCTTTATCGAGATATAATTCACATACCATATAGTTCGCCTGTGTAAAGTTTCTACCACCATGGGCTTTTTTACATATTCACAGAACTGTGCAGTGATCAATGGAATTTTATAACATTTCAAAAAGAAATCTATATCTATTAGCATTCACTTCCCATATTCTTCCAAGCTCTCAAGTTTTAGGCAACCACTTTTCTACTTTCTGTCTCTATAGATATGTTATTTGGGACATTTTATATAAATATACATATTTTTTAAATAAATATGCGTATGTGGTCATTTGCAACTGGCTTCTTTCCCTTGCATTATGTCTTCAAGGTTCATTCATGTTGTAGCATGTATCAATACTTCATTCCTTTTGAGTGCTGTGTAGCTTTCTATTGTGTGGATATACCACATTTTATTTGTCCATTCAGTTGATGGTCATTTAGGCTGTTCTTTTTCTTCTTTTGGCTATTATGAATAACGCTGCTGTGAACATTCATGTACAAGTGGATATATGTGTTTCATTTTTATTTCTCCTGGTATTTATCTAGGAGTATAATTACTGGGTCATATGGTAACTCTATGTTTATCCTTTTTAGGAACTTCCAGACTGTTTCCCAAAGCGACTGCGTCATTTTACATTTCCACCAGCAGTGTATGAGGGTTCCAATTGCTCCACGTCCTCGCCAACACTTGCTGTTATCTGTCTTTCTTAATTGTAGCAGTGGTACCTCATTCTAATAGGGTGTGCAGTGGTATCTCTTGTTTTGATTTACATTCTTCTGTTGGATTAATGTTGTAATGTCTATTTTTATCAATCTAAGGCAAAAGTTTTGATCTCAGACTTTCTTATGTGCATAATGGAAAGTATTTTACATTACTAGATTGACTTACTAAAACTAAACACTAGTCCTATACAAGATGGATGTGATTTATGGGGTTAGGGTTATACCCTACCCCTCCAAAAAAAACACAAAAAACAGTGACATGAAATCAAGATTACATACTCATGTGGGAAATTTGTTTTGCAGCATTGATTCATTTACAGTGTTTGAAGACCTTTATCTGAGCTACTCAAATACTATTATGTGACATTTACTGGATAATCCAGACAGCACTTTGGTTAAATCCACAGTGTGATGTCACCCAGCAAACAGCTGAAAATGGAGATGCGAGTCTCTTCTGGTTTTATCAGTCAAGATTAGCAGTGGTTCACAGCACACTGAACTTTTCTCCTCTGTGATCCATCAGTCTGTGTCTCATTGTGGGCCAATAATCTGTCACCTGAAACTACTTAAAATAGGTTGGACTTTCTTGAATGTTGTTTTGCTATGATGAC
This sequence comes from Tupaia tana, assembly GCA_026018925.1. NCBI lineage: Eukaryota > Metazoa > Chordata > Mammalia > Scandentia > Tupaiidae > Tupaia > Tupaia tana. The sequence continues at coordinate 77,900,683 of JAKSZU010000008.1, forward strand.
ATCAAGTTTTGGCTGCAGAAGAAGGGAAAGAACCTTTTTATGACTTTTAGTTCCTCTGTATCTCTTGTTTCAAGTAAAAGCACTGTCATTTTTAGCCTTTGCTTATATATCTAGACTGTTCTCTGTACCAGTTTTACCTTCCATCTCTTTACCTTCTGGAGCTCCTAGTCTGGTTATCTTTGTGTTCCTGTCAAAGGAAGAATATGATACAGAGCTGGGAAGGTGTCAGTTTCACTATCTTGGTTTCACCAGCTAGCAGGTAATGTAAAAAGAGCACCCACAATGGCCATTCAATGAGGAAAGTAAAAAATATATATAAAGAATTCGAAAGGTGCTTTCTTCAGAGAAGGTCTCAGAATCTCTCAGAAAGTTCCCCCAGAAAAGAGATCTTAACAATAGATTGATCATCCTCTCATACTGAGAGAGAACGACACACAGATCCAGATTCTCCCTGTTGGGCTATAGACTCCTGTCTACACTTTGTACAACTTTGAGAAGGCCTGAGAGGGACAAATGAGGAAAACAGAAAAAACTAAAAATGGATAATTAATCTCTTCATAATGTATCAATGTATGTTCCTTCATTGTTCCTTAACTTTTAACATGAGTTTATGAGGCTTAGTTGGGGAGTGGCTGGAGGGAATGACTGTGTTTATGGGCGGAGCTTGAATTTTATCTCTCCCAAACTAAAGGGAAGCAATGACTTTATATATTTATATGCTGAATGTGTTTGTTTAAGCTTTAGTGAGTCCTGTTTTGAGCATTCTGTCAACTAAAATATTATTTTGGATGAAACTAAAGCATATTATGACCCAGTAATAATTGTTGCCTCCACTGAAGATCTTGAACTATTGCATAATTCTGACCTATGTACCTTCAGAACTATCAAAGAACTAGATAATGTCTATTAAAGTATTAGTAGGAATTATAGTTTACATTCCAATTTTTGCAAATAGTTAGCCTTTGAGTAATAATAAAAAAGCAAAAGTTAGCACTTATTGGACATTTACAATGTGCTAAACATTATACAGTACATTACATAAGTTATCACATTTAATTCTCTCCATAGCCCTCTGAAATAGTCAGTGATATTATCTCCATTTTGCAAGCTGCAGCTTAATGAAATTTAGTGCTTGCCATATCCAGAGCTTGCACCCTTAGCTGCCCAGCAGTTAGCTTCTTGACTGTGTACACGGCATATTTATTGAGTATTATGGCTCCTTTTCTTCAGTATCATGCTCTAGAAATGGGAAGGGGTGAGAGAGAGAGAATATGAATAAAGGAATGAGAGATGACATATCCAGATAGGGATGTGAACTCATGGGTTTTGCTGTAGTAGCGTTTATTTTTTGGTTTTGGTGTGGTAAGTTTTATAAATGCTTTTATGATTTCTTTTCTCTCTTTCATATTTTTACATATAAACACGAGGTGACAACTGCTGAGAAGCAAACTCAAGGCTAGTTCCTTTTGTAAGGACGTGACCAAGATATACCTTCATGGGCAAAAATAGTTTGGACACTTTGCATGTTCTTTTCTATTAATTAGAATAAAAAGGAACATTACTTACACTGATTTTCCTTTAGGAAACCAAGCACCTCTGATGACTTACGTTGCTTAAAAAATACAGAGTATATTTAGACATTCAGGAAGCATTTTCTTTCTCATTACAAGCATTAAGTTATTCACAGTCACTTACTCAATTAAATTGTTAAAATGACTTCACTGGGGTATTTTACTACAAGATATTCTCACATTGATGAAATAATATTTCTCTCACATTTGCTCTCACACACACCCATTTTTAACAGCCTCAGTTTTATGCATTCATGCTTTTCAGACAGGATAAGTGTCTGAGTATACTGTAGCTAAGGTCACATCCCTATAAAAATGTCTGGCCAAAAGGAGGCTCTTCAAGCCAGCAGTGTTCTCTAGTATAAAACATCAAATCCCTGGAGCTTATTGGACGCAGTCCTTCCCTCTCCTCTACAAAGGCTGTTCATTAATCTGCTCTATAAAGTCTCCACTAAGTAGTCGTCATTGGTTCAATGAAGTACCCGGGACTGGCAGTTCATTGCATTTTCAAGTGATTCTAAATGACGGGAATGATTTCCTTTGTTCAGCCAAATTTTGTGTTTATTAAGGCCTACTTCTCCACGCAAATTCTTCCTTCTGAAATGAGATGCAGTCTACACTAGGGTGGACTATCTTAACAAACATTTATCGATTATTTACAATATGCAAAGCAATTATGAAATGTATCAAATATGAACGTGTATGCTTCATAATATTAACCCTTGATATGAAAGAATAAGCATGGACTTCAAAGTCACATAATAGCAAAAATAGTGTTGACTGCATTCCAGGCACTGTTGCAAGTACTTTACAAAGCTAACTCGTTGATTCTGACTACAGCCCTCTGAGGAATGTACTGCTAGCATTCCCGTTTTAAAGATGAGAAAACTGAGGTACAGAGTTCAGAAACTTGCTCACTGTCATCCAGCCAGTAAGTGTGAGAGCCAGCAACTGAAATGCGTGGCAGGCTGCCTGATCGCTGCGCTCTGTGCACCCACAGCAGGTGCAGAACTTTCTAACTGACTGATGCAGGGAATTTGTTTCCACCACCTTCACTTTAGTTTTCTTATCAGTAAAGACCAGCAGGATTCTTATTAGAATTAAATGGAATACCAGTGAACATGATCAGTGAGTAGGTCTTCATGGTGATTGCACTTCAGATTCTTCTGTGGGTTCCCGGTTATTATTTTTGTTTTTAGCTAAGGCTCCACCCGGAACTTCTGATTCATTAAAATACTCTGTGGTATGTGGTTTGTTGTCACCAATTTGAGGCTCATGTCAACATTACTTTAGAATAAGCAGGCCAGTTTTTTAAATTAATCTTCCTGATAACTACAAAACTCAGTACAATGTAAGCACAGATAGGATTAAGTTTGGGGTGATGCTAAAGCGTCTGACTTCATAATCCCATAGCTATTGTTCCTCATATACTTAAAATTCACTTCCTTGCTCCCATTTATCACTGAAATATTTATCTTCATGTATGCCCAAGTTAGCACATTTCACAAATAGCTGATGTTAGTAAAAAAGAATGTGTTATTTTCCCTGTATTTGATAGCTCCTTTGCTGTGACCCAAAGAACCATTCTGAAAGTAAACCTTTAAAACATTTATAGCATCACCTACAAACATTTTGCATTTTTAAGTCTGTATGGAGTAGAACTAAAGAGATTACACTATAGCTAATGCAGGCTTCTCATCACCAAGTAGACTGGCTGAATCAAGAGAAGACTTTGTCAGTGTGTTGTCTTCAAAAAGAGAGAGAGGTGGGCGTGGTGGCCTATGGCAAAAAAGAAAAAAAGAGAGAGAGAGAGGCACCCCTAAGTAAGCTGAGTGACTCTTTCAGCCAGTCAGTTTTATTTATTTATTTATTTGATTTATTTCTTGAGAGCTTGGGACAATTAATTTCAATGAGAATATTCAGAGAATGTTTGACTTACGGAAAGAGAATGCCATAAGTTTGAAGACCATACACCAAACACATAATTTTGGTTTTCTTCTGGGTCACTTCCAGGGCTGTGCCATTTAGATCTCAGTCTGAGCCAAATCAAAGGTGACAAGACTGATTCAGAGTTCCACGAGGGGATGCTATCTCAATGTGGTGGCCTGTTCCATTCAACAGTCATTTACTGAGCACCTCTAATTCACTGGGCACTGGGGATGCAAATGTGCAAAGGACATTGTCCCTGTACTCAAGTTTGCAGTCTACAGAAGGGGAAAAGGTGGTTATAGTCGAGTTTCACCACTGTTATGTGCAAGAAGGTATAAGGTGCTTAGAGAGTAGAAAGGATGGTCTCCTAATCTAGCTTGGGAGGCAGGGTGGAGGGTAAGGAGGGGCTGTTCTGCAAGGCTTTCTGGGGGAAGTAGTGCTGAGATGAATCTTAAAAATGAATTGGCAGTAGCAAGCTGAAGAATGGATGGGAGGGACCAGCAGTTAGCATAATGGCTATGTCACTGGACTCCCACATAGTCGACCGCGGTTCAAGTCCCGGACCTGGTGGCTTAAACTCACGCCGGGCGCGTGTGCGTGTGTGCCCAAGATCCCGAGAGGAGAATGGAGGAGAAGGGATTGCGGCGTGACCATCCCCCCTGGGGGTTGATTTCTCGCTTTCTGTCTCTATGTCTCTCTCTGTCTGGCGAGCGCACACACCCTATAGCAGAAACCTCTCCAAAAAAAGAAAATAAAAAGAATGGATGGGAGAACATCCCACCTGGGCTCTGTAGCCTCTTGAGCAGTTCTTAATCATCCTACCTAAGAAGCAGTCACTCAGCTCCAAATAATGTCCTTTCCGACTCGCTGACTTCCAATCCTATTATTATCTGACTGTTTTTAAAAAAAAAAAAATCATTTCTGTGTCACAATGATTAGCTGGTTTAGTGAAGTATGACTTCAAAGGAGGAAGAAAAAAAAAACATTTGGGCAGTACCTTTTTGTGCTGAAATGAATAGTCTGCATGTGAGTCATTTAGCCTGACCTCCTCCATTGAACTTGAGCAGGATTGGCTAGAGAGCATGCTAGAACCCCAGCAGCACTGTCTGATGGGAAAGGGAGCTGAAGGAAGGTCACCTGCCTCTGTGACTGGCTTCCAGAGGGGCTTGTAAACCCAGTGAGAGTCAGACAGGAAGCCATCATACCTGATGTTTCCCTGGCCAAAGGTAGTAATAGTGGGCAGTTGCTGGTGTTCTTCAGCTTCTATCACTTGCTAATTTCAGGACCTTCCGCAAGCTCACTTTTAGTGCTTGATTTTCTTCTTTAAAATAGGGAATAATCATCGTACCTCACTACACTGTGGGGGTGGGAGGGGTGGAGTGAGGATTAAATGAACTTATTCATGGAGATCTCTTGGAAGGCTTCTTATTAACTGTTAAGGGAAGACTCCCAGTTCCTTCAGAATGGGACCTCTCCAATGAAGGTGTTTCAATTCTCCACAAGATATTAGTTTACTGTACAAGCCAAATTATTTGTTCACACATTAATGGGATGTCTCCTATGTGCCAGGCACTGTTATAAGCACCAGGAATAAATTAGAGGAATCAGTCCATGAAAGGCCCTCATGTAGGAGTCAACCTGCCACATTCAGGAATGGCAAGGAGGTCCTCGTGGAATGAGTAAGGGGAAGGAAATTAGATGAGGTTAGATAACCAACAGGGGCAGATGGTACAGGGCCTCATTGGCCTTTGTGAAGAGTTTGGCCTTCACTTTGAGGTCAGTATGAGGTGAGAGTTGAGAGAAGAATGATACTATGGCTGATTATTAAGCTTATAGAAAATAAGAAACATCTTGCAGGCCCTGGGCAAAGGGTTTGACCTGCGTTATCTGAGTTAATCAGAGCGTGCAGATTAGAACAGTGATATAAGGCAAACAGTGCTGTCCTCAGGGAGGAAATGAGACAAGAGGGGTTAGGGAACTTGCAGGGCCATTTTCAAACCCAGATCTGTGTGACTTCGTGAGGCCATATTGTGATTTTGTGAGTACAGAGATGTGCTCGCCACCAGTCTGGTCATACAATTTTAGATTCCACTCGACCACTCTATAAGGCCACTGCTCAGGACCTGGGTAGGAAAGTCATGTCTGTGCTTTCCAGGGACTTGAACTCAGAGCACAGGCTCTGTGTTTGCACTGCGTTCTACGCTCATTTCCCAGAAGGTGAAGCAGGTGAAGCAAGCAGAGGCCTCACAGTTCAAACATCTTCTGTTTTTCCAATGGATACTTTCAATGTGCTCACTCTCCACATTTAAAGACCCTGGTGTTGCTGAGTGTTTTTTAAGGGCAGGGTCGAATCAAAGCCCCAAATACCAAAGGTTCAATTTCCTGTGCCTGACCACACAAAACCAGAAAATGAAGCTGCTTTCAGAGCAGCTGCCTCCACCCATGAACCTGCAATTCAGCTTTGACTCAGAGGAGGCTGTGGGAACTGTCAGACTCCTTACTCTGCAAGACATTGTTCTGAACTGAGTGGACACCCCTAAAGTCAAATTGCAGGTCAAGGCCAAACCGCAGTGGAGAACATACAAAGTTTTGTTGAAAATAAGATAATTCTTTTGCAGGACCAACTAAGGACCTATCTGATGATCTTGATTTTTACTGAACTAATTTGGAAATTGTGATGACCATTGAAGGAGCTGAGCTATAGGATAAAAGGAGGACGGTATCAGTGTTTTTCCACATGTATATAAATTAGCTGCCTATTATTTGCAAAGTGCAATAATGAATGTCAAGAATGCAAATAAGTGGCTCTTGCACCCCTCTAGCTGTTTAGTAGAAGCAGGTGATTTGTAAGTACCTACAATGCACTGTAAGTGCACTGTTAATCAGAAATTGCTTTTGCTATACACAGATTCAGTTGTACATACTCAGCAAAAAAGGAGAGAATACTACAGAGAAAAGTTAAGTAGTTTGTCCACCACTCCCACACTGAGCGTAAGATGCAAGATGCGAACCTGCTGCTCCCTCAGTTGATCTCAACTTCCTTATCGCTCTCAGGGTGTGAAACTTCCTTGCATTGAGTGTGATTGTGGTGTTTGAAGATACCAATTTTTCATATAACATGGCCCTAAGATGCGTGTCAACTACTTACTGGGCTGACCAAAGAACCAGCATTCTTTTCAACACCCTAAGAAATGCTGGCTTTTTGACCTTCCTAAGAGATCATCAGGTTGGCTTTGACTTGTATGAGGTGTTCATCTTCTGCTTTGACCCAGAGAGTATTCTCTATGTATGGTGTGAGTTCATCATACTGACGAGGCACAGACTAGCATCCAACCTGGATGTGAATTCCACTTTTGGACTGATTTTTTTTTTAAAGAATTATTTATTTAATTTTATTTATTCATTAATTTATTTTAATTTGACCAGAGAGAGACATACAGAAAGAGAGAGAGAGAGAAAGTGAGAAAGCAAGCTACCAGGTCCAGGATTCAAACTGTGGTCAGCCATGTGGGAGTGTCTAGTGGCTTAACCACCATGCCACCTGCTGGTCCCCTCGGACTGATTTAGACCATGGGTAAATTATGTTTTGTAAATCTATAAAGCAAAGATACTTATATTTACTTCATTAGCATTTTTTGGTGACAATTAAAGGAATCCCTGGCAGGGGCCAGCCCTGTAGCACGGTTGTTAAGCACTGTGTAGAGGGAGCCAGATCCAAAATGGCCACCTAGGTTGGAATGCCTGCCTCAGTGGCTTGAGAAAGATGCTGGGCACGTGTGCTCAATGCCTAGGATCCTGATGAGAAGGAGAAATGGAAGAAAGAAAATTAAAGCATGACTAGGTCCCATTGGAGGGTAGAGGTGCTTCTCTCTCTCTCTCTATCTCTCTCTCTCTCTCTTTCTCTCTCTCTCTCTCATGCATGCACACACCCTCTGGCACTTAAAAAAAAAATCCTGGCAAGATATTTATCATAATATGTGGTATTTTCCACCTCATTTCTAACAGGCATGGATGAGCACTTGAGGACTTTACCTCTGCCAGCCAATGAAGTATTTTTAGGTTGTATGTGTGTTTTAACTTGCCAAAGGGTGCTTTCACCTGCTAGAGAGAAAGAGAGAATGAGAAAGGGAGAAAACACTCCCCACACACCCGTGGGAGATAGTCATGTCACATTCACTTCTCCATTTCTTCCTCCTCTCAAGATTTTGGGCACATGCATACACGTGTCCAAGCATGTTTCTTAAGCCTCCAAGTCTGGGACTCAAACCATGCATTCAGTCCATTGTGATCCAGCAGCCTTAACCCCCATGCCACTAGCTGGCGCTGCCGTTGAAGTTGCTCAGGCAGAGGAGCACCATGCTCGAGGTAGATTCTAGGATGTGATGTATAGGTTGAAGTGTAGAGAAGAAATGCACTTGCAGATGGTTCCAGGAGTTTAGACCAAGATAAGGGCCTGAACAAAGGCCTGACAATGAAAGGGGGGAGTTAGAATCCAGGTTTGGGAGTTTTAAAAACTGGAATCGTCAGAACTTGGGGACTATTTTAATTAGGAGGGGGTGAGAGGATCTTCAGAAGTGAGTGGTGGCTTTGAATTTCCCAGCTCGGGTGGATGGATAGATAGAGATACTGAATCGGTTGGTGTAGACAATAATAAAAGGTAGTCTTACTGTAGGCTAAAACTACATACTGGCACTGAACTAAGGAACTGAATATTCTATTTGATTTAGTCATTGTGCCTGTGGAATGGTAGTTCCATTTCTATTCTATAGTTGTGGAAATGTAAACTCACAGCCAGTCATTTCCTCCCTAGGATTTGAATGTGGATTTGTATTACACCAAAGCCTCACCTTAAACCACAGTGATAAATACGCCCTCGTTCTAGAAGAGGGGAAATGGAGTAGGGCTGGGAGGGCGAAGAAAATACTTAGTTCTGGAAATGTAAAGCTTGAGCAGCTTTTGTCAGGCAGATATCTTGAAGGCACTTGGCAAATCAGACCCCTGGCTCAGGGCGGGGAGTGTGAGATAGAAAATTTGGGCTTTAGTTGGCATATGGCATGGAGGAGTGGATGAGATCACTCAGCAAGGATTGTATAGTTAAAGAGAAAGGAATTCTAAATAAATGAAGATTAGAAGGGGAATGCTTACCTAGTTTAAGAGGTTAGAAGTACTCATACATGCAGTGTAATTTTTTCTAACTAAAGCATTGCATTGTGCTTTGCTGTATAAATGTTTCATCAGCTAGATACTGTCTGTCCACTGTGTCAGTCATTGTTAGAGCATGCTCCCTGTCTTCACAGAGTGGATGGTCTGGCAGAAGACGCTAAGTAAAACTCCATTGAACAAAGTAATATGCCAGTACAGTATGGGCTTACGGGTTAGTATAGGGTGCTTTTACAGGGTCCTACGTAAGGTTTTCTTAAAGCCATACTTGAGAGTCAGTAGCCAAGGGATTAGGATCTCAGGTTAAATTTGGGATAAGTTTATATTTAAAAGAGAAACAAAACAAAAAACACTGAGAAACAGCTGTTTGCATCATGTCCCACCCTTCTACCTTATTGAAGTCAGTCTCTCCCTCCCTTTTTCCCACTTTCTCCAGCAATGAGGAACACATAAAGTGGTACGATACAGCATGACTATAGCAAATATTTGAGTCAAATGTGCATACTAAAATCTCTTTGATCTTTTGCCTGAGTGTGTATTTATTCTAACGAATCTTCATAAAATGTGAAAGTAGCAATTTTCCCCCACTGATCATCAGAGCAGAAAATTCTCAGACCTTCATATTATTCAGTAAATAGCCCAATCTCACATTATGGCCTTTACCTTGAAGTCCAGTCTTCATTTTGAAAGATAATCTAGTGTAATCATTAAGAGCACAAGCCCTGGAACCGGACTCTCTAGGATTAAATTCCTGTTCTGCCCATTGCTGTGTGACCTTGGGCAAAATACCTAACCTCTCTATACTTCAGTTTTCACATCTGTAAAATAAAGATAATAAAAGTACATACATCCTAAAGATTATATGAGGAATAAATAAGTCAATACATTAAAGCACTTAGAGCTGAACCTGGCTTGTATATGGAAGCGATTTATGAAAGTTAGATATTAGTGCTATAACTGTATAATGCCAGTGGGTAAAACAGCATGCTGACGTGGGCACCACTGGCCAGCAAGGACAGATTCCCCCAACCCACCGTAATCACTCACAGGTCAGCTGTCCTCTCATGTGGAGGGAAGGTTCAGCAGTTGTCTTTTCTTCTTTTTTAACATTAAGAATAGCTGGTTCATGGTAGAACTGGGTAAGTGGTCACCTTTAAGTTCCATAGCCAGACACGAGGGGTCTTTCTCCTCTTTAAAATAGAAGCCCTTTTTTTTCCATCACATGTGCCATGGCTATGTTTAGAAACTTTTAGGAGCAGTGTAGGAAGATAAGCGAAAGAGTAGTGTATGCGAGATGCCTAACGTATGATAAGGAATATAGGCCGGCAGCCAGCCAGCTGACGTGTGGTCTGTTACATAAGGTGTTGTCACATCTGAAGGGGATAGCGTTCTGTCCTCTCTAGCTGTTCCCTCTCCCATTGGTCCTGTTAAGCTGCCGGTTGGACGACTCTGGTTGACATGTCTCTTTTGTCTCATTTGTCTCCAGTAGCAGCAAGAAACAATTGGTAGGGTTTGGTGTGGTGTTTGTGTGTGTGTGTGTGTGTGTGTGTTTAAAGTTTTGCTATAGGGTGTGTGAGGTCACCAGGGATAGAAAGAGACAGAGAAAGTGAGAAATCATCCCCTGGGGGCGGGGAGGACAGCCAAATTGTAATCCCCTCTCCTCCATTCTCTTCTCGAGATTTTGGGAGTGCACACACAGGAGCCAGTGTGTTTTTCCAGCCGCTGGGTTCTGGACTCATTACGCTAACTGCTGGTCCCTTTTTTTTTTTTTTTTTTTGAGAGTTTGGGATTTTTTTTTTTTTTTTTTTTTTTGCTATAGGGCTCATGCACTCACCAGAAAGACAGAGAGAGACAGAGAGACAGAAAGTGAGAAATCACCCCCCAAGAGGGGATGGCCACGCCACAATTCCTTCTCCTCCATTTTCCTCTCAGGATCTTGGGCACGCACCCGGCGTGAGTTTAAGCCACCGGGTCCGGGACTCAGGCCGTGGTCAGCTACATGGGAGTTCAGCGACATAGCCATTACGCTAACTGCTGGTCCCAGGGTTCTGGACTCACCACGCAGCCAGCCATGTGGGATCCAGCCGCCTTAACTTCCATGTCACTTATTGGCTGGCCCCAATCACTAGGTTTTTAAATAGGCTGTGTGGGCTTGCACTTTGAGTCAGTTGGTCACACCTCATTGTGAAGCCACTGAACATCAACCTCACTAAGTGGCTCCCTAGCTTGCCTAGAGATCTCATGATACAACAGGAAGTTGCAGGGCTGTAGGCATGATACCGGTAGTGGAAGAAACTCATCAGCTTCTTGGGACCTATCTCTAGAACCCACACAGTAAGATCTTTTTGACCAAGTTGCAGTGTAACTTAGCCCCAGGGGATCTCTCAGGTCTTGTTTCTTTTCATCTGTTTCAGGGTGAAAAACCATTACTGTGGTCACAGAGGTCAGACACCAATACTCAGCCCAGTCTGGCCCACACATGTGTTTTGGGTTGGCCCACATAGTTACATGTATTTATTAGTTGCAGCATACCAAAAACTGGGAAGTTTTACGTTAAAATCTACATTTCTAACTTTTGTTTTTTAAATGCCAGGTCTAACCACACCAGGTCCTACCTGTCCCCCAGGTGGAAATAGTCTGCCTCAGTGGGATGGTGCCACCTCCTTGGACCCTGTTCTTTGCCATGGTCCTTGCCTGGCCCACTTCCTGTACCTCCCAATACTCATTTCCTAGCTTTGGAGGCATGGGAGTTCATCAGTCTCCTCTTAGAACCTGGTGCCATTTTCACTATAAGGCAGTCCCAAATGAAAAGCAAAATGTCTTCTCATTATACTCCCTGACCTAATTTCAACAAGATGCTAAACCCCGAGTCTCAATACTTTGCTATCTGATTTAAGATGAAAAATCCTAAGTCAAACATTCTTTGCGTCACTTACTTCAAAATCACACAGTTGAAAATGATCTTTGCCTAATCATTTTCCTGGGTCAGAGAAGGCTTTTCCCTTTGACCTCTTTTATGGTAGCATTTTATGCTGTTCTACTAACTACCAGCAATACAGGCTAAACAGCAACCCAAAGGTTGACCCTCTGGCATTGTCCTTAGTCATCTACTTTTGGCTGCCCATAGATCGGAGGTTATGGGCTGTATGTGGGGAAGGGAGCATAGAGATCTAGAGGGGAAATAAGATACCTGTTTCACTTCCACAGAGCTAAAAAGTGAGTCATGGGGCCACACGATACAAAGGTAACATGCGAGGCAGTATTCGCAAATTACTTTTATTGGGAAGTCATTTGCCTCTCTTTTCAAGCTGCATGGCCAGTGCTCCCCCCCCCCCCAGATTCTGCAGAGCATGCCTTAGTTGGTGAAATCTGCCCCAGCCCAAGTTCTTCCTTCTTGGTACCATTTTTATTGGGAGGATAGAAGGAGAAGTGCATTTTTCTTACCATTTGTCAGCAAGCTGAGGGCAATTTGAGCACGATAACATGAGGCCAGTGTGCAGTAGGCCATGCAAGAATCACGTCATGAAAGCCCAGGGTATAGTTCTTAATCAGTGCACAAAGATTCATTAAACACTTGGGGAGCTTTGGATAAAAAGTCACATGTGAATGTTAGTCATTGATTCCATTGCTACCATTGTTTCACTCCACCATAGAAATGTTTTATTAACTCGTCCAAATTCCCATGACTCTAGTTTCACATGAGGTCGTGGACTTCTCAATCGAAAAGTTTTTAGTAGCTTCAGTAGGTCTGAAATTTCAGAGTATTGAGCAAGGTCTGCACTGCGCTAGAACATGATCTAATACGATTGGACTGTCAAAACAAGAAGCACCAGTCTGTGGTTAGAAGGCTTTTAAGAAGGAAATGTGAGAGCTCTGCTGTGAGAACCCCAAAAAGATGATCAAACATGTAGTTGGAAGCCAACGGTTTTTCATTTCTGCCCTGATAGGTGGGACACTCCTTCTGTTTAAACAGAGACACTGAGAGGGAATGAGGTGAGCTTTAAACAGAAACAGTAGGTGATATCTTTCTACTGGGAAACTCTAATCGTTGGAGTAATTTGTAGGATGAAGCATCAGAAAATTCTTGAAACATTTTGGTAGAGCCCTGAAGGGCAGTTGGGGAGACATAAAAATAAATACATCCAACTCACCCTAGAATCAGACAGAAGAGTGTTCCATTCTCAGCTCACTAGCTGCGAGATTTGGAGCAAATTACTTTTTTTGTTCCTTAGTTTTTTTATCCTTAAAATGGGAATTAAGCGCCATAGGATTGTGGAATTAAAAGAAGTGCTGTGTGGAGAATGCATGGAACACTGCCTAGCCCGTGACGAGTGCCCGGTAAATGATAGCAACTGCTATTAAGGAGGCTAGAAGTGTAATTCTATACTCAATACGATTTATGAAAGATCAATATCACAGATAGTTTTTTTTTTTTTTTTGAGAGGTTTTCGCTATAGGGCGTGTGCACTCGCCAGACAGAGAGAGAGAGACATAGAGACAGAAAGCGAGAAATCACCCCCCAGGGGGGATGGTCACGCCGCAATCCCTTCTCCTCCATTCTCCTCTCAGGATCTTGGGCACGCACGCACACATGCCCGGCGTGAGTTTTAAGCCACCGGGTCCGGGACGCGTACTGCTGTCGACTATGTGGGAGTCCAGCGACATAGCCATTACGCTAACTGCTGGTCCCAGTTTTATCTGTTTTTCACAATTACATTTAAACCCCAGTTGCTTGAAGCCCCTCTTGTTTGTTTTCTCTATACCTACAAATATCTTATCCATCCTCCAGTAATTTTTTCTTTCCCAGCCAGTACTCATTTAATGAATGCTGAATTTAACTCTCAATGAAGGTTTAGGCTGACTCTGGGACTTGGGTGCTGTGATCTGTTCCAGTCTCCTAGAGATCTTCTTTTCCCCTCCTGCCCTCCATTTATGTACTGAAAAGTATAATCATTGCTTCATATCTGCTGCTGAATAGCAGTGTCGGGAACCAGCAGTTAGCATAATGGCTATGTCGCTGGACTCCCACGTAGTCGACTGTGGTTCGCGTCCCGGACCCAGTAGCTTAAAACTCACGCCGGGGGCGTGTGCATGTGTGCCCAAGATCCTGAGAGGAGAATGGAGGAGAAGGGATTGCAGCGTGACCATCCCCCCTGGGGGGGTGATTTCTCGCTTTCTGTCTCTATGTCTCTCTCTGTCTGTCTGGCGAGCGCACACGCCCTGTAGCGAAAAAAAACCTCTCCAAAATAAATAAAAAATAAATAAATAAATAAATAAATAACAGTGTAGTGATTAATAGGATCTGTTTATATAATGTCTTATGTTTGTAATCACTTGTATAAAACACTGATTAATAAAGAATATAATTTATTGATTAATGTGTGTAGACTTAGAGGGGGAAAACCCAGTGCTCTCAGTGATCTCATTTTTTAATGTTAGATCATTCCTACAATTGAAACCTAGTTGATTTTATCAGATTAACTGGAGGTCAGAGTTACACTTAGAGTAGTCACTGCTTTCAAACTCTGTGACCTGGGAGAAGGTTTTCTTCTAGGAACCCTCTTGGGGCATTAGCCCATACACACTAGCAGAGGACTTTGGTCTATGTACCCACAGCTGAAAGCACAGGCTGTCAGATCCTTCCTTCTGCAGATAATGGACACCATGAAGAAAACCACTTTCCTTAGTTCTGGTTGGAATTAGACACCAAATAAGAATTCCTGTTAGTTCAGTTCTTTATTTTGTTGAAAACCCAGAATCTTTTCTGGACTTTATAGTAGTCTGGGGGAAACAAAGTACAGTTTGTTAGATATTTTATTTTTCCCATAAAATCTCCAAGGAAAGAAATCTTATTTTCACCTTGAACTTTGAAAAACATGGACAATTAAAAAGATTTCATTTTTCATTTGCTCTAATACAGTTCATGATGTCACTAGAATTTCTTGATTAAATGGTCAGCATGAGTGTGCCATTCAATTAATAAATCATGTTCTATTCATGCTGTGTTGTGCAATATGTCAGCATTTCCCCTTTCCTGTAAATTGTAACTTTTCTGGTGATTAGCATTTAAAGTCTTTTCCTGATTAAGGAATTGTAAGCTGAAATCATCAGGGATTTCCCCTTGGCTATTTTGAAAGAAATCTGAAGAATTTAATGTGTTGCTTGGAAATTCAGAAATTTGGAATAATTCATGTGAACACAAATGGTGAAATAAAATCAAGAAATGATTGTTTTTCTTAAAAATGATAATGATAGAGCTATAGAAGGAATAACAACAACTTTAGGAATAATAAACTCTTTAAAACGTTTAATGGACTTTATTGTCTCTGGTCTGTGCTTTACAGAAGATCCATTGGTTATCATTTAGTAGTTAAGTTGAAGTAGAAACACTAAAATAACATTTCAGGTGCTTGTGAAGTGTGTTTTAAGTGTAATTTCTTAAAGTACTTGGACATTAACAGAATCTTTTTAAAGCAATTTATATTGTATCTGCAGATGCAACCAGAACAAGGACAACAGGCTTGTGGTGGGAAGCATACTGGGCAGAGAAAAAAGCAGGAATTGTTTCAAGCGCATTTGGCGTAGTGTCAGGATGGGGTGTGGTAAGCAGAAGACAGCTTGTCTATGTGATACAGAGTGAGGCCTGTTCGAGAAGTATGGTCAGAAAAGGCCTCTCAGAGGAAGAGACTTTGCAGCTGAACTAGTAGAAAACAACATAGATAGAGCACCAAGAAGGGCCTAACAAGGACAAAGGGAAGAAAGCACATGCAGACTCTAGGCTGGGATGAATTTGATATTCAAGAAACAATGAAAAGCAACCTATGTAGCTGGAGCATCGGGGAAAGTAGTGAGGGTAAGACCTTAAAGGCAAGACAAAATGGTAGCACTGATCAAAGCCAATTATAGGGAGAGAAAAGTAAGAGTTGGGCATATTTACTGTGTTTCAGAATTACATAGATTCTAAAAATGGCACGTGAAAAACACCTTCACAAGTAAGAAGGGCCTATATGCCAAATGTGAACCAGCTGAAGGTGCCACATTTGTATCCGATGACAGATAGGCCTCACTCTTGGTAACTCTTAGAAGGAGGAGGACTTTATGACTTGCCATCTATACCTTTTTTGTTGTCACCTTCCTTATAAACAAAGGAGTTTTCCATCTACCTTCAACTGCAGCCTGTGATATGTATGCCCCATAGTCTTCATGGACAAAGTGTGACCCTGTTCATTCAATGACAAAGAAGGAAAAAAAAAACAAAGTTTAACTTTCTTTCTCTCAAGGTAAGAGAAATTGGCTTTGCAGAACAAAGTGAAAAAAATCAATGGGAGCAAAAAAAAAAAAAAATAGATCTGAGATTTAGTCGACCAGCTGTTAAAAATACAGTTGTCCCTCAGTATCCTTGGAGGGTTGGTTCCAGGACACACACAAACATACTCACAGCCCACGGATAGCAAAAGTTAAGGCTCGAGCTCAAGTGGGTTATATAAAAGGGCATGGTATTTCTATATAATGAAGAGTCTTCAGAAAAGTTCATGGAAAATGTGTCTTATGAAAAAATTACATGGACTTCAGATGTTTTTTTGCACCAAAATAAACTCTTACTTTAATTTCATTTTCCTCTATATGATCTTTTATATACTTTAACTTGTCTCTTCGATTGCTTAAAATACCAAATACAATGCAAATGCTATGTACATAGTTTGTATACTTTTACTTGTATTTTTTAAACTTGTTATTTTTAAGTCTTTTCTATTTGCTGTTGATTGAATCCTCCATGGATGTGGAACCCAGAGATATGAGGGCTGACTGCAGAAGCAGAAAGCTACTAATTTTTTGTGCCTTTCTTCCAATCAACTAAGACACCCCTGGGCAGCCCTGTGTGAGAAACGTTAGGTGCATAGATGCCAGAATAAGTATTTAGAGAAATGAAAATTGAAAAAGATGGGCATATATTCTTCAAAGGCCAGTAATCATATAGGCAGCAAGCATGCAGACATTAGAGTTGGATGGATGTAGAAGATGATTAACTCAAAAGAATTTAGCAACTAGAAGTGGTCTTTAATACATAAGTGGATATTGAAGCAGCAGGCCAGGTTCTCCCTAACATTGAAAGTTTATACCAATTCCATAAGTCAGTAATGTGCTTTTGGGGTTTGCAGTTTTTTTTCAAGGAGACTTGCATTTTTAGACACTTGACCAATAAACTCCCTGAAAATAACCCAGCCCAGGTGGTAGTAGTTTACCAATGACCTTTTTTACATCTCCTGTAAAAAGGGAAGTGGGCTGAGATCCTGACAGTAACTTTTTTTCTCAACAGTCAATGCTGTATGGGGACCTGTAGGCTTTCCTTCACTCTATTGAGTTTATTCTTTGTGTGCCATTTCTGAGCACTGTGCCAGCTGTTGGAGATACAGCAGTTCAGTAAGATGCTCGGTAAGGTCTAGGTAGGGAGAGGGGCCAAGTTGGGAAGTACTGGGATAGCCCAGGTGAAAGTGAGAGCAGGTCATTCCGTGAGGGAGTAGGGCTGGAGGTGGGCTTAGAGAAGTAACTAGATTCTCAGTGAAGGGTTTAAAGGGAGAAGGTTATTATAATTAGGTCCAAGAATCACATGAGCCAAGGCAGACACAGAGGAATAACTATGCAGAACATGTTTCTTTATGATTGACTTTAGATAAGGACAAGGACAGCAGGGCGGGGTGGGGGAGAGTAGAGTAGAGAATGTGAGACTTCAAGTAGCCAACAGTATTATCTGAGCTTCAGAGTCAAAAGCCCTAGACAGGTCTTGGGCAGTTTCTTTACCGAGAGCTAGTGTTTCCACATCAGCAGCTTAAGGAAGCTTCTGTTCGGTTACTCTGAGAATGAAATGACACACATTATAGCATAAAGAAGGGATGGACTTTGAGTCAGATAGACCTGCTTCCAAATTGAGCTGTTTGTGTGTGTGTCATTAACTGAGTAATTTTGCATGTCAAAACCTCAGTTTTCTCTTCTTTAAAATGAGAATGATAGTATCTCCCTCATGGTCTTTTGAGGATTCAGTGAGTTAATTTATAAAAAGTGCTTACTAGTGGAGTAAATTGTGCTTGTTAGGACGAATGCTCAGATACATGGAACCGTTATGACCAACAAGCATGTCTTAGAATAATCATTTTTATTTTCTATCATCCCTCCACATTCCTAGCAAACCCTAAAGATGAGCCCATCGTGGGAAAAATAAGACAGTGATTTAAAGCTAGCCGTGTTCAAAAGATCCCTTTAATCTTCTGTATTTTGTGAATAAATGGCAGTTGCCCATCAGAGATCTTGATTGCATAGGTAACAGGAATGCAGTGTAGCCACATCGTTATCTAATCCCAGTTTATAGGGGAAAAAAGAAAGAACCAGCCTGTTTCACCTTAATGATGAGTTTAGGATCTATCCCCTTGTTAATATTATGTACATGTGTGAATTCAGAAAATATGCAAATCTAGAAGCCACACAGGAAAAGATTCCTACCTTGGACACCTTAAAAGGTTTTTTAACAATTATTCATAACAAAAATATACCCGGAGTAAAGTCAAAAGACATTCAACTGAGAGGAGGAAATTATAACTCATCTGATAGAGGGTTAATTTTCTTCACAAATCTTACAAACCAGTGGGAAGATAACCAGTTTTCTACAAAAATCAAAGGTCATGAATAGGCAGATCCAGGATGCATAGAAGACTATGAACTGTCTCATATTAGAAAAGAAATGAAAATAAAATAACTATTTTACCTACCTAACTGGTAAAGATGTACACTTTTGATAATATTCAGTGTTGTAGAGTATATAGGGAGATAGGCATTGTCAAAAACTGTGGATTCAAAGTACTTGGTTGGCCGTGTGGGATCTGGCTTCCTTAAGCATCAGGCCTTTTAAAAAATAAAGAAAATAAAAATGAAGTCGGCCTGTATGTGTCAATATGAAATGATCACCCAAATATATTGGGTCATCGGAAAAGTAATGATGCACTTTTGCATAGAAAAATATGTCATGACTTTTCTAATGACGCAATATATTAGCATATCCCTTGGGTGAAAATAGGCAATATATTTATAGTATATGTAAATTTATATTTATAGTATATGTACATTTCTGTTTATATTTATAGTATGTCTGTACACATACATTGTGCATGCATGCATGTGTGTGTGTATGCATTTAAGGGATTTCTTGAAACATACACAGAGACCTAACAGTTGTCGTTTCTGAGTACTGAGATTATGTGTTTGTAGAAAAGGAAGAGAGGCTTTTACTTCATATTTTATTAACTTCTGCTGAATTTTCTTAAACCACATATATTATTTTATAACTTGCAAAAGAAAATTCAAGTTAAAATGATAGATATGGGCTGGTCCCATAGCACAGGGGTTAAGTGCTACACAAAAGAAGTTGTATCCCACACAACCAACCACGGTTTGAGTCTCAGTCTCTGGCTTGACAAACATGCCAGACACTCCAGATAGGACAGAGAACTGAAAGGAGGAGGACTGGGACATAATGAGGCCCTGGGGGACAGGGGCTGCTTTCTTTAGCTTTTTTTCTTTCTCTTGCATGTACATGTCCTCTGGTATTAAAAATTTTTTTTTCTAAATAATAAAAAGAAAGAGAAAGAGAAAAAACAAAATTAGGAATTATCGATTGAAATATTACCAAATGAAAAATATACAATTGAAATATAATCCAGTTTGTTTATTCTTTTGAATCATTATAGTGGTCATCTTTTTAGGGATCTTTAAAAATTATTCTGGGTTAGGGACCAGCAGATAGCATAACGTTTATGTTATTGGACTCCCACGTAGTCAACCACAGTTGGAGTCCCGGACCCGGCAGCTTAAAACTTAGGCTGTGTGTGTGTGTGTGTGTGTGTGTGTGTGTGTGTATGTGTGTTCGTGTGTGTGTGTTCCCAAAACCCTGAATGGATAATGGAAAAGTGTGGGAGGCTGCACACCAGCGAATCTGCCCAGGTTTCTCAGAGAACAAACAATTGCCACGATTGGTTCCCTCAAAAAACCTGACCTTCAAAACCTTGCTCTGATTGGCCACTAGAACCCCTCAGATTTGCATATCCGGCACCTCATGATTAGTCCAAAAGCAACCAATCATAACCCACCATTTACAACCAATCACGGCCCACCGTTTACAACCAATCATAACCCACCTTTTACGATCCTTCATTCAACCAATCACAGCCCACCAGCGTGTATATAACCACGATGCCTGGCCCACAATAGCCAGACAACCAGGAAGACAACGAAGACCACACAGAAGACCAGGAAGACGACAACCCTGGAGAGCCTGAAGAGCTGAAACACCGCACAGTCTCCAGATGACCCTGAAGACCCTGAAGAGCTGTAACACTACATCATCTCCAGACAACCCTGAAGAGTTGTGACACCGCATCGTCTCCGTGCTGCTCACAACAGACGACGCGACCCTGAAGAGTTGTAACACTGTGTCGTCTCCGTGCTGTACCGTGCTGCCCACAATAAACAGACGACACTGAAGACACTGTGTCTTCTCCGTGCTGTGACACTGCGCCGCTTATCCCAGCTCTCACTCCTTCCCTCAGGAAACCTGTTTGACTGTCCACCCGGGTCGGGACAGAAAAGAAGGGATTATAGCATGGCCATCCCCCATGGGGGGGCGTGATTTCTTGCTTTCTTATTCTCTGTCTCTTCAGTGAGTGCACATACCCTATAGCAAAAATCTACTTTAAAAAAATGATTCTGGGTTAAGAAGTTAATGTTGGGCCAGTCTGTGGTATGCTGGTTAGGGTAGCTGGATCCCACATGGCCGACTACACAATTCAAGTCCCAGATCTGACGGCTTGACAAACACACCTGACGTGTGTGCATGGCTCAAATACTGAAAGGTAGAATTTC
Source organism: Tupaia tana (assembly GCA_026018925.1). Lineage (NCBI taxonomy): Eukaryota > Metazoa > Chordata > Mammalia > Scandentia > Tupaiidae > Tupaia > Tupaia tana. Next base: position 77,921,250 of record JAKSZU010000008.1, read on the forward strand.
AGCATGACCATTCCCCATGGAAGGCAAGGGTGATTTCTCACTTTCCCTCCATTTTTCTCTATTTCTCTCTAGTGAGAGCACACTTCCTCTGACCAAAAAAAAAAAAAAATACACAAAACACACACACACACAGACATTATGGGTTTGTCCCAAGTAACTATTGTATGCTTCAATTCTTGATCAGATTGAAGTAAGAATGTCAAATTTTTTTTTGAGAGTTTTTACTATAGGCACGTGCACTCACCAGAGAGATAGACAGAAAGAGAGAAATCACCTACCAGGGGGGATGGCCAATCCCTTCTCCACCATTCTCCACTCAGGATTTTGGGCACACACATACATGTGCCTGAAGTGAGTTTTAAGCCACTGGGTCTGGTACTTGAACTGCAGTCACCTCTGTGGGAGTCCAGCGATGTAACCATTATGCTATCTGCTGGTCCCAAGAATATTAATTTTTAAAAGCCTTTAAATTTGAGCTAAAATCTATGTTTTTAAGGTTATTTTTTTCTTTCTTCCATGTGTGAAACAGAAGGAGGAACCCCTGACAGTGTCTTGCCACACTGCAATATCTCTAACCAAGTCTCCCAGCCAGCCAGCTGCTCAGGATCATCCAGACTGTGAACTGGGGTCTTCCCATTTGGTTCCAGTATTACACAGTGGTGTCCTGTAGTTGGCACTACTACAGCTGGGTCTAAAAGTTTACTTTTTGGTAATAGAGCTATAGGTGAATAATGAAAGAGCAGGTACAACACTAAGGTGATTAGGAATATTTTTCTACACAGGTGTTATGTGCAGAATATAAGGAAATAAAAGGTGTTAAAACTAGGATTTCCTTAGGAAAATTATAGGACTTGAACATTTTACCTGAAGGAATCCATTTCTCCAATATAGTATAAATAATCAGAAAAGATATATGTACAATTGTTGTGGGGTTTAAAGACATAACCATATTAGGTAACTGATTATCATAAGGATTATCATGAATAGATTTATAAAGATACTTGACATCTCTAAATTGTTCTGTGTGGATTCATATAGAGATAATCTAGGTACTCCCTTTCAATCTTCTAAGATTATTATGTATTAAAGAGCTCCTCCTCAATAAAAGGTTGCCATATTTGAGAAATATCATAATTATGGGTAAGGGATTCCAGCACAAGGAAATACATGTTTTAGGATTGTTTGCTTTCATGAGACTAACATTTGAGGAAATAACATTGGCTGTTTTTCCATTGATAATCACTTTGAAGAAGTAGACATTATCCAAACTCCTCACTGTCCCTTTTGTACAGATTCTTTTGATAATTTTTGGTGGTCAAAATCATGTTCATAACTAGTATTCAAAACCAGATTGTATGAACCTCCATGATACCTCTATCTTTAGAAGAGATTCCTAGTTTATCATGATCATTGTGCAAGGTGAGGTATGGCTAGATATAACTATATTCCCTATTTAAGGATCATGCCTGTCTCATCAGCTTCCAGTGAAAAGAGAATACAGCGGATGTAAATGAAAGCAAGCAGGGAGTTTTGACCATGAACATGACTGAGCCCTGAGACCTGGGCTGGTTCTGTACCAGGCACCCACATCTCTCAGTACACCTTTTCACTGGAGCAGATCTGGACTCTGAGCCCTGCTGGTATAGGAACTTGCTGCCAAGCTAGAGGTGGGTGATGAGTAGTTCTTTCGTGAGAGCTCAACTTAGGAATTTTCAAAATGTGGTCTTGAGGATCCTCCACATGATTCACAGACTGGTGCTCAGAATCTCAAGGTCAACTCTAACTTCTGACATGAATCAGTGGTTGACTGTTCATTAGTGGTGGTTCATCAGAAACAGGACTTATCTTATGTTTCCACTCTCTGAGTTTTTCTTTTTAGTGGAGAGTTATCATTTTTGAATGTTAATAGCCAGGAATAATTTCTGAGCTCATTTAGTCCCAACCCTCTATTGCTGAGGGAACCTGTAGTCACTGCTTCCATGGGACCCAAAGCTGGAACTGTGGGTACCTTGTCTACTCCCCACATCACACCTGTTCTCTCCAACCACCTATAGACCAAAGAAATATGAGTGGCATTGTCCAAACTCACCTGAGACTGAACTGTGACCACAACAGCCATTTTATTAGCTTAGATCAAAAAAACCACCCTTGAGTCACATTAAAGCAACATCAAGGGAACCAGCAGTTAGCGTAATGGTTATGTTGCTGAACTCCCACGTAGTTGACCGCGGTTCACGTCCCGGACCCGGTGGCTTAAAACTCACGCCGGGCGCATGTGCGTGCGTGCCCAAGATCCCAAGAGGAGAATGAAGGAGAAGGGATTGTGGCGTGACCATCCCCCCTGTGGGGTGATTTCTCGTTTTCTGTCTCTACGTCTCTCTCTCTCTGTCTGGCAAGCACACGCGCCCTATAGCAAAAACCTCTCAAAAAAAAAAAAAAAAAAAAAAAGCAACATCAAGGTCAAGGTAGGGCCCATAGATGGTTGAGATCCCCACCAAGTCTGAATTATAACAAGACCTGACCAAACTCAGTTCACAGCCGGGGGGACGGGGGTGGCTGGCGGGGGGGCGTCCCTTTTAATGAGGCCGTAGTGTTGTTAGGATGTTCTTAGAAGTATTTAAAAACCTGATACAGCCTTGCAATTTCACCTCAGCTATATTCAGTTTGGGGACAGCAGCACCCCCTCTGTAGGAGTCCTCAGTGGGGAACTGAGCCAGCTGCCTCAGCCTGGCTCCTTCTTTAGAGTTGCCACAAAGCCTTGAGACTACCATGATCTTTGATACCCTGTTTCCTTTCTTTTCAGTTACCAAAATTTCCTTTGAACAAATAATGTGCTTTGTTTACATTCAGGGCTAGTTGTTAAAGTTAATTTCTAGTTAGAATCCACATCTGCTTTTGGTTATAGACTTTTGTTGCCAGCTGCTCGTGTTCCCCAGCAACACACCTGTCTGGCTTCTTCCACTATCTCAGGGCAAATGCAGAGAGTCTGGAGGCCTTTTTTCATCTCGTGATTCCCTCACAGTATAGAGAGTGGAAATGAGTGGCTTTGGGACCAGACTCATTCCGCTGTGTGATGTCAGGGTAAATTATTTCTCTGTGCTTTGTTCTCCTCATCTGTAAAATGGGGGAATCCGTGTTTAACCTGCCTTATAGAGTTGTCACGAGACACATTGTGAATTGAGCTAATTCATGCAGAATGTTCACTTAGCTTGGGGCCAACTTAGTTCACATGATCTGTACTCAGTAAAATGATGGAAGACAGTGGTTGTGGTGGTGGTGATATTAGTTGTATGTATGGTTATTTCTGTTTTTGTTATTGTCACTTCTCTCCAGGCCCCTCCAGAAGAACCACCATGACCTAGTACCCTTGGGCACTGAGGTTGGGAGTGAGAAGGGCCAAAGGTGGGATGATTACCTAGGAATGGGAGACAATGGAAGCTTTAGGTATTCAAGCTTCCTGAGGGATGGACACAAAGCTGCTCTCCTGTCTCCTGCTAGAGGACAATGACTAACTTTTGGACAAACCATGAAGAAGTGTGGAAGTCCACCCCAGTGCCCTTTCAACAGTCTCCAACCTCAGGGAAGAAGGCTGGTCTCAAAGAATGCTGACCTACAGTGAAGGTTGGAAGCATTCAGGGACAACTGTTAAGCTGTCACTTGGAGGACTCTAAAGTTAATTCCATATCTAATGACATCCTTTCTTAAGCCTTGACTATCTACTAAGTGCAAAAGAAAATAGAATTTAGATTGCAAGAGAAAGAGGCAGTTGACCTGGGAGACATGGGTCTTCGGTTTGGGTAAGCAACTGGTTCCTGACACTGCCTGTGGCGAGCCTGTTGCCCGAGCACTCACCTCTCTGTAGGCTTTAGCTGTGCAGTGCAGGGTTGAACCAGATGACCACAGCTCTTGTCAGTCTTTTCTTTTTCTTTTTTTTTTTTTTTTTTTTTTTTTTTGTTTGAGAGGTTTTCTCTATAGGGTGCGTGCACTCTCCAGACAGACAGAGAGAGACAGAGAGACAGAAAGCGAGAAGTCACCCCCCAGCGGGGATGGTCACGCCGCAATCCCTTCTCCTCCATCCCCCTCTTGGGATCTTGGGCACGCACGCACACGCGCCCGGCGTGAGTTTTAAGTCACCGGGTCCGGTACACGAACCGCGGTCGACTACGTGGGAGTCCAGCAACATAGCCATTACGCTAACTGCTGGTCCCCCAGCTCTTGTCAGTCTTTATGTAGTGCTGAGCCCCCTAAAAGAGAAACCCAGACCTTGTTCCCTTTCTTCATTAGGTTTTTGTGTTTGTGTGCATACACTGTGAAAAGGGTGGCAGAATGTCATCTATGAAGGAAGAAAGGTCTCATAATTTGAATAAGTCATTAGGCTTCTATGACTGTTTCTTCACCTATAAAGCAGCTATCAGTACCCAGGGCCCTCCCTCAGAGGGTGCTTGTGAACACTAGATAATAAAGAGATTGTAAAACGCTGTGTAAATGTCAAGTGCTGGCTAATGGGGAAGAGCTGCCTCAAACAGGTTAGGAAAGCTCAGCCTGGGAAAGATAAAAACTAGACATCTTCTTCTCCCCTGAAATTTAAAAACTTACCTACTTTTTAAAATTTCTTAACAGAAAATAACTGAATTCTTCCTGTGTACTTTTCTATTAATGCTTTAGAATAGAGTTGGGGGCGGAGGCAGCTTTCAAAATCATATACCATATGGTTAGAAGGTACTTCAACTGCTTCAGAACCCAAATATCCTTGCAAGGATTTTAAGACAAGCTTACTTTATTTTCAGTTCCAGTCAACAGTTAAGTCTCATGGTCCACTTCTTGCCATCACAAATGTATTTGCGGGGGTAGCATTTGGAGAGTTTAGAGAGCACTGGAAAATATCTGCTCTCTAGAGTGCTTCTTAGAAGCTTCAGTCTGCTGTGGCTTTTACAAGGACAAATAGCAATTCTGTATTTCTTTTATGTGGCACCTTTTTCTACAGAGATCAGGGCAGCTTTGTGGACTTAATCTATTTAATTCTCTTTGTAAGTAACTGCTATCCTCCTCACTCTGTTGATACAGGACCGGTAGCCAAATAGGAAAACTGACTTTCCAAGGACACGTACAAACAAATCAATATCAGGAATAGAAGTTGGATTCTAAATTTTATTTATTTTCCTCTTCCCATTGATTTAAATTGTTCTAAGTAAAACCAAATTGAGAATTCCATAAAGGCCATACTTTTGACCCCAGTTCACAGGTTCTCCGACAACTGGTGGAGCTGTGGAGTCTTCCTGTTTACTATTAGATAGTCTAGAGATTTTGTCCTTAGGGACAATAGGCTGTGTTAATAGTATTGCATAGGATATGGAGTCAAATAGACCTGGGTTTGGCTAGCTCTGTGAACTTCAGTTTGCAATAAAGTATGAATAATAGTCCTCGCCTCAGAGCTGTATATCAGTTAAGTGGGGCAGTGTGGATAAAATGCTTAGCACAGAGGCTGACCCATGGTAAGCCTTCAGTAAATAAAAGCTCTCATATTACAAAACAAACAGGGTCTTACCTTAGTTCTTTGCTTGTTAAGACTTTCACTCTATGTTTAAGCTCAAGTCAAACAAATCCAGATATATTATATAGGTTTTCTTTTTGAAAGAATGCTTTGAGCCCAGCCGCAGCAACATGCAGTGAATGTTGCTACCCAACAGGCTGAGGCCACACTGGAGGCCTGGGTTTAATTCCCGGCCACCGGAAAAGCTGAGTGAAGCTGCCTGTAGTCCCAGCTATTCTAGAGGCTGAGGCGGAAGGATCACAACACAACTAGACCCTGCCTAAACCACGCCACCCCCACCCCCCCACACACACACACACCTCAATTCTTCCTATGTTGTTATAACAAGCCTGTTCTTTTTCCCTTTCCTCTTCATTGTTCCATTTTGGTTATGACAAGCTTCACTCCAGGAGGAGAGTTCCTGCACTTTAGCTTGGATTTCTGTCAAAACAAGATTACCTCTTTGGTTGACCCTGACAGAACTTATTTAGTCTTGTGAACCAACTGTTGATTTCAAAAGTCTTCGGGTTCTCATGAATGTGGTAAGCTACATGCAATATGCTTGGAAATAGTCCAGTTTGGGTTGTTGGGGGGAGGGTGCGGGGCGTGGAGAGATGGATGAGATGACCTAGTCAATTTTGGAGCTTAGAAGAAACAAAGCTGTCAGCTGTGAACCCAATACCACAGACATGTATTGCCACCAGTAGCCTTTGTTCCCACATGGGAACAGAAAATAAAGTGCCCTGGGTGCTACTACAGACCTACAGACCTCAGGATCTTCAAGAACGGACCTGAGAGTCTAGATTTACTTCTGATACTTCTAATATAGTTTTTAAAGAATTATTTAACTTTATTTATCTATTTATTTATTTATTTATTGAAATTTGACCAGAGAGAGAAAGTGAGAAAGCAAGCTGCCAGGTCTGGGACTTGAACCGCAGTCAACCATGTGGGAGTCTAGTGCCCTTAGCCACCACACCACCTGCCAGCCCCAGATACTTCTAATATAGTTTTATTTGTGGTTTTGATACCCTGTCCAATTTGGGAACCACTGCTTAAGGCCATTTTCCAAATGTGGAAAATAAAGCCTAAGAGGAGAGACCTGCAAGGTCATTCACATGGCTGGTTAACATTGGCAAAGGTCTCCTAGAACTCGAAACAGCCCACCAGTCAGTAAAGGGTTTTTTCCACTAGTCCCCTGGGCCCCTGAGCCCCTGAGTCCCCTGTTAACTCAGAAGAAATGGATAAAGCTGTCTGTGCCTGTATGTTCTCATTTGTGTTATAGAGATAATAACTCCTGACCTTAAAGGACCATTGTGAGGTTAAATTAGTTAACAGTGTTCAGTTCACTTCGTCCTTTACTCAAAGTCTGTTCTTTAGACAACTAAAGGGTGCTAAATTAAGCCATTTTGCAGAGAGGTCTGAGTCATCTAGTGGCAGCTGTCTGTGCCTCACTGAGGTGCTTTGATCATTGTCATCTAAATGCATCTACTAAGTACTGTCTGTAGCACAGGCTCAGGCTGTGCTAACTGAGTTACCCAGATAACAGTGCTGGGGCAAAGGGACCTAAAGGTTATTCACACAAAACAACACTGATAGACCATAGAAGGCAAGGGATCCTTGTATGTCAAATTCAGAGAACCTGATCTTCTAGCCTAGAAGGAAATTTGGGATATCCAGTCTGCTCCTTGGCTTAGAAAAATGAAATGCTTTATCTCAGGTTACGTAGCTAGTTGAGAGCAGGTTATAGGGCCAGGACCAGACGGAGTTCCCACATCCTCATACTGGAGCAGAATTGTTTTGTTGTCTCAAGGGTCAGAATTAACAATATCCATTATATTTAATCAGGAAAGACTTTAGTTGGCAGTGGACATTGCAAGACCATGTTGAGATGAGTGATGAGTCCTTTAGCAAGGCTCAGGAGTTGGCGTACATGGTGGTGGGCTTAGGGTGTTTGAGATGAATTGGGCCAGAGAAACATCATGAAGGATCTTTTTTTTTTTAAAAAAAAAAAAAAGGAATTGTTTTATTTAATTTTTCACATGAGTTTTGCCAGAGAAAGACAGAAAGAGAGAGAGAGAGAGGAGAGTGAGAAAGCAAGCCGTCAGGTCCGGGACTCAAACCATGGTCAACCATGTGGGAAGTCCAGCGCCTCAACCACCATGCCACCTGCTGGCCTACATGAAGGATCTTGAAGCAACCTGGAAAGAAGTCTTGAAAGTGTGGATAGGACCTTGTACATCTTAAACACAGACAAAAGTCATCATAGGACTCTGAGAAGTAGGCCAGCCATTCAGAGTTATTGCCAATGAAAGGACTATGATGGGGTATAATGAAATGATTGGATGATGAGAACCAGTTCTAGAGGGTTAAGAAAAGTTATTGCCACCAATTTTTAAAGTTTATTTATTTGTTATTTCTTCCATGAATGGGAATTAGAAAGACAGAGAGGGGTCAGCACGTGACATGGTGGTTAAGATGACTGGAGCCCACATGACTGACTAAGCTGTTTAAGTCCCAGACCTGGCACCTTGAAAAACACGTCTAGCGCATATGTGTACATGTCCAAAATCCCAAGAGGAAAATGGAGAAGAAGGGATTGTGGCATGGCTAGGTCCCCTGGAGGGTGATTTCTCACTTTCCCTCTCTCTGTATATATCTCCTATGAGTGCATATGCTCTATGGCAAAACGAAAAGAAAAAAAAAAAAAAAAAAGGAAGACAGAGTGACCCCCCATCAGGATCTTGTTGCTGTGATCTATCCCCAGCCTCAGCCAGCCCTGAACCATGAGCACACATGTGCTTGTCATACCTAAAGAGGTCTTTGGATGTGAGCCCAGAACCCTCCCCTGTGGTCAGCCTCACAGGACATTATGTTTTACTTCTGCGCCATCATTCAGCCCTGGCTGCCATTTAACATAGCTGTTATATGCCAAGCACCATGTTTAGCATTTTACATAAAATGTCTTTGTCCTCAGTCCTATTAGACAGATGTTTCCCTCTAGACAGGAGTTTCTCCTTTGCAGATGACAAAACACACTTAGAGAGATTGGGTAACCGTAAAAACATAGAAGTACCGAGGGAGGCAGTATTTAAGTCCATGTTGGCTTTCTAAGTGTTTCCGCAACACCCTGAGGCTAAGCATATTGGGAGTAAAGTTTTGAAGAGCTAGCCAGAAGGTAATAGGTAATTAAAATTTTCCATCTGTATCTAAACACAAAGGAACAAAAAGTGTGCGTGTGTGGGGGGAGGGCAGGGGGGTAATTTCACAGAGTGAGGGGGAACAAAAATCATGAGCTCCTAAGGTGATCTGAATTATGCTCCAAAAAAGGCAGGTGGAAAATGACCAGAGGTTGTTTATTTGGCATGTCATTGCCATGGCGCTGTTAACCAATGAAATAGAGGAGAGGAAGGATCACAGAAGAAAGAAAAGCATATGTCATTTATAATAAGTCACTGATGGTTTAAAGTATCTAAGATTGAGAACTAGCCATTGCTCGACCAAAGGGGAAAGTTCAAAGTGGATTGGTAGGTTGGTATGTCATCGAAACAGATGATATAATGGCATCGAGTGAGATAGAGTCTCAGAAAACATCGCTTATGGACCTGTGTGTCTATCACATTGTACTAAGACACGATAGCAAATGAATAGATAAGAACTGGGGAAATTACAAACTAGGAAAGGTCATATGTTATCATCCAGCACGTTGTAATGGAGGGAGAAGGATAGGGCAAGCTAAGTCTGGCAGGACTCCACTCCAAGTTGGAATGGATCAAGTGATTTGGTTTTGCAAAAGAAAATAAAGACTAAGCATTGAAGAAGAAGCTAAAAGCAAACACCCAGTATCCTGGAACCCAAGGAAGGTGGAAAGGAAGAGAAGAGACATGTTGAGCATTTTATTATGTGCTGAGCCCATTACATAATCAATTAAATAAATTAAATTAAATGAGACACTCAGTTAAATACTCAGTCCTTAAAACAGTCTTCTCATTTTACTCTTGTCCCATATTACAAGCAGGGAAACTTAGGCTTGGGGAGGTGGCCACTTGTCTGAGGCCAGCCAGTTAGGGGAGGCAGGATTCACCCAGATCTGACTCTGAACCCTTTAACTCCTGCCACACTGCCTTAGCCAGAAGTTGTAGGAGGAGGAAGAAGACAGGTTACATGCAACGTTGGAAGCTATAAAAAGATGATGATCAGAGTGGATTCAGAGACGTGATGATACTGGGGCTTTAATGAGAGAAACTGCTGCAGGGTAAAAATGGGAAAGTTGGTCGCCGAAAATTCACATGGTTGTCTTCACAGCCTCATTTATCCTGAGTCGCATTTGATGGCCTGATACTTGGAAGATTAAATATTAATTGTATTTAACTCTACTTTTGGGGAAACACAAATTCCTTGTTTGAAACTTCTTTGTAAGTTACATTTTAGTCTGTGTAGGAATAAGGTCAGCATCCAGATTGGTACCTCCTCACAGTTCCAAAAAAATGCTAGCTCCAAAGGGTGGTGTTTCCTGTTTTGAAACTGATGGTCCTGTAGGCAGTATAGGCATTTACAAGAGCAATTCACCTGAGAACTGTGGGAATCCTCTCTCCCAACTAACACTGTGGTGTGGCCAGCTGTGTTTAGTCATGTCCCCATGTCCAGTGTTCCTGCCCTTTTCAGTAGCATGGGCTACATATTGTTTGTGAAATTACAGGTTTGCATGAATTGCAACTAATTGGTAAAAATCTTTGAAAAAATAATTATAATTTAGGGATGTGGGGTTAGCCTATATGAAGTTTCTGTAATCTTGAGGTGTGAAGGCCAACTTTTGGCCCTCTAAATCAGTAGTTGTCCAGCACAGTAAGAACCTGTTTCCTCTCACTGGGAAACCATGTCCTAACTTCTGATTTAATTTATATTCTTGTTGCTGACTTGCAGCCCTACTCGCCCTCCAAGTATGTGACAGGTCTGAACATAATTCTTCTTTGTAGTCCATTGACTCTTGTAAAATAATGCTGTGATTATAAGGTTTCCTGAATGTAGTTTTCAAAATGTTGGTAATAGCCACATTGCAACTACCTGCTATATACTTGAGTAAGCATCTGTATTGCCCAATTTACTTAATACTGGTCATAGTGAAACATGTTTTCATCACTCGACATCCAAATTTTATTTGCTAGGTTACTAATGGCCATTTATTTCTGTAACATAAATTAGGATGTTGTGCAAGTTTGGCTTGGTTGACTCTTGAAGGCAACAGGTTTGCTCTGAGCTCAGTATGAGGAATCATTTGAGTTGACTAAATATTCATGAGAACTTTTGTTTGTTTTTAGTATCAAATGATTCCTCTCAGGGTAAGATTTTTATAATTACTATAAGGATAAAGGACTTCAAACTGGATTGGATTTTGAAACCATGGAGTCCCTCCTCTCTGTTCGCATCCCTTTACTTTTTAGGTGAGAGAAAGAACAAGGTCAAGAATGAGGGCCTAGAGATGCGACCTCCCAGGTCATGGAACTGATGAGTGGCAGAGCTAGGAACTTTCAGTCATTCTGGTGCTCTTTCCACCAAAGTATTGTTTTTGTTTTTTTCTGATTGGCCAACAGTTGACCTGAAGGCACTGTTTCTCTTCCGTAACTGGTGGTTTTAAAAAAGGAAAAAAATGCATTTTATATAAAAGCTCTTGAGAATATTTCTCATACATTTGGATCAATGGAACACAATAGTTTCTTCCTGCAGTATTTCCCAAAGTCCCCTCAGCTTGAATTTTCTTCTCATTTCTCTTTGAAAAGCTGGATTCCTTTTGCTCTACGAGTAACAAGTCTTATTTGTTCTAATAGCAGGGTGCAAATATCTGTTGCATCAACGTTCCCAGGCAGAGTGAAAAACCAACGATCCTTTTCTGAATTTCATTAGCAGTGGTAGCAAACATTTCACCATAACCTCAAGGCAATAGAGAAGAAAAGAGAAATCGAGTTAATGATTATATAGTGAACATTGTATAAGATGAAAGCCCAGTAAATAAAATCTTGAGTGTTGTAAACTCTACTTTTGAATCTGTCCACAGGCTATTATTTACCCTTTCAAAATGCATTGCCTGTTGTCAATAGCGGGATTTTAAGTGAAATTTATTACAGGAGCAATAAGCACTATAGGTATGATAAAAATTCGTTGTTTATGAGTACAGATGTTTTCATAAGGACTGAATCAAGGCCATCATAGTGCTTCACATACTGAACTCAGACCAAAAGTTTGTAAAAGACTCCCCAAAAACCTAATTGTGACTCTAGTCCTAGATTTACGGTTGGCATGGGCAAGGATGAGCGAACAGGCTGTCAGAGTGCCAGGTACCTCTTTACAAGATACGACTTACCCTGAGAAATCTTGTCAAAAATGTTCTGTTGGTAATTCACATGCAAAGAGGATACATTTTATAAAGCACTCTGACAAAGCCTGGCTTCTATAGGAGGCTCAGTAGTGACTGGTGTCATTCTGTGTCTCCTCCAACCCCAAAGGGTCTCCCCAGCTTTACAGTTCTCCAGATGCCTCTGGCCTCTACCTGATCTGAGCTCCTCACACTTCTTGGACTGGCCTTTCTACTTGAAATCCACTGCTGAAGCTTACAGGGCTTGTCCCATGTATTTTAATGATACTTTCTGTCTCAACACTAGTGAGTCCTTGAAATCGGGGATTCTGATTCATTTATCTTGGTGTACACGGGACCTCTCAAGCCTGATAGGCACTCAGCTCATGGCAGTAGGTGGGTGGGAGGAAGGAGTAGACAGGCACTCCTCTACTGTAGCTTATGTGGTAGGAGGCATGCGAATAATAATAGTCCTGGACCTGGAGGCTTGCTTTCTTGCTCTCTCTCTCTCTCTCTCTCTCATTCTTGCTCTCGCTCTGTCCCTCTCTAGTCAAATTAAAATAAATAAATAAATAAAGTTAAATAAAAATAATTCTTTGAAAAAAAAAAATAGTCCTAGATAAAGATCCAGTCAAATGAAGAAGCCAGCCTTTCAGATGGCCATTATTGCTTAGCATATTGTAATGGATATTAGAGGGTATTTGTACATGTAATCAGAGTTACTGCTCTTTTTTTTTTTTTAAGTTCTTTGCCATAGGGCACATGCACTCACCAGAGAGGAGAGAGACAGAAAGAGACCGTGAGAGGGAAAGTGAAAAATCACCCCCAAGGGGAGATGGCCATGCTGCAATCATTCCTTCTCTTCCATTCTCTTCCTGAGATTTTGGCATGCACACACATGCACCCTGCCCAGTTTTCAAGCCACTGGGTCAAAGACTCAAATTGTGGTCAGCCTTGTGCCTTAACCACTATGCCACCTGCTAGCCCCCAGAGTTGCTGCTCTTAAACGCTCTGCTGAGAATGACCTAGTGACAACCTCTCCTCTCACACTTTCTTGAACTCTTTTTAAAGTCCTTTTGTTCCACTGTGATGTTCAAAGTATTATGTCTTTTTTCTTTTCCCCTGGGTTTTTGCGATAGGGCATTTGTGCTTGCTGGAAAGAGACAGAGATAGAGAGATGGAAAGTGAGATATCACCCGTCAAGGGGGAAGACCACGCCACAATCCCTTCTCCTCCATTTTCCTCTCCGAATTTTAGGCATGCATGCATACGTCTCACATTTTTGCCTTTGCTCATCTTCTTCAAGATTCTTCCCTGTATCACTGTCCCTCCTGCAGTCATTTTTTTTTCTTTTTTCTTTTTTAGTTTTTGCTATCGGACTTGTGTGCTCACCAGTGAGTGAGAGAGAGAAAGACAGAAATGAGAAATCAGCCCCCAGAAAGGATGGCCACACCACAGTCCCTTCTGCTGCATTCTCCTCTTGGGATTTTCGGCACAGACACACACAGACACACACACATACACACACACACACACACACACACACACAGTATTTTTTTCAGGCTGCTGGGTCTGGGACTTAACACGCAGTTGGCCATGTGAGATCCAGAGCTTTAACCTCCATACCACCTGCTGGCCCCTTCCGCAGTCATTTTAAGCAGCCTCCCCATGAGATGCCATGGCCCCTAAACTCCCCCATCTCCAGATGCTCAGTGCACTGTGCTGCCGTCATGGGCGTCCTCGTGTATTTCAGCCCCTCTGTGCCTAGGAAATCGTAGGTGGTCTGTAGACATTTGCTAAATGAAAGTTGCATGAGTCATTTGGGTCCCTAAATGAGGAAGAGAAAATAAATTTTCTGTAGATTTTACTCCTGATCCTAGGAAACCATAAGCCTCCGACGTCTTTTAATACATCAAGTTTGACCATATTTAGGGCTACAAGTTTCAGTTATCCAACCACTGTGAGAATGCTACCAGATCGTCATTGTGAAACTAGGTTAAAATTTGTAAGCTAATGCTCTTTACCGTTTCCTGACATGCTTAATTACCTTTAATTGCCATCTTTGTATTAGTTCTTAAAAAATCAAGTAACTGAAATAGTTCTGAAAAGAGAAACAAGTCTTAATTTTAGTATTCCTTTCTCATCTATCAATCAGTTTGTTGTAAGCTGAAGCATATTTGACTGTATTTCTTTCTTTTTACTTACTTACGCTTTTTGATGATCTCCTGATATGCATAGGACATGTTTTGGAATAAAACAGTTACAGCTTTTTTTTTTTAAATCATTATCTATTTTACTATTTAATTTTAAATAAAGAACAGAGCGATACAATGAGATATAAGAGAGCTGCGTGTGTCGTGGAGTGACCTGGTCTGTATTTTTGGTAATAAAAGTGAAGTTCTCTTTAAATAATTGCTCACTTGTTTGGAGCCAACTTTGTTCAGTTGAGTAGCCTTCCGTCTGTACGAAGAGCCTGATAAACTCATCTCTTTCACAAATTTTATCCAGCAATTAAAGTTGTCCTTCTCTTAGTTTTTTTTCTGTTGCTCCTAATTATGACCCCTATAATTAGCCTGCTAATTACATCCCCTGCATGACTTTTCTGCCTGCAATGTTCAACCTTCATTTATTTTTACTGCCCTTCTTCTTTTATTTCTTTCTGAGTTCTGTGTTTACCTGTCCCCACTGGGCTCTGGGTGAGGGCCTCAAAATGAGAGCGAGACTTCCCCAATCGCTTTAACCAATCACCTCCAATTTTTTTTTCTTTAGTCTTAAGAGAATTTTTAGTTTTGGAAGGGATTTTTTTAGTTTCAGAGGAGCTGAAGAACGTAGCCTTGTTTACCTGCGATGCAGGGGTGCGAGCCCAGTACTTGGTGCTGGCTCACTGCTGCCGTGACCAGGTCCACGCTCTGGGCTGCAGATTGGGGCTACCCCGGCAGCAGCATCTTCAGCATGGGCTCAGAAAGGGCATTATTTGGGGTCTTTTTATTTTCTGTAGAGTCCACAAAGCTAGTTCTTGGAGCCTTTTTCTTTTCTCCCTTTCTCTTTCTTGCTTCTGTCCCTGCTTACCCATCTGTTCTCTCTCTCACCTACTCCAAGGGCCAATGACCACAGGTAGACTATACTTTGTAGTGCAAGGACTTGGACCCCCACAGGCTTTGAAAAAGAAAAGCAAGATCACCCAGTCACTCTGCTGCGCCCTTTCAGACAATGTTTCCAGAGTTCTTAGGTTTTGGTTGGTGCCTTTATCCATTTATTAAGTTTTTTTCTCTAATGAGGGCAAAACTTTGATCTCGTCTTCACAGTATTCTAGTGAGGTAGAGGAGAAGAAAAAGTGACAGCCTGCCAAGTCTAACACCTGTCTCCCAGTTTATGGTCAAGCCACGTGGTGCCCAGGTTTGAACTTAACCCCTCTGCCTGCATGAAGCAGGAGGACCCTGGCTCTGTGCAGCACCCCCTTGCTCTGCATAAGAGCTAGGAAGTGGACACCAACCTGAAGCTACCCAGGACCCTTCTGATTGGATTCCATGGGCTGACTTGAGTCTCTCCTGTGGGCCACACACTGAGGATCTGGGAATGAAGATAATTGTCCCTGCCTTTGAGGAGCTTCCAGATTAATGGGTGAAACCACTGCATAAATGGGTATGTCAAATACCCCAGGTGACCCCATGGGTAGGAAGTCTTCCCTGAAGGCAGTGGCCTTGGTCAAATGCTCTTCTGAGCTGCTGCTTCGTTATCTGAATCTGCGTGGCACAGCCGAGGCTCGTAGACACGAAACCACCCTCAGTTCCATTTCTCCCTTCCTGTCACGCTTGCTGCTCATTGTCACCTATCCTGGAATAGGTGAGCTTTCAGTGAGAGAGAAAATCTGTCCCTCTTGACATCTTTGGGTGTGGGTAAGAAGAAGAGTAAATGTTCCATGCTCAGCATATCGTCAATATCATGAAGGAGGAAGTTTTCAAAGTGCAATTTCTTCATGTTTACAAAACGAACAAATGACTCAGATCTACTGTACACATTCACAAGAGCCGTGTCCTAGGCTGATCCCGATTTTGAAGTCATGTGTCTTCCTTTGCATGTGGGCAAGATTTTAAAGAGGTAAAAAGTGGAGGAGGAGGAGGGGATGGGAAAGAGAAAGGAAGGCTTAGAGACAGCACTGGGTTCTAGGGCATTTAATCAGTGGGTGCCTTCCCTGGGGCTCCAAGGCATTAAACATTCCTTCAGTCTTTAGCTCCTTCCTCTCTCCTGGCCTCTCTCGTTCCCCCCTTCCCTCCTTCCCTTTCTCTCTCACTTTCATTTTATTTCTTCCTTCCAGTGGGCAGGATTTTTTTTTTTTTTTTTTTTTTTTTTTTTTTGCTGTGGGGTATGTTTTCTGTTAGGTTAACTTAAGACAAGACCCTGAAAACTGCAAACAGATGTCAGTGCTGGCCAGTGTCTGTGGATTCATTCCTCTGGAAGTTCGGGCAGCCCTGCCCTGATTGGCTCTGACCACTTTGCCAAGCCATGGGGCTGAGCAGCATTTTGGGTGGCTTCACTGACATTGTTGTTGACAGGATTGTTAAGCCTCACTAGATTTAGACTCTCAGACTTTGACCTTTTTTAATCCCTTCCATATTGAATATACTTAGGGGATTGTTCTTCTAACAACTTCTGAAACAGGAGTGCATTCTGCCACATTGCAAAGAAGATTTTGTAAATGAATGAAAATAAATCTTGAGACTCTATCAAATACACGTACGAAGGAAAAATAAGCATATTGGGTCAATACCAAGGTTCTATAGCACTTTGTAGTTACCGTGCTGAGTAAATTCTGCCAAGTAACGTATTTCATTGAATTTGGGGTTAGTAGGAAGGAAGCCCCAATTGGTAGTGTCTCAGGACAGCCCTGAGCACTTACTGGGAACCACCCCTTCTGCCACCACTTCGCTCACTTAGTGACACACAGGGACCTCCTCCTTCACTGCATTTTATCCCCAAATAGACATCTTCAGTGGTTCTTTACCTTTTATCCTTTGAGGATTAAAATTTATCATTTGCTTAAGGAGCTTTACCAAACAAATTATGGTATTAGGGCTAGCTTTATTCTGTTCTTTAAAAGTCTTACATTCTGTACGGGTATTTTGTTATTGTTTGGTCTAGAGCTCCGACATTAGGAGAGTCAGAAATAAAGATATTAAGTTGAAATATTACCTTATTGGGGATCAGTACAGCTGGTGTTAGGATGATACATCTAGAAAATAGCAGGAATTGAAATGGTGTCATAGCCCTGTCTTACCCAAAATTGAAACATTACAGTTTTAGAGTTGAGCAATTTTAAATCTTAAAGTTCCTTTTTTTAAAATATTATGGTCTCTGGACTGTATTTTATCATTTGTTTCAGTTTGACAAATTGAATAAACAAATCCATCTCTCCCATTGTCATCAATCCCACTTACTTCATAAATATTACTTGGTCTCATAAAGAATATCAGATATAAAATCTTGGAGTAAATCATTACTTTCCAAAAGTCTCAGAAATTTTCCTAGGTTCCTTTACTCCTGTTTACACATACAATTCCCATGTCACCTGAACATTGTGGACTAAAAAATTTCATCATATTTTCTTTTGATCTCTTTTTTATGTACTAGTTTGTTTTTTAGAGAGATTTTTGCTATAGGGCATGTGCACTCACCAGAAAGACAGAAAGAAAGTGAGAAATCGCCCCCCGGGGGGCGGGGGGATGGCCATGTCCAAATCCCTTCTCTTCCATTCTCCTCTCAGTCTTTTGGGCACACAAGCACACACATCTGGTATGAGTTTCAAGCCTCCAGTTCCAGGACTCAAACCACCATCTGCCATGTGGGTGTCCAGTGACATAACCATTACACCAAATGGTGCTCCCTAGTCTTTAAGATTAATCATACTATGTATATGTATTATATATGTATGTATTTTAAGTTTATTACTTTTAATTTTTAATTTTACTATTTGTAATTTTACTTTTTCACCTTATGTTATAATAGAAGCATTTTCCCGTGTTAAAGACGATTTTGATAACTCTCAGATGTTATGAGTGGTGATCCCACAGCTCACTTAAATTTTCAATCTAGGGCCAGACGGTCGCTTGGCAGTTGAAGCGGAAGGATGCCACATGGCCAACTGTGTGGTTTGAGCCCTGGATCGGCAGCTTGAAAAATATGCCAGATGTGTGTGCGGGCATGCCCAAAATTCCAAAAGGAGAGATAAAGGAGAAGGGATTGCGGCAAAACCATGTCCCAGTAGGGATGCGTTCTCACTTTCCCAACCCCCTGTCTCTCTGGCAAGTCCCCACACTGTCTTGCAAATTGGAAAAAAAAAAAAAATCTCAGTCTGTTTGATGTCACGATTTCCCCAGTGTTTCTCTGTTAAAAAACCTGCTACACTTGAGTATCATGTGGACACCATGCACTCCCTTGGTAAACTCAATGATGCGCGTTTTGATGACAAATTATTACTGGACTTTGCTGTGAAAATAAATGGCTTGAGACTAGGAAGTAGGCTTACTAAGAGTCTGAAGACATAACGTGTAGTAGTGTATTTCTTGGCATAAGACCTATATCATCTTGCATTTTGGTCATTTACTTTTTGCACAAAAGTGGAACAGAGAATGTATGGTGGTATGGTGTGGAAATGTAATATGGCTCTCTTTCTGGAAAATTAGTAATTCAATCAAGGACCACATGGTCTAATTCTAAAATATTTGCTCTCAAAACATTGTTTTCATCTGCCTATTTTGGTTAATTTATGTAGGACAATTTTCAACACATTCTCTTGTCTAAGCAACTATTTATTTGTTGAACATTTGTTAAGTTCCTGAGCTTTGCCTGCCTCACTGAGAATGTGAAGCTGGATGAGACAGACTTCCTTTCCTTAAGGAATCCACAGTCTGGTAGGAGAGATCGAGGAGTAAACAAATGGTTACAGATGTACGAAGGTGCTTTGGCAGAGGCTGAGAGAGGAATCATCCCTGCTTTGGAACCTCACAGAGCGAATACTTGGATCGCGTCTTTAAGTGTGGTCAGAGATTGCTAGGTGAATGGATATTAGAGGCACAGAGTAAGTAGCATGGCTACTGACCTGGGCAAACTGTAATCGGTCTGGGATAGAATGGAATGGTTAGTGGAATGGGACTGAGGTTAGTAACAGCAGGAGACAAGGATCCTCTGATCCAGTTAATGAAGACTTCATGGTTTTGGAAAGATAACGAGCTAGAATAAGAAGAATAGACTGGGAAGACTGAGGCAGAGAGATTAATTTTAAAAAAAATTTGCAATCTAAATAGGAAATGCTGGGGGCTTGAACTAGGATAGCAGCAGTGAGAATGAAAAGGAAAAGATAAGGTGAAGATAGCTCAAAGATAATGAATGGACAAGGTATAGGAGCAAATTACATATACTCTCTCTTGGTTTTTGGTAATTTGCTTTAACACTCTTGGAGACCTGGGAAGGGAGGTAATATTTATGCTTTAAAATAAGAAAACATAAGAAGATGAGCTCAAATGGCATTTCTTATTTTCTGGTCTTTGCTTGCTTTGATCTTTACTGTAGCCCTAAATAATTAAAAGCCATAGACCTTCTCAGGGTTGGCTAATCAGACTTTTCCTATTACATGCTTTTTATCATTTTCCAGCTTGTAAGTTTCCAGTTTTCTAGTTGTTTCCAGAACAAAAAATAGAATGTGTGCATTAGATATTTCTTGATTTTCCTCAGTACTGTAGAGATGGTTCATTAAACCTTCCCTTTTTTTTTTTTTTTTTTTTTTTTTTTTAATAGAGATTTTTGCTATAAGGGTGCATGAGCTCACTGGAAAGACAGAGAAACAGAAAGTGAGAAATCTCCCTCCACCCTAAGGGTGGGGGGAGGTGACCACACCACAATCCCTTCTCCTCCATTCTCCTCTTAGGGTTTTGGGCACACACACACACACATGTGCCTAGTGTGAGTTTCAAGCCACCAGGTCTAGGACTCGAACCACGGTTGGTCATGTGGGAGTCGAGCAACATTGCCATTACACCATCTGCTGGTCCCTAAACTTTCTCTTATAAGAAGTATTAAATGCAAGTACTGATTTTGGAGGTATTTCCATTATTTATTGACTTGAAGTGAATATTATATGACCACATCTCAGCTGATTGATTTTTGTCCCAAGAGATGAATGCACTGGATTTTGATTGCTTTAAAGCTTTCTTTGGGGACAGTATTTAATAGGTGGAGGCAAATTAATACATGACAGGGACCAGCAGTTAGCGTAATGGCTATGTCGCTGGACTCCCACGTAGTCGACCGCGGTTCGAGTCCCGGACCCGGCGGCTTAAACTCACGCCGGGCGCGTGTGCGTGCGTGCCCAAGATCCCGGGAGGAGAATGGAGGAGAAGGGATTGCGGCGTGACCATCCCCCCTGGGGGGTGATTTCTCGCTTTCTGTCTCTATGTCTCTCTCTGTCTGTCTGGCGAGCGCACGCGCCCTATAGCAAAAACCTCTCCAAAAAAAGAAAAAAAAAAAATTAATACATGACATCAGCTGAGGACAAAGGGCACGTCTAAAACCACAGTAGATAAATTTGATAGCTATATTAACGAGAGTATGATAATGTAGAAGGGTACATTTTATTTAAATGCTAGGTTATTTGGAGGAAATAATCCAAAATGCTTCATCCAGCTCCCTTGCAAGATCTTCCTTAGAGTATGTTCAAAGAGCTGTGGAAGGGAAGCAGACAGCAAACTGGAGATGTCGACAGTGGCGTGTCAGCTAACTAGGACTGGACTAATTTAGGCTTCACTGTGTCCTGGGGCATGAAAGGGCCCATCCCATTTAGACCCCTAGATCAGATTATCTTGCAATTTCTCTCTGGGTAATTCCATTGCACATCACTTTTATTTATTAAATAAAAGCAGAGCTATATATTACTGGTGCCCTCTATATTCTAGCTCTGTGGGAAGTCTGAGTAATAATATTGATAGTCATAATGACAATACTTATTTAGATCCTCAGCTATTTTCCAGGCACCATTCTAAGAACTTTTCATACATTAGCTCGTTTAATCCTCAAAAAGTGCTCTGAAGTACCATTCTTAGGTTCATTGTGCAGTAAAACGTGAGGCAAAGAACGATGAACAGCTTGCCTAAGAGCATCCAGCTAATAAAGTGAAGGAACCAGGCAGATCCACGCAGACTGTTCCTAGAGCCCATGTTCCTAAATACTATAATCCTCACTGCTTGAATGTCCTTCCCTCTTATCACACCTCCCTGGAGAGCTGCTTAGTCACGGTTTCTCCAGAAGATACACCTTGATTCCTTATCTCTTAACTCATGAGACACTTTTGTACTTTGTAGAAAACACATGTGTTATTTCACTCATTGACCAGGATGCTAGTATTTGTATCTGTCAATGTGAGTCCTCTATGTCTCTCCACATTTGGTGCAGTGCTTGGCACAGGACAGATATTCAACAAATGCATTTGAGTTGAGTTGGCTCAACTTGAACAAACAGGGCTTAATCAAGAAACTTTCAGTGTATCTAGAAAAGTAGGGATGTTTACGTGAAAATTGAGTAAGATGAAACTTTAAGCTAAAAGAGTAGAGTACAAACATTTCAAAGAAAGGAGATTGGGGGCCAGCCAGTGTTGTGGTGGTAAAGGAGACTAGATCCCACATGGCTGACTCAAGTCCTGAACCCTGCAGCATTAAAAACATGTCCAGCATGTTTGTGTACATACCCAAAACCCCTGGAGGAGAAGGGATTGTGGCATGGTCATCCCCCTAGGGCTGCTTTCTCACTTGCTCTTTCTCCCTCTTTCTCTCTGGGAGCATGCACGCCCTACAGTAAATTAAAAAAAAAAAAAAAAAAAAAAAAAAAAAAAAGTGAAAATGAAAGAAAGGAGATTGACTATGGGGATTGGATTGAGTTGAGTTGGACTGAGTTGAATTGAATGGACATAGTTTCTCCAAATACATGCAATCTGATATGAGGGTAAACTATAGCTAAGAGATGAAAAGAAGGAAGAACATTGTTCATAATGTTGAACTGAGGTGGCAATGAATGAAATGCTCCCATTTGAGGGAGCCACTGGGTTGTATCAGGAAATGTAGTAGAACTGTCTCCTCATTGACCCAGATTAGACAGCAGCTCCTCAGAGGCTGAACCTGTTCTCTCCTGGATCTTCTTTCCATGGTCTCTTGTACATACATAACCTTCACAAGACCAGTTTGCTTTGTTTATATCTGTCCTATGTGACTGAACTCTCTGAGTGCGAGGGTTATTTTTGCCAATACCAAGCATAACACCTATTATATGGTAGTGGTAAAAATATAATAATAGTAGTAACAGTTTACAATTACAAAACTATAGAGAGTCAATGATTACACACACACACACACACACACACACAATACCATTTGTTGCCTCTTTATTGTAATATGTGCTAGCCGTGGTTGTGATTGAAGTGTATTAATTCATCCTCTGTTCATTGACTATTTTTTTGAAAGTTGAATTTTCCCATTCTGTGAGGGCTATAACATCTAGAAAATCTTTAATTATGTAGGCCCTACCTAAACATGATCTGTATCTGAATTTGGCCAAAGCCATTCCCACACAGCAGAGTCTTTGCCATTGCCAGATAGTATTGGCAACTCGGATTCAGTTCCCTTGAGAATGGAGCTGGCAATTTGGCCCAACCAAACAGCTGCCATTCAGGATAAGCTTCCATTCCCAGGAAGGTGTGGAGATACACAGCTGAACACCCACGAATATGATAGAATGGACCTCAAAGCAAAATACACATGCAAACACACACACACACACACACACACACACACTCTTTCTTTTTCTTTTCCTTGCTATCCACATTAAGTTTCCAGGGAAATTAAGTTATCATTCTCTTTTTGAAATGGTAAATGTTAGCAAGTCTTGATACACTGGCAGTAAAAGTTACCAGATACTTCAAATGTCAGTAATAGGATGTTTCCTTTGCATATAGCACTATGATACACTCAAATATAAGATCCTGGTTTCATTCCTGAGTATACCTAATTCTGAAAACCTTCTCATAACTGTGTCTCCAGTCCTTAATCTAGTTTTAAGGACTCTAGACTATATTTCTTCTCTAATTTCCCCATCCTCTGATGCATATGTATTTATTGTTCCTATTAGCATAGAGCCTTTTAGTTATAACATTCATGAATAGCTTAAATGCACCCTCTTCCAATAAAACAGATGTTGAAAGGCACATGAATGCAAAGACTCTGGGATATTAAACTGGATTCTCACTTATAGAAGTCTTTTATGGGATTACTTTACATAAATTCTTTCACCAACTCTTTCTCTTAACTTTTAGGTCTCTGGTGGTATTGGATTTCACACCAAGACTAACCTCAATATTACAAGAAGGAACATGGAGACAGGGGAAATAATGAGAGAATCTGAATTTATGTCTCCATTTGGGTTACAGAGAGGAAATACAGGTCTAAGACTTCTTGGTAGGCAAGATAAGAGAAATGATAATTGAAGGATCTGTCCCATGGCAGAGTGTTACCTGCCCATACACATAGTCTAGAAAAACGCCGACTATGTGCATTTGCTTTCTCAAGGAGACCTTTCTGAAAGGGGGAAAGATTCACAAGATACAATCAGTCTCCATCATGGATCTTGTGAGTAAGATTTTATCTCTGGAAGCTTTGGGCATGTTGCCTCTTCTATTTGCAGAGTCTTGGTATAGGCCCACTTTGTTGTCTTTTCCATGTCTCCCACCCAGTGTGCCTCCCTGAGGAGAACTTTGCACATCCAACACAGTGGCACTAAGGTCCCGTCTCCTTGGGTTGCCAGGCACATCTTGCGGGATAGTTCTAACCGTCACACTTCTCAGGTCTGCAGGAAGGACGAGGCAGGGATGAGCTGTTTCAGGATCCAAGGTTACATGTTTTCAGAGTTCTCTTAGCATGGTGCTCGTTCCTCTTATTTGGCATAAACTCAGGTCTATGATAGGAGCAGGCTCTAGACACTGAAGCAGTAGGGACTCACTCCTTTCCAAAGGATGTATTTCGGTTTGGAACAACGCTAAGGAGGATTTCCCAAACTTTTTTTGGAGCTCTGTGGTGATCCTTCTGTGGCTGCAGATCTTTTCAGACCATGACTTCACTCTTCTTCAGTTCATTCATATTCTCTCTCCCAAATGGCTGAGTCTCTGTAGCATTTCCTGGGCTTCTCCTCTAGCCCTGTGGCAAACTTAATCAGTTGTTCAGACTGGCTTCTCTCAAGTTCAAGTCTCTGTAATCTCAGGAAGTTTAGCTTATTCTCCTCACTCAACAACCAGAACCTTATCTTATATTCAAACTCAATCATCTCTTTAAAATTCTGCTCCCCTTCTTGAACTATCCTCATTCTTCCTTGTTCATCAGCCAGTATGATTTTAGCTACCTCATTTTTCTCCCTCTGTGTGTTCAATATTTCCTGAAATAACTTCCTGTACTTCCCCACAGCCTCCTGTATTCTATACACATGTGATGCTTGTGTTCCTAGGACTGCAAGCATTTTCTGCAAAGCGTCATCTGGTCATCATCACAAAACAGTATGGTTGTTCCAGGTGTGTCTCATAACAGCATCTTTTGAGACGCTGCACTGTATCTGGGGGCTATCTCTCAGACATCCTGGTTGGCGTTCCCAGTTGAAGACTGGACTGTTTGTTTCTGATGTGTACTATTTCCTACACCATGGTGATGGTGACTGAGAAGTCCCATTAGAAGTCCAGCAGGCCATCGGCAAGCTGGAGGCCGTTGGTTGCCGGTAGTGTTGCTCAGTCCAAGACCAAACGCCTCAAGCAGGGAAGCCAACCAGTGTAACTCTTAGTCTGAGGCCAAAAGCCTGAGAACTCAGGGGGCCACTGGGGTGAGTCTTTGTAATCCTGGATATTTCCTTGAGGGTAGACAGGTGGCACAATCATGACTGAAGCACTTCAGCCCGTTCAGTCACTTCCTCAGGCTCTCTCTGGCACCATTCATAGGCATCTGTGAAGTTTCTAATCATATTCACATAACTAATCCAGAACAGTGGTTATCAAACTTTCCAAAGAGCTCTTCGTTCCAAGCCAACAGGACTGTTTCTGCTTCTTTCCCCACTTAGAATCCAAGATGAATTTGCATCCACAAATGGGGTTCAGCCTAAGCCGTACGTCACTGGGTATGAGAAGTAAGTCAGATGCTCATACACACACACTGTAACTGTATAGTCTCCAAGTTGGAATCAGGGTGCTTTTGCACATTAGGGTGGCTCCAAAACCTTTCCATGCACCAGCTCAGACTCTGCAAATATGCTATCCTAGAACAGTACAAGTCAAATAATCTGGGCAGTCTAATAAGCATTTCAAGCAGGCAGCAAATATTTATGAAGTATTTTCTTCATATACTGCTACTTTCAAGAGAAAAGTGCTTTTAGAAAAATGTTCAGGCTTAATTGGAGAAGCACATAGCAATCAGCTTTTATTCCCAGCTGGCATAAAACCGTCTAACTGGTAGCCAAATTTGGGATGCCTAAAGACAGACAAGTGACTAATACTAGGGCTGTGTGTGGCCAGGACCAAATGTATTTTCTGACCACAAGACCATGTCTGGATTCTCCTCTGTAATTACCACACGGCCTACTGTAATCGTAAAACTCATATTTACTTCCTGCCTTTGACATGTAATTCAGGGGTCCGAGGCTGTACCTACCCTGAGCTAAAGTGAAATTCTCTCTGTTATTTGACTAAAACCTATACAGTCATCATTGTGTGAGGGCGTGTGTGTGTTTGTGTTGCTGCATCTGTTAAATATGTTAAGTATAACCTTGTGAAATATATGCCCACTCCTGCCATGTTGGATGAAGCACTTTACTAATTAAATATTTATTGAACACCTACTACTATAAGCCAAAGACTATTTTAGACTATAGGAAACATCACTGAACAAGACAACGAGGTCCTGCTTCCTAGAAGAGAACAAGGAAGGAAAGAAGGAAGGTAGGCTGGTAGGCAGACATAGCACTTACAAATATGTGCTATAGAGAGAACCCCAATGGAGTGATATGATAGAGAAAGTCTAGCTTCTTCAGCTTGGGACATCAGAGAAGGCCTCTCTAAAGAGCTGACATTTAAAGTGACATTTTAAAATGACAAGAAGGAATGTGACAAGCAAAGAGCAAGAGGAAGAACATTCCAGACAGGTTAGTATAAAGGCCCGAAGACAGGAAGTAGCTTGGCATGTTCCCAAAACAGAAAAATCCACTGTGACTTGAGTCTGGTGGGTGATAGGGAGACTGATCAGAGAGGTTGGCAGGAGCAGGGTCATTCGGGCTATGTGTCCAGTATAAGAAACATGCTGGAAAACTTGTGGCCCTGGTCAGAGCAGTGGCCCTGGTCAAAGCAGGACCACAAGTTAGTAGGCTACTGCAGAGGTCGGAGCAGGCAGCCATAGTGATTTAACTAAGGTGTGAATAGCAGTCAAGAGAAGGGACTAGATGTGAAATATGCTCAGTTCCAGAGTCTACAGACCTTGCCAGTGGTTTGGATGTGACGAATGAAGAAAAGAATAATCAAGAATGATTGGGTTGGTGTTGGCTTGAGCAACCAGGTACTGTCTATTTAGATGAGGAAGACCAAAGGCAGAGCTGTTTGGCTCTTCACTAACAGTCTTAACTGACCATGAACCCACATCTTGGGGGCTGGTAAATTCCCTCCCTGTTCTCCCAGCCCCACTCTCAACACACATACAGCTTTACATCCCTGGGGCATTGTTGGAGACTTGGAAATACTACTTAAAACATTACCATGGTTTCTTCTTCCTTTGGGTTTTCATTTTAAGAGGTTAAAAAAAAAAATTATACTCAAGATACCTAGTTCATATCCTGCTACATCCCTCAAGTGCTTCGTTGCTATCAGTCCTGGTGCAGACTTCCCTCCTAAGTACAACCTGTGGTGCCCGAGGCCCAGGATACTGGATTTGAGTGTGATGGGTCCAAGGTCTACTCATTGGCCAGAAGCTGAGAGCTGATTCTGCTTCTAATATACTCATAAGTCTCTATAGAAAATAGCATGACTATAATGCTTGAAGCCATTTAAGATGAAATTTGTGCAGGACATAAATCATTAGAATATTTAAGAGTTCGGGTGCATGTGCGTCCATGCCCAAGATCCTGAGAGGAGAATGGAGAATGACCACACCACAGTCCCTCTTCCTCCATTGTCCTCTCATGATCTTGGGCACGCACGCATACGCGCCGGGTGTAAGTTTTAAGCCACCCGATCCGGGACGCAAACCGCGGTCGACTACATGGGAGTCCAGCGACATAGCCTTTACGCTAACTGTTGGCCCCAAAAACAAGAATATTTAAGAGCTAACAGTGGCTTCTTTTTGTAAGTCAGATATATTTAGTAAAAATGCAGTTTCTTCTATTAAAGGGATAATATTTAAAGGCACATTAGTCTCCATTTTATTGATAAAATTAGCATGACTGTAATCTTAATTTTTATATGGCTTTGACCATAGTAGTTAAAACTTTAATTTGGTGATTTTTACCTTTCCAACTTCGGTTCATTTATTTCTAAATTCAGAAAGTATATTCATATGTGTTATTAATGTCTCATACCCATCAAAAAGTTGCTTTCTCTCCTTTTTTGGAAAAAAATGGAATGGACCATCTATGAACTATAGATGTGCTACTTTTATATATTATTATTATATATTGCCAGGATTTTTTTTTTGATACGTTTAAGGTCTATTTCTGGTCTTTTCAAAATAACGTTGTATAAATACCAAAAAAGAAAGAAAAAAAAAGAAAAAAAATAGCATGACTAGCTTGCTTCTTTTTCTGTTTATAATCAGGAAAATTTTTGTAAAATCTCTTCAAAAAGATTAAATTGATCTAATCCAATGTTTATCATAAGGGTAATGTTTCCTGCATTCGCCTTAAAAATATTATGATTAAGTCTTTTTGCCTGTACAATGGGAATAACAGTAAGTCATTCTTCATGGGAATTTTGGGAGGATTAAATAAAATAATGTACTTAGCACAATCACTGCTATATAGCTTTCAGTAATCTGGAGTATTATTATTATTAAGGAAATAATACTCTGGGCACAAGACCAATACACCAGTTTTGGTATTCACATGAACTAGCCCAAGAAAATAGAGTAATGCATTGATCGCTTAACTCCCTGCATAACTGAACAAAAACTTAACAATTTATTTGCATCTCAATTTTCTCAGGTAAAACTCGTTGATTTTATTATGATAGAAGATTGCTATTTTTCTTTCTAATTTTCTTTTATCTTTTTCTTATCTAAAGTTTGTCTTTGGGTCAAATAAGTCAGTGTAAGTGATATTTATTGCCAGATGTGACCTTTTGTCAGCACATTGTAGAATCCCAACGTTAATGTCACTTTCTATAAATACCGATTTAGGGTGAGGAAATGTTCTGTCTGTAGAGAAGTTCAGCTATTGAGATTCTTTCTCTTTTTAGATGCCCCGTCCCCGGGCTGTTACTCACCATTGGCATGCAGTCCCAGTCTCACTTTGGTCACTTTCTTCTTTCGTGATCACAGATGCTGGTAGCCACCTATAATTTTGAAGTTCCCCATGCAACCTTCCCTAGTGGTTGGCATTGCATTTGAGTGGTGCTTTCTTGCTTCCTCTACCTTTTGAAATTTAAAAATAGAAAATAAGAAATAAACCCACGGTCTTGCAAATCAGCTGAGCTGTTTATTCATTTAACCGATTTTCTGGTGAATTCCACGATATAACTGGAAGAAGTATATCTACTGTCAGAAATCTGCCCTGAATGCAGAATAAACCCTGTAAGAAATTGACAAAGAGCTGCTTTTATTTGGACTGTCAAAAACACCATCAGAAATGGGAGGCAGCAGCTCACAGGAAGAAGCTTTGAGAAATAAATCCAAGAGACAGATCGGCTCCCATCCTGTCCCGTGGGTGTTTTCCTTACCTGTCCAACCTCCCTGAGCCACTGCAAGGAGTCCCCGGGTTGATCAAAGGACTCTTAGGACTCTGATTCTCACATTATGTACCCAAGACAAGTCCTTAGGAACATGAAAACTCGTCATCGGAGTGAGCCCTGTTGTTTGCAGAGGATCCCCCACACACATCTCAGGAAACATGCTAACATATGGCACCCACTCTCCAAGCAGATTAAATACAGTTTTATTGCTGACACAATTTTTCAGAAATATTTTTACAATTTTGCATGTAACTGATTTAATTTATAGTTGGCTGTTAGTTTCTCAGCAATTAGCATAACATACTTGGGAATTTTTATTAAGTTCAATAATAAATTCAGCCTACAAATTACCAAATCAGCAATTAATGATGTTAACATTAATTGTAGACCTTTAATATTTATTCATTTCAATTTTATAGTTACCCTATTTTGAAGCCAATAAGTGATTTTCAAGGTTTCAGACATTTTTATAACCTGAAAGGCCCCAGGCATTAGACCCGATGTCCTGTCGTTAAAAACACTCTGATTGGCAAATTTTAAATGCTGCAGCCTTCATTCTTCCCGGAATGAGAGCTGGTTTGAGGGACACAGGCTGGCACACCAGTAGCATGAATTTGTAACAGGAGGCGAGACCCCTATGAAACACAGTCTATTGGAGGCAGAATCCCTGGGTTTCAGCCATTAATTCTGTGGGTGGCCTTGAACTCTGCCCATGGCCCTTTTATACCCCCAGTGGGACCTTTTCAGACAAACTCTTCATCTGGCTTAGGGGAAGGCCCTAAGTCATCAATTCTATAGAACTGAGAGGTACAAAAACCATCTAAACCAGAGACAAGGATTTCCCCCTCACACATGGAAAGGAAAGGATTATTTTATGTCTGTATTATTTTACCAGAATGAAGGAAGGAAGGGAAGGAAAAGGGGGGGAGAAGAAAGGAGAAAGGACAGCACCACCACCATTTGTGTCTACAAAGCAATTAGTCTTTGACTTGTGTGCAAAAGTACCAATATCCCTTTTTGAGAAAGAAAGGTTTTCGTGTACGATCTTTCCAGTCTCCCATGCAAAAGTTATCTGCCATCTGTTTTTGGCAAGTGCAATGCAACAAAAAGAACGTAGGTCTCAGAAGCCAGATAGTGCTGTGTTCAAAGCCAGCCCTTGCACTCATCACTCATCAGTTCCCAAAGTGTGAGCCAGGAACCCTTGGAGGCGCTCTGGGTGTCTGTAAGGTTAGAACTGTTTTCATAACAGGAGTATGATGTCATTGCCCCTTTTCGGTCTCATTGTTTTCATGAGTGAATTTTTCCAGAATGTTAGGTATTGTGGCAGATTGGATGCCTACACAGATAATCAAAAAATCTCTGTCTTCTGTTAAGCCAAACATTAAATCTATTTACAGGAATGGAAGACAGTGCCACTCTTCCCCCTTTTTTTGTTGGGGGTAGGTAGTTCTAGAAATATTATCGCTTAAAAGTTTTTAAAATGTGGTTTATGTTAACATGTAATGGGATTGTTATTGTTATTCTTTAATAAACTAATGTGTATTTTTAATTTCTCAACTTAAATGTCTAATGTGGTAAATATTCATAAATACCCACATTTAAAAAGTTATTTGGGGTCTTAAAGTACAAAAGGGGGTTAGCTTCTCAGTGCAGCATTTAGGAAACCAGGGTTCTAGTCCCCACCCAGCAACTTGAAAATCATGCCAGTCATGCACATGGGTGCCCAGGATCCTGATGGCTGGAGAACTGGAGGAAAAAAGAATGCCACGTAGTCAGGCCCCATTGGAAGAGAGCTCTTCCTTCCTTCCTTCCTTCTCTCTTTCTCTCTTTCTCTCTCACCCCTTTCTCTCTCAGCGCTGTGTGCATATACCTCTAGCATTAAAATAATAATAATAATAACTTTCAAAGTACAAAAGAGTTCAAACCTATAACCAAAAAATGTGAGAGCCCCTATACTATTTAATAGTAATCACCAATTACTGATTCTTCCTTAGGCCAGGAGCTAAGCAAAGTATGCTACATCCTTCATCTCTTTTCATCTTTGCAACAACGCTATAAAGTAGAAGCTATTAAAAAAAAAAAAAATTGACCCCTTGCTAGCCCAAGGTCTCATAGCTGGAAATGAGAGAGAGAACCAAGTCAGTTCTCTGACCCCACCCAAAACTGGGGTCACACTCTTGATCACTGGGCAGTATTCCCATCAAAATCAATTCTCTGTAACTTTGAAAAAAACTTTTTTACTGCTCTGAGCCCCGGGTTTCTTATCAAAAATGGGCAGAATCAGTTACCCTGCAGGATTCTCTTAAGAGCAGAAGTGTTAGTTTGCATTCAAGTGCCTAAAAGGGGGACTGATGCCAAATGACTGAAATGTGTTAGCTTTCCTTCTTCTCTTCCTTCCTTGTCCTTAGCATGACTTAGACCAAGGAGGCTCATCAACTGTCCTTTTGCCTCTAGATGGTCAAGCAGACAAGGAGGCTGATGGAACTGAAGGCATTGACGAAGATATGATTGTGACCCAGAGTCAGACCAACTTCATCTGTCCCATCACACAGGTACCACTTCCTCCTCCTTTGTCTAAAAGAGAACAGCTCATTTCACGGAGGCCAACAAGTTCCTGTTTGCTTTGTGATTTGATTTCGCATTTTGAAGTTAAGAAGGAAGAAAAGAGAATCAACGAGCGTTCAAGAGGATACACGGGAGGTCCTTGGGCTGGTCCTGATCTAGAAATGACCTCGTGGCCCACAGGCCAGTGGTCTTCCTGCATTTCCTTATCCTAAGCCTCATAATGTTCGAGAGCTGGGAGAGTGGGAGCTTAGCGTAGTGTGTCCAGGTCTAGGAAAACAAGGGCTACTAGAAATAGACCATTGTTATTCCTGAAAGCCCGGTGTCTCCTTGATTACAGGTAGAAATGAAGAAGCCGGTGAGAAATAAAGTGTGTGGCCACACCTATGAAGAGGATGCCATTGTTCGCATGATTGAGTCTAAGCACAAGCGGAAGAAAAAAGCCTGGTGAGTGGGTGCAGGAAAGGAAGTGATAATCAGTCAGTCAGAGCTAGCGTGTCCGTGCTAGAGGAGCAGTCCTCAGATGTCTCCCTAAAGTACATCCGCCTCCCGAGTACTGTAAACATCGAAGCTGGTTTCTGGAAAGAAAATGTATGAGGGGGAAATTAATAATTTGTTCAGGAAGAAGCTGGAGGAACTTCAACCATACCTTTCAAACAAAGGAGAAACAAATGGGGTTGAATTTGAATCATTAGATAACAGGGTTTTTATTAATTTTGTGCTATTAAAAAACATAGCCTGAAGAAAAAAAAAGAAGTGTGATATTAGGAGGTTTACCCCACCATTATTTCATATATTTACCCAAACAAGAATTGATCATTTTTAATTTTTATTTTGCTTCCTGCAATACAGGTAACTCATTTTAAAAATATTATTAAACTAATTCTGAGATAGGAATTCTTATTCAGTTGTTTCGATGATTAAGATTTCATAGTCAGGTCCTGCTGCAGAGGTACACAGGCCGCTGCTACTCTACACGCTGAGGCCACAAGGGAGACCTGGGTTCATTTCCCGGCTCATCCTAAAAACCAGGCATGTGGCGTGTGTCTGTGGTCCCAACTACTCCAGAGGCTGAGGTATGAGGATCTCAAGCTCAAGATTAACCTGGGTAACGTAATGAGATCCTGTCTGATGAGCATGGTCATACCTACCTGTGGTCCTAGCCTCCTAGTCACAGTCAAAGACTGAGACAGGAAGATTGCAACACAGCAAGACTCACAAAACATCACATACATACACACAATTGTTTTTAAAAAGATTTAATTGTCAAAAATAAAACAACAACAACCCAAAAAAACCATTTCCTATATTTAATTATTTGAAAAACTTCCCAAAAGGATGAAATAAATTCATGGGTAACTGATCAGTGAGAAATTTTTTAATTGAAACTTTTGCAGAATTTTTTTTTTTTTAATTTAAATTTATTTATTTACATTCATTCTCTGTACATCATTATAGCATACAAAATGAGATTTTCCATCCAGAATACACTGTATATTTTCTCAATCAAGCACATCAACATACATGTTATCATCAACAAATGATTTTCTATTTCTTGTTTCCTGTATATTTTGCTTTTTTTCCCCCATCCTTGATTCCCTATCTCTCACCCTCTGCCATCTCCCACTCTCCTCCCACACTGTCTCTGGTATCTATGGTTGCTTTCTATGCCTTTTTCCCCTCACATTTTATTGATAAAGATCTTAATTAATCTAAATATTTTGAATAGCAAGTACAATTGATAGATACATATCCATAAACACAAGTCTGACTTTAGGCATAAACCTCAGTGAGTAGAATCAACATACTATAAAGTAGCAACTAGCTGGGGCTATATAGCTTACTGAAGTCATCAGATAGGAATTCTTAATGCATTTTTTTTTTTTTTTTTTTTTTTTTTTTTAGTTTCAAGAAAAACAGTGTTAGGGTTTTTTTTTTCCTGAAACTTTTTTAAAAACTTAATTAATTAGTATTCATTCTCTAAGCATTGTCACAGCATACAAAATGTGATTTCCCATCCAGAATATACTGCATAGTGGCTTAATCATTCATGTTATCGTCAAAAATTTTCCATTTCTAGTTTCATATATATATGCATACACATGTATATATATGTATATGTATATATACACATGTGTGTGTGTGTGTGTGTGTGTGTGTGTATATATATATATATATATATATATATATATATATATATATATAGTTTTTTTAACCCCTATTTCTTATTTCTGACCCTCTGTCCTTTCCTACCCTCTTCTCACACTATCTCTGGGGTCTACAGTTGTCTTTCATTCCTTTTCCCCCCACGTTGTATTGATCACACAATTTCTTAAATAACTACTTTCAATAGCAAGTTCCGCTGGTAATTTCAAGAAAAGCAGTTTTAACTTAAATCAAAGAGATACTAAGGAACTTTGCTTAAAACTTAAAGTCAGGAAACAGGTTAGGATTCTGTTCAAATGGTAGGTACATGTTTCTTCCTTTCCTTACCCCCACAACCACAGAGGGTCCTGGTTCTGACTTGTTAGTTAGACTGACTCTGACTTGTACGCAGTGTGGCATTTCTTGGGCTCTTATCACAGATTTGTCACGGGAATGGAATTGCAGGTGTGACCAGTTCTTAATAGACTTCTGATAGCAGTCCCTTTGATGTGTGGTTCGACTCTATATCTCCCAGAAATTTGCTGGTTCATACCTAGAATGGAAATTCCCTATCACTCCTCATCTGGGTATGGACTTAGAAATGGGATGTTTGAGGCTGTTGCAACCTGGATGGTTAGTTGGTCAAGTAATTTACCCTGTTTCTTCTAGCAGCATATGGTTTTGTAGTCTAACAGTTGCAAAATATAAACTGCATTTTTATCTGTGTTGGATTTCTGACTTCAGTTGAAATGTCATATTTCTCTAGTGAACCTGTCATTTTCCCTTATGAATGTAATTTTCTTTGTTTCTGGGCTTTCAAGTCTCCCTTTTCTGTGTTAGTTCTCTGAAAAGAAAAACAAACAAACAAACAAACAAAAACCTAATACAATTCCTGAGTTGATATTCCAGCTCTTCTTTCTCTAAGTTTGTGATATCGTCCTAGAGTCAGATTTGGAAGGCGCAAGCACTTCCACAAAGCACATTTCTCAACAGAAATCCAAGTTGGGTGGCAGTGACTCCAAGAATAGGCATTGCATTTAGATGCATCTTCTTAATTATGTACTTTGGCTTTCTAATGTCCTTAACCTGTTTGAGTTGTAGAAGATAGGCGGAAGCACTTGAGTAGCACTTGTCATTTAGAAAAGTTTTTTTTTCTTGTCATATTTCCATAACTTGAGTATCTGAAACTATAAGTTTTTAGAACTTAGTAGTAATTAAGCTAATTAATTAAGCCTAAGTAGAAGAAGTCTGAGAGGGTTACAGAGAAGGTAGTATTTTTACTGGGCCTTGAAAATGAGGTTTCAGAGAATGGTGAAGAAGCATCTTCTAGCCAAAAGCCTTACCCCATTCAGACCTTCTTCCACTGGTGGCTAGGAGGTAAGTTGTAGCTACTGTACATGAGAGCAAGACTAGAAGGATGCTATGGACAGTAAGAATAGGAAAGCAATGTAAATATTAATTATAGAAGGCATGAAATGTCTTGACTTTTATTAGTTTCCTCATCTGTAAATGGATGACAATAATTATAATTGCCTCACTGAAAATTTAAATAAGATTGTAAAGTTCTTGAAATACCAGGCACACAGTAAGGCTCAGTAAACATTCTCCTATCATCATTATCTTTAAACCCTGGCCACTACTGTCATTATCACCGTTCTTATCTCCGTTACACTGGAGGCCTGGGAAAACACTGCATCGTTCAGAGGGAATACAATGAGCCATCCTGGCGTTTGGGAAGTTTTTCCAGTAGCAGTACAAGGATGGATTAAAAGGTGACATGAGATGAAAAGGTCAATTAGGATGTTTTGAAGTAGGTTATTTACAAGTAATGAGAGTGTAGACCAAGGCAAGAGTGACTGTGGAAGTACAATGGAGAGAATGTGGTAACTGACTGAGTGTGGGAGGGAGGACGTGAGGTGAAGAATGACTGGCATTTCCGATCAGTGTCTAGGAGTTTGGTCACTAGCTGCCATTAGCCTACAGAGAGGACATAAGAAAGAAAAATGTTTACAAAGGATTAAGAGAGGCTCTTTCAGAGCATGCAGCATTTGAGGTCCCAGCAACATACCATAGGGAAATGTCCAGAATCCACAGGAAATATGGGTTTGGGATTTGGGAGAGGACTCGAAGCTAGTGATGTTGATTGTGAGGTTATTGGTACGGAGGAGTCAAGCCCACACACCGCCCTCACAGATGTAGCTCTAGAATGGATGTGATCACCAGTGGAGGGCCAGCAAAACAGGACCCAGGCCTGGCTCCAGGCTCTGCAAGACTCTCTTCTGCTCACTGTGGTGGCCTCGACACGCAACCCAGAGCCTGGTATTAGCCCTCAATAAGTCATTTTAAATCAACAAGGCTGTTGAAGGAAGACCGCAGTAAAGCTGTCTGACACTTAGCCAGGAGATGGGACAGGTTGAGTATCATGGAAATGGTCAGGGTCCCAAAACAAGATGGGTTTGGCAGCAAATTAGAATTTGGGGCCTCTCAAAACTGATTCCAGAGTTTTCTTGTGAAGCATGAAGTGATGTCATTTCCCAGTGATGCACATTAAGGTGATGAGCAGCTCTGGATTCCCTTTGTTTAAAAATGTCTGTGACACATCCAGTTTGAGAAGTCTCATTTCTTCCTCCTAAACTGTTTTAATTAAGTTTTGTTAGACTGGAGTTCCAGGTCCCTAGTGTTACTGGGTACTGCCTGAATTTTCCTGTGCCTGCTCAGTCCCAGAGAAGCCCTCTCTCCACTGGATTGAGTCAAAATAATATTGTCCAGACTTTAGCCCTAAATACAGTAGTTTGAATAATTTCCTAAAATATATCTCTTAATAATAAGACTTTTTTTTAGGCTTTTGCCATAGGCTATGTGTGCTCACCAGAACGAGACAGTCAGAGACAATGAGAGAGAAAGTGAGAAACAACCACCCCTCCCGCCATCCTGGGTGGGAAGTGGGGATGGTCACACTGCACTCCCTTCTTTTCCATTCTCCTCCTGGGATTTTAGGCACACACACACATGTGCCCAGAATGATTTTCAAGCCACCAGGTCTGGAACTCAAATTGCGGTCATTCATGTGGGAGTCCACTGCTTTACCCACCACACCACCCACTAGCCCCAAAACTATTATCTTACAAATTAACTTGCCTCATGATTGTCATATTGATTTAAAAAAAAAATCAAATTTTACCATAGCCATTTTACTTATTGGTTTTTGGGTTAGGAACAGGAACTGTTTTTTGGTTTTGTTTTGTTTTTAACAAGCTGTCCTATTTGAGAACATGCAGATTAAAATTAAGTCAAACAGAAATGTGTCATTCAACAGCAGAATTCCAGCTTTGTGTTTCGAGTCCCTTTTTATCATTTACTAGCAAGTCACTTAACCTCTCAGCCTCAGTTTCTTCATCTGGAACATGGAATCCACAGGGTGATCTCACAGAATTTCAGGACCAGAGCAGTGTAGAGAATTTGACGCTCAGTGTAGACCAGCAACTTTCCTGGCAGTGGAGAAGCTGAGCCCTGAGGAGGACGCTGTTTTTGGAGGGCAGAGCACTAAAAACGCTGCAGGGCTATTAAAACACAGACTGTTCGAGTTGTTACTGCTTACCTCACTGCCTAGTGACACATTATTTTAGACTCGGAGGGTGCAGGAAAGAGTTACTCTCTGTGTTTAGGTATGACAGGAATCCATCCTGCTCAGATTTCCAGAAGTATCTGTAGACTTTCTAGAGCTTGTGGATTGCACCTTGGAATTCTTGGGACCAGATCCAGGAACTCATAAGACTCAGAGTCTTGTGCTCTTGGGCTGATATGGAGGCCTAGGTCCCCCGTAGTCTTGTGGGAGCCTTCAGACCCAATTCCCTTTGTTCAGGAGACACTCTGTGCTTGCTCCATGCCACAGTGCAGTTCTGCGCCCTCTCCATGACCTGAGGACAGGGCCCAGCCTCTCCTCGGAGACCTGTGGGTCTGAGTGCTGCACAGCAATAATGTGAAGCTGAAGATTGGGTATTGCCACACCCAACTTGCTCACCAGGACGTTGTGGGGATTAGTGCCTAATGCTCATATAGAGGGTTGTTGCCCCACAAGAGGAGTGCCCTGATTCAGCACCATGGCATTATGGCCTATTCTGATCCCTTCTAGTTTGAAATCTTGTATTTGTTTGTTTGAGGTGGAGTGAGAAACAAGGTTCTCCCCCAGCTCCTGCATCAGCCTCTCCTCCAGGAAGTCTTTCCTAACCTTCATTCACACTAAGTAAAGTGTTGCCAGCATCCCTGTGTCACACCAATGTTGTTGACATGACTGGCTCTTCTCCACGGGCTTTTTGGGAGCAGAAGCTATGGATTCGAGCAGGAGCTGGTGCCTTGTAGGACCTACGGTGACCCCCTCAGCACTAGATACACATCGGCCCACCTTGTGCTCCCCCTTCATCTTCGTAGAGGGAAACACTGAGGGCAGAGAATTGAGTCACTTGCCCACAGTGTCGCAGCCTGATTTTGAGCCAGATCTTTCTCACTCTTGAGCCTACACTTTTGTCATTAGACCATCTGGCTCCTTGGGAGGGTGACTTGGTTCATGCTTCTGTCTCCAGAGTCTGTCCCCTTGGAAACTCAGACCTCTTTGACATGATCCCCTGGGCTCCATCCTATTGAAATGACTGGGTGCCCACCCTGTCACTGACTGATGTGGTTAATTCCATCAGCTCTTCTGAGAATGCTCTCATGTATGGCTAAAACCATGATGTCAGCAGGAAGTCTTCCCCACCTCCTGTGCCACTTCCCCATCCACAGCTTATTCACCGTCTGGCTCTCAGAGTTAAAGCCCTTGCTCTGCGGAGAGGGGAGAGCCGAGGCTGGCAGCAGAAGCAGCTGGTTGGTGGCTGGTTCATTCTGGAAGGGTAATCCCGGCACCCTGCTTGGAGCTGCCCTTCATGTCATGGGAGCTGGCCTAACGAAATTGCCTTTTCTAAAGTTTTGAAAGTGTTCCTATCCTCTTTATTATCATACCTGCTTACTTTCATACTTCAGGAAATGTGAGGCTTTAGAGTATAAAGGGGCAGGCAAGGGAAAAATATAGACTTTTAAATAAATGTAGACTACTTCCTATGTCTTGCCCTAATGAAAAACCAATTCATCAATATGGAATGTATCACTCAGATCCTCTTTCATATAATTGCCTTTCTCTTTTCATGATTTAACACATGCGCTTGGCTATATAGGACAATTTTAGTATTTTAAAAATAAATATTGTCATCAAGTATAGTATTACATTGATAAATGCCTCTCTAATATAAAGACTTCTGGATCTGGAAGTCAGGACCAAGAATAACTTGCTCTGTGGTATTGGAACAATGGCCTTCCTACCATTGGACAAATTAGAGTTCCCATGATCCACTCCTTCCCTGCTCTGATTGTATCTTCTGTCTTCTATTTGTTGTTTTAGGCCTTAATATGCCTGTGCTTTTTGGAGCGCTGTCTCAAATCACTGGGCCCAGGCTATGTATGGGCAGAAACTATATACAGTCCTGTGTGGCTTAACAACAGAAATACTTTCTGAAAAATGCTTCGTTATGCAGACATCATAGAATGTGCTTGTGCAAACAGATGCTGTAGCCAACGATACACCTAAGCTATTGGTAGGGCCTGTGTGCTCCTATGGAACCACCGTCATCATCATGTATGTAGTCATTGTTGGGTGACATGTTGTCATGGGGCACATGGCTGTATTTGTATTTCCCAGCCATCTGCTTAGACCTGAGCACAGGACCAATCATGTAGAAGGCCAGCGAATACATGAGTGGGTGCATGTATGTGTTGGATATTTGTGAGATACAGACAGGTCAGGAACTTTAAAACTTTGCAAGAATGATAGTCAGGAGATAGTGAAGGGAATGAGCATGCAGTGCTGTGCAGTCTCCCACCCTGTGAAATTCTGATTCTCACCCTATTCTGTTAGGGAACAGAGGTTCAGGAAGGTAAGGTGAGTTGCCCGTAGTCTCAGAACTAGCAAGTAGGTGTTGGAGAGAGAATTCAGACCTAAATCGGCTCTACTCCGACCATTGACTTGACTCTACCACATCTGGTTCACACTGAGAAGAAATCAGGTGACTTCATGCAGCCTTCAGGGGAGACCACATCTAAACCAACCAGCTTTGAGTTCCACCCCTTTCTAGGTGACTCACACCCTGGCTGCTCCAGCCACAACCTTTACACAGCATGCCCAGCAGCTCCCCCCGCACTCCCTGACCCCAGTCTGTCCACAGGGAGGTCTAGCAGGCATTCCTGAGGGAGCAAACACCAGGCAGGACTCCTGCTTCCAACCCTCTGCCTGTTTGTCCCCATCACTCCCCACTGCAGTAAAGGGGCCCGTCTGCTCAGGCCAAAGCCTGGACTCTTCCCTTTCCTTGACATGCCACATCTGCTTCACTGGCAAGCCAGGGGTTCTACATTCAAGTGAGTCCTGAAGTCAGTTACCACTCCCACTCTCAGCCACACTGCCCTCCTTACTCTCCTGGACTTCTGCCCTGTCCCCAGACTATTGTCCCCACTCCTCTCTCCCCCCCGCCTCGTGCTCTCCGTGAAGCGGCCAGGGAAATCTTTTATTATTATTGTACATTCAATCACTATTTATCATTTAGCTTGTATAGAGAATAGACCCAACCTGAGATACACCTCAGACCAGTCCAGCTGAGAATCTTATACATGTCATCATCAATAGGTAATAAACCATTTTTGTGTCCCACAAATGTACCTCTATTTTTTTCTCCCTAATTTCCTTCCCTACCCTCTTCCCCTCTCCCACCCTCCTTGCACAGACCTGATCCCCACACACTGTTCTCCGTCCTGCTCAAGTTGAGTCCTCCTGGACAATGAGGCCTGCCCTGACTGCAGCTAGAGAGGCCTCAGTCCCAACACTCTCTTCTCCCTCAGCCCTGTTTCGCTGCCTTAGTAACATGACCTGAACTTACAGCAAGCTTTTAGGGGTCATTTAGTGACTGCCTGTTACCCCATTAGAAAGCTAAGCCCCAGGAGGTAGGCACTGCTGCCAGCACCTGAACAGGGCCTAGCTCAGGAAGGCTCTCAGTGAGTAAATGAATGAGCACACACCACTTCGGAGATACATGTGTTGTTTTCAAACAGGGCCTCACTGTGTTGCATCCCTCCTGCTTTAGTCTCCCAAGTAGCTGGGACCACAGGTGCATGCTAGCATGCTGGGCCTTTTAGAGTGGGGCAAGAATCAAACCCAGGTGTCCTATGCAGCCTCAGCCTTCCAAGTAACAGTAGCTACCAGCGCACATCACCGCAACTGGGCCCACTCCTCGTTTTTAACATGTACTCCTTTGTGGGAGGATGTCCCTGTTTCGATACTTGAATGTGAACGAAGTTTCTGCATCGAAGTTCGTGAACTGACTTGATTTTCTTTTCCCCGACAGTTGTCCTAAAATTGGCTGTAGCCACACAGATATTAGAATGTCAGACCTCATCCAGGATGTGGCTCTCAGAAGGGCGATTGAGAGCCACAAGAAAAGACTTCGTCAGTCTGAGTAGGAAAAGACCACCTGGCTATGGGAGGCAACCTACCTCCCACCCGGCCTTCTGTTGAGAGATGCTTATCAAAGCAGTTAGGGACCAAGTGCACAGCATACTTTGGATAAAATTCTATGGTTTTAAGTATGATCAAAAACATTTTTCTAAGTGACACAATGAAAACAAAAAAAACAAGCATATTGTTTATTTTTGCTATTCTATCATTTTAAATAAAACTTTGATGACCTGCAGCACATACTGCCTGCACGCCCCTGAAGTGTACATTGTTCCCAAGGTGCAGGCTTTTTCTCTGTCAAATACTTCAGACCGACCTTTGTCACTGTTTTAACTAAAGAGCGTCTTTTAAGTGATGTTTGACATGAACACATGTAGGAACAGGCCAATTGCAAAGCATTTTCTATCCATGGAGTAAATAATAGCATTAGGTTATAAAACAAAACCAGCTTATTTTTGTATATTGTCATTGTCAAATACGTAAATGTTTTTCTGTGTCATTCTGAGTGGCATAGGATGCTCTAGTAATGGGCTTATCGATGATAATTGATGCCTGCACTGGTCTCTTCACTGTCGCCCTCCCGAAGCATCAAGTATCATTCCAAAGCAAACACATCCTGGCTGTTCTGCCTGCCTGGGTGGCTCTCTGCAAGTGACCTCATCACCCTGAGCCTTGGTGTCTTCACACATAACGTAAAAGTGGTGAATAAGATGCCCTCCAGTGTCCTGTCTGCCCAATAGTCTGTGGACTTAGGACCAGGAGAGACTTTACATTGAATATCTTCATTTATATTGTAACTGCATGATGAGTGCCAATCTATCATCTCCCATAATTACCTTTTATCAACTAGACTAATGAAACCAACTGAAGCATGCTCTGACTCCACTGGAAAACCAGGCAGTTAAAAATGGCTAGCATTTATTGAATGCTTGCTGTTTACCAGGTGCTATTCTAAGTGCTTTATATCACTCCTATGATCTTCACAGCCCTGTGAGAAAGGTACAGTTACTCTTCCCACTTTACAG
This sequence comes from Tupaia tana, assembly GCA_026018925.1. NCBI lineage: Eukaryota > Metazoa > Chordata > Mammalia > Scandentia > Tupaiidae > Tupaia > Tupaia tana. Next base: position 77,963,388 of record JAKSZU010000008.1, read on the forward strand.
ATAAGAACGAGGCCCAGAGAAGTGAAGTCACCTATGGAACACTGGAGAGCTGGGCAGTGGCCGAGCAGGACCCAGGACCTGGGCGACCTGATGCCAGAGTTCTCTCAATTTCTAAGCCCATGCATGCTCTTCTCCTCCCTGCTGATTTATTTAGCATCTGAAAATATATTCAGAATCCACATTTAAAAAACCCAGAGGTGAGCCAGCATGTGGTATGAAGGTTAAGGTGCTGGATCCCACGTGGCCAGCTACATAGTTCAAGTTCCAGATCTGGTGGCTTGAAAATCATACTGGGTGTATGTGTGTGCATGCCCCAAATCCTGAGCAGAATGGAGGAGAAGGGGTTGCAGTGTGACCATCCTCCCTGGGGGGTGATTTCTCACTTTCTCTCTCACTGTCTCTTTCTTGAGCACAGGCACCCTATTGGAAAAACTAAACAAACAAAAAAGTTTGTAAATAAACAAGCCTGTGTGTGTGTGTGTGTGTGTGTGTGTGTGTGTATGCGGACCTGCAATAAAAGTTCTGGTAAGAATGCAGCAATAACTGGACTTGACGTCTGCGAGGCAGTAAAGCTCATGAAATAATAATACACATCTGAGTTTAAGAGCACTGTCTAGCATGACAGAATTCGTTTTAAAAACATTTCCACAGAATTCAGAAAATAGTGTGACATTCAGTTGTCTACGCCCTGATTTTGAGTTTCCTAAGATGCTTTATCTGAATCAGACTTTCCTGAGGAAATGAATACATTTAAGCCAGAACAAACATGCTATTCATGGAATGTGGTTCTTTTGTGAAATACCTTGTTTCCTAAACAAATAGGGCCAGGCGTGAAATACTTGCTCAAGATTCGATTTGCATTTCCCCCAGCTCTTTCTAAAGACAATTCTGGAATGTAGGTGTGGTTATTGGAAACCAGTCAGAAAATGACAGCAATGATACTTTTGCATTGTGGAAGAGATGTGGTATTTGTATCCTATGAAGTTTTCTTCTTCTTCAGTCCTTAGAAACTATGTTTTATAGGTTTGTTTAGCCACTTTAAGAGCTTGAAATTTGGGGTCCAGCAAGTGGTATGGTGGTTAAGGTACTAGATTTCCACATGGTTGACTGAGGTTCAAGTCCCAGCCCCAATGGCTTGTAAATGACAACAAATAATATATATATGTCGACGGAAAATAAATAACCAACTGTAAAATTAATAATTAATGCGGTTTATTTCCAAGCCAAATGTGAGTGACCTAGGCCAGAGAAGAGGCATACATGCCTTTTCTCGGGGTGATCATGTACAGAGGTTCCTTTTATTTGCTTTTGAGATTGACAGACAACATTTAGTGAAGAGATTTTCCATTGGTCTGGCCCAAAAAGGCGGGACATGTAGAAGCGGGGCCTTGTAGGTTATAGGTGGGTTCCACAATTTTTAGGTCTGTGATTGGAAGGGAAGATCGTGTCTTAGTTAAAGAAAGGCTTAATCTACATCTCCAGGAAAAGGGAAGTTCTGTGTCTTGGGAAGAAATAAGCAAAAGAATACACTGTAATCAGTTGAAATATACATCTCAAAGGTACTATGCCAGGAACAGGAGGTAGGAAGAATCCTGTCAATAGAAAATAAATGGTCTGTTAATGTTTGTGGGCATGACTTCCCCAGTCCCTTTTGGAAAATAGAAAAGGTAGTCAGACTTCTGTCCATATATATATATATATATATATTTTTTTTTTTTTAAGAAAAAGGAATTTTATATAAAATTAATTTTTACCCTTAAAAGTTTATCATTTAATTGTCATCAATCTAGCATATTTATTAAGTTTCTATTACCATCTCTTCTCGGCCTTTTGGCTAAGATCAAGTGAAGTTTCTATTACAAGAGTTTTTCTTTAAAAAGTAGAACATTTTCTGTGAATGAAATCATATTTATTTTCCTAGAAATCCTTATAGATGAGACAACTTAGAGGGGTCAAAGAAGAGGTAAGAATTTCATCTACCCTTTTGCCAGGACAGCCCCAGAATCCCGAGATTACCCCAAGGCACCATCAGTGTCATTTGAAAGCCACAGTAGACATTGTAGCTAAATAATTATTCATGTAAGACTGATTTAAGACTTGGACAACACTGTGGTCATGACTTTTTACTATTATCATTATTCGTGATACAGCATGCGTGTGTGTGTATGCAAGAAAGAGAGAAAGGAGCACCCTCCACAGGGTCTGGTTACACTGCAATCCCTTTCCTCCATTCCTCCAGCCTCTCAGATCTTGGGTACTTGCACGTATGCCTGGCATGTTTCAGGCTGACTGGGCCAGGGATTCTAACTGCAGTCACCATGTGGGATCCACTTTCTCTTAAGCAATACATTACCACTACACCAAGGAGCCAGTCCATGGTGTGGCTTTTTTTTTTTTTTTTTTAAATACTGGTTCTTTTTGGAAACTTTCAACCTGGCATATTTAAAACATTACATACAAACTCCAAAAGATAAGATCATGTCTCTCTTATGCACACATGGACTGTCCAGCAGGAAGTAGCTTCTGCGATGAATACCCTTTCCACCTGGACAATCCCCATCTGAAGTTTTCTGCAAGTCCAGAGGTGAACTGCAGAACTAAGGAACTGAGGTCAGTGTGAACTGATGTTTGGCTGAGCACCAGGCTCGGGTCCAAGTGCCTTCCTTAGTGTATCACCTAAGCTAGTCCCCTCTACGACCCTGGGAGGTAGATGTTATTTCCCTGTCTTACAGATGAGGAAAACGAGGCTCATCGAGTCCTTTACCCGAGGTGGCACACTTGTGTGTGGTCAAGCTCATATTAGAACAAAACAGTGCACAGACGGTGCCGTGACCCACTAGGCTCTGCCCAGGGCCATGGGAGGGCACGCATGACCAGCAGACCTGCATTTCTATCTCAGCTTCCTTACTGCTGTCACTGAGAGCACTGTTTCAGGCTGGCAGACTCCAGCCATCCATGTATTTAGCAGAGCTGGGTAATTCTGCCTTTCTTAGTTCTCTCTGCAAACACTCCCCCAAATCCAGGCCCTCCCTCCTTGTTCCACATTTAGACTGTTCACTGGTCTAGCTGGTCTCCTGACTCTGCTCTTGCCCCTCCCATTTTAATCTATTAGAATTCTGATTGGGTAATTTCATGTTTACCCAAAAACATTCCTTTCCTCCAAAATGAAGTTCAGGCTTGGCATTCAGGATTCTAACACAGACTATCCCCCTTCTAACTTCCAACACCCCCACATACATGCCTTCCCAGTACTACAGCTCCCCTCTTTATGACAGAGTTTCTTCCAGGAGCACAGCTCTGCTCAGTTCTCCTCACTAGCATGCAGAGGTGACCTTGGGCACATCACTTCACTGCTCCAAGCCTCAGGTTTTCCACATAAAGTAAAAGGTTTGGATTTCTCCCTAAGGTTCCTTTAAAAGCTCCAAATTTCCTTCTAAGATACAATGAATAAGTCCTATAGAAAATGTCTGGCCTTTTGGAAAGAAAAGCTGACTTGGAAATGAGTATACATTTAAACCAGATATATACATTCGAATCTTCAACTATTTAGTCAACAGATATTTTTAAGGCCAACTTGATGCCATGTTTTGTGCTAGTCTCTTAGAGGACAAGATTCCTCCTCTGAACAAGAGGAGGGGACAGACATGTAAAAAACTAAATTCCATCAGAGGTTATACAAGTACCGTGTGTAGGAGACAGAAGCACCAAGAAGAGAAATACAGGAAAATTACTGAATAAACAAAAATTGTGTTTTAGTAAAATAGGCGACGAGATTCACAAGTTAGTAAAAATTCTATGAACACTTCCACCTGCAAGGTGGGACAGGGTGACCCACGAGGACTGCTGAGCCGCTGTAGGAAGTCTGTGGTTTGCACATCTGCCGTTAGCTTGCGTCAGACTCTGAGAAGGGGGGTATGTATTCTGGAAATAGGTCAGACTAGAGAACCGGGACCCTCACACATTGCTGTGCAAATGCAAAATGATACAGTCACTTTGAAAACAGTCTGTCTCTTCCAAAAAATGTTAAACATAAACTTAATCACACAGCCGCGGAACTGCACTCCCAGGTATCCACCCAAGAGAAATATCAACGTGTTTATACAAAGATTTGTATATAAATGTTCATAATAGCATCATTTATAATAGCAAAGCAAAATGGAAGCAATTCAAATGTCCAACTGGCAAATGGGTAAACAAAATGTGCTGAATCCATGCACTGAAATACTACTTGGCAATAAAAAAGGAATGAAGTCCTTTTTTTCTGACCCCTTTGTGTGTGTGTGTGTGTGTGTGTGTGTGTGTGTGTGTTGTGCATTGAGAGTACCTAGATCTCTTCTCAGCAGATGTCGAGGTACCGTGCTTTAACTGCCGTCCCTGTGCTGTGCATCTGGTCCCCAGCACTTACCCCTGCAGGTGCGTACACTTTGCCAACACCTCCCCACTCCCCCTTCCCACCCCACTCCTGGTGCCACGCTTCCACTCTCGTTCCTGTGAGTGGGAATGATGCATGCTGAGATGTGGTTAAAAACTGTTTTAAGTACAAGAAGCCAATCACAAAGACCACACAGTATGAGTCTGCCTCCATGAAATATCCAAAAAAGACAAATCTATAGAGACAGGAAGATTGAGGGTGACTTGGCCTGGAGGTGGCAATGGGGCGTGAATACACAAGGAGCCACTTCGGGGTCACTGGGTTCTGGTGAAGGTTGAACAACACTAGATTTACTAGAATGCATTGAATCCAATACTTTAAAAAGAGATGGATTTTAAAGTATATAAATGATAGAATGTGAGGGGGGATGTTTTACAAGCACAGGGAGGGGAGAACTTTCTTCATGGTCATGTTTGAAAAGAGGGAGCTGTAAGAATTACGAGTGGCCAGGCCTTTCCTCCTCTTTACCCTGTGATGAAGTAGATTGGGGACCGAGGTGAGGGGATGAGCTACGTGGAGGACCTTTCACAGTTTCTGGTCCTTCCTAAACTCGGAAGCCTCCTGTCCTTGTCTGTAGTAAGATGTGCAGGCAAACCGAAGCTGTGTCCCTGCTGGACCTGCGGCCTCTCTCAACCCTGAGTTGATAAAGCCTCTGAGTTGGAGCACGTCGCTCCCTGGTAAGATGACCATTAGGTACACAGGGGCCAGTGGCCATTCTCCATCACCTACACCAACCTGGTCAGTGTCCCCTCTGCACATTCTTGTCAGAAAGCCGTACTGAGCCTTTTTCTCACTACCTGGCTCCCCACCCCCATCTTATTCACAATGACTATTAAACATTTGAGACAGAAATGCAGAGCAAACTACATTTAGGTGTCTCCTAAGCTGCTCTAGCTTGACTGAGTCCCCCCTGACTGTTGGTGAAGACTGGCTTTTGAATGGTTGGTTTGAAAAAAAAAAAAAAAATAGTACTTACTGGAACCTAACCAGGTAGACATGAGTGGACACATGTGCTGGAGAAACCCTTTTCTTTTCTTTCTTTTGGAGAGGTTTTTGCTATAGGGCACATGCGCTCGCCAGAAAGACACAGAGAGACAGAGGGGATGGCCACGCCGCAATCCCTTCTCCTCCATTCTCCTCTCGGGATCTTGGGCACTTATGCACACGCGCCCAGCGTGAGTTTAAGCCATTAGGCCCAGGACTTGAACCGCGGTCGACTATATGGGAGTCCAACGACATAGCTATTACGCTAACTACTGGTCCGAAACCCTTAACAGAGGACATCACGGATGCTGGGTGGTCTGTATACCTAAACTGAAACCATGACGTTCTCCTTTTTGCCAGTAAACCAAAGAGCAAATCCTTGAAACCTTGCCTTTGACACACGTAACCAGAAACTGCACCCTCATCCTGGTCGTGCCTGGCCCCTCTGCTGCTCACCCACTGTGCCCTGAACTGTTTTACTTCAAACGCTCCGTTATGGCAAGGGCACTCTGGGATACCTGGAGGGAAGTATTCATTTTATTTTGCACTCAAATGTTCCAGTACCGTGCCCGTTTGATTTAGTTGCCCTTTCTGTCCTAGAGCTGATTATCAGCACTGTCTCCTGCCGCCTAGCTCTGAAGTCATGCTTGAGCCTTGACTATCCTCCCTTCTCCCTTCTTCCCTTTTTCTTGTTCTGTACTCGGGGCCAGCTGCATAATTTGTGGGACCCCCCTTGTTCACAAATCAGTGAGGATTTCAAGATGACAGTTGTAGAGCATTCAATCAAATGTGGGGTCATTCTCAACTTGTTTCCCAAGGGAAAACTGTAATGCCTGTATGGCACACGGGGATGAACCACAGAGGCTGCTGGGGGCCGGAGGTGGGACTCGGTGTCCCAGCATTCCAGTGGCCCATTGATGGCTTGCTGTTGCCACATGGCTACCAGGAAGCTCTGCTGAACTCCAGCGTTAGATATGAACTTTAAGACGTCATGGAGTCCCTGTAGTTCATGGTGAGTTTAGAAGGAAGGTGGTGGGGTGACAGTCAGACCCAGGTGACCTCTAAGAACCAGGAAATGGGAGATGTTCTCTTTGATATTCCTTCTCTTCTGACCTGTCAGTCTCTCTGTCTCCAGCACAAACTTTGGGTGTAAATAAATACCTTTTTCCCAAGTCAGGTTTTTTTTTTCTTTTATTTTTTTCTTTAAAAAGTATAATTATTTTATTTTATTTTTATTTTTGGAGAAGTTTCTGCTATAGGGTGTGTAAACTTGCCAGAAAGAGAGAGACAGACAGAAAGCGAGAAATCGCCCCACCCCACCCCCAGGGGGGGGATGGCCACGCTGCAATCCCATCTCCTCCATTTTCTTCTCAGGATCTTGGGCACACACGCACACGTACCTGGCATGAGTTTAAGCCACCAGGTCTGGGATTCGAACTGCAGTCGATTACATGGGAGTCCAGCGACATATTTAATTTTTTTACTTCAATTTCTTTTATACATTCAATCACGTGTTACTTAACTTGCAAAGTGAATATTCCAACACGTGTACATTTCTCACCAGTCCAGTTAACAATGCTATAAAGTTATCTTCAATAGATAATAACCCATTTCTTTGTCCCATAAGTGATTTGCGTCTCTATTTTTCTTCTTAATGTCCTTCCGGTTTTTGCTACTGATGCATTTTCCTCTTCTGACCTCCTGCTGTGCCCTGTCCCCAGATCCTAGCTCCTCAACTTGGAAAATGTTCACTTTCTTCAGTGTTAAAGATGGACATTGAATTTATCGGTGTGGGAGTGGGCTTCGTGCAGCACTCATGCCTGCTGGAGCATCCCCATGTGTCCTTTTCCCCAATTCCCACACCGAAAGTCAGAAAATGGGGTACACAGTGCTAGTTTCCATGCGATTGTGCATTGTAAACTTAACATCAAAATGAAAATGAAACCATTTTGATTTTGACATTTCTTTAATATTCTTCCCATATCCAATCAGCCCACCACCCCGCTTCTAATAGCTGGAGTCTCTTAGGAAACAGAAAAAGTTGTTGATGTTTAACTCTTTCCATTAAATTGATAAGTAGTGATCTAATATTTAAGTGTTTATTATTTATTGCTGTGAAGGTTTGTATATTTTGCACACTTTTCTCCCAAATAGTTGACGTTTAAAATTATTGTATGTCTGGTTGTTTTATATTTCATTATTCAACATAAAGTGTGTTTTTTATTTAAAATTGAAAAAAAAAAATTAGCAGTTAGTGTGGAGGCTAACGTGGCTGGATCCCACATGGCTGATTGCTTAGTTTGAGTCCCAGACCCAGTGGCTTGCAAATCACACCAGGCACGTGTTTGTGTATGCCCAAAATCCTGAGAGGAGAATAGAGAAGGGATTACAGAGTGGTCATCCCTTCTGGCTGGTGCCTTCTCACATTCTCTCTCTCTCTGTCTCTGTCTCCAGAAAGCACAGGTGCCCCATAGCAAACTCAAAATAAATAAATAAGAAAAAAGAAAAGAACTGTTGGTGGCTCAAATTAGAGCTGGTAACTAGAGATCTAGCTTCTGCAAAGACTTTTTGAATCTTAATGATTAGAGTAAAATAAGAATTCTATTCAAGTCTTAGGAAATACAGGATTTTTAAAAAGTAAGAAACTGGGCCAGCCCCGTAGCCTAGTGGTTGAGGGAGCCAAATTCCAGAGGGCTCACCATGGTTCAAACACTGACAAGATGGAGAAATGGAGGCAAAGGGATTGCATCATGACTATGCCCGATTTGGGGGGGGGGGGGGCTTCTTCCTCTCCGTCTGTGGCCAGTATACACACGTTTTGGCGATCTCTTTTAAGTTTAAATCTGTTAAGGGTTAATGGGAAGATAAAATCAAATACTGATTAGTAAGAATAAGGAACTTAACTTTGCCTGTTTCTATTTATTTCCTAGCCATATACTTCCTTCGTTGCAGTGATCACGGGTAGTAATCAGCAGTGCTAGTTAGAGCTTTTTATTTTGAGCAAGCATAATGGAGCTAAAACCCTAGCTAGCTAAAACTCTAGCTAGTCAGTCCCTCTTTTCATGCTGTCACTGGGAAGGTGGCAGGGCAGCCCCTGAGGACAGCCTGCTCACCAGTGAATGCAGAACAACCCCCTCTTAAGTCAAGATCATGAACATTTATGACCCAAAGGAAAGAACACTTAGTAGGGATTTTTTTATTTTTCTGTAGTTTATTTCTTTATTTCTTCCATGAACAAGAGATTGACAGTCTTCCAACAGGGTCTGGACCTTGCAACCCCAGCCTCAGCTAGACCCAGATCATAGACCTGTAAGTACCTAGCGTGCCCCGTGAGTTCTCTGGACATGAACTCAGAAACTTCTGAAGTGAATCAGCCTCAAAGCATGTCACACGTTATATCACTGCTATGCCATCATCCTGCCCTAGTGGGGATCTTTCAAATGAACAAATACAGAATTGGAATTTTTTCTTTTTGGCGTTTTTTTTTAGAGAGATTTTTGCTATAGGGTACATGCACTCACTAGAGAGACACAGAGAGAGAGAAAGTGGGAAATCACCCCCCAGAGGGGTTGGCCATGCCACAGTCCCTTCTCCTCCATTGTCCTCTTGGGATTTTGGGCGCACACGCACATGTGCCTAGCATAAATTTTTTTATTTTCATTTTTTGGAGAGATTTTTGCTATAGAGCACATGCACTCACCAGAGAGATACAGAGAGACAAAAAGTGAGAAATCACCCCCTAGGGGGATGGCCATACCATAATTCCTTCTCCATTCTCCTCTTGGGATGTTGGGCATACACATGGGCCTGACATGAGTTTTAAGCTGTTGGGTCTGGGACTTGAACCACGGTAAACTATGTGGGAGTCCAGCAATGTAACTATTATGACATCTGCTAGCCCCCAGGGTTGGTTTTAAAACAAAAGTAAAATACAGTTATAAAAGGAAGCAACTCTGGGACCAGCAGTTGGCATAATGGCTATGTCACTGGACTCCCATGAGTCGACCACGGTTCGATTCCGAGACCTGGTGGCTTAAACTCATGCTGGGCAAGTGTGCGTGCATGCCCAAGATCCCGAGAGGAAAATGGAGTAGAAGGGATTGCAGAGGGGCCATTCCCCCCGGGGAGTGATTTCTCACTTTCTGTGTCTCTGTCTCTCTCTGTCTTTCTGGTGGCAAGTGCACGCGCTCTATAGCTAAAACCTCTCCAAAAAAAAAGGAAGCGACTCAAGATTCATCTCTCGTCGTAAGCAGAATACAGCCGGAAATGCAGTACTGTGAGGGAAAGAAGCCGGCTTGCCCCTGGAATGTATGGGAAAGCAGTTCTGCAGCCTGGAACGCCTGGCCATCCGGCTCTGTGTGAGGACCTGGGCTGAGTTTTCAGGCTAGTTACTGTCATTACAGTTCACAAAGAATGTGGAGACGCTGATTTGTCCAGAGAACAATGAAAACAATGTTAGGAGTGATGACACATTGATACTATGCAAAAAAGAACTGGGATATTTTTGCCCATAGAGAAAAAATGAACCCCTTCTTATATAAAATACGAAACTAGATGAGGAATATGTCACAAGACTTTTAACAGTAGGTGTCATGAAAGGCCTGGTTCAAAGATCTTTGTTATTCAGAAGAAGAAAAACATTACTGTTAGCACCTTAGTGTAAGGACTCTTATACAGAATTCCCTTAATGGATTCCCAACAGAGGATAAAATTTAGCTATTTGTGGGGACCAGCAGTTAGCGTAATGGCTATGTCGCTGGACTCCCATGTAGTCGACCGCAGTTCGAGTTCCGGACCCGGTGGCTTAAACTCATGCCAGGCATGTGTGTGTGTGCCCAAGACACCAAGAGGAGAATGGAGGAGAAGGGATTGCAGCATGACCATCACCCCTGGGGAATGATTTCTTGCTTTCTGTCTCTTTCTAGTGATTACATGTGCCCTATAGCAAAATCCTTTCAAAAAGAATTTAGCTTTATAAATTGGTATGGAGGTGGGGGCGGTGACATCTTTACTAATCTGTAATTGGAGTTTAGCATTTCCTACAATCAGGAGCATAGGCAAGGAACTCATAGAACTGGCGACACCTGTGACTTCCTCACCAGTCACCATTCAACATATTTTCATATTGCTATTGCTATGAAGATAAATTTGCATGCATCTCTTAAAATAGCTTCTGGCAATTACGAACTCACAAAAATTGGTTTACTCTCTGCCTTTAACAACTGAAAATCAGGTGACATTTGTATTAGCCGGTACTGTGATGGTTAAGGCAACCAGATACCCCACAGCTGACTGTGTGGTTCAAGTCCTGACCTGGTGGCTTGAGAAACAGTGTGTGCATGTACATATACATGCCCAGAATCCCAGAGAGAGGAGGAAATGGAGACGGGAATATGGTGTGACCATCCTCCACGGGGAGTGCTCTCTTGCGCACGCGCTCTCTCTCTCTCTCTCTCTCTCTCTCTCTCTCTCTCTCTCTCGTCTTTCTATGGTGAGCACACGCGCCCTCTAACAAATTTACAAAACAAACAAACAAACAAAAAACAGCCAACATTTATGGAATAATAATTTTCAGACATGGGTGAACAGGTAGCACTGAATGGTGATCTCTAAGAAAAGGGAAATAAACCAGCTGAGCCCAAGGCTTGCTCACTGCTCAGAGAGCTCTCAGGACGGATCCAGGTGGCACCTGACGCTCTGTCCACACAACTGAGAGTTCGAGGCCAAGCAGCTGGAACACATAGAGCAGAGGACTGGAAAGGAGAAAGCTACTCGGAGAGTGAGCCCTGGATTGCAGAGGGTTCCCCTGCAGTCTTCAGCTGAGTCATCAGCAGCACACGCCCGCAAGGAAACTACCTGAAGCTGGGAAAGAACCACCCCCAGGATTAGAGGGAACAAAAACTGGAGCTCACACAGGCCCAAGAATAGTTTCTTTTCTCACCAGTCAGACTGGAAAACCTCACGATTCCTGGGACAGCTGGTGGAGTGGGGCACAGTTAGCCTAGACGGAAAGGTGCTCTCCCTAATAGAAGGAGGCTGCTTGATGATGCTGAAAAATAAACCTCAAAAGCAGAAGTAGGCAAGCTTTTACTGTGAAGGTCCAGATAGAGAATATTCTCAGTTTTGCAGAACATACGGTCTCTGCTGCAGCAACGCGTACCATGAAAGCAGCCAAAACAGTCATAGACAATATATAAATGAGTGAGAGTGGCTGTATTCCAATACAACTTTATTAATAGACACTGAACTTTTTGTTTAATTTTTGTATGCCACACAATATTATTTTGACATGTTCAACCATTTAAAAATATAAAAATCATTCTTAACTCATATAGAAAGAGAAGAGGGGCCAGAACCAGATGGGGCTGTAGTTTGTTGACCTTTGATCAAAAAATATTAAAATTGGGGGGAACCAGCAGTTAGCATAATGACTATGTCACTGGACTCCCACGTAGTCGACCGCGGTTCGTGTCCCGGACCCAGTGGCTTAGAACTCACGCCGGGCGTGTGTGCGTGCGTGCCCAAGATCCCGAGAGGAGAATGGAGGAGAAGGGATTGTGGTGTGACCATCCCCCCTGGGGGGTGATTTCTCGCTTTCTGTCTCTATGTGTCTCTCTGTCTGTCTGGCGAGCACACGCGCCCTATAGCAAAAACCTCTCCAAAAAAAAAAAAAAAAAAAAAAATTAAAATTGGGGACCAGCAGATGGCGTAATGATTACAGCTCTGGATCCCACATAGTCAGCCATGGTTTGAGTCCCAGACCCAGCAACTTGAAACTCATGCCGATGGGCATGTGTGTGTGCGTGCACAAAATCCCAAGAGGAGAATGGAAGAGAAAGGATTGTGGTATAGCTATTCTCCCCTAGGGGCATGGTTTATTGCTTTCTGCCTCTCTGCCTCCGTCTCTCTCTTTTTTTCCTCTCTCTCTCTCTGGTGAGTGCATGCACCCTATAGCAAAAATCTCTTTTAAAAAAATATTGAAATTGGACCAGCCTCATGGCCCAGTGGCTAGGCAGCTAAACCCCACATGGATAACCATAGTTTGTGAGTCCCAGCCTAGAGACTTGAAAAACATACTGACCACATGTACATGCATGTTCCAAATCCTGCCAGGATGGAAAAATGGGGGGAGAAGGGATTGCAACATTACCATGCCTCATTGGGGTTTTCTCTCTCTCTCTCTCTCTCTCTCTCTCTCTCTCTCTCTCTCTCGATAGCGTATATACTTTCAGGCAATTAGGAAAAAACTGAAACTGTTTCCAATTAACTGTGTACTAAAACAAGGCTCAAAAATATTAAAAACACTACAAACAAAGAAACAAATGAAACGAAACAAATCGTCAAACTCATAATGTCTAGTATCCAATCAGAAAATCCAGACATGCAACGAAACAGGGAAATAGGATCCATAATAAAGAGAAAAATTATGTAATAAAAATAGACCCCAAAATTTTGCAGATGGTAGAATTAGTAGACAAGGACACTAAAACAGCTACCGAAAATAGACTCCAAGTCTGGATTGTAGCTTAGGCTTAAGGTAGCAGAATTTCACATGGCTGACCATGGTTTGCATCTGGTCTGGTGGTTTGAAAAACATGCCAGGTGTGAGGAACCAGCAGTTAGCATAATGGCTATGTCGCTGGACTCCCACGTAGTCAACCGCAGTTCGCGTCCCGGACCCGGTGGCTTAAAACTCACGCCGGGCGCGTGTGCATGCGTGCGTGCCCAAGATCCTGAGAGGAGAATGGAGGAGAAGGGATTGTGGTGTGACCATCCCCCCTGGGGGGTGATTTCTCGCTTTCTGTCTCTCTGTCTCTGTCTGTCTCGCGAGCGCACGCGCCCTATAGCAAAAACCTCTCCCAAAAAAAAGAAAAAAAAATGCCAGGTGTGCATGTGTGCATACCCAGATCTTAACAGGATAGAGAATTGAAAAAGGGGGATTGTGGTGACCACATCCCCTTGGGCGATGCTTTCTTCCTCTCCCTCTCTCTCTCTGGCAAACACACATACCCTCTGGTGATAATAAAGAAAATACTCTTCCTATGTCCAAAATGGAAGAGGAAAGCATGAGGATATTCTAAAGAGACATGAAAGGTATAAAAATGACCTTAATCAAATTTCTGGAAATATAAATTACATCTACAATGAAAAACATACCAGGCGCGGGAACCAGCAGTTAGCGTAATGGCTATGTCGCTGAACTCCCACGTAGTCGACCGCGGTTTGCGTCCCGGACCCGGTGGCTTAAAACTCACGCCGGGCGCGTGTGCGTGCGTGCCCAAGATCCCGAGAGGAGAATGGAGGAGAAGGGATTGCGGTGTGACCATCCCCTCTGGGGGGTGATTTCTCGCTTTCTGTCTCTATGTCTCTCTCTGTCTGTCTGATGAGTGCACGCGTCCTATAGTGAAAATCTCTCAAAAAAACAACAACAAAAAAAACCCCAGGTGTTATTGAAGCACCGAACATCATCTTGAGTGGACTGTGGGAAGCTCTTGCATAGAGCAGGCCTGGGAGTCCTGGAGGCACCCAAAGCCTCACCACCCTCCCCCAGGTTCTCCTAAGGAAATCCCTCCACCACTGCACAGCAATGAAAGAAATCCCCGAGAGCGTGGTGACACCAATGTGAAGCTTTGGCTATTAATCATCCAGGCATACCTGCTCGCCCACTGCGGTTGAGATTTCAGCATTGATTGTCAGAAAGTTCAGGCCCAGGAGCGGGACATGCTGGCCAGCCCATCAGTTTCACATGAGAAGTGTGAGCCAGGGCCCATGGCTCCAGGCTCTGGTGCTACCCATCCTGAGTCACCCACGCGGCTCAGCCAGGCGTTCCTGCTGCTCCCCCAAGTCTAACCAGGAGCTCACCAGCATGTCCCAGCGATCTCTTTGAAGCAGGTGACACCCCTGTCAGCCGTGGGAGCTTTGTACAACGAGCCTGTCTCTTGACACCCTGGGGCATTTGCATCCTGCAGATGTTAGTTATTTAATTATTTACTTTCACGTGAATCTCTGTCTGCCTTTGAGGCAACGTATGTCCCGCATCATTCCACATGTCAGAGGTGGTTGTTTAATGCCAGCAGAAGAAAACAACTTTCTCTCCACACTGAGCTAAAGGCAAGGTGGCAGCTGGCAGATGGCTTACGGTTCACCCAAGTCAACACTGAACCCCAGATGTGTTTTGAGGGGCTGCAGCCAAGGGCACATATCAAGTCACAGATGGGAACCGGGTTTGGCTGCTCCAAAGAGGGATTGCAACATGTTTTTAGCTAACCTCAGCTCTGCAGAGACGGTCACTCAGGGACTAAGGTTTAGGGAAGTCGAGCGTCCTTCAGCGCTTTTCCCAGAACAGCTGGACGTGTCAGAAGACCCAAGTTCCAATTTCACTCTCTTACTAGCTCTGTGACCTGAGGTGACTGCCCTTAGCGTCTCTGTGCCTGAGCGCTTCCACCTGTGGGAAGGCGGCCTGCCGCCGCTTTGCATGCCTCCGGGGGCTATATCTGGATTGTGGAATGCGATATCACGCGCTGGACGATGCTGAGCACTTCTGAGGCTGGAATCTAGCACTGGTGGGCGGGGATCTGAAGCCTGCGTGGCCAGCCAGGCCTTAGGAGTCCCTGCTCCTGCTTTCTAAGCAGTTGCAGTGTATCGAATGCGTGTGAATGCATGAAGATGAAAGGACGCAAAGTACCAACAGGCTCGTCAGGGATATCCCAGGGGTAGGTGGGAGGAGAGAGGGACCAGGATTGAGGGTGGGTAGATAATTGTTCTAAAATTCATATTCAGGAGTCAGCCAGATGGTGTGATAGTTGAGGCAACTGGAACCCAAATGGTGAATTGCGCAGTTCAAGTCCTGGACCCAGTGGCCTTGGAAAACACATCAGGCGGGTGTGCATGTGTGCCATAAATCCCAAGGGGAGAAGGGAGGAGAAGGGATTGCAGTGTGGCCATTTCCCCTGGGGGGTGATTTCTCTCTCTCTCTTTCTCTCTCTTTCTCTTTGGCAAGTGCTCATGCCCATTAGCAAAAACAGACAAATAGAAAACATGTTCATGTCTTTACAATTAATTTAATTTTTTCAAGACAACTATAGAGAGTCAAATTGCACTACCAGACCCGTGAGGCAGACGTTATGGTAGTCTCCATTGCCTTGTCTGAGGGTGATCTGTGACAAGACCCCCCAGTGGAAGCCTGAAACTGCAATTAGTACTGAAACCTCTATATGCTATTTTTTCTATCCAATAACCAACCTGGATACTACATAGCCAACAGGCAGGTGGGTGTTGTGTGCACGGGTTATGCTGGGCAAAGGGCTGATTCGCATCCCGGGCAGGACAGAGTGGGATGGTGCATGATTTCATCATGCTATTCAGAACGGTGTGCACTTTAGAATTTATGAATTGTTTATTTCTGGAATTTTCCATTTACTATTTCCAAATCACAGTTGAAGTTAGGTAACTAAAACCACAGAAAGCAAAGCTGTAGATAAGGAGGGATTATTCAAGCCTTCGGGAGGTAGGAGGAGGGGACGTCCTCAGGATGCCATGGTCAGAAAAGACTTTAGGGACCTGGGGACTTGCCTTGGGCAAAGAAGAGGGTGTCAATTTGAGTAGGTGGGAGAGAAACAAATGCCTGGAGACTGGACCACAAAAAGGGACGGGAGGTCAGGCGAACGAGAACCCAGGTTTATCCTGGGGACTTGAGCAACAGAAGGACCCATCAGATGCCAGGTCAGTATGTATTTCCTGCCCAGGTACTCAAGACCTGTAGCGAATACTAGCCACGTTAGCATTTGGATCACTTAAGAGACAATAGAGAGGGACCAGCAGATCGTGTAGCAGTTACATCGCTGAACTCCTACATGGCCAACCGTTGTTCAAGACCCTGACCTGGTGGCTTAAAACTCACGCCTGGTGTGTGTGCATGGATGCCCAAGATCCCAGAAGGAGAGTGGAGGAGAAAGAATTGCAGTTAGGCCATCCCCCCTGGGGGGTGATTTCTTACTTTCTCTCTCTGTCTCTGTCTCTCTCTCTCTGGTAAGCACACATGCCTTAAAGCAAAAAATTCTTTAAAAAGAAAACTCTCAAGTATAGAGAGAGAAAAGTAATTTAAAACCCTAAGCAAAAAGGCCCAGGGAGAGTTAAACCACAGAAGATGTAGAAAGAAGCTGTGCTGCGGGATTTAATAAAATTTCCAAATATTAAAAGTGCTTTGGGTGGGGTCTGGGAAGTGAAAGATACAGTCATCTGTAACATCAGTTTCTCTGTCAAAAAAAAACAAAACAAAACAAAAAAAAACCATAGAGCCGCTTAGAACTTCAAGACGTGGGGGTACTGCACCCATAGTGTGTGATAAAACCTGTGCAGATGGAAGGGTGGGAGGTGCAGCTCCAGGGTCAGTTTGTAGAAGATGCTTTTGGGGTGCAAGATGGATACCCACCAGACCAACAGCTTCTCACCTTCTCTTGTCAGCCATCTTTCCCAAATGAGTAGTAAATAGGACAAGGCTATGGGGCTGTCCTCCTGCACTGGAGTCTCCTTAGAACCCCAAGACGGCCATGCAGTTCGGATTGGGTCCCTGACCTCTCTCAGCCTCAGACCCCTAGCCATGAGATCACAGTACAAGGACCACTTGCTCCCATGGGGTTGGCTGGAGAGTTTTATAAGACAGGGGGTCTGAGCCCATACAATTTATTCATAGCGCAAGAAACCTGGACTTGGCGATGGTTGTGAGAGTGGGTTCCTGGAAGGAAAGCATATTTCTCTGTCAGTCCCCCTGCAAACAGCCACTGACCTGGCTGTCCTGAACTCTTGGCTCCAGGGCTCCATATTAAACTCAGGAAGACGCAGGAGTTGACAGTGTTCGTGGGTAAGCCTGGAGACCTCCCCACACAGGCCGTGGAAGTGCCTCCCCATTTGCAGAGGCTCACCCAACAGCTCTACTAGCAAACTTGTGACCCATGTCTGAGAATTGGAGGTTTCTGCCAATGCCACCACTTGGGCAAATCTGTCCTCTGAATTTGATCATGCAATAGTTGGAATTTGTTTTTTGAAATAGGTGCTTGTGCACATGGTGGGGAGGGGTGTAAAAATACTTGACCTTCTTAGATATCATCTATTCTTGGAAATGCTGAAGTTGTTATCCCGAGGGAGCTCAGCCATGGTAGGTACTAGATCTAGGGTTTGACCCAGCCCTGCCATTTGGTAGATGTGTATGTATTCAGCTTCTCTTTGCTCATCTGGAAAATGGGGGTCATTGTGAGGACAAATGAGATAACATTGAAAAGTGTGAAGGCAGAGCCTCCTGGTACGTTGTAAGTGTTCAATAATTAGGATCTTGGGACCAGCAGATGGCATAATGGTTACATCCCTGGACTCCCATGTAGTCGGCCGTGGTTCAAGTCCCAGACCCAGCACCTTAAAAACTTACACCGAACACAAGTGTTCGTGCGCCCAAAATCCCAAGAGGAGAATGGAGGAGAAGGGATTGTGGCATGGCCATGGCCCCTGGGAGGTGATTTCTCACTTTCTATCTCTCTGTCTCTCTCTGTTCATCTAGTGAGTGCACACGCCCTATAGCAAAAACCTCTCTGGAAAAAAAATGAGCTATTGCTAGCAGTTTTTCATTCCATAACTGTTTTGAGGTTATTGTTTTATTGCCAGAAGGTGTGTGTGCTCACCACAGAGTGAGAGAAAGCACCCCTAGTGGGGTGTGGTCACACCAAAATCCTTTTCCTCCACCTCTCCATCCTGGTAGGATTTGGGACACACAGCAGATGTACCCACCATGTTTTTCAAGTCTCCAGTCAGTCCTGGTAGTGGATGTGTGGTGCACCCACGCCCTGCCCACATGGCCCCTCCAGGACAGGGTGCTCGCTCCTCAGGGGCCAGGAGCATTGACTGCTGGGGCTTGCACCTGAGTCCCCCCTGCTTGGGGGGAGGGCAGCTTGCATCTAATGACTGGTTGATCAGGGTCACAAAGGGACCAGCTTCAGGCCGAGTCTCTGTCACAGCCACATTGTCCACTCAGTTTCTTCTGTCCCGCAGGATGTTCCCAAGAGCACTCTTACCGCATGTCCTCATGCAGTTCCATCTCAGGAACCATTTCCTGGGACCCAGCACAAACAAGCCAGTATCTTCAGACCAGCAGGTAGTTAAGGCACTGGTCTCCCACATGACCAACTATAGTTCAAATCCCAAACCCAGTGGCTTGAAAATCACACTGGGTGCATATACATGCATGCCCAAAACCCCAAGAGGAGAATAGAGGAGAAAGGATTGCTGCATGGCCATCCCCTCTGGGAGGTGATTTCTTACTTTCCCTTTCTCTCTGTCTGGACAGAAATGTCTTTCTCCAGCAAGTACACACACACTACAACAAGTTTAAAAAATTTTAAAAAGCCAGTATCTCAGCACTGCTATGTCCACCTTAGGTCACCTTGTTTTGGGTCCCATGGCCAAGCCAGCCAGCCTGTGTCTGTCATCGTGCATCTGGGAAAGGGCCAAAGACTGACTTCTAATGGCCTTTGAGGACAGAGGGAGTCGAGGCCATCTCTGGACCTCAGGGAGGATCGACCCCCAGGATTTCCAGGCTGGGAAAGTTCTCGTTCTTTTTGGCATTTCATCTCAGTGCTTGGCAGCCTGCCCCATCCGGAAGTTCTTCCTTATTTCAAAACGGGAATCCCTCCTTCTGTGATGTGTCCCCATTTCCTCTCCCTTTTCCTCCACGGAGCTGTGTTTCTGCCAAGAAAGAAAGTTAAAAGGGAACAAAGGCATATGGTTTTCCTATTAAAGCTGACGCCCACATTTCAGAGAAGCCAGAGGAAAGCGTTCAAATAAGGGCAACGGAAATACATTTGCGTGGCACCAGTCTTTAAACTGATCTTCATGCACAGGCGATGGAAACAATGTGTGCTCTCTCTTGTCCAGTCTAGTAAGCTTTTGGAATATTAAGAATTGACTGGAGACCCCGACTCTTAGGCAGGCTGGTACAGGAGAGCCCAGGATTACAGGCTGACAACCTGCATAGGAAACTTGTTTCTGTCACTTGCCAGCAGTGTGACCACGAGGAAAGGTCTTTACCTTTCAGGACCTCGGTGTCCCTTTTTGTAAATGGGAGACAACAGCTCTGCCCATGCCCAGCTCTGTCACAGTCTTGTTGAGAGAGTTAAGTTGAGGGTCTGAAAACGCTTAGTACAATAAAACATGTAATAGTGTGAATCACCAAGATTGAAGTCCAGGACAATTTCCTGAGCAACTACTGGGTACACACTTCTTGTTGTTGGTTTGTTTTGTTTTGTTTTTTAATTGACAAACTGATGCAAAAGCACATGGAAATACAAAGAAGCTAGAACAGTTAAACAACTTTGAAAAAAAACAAACTTGGAAGACAACAATTCCTGATTTCAAGTCCTATTAGAAAGCTACAGTAGCCAAGATGCTGTGGTATTGGCGTAGAGATAGATCAATGGAAGAGAATAGAGTCCAGAAACAGATCTACACATCTACATGTGTATGGACAATGATTTTTTTTAAATGAAAGTACAAGGCAATTGTGTGGAGAAGTTGCCACAAATGGTGCTGGGAATATGGTTATCTGCCTTCTTTTTTTTTTTTTTTTAATTTATTTATTGCCTTTTAGCACATGTCTTTTACAGTATATATTTCTTTTTCCAACACAAATACTATGCCTGTCAGTCAAGACATAGATATTACTATATACATTATCATCAGCCAATAACTTCTCATTTTTTGTCCACTAAGCAAACTTTTATGTTTTTCCTCCCCCTCCCTCCCTCCCTCTTTCTTTCATTCTTTCTTTCTTTCTTTCTTTCTTTCTTTCTTTCTTTCTTTCTTTCTTTCTTCCTTCCTTCCTTCCTTCCTTCCTTCCTTCTTTTTTTTTTTTTAATTTGCATACAATCATTACATTTGTACGGAATGGGTACAGAATGGTCTGTAAAAGCATGTATATACAGTGTGTATTAACCAAATAGATATAAACATATTCACCACCTTCAACAGTTAACATTATGTTGTGAACATTCAAAACCCACTCAGATGATTCTGCAAGTAAGTGTGAATTGTCTATGATGTTTTTTGCTGAGAGATACAGTTCCTTTTTTTCTTTTTTTTTTTTTTTGTTTTTTTCTTGTTTCTTCTAATTTTCAGTTCATAAAGTTCCCAGCAATAGGGAATGTAAACTTCACTCAGGGCTGGACCAAGGGTGGGTCTCGTGCAGCCCCGTAAATGTATGTGAGTCTCCATGGAACACAGTTTCAGGGACACGGCTTGCCTTCTAACACTGACTCGGGTTCTCTGAACCGTCCCGTGCTGGGCTATGCCTGCCACATCATCTGCTGCCCCATGAGGAGGCAACTTGCTCCTTCATGGTGTCTCCAGCACTTGGCACCGAGCAGGTTCAATATGTGCTTGTGTGGTTGAAGCACCTACTAAGTGCTAGGCACCTAGCTATGATAGCTCATTTAATTCAGTCAACTACCCTGCATTGTGGGCTTGATCGTCCCCACTTGGGAGATGAAGAAACTGAGACTGAGTGAAACAACTAAGTGGTCCAGAGATATGGGGATTTGATTTGATTTTTTAAGAGAGTTTTTGTTGTTGTTGTTTTGGTTTTTTTGTTTGTTTTTTGATTTTTTTTTTTTTTTTTTTTTTTTTTTTTTTTTTTTTGCTATAGGGCAGGTACACTCACCAGAGAGACAGAAAGTGAGAAATCACCCCCCAGGGGGAATGGCCACACTGCAATCCCTTCTCCATTCTTCTCTCAGGATTTTGGGTATGCATGCACACGCACCCTGGCATGAGTTTCAAGCCTCTGGGTCTGGGACTCGAACTGCAGTGGACTGCGTGGGAGTCCAGTGATATAACAATTATGCCATCTTTTGGTCCTGACACAGGACTTTATTAAAAAAAAAAATCTTATTTATTTTCTTCTTCCTTGAGCCAGAGAGAGAAAAGTAGAAAGAGATAGAGAGAGAGAGACATCACTCCTACTCCCAAAAGGGTTCTGACACCATGAGTTAACCCCACCCTGTCCTGCCCCAGATCACGAGCATGCAGATGCCCAGAGTACTCAGAGAGGCCTCAGACATGAACCTGGAGCTCTCCATGTTGGTCAACCTTGCAGAGCTTTGTGCTCCACCCAGCCCAGAAACACAGGCTTTAAAGAGGTGGTGGAATTTGAACTTGGTTCTTGAGATTCCAAAGCCTGTGCATTTGCTGCCACACTAGGCTCTCCCCCCATGTGTAGGGACAACCTTGCCTTCCTAGCCTTGGCAAAGGTCACTTGCTCCTCCTCCCCAGGGTTGTTCTGGGTCCTGGAAACAAGAGCTTTGTGGTCACGAGTGGGTGAGCTCACCTCGTGGAGCAGGGTGCAGGGCTGGGGCTGCCTAGTGGCTTCACATTTGCAGAACTGGTTCGTGTTTGGGATGTGCCACCCATGAGCCTGGCTGAGTTTCTTGCAGGTTCCCACGGAGATCGGCCTTTTCCAGAAGCTGTTCGATACAACCTTTCTTTGCTGACCCAGTGACGACTTCACTCACCCTCCAGAGGCCTCAGCCCTCAGCCCAAGTGAATTACTCAGGGAAATCGGAGCTCATAATTATTTGACTAATCCTCATGTGGCAACACACTGGGGGTTATTTTTTTAGCATGAGGCAGGCCCCAAGTGGAGCCTCTCCTGCTGCAGCCTGGCCTGTCTGGGTCTGCAGGCTGGGAGCAGAAGCATGGACACTGCAGAGCTGGGTCTCAAGCCTCAAATAGCCTGCGCACTCACCACATATGAATTTCCCAGGCCTGCTGTCACAAATTACTACAAACTTGGTGGCTTAAAACAGCAGACATATATTCTCTCACTGTTCTGGAGGCCGTGAGTCCAACATCACAGTGTCAGCTTGGCTGTGCTCTCTCTGGAAGGCTCTGGGAGAGATTACATCCTTTGCCTTTTCTAGCTTCTGGGAGCTCGAGGTGTTGCCTGACTGTGGCTGCATGATGTTAATGCCTGCCTTCACCCATCACGTGGCCTTCACCGCAGCGCCCCTTAGAGGAACTCATTGGGCCGACCCCATGGCCTCGTAGTTAAGGAAGCTGTACGACGGACCATAGTTTAAATCGGAGCCCCAGTGGCCTGAAAAACAGGCAGGGTGCATGTGTGGCCCTAATGGGATGATGGGAAAATGGAGGAGAAGGGATTACAGTGTGTCCACACCCCATTGGGGATTGTTTTCTCCCTCTCCCTCTCTCTCTGGCAAGTGCACAATGCACCCTCTGGGAGGAAAAGGGCTTTTGTCACTGAGTTTAGGATCTAGTTCAATAACCTGGTATAACCTTAACTGGAGGTTCTTAATTTAAGACCCTCTTTTCAATAAGACCCTCTTGTCAAGTAAGATTGTAGAAGCAAATTCCCAATAGACGGGTCTTGTGGAGCGCTACCATTCCTCACTCTGCATTCCAGAAGCTGCCTCTGTTAGAGCCAATAAATGGCTCAGACCCTTCCTTCCTTGCTAGATGCTTCTCTAATTTCCTTTCCTCTACACCCCCTACAGCTGCTGTGCTGTGTGGCCTCTTTCATCTCTCGCTGGGACTGGTGCAGTAGCCATTGAAGGTGTCTTAGTTCCTCTGCCCCATTCTCCTGTCCCCCGTATTCTCTCTACTAATTCAGAATGACTTTTTTAACCCTCAAATCATTCCCTATTGTTCTTGCTTCAGATACTTTCAAAAGGTGAACCCAGTTTCCTTGGTGTGGTGTTCACGCTCTGGTCAGCTGCTTACCTTCTCCTCTAGGTTTTTGCCCACACTTTCCACTCTCCCACCAGCACTGTATGGCCTTTGGACAAAGGTTTCTCTCACTGTGAAATGCTTCTGCTGACTTTCATCGTTCAGTGCCCAGCTGCTGGCCAGACCCCTGGGAGCCTTCTCCAGCACTGCCCTCTATCCAAGCACCTTCCTTGGCTTAGCATTGTCACCCATCAGCATTACTAACCAAGATGTCCAGGACCTTCACACTCCTCGGGGGTCGGGACAGAACATTCTTTGCCTTTGTGCCCACCATCATGTCCAGTACGAAGCTTAGCACATGGTAGGTGCTCATTAGGGCTCACTGAGTGAGCACCTTGGTAATGGTAAGTCACTCAGGGCAGAGACCCTGCATAAGTCATTGGTTTAATTCTGATGACATCCCTTTTGGGGGGCACATGCTTAAAGTTTTGGGAATAGAACTCCTGAAAGAGCTGGACTTTTCTTTTTAGAAAGAGAGATTTTTGCTATAGGGCGTGTGTTCTCGCCGGAGAGACAGAGAAAGAGAGGCAGAAAGCAAGGAATTACCCCCAGAGGGGATGGCTATGCTGTAATCCCTTTTCCTCCTGTCTCCTCTCGGGATTTTGGGCATGCATGCACACACACCTGGTGTGAGTTTTAAGCTTCTGAGTCCGGGACTTAAACTGTGGTTGACTACGTGGGAGTCCAGTGATGTAACCATTATGTCCTCCACTGGTCCCAAGCTTGGCTTTTGAAGTCATATGGAGATGGGCTCCCAGTTACCATGATTTGACTTACGATTTTAAACTTCGTGATGGTACAAAAGCAACATGCCCTTGGTAGAAACCTGGCTTTGAAGACCCATACGACATTCTGTTTTTCACTTTCTTTCCTTCCTTTCCTTTCTTGGGCCCTATGTGAGTGCAGACATTAGGAGGACTAAGAAGCAGCCCACACGGGAGTGGGGAGGCAGGGTCAGGCACCTGCCAGGGCTTTAGGGCACTGTCTCACTCCACCTGCTAGTTCCAGCCTCTGCAGAGCTGGATCCAAAAGAGCCAGCTGAGTCTCACAGACGTTAAGAGTCTTGCTGGAGAAGCTGAGCCGCTGTGGAGCAGAGCGAGGAAGGTAATGCAGCTCCAAGGGCTACGTGGGCCTGGGGCTCTGTGGAAGGCACAATCTGGCCTGCCCTTCTTTGCCTCCCCCTTCCCATTCAGGGAACCTCCACCCAGCCAAGGCTGAGCATGGCCGGGAGGACAGAAGGGTGAGCCCGTGGTGAGAAGTGCTTTCTGCAGGAAGTGCCCTTCCTCTCATTCCCGTTCTGCGGCTGCCAGCCAGGGGGCCAGCCTTCTCTCCCCTCCCCACTGCTTCCTTCCTTTCCCTGCCTTTCTTCCCCTCCCTCCCTTCCTTCCTTCTCTCTGCCCCTTCCCTTCCTTCCCTCCTCCTCCTCTTCCTTCTACAACAGCGAATGCCCGAGGATATGCTAGTTAATGAAATAGACGTGGCCCCTGGCCTGGTGGCTCTTGCTGTCTGGGGGAGGGACGGCACAGGCACTGAAATGATTGCCCAGATCCTTCCTTGCAATGGTCAGTAATGTGAAAGTAATCAGTAACTGCTGGGACCAAGAGTAACAGAGTGACTCAGCTAGTGTAGTTTAGGGGTACAGGGAAACTCTCTGGGGAAACTAAAACCTGAAAAATGAGTGGGAGTTGTTGGAGAAGAAATGAATGGGTGGTGAGAAAAAGGCCTCTGAAGAGAACTCTGCACATGCAAAGGCCCTGGGGCAGAGGAGCATCTGCCATCTTATAAAAGAAGGCATGGCTGAGAAGCATGAGGAGGACACATGGCTAGCGTTGGCAGGATCAGGGCCGGCACCCTGGGAGCATTTGGATTGTGCTAGACTCAGTGATGTTGCACGCCGTGGGCATGACTCTAGGAGTAGCCTTTGGCTATCCCCACCCCTCCCTTAGTCCACCAGGTAGGGTGCTTCCCAAGGGCACACGGACTGCATGTTCACCCACTCCCTGAAGGGGCACGTCTCTCCCGTGCCTGATACGTGGAAGTGCTGGGCAGAGGCCCTCCAGGCTCCAGGAAGGAACATCTCACACTCCCGCCCTCTTCCCTGTGTGCCCTCTACCCAGGAAGTGCCCTCCGCCAGCCTCTCTGCCCCGCGCTGCTCACATTTATCCTGTGGGGGAGAGCACCACCGAGCCACAATCAGCCCAGTGTTTCCTGAGGAGCCGGCAAACGGTCATCTCTGAGTCACCCGCAGGGCAGTTCCACGGAAGGCTCCCCCCTCCCTGCTCTCACCCGCCTGCCTAGGAAGTGAGCTCAGACCTGCATCCGGGCTCCTGGGGAAGAGGGGAACTGGCTCTGGAACTTGGGTTTCAAGCTCCAGGCTTCACAGTCAGATGAGCACTGACAAGCTACCAGCAAGTCCCAGCTCTGTTTTCTACCTGCTCTGTGACCTTGGCCCTTTGACTTAACCACACTGAGACTCCTGAGGACAGAGAGAGCAGATGTCCACCTCATCGGGCTTCGAGGCCTACTGCTGTCATGCCTGCAAAGGGCCTGCCACATCCTGGGGTTCATGACAGGAAGTCCATGTGGACGATGACAATGCTAATGAGGAAGACAACGGATAACACGATGATGAGGACAGAGGAGCCAGGAGCAGTGCCCTGCAGAGGTTGCCAGGGGCCCAGGGAGCCCTGGAAATGTTCTCAACTCTGCCCCCCAGATCCCGGGTCTGGCTCCCACGCCAGCTCAGGGGACTATCCTGCAGTGAGTGCCTAGGTCTCCTGGACACTAGCCTGGGCAGGGCTGGAAGCACCAAGGTGGTGTGAACCAGCCAAAGGAATAGACTCCATGGGTGGGCAAAGGCAAGGGGGAAGAGGCCCTTTCCAAGGGACCCTGCTGCTTCTTACACCTCATAAAGTGTGGAGTACCCCTTCTGCCATTCAGGCTGTCCTCTATTTCCTCCAATTCCCAATGAACCACCTACCAACTGCTGGCCTTGCTGGTGTCCTGCTGTTTGGGGAACACCCTGCCTGGGGCAATGGCAGCCTTTTCTCACCTCCGAGGACAATATATTATGGATGAGAGTGAGAGATGCCCCTGTCTACCTCAGGGCTCCCTGCTCCGGACAATAGGCTTCAATGCTAATAAGAATAAGGCTGGCATGGAGGCAGCAGAAAGAGAGAGCCCCAACAAGGTCTTGATGCTGAGATCCATCCCCGGCCTCTAGCCAGCCCCAGAGCATAGACAAGCATGAAGTACTAGGAAGGTCTCTGACTTTGAACCAGGAACCTTCTATGTTCTTCTGCCTTGCAGACTGTGGCATTTCAGCCCTGTGCCACTGTCTGGCCCCTCTTTGGTAAATTTTAAGCCATCCTACCCAGGCTTTATCCAAGTTGTCCCCTCCACTTAGACCTCCTTCCCAGGCCAAGTAAATCCTACTCAGCCATCAGGATTTCCCTTAGGTGTCCCTTCTTCCCCACAGAGGACGACTGAAGAAGCTGCACGTGGAATCATCGGAACCTGGGAACTCTCTTTCCCAACATTTGGTAGAGGAGGTGGTGGAGGGTCTCGGAACTACTTAAGCTTTACAGATGCCTCCTCTCCCCTCCCCTTCCCTGGCCCCCACTGCGCATGCCTTAAAGGCAGGGGCTTGTTCGTACCCCTGTCCTTAGAGACCATATCCTGGCATCCTCACAAGGTGCACAGGGAAGTCTGCTGAATAACCCTGTGGATGGGCGGCAGGGTGAGGTCTGGCTCCTCGTCTGTTCCTGGCTGCCTCTGCGCCTGCTATGTTTTCTGAAAGCACAGGTGACAGTGCTGGTGTGATTTGGACCAAACAAATGCCTGCTATTGTGTAAAAACCAATTTACTGGGACCAGCTACATAGCACAGAGGTAATGCTGCTCAAGAGTAAGCCAGATCTTACAGGGTGACCACAGTTCAAATCCCCAGCCTGGTCAGCCTAAAAACACCGGGCACAGATTGAGCACCTGAGATCCCTTTATTTATTTACTTTTCTCTTAAATTTGCCAGTGGGCACATATGCTTACCAGAGAAAGACACACAGAGGGAGATGGAGAGGGAGAAAGCCCCCTGCAATGGGGCACGTTCACACCGCAGTCCTTTCCCCTCCACTTCTCCATGCAGTAGGGATTTGGGCACGCATACACATGGGCTTAGCGTGTTTTTCAACCTATCAGGGTCAGGATTCGAACTGCACAGTTGGCCATGTGGGATCCAGTTTCCTCAACCACCAGGCCATGGAGTGGCTCAGATTACCCAAGGATTTAAGGGAAGGATTTGTGATGTGACTAGACCCTGTGGAGTTTGCTTCTGGGACAGTTGAGTCTTTTCCACACTCAGGGGTGAGCTCTAAGTCAACACACGCACCTCTGGGTCCCAGGTGGGAGCACCCAGCCGGGAGACGGCAGACTCACCTCCTGTCCTGGACTTGGTTTTTCTCCACACTATTTTGTGTTTGATCATCACAACTCCTTAGCCAGTGTGTACGTTCTTTCCCATTTCTTACTGTGAAATAGTTCAAATACGAATGCATATATATGCTCACATAAACACACACACCCATATATGTATAGAAGGGGACTTCAGGAAGTTCATAGAAAAATGGGATTTAAGAATGACTTTACTTGTATACCAAAAAGATTTGAAATGTCTAGCTTTTTTTCATCATCCACTCTTCCATCTTATAGCCTTTGAATTTGGCAGCTACATTGCCATCCCTTCTCTTTTCCCTCCCATGTTCCCCCTTTTGCTATACAGCATTCATTCATAAGCAGTTTACACCATTGTTTCATGTGTTTTGCGATTTACACTGATTCTATTATTCTTTTTTTAATTGTATTATTATTTTTTTAATGTGACCAGAGAGAGACAGAGAGAGAAAGAGGAAGAGAGACAAAGTGAGAAAGCAAGCCACCAGGTCCAGGGCTCAAACTGTGGTCAGCCCCTTAACCACCATGCCCCCTGCTGGCCCCCGACACTGTTATTTTGCACCTTGCTTTTTTCAGTGAAGATGTTTTGTGAACTACGCAGATTGACAGGTGAGCGTGTGGTTCATCATTTTGACTGTCACGAATACTCCGGCCGTATAACTGAAGGGTGTCTTTGCAGCCCCCATCCCTTCCCCAGTAAATGTGCTCTTGCTTCCACGTCCTGCTTTTCACAACAGGGCTGCAGAGGACATCCTGTACACACCTGCTCTTCTCCAAGTGGGTGTCTCCTCAGGAACTTGCAGACTCCTTGGGGTCAGAGATCACTGCCCTTCCCTTCCTCAGCCCCATTTAGAGAGGAGCACAGCAGGGTCTTGATAGTTAGGCATTTATTTGGTGAATATTAAGTTCAGGACCACGTGGGCAGCCCAGGGAGGGCAAACTTGGCTTACGGCCTGCCCACTGTTCTTGCTGACAGTGTGCCAGACACATGGGATGGATCGCTATTGGCCTAAGTCAATCATGATAATCTGTTTCCTGCTTTCCTAATGCTTTTTATGTGACCATGTGACCCCCTTCGGCCAATGAAAACTAAGAGATGACTACTGGGATGTTTCTGGAAAAATTCACTCTCTTGATAAAAGGGAACTCCAGGGCTGGCCTGTAGCCTAGCGGTTAGGGGAACCAGATCCCACATGGCTGACATGGTTAGAATCCTGGCCCTTGTGGCTTGAAAAACACTCCAGGCATGTGTGTACGCATATCCCAAATCCCAACAGGGTGGGAGAATGGAGGGGAAGGGGTTGTAGTGTGTCCATGCTCCACTGGAGGACGCTCTCTCTACACATCCTCCCTCCACCCCTTCTTTCCCTGTCTCTGGAGAATGCACATGACCTGTGGAACAAAACAACACAACACAAAACAAAAATGACTATAAGCTTGCTGTGAGGATTTTCTTAACTAAGTGAGGCTCTTAGCCAGGGCCTGACATAAAAGAGCAGTGAATATATCTTAGCCATCATTATTATAGGCCAAATGAGGAAGAGAAGAACTTTGGAAACGACAGGAGATGGAACATTTCTGGCGTGTGGTGAGTGTGGTGGGGAAAATGCAGAAGGCTTTTTTTTTTTGTTTTGTTTTGTTTTGTTTTCCACTGATTGAATTAAAGGTTTCTAGAAAAGAAGGAGAAGCAGGAGAAGGGGACATGGCCTGGCCTGCTTTGCGATGTTCCCTGAGCAACCCCCTGGCCTTCACTTCTGTGCTGTCAGCTCTTCCCTGAATCAGGTCCTACCTCCTTCGGCCACTCCTCTCTCCTGGCAGAGATTCCCTGGGGAGAATTACCGCCAGTTGGAAATCTTCCTGGCCAGGGTAGAGAGGTTAAACATGTAAACATACAGAGGCCTTGGGGTTTTACAACTGCCATGAGTCACTGATCGTCACAGAAGACATGGCACAGGGACGAGAGTCTGGAGTCCTCTCAGTGAGGAAGATGACTCCTTTCCTCTCCAGGCGTCCATCACCCAAGTCATTTCCAAGGCCTTTCAGTGGAAGGATGTTCTCTGGGTGCTTGTGCTGAGCCACGTCAAGGTTCAGAAGAGGGAACAGAACATGCCTGGACTCAGGTCACAGATTTCCCCCGTCAAACATTTCTGTCTTCTTAATTCTTGGCCACCTCAGCTCCTTTCCCAGCTGCCCCAGAGGCCTGGCAACTTGCCGTGTATTATTTAGTTCTTAATTTGCAAATAACTGGAATTACAGAATTATAATAAATAGGGGTTATTTTCTCACCTAAGAACAAATTCAAAGCTGAACCCAAGCGCTTGTTTTTTCGGCAGCATGGTGATGTAAAAGCCTTTGCACTACAATTCTATTAGTCTTGCCCTCAAGGCTGCAAAATGGCTGCAGCAGATCCAGAGACCACATCCATTCTCTAGGCAGAAAAAGGAGAGAAGGACACAAAATAGTAGTGGTCTTCAAGGTGCCAGAGCCAGAATATGAACTGTGGTTATCAGTGTAGGATCTGGCACCCTCAAGTGCTTAGCCATAGGGCTGTCCCTATGGGTGGGTTTTTAAACGCTTATTTAGCAGATGAGAAAAATGAACACAGGAAGGTTAAGTGACTTGTCCAGGGTCACACTGCCTGCTAGTAGTGCGACCAGGATTAAAATCCAGGCATTCTAACTCCTTTTATTAAAAAAAGTTTATTTATTTCTTCCATGAGAGAGAGAAAGAGAGAAATAATGGGGCACAGACACACGTGCGCAGCCAACATGTACAGGGAGACCTGGGCATGTAAATGCAGGCACTTCCCATGTGTCTTCAGCACCATCACCCTGTCTTACTGCAGAGAAGAGAAGCAAAACTCAGCGAGGGCAAGTGACTTGCCTGATGCTGCAGAGCCATGATCCCTATGTGGATCAGTCTGGCTCCAGGTCTCCTGTCCTTGCTCACTGTCATCTCTGCCTCTGAACCTTTCTGACAGTGTCACTTATTGCCCCCAGTGCAGGCCCCAGCTGTGGAGAAATGTTCCCTAGGCCAGAAGCCTTAAAGTCAGATCTGAGCCTCATTTCCGCTGATGACTCATGCCGTGACCTTGGACGAATCAGTGTTCTCATCTGTAAATTGAGGCTCAGATTTGCTCCTCCCACCTGAGTGGACCTGGGCCATCCCATGGGATCAGGAGTATGGAGGAGCGGGATCAACCACGGGTTGTCGGTGCTTCTGCTGCTCTGATGCCTCCGCCTCAGGGACACTGCTCTACACATGCATGTGTTTGTTGTTGTTGGTTTAGGTTTTTACCATAGGGTGCATGGGCTTGCTGGACAGAGACCAAGAGAGACAGTGAGAGGGAAAGTGAGAAATCACTCCCCAGGGGGATGGCCACGCTGCAATCTCTTCTCCTCCATTCTCTTTCTGGGATTCTGGGCACGCATGGACACGTGTCTGGCATGAATTTCAAGCCACCACGTCCAGCGCCTTGACCACCATGCCACTTGCTGGCCCCCTGCACATGCGTTTGACCTGCAGGGCCTAGCTCTGGCTGCTCAGTGAGTTCAGAGCTTCATCTGCTGCTCAGAATCACCACCCTCCAGAAAATGCTTAGGGATGCGAGGGTTTTGCAATCAGTTATTGCATCAGGAAAGCTCTGAATAGTCTCATTCTACCCTCTTCCCCGCCCAGGTGCCGGCTCAGCCAGCGGGAGGCTGGGCGCCCAGAGGGAAGGCTAGATATTTCCTTTCCCACCACCCATGCGGAGTCTGTGGCAGAACATCAGGACCTTGGCCCTGGCCCACACACCGTGGACAGTGCCAGTCTGCTGGGGGATATGAAGGGAAGCAGGAAGCCAAATCTTGGCTGCAGTGATGGAGCAGGGAGAGGTACATGGGAGGATGGGGTGGGTAGCAACTCCCTCTGCAACCCCAGAAGCCCACACTCCTGCCCTGCCCCAATAGCAACAGCACAGTGCAGATTCACTACTCTCTCTGAGCCTGGGGTTCCTCATCTTCAGAGGGATTTATCCCTGTCTCACAGGGAGGTTATTATGAGGATTAAAGACTGTATGCACACCACAGCCTCATTTTTTAAACTAAGTCCTGAGTAAACAGTCGCCGTGATCATTGTTGTCATTAGTCTGTGACTGTGTGGCCTATTTGACCCCAGAAGCACTGCAGAAGACGCAGCCCTACCGCCGTGACCTTGAACCCATTCCTCTGACCTCCCTGCCCTCATCTTGGGGACGATACTATATCCACCCAGTACATGGGGCAGTAGTGTGAATTCAAGTGCAAACAGGCCTGGAGGTGTAGCCCAGTACCCGGTGCAGAGGAAGTACCCATCAATGGTGGCTTTTATCAAGACTGGAGCTTAGAGGGGACTCTGAGGGAAGCAGGGCTTGGGAACAGAGGAGCAATTGTGCAGAGGCGAGTGGGGGTGGGTCAGGGCACTCCCTGGGACAGCCGCAGTGAGAGTCCTCATCCAGGGCCCTGAGCCCTACTTCCACTTTATTATCTACAGTGGCATTCATCCTCTCAGCCTGGGAACAAGAGAAGGAAGGGACCCTTCCAGGACACAGCACCCTCAAGATTTTCCCATGCCCTCTGTTTGCTCTCAGGTTCCCACCCAGGGGCCCATGAAAACATTTTTAACCTTTTCCTCTCCCATCAACCATTTTCCCATAAACAGTATTTGGGAAGTAGATTCAGAAGAGAGAAGAGACTGCTTGTTGTCATCCCCGAAAGTTGGTGCCCTGGGTAGTGGTTTGCTAGAGCTGTCAATGTGCTCATTTCTTCTCATCTTTACGTTCATGACCTCATGTGAGTCGCCTTAATAGCCTGTGGTGGAAGTATTTACACCATGGAAATTGGCAAACACCACAGCCCAGAACAGATTGTTAAAACACTTAGCAGTACACCACGGCCAATGAAATGGCCTCGAAAATGAGGTTATTGTCAGAGTTAAAGTAGGAAATGTGATTGGTTTTCAGTGGCGGGATCCTGGGGGCTGACCATGCAGGTATGAGAGAAGGGCTACCGGGGGCTGGGGGAGCCCCCGCCCCAAAATCCTAATAAGTTAAATTGGAATAACTTCCAAGGAAAGAAATGGAGAGTGGTAGTAAAATGGGAAGCAGAAATTCAAATAGTTGTCTTGATGTCTGGACGAAGCTGGAAAGAACTACTTCTCTGTAAATAGATGAGATGAATGTTGGTAATGCCCATCGAACACTGGCACTGCTGCCCACTAGTCTCCAGCCTATCAATTGCCTTCCTCCAGATCCTTGACTTCCTCTCTATGCAGTGAGCACTGCTGAGTCCACCCAATGAGTGGACTGGATTGGTCCATTACTACAGCTCCCAAATTACTCAGCTAGGGGTACAGTTCTCATCTGTTTCATTGCTGGTAACAGAAAATACCCAAGTCTGGGTAATCTAAGAGAAAGAGGTCTATTCAGCTAGTGACTTAGAAGTCCAAGAGTCAGGGGCCACATTCTTCGGGGTCTTGCAGAATCACTCACAAGAGAACAGAGTGGCTGTGCCCATCAGTCTCTGTTTCATTCCCTCCCTTTATAGCCCTTCAGGAGTCAATCATGGGCACCCCACTCTAATGAGCACCCCACTGTTATTGGCCTTAATCCTAATTTTTTCTCAAAGGGCCCACTTTCAACACTGTAGTCTGATTATTTTACCCAATTGATCCCACAGTCCATTTCTCCTGAGGTTTCTCTCTTCGGCTTGTAGAAGACTGTCTTCTCACGGTGACCTACATGGTCTCCCCTCTGTGTGGTCTGTGCCCTTTTCTTTGTTTAATTGACTAGAGAGCACATGCTCACCATGGAGAAACATAGACCGAGAGAGAGAAGGTGAGAAAGCACCACCCACGGTCATTTCACAATTCCATCTCCATTTCTTCTTTCTTTCAGGATTTTTGGTACACATCACTCAGTGTGTTTTTTAAGCCATCGACTCTGAGATTCAAACCACGCAGTTGGCCATGTGGGATCCAGCTGACTTAGCCACCATGGCTTGGGCTAACTCTGTGCCCTTTTTCTAAGGACATCAACCAGATCGGATGAAAGGTCACCCAGAAGACCTCATTTTACTTTAATTTCCTCTTCCAAGGCCCTAATTCCCAGTATAATGGCACTGAGGGGTAGCGGTTCAACATACGTGTCTGGGGAGACAGAGTTTAGCTCATAGTATAGTAACTGGTTCAGACACAGCATGTGAACCAAACTCAGCCAATGGTATGAGAGGAACCATCTGCTGTGACTGGGACAGGGAACTCTGGGGAGACGGCCTCTCTTCTTTCCTAAAGGAAGCACAGGCAGAGATGCACTCCTTTTCATGTGAATATTGTCATGTTGGGAGGTAAGACCCGGGCCTGAGGCCCACCTAAGGGGTGAACCAACAGTGAGGAGGGAGTCCATCTCTCACAGATCAGCTGGTGAATCAGCCAATAATGGATCCTCCCCCAAGCTGTCCTGTGGGTTTAAGCTAGTTCGAGTCAGGGTTTTGGTCACCCCTGAAAATCACCTAACTGCCACTTGAAGCTGAGGTAGTGAGATGTCCACCTCTATTACTCTCTCTGCTTTCGCAGGCTCTCGACTAGACACACTTCCCAGCTTGCCTTGAAATTAGGCAAGACCATGTGACTGCCTTCCCACCAATGCAAGCCAGAGGAGAATAGCTGGAGGTTATGTGAGTGCACTTCCTTCCTGTCCCATACCCAGCCAGCCAGCTGGACCCTGGATGTGACTTTGACCTGGCCTTAACTGTAGATGAACCACTGGAGCCACAGTGTGGCTGGAGCCTGTGTCTCTATACCCTGCCCACTAGGAATGTTCTGGTCTCACAGTTCAGTGGAGACATAGACTTCTGCATTCTCTCAGTGCCATCTCTGTTACACAGCAGAGCTTTGCCTTCACTGACATGCTACCAGGCTCTGGAAAGGCCAGAGGGACTCTTGCCAGAACAAGCCTCATTGGAAAAGTGTCCTTAAGCCAACTTTCCCCTTAGGGGCAGAGATGGCCTCAAGCTACTTTAGCTGAAACCTCTTCTTCCTAGCAATTATATTTGCAGATTTCATTTATATTAGTACCTGTGTGATCCTGTGGCTTCCTGTGGGTTGCTCATCTGTGCAGGATGAATGTGCTCATTGACCAGCCTGTTGGGATGTCCTGGTCTGCTGGATAGCTGCCTTTATCACTGCAATCCTCATTGTGTATTGAATTCCAGGAACCTCTTCGAGGCATACACCTTTGACACGTCTCCACTCTTTATTTTTTGGAGAAGTTTTTGCTATAGGGCGTGTGCGCTCACCAGAAAGACAGAGAGAGACAGAGAGAGAGAAAGTGATAAATTGCCCTCCAGGGGGGATGATCCCTTCTCCTCCATTCTCCTCTTGGTATCTTGAGCATGCATGCACATACGCCCGGCGTGAGTTCAAGCCACCGGGTCCGGGACATGAACCACAGTGGACTACATGGGAGTCCAGTGACATAGCCATTACACTAACTGCTGGTCCCAACATGTCTCCACTCTTGATGCCGACAACTTCATGTTCCAGATGCTGGTCTGGTGGGACCATCTGGCTAAAGTGACTTCTTCTCCCGTGTGTCTCTCTTCCAGCATCCATTTCATCCTTCTTGTACTATGGTTCTCTGAGCCACTGCCCTTCCTTACCCATTCCTCTGTGACATCATGGAGGACAAGGCTGCTGCTTGTGTCTCTCTCTACCTCTAGTGTCTATCGTGATGCTTGGCACATGGTAGGAGCTCAATAAGTGTGGGTTGAATGACAAAGACTCTGGGCAAGGACAAGGATCCCTTCCAGAGTCCCAGTCTAGACTTGTCTCAATTATAGAAGCAAGAGTGGTCCCCAAAGGTCTTAAGGCAACTTTTGGCCCACTGAATTGTGTTTTGCACGAATTGGTAGCCCTCCTTCAGACCCACAGGTGAGGCTAGATGGAATTTCACCCCAGAGCTTATGCAGAGGCCCTTGGGCTCCCTAAAGAGGAGGGGTGGCACAAGGAGAGAGTGCCTGGAGAAAAGTGGAGAGAGGGAATGAAGCAACTCAAACTGGGCCAACCCAGGTTTGAATTCTCAGTCTTCCTAGCTGTGTGACCGTGGGCAAGTTACCTAGCCTCTCTTCTTCTGGGAAACAGATAAAAATAACCACTTGTGGCCCAGCCTCAGTGGCGTAGGCAGTAGTGTACTAAACTGCCATGCCGGAAGCCACATGGCTGACTATAGGCTTGAATCCTGGCTGGTCAACTTGAAAACACACCACGCATGTGGACTCCCAAAGCTGGAGGACTAGAGAAAGGGGATCAGGGCATGATGAAGCCTGTTGAGGGTGATTCTCTCTCTCCTCTCTTTCTATCTTTTACACATGCACACACATTCTCTCGTGAAAAGTTGAAGCTCTTAAAAAAATTAGCCACTTGCAGTGCCATTGTGAGGATGAATGAGATCGTACATGCAGTGTAAGGAGCCAGCATCAGCAAAGGCGAACAAAGGTGAATAATTGGTAAGTGGATCTCCCAGACAAGGAGGTTGCCTGAACCCACAGGCTGTGAGAACAACCCCTCTCTGCAATCTTTCATAGAATGTCAGATTTTTTTTGCCAACAAGCTTTGTGTAAAATGGGTTATCGTGTCTGCACAACCCCCTGGACAACTGCTCTGATGACTTTGCAGCAGCCAGATGCTCAGGCCAGAGAAGAAAGCCACCACGACTCATGCTATCGGTGACTGGGCATGACATCAGCCCTCAGTTCATTGTCTGCAGCTCTCCTCAGCAAGCGGACTTCATGGTTAAGGGAGCCAGATCCCACATGGCTGGCTGCTTAGGATCCTGGTTCTGGCAGTAGAAAACACTCCACCTGTGTGGAGACCCACACGATGGAGAAATGGAGGAAGATAGCAGCATGGCCATACCTCATTAGGGGTGCTTTCTCTTTCTCCCTTTTCTCTCTTTCTGGTGAGTACATATGCCCTCTGATAATTATGAAAGTTTGTGGAGAGGCCAGCAGGTGACTCCCACTTGGCCACCTGCGGTTCACATCCCAGACTTAGTGGCTTGCTTTCTCACTTTCCCTCTCTCTGGTGAGCACATGTGCCCTATAGGAAATTAAATAATAATAATAATAATAAATAGAATTAAATAAAAATTAAGAATACTTGTGGAAAAATTAAATTAAAAGATGAATTTATTTTTATGCAAAATTGTTTTGAAATCTATTGTTTTTCATAATACACATATTCTCTAGAATTTTGAAGGCACCTTATATTGCAGAAGAGCCACAGGCTTAGTTTCTTAAATGGAAGCTCCAGAAACCAAACAGCCTCATGCTCAAGGCCTGTCTTCCTTCAGGAAATGAAGGGTGACCATCTTGGCTGGCTGCCACCAAGGCCTCATTCAGGCATATGAGGCAAAATGGTGTGTTTTAAGAGGGAGATGAATTGCTTCAAAATAGCTTGCAGACCTCAAATCAGGTCAGAGAAGGGTGGGTACCTTAAAAAGAAAAAAAGAAAGAAAAAGGGAAAAAGCAGCCCATAGGGTATGCATGTATGTGTGTGTATGTCTCTATATGAATGTTTTCAATGAATGCTTTATGTTCTAGATGACTCACTGTTGCAGCAGAGGTGGCCAAGTCTGAACACAAGGCCTCCCTAGATCCTAGGAGATGCTTAAGGGGATTATAGGGCAATTATAGGTGGATTTGGAAAATGTCAAGCCAGCCTGTGTCCTGGTGGTTAAGATGGCTAGATTCCACATGGTCAACCCTGAGATTTGAGTCCTGGACTTGGCAGCTTGAGAAACATGCCAGGTGTGTGTATATGTGCACCAGAATCCTGACAGAAAGGAGAGCGGGAGGATAGGGGATTGGAATGTGAGCATACTCCACAGGGGGTGCTTGGTTGCTTTCCTTCTCTGTCTCTCTTTGGTGAGCACACATGCCCTCTGAAAATTAGAAGAGAAAGAGAGAAGAAAGAAAGAAAGAAAGAAAGAAAGAAAGAAAGAAAGAAAGAAAGGAAGGAGGGAGGGAGGGAGGGAGGGAGGAAGGAAGAGAAAGAAAAAGAAAGAAAGAAAGAGAAGGAAGAAAGAAGGAAGGAAGGAAGAACAAAGAAGGAAGGAAGGAAGAGAAAGAAGTTGGTCTTCCAACTGCCTTGGCTCCAAGGATCTTGGCAGGATGGAAGACACCTTGGTCAGAAGTACCCTCTTGCACATGGTTGGACAGAGTCGAAATCCTGCCTGTGCTCTGCTGACCAAGCTCTCTTTCCCAATCTGGGGTAGTACCCAACCAGAGGATGCTAACTAGTTAGCCTCTAAGGGTGTCCCAGGCTAGTGAGGCCCTGTCTGTCAGACCTCACATCAGAACAGTTCCAGAATGTTGTTTTGGTTCTCTACTGTTCCGTAACAAAGCAGCCTCAAACTTAGAGTGTAAAGGCACACAGGTGCGGTGGGGGTGGCTCTCATCTGCTCTGTGAGGTCTGGGGCTGGAGCACTGACTCTCAAGACGGCTTCCTCACTCATCTGTCTGGTGCCCAGGGTAGGACAGCTTCAGGACAGGCCCAGCTGGGTCTGTCATCTGGAGGGCTCTCCAGGACGGTGTTCTTGGAGTAGATGGATTCCTTACCTGTCTACTCAGGTCTGCAATTGCAAGTGTTCCAATGAAAAAGGCAGAAGCTGCATGGCCTTTTATGACTCAACCTCAGAAGTCTAAATGTCACTTTCCTTGTACGTGAATGGTCAAAAAAGTCATATGCCCACCGCAATTCAAGAGACTACACCTCTCTGGGGGCGGGGGGGGGGGTGTGTGGTGGTGGTGGATGGCAAAGAATTTGCAGCTGTATTTTTATTTATTTATTTGAGAGTGTTTTGCTATAGGGCACGTGCTCTCGCCAGAAAAACAGAGAGAGACAGAAAGCAAGAAATCACCCCCCAACCCCCCGGGAGATGGCCACACCACAATCCCTTCTCCTCCATTCTCCTCTCGGGATCTTGGGCTCACATGCACACATGCTCAGCGTGAGTTTAAGCCACCGGGTCTGGGACTTGAACCATGGTCGACTACATGGGAGTCCAGTGACGTAACCACTACGCTAACTGCTGGTCCCCAGCAGCTGTTTTTTAAACTGTCATAGTGGTCTTCTGGGTCAGGCATGCCTACGTACAGTTGACATCTATCCTCTAGTCTTAATTCTGGCTTCCCAGGACCATGAACTTCTTTTCCCCAAAGGCCCAGAACCTGCTTCCAGGACTTGGGTCTTTCCTGGCCCACTTTCCCAAGGTGATCTGTCAATATTGTTGGTGAGGCTGATGCTCAGGCTGGAAGAGAAGCAGGAACAGGCCCCAGACCAGAAGCTTCTATTTGTACTCCCATCCATTCTCACTTTCATTTCCTCCCCACATCTCTGAGATGTGTGGGGAAGGCCTGTGAGGCTCAAAGGCTTTTTGTGTTCTTAAAATAAAGTGTCCTCCATTTCTCCATCCTGTTGGGATTTTAGGCACTCTTGCATACTTGTCTGGTGTGTTTTTCAAGCCGCTAGGTCCAGGACTCGAACTGTGCAGTCGACCATGAGGAATCCAGCCACCTTAGTCACCAGGCTGCAGACTGCCACCTCCAATTTTTTAAAAAAGTTTTTGCTATAGGGCGTGTGTGCTCTCCAGAGAGAGACAGACAGAGAGACAGAGAAAGTGGGGGCAGGGGGAGAAAAAAATCAGGGAGGATGGCCGTGCTGCAATCCCTTCTATACCTCCTCTTGGATTTTGGGCATACACGCACACATGACTGATGTGTTTCTCAAGTCATCGGGTTGAGGATTAGACCATGTGGAATGCAGCTGCCTTAACCTGCACACCACTGGCTGCTTCCCCCTGCCGCTCATTTTTAAAATTTCCGTTTTTTAGAATTTAGGACCAGGGAACATAAGCCACTCAATACACACCTGCTGTGTGACTACAGAGCCTCATATACTGTGAAGTGGGGAGAAGAGAACAGGGAGCCCTGCTAGCTCTGAGGCTTCCTCACATTTCAGAGTGGATAGGACACTCAGAACCTTCCACATGCTGCCACCATTACCTACGCTGGCATGAATGAGAGTGAGTCAAACCTGAGCTCATCCGTAGCCCAGTGCTATCTGGAAAAATCAATACAGGTATCCCTGCATTACACAATATGTGAGTTCCTGAAAGGTTGAAAAGAAATCTCTTTCCCCAGTTCAACATGTATTGAGTATCTGGTGTCAACTTAGCATTGTGCAGAGGCTAAGCAGATACCTCTCTCTTTCGCTGTCTCTCACACGCACAGATCGGATCAGCCATGAGACTGGCTCTTGAGTCACATGGTATCTGCAGCAACGGAGCTTGCCAATGGCATTACATGGTAAACCTTGTCATAAAGCAAGAAACTTTTATTTTGTTTTGCCACAGGGAGCATGCGCTGGCAGCAGAGAGACTGACAGAGGGAAAGTAAGAAATCGCCCATGGGGGGATGGCCACGTTGCAATCCCTTTCTCCTCCATTCATCTCTCAGGATTTTGCACATGCGCATACATGCACCCAATATAATTTTCAAACCTCTAGTTCTGGGCCTCAAACCGCAGTTGACCATGTGGGGGTCCAGTACCTTAACCATCACACCACCTGCTGGTCCCAAGGAATCCTTCCTTCCCTCCTTTCTTTTTTAGAGAGATTTTTGCTATAGGGCACTTGTGCTCACCAGCGAGACAGAGAGACAGAAAGTGAGAAATCACCTTCCAGGAGGGATGGACACTCCACAATCCTTTCTCCTCCACTCTCCTGTTGGGGTTTTGGGCACACACATACATATGCCTGGCATGAGTTTCAAGCTGCCGGGTCCAGGACTTGAACCACAGTAGACTGTGTGAGAGTCCAGTGACATAACCATTATGCCATGTGCTGATCCTCCCCCTCCTTTTTAACATGTGAAGAATTATTTCCTAATTAATACCTATTTACTCATATATTTGTATTTAGACTTTCATAGTAAAGACTCTTTTTTTTTGAGAGGTTTTTGCTATAGGGCGCATGCGCTCACCAGACAGACAGAGAGAGACAGAGAGACAGAAAGCAAGAAATCACCCCCCCCCCGGGGGGGGATGGCCATGCCGCAATCCCTTCTCCTCCATTTTCCTCTCGGGATCTTGGGCATGCACGCACATGCGCCCGGCGTGAGTTTAAGCCACTGGGTCTGGGACTCGAACCGTGGTCGGCTACATGGGAGTTCAGCGACATAGCCATTACGCTAAATGCTGGTCCCAGTAAAGGCCTTTTCAACACTGGCACATTGCAGCCTTTAATGAATGTTTGTTGACTAAATGAATCTTGTTCAAAATCAAGGAATACCCATACCTGATCATTGCTCACGTTTGCGCAGGGCAGATAACCTAAAGAACCTTCCACGTATTTGTCCTATCTGTTTCCATTAGAATGTTGTAGGGGAGGAAAAACAGGTCTTTGTTATGCCCATTTCACAAGCGAGGCAACCGAGGCACCTGAAGAGCACTTGGTTTTCTCAAGCGAGTATTCGAAAGTCAGTATTTGAACTGAGGCCAGACTTTGCTAGCACAGACAGCCCAGCAATGAAATCCAGACATCAGCTCTCACCCTCCGCCTCTCTGATCTCAAGCCCAGCCAAGGGTCCATGCCATCCTCCCAGGCATGCAGGCTGGGGGCCCTAAACCTCAAACCCCTGTTTCCCCCAGCATCCAACGTCTCATCTTTCCAGGGCTGGACTCTAACTTTGAAGTCTAAAGACCCACTCCCCAGTCGCTGTCTCTGCCCAAATATGAGTTTTCCCTCTCTGTCTCTCATCTCAGGATCTTCCTGTGGGTAACACTCAGGTAGGAGTTCACCTCAAGTTCATTTATTTGGTGGACATTTACTAAACCTTTCTTTGATATAGGACATTGGGCTGGGGTCTGGAGATACATGACCAAATGAGAGACAATGCTGTCCTCTGGGAACACAGCCGAGTGGAAAGGGTTATGAGAGATGCTTTGATGAAGGACTTGAGAACTCCCAGGAATTCATTTAAACCTCACTGTAGGTGCTAGGGAGATCTAGGTGGTGTTTTCAAGGATGAGTAAGAGTTAAATAGATTTGCAGAGGAAGGAGAGGGAATTCCGGCAGGACGGAACTGCATAGGCAGAAGTGCAAGATGTGTCGGGGCCGGCAGGTTGTGTGGTGGTTAAGGGTGTTGGACTCCCACATGGCCGACTGTGGTTTGAGTTCTGGACCTGGTGGCTTGCTTTCTCTCTTTTTCTCTCTTGCTCTTGCTCTGTGTCTCTCTGGTTCAATTAACGTAACTAAATAAAGTTAAACAAAATAATTCTTTAAAAAATGTGCGAAGTGTGAATTGGCAGATGTGCTTGGGATCTTGCCAGGAGCTGGCGATTTGTAGGCAGAGGCAAGGAAGTAAGAAAGGTAAAGCCAGGAAAGGACATGGGACCTGGAAGAAGACTTACTTTCCCACACTGTGGTCTTTGGATTTTACCTGAGAGTTCCTGTAGGGTTTTAGGTCAGGGCTTGATATAATCAGAATAAAATTTTAGAAAGTTACTTTGATACCTGTGTGACGAATAAACGGAGAGAATAAGGGACATATTTTGTTTCGTTTACCATTGTCTCTAGCACTTAGCTGGTATGCTGGCACAGAGTAGGTGCTCAGTGTTTTAGGAGGTTGATCTATATGTGCCTCAGTTAGGAGCTTACTGAAGGAATCCAGGGAAGGCCCTGAACTAAGATAATGGGAGGTGAGCGGGGCAGGACATGGCTAAGGGGCAGGGTTTCTATCAGTCAGGATATGGGCAGGAAGTGGAACCCAGGCCAGGAAGTTCAGTAGAAAGAACTTAATGTGAGGAAATAGAAGAGCAGAAACAAAAGCACAGAACACGGTACTTGGGGCGACCCGGAGATGAGCAACATCAGGAAGCTGCTGCCACCCTAGGGCTGGAGGGACAAAGGCAGAGTCGATGGATGCCAGGATCCGATTTAGGAGTGAGTTGGGAACTTGAAAAGGGGGTGCCAGGTGTTAGGTTCCCCAGGAAGCAGATTCTGGGGTGGAGACCTGCAGAAGGGTGATTAGGGAATGCCCTGGAAGGGAAAGGGAAGGAAAGCAGGACTGGACAGAGGGGGAGCTTGGCTGTGATGCAGACTCAAGGCAGGTCTCCACTGACCTCCATCTCGGAGCTCTGAAACTAGGATGCTCTTCAGAGGTGGCCCAAGTTGGGGCAAGGGGGTTGGACCTTTATTCTTTCCAGAATCATAGCCTTTGCCATGGAGTCTCTGAGAAGGAAGTGTGACCTTGGGAAGATGGTTCTTCTCAGGACAATTTGCAGAAGGGCTCCTGATGCTCATCCTTACAGCAAGGGAATAAATCTTTTAGTCTTGCAGGGGAGTATGGACTGCATGCACAGTGGGGTTGCCTGGCAGAGGCCAGAGTGACTAGAGGTGCCACCAGCTGCCTGAAGCAAGGAGAGGAGGAAAGAAGTAGCTTGGCACCTACCTCTTCCTTGCACCTCCAGCCTCCCTCCAAGGCCTCCCACTGGGCAAACGAGACTGCAAGCCAGTGGGCAAGAGAACTTGGGAAACACAGTGTGCAATGGCCAGCCCTGAGGAGCAGGGTGGGGGATGGCCCTGAGAGCAAATTGGTCTAGGATGGACTTCGTGGCTCACTGGCTGTGTGAGACAGGAGCAGTGGATTCAAGGAGGAAGGACTGTGCACAGGGCAGTCTGAGTTTGCCATTCAAATGCAGATGCCCTGCTGGCTGGCAGCTCATGGGTCTCCATTTCTGGCACAGAGTAATCTCCAAAGACCACAGACCTTCAATGGACTGTCTAAGTGCCTTAGCCTGGTTTTCAGCCCTTTACACCATTGTCCTAAATGACCTCTGCAGGCTCAGCTCCCTGCCTGCCTGGCAGCTATGCTGCCCTGCTGTCCTCCTCCAGCCAGCCCTGCCTTTCCTTACATCCTTGGCCTGGCATGGCGGCCCACTGGCTCATATCTTGCCCTGAGTGGCTCTCCCACATGTCCCCTAAGTCCAGTGCTTTCTTCTAGATGGAGTACTCCCTAAAGACTCCTTTCGGTAATCTCCCCTTTTAGCCCCAGAGGTGCTTAAGAGCTTTCCTGCGCCTTCACTTACAAGCTAGTACTTAATCACAGTAAGCAACATAATCTTTCTAAGCTGCAGTTTCTTCCTCTGTGAAATGGAGCAAAAAAATAACCCCATAGGGTGGTTGTAAAGTGGAAGTGAAGTAATATGCAGAAAGTGCTAAGACCTGTGCCCTGCACTGTTAATGCTGCCTCTTGCTATTATTTTAATTTTCATCTTCTAATCCCCAGCATCTAGTCCTCAGTAGATGCTTAATTAGTGTTTGTTGAATGAATGGAGAATTAATAAGGGAAAGGATTTATTCTTGGAACTTGACCTGGTTTTAGAAAATGAAGTATTTAGCAGAAGTGCAAGGAAGGGCTCTTTGAAGGGCTCTTTGATCATCCTTATCTATGTTGGATGTTCAGGGACTCCAAACTGACCCAGTTCTCCCAAGAAAGAAAAAAAAACACAGATTCCACGTCGTTTTCATGAAGCTTTATGCAGCGTCTGCACGTACACCACCTGGCAGGGCTGCCCAGGTATAGGCAGTATTCCTGAAGGTGGCCAGAATGACTTCCACCCGCCTACCCACCTTGGCACTCGGGCCCCAGACCTTGAGGCGCGTCTGGAGGCCGGGGGAGGGGACAAGAATCCGGCGGCGGCCACGTGGGCTTCTTCCGCCCGCTCCCCACATCCTTTGTTTCCCACCGGCCCTGGCTCAGGAAGCTCTTTCTGCGAGTCACCGCGAAGGGGCGGCCGGGGAGCCTGGAGAAGCTATTTCGGTGCATCCCAGGCAGGCTGCAAGCGTGGAGGTGGAGGCAGCGCAGAAGGCCCAGTATTTGCTTTGCTTTTATTTCATCCAACAGAAGGTTCTATTTGTGGAATCGAACAGACGCTGGGGATTAGAGCTGGGAGGGGGCAGGAAAAGAAAAAAAAATAAAACAGCCACATCCACTACCACGCACAGGTCTTCCCCGGAACT
Source organism: Tupaia tana (assembly GCA_026018925.1). Lineage (NCBI taxonomy): Eukaryota > Metazoa > Chordata > Mammalia > Scandentia > Tupaiidae > Tupaia > Tupaia tana. The sequence continues at coordinate 78,008,134 of JAKSZU010000008.1, forward strand.
ACCGCGTGGGGGTGAATGATTCTGGAATTCATCATCTCTCCTTTACTCCCCACCCCCCCCCCCCCATTCCTCCTGCTGCAGCCGGGCTCCGGTGGCGCCCACGACTCCAACCGGAGCTCCCCAAGCGCTGGGCGGTGGGGATCCCCGGGGCGAAAAGAGTAAGCACCCGGCTGCAGTGAGCGGCGGGTGCGGACAACCGTGGTGCGCGCGCCCGCAGCCCATTGTGCTAGCAGTGAATGAGGAGCGCGAACCAATCAGAGATCGCTTCGCCCCCCGCGGCCCCGCCCCGCCCTGCCACTTCCCCAAGACCCTGACGTCACGGGAACTCTTCTCCGCCCCCTCCTTCTGCTCCTAGGGCTGAGCCGGGCCCTGAGGGAGGGCGCGCGCCACCTCCTGCCCAGCCCAGCCCAGCCCAGCCCAGCCCAGCCCGGGGGGCGTGCGCGCGCGCCTAAACCGACCCGGGACGCACCACCTGCGCCCGAGCGTTCGCGGCCCGGAGCATCCCCAGCCCTTGGGTCACCCTTATCCCCCCGCCGCCAGCTCCTCCTCCCCTCTCCCTAGTCTCCTCCCTCCGCTCCGGTGACTGCTCGCCTGGCGGCGGGGCCGGAGTCGTCGCAGCCGCCTCATTGCACAACCCGGCTTCCCAACTGTTTACACAGCCCGGCCTGTGAGTGTGTGTATATACAGCGTGAGTCACCGGGAGGCGGAGGAGGTGGAGGAAAAGGAGAAGGAGGAGTGCACTGGCCGGGATCCGTGGGGCGCACACACTCACTCACACTCAGTCACTCTCTCCGAGCGCGTCTCGCTGGCTCTCACACGCCTGGAGCCCAGGAGCGCTCGGAATCCGGAGCTCCACGGAAAAGTTGCTCCGGCTTTTGCTCGAGACTAATTGCTTTGGGAAGTGCATTTGCTCCGTGGCTCAGCCAAGCCTGCGGAATCCTGTCCTCGCGGCTGGAGACCCCGAGAACGCAGGCCGCCCTCGCCTCTTGTCTCCCGGACGCCCGGCAGACTCCGCAACAATAGCGGCAGCCGCCTCCAGCGGATCGCCCGGAGCCGGTGCCCGCCGGGGTCCCGGGACCCGAGCCGGCCTCCGCCTCCTGGACGCGCGGCCAGTGTGGTCCCCGCGTGCAACTCAAGAGCCGGGGAACGGCTCCTGCTTTGCCCCCCGTGGGGGCCGAGCCAAACCCCATCTGCGAAGTCCATCCCGCGGGCTGGAAGAAGCCGCGGCGCCGGCGCCGAGCACGCAGCGCCTTTCCGCGCGGATCTGCGGACGTACAAAGCCTGGGCCTCCGCGGCCCGGGACGGGATGCGGGCTGGTCCCGTACGCTCTGCCATGAGTGGCGCCTCGCAGCCCCGCGGCCCAGCTTTGCTGCTCCCGGCCGCCCGGGGCTCCCCGGCTAAACGCCTGCTGGACGCGGACGACGCGGCAGCAGTGACGGCCAAGTGCCCGCGCCTCTCCGAGTGTTCAAGCCCTCCGGACTACCTCAGCCCCCCGGGCTCGCCCTGCAGCCCGCAGCCCCCGCCCGCCGCGCCCGGAGCCGGCGGCGGCTCCGGGAGCGCGCCCGGGCCCAGCCGCATCGCCGACTACCTGCTGCTGCCCCTGGCCGAGCGCGAGCTTGTGTCCCGGGCGCTTTGCATCCACACCGGCCGGGAGCTGCGCTGCAAGGTAGGCGCCCTGGGTCTGGACTGGGCGGGGGGTCGTGGGTGCGGAAAGCTGTGGTCCGCCAAGGCGCTAGCGCCGGGGTCCCGCCAACGCTTGGGCTTGGAGCAGGGAGGATAAGTGGGTGAGTCTGATAAGGTGGCGTTTGACCACATTCGTACTTTATTGATTGAGGGGCTTCCCGTCGAGTGGTAGAATGGGGGCGCAGCGGTCAAGAGGAAGTCAAGTCTTCAACTGCGTTACTTCTATATTCCTTTCTTAGTGCGCGGCGTTCCATATAAGTTGTGGAATTGAAATGGATTCCAGGCCGTGCCATTCCCCTTCTCTCATTCTCCTCGTTCTCCACCGCTCCCCCCCGCTCCCTTGTCCTGGAAGGACGCCCTGCAGTGGGTGCCTCCTTGGAGCCCGGGGCAGCTGGCAGCTCCCTTGCTGCGGTTTCAGGGCACCGCGCTTAGCTGTAGATGGTGACCATGTCAGGCTCCTGCCTTTGGGATTCCAACCTGAACCCGCGCTGGGACCAGAACTTCGTTCCCCTAAGGGAGCAGTTTGAGGGAGTCTTCCAGCCGAGGTGGGGGAGTTTCCTGGAGTAAAGATGCCGGGACGCCCACGCCGGCTAGAAACCCTCCCTCACATTCACTTTATTTTCCGACCGGTGATTTTCATTTGAACATAAGGGATCCCATTCAGGAGGAGATATTACAAGTTCTAGAAACAGGATCCGCCAGTGCTCTTCCAGCACTCGGGACGCGAAACGTTCCGCAGGGCACTCTGCAAGCCCTGTTCCAAGCACCGCTAAGAAGCCGGTGAACTGCTCCTTTCACTCCAAAGATCGGGTCACACTCCCCCCGACCCCCCAATTTAAAATTGCTCTTGGATTTTCCTCAACTCACCTGACCACCCCCACCCTAGGGCTGGCTGCTGCCACCTACTGTCCTATCTGAGCAGAATTTCAAATGCATGACCCAGTCCAGTTTAAAGAGGAAAAAATAATCATTTCTTCTCAATGGCAGGGCTCAGAGCTGTTTTGGAGAATTTATAAGAGTGTGTTGGGGTGGGTTGGGAGGAGGGGGCCACACTGGGATTTTTCTAGCTTGCCGGAGCAGCCAGGCCTCCAAGGTGGGGTAGGTCTGGCCATTGTGCAACCCCTTCCAGTTCCTCTGAGCAAATAATAGCTGAATCCAGATGGTGACAACCCGTGTGTCACCGTTTCCAGTTGAGTCTCGGATATGAGTAACCGGACTAAACAAAAGGCGCTTAAAGAGACCAGCCAGCCTCTCAGAGGAGATGGTGCCTATTTCTGGGGGTGGAGTGGGGTGTGGGTTTGGGGGGGTGGATAATCAAACAAATGAAACAAACTGTTGGGAAGATCCCATACCCCTCCTGTGAGAACTGGAACTCAAAGCTGTTTGTTACACCTGAGTCAGCTGCAGGCGGGCTGTGTTGTCACAGTCTCTCCAAGTCATCCCTTCCTTTGACTAATGACAGCTCTGCATATTCTCAGACCCTGCTTCCCCTTGGAGGCGCAGAGTCACCACATTCCGTGGCCACTCTGTGCTGAGTGCTTTGGGTCTGCAGGAGACATGTGCATGTTGGGGACTGATTGTCCAGGGGGTACCTTCTGTCAGCCACTCACTAGCATGGCCTGCAAAAAAGGAAAGCCTTAAAGGGAAGGACTCTGAGACGTACCTCGCAGGAGCTGATGGACAACGGGAGCGTGGTCCCAAGGCAATTCTTCCTAATCATCTGTATGGGAGGGGGTATCCCTATGAACGTTTGCTCACCCAGAGCCCCAGGTGTTACTGGTTTAAGGGTGTTGGGGCGGCTGGGGCTGCATCAGTTATGACAGAGACAAGGAAGTAAATGGAGCCTGAAGGGCAGGTGGCTATTTGTACCCCAGTGATGTCAACCGAAGCCCAGTGATGGAGAACTTCAGCTCAGCTCCCTACGGGATGTGGGGGATGGCCTCTGCTTTTCTAGCCCTCTAAACAGACCATCTTCTCTCTGCAGGTGTTTCCCCTTAAACACTACCAGGACAAAATCAGGCCTTATATCCAGCTGCCATCACATAGGAACATTACCGGCATTGTGGAAGTGATCCTTGGGGAAACCAAGGCCTATGTGTTTTTCGAAAAGGACTTTGGGGACATGCACTCTTATGTGCGAAGCCGGAAGAGGTTGCGGGAAGAAGAGGCTGCCCGGCTCTTCAAGCAGATTGTGTCTGCAGTTGCCCACTGTCACCAGTCGGCGATTGTGCTGGGGGACCTGAAGCTTAGGAAATTCGTCTTCTCCACGGAGGGGAGGTGAGCGGCTGCCACAGTTGTCCTGTGGTCTTTCAGAACCAAAATGAAGGTTCAAGTTGTGCAGTTAGGTGCTAGGTGTTGGTGCAAGACCAAACCAAAGGCTCAGTTGTCCCAGATATAGTATTTAGATGCCCTGCTCCTGAGATGTCACGACATCTCGGAGGCAAGGTTGGTTTACTCTGCACTCTCGGGGATGGGGCGTGGGGACCCCTTGGTGCTCCTATGGGTTGTCGTGCGTTGGACAGATGCCCTCCTCAGTTCTACTCCAGGATCAGATTTCTTCCCCATTGTTGTCAGCAAAGTCAATCTTCTGGGGTACAAATAGCCACCTGCCCTTCACTATAGTAACCCCTCGAGGAAGTTTTCTAATCCTCGCTTTTACCAAGCGATTTTTATTTTTGTGCCTAGAAGGTCTGACCGAGCTAGTTAGACGGTTGTATTTGTAAAATTCTGTGCTCCTCCTCTATACTCATTTCTGTTGCATCTCAGGCTGGGTCCCCTATACTTTCTTTATGTTCTCTGGTGACTTTTTAGACATCTCGCTTGGCAGCCTCTTCAGCAAATAGCCACATTGAATAATAAATGGAAGTTAGCTAGAATGGATGGCTAAATATAGATCATGGCTTACCTCATAAAGGACAAGATGAGCTTGATAAGAGAATAAGGAGGCATTAAGATTCAGAGTTGAGGTTTTAGACAAGAGAATTCAGGAAGCCACATGAGATAGACCATGCCTGATTTTAAGAGGTGGATCACCCACATCCCCTGTGGAAAGAATAAGAACAAAAGTGCTATAGAATAGTAGAGATGGGAGTGAATTATTTTGCCATAGCTCTTCTTGCAGGGCTTACCCTAATGTGCATTTTTGCCTTTAATTCCAGAGCATAGGAAAAAGTACAGGGGTGCAGGGTTGACTGACCATAGAGTATGACTTAGGATCTGACCTTGTAGTAATTACTGGAACATACTGATTAGCAAAGAAAAGCAAAGTGTTTGCAATGAAGAAGTTTTCAATTCCTGGAAAATGCTCCTTTGGCATGGTGATGCGTTTTCTGAAACATGACTTACACACCTCCTTACTAGCTTTTGAAATCCACATTGCACAGGCGAATGTCATGGGTGTGGAGTTTGGCAACCCGAGGGTTAAGCAATGGCAGGCTGACGCTATTCGTGTAACCAGCACAGGTGCAGGGTTTTAGTACTACAGCAGCCAATCAGGGGCAGACAGTGTGGGTTGAGTCATATTTTCCGTTTACAGAACCAATGGGTATTTTACATAACGACGGGGAGGTCACGCTGAGGACATACCGAAGTTAGCACATGTATACTACACTCCAGGGAACAAGAAGGCAGGAAGAAACACACACACATACACACACACACACACACACACACACACCAGACCTTTGAAAGGAAAAGGAATTGGCCCATCAGCCAGTACCAAATGTTTGCATTTAACTTCAACAAGTGACTTACTGAAACAGGGCTATTTCAGAGAAGCAGGCAGGGTTAGCTGCCATTAGATATTAAAGGTTCCCCATGTGGTCTGGGTTTTGGGGCATCTGAGAGACTTGGATGGCTGCTTTTGAATAAAGAGGCATCTGCAGCTTTTGACTAAAAGTTTTTCAGACTTTAGTTGTTTCCTGAACAGAGATCCTGTATTGAATAAATATGCTCATGTGTTGATGTACCATCTTAAGGTGTGTGTGTATGTGTGTGTGTGTGTCTGTGTAGGAGTTTTCAGGGCTCTTCATCTCTCAAATTCATCAGCCATGTTTGTTTGTTCATATAACCTCTCAGTCCAGGCTACGTGTTCTTTGCAATTAAACGCCTCAATAAATGTAATTAACATTCCTTCCAACTTTCCCATCAGAGTTACCATGGCCCAAGTCCAGGTGGACAAAGTTTCCTCTGTGTGTATCTATGAATGTGGTCAGCCTCTGTGTGATAACTGTGACTTTGGGCTCTGTGTTCTCTAATGCAAAGCATGGGTCCAAGTGACCCTGGCAGTCGATGATGGGAAAAGAGACAAGATCATCATAGGATGCTAGGACCCTTCTTAAAGAAGTAGGATATACCGCTCCTGCCTGCCAGCTTTTGTGGAAAATATCAGCATTCTCCTGAGACAAGCTCCCAAGTTCTGCAATGCAAACTTTGTGAATTGTGCAACCCTTGTTAGGATATCTCTTATAAGCTCTAGCATCATGAATACCATTTGGGACTTTGCAACATACTCTCCACCCCAGGCGCTCTCTCAATACTTTGCAAACATTTATTGCAGTTTGTATTGGTTTGTGAAATCTCCAGTCCTGGGTACTTGACTGGGCACTGCTTATTGGATGAAGAGGTAAATTGCATTCTTTGAGTCTTTGCTGTTAGCCTGTGGGCACTGTTATTAGGAAGGCCTTGTTTGTTGTAGCACCTGATCTGGAAATAATGGTTTGGTTCCTCTCTCCCACAGAACCCAGCTCAGACTGGAAAGTCTAGAAGATACACACATAATCAAGGGGGAAGACGATGCTTTGTCAGACAAACATGGCTGCCCAGCCTACGTGAGCCCCGAGATACTCAACACCACCGGGACCTATTCTGGGAAGGCTGCGGACGTTTGGAGCCTAGGGGTTATGCTCTACACTCTTTTGGTTGGACGATACCCCTTCCATGACTCAGACCCCAGTGCCCTTTTCTCCAAAATCCGACGTGGACAGTTCTGCATTCCCGACCACATTTCCCCCAAAGCCAGGTGCCTCATCCGCAGCCTCTTGAGGCGGGAGCCTTCCGAGAGACTCACTGCTCCTGAGATCCTCCTCCACCCCTGGTTTGAGTCTGTCCTGGAACCTGGGTATGTCGACTCAGAAATAGGAACTTCAGACCAGATTGTTCCAGAGTACCAGGAGGACAGTGACATTAGTTCCTTCTTCTGCTAATCCCAAAAACCTCAGAAACCTCATAATTCTCACACATGGCATTTCCATTTCTAAAGATGGACAGGCCCTTTGGCATGGTGCCAACCAGATACGTGACTGCGTCAAGATCGTAGCTGCTGAAGTCCACAGGGCACCTCCTCTTATTCGTTGGAACGAGTGACTTGATTGATTTGCGCAGCAACCACACTGATTGGCTGCCTTCACAGTTATTTCTCCTCTTAGTGAACCTTGCAACTATCCTTTGGTTGGCTCTGCATCTTTTATAGGTGGCAAAGAATATGGACATCCTATACTGTGTGGTCAAGGATAATGGACTTGAACATTCAAATGGGAGAGGAAGTATCAACACAGTGACATCTTGGGTAGTGACCATATTTTCTCAGAGTGACAAATAATGTGGGCCAATAAGCCTGCCATCTTTGAACTTAATCTTTGGTAGCCAGACTTGCTACCGTAGCTTCTCTGATTGGAAAGTTCTTTTTTTGGTTTAACACTCATCCTTTCTTCACACTCACATTTACCAATGACTCTGCTCCATTTTTGGAGCAGACTGTTTTAGGAACTTGGGAGCCTGCCTGAACCATGAACTTAGTCTCTCTCCTCCATTTCCTGCCAAGACCTCCTGTGCACTAATGCTGTCTCCCTGACCTTGAAACTTTCCCCCTTTAGCTAGAAAAGCTCTTACCAGCTGACTGTGGAAAAGTATCACAAAAGATTCAAACTCCTGGCTATTTCAGAACTCTGAGCTCAGACAGAGAGACTATAGATTTTAAAAAGTAATTTGAGCACTTGGAAACTGTTAACTTTGTAGGTTTCCCTGAAATATGCTAGCACTTACCATTTACATTTTCCCCAAGACCATTGGAGGGTAGAGCGTTTTGTCTAGGAGGAGAAAGATGAGATTCACCACTCCCCCTCTCCCCAAGAGCAAATGTTCAACATCTTTGTGCTTCGAAGAGAGTACCTTTTGGATAATCTTAGAAGATTCTCAGACTAACTTCCAGAATTATACTTTAACTTCTCAAGGTTATAGTCTGCCTCTGACATTGTGTGTGTGTCTGCAGTTTTGCATGATGGTGTTAATATTTTCAAATGTGGAATGGTTTATGAATACATCTGTATAATCAGCTTCTGGAGTGAAATAGCAAGCCCCACATCTTTCAAGTTGGAAAGGACTTTAAAAGCCATCTGGTCCAACTTCTTTGCTCTTTCTGCCCCTCCCAATGCAGAAATTCCCCCCTCAGCTTCTTTCACCAGTGAGAATCTAGCCTCCACTTAAATGCTTCCAGAGACGGGAACTCACTACCTATAAAAGATAGAGCTAATGGAGAAACTGCAACTTGCATTTAAAAACAAGTACAGATGAAATATCAGTAACTATCTTGGACAGTGTTGAAATCAGGTGGTTAAACGGGTAAACAAAACATACTGTATTTTGAGAAATGGCACAAAAACAGGCAGTCATTTTTTAAGGGCTATGTCTAAGCAAACTACTAACATGCATTGTGAGAATGCCGTGTATACCTCACGTACTGTGTATTTTGTACATATATTTTATCTTTTATACATACGTCTTTTTTTTTGTTTTTTCTTTTTGTTATTTTGGCTCTGAGGCTTGTTTTGTCTGTGTCTGTCTGAATAACCTGCGTGTCTAAAACCACGTGAAATGTGAATGATTATTGGCAATATTACCTTGACAGAATCATGGGACTCAGAGAAGAGGGAGGACAGAGGCGTCTGTCGCACTAACGCTCTCGTGGTTGCTCGACTGTTGTATCTGTGATACATTATCCGGCTAAGGACTCTGGACTGCAGTGGCTTCTGCCGGGAAAGCTAGAAACACTAGATCCTTCCTGTACATGTGTATATATGTGAACGGTGAGACAGCCGTTTCTGACTTGTAGAGAAATTTTAATAAATCTGGTTTCGTAAATAGGTGTGGCGAATTTCTTTGGAGTCCAGTCTTCCTTTCTCTTTTGCAATTTTGTGCTGGGAATGCAAAGGTCTCTGGCCTCCAGGCTTACAGTCTAGGGGAAGTGGCGAAGTAGACAGGTGATTATTGTGTGTGACCTTTGACAGACTCAATTGAACCCATTTACTTTTTTCATTTAAGTGGGCAGATCCATCTTAATGGGTGAAACCCATTTGGTGAAACCAGGTTGGGTACTGTGCATTGAACTTGAGGAACATTTCAAGAGGCGCATGTGTAGATAAGCTTTGAGTTGCAAGAATCCCTATGGCTTTTAGATTTTTTTGGGGGGAGGGGGTGTCAGGGACCCTTGAGAATTTGATAAAAGTTACTCAGAACAGTGTCGCAAATGTATCCAGTAGAATTTTGTCATCCTTACTGAGGTTTCTGTAGGTCTCTGAGGGCATCCTGAACTGCCCTTTGAGAGACAACCCTCTTACTTTAGACCTAATTAAGATGCTTAATTGAGGCATTTCCTTTTTTTTTTTTTCTTTCTGTAAGTGCAAAACATGGGAATGAAAGGAAAAACTGCAGGTGATCATTCGAATCACAAAGGTAGAGAAAGAGGATTTTTCAGTTACTTAGGTTAATAACTTCAGCATTACTTCAGAATCTATTCTCGGTGAAGTAAATTATCTTCCAGGCCATATTTTTTTAGAAAAGGATTTCACATTGTAAATTGTAACATGTGCAGGAAATGTATATGTAAGCGTAAGTCAGTGAGTTTCCACAAACTGAACTCACTGGTGTAATGAGCAGACAGTCTAGAAAGCAGAACTCCTGCCCTTTTCAGACCCTGCCTGGTACCCTCCGAGGGTAACACCACAGGACAGAATTTTATTTAAACTGTAAACATTAGGATGAAGGCTAACTCACCCACTCTGGACTTACCTGAAGAGGTGTACAGAAGCTACAAATGACAATTACTCGTCTCTAGGGTTCAGGCTGAGATGACCTGGGAAAGTATGACACCCAAGCTAGGGCAGCTGGGACCTTGTGACCCAGGAGCTTCCGGGAAGAAATGGAAACACCTGGGAAAAGGGCATGGGAAATAGTCAAATGTCCAAGGAGTTTAGAAACTAAGAAACTAGGGGTTAGTCTAGGGCCATTCCATGGTGGGAGCTTACACCCTGAAGTTCTGGAGCCGGCCTCAGAGCACACTGCTGTGTCTCCCTGCTTCATTGACCCCAGACGAGGCTTGCCATAACTCCTTGGGCACATGGAATGCTAATACTTTGGACTTCACTGAGTCCTAATCTAAGGATTTCAAAACACTTGGAGTAATTAAGGTTACAACACCCCTTTGTACTGTTGTTACACGCAGCGAATGGAGAGAAAAGTGGGTCAGGATTGGCTGGGAGGACATGTGATGCCACAAATCCATAAATTTAATCTCTTCTGAGGTTGGAACAAATCTGGGGCAATTGCAACCAGTTAAATTACAGGTCGAATGACAGCACGCAGAAAGTGATCACTATTTTCCCTTGTGGGCTCAACATACTTATAGTTGACTAAATCATTGAAGTGACATCTCAATACATAACCTTTTTTTTAAAATCCTACTTTCTAGAAGTTTCTATCTCCCTTTTTATAGTCACAGCAGTTAAGTGAAATAGTCAAGTCATATATTTGCCCCATTTTATAGTTGAGGAAACTGAAGCTCAAGAGTCTTTTGTTAGGTGCTCAGGAGTAAGCAGCTTAGAGCTGGGATATGAACCAGGCAGTAGGACTTGTGCCCAATATTGTTGCCATCTCTGCATACCAGCACACTTTGTGTGGTATGCAGGGAGAAGATGGTTCAAAACAAATACAAATATTGAGTCTTAAGCTCCAGTAATATCTCCACAACAACCTAGTACTCCAGTCATAAAGGTAGAAACATTACTGAAGACGAGAGATCCATTATTCATTCAACAAAAATTACTGTGCACATATTATGTGCCAGATACTGGTAGACCCATAGAAACAGACGATGGAGACTCAGTCCAGCTCACTGGATAGAATGCTCCATGGGGTCAGGGACTGTGACAGTCTTGCTTTCCTCCTAGTTTCCCAGCACCCAGCACAGTGTCTGCCACAGACAAGTGCCAAATGCCAACATGGAGGGATGGGTGGATGGGTGGGTGGGTAGACTAGCAAATGAACAGATGATAGATGACAGAATGGATGGGTGAGTGGCTGCGTGAGGGATGGAGGGGTGAGTGAATGGGTAGATGGATGGGTGGATGATGGATGGATGGGCAAATGGATAAGCAGATGGGTGCGTAGATGGATGTATTGGTGGACGAGTGAGTGGGTGGATGTGGAAGTGGATGATGGATGCCCTCCAGTAGCTCAGAGCCTAATGGGCATCTAAGTCAGAGCACCAAGAGCACAAAAGTGGAATTCTCGTCACTAGGGATTCCTTCTAACTTGGTGCCCTTCTGCTGTGTGACCTAGAACAAGCAGCTGTCTTATTTGCTCATCATGAAACAGAAGAGATACTGTAGTTTCTCTGATCTCTTCAGCTCTTCAGCTGCTATTTTGTGATTCTGTGAAAATGGACCTTATATGATCTTTGCCAGGAGGGCTATGAGAATAGCTTGGAGCTTCCTTTTAAAACTAAATATAGGCAGCATGATTGAGTTCCTTGCCTAATTTCATTCTGGATGATGAGAGACATCACAGTAGTAAAGACTAGAGAATTGACTTTTTGAAGCCAGCAGGTGGTATGGTAGTCAAGATGCTGGATTCCCACAGGCCAACAGTGGCTCTAGTCCTGGACCTGATGGCTTGAAATTCACATCAGGAGTGTGTGTGTGCATGCCCAAAATCCCAGGAGGAGAATGGAGTAGAAGGGACTACAGCATGACCATGCCCCCTGGGGGAGAGGAGTGATATCTCACTTTCCTTCTTCCTCCTTTTCTGTGTCTCTCTGGGGAGTGTATAGAAGCTACAGATGAGCCCTATGGTAAAAAAAAAAAAAAAAAAAAAAAAAAAAAAAAAAAAAAAAAAAAAAGAGAATTGACTTTTCAACATGTCTTCGACTCAGAAAAGTAGAGAAAGTGGTTAATCATTAGTTAGTACCTCTCCCCTCACCAAAAAATAAAATAAAATAAAATAAAATAAAATAAAATAAAATAAAATTATAGAGAAGCAGGATCCCATTACCATTTCCAATGCTTGGGCACTGCCCGATTATATTTCAGTTCATTATTTTTTATTTTCTTTTTTAAAGTTTATTCATTTATTTCTGTCATGAGCAAGAGAGATAACACCCCAACAGAGTCTTGACGTCACAATCCACCCCAGGTCCAGATCACAGGCATGTGGGAGATTTCTGGATTTGAACTGGGGACCCTCACATGGGAACGCCTTGCAGAGCATGGCATTTCACTGCTGCAGCAGTCTTTAATGATCGCAACTGCAGTCAATCACTCAGCAGTTCCTAGAAGAGAAAGATACTGCCTCAGTCTGGTTGGATGTTTTACAGTACGGATCTCATTGTATTTTCTCAGCTACCCCTTTGGTGGATGCTTTGTCCCTACTTACGAATTTCACTCAAGGTCACACAGCTAATGAGTGGGGTACAGGTCTCCAACCCCAACCTGCCTGCGAGACTTTAGATCCCTGTCCTTTTCAGTTCTGTGCTTCCACGTTTGGTCTGACGTGTTAGATCAGCAAAGCTATGTCTTTTTAGGAGCAGCCATTTTGCTGAAAGGTTTTGTTGTGAGCATACAGTATGCTGTATCCATCCTGGCTTTAGTCTATGATTTCTACCAGGTGAGATTTATCAAGGGAGTGCTCATGATATGCTAAGAGACATGCTAAATGCTTCAGTGAATGAGCAAATGATTACCTCATAGCACCCCCCTCCAGGCAGTCCTTTATAGTCTCCTTTCTGTAGCACGTGATAGAGACCCAGAGAGGATAAAGGGTTTGCCCAAAGTCACATAGCACGGCATTCATGTGCTAATTAGTTCACAGACCCAGAACTCTTAACACAAAGGCTTTCTACCCCTTAAAACGAAGAAGGGTCTTTATGAACAATTCAGTCTTAAGTGCAAAATGGTATCCTGGAACAGAGGAAGGACATAGAAAAATGAGCAAATTCTAAGTCTGGAATTTTATAAGAACATCCCAATGTTGGTTTCTTAGTTGTGCAGTAATGCGGCATTAGAAGATACCAATGGCGGATGGCTATGTGAGTAATCTACACTATCTTTGCAATTTTTGTAAATTTGAAGTTATTCTCAAATTAAGGGTGATTAAAAAAAATGTTTAGGGCCAATACCATAAGAGAGTGGTTTGTGTTGTGTTCAGGGAGGCAGGTCTCACATGGCCAAGCACGGCTCACAACCCAGTCCCTTGGCATGAAAAACACACCGGGGATGTGTGCATGCATGCCCAAAATCCCCAAAGGAGGGAGAGATGAAAGAGAAGGATTGTGGTGTGACCATCCTCCCGGGGATGCTTTTTCGCTTTCTCACTCTGTTTCTCTGTCTTTCTCTGGCAAGCACACATTGCTTTCTGACAAAAAAAAAAGAAAGAAAGAAAGAAAGAAAGAAAGAGAGAAAGAAAGAAAGAAAGAAAGAAAAAAAGAAAAAAAGAAAAGAAATAAATACATGGACACACACACACACACACACACACACACACAAAGACTTTATTCATACATTTCCAGCCAGGTGAAACTAAGACTGAGATCCAGGAAGCCACAAAAAGGAGTAGCAGTGCCACTGGGGACCACAGGGGTCCTGCCCTGCACCCCAGCTTTCTGGGTGCTCATGGGTGTGGGCAGGGAGCTTCTAGAATGCGTCCAGAGCTGAATGAGGTGAGTCTGGGTGTGTTTCTGTGAGTGTGTCATAAACTTTTCCTGACACAGGACACAGCATTTTGAAAACCAGCTCAGAGGTCTGACCTTTGGAGCAGTGACTACGCAAGTGACTCCCTCAGTTCCCTCATCTGGTGGCGGCCCAGTCAGCCACAGCCTGGAGCGGTCCAGTGCTAAGCCGCACACTCTTGAATTTTCAGCCTATGCCTCATCAGCCTGAGGGCAGCTGGACAGGCTGGGAAATGTCCCCGCAAGCAGAGCTCAGCCTCAGTGACAAGAGGAGGGGACAGGGGATTAGGCTCAAGCACACCCCAGACCGATTTCTCATCCAGGCTCCATTCGGGAGGTTGCGTGGTCTCTAGGGGGTCAAACACCGCCCCACTTCCCTCCCCAGAAGGCCACTCTCAGCTACCCTGGTGCCCTCGAGAGCCAGGAAGCAGGTTAACCCACTCCCCATGCAGATGGGGGTCTAGCTGAGGGAGTAGACAGGATGGACCGCACAGCCAGTGTTGGCTTCCTATCTGTAATCACCTTTCCCTGTGCCTGGCTTTGGTGTCTGGGTTCCTGCTGGTTGGCATCTTTTCCACTTCTTTATTCAGCAGGTGCATTTGGGCATGAGATTTTCTAAGTGACTCCCCCACCCCTCGCTGTCTCAGACTCGCTGTTAGGCAGCCTATACCCATGAGGAGCACAGAAAAGAATTTGAGTGAAAACACAGATGCTAAGAACCATGAGACGTGATCTCCCACCCTGTCCAACATGGCCATAAGCTCCTTCCAAGCAGGTCTCGCTGAATTCTCATGATTCTGGGAAGAATGTCCTGAGATTTGCCCTATTTCACAGGGAAGTACAAGAACACCCAGAGTTTAAGTAACTCACTCCAGGTCACACAGCTAGTGAATGGGATCTGAGCATGGGTGTCTCCTGCTAGAGAATATTCACTTAACGAGTGGCTCGCTGCAGCCATTTTGGCATATGCTTACCTTTTAGGTCTTACTCCCCAGTTAAATATGGAGAATCTGAACTCTTTTGGTGGAAAACACTTTATATCAGACACCTGGCAGAGCTGTTGGTAAAAAAGAGCTTGAGCTTTAGAATTAGAGAGAACTGCTACCGAATCCCAGCTCAGTCTCCAACTAGTTGTGTGGCCCAGACAAGTCGCTGGCTTCTCTGTGCTTTAGTGCAGTAACACAAGGAAAATGAAATAGCAGTAATAGCCTCTCTGCAAGGCGGCACCTGGAGGATTCCATAAGGTGCATGTGCCACCTGGCAGGATCATAGACCATATTCCAGGAGACACCTGGAAGAGAGTCCAGGCTCAGCTCCTTATTTGCTCTGCGACCTTCAGCAAATCACAACCCCTCTCTGATCCAGGGCTTCCTCATCCATAAATTGGTCCATAATGATGACTGTTTACGGGCCTACCAGACTGCAGGCACGGAGATAAGGCACACAGGAGTCAGTTGGGGGTGGGGGTGGAGGCGGGGGCTGTTCTGTATGCCTTTGCAGCCAGGGTTAGTGTTCCTGTTGTCACTATCACGCATTTCCTCTCCCCTCCTTTGTCTCCCCTGCTCTTTTCCCTTTATTTCTAGGCTTGTAGAGACCAGAGCGTTCTGAATGTTCTCATTCAGAGACACTGAATGTTCTCAAGGACAGCATAGACGGGAACCAGTGGTAGGGAGCAGGGCAGTGCCTAGGGCCACCAAACCCGGGTAGTCAGCCTACCAGCCCCCTGCTGTCCAGGAGGGGCGCCCTGGTGACTTGGGCTCTCATCCGTTCGTGGGGGCAGAGCACAGTCTTTTCTGTTCTTGTCCAGCCATCAGCATCTCCAGGATCTCAGAAACTGCCTTTGTGGAGTGAAGGGACTTGAAACCGCTGCCTCTCAGATGCTATCCTTGTTCCCAGAGCAGAGGATTTGCTAGGCTCCCATGAGGAGAGCAGGAGTAGCTCAGTATTAGCCAGCAGGGTGGCAAAGTGCTAAGTGAGAGGCCTGGATCTACAGGTGAAGGGAGTAGTCAGAATTCCCACCTCCTGGGGATTAGCAGGTGGCGTGGTGGTTAAGGCACTGGGCACTTCCACAAGGCTGACCATGGTTCAAGTCCTGGACCTGGTGGACTCCTTTCTTACTTTCTCTCTGTGTCTCTCTGGTCAAATTAAAATAAATGAATGAATAAATAAAATAATTCTAAAAAAAAAAAAAAAAAAGAATTCCCACCTCCTGAGATTGTCTTGCAGTTGAAATAAGATCATGGTGAAATATTTTCCACACGCCTGACATGTAGGAAATCTCAGTGAATGGCGGCTCTCAAGGACTGGGATCCAAGAAGTTGATCCCACTGTGCTCAGCAGTGCTTCTCAGAGGGGGAGGGTGCGAACTCGTTAAGCTGCTGACTCAGTTCATCAGAGCTGGGTCAGGCCTGAGACTCTGCATTGCCAACCAGTTGGGCCTATATTTCTCAAATGGGCTCACATGTACCTCATGAGCTCATAGACCAGAGGTTAGAATTGGGCAGGATTTCAGAAGAGCACATTGACCAGAGCTAAAATCTCTGGATTCAAATTCTAGCCCTGTCACTTCTTAGTATAACCTTTGGCAAGTTATTGACTCTCTCTGGGCCTCAGTTTCCTTGTTTTCTGCTAGAGAAGGCTGGTGCTGCCGGCCTGTGGAGCACAGTTAGAGCAGCTTGGGCACAGACCACACAGAGACCATTTCCAAGTGTAGACCTGTGACGTCTCAGTTAACATGAGCTAATTCCTGAAAATAGGTATATTTTTGGATACATCAGGAGGCGTCAAGTGGAGAGAAACTGGTAATGTATTATTGAGTAATGGCTGGACCTTGGGATTGATGACCAAACTGTCTCTTGGGATCCTTACAGCTCTCTGGGAGATAATACCACCTCATGTTGTGCAGGCGTGGGTGGAACCAAGATTTGGATGTTAGGAGATTTGCTCAAGGTGACACTTTCACAGGGTGAAGCTGGAGTGTGGACTTGGACCTTCCTGCCTGCCATCTCATCGCCTTTCTCTGCAGCTGGGGAGACATAGCAGGAGCCTGAGAGCACCCCATAAAGATCCCAGGCAAGCCCTCTCCTCTCTCTGGGCCTGGGCTTCCCCGTTAGCACACTGAGAGCCTGGGTGCAAGTGACCTCTAAGCTCCCTCCACACCTGTTGGAAGCCTGTGCTCTCTAATCTTACTCAGCATTTGTTTGGCTAAGTCCCCACTCGGCTTCCTAATTTGGTGCTGGTGTTCTGGTTGCAGACCTATCAATTTCATCCTGGCCAGTTAGAGACACCACTGAACTGCTGGGCACAGGCAGCTTCCCAACAACAGACGAGCGTAGTGGTGACCAGAATAAACTCAGCACCTAGGCCGGACAGAACATTCTTCCATACCCCAGAGATGAGTGTTTAGTGTCCACACAGGTAGGGAAAACCACTTGTGTCAACTAGAAGTCATGTAGGCTCTAGTTTCACCTGGAGTTCAGCCTTGGAGCCTCAACACCACAGGCCTGAGGGTTGGAAGGACTGGTTTGAACATGGACAGGCAGGCAAGTGGGCCTGTATTTCTCAGATGGGCTCATGTGTACTCGTGTTCTCATAGACCAGAGGTTAGAATTGGGCAGGATTTTAGAAGAGCACGTTGACCAGAGCCAAAATCTCTGGATTCAAATTCTAGCTCTGCCACTTATTTTTTTAAAAATAATTATTTATTAAATTTTATTTATTCATTGATTTATTTTTAATTTGATAGAGAGAGAGAGGGAGAGAAAGAGAGAGAAAGAGGGGAAGTAAGAGAACAAGTCACCAGGTCTGGGACTTGAACTGTTGTCAGCCATGTGGGAATGTCCAGCACCTTAACCACCATGCCACCTGCTGGTCCCGTCCTGCCACTTCTTAGTATAACCTTTGGCAAGTTACTGACTCTCTGGGCCTCAGTTTCCTTGTTTGTAAAATGGGGCTAATGGAAGAGATTGTCTCAGGGTTGTGGTGAGAATAAAATGAGATAGTACATGAAAAGCTTTTAAAGTAGTGTCTAGCAATGGTGAACATTTAATGTGTGCAAACTCCCGTAAAAGGAAGGTCCATCACGTTTATCTGTTTTGCTTATTGTTGGACACCAGGTACCTAGAACAGGTAAATAGTGTGCAGTAAATAAGAATATGTGTGCAATGATTGAACCACAGGACTTGTAGAGCAATGGTTTTCAAACTGTGTTCCAAGGAACCCTGGGTGCCTGGGGTCACTGAATGGATGGAGGGACTATATGGAGAAATACTGGAGGAGTCCACATCATTCTGCTTCCTCGTCCCTGCCTAGAGCCTCTGATTTATATGCTTTGTATGTGGTTTTTCTGGGTGAAATTTTATTTGGAGTAATAAAATTTTTGCAGCTGAAATACAGTTTGAAAATCACTGAGATTCAAAATTTGGTCCTGGGGCTGCCTATATTAGGCTGTCCAGGTGAGGGTTAAAAATCCTGGTTCTCTGACTTTTCCCATGACCTACCGAATCAGGCTTTCTGGGGAAGGGCATTCAGTCATAATCAGTTTCATAGACAATTCTTATTCATGCTAACTTTTTAATAAAGCTTATTTATTTATTTCTTGATGGGGGGCACCTCAATAGGGTCTTCACACTTTGATCCTCCCCCCGCTCTGCAGCCAGCCGGGATCAGGGGTGCCGGTGCATTCAATTAGACCCAAGACACAAACCTGGACCTTCTCATGTGACTCTGGCATCATGCAGCATCTCTACTCCCTGTGCCCACAGCTGGGCCTTGACAAACATTCGAAAAACACAGGGTTAATCATTTTACAGGCAGAGAAAGTGAGGCCTTGTTAAGCTATGTGCCTGGCTCAGTGTCTCCCCAGAGGGTGCTGGGAAGGTTAAGCCTACAGATTTCTTAATTCCTAAGCCAGGGCTCCTTCCACACTGCAGCCACTGTGCCTCGGAAACAGATGTCCTAGTTGGGCTGCTGTAACAAAACACTGTCCACTGCTGGCTTATAAACAGCAGGCATTTATTTCCCACAGCTGGAGAGGCAGCAAATTCCAAGATCAAAGCTCTGACAGCCTCGGTGTTTGGTGACGGCCCTCTTGCTGGTTCACAGATGGTGCCTTCTCACTGAGTCCTCACCTGGAAGAAGGGGTAAAGGAGCTGCCTGAGACCTATTTTATAAGGTACTAGGCTCCACTCTCAAAACCTAATCACTTCTCGGGACCAGCAGTTAGCATAATGGCTATGTTGCTGGACTCCCATGTAGTCAACCGCGGTTCGAGTCCCGGACCTGGTGGCTTAAATTCACGCCAGGTGTGTGTGCATTCGTTGCCCAAGATCCCGAGAGGAGAATGGAGGAGAAGGGATTGCGGCGCGGCCATCTCCCAGTGGAGTGGGGGGGGGGGGATTTCTCACTTTCTATCTCTCTGTATCTCTCTGGCGAGCGCACACGTCCTATAGCAAAAACCTCTCCAAACAAACAAACAAACAAACAAAAAACAAAAACCCTAATCACTTCTCAAAGGTCTCACCTCTTAATATCATCACATCAGGGATTAAATTTTTAATGTGTGAATTTGGGGGACACATAAATGTTTAGTCTATAGCAGCATGTAAGTGTTTTGCAGAGACCCCCTACTAGGTTATGGGAGAGGTGCTGGGGGAGTGATGAGGGCCGAGTCATCACTAAGCTGACATCGTGGTATCTTTCTGCCTCTCTGAGCTTTGCTTTTGCCCACTCGTACCTATGGGAGGCACAAAGTGGGTGCTGTTGAGTGAAAGAGGAGTGAATGAATAAGTGAATGGCATCCTTGCTGAGAGATTTCATCAGACATGATGGCAGCGAGTACTCAGTCCTGTGAAGAAAATAAGACCAGGTAAAGGATAGAGAATGAAGGCCAGCTGGTGGCCTTCATTAAGGTGGCTGGATCCCACATGGCCATCCAGGTTTGAGTCATGAACCCAGTGGCTTGAAAAACACACTAGGTGCATGACCAAAATCCCGAGAAGAGAAATGGAAGAGAAGGATTGTGGTATAGTCATCCCCCTTGAAGGATGATTTCTCACTTTTCTTCTCTTTCTCTCTCTCTTTTTAATCTTTCTGTCTTTCTCTGTCTGGCAAGCACATACAACCTACAGCAAGAATTAAAACAAACGAAAAACCCCTTGAGAATGGTGAATTGAGGGAAGTGTGGAGGAGTCTTTAAAACGTTCATGGAAAATGCATATTATGGGGACCACCAGTTGAGTCCTGGACCCAGTGGCTTAAACTCACACCATGCGTTCATGCCCAAGATCCCAAGAGGAGAATGGAGGAGAAGGGATTGCGGTGTGGCCATCCCCCCTGGGGGGTGCAGGGATTTCTCACTTTCTGTCTCTCTGTCTCTCTCTATCTTTCTGGTGAGCGCATGCGCCCTATAGCAAAAACCTCTCAAAAAATGCATATTATGAAAAAACTATGCATGGATTTCAAAATTAGTTGCCAGAGAGAGAGAGAGAGAGAGAGAGACAAGAGCAAAGGAGAGGGAGAAAGCAACCCATAGGGCATGGTCGTGCCCCAATCCCTTCTCCATGTGCTATCCCATCAAGATGTGGGCATGCACTCACGTATGTCTGGTATTTTATTTATTTATTTTTTTTGTAGAACTCTTTGCCTTAGGGTGTGTGTACTTGCTGGAGAGACAGAGAGACAGAGACAGTGAGAGGGAAAGTGAGAAATCATCCCTCCCGGGGGGGGGGGGGGAATGGCTACACCAAAATCCTTTCTCCATTCTCCTTCCAGGATCTTGGTCATGCACATACACATGCCTAGTGTGAGTTTCAAATCACCAGGTCCGGGACTTGAACCTCAATCAGCCATGTGGGAGTCCAGCAACATAACCACTGTGCCGTCTGCTGGCCCTGGATGTCTGGCATTTAATTTTTAAGCTGCTAAGGTAGGGATTCAAGCTGTGATTGGCCATATGGGATTTAACTCCCTTAACTACTAGGCTATGAGGCCTGCTCTCAAAATTTTTTTGGTACCAAAATAAACTGCATTACTGGCTGGCTCCAAAAGTTCTGTTTTTCATGAACCTTTTGAAGTCTCCTCCCATCTTTGATAGAATGGGGAGAGAAAGCCTCTTCTGAGAGATTGAGTGGAAATTGACATGTGAGTGGAGACCTGAGGAATGTGACAGACTGAGTCATCTGGGGGAAGAACATTCCAAATAAAAGGAATGGTAAGTGCAAAGGCCCTGGGGTAGGAAGTACTTGGTGAGTTGGAGGAGCTACAGGATTTTTTGAGGCCTAAGTGAAACGGCCTGTGTAAATTTCTCAGGACAGTACCTGATACACTTTGGCTGTGACTATTACTGGTGTTGTTTTACTCATAATGAACAGGACAGGCCCCATTAGATTTACTTTGTATTTTGTTTTACCTTGTATTATTTTAAACTTCATATATACTGAGATATGATTTCTCTGTAATGAAGTTCACCTTTGTCCAGTGTACAGATCGGTAAGCTCTGACACATGCATCCTCCTTTACCAGTCCCACCATAATTGTGATACAGAACATTTCCATCACCACAAAAAATTCTCTCCTGCCTATTTGTAGTCAGTCTCTTCTCTTGCCTTTAGCCTCTGGGAATTGTGGATCTAATTTCTGTCTTACAAGTTTTGAAATTGGACAGTAAAATATTCGGTGTCTACCTTCTTTCATTTAGCATATTGCTTTGGAGAGTCATCTCTGCTGTCATGTGGACCGGAGTTGTTCTAATGGCTGCATAGCATTCACTGTGTGGGTACAAGTTGTGCATTCTTTCACCAGGTCAAGGGCATGTGGGTATCTCCAAAGGGAGGGTTACTATAAAGCTGTCATAACAGGGAACCAGCAGTTAGTGTAATGGCTATGTCGCTGGACTCCCACGTAGTCAACCGCGGTTCACGTCCTGGACCTGGTGGCTTAAAAAAACTCACGCCGGGCGCGTGTGCGTGCGTGCCCAAGATCCGGAGAGGAGAATGGAGGAGAAGGGATTGCGGTGTGACCATCCCCCCTGGGGGGTGATTTCTTGCTTTCTGTCTCTATGTCTCTCTCTGTCTGGCGAGCGCACACGCCCTATAGCAAAAATCTCTCCAAAAAAAAAAAAAAAAGCTGCCATAACATTGGTGTATATGCCTTTGTGGGGATATAATTTTTGATTCTCTTGTATAAATATGCCGGAGTGAAATTGCTGAGTCCCACGTTTACCTGGATGAGAAATCACTGATTGCTTTCCAGAGGTTGCTGCACCATTTTACATTCTCATGTGCAATGTGGGAGAGCGCCCATTGCTCCACGTCCTCTCCACCGCTTAGGATGGTCAGTTTTAGTTATGCATGTATGGCTTAGCCATTCTAGTAGTAATATCTCATTGAGGTATAATTTCCCTGACGATTAATGAGGTCGACCATCTTTTCAAATGCTTGTTTTCAATCTGCATCTCTTCCTTGGTGAAGTATTTGCTTGAGTATTTTGCCTGTTTTTAAGTTGGGATGTGTGTTTTCTTATGAAGCTGGAATTTTTCTTTATATCCTGCATACAAGTTCTTTGTTCAATATATATTTTGCAAATAGTTTTCCTTGCTCTTTAGCTGGTCTTTTCATGATCTTAAAAAATATTTTTGGGGGCCAGCAGGTGGTGTGCTGGTTAAGGTGCTGGACTCCCACATGGCCAATTGTGGTTTGAATCCCAGATCTGGTGACTTAAAAATCATGCTGGGCATGTGTGTGTGTGTGCCCAAAATCCCAGGAGGAGACTGGAAGAGAAGGGATTGTGGTGTGGCCATCCCTCTTGGGGGTGATTTCTCATTTTTCTTCTCACTGTCTCTCTCTGTCTCTCTGATGAGTGTGTACACCTGGTGGCGAAAACCTTCTAAAAGAGTATTTGGGGGAGGGCAGTCAATATTGCAGCAGTAATGCAATGCTCGGCAATGCTGGGCACACGTGGGGAAGTCTTGGGTTCACATCTGGAGGCCTGCCTGTACATGACAGGCACATGGCACAACTAGGATGGCTTGGGCCAGGGCTGGGTTGTAGTTGGGAAGATGCTGATGGGGCTGTCTCTCTGTCTCCCTTTCTCTCTCATGGAAAAAATAAATAAGTTATATATAAAAAAATGTTTATTAAAGAGGTGAAATTGTATATTTTCATTAAGTCCAATTTATTCACTTTTTTCTTTTATGTTTCATGCTTTTTTTCTTAATATATTTATAATTTACATTTAATCACTCTACATCTTTACAGTGTACAGCATGGTTTTTTCCAGCATGAGTACAGTGCACATCAGTCAAGACAAAGACATTGCCATGTACATTATCATCAGCAAATAACTTCATTTTTGTGTCATACATATCATTTGTTTTTTCCCTGTTCGTCTATCTCTCTCCTTCCCATTACCCCTCCCTTATTACACCCCCTTACTATCTCTCGTCTTGACAGTTGCCCTCCCTGCTATTACATCTTCCAGTCTTTCATTTCTGCTGTAGAGTGCAGATATTTGGCGTATATTGAGTGGGGACATACAAAGTCTGTCTTTCCATAGAGTACATGTGCCACATTTTTTCAATCCACTTGACTATTTTTGGACATTTGGGTTGATTTCACGTCCTAGCAATGGTAAAGAATGCTGCAATAAATATGACTATGCATGTGTTTTTCTGAATGAGGGTTTTCCTATCCTTCGGGTAAATACCTAAGAAGGGCATTTCTGGGTTGTATGGTAGATCTATTTGTAGGTTTCTGAGGAATCTCCACATCATTCTCCACAGTGGTTGTACTAATCCATGTGATTTTTATTCTAAGACGTTCTGTCTAACCCAAAGTTATAAAATTTTATGTCATGTTTTCTAATACAAGTTTTCTAGTTTTAGCTTTTACATTTAGGTTGATGGCCCATTTTGAATTAATTCTTATATACGACACAAAGTAAGGGTTAAGGACTGTTTTTCCTATTGATTTGCCAGTTGTGCCAGCACCATCTGCTGAAAGTCGGCTCTGCAGGTAGCGGAGACAGAGAGATGCAAGGCTTTGTCCACTGTTCTGCGTAGAACAGAATTTCTAGTCTAGTGTGAGGGATGACAAAGAAGGGGGGCAGGTACAGACTAGAGGAGCCCTTGTGTGCGAAACAGGGCTCCACATGGCCCACCAGTGTGGCCCTCATTGTATCCAACAACAAGCACCTCATGATGAAACTACCATCCCGAAAACGGGGTGCAAGTCTTCTAGGGAGGTGCCTGTTGGGGTGTTTCTCTTGGTGTTCTCAGAGATTTGTACTTGTCTTGCGTAAACTGCAGATTAGGAAAGCATTAGGTAACGAGAGGGTGGCCAGAGTGGATTACACACCACCGTGGCACAGAGCCACGGAATGCAGCCTGCGGGGATGGCCTTGCTCCGCAAGTCAAATATAACTCAGATCAGGACAGAGATGGGTTCCTATCTCCCTCTTGCAGCCAGAATGCAGGGTTGAGCTGCTTTCTGACGCCAGAGAAGCAGGGTCTCCCAAATCTCCTTGTGTCTCAGAGCCTCCGGAGGTGGAAACGGGAACAGAAGTGGGAGTTCCTGGAAGCCACCTAATTCATTCCACTTTAAGAAGGAGGAATATTGCAAAGGCTTTACCCAGAGGAAAGTTAGCAACGAATAAAATCCTTCCTGGCCCCCCTGCCCATTCCAGTCCTTGCGTCACTCTCCCACACTGCCCTGCACTAAGGACCGCCTTGATGTTCATTCCACTGCCGTGACCCAGCGGCCATGGAGGGACTTCACAGAAGCTCAGTGCTCAAGTGTTTGTTAAAGCACCTACTCTGAGCTCACAGGTTCCCTCACTTACAGGATCCAGGCATAATCCCAGCCCTCCAAGTGCTCACTCTCCAATTGAAAGATGTGAATTCCACACCTGTCAAAGATGGGGGGAGGGGCCAACAGGTGGTGTGGTGGTTAAGGGCACTGGACTCCCACATGGCTGACCGTGGTTTGAATCCTGAACCTGGCAGTTTGCTTTCTCTCTCTCTCTCTCTCTCTCTCTCTCTCTCTCTCTCTCTGTGTGTGTGTCTCATTGTGGTCAAATTAAAAAATAACTATAATGACAAAATAAAGAAAATAATTCATACAAAAAAAAAAAAAAAAAGATGAAAGGGAAACCATCCTTTGCTGAGGGCTTTGTCCTTGACACTAGGTTGAGTCTCCAGATAGTATTGGATTTATTCCTGCAGCAGCTCATGTGGGTAATGGGGCTCAGAGAAGGTAAGTCACTGTGAGGTCGCACAGCTAGTAAGTGTTGGGACCCGAGGGGGAACTTTCACTAATCACGTTGCCTTCTATGTGCTAAGCATGCTGCTGGGGACTGTGGAGGTCACACAGGGAAAGGAGCAATGGTGTCTACCCATAGGCCCTTGCAGTCTGGCAAAGGGTGAACAGAAGCAGCTCTGATATTGAGATCATGGAGACAGAAGTGTTATTTTGCAGACATGGGAGCTGAGACATGGATTTGGGGAGGTGGGAACAGCCTGAGCAAAAGTCCAGGGAGAGAAATAATAACTACTGGGGCCAGCAGATGGCATAGCGTTTACATCACTGGACTCCACATGGCTGATTGTGGTTCTAGTCCTGGTCGCGGTGGCTTGAAAATCATGCCGGGTACATCTGTGTGTGTGACCAGATCCTGCGACAGAGAATGGAGGAGAAGGAAAGCGGCATGGCCATCCCCACTGGGGGATGATTTCTCACTTTCCCTCTCACTGTCTCTGTGTGTCTCTCTCCTGTGAGCAAACATGCCCTAAGGCAAAAACCTCTTAAAAAAAGGAAAAGAAGTAGTAACTATTACTGGGCACCCAGCCCTGCTGTACTTTGCAAACGTTAATTCAGTAAATCCTTACAGTAGTCCTAGGAGGTCCAGAGATGGAGGCCCAGAGAGACTGGATAACTTGTCATTGTAAATACAGAGCCAGGTGTTAAACTCAAGCTCTAGAGGAAACACGGGTCCAGCCAGGAGTGTGTTTTCAGGGATAGCAGAGTGGAGAGTCAGGTTGAAAAGACAGGTCGGGGCTGGCTCAGAAGTGGTTTACCTGCCAGGCTGAGGACTCTGCTGCTTGTCCTGTGGCCCTCATTAGCTCTGGGAGGTTTCAAGGCAGGGAGTGATGGAAGCAGATGTGTGGTTTAGGCCGGTGACCTCTGGAAGACAGTGGGAATGACGAGAGGTGGCAGGATGTAGGTGAGAGATGGGCAGCCAGGAGGGTGCCGTTCTTACCTCGGAGGCCAGCAATGGTGGTAGCTGGCACCAAGGTGGAGTGGGGGAGAAATCATGCTTAGACATGGCCTCCGGCCTTGCCTACAGTGGGCTCCGTGTTGGGTGAGCTGGGACACATGCTCGCCACCATGCCTGGCACTGTAGCGTGGAATGCCGCCATGCGTGGTATGTCTGCAGACTTGGTCAGGACAGTGGAATCATAGAGATCAGCCCCCTGTGACCTGGGCTGGCTCCTCCAGGGCAGAGGAGAGGGGCTGAGCGCTGCCTGGAGGTCAGAGCAGGTGGGAGGAGGAGGCTGTCCACAAAGCCCACGTTGAGGTCAGAGGCTGGAAGGTGGAATCTACAAGGGCCAGCTTGCCTGAGGGGCATTCTCTGTATTTTCCTGGAAGAGGATGATATCAGGGGCCCTTCTGTTCACCTAGGTTGAAAGAAAGTTCCATAAAGGTAAGGCCTCCAGTTCACAGCCTTGAAGGCTCATCTCCCTGTGCCACCACCAGCTCTGTTAGCTTCAAACACAGTCTTGACTGAGGACTTGTGAATGTGAATGTCTATCGCCGGCCCAGATCTTACTCCCCAACTCCAGACCTGTAAATCTGACTCTGCCTGGGTGTGCATCACCTCCGCCTGAATGACACAACGCCTCGTCTCAGATTCTAAGAGCCCAAAGCTGGAAGCACCATCATCAAACCTAACACTTCTCAGGTCTCCAACAGTCCTATCTTGATGTGACACAGATGTTAACCCAGTTAGTTGCTTAACACAAAACCTGGGAGTAATTTTAGATTCTTCTTTTTCTGTCATTCCTTGCATTCGATGGCCATTAAACCACATTTCTCTGTTATCTCTGATAGTGACCATTCAACAAATTGGTCACTCAACAAATATTTATGGAACCCACTATGCGTGAGTTAATGAGCATATAGCATAATAATAGAGACCAAAATCCCTGTCCTAGGCATGACACTCCAGTGGCCCTCTTGTCTTCATCCCATTGCCATTCTCTGACTTAGGCTTTCCTTATATCTTGCCTGGGCTTTGGCAATATTCTTGTTGAGCTTCTTGCTTCTGGCCCTGGGTCCTTAAAATTTTTCTCTACCTTTCTAAAATGTCAGTCTGGTCATAGCACTGAATATGTGGGCTCTCCCACCCTTTGGGTATTGTAAGAATGCTACCATGAACATGGATGTACCAATGTCTGTTTGTCTCTGCTTTCTCTTCTTTTGGGTATGTACCCACAAGAAGATTGTGGGATGATTATGTTGATTGCTGGATGATTACGGAATTTTATGTTTCATTGTTTGAGGACCTGCCATACTATTTTCCGCAGTGGCTGTACCATTTTACATTCTCACCAATGTGCATAGGGTTCTAATTTCTACTTCAGTGTTTTTTTTTTTTTTCTTTTTCTTTCCCCATTTATTCATTCTGCCAGGATTTTAGGCACACACAATTACACCCAGCATGTTTTTCAAGCTGCTGAGGCAGGGGTTTGGATTGCAGTCAACCATGTGGGATCCAACTCCCTTAACCGTTGGGCTATGAACCTGGCCCTCTACTTCACTGTCTTGATGGCTTTATCTCTCTGCTAGAAGTGTTGCTAGATGTCAGCATCATGGGGTTCATATGGACTTTTTAAATAAATTATATATTTATTCTATTATTATTTTTTTAAATTTGCTATAGAGCATGTACACTCAACAGAGAGGGAGAGAAAGAGAGAGAGAGAGAGGGAGGGAAAGTGAGAAAGCAAACCACCAGGTCTGGGTCTTGAACTGTGGTTGGCCACGTGGGAGTCCAGCACCCTAACCACCATGCCACCTGCTGGCACTCACAGGGACATTTTAAAGGCCAAATGATACAGTGTTTGTAAAGCACTTGGTGAATTGTTCTCGTGCTGACACTCAAATAGGGTTTGTGTGGGGAGTAGCTGGTACCTGTGGGAGCTTCCTCACCTGTCTTCTGGAGACTTGCAAGGATGACAGCCTTGCTCTCCTAATGATACCAGGCTCACTCACTTTTCTGTAGGAGAGGTGACTAGAGGAGACTTTTCACCTTGAGAAACCTAGATGCTGCAGGCCAAATTTAAGAACTGTCAATGTTGCTTAGTTCACCAAACCTTGCAGGCACTGTGACAAGCATGAGGGTGTGACTGTCGCTAGTGTCCAGTCCCTGCCTTCCGGACAATCTTAGTTTAGAGGCAAATGCAGCCCAGTTGTGAGAGAGTATTACTGTCCTCCAAAGGTCATTGCTTCTTCCTTTAGGAGGATTGCAAACCAGTGCCATGTTCAACACAGGTGTAGTCATTTAACTTGCTTTGAACAATAAAATATCAGCAGGATGGATAATATATTTTTTTTCTCTCTCTCTTGACAGTCAGCAATGTCCCAGACACATTAGACTATACTGCCTAATTGAGGTCCAGAGTGAATTTTATGCTAAATAGGGTAGCAACCAACCTGTGATGAACAAGTAGGGTGAATGAGAAATAAATCTTCCTAAGCCACTGAGAATTGGGGGGATATTTGTTACTGCAGCATAACCCAACCTATCATGACTGATACACCAGTAAACAGTTCACCATAGCAGTGAAGAAAATGCTAGAAAGAAATGAATCGTATTCTATGTGAACACAGAGGTGGGAAGGAAACAGATAATAACCACATAAGGAGGGATCTCTGATGATTTCTACTTTTAACCTTGCCCTCATTTACTCCTTCCGATGAATAGGTAGGAATCATTATTCTCATTTTTCATGGAAGGAACTTTCAGCTCAGAGATGTTGACTTTCTTGGTGTCATTCCACTTGTCTTGGATGAAGCTGGAAATTTAGGTGTTTCTGATACCTACTGCCTGGGTTTAACAATAGCTAACACTTATGTAGCACTTCCTATGTGCAAGTGCCTGATAATGTTCTAAGAGCTATGCATGAATGAACACCTTGCCTATGGGTAGGTATATTGTTATTCTCCGTGTTATAGATGAGGAAACTGAGACCCATTGATTTGCCCCACTCACAGCTGAGGTTTGAAGCCCAGGAGTACAGCTCCAGAGACTGCACGCTAACCACTGTGCTAATTCAGCTCACGGCAGAGGCAGACGAGCACCCCCAGCTCCTCCCTTTGTGTGCTCTCACCATGGCTTCACTCAGTGTATGTGGGTTCCCTCATAGCCAGCACATATCTCTTATTTCCCGGCACACCTCCATGCCTGCACATCTGGCCTCCCAAACAACTTCCAGTCCTCAGTAGGTCATTGTTAGACCCCAATCTACATGCTACCTAGTGATACTCTTACTGAGAATCTTTCCGTGTCTTCCCAAAGTCCTTCCTGAGCACAGGCATCCTTGCCGTGGCTTGTTTTATTTCTTTATCCTCATCTCTTTCCTTCCGCTGATTTTCCTTTCTAGAAGATACTTTTCTGGTTAATCGCCGTTGTCCATTAAGACTGACAGCCCCAGGGCCAGCAGATGGCATAGCGGTTACATTGCTGGACTCGTACGTGGCCGACTGTGATTCAAGTCTTGGACCTGGTGGCTTAAAAAATCACACTGGGTGCATGTGTGTGTGTGTGCCCAAGATCCTGAGAGGAGAATGGAGGAGAAGGGATTACAGCGTGGCCATCCCCCTTGGGGGGCGGTTTCTTACTTTCCCTCTCATTATCTCTGTCTCTGTCTCTCTCTGGCAAGCGCACACACCCTAAGGCACAAACCTGTTAAAAAAAAAAAACAAAACAAAAAACCTAACCTGGTAACCCAAATGTCCATTAACTATTGAATGGCTAAACAGACTGTATCCATACAGTAGAATAATGCTACTCATCAGTGAAGAGGCACATGCCAATATTCCCAAGAGTGTGGCTGAATCTCAAAAGTGTTAGGTTAAATGAAGGCAACAAGAAACAAAGGATTATATACTGTCTGAGTCCAGAAAGTTCTAGGAATGGCAAAACCATAATATCAGAAAACAGATCAGTGGTTTCCCAGCATTTTAGGGGGCACAGTGGTGGAGGGAGGCAGTGGCCAGGATGGAGTGTCAATTTGTACACCTGGAATAAACAAATTGTTAGTTTGTAGCCAAAAATATTAGGGCCATTTTTATTTTTGAAATCATGAAGTGGAGGGCAGCCTGGG
This sequence comes from Tupaia tana, assembly GCA_026018925.1. Classification (NCBI taxonomy): domain Eukaryota; kingdom Metazoa; phylum Chordata; class Mammalia; order Scandentia; family Tupaiidae; genus Tupaia; species Tupaia tana. The sequence continues at coordinate 78,038,193 of JAKSZU010000008.1, forward strand.
CCATAGATCATTTTCCCACCTCCCAACCTCAATTGTTTTCAACCTTAGATGGTGCTCTGGCACCTTATGGGAAGAAACACAAGAGATAAGATCTCTCATGTGTTCATCTTAATGACTGGTACATTTTGAGGGTGGGGGAGTGAGTGGAGGAACATTTTGGAGACTGCTCTGCAGCACTTTCTTTCTTTCTTTCTTTTTTTGTTTTTTTTTTTTTTTATTTTTTGAGAGATTTTCGCTATAGGGCGCGTGCACTCGCCAGACAGACAGAGAGAGACATAGAGACAGAAAGCGAGAAATCACCCCCCAGGGGGGATGGTCACGCCGCAATCCCTTCTCCTCCATTCTCCTCTCGGGATCTTGGGCACGCACGCACACGCGCCCGGCATTAGTTTTAAGCCACTGGGTCCGGGACGCGAACCACAGTCGACTACGTGGGAGTCCAGCGACATAGCCATTAAGCTAACTGCTGGTTCCTCTGCAGCACTTTCTTAAAGAAACAAAAAGGAATTATTATTTAGAGCAGTTTTGGATGTACAGAAACATTGCAAAGACCGTGCAGAGAATTCCCATCTACTCAGCACCCGGTTTTCCCTATTACATCTTACATGAGTGTGGTATATTTGTTACAATTAAGGGACTAATATTGATACATTATGGTTAACCTATGTCCAGTTTATTTAGATTTCGTGAGTTTTATTTAATGTCATTTCCTGTCCCAGGATCCCACGTAACATTAATCAACATGTCTCCTTGGGCTTCTCTGGGCTGTGACAGTTTCTCAGGCTTCCCTTGTTTTTTTATTTTTTTCTGATGATCTTGACAGTCTCAGGGAGCACTGAGCAGGGATTTTGCACAAGGCCCCTCTGCTGGGACTTGCTTGATGTCTTCCTCATGATGACTAGAGGTTAGGGATTTGGGAGAGGAAAACCAGGGAGGTAAAGAGCTACATTTCTTTTCTTTTTTCTTTTTTTTTTTGAGAGGTTTTTGCTATAGGGCACGTGCGCTCTCCAGACAGACAGAGAGAGACAGAGAGACATAAAGCGAGAAATCAACCCCCGGGGGGATGGTCACACCGCAATCCCTTCTCCTCCATTCTCCTCTCAGGATCTTGGGCACGTATGCACACGTGCCCGGCGTGAGTTTTAAGCCACCGGGACCGGGATGCGAATCGCGGTTGACTACGTGGGAGTCCAGCGACATAGCCATTATGCTAACTGCTGGTCCCAAGAGCTACATTTCTTTTTCAGCTCTAAGTCCAGTTTGCTAGTTTAGATGAAAATGTGTGTGGCTGACATTATACGCTTGTGAAATTGCCATCCCCTGAAGAGATAAGAGGACTTGACCTGCAAATGGAAAACAAAGTAAAACCAAATCACGTAAACAGGTTTTCTGCCTCTGACTTCATTTATTTTCCCTTCAGACCAATAATACTGTAATCTCAGGATCTTAGAAGCTCTTGGACTAACTGAAAAGGAGCCACGAAGCCATTGCATACCCAGCCACTCCCGATCCACCCCTTTCTGCTTGTGATTTCTTCCTAAATAAATCTCAGGATCAGAAGGTAGGACTGTGATGTTATTCTCCAGGGTCTACCTAACCAGGGAGCCCCTCCCCTCTCCCTCGCTCTGTCAGATATTTGTGAAGTCCCTGCTATGATCCAGGACCCACTCTTTAGTTAAAAAGATAACTGAGACAATTTCTGTCTACAGGGACCTGTGCTTTGGAAAGAGAGGCGATGAGTGACAGCTGTCATACATCACAGGTCTTGGAGAGGTGGGCATGTACCTGGGATTTCTGGCCCAATGGAGGAGAGGTCATTCTTTGGTTTGCATGAAGCTTGCCAATCAAGCATCATCAGGCAGTATAGGATGCTGATGAGGTGAGCTTGGAAGCGAGTGGGGTTGGCCGCACCTGTTGGGGGACAATAGAAGCAGGATTTACAGAGACTGTCTTTTCCCAGATACCATCAGCCTTCGGGTCAGTAAGAGGTGACTTTTCCCTTCCTAGTTCCGCTTGGCAAGTGGTTTGCTTTGTACCCAGGCTCAGCTGCAGGAGGGAACCCAGCTTATGCAGAGGCTGTGCCATGGTGTACCAACCCTAATCCTTAAATCCCTGGCTCTGTTCCACTAGCTCATGTCAAACCAATCCTTAGGAATGTGTAGGACAGTGCTTTGCAAAGTGCTTTGAATCTCGAGTCAGAAGGCTCAGGTTCTACTTAATATTAACCAAAAATTCTCTCTATTTTGGGGAAGGAGAAGGAGAAGGCTAGTTCTTCTATAAGCACCTTATGTATATTGTCTCATCTGATCTTCATATAAATATATATATATATATCTTTTATAAATATAAATATATCTTTTATAAATGATGGCGCCAACAAGAGTTATTAATTATTGAGCACTTACTATGTACAGAGATGTTTAAAGAGCTCAACATGGATTACCTCACTTAATTTCACCATAACCATAACATTTCATGCCAGCTCTGTGGCAATGGTGATAATGCACTGCTTGAGAGAAGATGGACCTTATGTGGCAACTCTGGTTCCAATCCCCTGGTCAGCCTGAAACATGCCGGGCGTAGGTGTGAGTGCCCAGATCTAGTGGGCTGGAGGAAGGGAATGGCTGTGGAGGTCTTATATCTCTCTCTCCTTTCACTCTCACGTGCATATACCCATGCTCCATCATGAATAAAGGGAGAAAAAAAGATACAGAACATTTTCCCCAGGCTCCTTCATGCCTTTTGCTGGTCATTACCGTGCACCTTCCACCAGGGATAACCTCTATCTGACTTCTATCACTGTAGATGAGTTGGGCTCACTTTAAAAATTAATAAGTAAATACATTTTTTATTATGAAATTCACTAAACATGAAACTAACCGTCTTAATGTGAACAATCCAGTGGCATTTAGCACACTCACAATGTTGCGTAACCGCCAACTCTATCTATCTCCAAAACATTTTCATCACCCCGAAAGGAAACCCCGCACCTATTAGGCAATTGGCCTGTTTTTGAACATCAAATCAATGAATCACTCCGTGTGTGCCTTTCTGGGTCTGACTTCTTTCTTTCAACATAGGTCTGTGACAGTCACCATACGGTGTGTGTGTGTTGGGTATCAATACTGTCCTCACTGTGCTCACGAAGACACTGAGGCACAGAGCAGTTAAGTAACCTACCCATGATCACTCGGTTGGTAAGTGATCGGGCTGTGATGCCTGGCAATGTGGCCCTGGAGTTTCCTCCACCATGTTGGAGAGGACGATAATGAGCCAAGGGTAGCCACCTAGGTTTCCAGTGCAGCTGGCCACTGCTACCTGGTAACTGCCAGAATGACTTCCCCTTGGTCAGTTGTGTGTCATGGGGCCTTTTCCTGGGCCTCAGTTTCCCAAACTCAGTAAAGCCATTGAACCTTCCTTGTTGGGCTGTGGGAGGCTTGACTGAGAGCCCTTAGAAGACTCAGGGGGTCATCAGACACGGTCCTTAGGGTTTGGTTGACTGAGACATCAAGGTTCTTTGGGAACATGACAGGGCTGGGTGGGCCCCCGAAGAAAGCAGGCCCTATGCTGAGCGGCCACCGAGAGTTCAGCCCTTCCTATTCTGAGTGTTTGCAGGGCTTCAGTATTTCCCGTGCTTAGCTCTGTTCAGAGATCACCAAGTCAAACACCTGACACCCAGGTCTCTGTTAAGGAAGTTTGCCTTCTGAAATACCCCTTCCCGACCTAGTGAACTAGAATATGTTTTCTCTGGACAGAGCCATCCATAAACTATGTCTGTTAGAATATACAACATTTCCTCTCTGTTTGCCCAGAAGTCAGATTAGGAGAAAAAAGAAAGTCAAGTTACCAGAGATGAGAGAGATGCTTTTTGAGAGGCTGATGCTTTGTTGAACTAAGTTTCTAGGACAGGCCCTATAGCCTAGTGGTTAAGGGAGCTGTAGCCCACATGGCTGGCCTCTGTTTGATTCCTGGCCCTGGTGGCTTCAAAAACACATGGGAGTGTATGCTCTAAATCCTGACAGGATGGAGAAATGGAAAAGAGATTGCCATGTGACCTAGCCCCAATGGGGTGGTGCTTTCTCCCTCACTCTCTCTCTGTTTCTTTCAGATGAGTACCTGCACCCTGTGACAATTTAAAAACAAAACAAAACAAGTTTCTATAATTTATCAAATCCAGAATTCTAGCATATGATTGATTATCCCTGTGAGTTGGCCTTACAGTTTCAATCCCATGAATGAATGTGAAGTAATGCCCTATCACACGTTGTCATAGCATGTCATCTCATCTCTGTCAGACATGAGGACTCCTGTGACAGCCTCCAGTGTTCCTTCAGTCCTGCAACCCTCCTGTGTGTGTCCTGGGCAGAGTGCACTTGGGGCGTGGTGTTCTCATAACTCAGCTCTGTTATTTTCTGAGGCACAAAGTCTTCCATACCAGCCCTGTTCAAATCCCAGCATGTCCCTTTCCAAAGGATTTTTAAGGGAAAGCATAAAAAGAATGTTCCAGAATGCTCTGCTGGTCCAGGGGTGATTTGCCAGACCAGTTTCCTGGATTACAGCCTCTTCCTCCATCAGCAAATCATGTGAAACAAACTCCTGTCAGCTGTAAACCCTGAATGTGAGAAAAAGAGCTGACACACAGGACTGTCTTTCGTGAAGCCGACATTTCTCATGAATAGCGAATTCCTGAGTGTGGGCAGTGGACCAAGACCAGGAATTCTCATTAGTTGGTGATAATCAGGCGTGACTGGGACTGCAGAAGGCAGCTGGGAGGAGAGGTCGTTGGTGTGGGCAGGGGTGACCCACAGCTGATAGCTGGGGACACTCTCACCAGAGTTGCTGCTAGAATCCTGATATGCCTGGGTGGGCTGGTAATTCCCTTCACCTTCCCTACAGTTTTGGCCCTCCCCTGGGACCACCACCTCCTCACACTCCAGCAGTGGGAGGTTTACTGCTGACTCAGCAAGGGCCTTCCAGACAAGGTTCACTTAGGGGCTGGCCTCTTTTGGATTAACTCGTGGCAAGCTGTGGGTTAATATAGTAAATGCATCTCTTGGCTATGGGGTTCCCTGCAGAACCCTGGGATATCTGTAACCCTCAGCTCCAGCCTTCTTCCTGTCTCTGAGACCATGACCTCTGATCTCCCCCTGAGAGCTGGTCTTCTAGGAAGAAAGAAGTGATTGCCCCACTCTCAGGGGCTTGATCTCCCCCACCCTCCCAACCTCACCAGTCAGCATTAGCTGGGTTCCTTTCTTTCCCTCCCTCATCTCTGTAGTATTTCCTGGTTTTCCCAAACAGAATTAGTCACTTCCTTCTCTGTGTTCCCATAATACTTAGAAGCCAGCATATCTTTAGGGTCAGTTTTATTTTATGAGCACTGTGCTTTTCTCTGATGGATGCATAAAACATTGTGAAGACAATATTTCCCCCTCCCCCCTTTTTTCCTTTGACTTCTGGAAAGCTCAGAGTTTAATTTGCAGCTTTCCTTGATCAAGTAATATGAGCTTTACGAATTAACTTCTCCCCAGCTTTGGCTTTTCTTCCTTCGATTTCTTAATTTATACCTTCATGTAGTATGTGCATTTAGTGGCTCATCTCAAATTTTTAAAAAATGCGTTATCATTATTTATGGAGGCATCATTTACATAAAGAAATACTTCTATTTTATGTGTATAGTTTGATGAATTTGACAACTGTGTACACCCATGTAACCACTACCTGAATGGAGAAATGGAACCTATTTCTATCACTTTGAAGTGTTTTTGTCTCCTTTCCTTTTCAATTTGCCATGCCACACTGATCTGCCTTCAGCCACTGTATATTAGATTTACCTGTTTCTAAAGTTTCATATAAATGGAACCACTTGGTACGTGGCCTTTTGTGTCTGGCTTTTGTCTCCTGGGCACAATGCCTTAGAGATGTATCCAAGGTTTTGTGGATACTTTAATGGCTCCTTTCTGTGGCTGAGTGGTTTTCCATGGTCTCGGTATAGCGCAATTTGTTTCTCCATTCATCTATTGGTGGACATGTGAGCTATTTCCAGTTCTGGGCTAGCTTGAATAAGTAAAACCAGGATTCTGTAGCAACGAACCACAGTGGTGTGGATGTGGGCAAGCCTTGAGCATGCATGCCACTCATGAAATTCATTTGTGCCCTGATGTAGTGTCTAGCACACAGAGTATTTAAGAAATGTTGGTTGGGTTGATTGTAGCAGCTCTCCGAATTGGTGTTGCTAATATAGTGAGAGAGACAGTTGGACCCTGAACCACAGAAGAGTTCAGTCCCAGCCCTGCCACTCCCAGCCGTGTGGTTTTGAACAAGCCACTGAACTTTTCTGAACCTCAGTTCAATTCTGTAAAATGGAACTAATTCTTCCTAACTTGACATAAAGTCAGTGAAAACATTCTGCCAAGGAAGAGTTAGATATTAGTCAAAACCATGACCATGAAATCCCAAAACTTTCTCTTCAAATCTCAAATTCTCTTTCTCTCTCTCTTTTTAATTTGCTTGCTGGAGAAAGAAAGAGAGATAAAGTGAGAAAGCACCCCCCCCACACACACGCACACCCCCAAGGCTAGATGGCCACACCAGAATCCCTTTTCCTCCATTCTCCTCTTGGGATTTTGGGCATAAATGCACATGTATCCATGTGTCTTTTTCAGGCCACCAGGTCCAGGACTCAAACTGCACAGTCAGTCGTGAGGGATCCAGCCTCCTTAACTACCATTCCACCTGCTGGCCCTTGGATTCCCTTTTTTAAATGGCAAGTTCTGATTTACGTGTCATCGTTGTCCATCTTTGCGGAGTACAGCGTGGTCGCATAAAGCACGTATACAGTGTGTGATAATCAAACTAAGGACGTAACGTATTCAGCTCTGCTCCCTCGCCTGCTCTGTTTCCCCGACGGCCAATGAGAATCCATTTCAGGGAAGACCGACGTAGTACCCAGCCTCCTGCTGCACTTCATCCTTGCCTCCTCCTGCGCCCCATTTGGGCAAATGCAGTGATTCTCCAACTTTTTCTCTTTCTCTTAGCACACGCTAGCATGTAGTTCTCACGTGGTCACCTCCCAGCATTGTGCTGCAGGGTTACTGGGGCTGCTGACTTCCCAGACCTCGCTGTCTTTCACTCGTGAGTCAAGCTTGTCCCAGTTCATCCGAGCTTGGTGACCCCCTGTGAAGGGTTTCACAGGCACCACTGCAGCTTAGACATGGGCTTCCACTCACTGACCCTGGCTTCTGACTTCTTCCTGTTTCTCTCTGTCCTCATTTTCTTCTTCTTCCTGATTCTAAGGTACCAAGATGTCCCCCGTCTTCTTATTTTTTAATTGCTAGAGGGCACATGCACTCACCAGAGAGAAACAGAGAGGCAGAGGGAGAGAGCGAAAGCACACTTAGTGGGGTGCTTTATTGTGGTCATACTACAATTCTTCCTCCCCCATCTTGTTGGGATTGGAGGCATGTATATATGTGGCTGGTGTATTTTTTAAGCAGCTGGGGCCAAGATTCAAAATGAGTTTGGCCATGTGGGATCTGACTTCCTTAACTACCAGGCTATGTGGCCGTTAGTGCCTAATATTGATATTATCATTGGATCCAACTGGCATTGGTTTTCTTCTCCTTCCTTTCCTTTTTTTTTTTTTTTTTTTTTTTTTTTTAATTTACTGGAGGGCACATGCACTCAGCAGAGAAGGACAGGAAGAGGAGAGGGAGAAGGAGAAAGCACCCCCACAGGGTATGGCCATGCTGTGATCCCTTCTCCTCCATTTCTCTGCCTTGTCGGGATTTGGGGCACACATGGACATAAGTCCAGTGTGTTTTTCAAGCCACCAGGGCCAGGATTTGCATCTCATGGTCAGCTATGTGAGATTTGGCTCCCTTAACCACCAGGCTATGGGGGCCAGTCCAGCTTTGGCTTTTTAACGGCAGTTTGTTTCCTTTCCTCTTACTCCTAACTCATTCATCCACTCAGCATGGTTTCATTCCCAACTCCCTCTCTGAAATAAACAACCCCAAATGCCTAGCCTCCCAGACATGCATTCAGTCTTCACTTTCTGGTGATCTTTGTGGCTTCCGTGCTTTTCCTGACACTCCTAGCAGCCCTCAGGTCACCTCTCCCTTTCCTCTTTCGTAAAATTTTGCTGTAATGTGCATGCGCTCACTGGGGCAAGGGAGAAAAAGCACCCCTAGGGGGTTGACAATGCTGCAATACCTTCTTTTTCATTCTCCTCTTAGAATTTTGGGCATGCACACACACATGCCTGGCACGTTTTGCAAGCCATTGGGTCTGGGGCTCAAACCACATAGTTGATGTTCTGGGATCCAGCCACTTTAATCACCATGCCACCTGGCTGGTCCTTTACCCTTTTTTCTTTAGCCATTCTTCCTTGTCTTCTTTAATTGTCACCCCACCCTCCAGCTAACCCCAGTGTGCTGATGTAGTCCTGCTCTGACCCTGCCCTCTTTCTCTTCCTCACCTGCAGAGCTACTGAACAGTTTCTTTTGCTCATATGTTGATGCTGCTTGGGTCAAACTTCCTCTGGGAAATATGTCAGACCTCTCTCTTCCCAATATGGAACCTGAAATGCGGAGGGTAAGTAGTAATCCATGTTCATATGCTACCAAGGGGTTGAGTGTTAGCTCCGGCTACTTAATTGCCTGTATGAGGAAAGATGCAGCTTACTGAGAACTTACCAAGCACCTGGGACTAAGTGTGGATACCTGAGTGTCATCTCATCTGATTCTTTGTTAACTTGCTCATCTGTGTGTTATAAGTAAGGAAACGGAGGCTCAGGGAGGTGAAATAAGTTGTCCTTGGCCACACAGCTGGTAAAAGGTGCAGCTGACCTTCAGACTCAGATCTTTTGATGCCAAAGTTAGGGCACTCTCTTTGATATTATGATGTGCTCCTCTTTCTTTAAAAATCCATATTCAAACAGATGGCCTTTGAAATCCAATTAGACTAGACCACGTGACCGTTTATGACATCTTTTGGGACCGAGCCCTGATGGGAATAGCTGCAGCATGGGCCTGTAATACAGCAGCAGGCATGGACGCGTCTCGAATTAGGCTGGGTCAGCAGTCGAAGGCTTGGGTGTTAGCAGCCATATAATGTCATGCGGTGTCAACCTCGAAATACCTTGGGCTGGTTCCAATGAGATTCAGGGCCAGCAGGACATTGAGAAAGTAATGGAAAATCTGCTATCTACTCTTGTTCTTTCCTGGTAAGCTGGGATGTGCATTGTTCTGGAATTACCCGGTTGGTTATAACTGCAGGGGGAGGAAGACAGGAGTCAACTCCTGGCTGGGCCTGTTTGCAGGAAGCCATGTGTTTTAGTTATTAATGTCTGCCCAGCATGGGAGGAAATAAATTGGCCCTTCCGAGAGCAGAGTTAAGCAGTAGAAATAGTTTTCTCTTGGTCAAACACAGTTGGGGCAGGGGTGGGTTAGGGGACTGCCCACAGGTTTAAGATGTGGCCAATACCAGGTCCAGGAGCCCACATACCACATTCTCCTATTCATTGTTGACTCCCTATCATAGTAGCACTGTATTTTTACTTAAGAAAGACACTGTCCTGGGTGAATGACATTCAAAGGGAATTTGTCCCCAGAGCTTCTTAGTTTCTTAATTTGCAAGCCTGGCTTCCTCTAGCCTTCCCCTGAACCAATTTTCCTTTCTTTCTCTCTCTTTCTCTCTTTCTTTCTTTCTCTCTTTCTCTCTTTCTTTATTTCTCTCTTTCTCTCTTTCTTTCTCTTTCTCTCTCTCTCTCCCTTTCTTTCTTTCTTTCATTGCCAGAGGGTACATGTGCTCATTAGAAAGAGAGAGAGAGAGAAGACATCCCCAACTGAGGCATGGTTATGACTTCTCCTCCATTTCTCCATCCTGTCAGGGTGGGGGCACACATCCATGTGCCCAATGTGTTTTTCAAGCCAACGTAGCTGGAATTTGAGCTGCAGCCAGCCATGTGGAACCTGGCTCCCTTAACCATCAGACTATGAGACCAACCATCTCCTATGTCAGTCTCCTACAATAGACTCCTGTGCTTTGCAGCAGGGTCCTGACACCTCAGTCTACTTCCAGCCTCTACTGTTGCTGGATCAAGAACACGTACATGCCTGACATACTCAGGGAAGTCTCTAGACCTGAACCTGGAACTATCCCATACAGGTCAGGTTCACAAAGCATCATGTTTTATTGCTATACCACTGTCCACCCCAGGGAGGGTGTTTTTTATTTGCGTGACAGCCTAAGGTTGTTCTAAGCTGGTGGTACTTGTGATTTGTGTGACCATTTGGGGATACTGACTTCCAGAGGCTTTGCCATCTTTTTTTTTTTTTTTTTTTTTTTTTTTTTTTTTTTTTAATTTACCAGAGGGCAGATAAACTAGATGAAGAGAGATGTGAGTGGGAGTGGGATTGGGATTGTAGGATGAGATGGGGCAAAGGAAAAGTGAGAAAGCACCACTCCTCTCCCTTCATGGGGAATGGTCATACCGCAATCCCTTCTTTTCATTTCTTCTCATTTTGGGATTTTGGGTGCACTGTCCATATACACATACACGTACACACCTGGAGTGTTTTTCAAGTCACCAGTCTGGGACTTGGACCATGCAGTTTGCTATGTAGGATCCAGCCATCTTAACCACAGGCCTGAGCTGACCCAGGGTTTGCCATCTTAATGTAGTTTCCAAGGTCACCCTAGGGTAATTTCAACTTCCAAGTCAACCAGAAGTTAAAGAATGCTTGTGGGTCCTTATGCAAGAGGTCTGAGTATGGCTTCTATTCATATTACATTGGAGATAACTCAGTTGCATGCCCACACCTAGCCTGAGGGGAAGCTGGGAACTGTGAAGCCTAGCTATGTGCCCAGGATGAAGAGAAGAGCATGAGTTTTCGTGAACGAAGGGGAATAAATCATAATATTTCATCACATATAATAGATCACAATAAGTGGTAGTGGTTGGTATAAATCTCAGTCACAACATCTCAACCTCATTAACTGTCATTATTGTGACTGATATTCTAGAACAGGGATCTAGACACAGATGTTTACAGAGGCCAAGAATTTGATATAGTTGTGTGAATTTGGCCTGGGTTTACAAACAAATAGGGGGTGGTGGTAACTATATTTGAATTAGAGAGCATATCCTGCCCAATGGCCTCTTGATTCCCCTAAATTGTAAACTCCTATGTTGGATGAACAAAATCTGTAGACCACCTATTGTGGCTTACAATTAAGTCTTGTGTCCTGCTAGAAGGCCCCATCTAGCTGATGAGGCAGATTCTGTTTGTTGGTTGTCTACACAGTCTATTTGTCACTTCTTCCTATTATTAACATTGTCTCTGGGTACATCATGCCCAGTGAGACTGTATTTCCCCACATTCACAGCAGTTGAGTGTGGTTGTGTCCTGAGTTCTTGCCAAAGGAAGTTAAGTGTGTTATTTGTGGGTCTGAGACTAGTTATTGTGGAAAACTCTTCCTTGCTCTGACAACTAGAACTAAATGTCTATGGTGGCAACCCAGCTTTGGCCATACAGACAGCAGCAATATTCTAGTCTAGAGATGGTGGAGCAAACAGATGCAGGAATCTGGGTCCCTGAAGAACCATGTGGAGTAGAGCTCATTGTTGACCTGAACAGCTCAGCTCATCTTGGGATAGTTTCATGAAAGAAACCTCAATACTGTGTAATCCATTGCATTTTGGGGCCTTTTTGTCACAGCAGCTCTGTCTGTTCCTCACTAATATGATCAGACTCTCTCACTTGCTAAATAACTTGCTGCTTATACCAGTCTTATTGGTTCTGCAATTCTAATCTGGGCCTCAGCTAAATTCAGAATTACTATGTGACAGAGGTTTTCAGGGTTGTTCATGAATAGTCAAAGCTACAGATTGTGGAAAATACCAAATGTCCAGTCACCCATCAACAAAAACGTGTGTCTAAATGATTTATTTTCACCTTAGGAACAAGGAGAATACATCTCAGGAAAAGGAGGAGGAAAAGGAAGGGGATGTTTTCTGAGCATTTCTGATGGGCAAGGTGCTGGGGCAGGTATTATATGTGTTATCTCAGGTTTATTATCCCATGTCCGACCACAGAGCTGTGGTCTTTACATTGCACATAAGGACATTTTGGTTAGAGAGAAGAATGGCTTGGCCAGTTTGTAGCATGAAATAGAAAGAAACAGGGTTGACACTGACTGAGAGTTGCCCAAAGACTGGGGCAGACTCTTGCCAGGAGATGGGAGCCCAGAAGCCTGATTTTTTTTTTTTTAAGAGAGATTTTTTTGCTAAAGGAAGCATGCACTTACCAGAGACAGAGAGAAACAGAAAATGAGAAATATCCCTCCCCAACCTCAGCGGGGATGGCCATGCCACAATCCTTTCTCCTCCAGTCTCCTATCAGGATTTTGAGCACACACAAACGTGAACCCTGCGTGTTTTAAGCCATAGGGACTCAAACCATAGTTGACTACATGGGAGTCCAGCAATGTAGCCATTATGCCGTCTGCTGGTCTCAAGCCTGACTTTTTTTTTTGGGGAGAGGTTTTAGCTATAGGGTGTGTGTGCGCTCACCAGACAGACAGAGAGACAGAAAGCGAGAAATCAACCCCCAGGGGGGATGGCCATGCCGCAATCCTTTCTACTCCATTTCCCTCTCGGAATCTTGGGCATGCGCGCACACACACCCGGCATGAGTTTGAAGCCACTGGGTCTGGGACGCGAACCGCGGTCGACTACATGGGAGTCCAGCGACATAGCCATTACGCTAACTGCTGGTCCCAAGCCTGACGTTTTTGAAGGCAAGTGTGCAGAGCTCCCTAAACTATAAATCTGGTCAGTCCTTTCTCTTGTTTATAACCCTTCGAGTGGCCTCCATCACCTTCCAGATAACACTCCAATCTTCAGCACCTTAGCAGTCAGCCTGTAGTTGCCTGGCTTCTGGGAACTGTGAAGCCTAGCTATGTGCTCAGGATGAAGAGAGGAGCATGAGTTTTTGTGAGCTAAGGGGAATAAATCATAATATTTCATCACATATAATAGATCACAGTAAGTGGTAGTGGTTGGTATAAATCTCAGTCACAACATCTCAACCTCATAACTGTCATTATTGTGACTGATATTCTAGAACAGGGATCTAGACACAGATGTTTACAGAGGCCAAGAATTTGATATAGTTGTGTGAATTTGGCCTGGGTTTACAAACAAATAGGGGGTGGTGGTAACTATATTTGAATTAGAGAGCATATCCTGCCCAATGGCCTCTTGATTCCCCTAAATTGGCCAGTTCGTAGCCTGAAATAGAAAGAAACAGGGTTGACACTGACTGAGAGTTGCCCAAGGACTGGGGCAGACTCTTGCCAGGAGATGGGAGCCCAGAAGCCCATTTTGTTTTTTTTTTAAGAGAGATTTTTTGCTAAAGAAAGTGTGGGCTCACCAGAGACAGAGAGAGAGACAGAAAGTGAGAAATACCCCTCCCCAACCCCAGGGAGGATGGCCATGCCACAATCCTTTCTCCTCCAGTCTCCTATCAGGATTTTGGGCATGCACACACATGCACCCCACGTGTTTTAAGCTGTTTTTAATGGCTCTGTCATCAAATCCCTTTTGTGTGGTTCATGGTACTTTCTTCTGGCTCATGCCCTTGCTTTCCATTTTTCTTAAACATCACCTCTGACTTTTGACATAATACTCCTCACAATCTAAATGATGTTTAGCGATTTAATGTATGAATAATAGTATATATATATGTGTGTGTGATGTGTGTGTGTGTGTGTGTGTGTGTGTGTGTGTATATATATATATATATACACTCCTCATGCTTTGAGATGCAGATGTCACCTCCTCCAGGAAGCTTTCTCTCCCAATAAACCCTCTGTGTTCTTTCTTTCTCTTTTTCTTTCTTTCTTCCTTCCTTCTTTCTTCCTTCCTTCTTTCTTCCTTCCTTCTTTCTTTCTTCCTTTTTCTCTTTCTTTCTTTCTTTCTTTCTTTCTTTCTTTCTTTCTTTCTTTCTTTTTTTCTTTCTTTCTTTCATGACCAAGAGAGGAGAGAGAGGTGCAAAGGGAGATAGGGATTGGTATTTTTCATGAGGTCTTTCTGTGTCATGTTCTGCCCCAGCCTCCCAATTAGCTAGGACTTTGGGTGTACACTTCCATACCTGGCTCATTCAGCTTGGCTCTTAACTGAACCTGTACCTCCCCTGTGGCTTCCAGACTTCCCACTAGTGTGGTCCACCATGGTTGGGCCCTGAACCCTCTGCTGTGCTGGGTTCCATGCTTCTCCTCTGTGCTGTCCTCCCTTGGAGCAGATGACTAGGTGTGTTATAGCACCAGTTTGAGGCTCAGTTCCCACATCTGTAAAATGGTCATGATAATAACAGAGAGGTGGCGAGGTAGCGGACCATCTCTACTGCAGCATTTTTTGCCTGATGCCTTGCTACGGGTAAGCATTCAGCATGTGGGAGTCACTTAGCACCTTTAATGTCATCGTCAGTTTAAGCCTCTGCTTCTTGCCAGAGCTGGAAACTGCTACAAGTTTCTATCGCTCCATCTCTGGTGCCTGGCCCCATGGCTCCTCTCCTGACTTTCTTTTCTCTCCATTCAGCAAAGGAAAAGGAAGACCGAGGAAGACTAATTATGTGAATAACTTAATTGGCGCAGTGCTTGACTGCAGCTGTGGTGTGAGGATGTGCAGTGACCTGCCCACGGCCACACAGACGGTGTTCAGCAGAACAAGGGCTTTTGTCCTCTCTGTACTGAGGCTACCGCCCCCACAGCTACCTGATTGACTAAGGAAGGGAATTTTTTCTTTTAATTATTTAGTTCTTTGCCATAGGGCATGTGCTCTTCCTGGACAGGAGAGAGACAGAGACAGAGAGAGAGAGAGTGAGAAATCACCCCCTTGAGAGGATGGACACACTACAATCCCTTCTCCTCCATTCTCCTCTGCGATTTTGGACATGCACACACATGTTCCTGGCATAATTTTCAAGGCACTGGGTCCAGGACTCTAACCTTGGTCAGCCATGTGGGAGTCCAGTGACCTTAACCACACTGTCTTCTGCTGGACCCAGGAATTAATTTTATTTTATTTTAATTTCGGGGTGGGCAAGAAAAAGAAAGCACCAAGACTAGATCCCCACTCCTTTTAAAATGTTTTGGCTTTCTTAGGCTTATGTCTGATTTTTGGTTCTCTGGAGAGACAGTGAACTCTCAGAGAGCAAGTTCATGTGCTACAAGAGCAACTCTAACCTGCACAGTGCTCCAAGTCCTGTGTGCACCTGAACCTTCATGGCACTATCTTGTTTAACTGGACAGAAATCTTTGCAGGTGGGAACTACCTGTACCTGAATCTGCATCTAACCGATGGGGAAACTGATGTTAAGGCACTTGCCAAGGTAGCCCTTAGTAAGTAGCAGGCCTGGAATGCAAACCCAGGACATGGGACTCTGAAGCCAATTCATTAACCTCTGGGCCTAACTGGCTCAGTCTTTCCAATTCTAGTCACCTTAGTGACTTGGCACATCTTTCCTGGGCACCTCCTGGAAAAGGCATTATGCTAATGCAGAGGCATAGTGGCTCCCAGAGGAGGGAAGAAAGGGAGCCTATGTGGAATGATGAGTCATCACGGACGTTTTGGGAGTACTGACCCTGTGCTAGGTGCGTTCCTAGACGGTACATGTGTTAAGTTGATTCAGTGCTCACAATGGCCCTTTGTAGTAGGTCCCCCATATTGCAGATTAGGAAACTGATGTTAACAGCATGCACAAGGACACATGGCTCATGGTAGAACCTGCGTTTGAGCACAGAGCTGCTTCTCCATGCTGCTTTGCAGAGGCAGCATTTGGATTGGCCTTTGAAAGACAGAAGGCTGGGGTTGATGGTTGTAGCCAGGAGAGGTGCCCGATAAGGGGGTGCCCTGCATATCATCACCCACTCTGACTAAACTCACGGGGTACCCCAGGCTCTAAGCCTGAGGTCATCTGTGGGGGTGGGCCTGGCACACTCATGAGAAACAGAGCAAGAAAGCTGAGTGATGCAGCCTCATCTCTTAGAAAGTTCTAGAAAGGGAGGTTCTAGGAGTTTGCAGAGGCAGAGCAAAGGTCTGGGAGTTCCTTTGATTTTCTCACTTTCTTCTGACTCCACCTCCTGTTTCTCTGCCCTGCGCTTCTGTTGTTGCCTAGACCTGTAAAATGTATACCCTCCTACCCCTTGGATCTCTGTCTGCCTGACAAGTTCCATCATTGACAGTCCTGCTCCCTCTCCCCAGGGCAGAGCCAGCTGGCTGTGTGCACGGTGCCCTCTAGCCAAAAATAAAAAAAGGAAAGAAAAAGAAAAGAATTCCTGGGAAAAAAAAAAGGAAGAAAGAAAATATCTTGTCTATTCTGCACAGATACCACTATCTCCCCTTTTCTTTTTGTGTGTGCTCATCAGAGAGAACATCACTGTCCAAGGGCCCCAGAGCCTGGGTGATGTCTGTGCTTTGGGGCAGACCAACCTGGGTTGAAGCTGGTAGAATAATGAAGACAGTGACCTAGTTAGCCACGACTTTACCAGGACCAAAGGCTCAGAGAGGTAAAGCAAATCTCCCAAGCCACACAGAGGAGTATTATTGGACCATTCTTGTCTTGGTTCTGCTTAACAAATCTAGACCTTTAAAAGGAAGATAGGGGGGCCTGGCAGAGGCATAGCGATTGTGTCACTGGACTCCCACATGGCCGACCATGGTTTGAATCTCAGACCCGGTGACTTTAAAATTACACCAGGCACATATGCATGAGTGCCCAAGACCCCAGGAGGAGACTAGATGAGAAGGGTTTGCAGCATGCTGTCCCTCCTGGGGAGGTCATTTTTCACTTTTCCTCTTGCTGTCTCTGTTTCTCTCTTCAGGGAGTGCACGTGCCCTAAGGCAAAAACCTTTAAAAAAAAAAAAGAAAGAAAAGGAGAGAGAGTGATATCTGTGCAGACTAGACAAGACATTTTCTTTCTCTTTTTTTCTTTCAGAAATTATTTTCTTTTTCTTTCCTTTTTTTAATTTTTTGGCTAGAGGGCATGTGTGCTCACCAGAGAGGAGAGGAGAAAGCACCCCTCCACAACCCAAGCCTCCCCATAGGGAATGATCACATCATAGTACCTTCTTCTCCACCTGTTCCTCTTTGAGGATTTTGGACGTGCGTGCTTGTGCACCACACACATACATGTGCGCGTGCTCACACACGGTGCGTTTCCTGCCACCAGATTCAGAACTCAAGCCATGCAGTCAGTCATGTGGGCTCTGGCTGCCTTAGCCACCAGGCCATGGGAGCTGACCCAACAAGAATATGGAACAAGGGAGATGCACAGTCATATAGACATTCGCCCTGCCTCTCACCTACCTCACTTCTAAAAGGCTCGAAAGATAGTCTTGCAAAAAATGCCCAGGGTCCAAAGCAAGGTGGACGAGTTTGGTACGGCCATGTCAAAATGGTGCCGTGTGGCTCACCGGGGTCAACTTCCTGGAAAAACCTGTCCTGGAGACAGAATCCAGCCTAGGAGAGGAGGGTGCTAGGTAGCTGTCCTAGAGCAAATCCCCATTTCTTCACTCAGCTGGTTGAAGGGGAGCTGAATGATCATTTAAGTGTTCTGTTGCGACAGGCGCCAGGTCGGGGCTGAGACAGGTGGCCTTGGACGGCCTGCATACTCAGGCGGCTAATTATGTGGATTGCTTCATGAGGAGATGGTAGATATCATGGGGCCCTGGGAGTCCCTGTGGGAAGGTGCTGTGGACCCAACCCTTGGTGTGCTCATCCCTGCACTGCCTGGGAAAGTCAAGGTGCCCCAGCCAGTTCTTGAGGTGGCTGGTCCCTCCCAGCTGCTTCATGAGACAGCTGCATCTCTAGGAGGATCTTGGTGTGGCTGCAGAGGGAGACACGGGCCTCCGGGGACTAGAAAGCTGGGGCCGGGTTGAGTGGTGCCGACAGATGGCTTGATAATGATGACAAGGCGCACCTCCCAGGCAAAGAGAGAAAGGCCGCCCCTGGAAATAGAGAAAAGAAAGGAAAACTGCTGAGGATGTGTCCCTGCCAAGTATTTGATTCCAGAGATGGTAGGTCTGACTTCACTATCAATCTTGGTTTGACCTTATCTGTGGCTCTGCAGGGGATAAAAATTTTAGCTGTATTTTCTGTCCCAATGGCTGGAATTGGCCACACCTATAAAGAGCTATGAGGATTAGTCTATCTATTTATCTATCTATCATCCACTTTTCTTTGAATTGTCAGTGGGCAGGTATACTCACAGGGCATGGGGTGGAAACAGAGAGAGAACCTCCCCAACGGAGCATGGTCACACTGCAATCTCTTCTCCATTTCTCCCTTCTGTCAGAATTTTTCTTTTCTTTTCTTTTTTTTTTTTTTTTTTTTTTTTTGGAGAGGTTTTTGTTCTAGGACAGAGAGAGACAGAAAGCGAGAAATCACCCCCCCCCCCAGGGGGGATGGCCACACCGCAATCCCTTCTCCTCCGTTCTCCTCTTGGGATCTTGGGCACGCACACACAAGCGCCCAGCGTGAGTTTAAGCTACTGGGTCCGGGACACGAACCTCAGTTGACTATATGGGAGTCCAGCGACATAGTCATTATGCTAACTGCTGGTCCCATCCCTTCTGTCAGAATTTGAAGCATGCATGCACATGTGCCAGTGTATTTTTTCAATCCACTAGGGTCAGGATTCCACCCACGATCAGCCCTGTGGGATTCAGCTCCCTTAACCACTAGACTACAGGGCCAGCCTATTTCACTCTACATCTATGTGTATCCATTTATCTATCTATCTATCATCTATCTATCTATATCTATCTATCTATCTATCTATCTATCTATCTATCTATCTATCTATCTATCAATCAATCACATCTATCTATCGACCTACTCCCTCGCCTATTATCTATCAATATACTTTCTAGATCGAAGATTTTTAAAAAGTGAAAAGAAAACCAAAGGTTGGTGTGATTCACAAAATCACTAATGGCATTTTACAGAGGTTGGCAACCACGAACTAGCAGAGTGAACCTGGTCTGTTTTTCCGTGTCTCTGCCCCCATTATTCGTTCTTAAAGCCCAGCCAGTCTTCCATTTGGAAGGTAGCAGATTTGAGATTCGAGCAAACCTGGCTCTAAATCAAGGCACTGTGGCTTAGTCAAGCAGAAATGAGCCAGAACCTTGCAAGAACTACCAAACCTACTGCACAGAAAACCAAGCGGGGGCATCTCTACCTGCTTCCTAGATATTTGTCTCCTGGTTTTGTGACTGTCTGTGATCACATGTAAAAAAAGTCTTTGCAAGTTCTGAGAAAACACTGTATTGGGTCAAGTTGTCATTTATTTAGTGATAGGGGGAGGAGAGGGGAGGGTAGAGATGAGGGATGTGCAAAGTAAAATGGCCTTGGCTCTTTCCCGTCTTCAGTTGGGGAGACCATTGCTTTTGAGGGATAAAGCTCTGTCACTTTATCATGCTAACCCGGAAAATGTTTCTCTTTCCCTTGTCAATCGCTTTCTCGCCTCGCTGTTATATGAGACAGAACGTGAAGCTTGGTCTATAGCAGTTGCTTAATGAATGCTAGATCCCCTCCTGCCTCTCTTTTGATGTCACTTCTCTCTTCGTCGTCATGACAATGTATCGTTTTCCCATGATTGGCTGTAAAATGCCATGTTGATTTAACATCACCTTATTTATTTATTTATTTATTTATTTATTTATTTATTATTTTTGGCAGTGGTGGTAAGTGTGATGGGCACAAACATTGATGGCGAACGGTATCCTGATTTCATCTGTGACAGAATTTGAAAACAGAGAGGATTCAAACTCTGGCAGTCTGTGGACGCTGTGCATGGTGTCTGTGAAAAGGTGTTAGATGAACATTTTGCTAGGAAGAATGCTGCAGGTCTTTGAAAGAGTCAGTGGCCTGAAGTCATCCAGTAAGGTTTTGGCAGAACCAGAACTCAAACTCGAGATTATAGATCCTGTCTGGGTGAACTGCCGCCACAGGGGACTGCTTTCTTTCTCTCACTCTTTTGAGAGAGATTTTTGCTATAGGACATGTGTGCTTACCAGAGAGACAGAGAGAGACAGAGAGACAGAAAACAAGAAATCACCCCTGCCCCCGGGGGAAATGACCACACCACAATTCCTTCTCTGCCATTCTGCTCTTGAGATTTTGAGCATGCATGCACATGCACTTGTCATGTTAAGCCTCCTGGGTCTGGGACTCGAACTGAGATTGACTACGTGGGAGTCCAATCATGTAACCATTACACCATCTGCTGGTCCCTCTGTTTCATCAAATAGAAGGCAGCATCAACCGTGCGATGGTTATGGCGTCTGTGAAGAATGTGTGTGGACTACCCTGCTCCACTGGGACAGCCCTGGGTGGGGCTGGGGGAATGGTGTTGGAGAGGGAAGCTTGTGTTGGGGAGGCAGTGCAAAGTGAAGCAGGGCCTTTCTGGGACCCACGTGCCTCCCTGCTGCCACTGTCATCAGGCTGGAGGGCGCTGGTGCTGGTCTTTTCCCTCGGTTCAACCTTTCCTTCTTTTGGATGGTGTCTCCGGTTTCATTTTCATTTATTTATTTATTTCTCTCATGAGCAAAACAGATAGATAGGCAGAAAGACACACACACACACACACAGAAGGTGCACCCCCAACAGGGTCTTGACTCCACAGCCTACCTTCAGCCTTCAGCCAGCTCTGGTTCACAGTCAAGCTTGTGCCTAGTGTTTTCAGGTGAGTCTCTGGACTTGAACTGGGAACCTTTCCATTTGGGATTGCCTTACAGAGCATTATGTTTTACTTCTGTGCTACCATCTGTCCTCCTGTTTAAGGCAGCAACACACAATCTTCTGAGGTATTGGGGGGCTGAGGTATTTATGGGTTGGAAGAGGCAGCTCTACCTGGGTGGACTCTGGCTTTCCCACGTACATGCTTTTGTTGACTCAGTTTTCTTCACTTAGAAGGTCCTTTCTGTGCTTTCCCACATTGCAATTCATTCATTTATGCATGCATACATCTATTCATTCAGATAACAAGCATTTACTAAGCACCCACAAAGGGTCGGGTATTAGCTTTCTGGCACTCAGGGATGAAAATACTCCTATCAGTCATTATGCTTTCTTCAAGGAGTTCAAAACCCAAAAGAAGACAAATGTGTTTATGTGTGCGTATAAATATATATATTTAATTGCCAGAGGGCATGTGTGCTTGCCACAGAGAGACAGAGAGACAGGAAAGAGAGAGAGAAAGAGAGAGAAAGCATGCCCAAGTGGGGGTATGGTCACGTTGCAATCCCTTCTGTTCCATTTTGCATTCTGTTGGGATTTGGGGCATGCACACATGCCTGTTAAGCCTCCAGGCCTGAGACTTGACCTGTGGTCAGCTATGGGGATCTGGCTTTCTTAACCACTAGGCTATGGGGTTGGCTCTAAACAGATGTTTTAACCAGTGAGTGTGCTGAAGTGGTGTGTGTGTGGATAGGCTAGGAGGTGCTATGGGGCCCCAGGGCACTGGTTGAATCTGCCTCTGCCTAGACATCTTCTCCTCCACTCTGGGAGCTTGCCTTCACTGAGAAGCAGTAGCTTTAGAGACCATGTCTGCTCCCAGTGGCATCCCTACCTGGTGCCTCAGGCAAATTCTTTATTCTTTTCTGGGCTCACCCAAAGTCTTCCACGCCCTGTGCACCTAGTATCTGCCCAGGGCCAATAAACCACAGACAAGACTGTTTGCCAGTGTCCTCTCCAGTGATCTCTTTTCGCTACGCTTGGGCTGGTCAGGAAGCTTTGGTAATGGGGCTAGTGCTCAAGTAGCCCAGCCAGAACTTAGTGGCCTTTTCTTGCTTCCTGTATCATGCCTAAGGTCTTCTCACCCTACACCCCCGGGGTCTTTTTTGGAACACACAGAAAAGGGTCAGGAAGATGAGTCTCCTTGGGTTGCAGATATTTACTAGGTCAGGCTGACTGATTGCAAAATGGAGATTGGGAAAGGGTGCAGAGAGCAGCACCCAGGACTCAGGGCTGTGGTTGGACCCAGCTGACCCTACGGCCATGGCTATGTGTCCTGCTAGCCTCAGTGACAGGCTTCCTCAAGTCTCATCACTTCCAAGGGCAGTGAGCAGGTCATCTGGAGCCCACAGCCGACGTGGTTGTGAGGCTCGAGGCACTTAGAGCCATGCCTGCAACTTGGCAGTGCTCGAGCCATGTCAGCCGCTGTTGTTACTACCGTTTCTGTGCCTGGTGCTCTGTTAGAACACGGCTCCACTGCATCCCCTGCTCCCTCCTCAGGGACTGGTCCCACCACTCCCCCAGGACAGCCTGGGCTCTCAGGACCTAAAATAGCTGCTTATCAGGGACCAGCAGTTAGCGTAATGGCTATGTCGCTGGACTCCCACGTAGTCGACCGCGGTTCGAGTCCCGGACCTGGCGGCTTAAACTCACGCCGGGCGCGTGTGCGTGCGTGCCCAAGATCCCGAGAGGAGAATGGAGGAGAAGGGATTGCGGCGTGGCCGTCCCCCCTGGGGGGTGATTTCCTGCTTTCTATCTCTCTGTCTCTCTCTGTCTGTCTGGCGAGCGCACGCGCCCTATAGCAAAAACCTCTCCAAAAAAAAGAAAAAAAAAATAGCTGCTTATCAAGGCTTCTTCCTGTAGGTTAATGTGCATGGGGTCATTTGGAGAGGCTTAGTCTGCACCAAGCAGGTATAAGCAAGTTAAAATGTGTTTCTCCATCTGAGGAACTGAAATACTAGAATAGCTGGTGATGGACATGGTCAAATGGTGGATGCAGGAGGCAAGAGAGAATCCTTGCAGAGGCTGAGAGGCCTGTTTGCTCACACTGGTCACATCACTGCATTTTTGTGTTTTGAGAAGAGTGGCCATGGTTCCTCTGAATTCTTCCTCTGGGGTCTTAGAAAGATTCAGTTTGCTACTTTTTAATTTTAAAAAGCTTTTATACATGATAGAACACATGCATGTGAATGGGGAGGAAGAAGCTTCATCATTCTGGATCTTCTTCCTCCAGCCTGCTGGGCTTATCCTGTATGTATCCGGTAAGTTTTCAAATCCATCTGGAGATCTGAACTATGGTCACCATATGGTTTCCAGCAGTGCAGTTTGCCACTGACTTTGCCATTAGGCTAGGCTGGTCTTGAAAAGATTCAGATGATGCGATGACAGAGCAGAGGACTTCATTTCAAGCTCTGTCACTTACTGCCTTGTGGTCTTATGCCACAAGGTCTCTTATGGTCTCTGTGTGCCTCAGAGTTCTTGTCAATGCAATGGGGGACTATCAAACACCTGCAGGGTTGGTGTGAGCTGTGCGCAGACTCTTCTCATAGCAGTAGAGGTGAGATGTCTGGTCTAAGGTCGTGGCCAGTTCCTGAAATATGTGTCTGCATGGACTTGTACGCCTTACACCAGGAAGTAGTTCATCTCTGTACTGTCTCCACCTAGATTTAGGAGCCGGGGTGGGGTGAGGTCTCATTTGCACTGTGCTTACAGCTTTCCTGGGGAGACTGGTCTGATGCCAGGAACTTAGGCCAACACTGCCCACTAAGCCACAGTGGTCAAGAATGGGCAGCCAGACTGCCTGGGTTTGCACCCTGGCTTTGCCTCCACCTGGTCAGTTAACCTATGTGGATTTTCTTTCTCTCTTTTTCCCTACGGGGATAGAGGCAGTTGCTCTCTTATAGAGTGATTGTGAGGACTGCAGTGAATTAGTGAGTGTTTCAGTGCACTCAGAGCCACAAGAGTTATAGAGGGACTTCAAAGAGTTCTTGGAAAAATGAAACTGAAGTGCAAGTTAATTTTGGTGCAAAAAATTTTAAATCCATGGATGGATTTTTCATAATATACATTTTTCCATGAACTTTTTTTTTTTTTTTTTTTTTTTTTTTTAAATTTACGAGGACACATATGCTTGCTGGAGAAAAAGAGACAGAGAGAGAGGGCGAGGAAGATACAAAAAGCACCCTCTAATAAAGCGTGATTACACCATAATCCCTTTCCCTCCATTTCTCCATCCTGTTGGAATTTTGGGCATGCACACACAAACAAACATGCACACACATCTGGCATATTTTCTCTTTTTTTGCTATAGGGCACGAGTACTTGCCAGAGAGACAGAGACAGAGACGGACAGAGAGACAGAAAGTGAGAAATCAACCCCCAGGGAGGATGGCCATGCCACAATCCCTTCCATTCATTCTCCTCTTGGAATTTGGGGCATGCATGCAGACACGCCCAGCATGAATTTTAAGCCACCAGATCCAAGACTTGAACCGCAGTCGATTACATGGGAGTCCAGTGATATAACCATTATGCCATCTGCTGGTCTCTCTAGCATGTTTTCTAAGTCATCAGGGTTGGGACTTGAACCACAGTCAGCCACGTGTCATCTGGGTCCTTTAACCACTAGGCTACAAGGCAGGCCTTTCTGTGAATTTTTGGAAGATCCCTTGTATCAGTGCTTGGTATGTAAAATACATTACCTGCCACCCTGGACCCTTCCTGAAGGCCCAACTCCCTATGTCCGGCCACTGTCAGGAAGTGGGGACAGGCTTTTAGTCACCATCATCTTCAAATGGTCAGAGAAGAAGAAAGGGTGGTAGAAATTGCTTGCCTTCTTTGGCTTTACCCAAAGTGAGAAGGGAAGCCAGTTTTTGTACTTATTACTTTGAGGAAAACTTGTCAATAGGCAACCAGTGACCTCAACTTCTCAAGTAGGGCACCTGCCCCACACGCTCAGCACCCTGGTTCTGAGCTCTGCTGGCCCTGGTTCAGGCAGACTGGGAAAACTTCCACAAAGCGGGCAGGGCCCAGGGGCTGGCCTCGGGTGGAACAACACTGGACTCAGCTCCAGGTCTAGCTTTGGTTCTGGGACAAAGTCCTGAAGCTCTCTGAGTTTGAGTCTGCCCTTTAGTAAAATGGGGAGTGTTGTTCCCACACCACTGGGGAGAGGAGATGCAAACATGTACTGGAAGCAGCAAGTTTTCAGGTGTTCAGAGCAGTGGGAGGAGCTGCCCAGGCATGGGATGACTGACCCCGTGAGATCAGTGCGTAGCTTGTCCTTGGGGTGTCCAGACCCTCAGCTCCTGATGGGGATGCTCAGACACACTTCATGTGTGGGAACTTGGCAAACAAAAGACTGGTCTGAAGCACTGACGGGTGAAAACATAACCCTCATCTGCTGTCAGGAGACCTGGGTTATCGCCTAGCCTCTGCCAATGTGTGCTTTGGGCAGGTCACGCTCCTTCTTTGGATCCTAGTCTCATGTTCTGTGAAATGAGAGGATGCTGGCAGGAAGTAACACAGCAAGGTATAGGCTAACTGGCTAATATACATGAAAGAATTTTGCAAACCATGTGGGGCTACAGCACTGGCCAGGAGCTCTGTATTCTAGCCCTGACTCTGGAGTATATATGCCGTGTGACCTTGGGCAAGTTCCTTTTCCTTTCTGGCCTTATTTTCTTCTGTAAGCAGAGTTAGGGCCGGATCAGTAGTTTCAAATTGGGTACAGATTTGAATCAATCTACCCCACCGCATCCCAGACCAACTCCATCAGAATACCCGGATGAGCCATTTTCAGGGTATATAGTTGTCACCAATGCACAACAAAAGTTGGAGACACCTGGTCCAGTCAATCTAGAAGGTCCCTTTTGGCTTGAGCTTATTTGATTTCTAGTAAGTTTGTAGGTTGTGATGGTCACAGATGCCCCAATACCAAAGTCACCATCTTCTCTGAGAGACAGGGGAATGTCTGCTCAACTGCAGAGCCTGTGCACTCAGCTCTGACTGTGATACAATCACTCGAGAGTTTTCATTTCCATGACTGGGCCCCACCCAAAGCAAGTGAATTAGAATTTTTGGAGGGCACCCCTTTGGCTAAAAAAGCTCTCCATGTGATTCTGAGGAGCCACAAGGGCTGAGAATCATGGTTTCAGAACATCTAGTGATTCTCCCCACTCAGGTCTTTTCCTTCCCCTGCCCACAGCATTCATGGCTGGTATGGTGGTCACAGTGCTCTGAGGGAGGCAGGTGGTCTAGTGGTTAAGGACATGGACTCTAAAAGTCAGGTGGCCTGGACTTGAACTGCAATTGTGCCTCATTATGGGTTATATGTCTTGGGGAAAATCATATAACCCCTCTGAGCCTCCATTTCCTGTTTGTAAAATGGGCTCGTGATTGTATTCACCTCCTGGAACTGTGGAGATTGGGTGAGTTTATGGATGGGAAGTCTATAGAACAGGACCTGACACAGAGAGCATTAGCTTGAACTTCAGAGCAGGGCCTGCGTCTGTTTTCTTCCAGACCCCACTGTCAGACTCTGACAGCCCCAACCATGCTCTGTCAGGTTGGATTGCAGAGAGGGTATCTAAGAAAAAATAGGCTCATGTCCCATGTTTCTGGACCCCCTGCCTTGCTCTTCTTCCCGTACAGCTGGTTTACTAACCCAGCAGTTCTTAACTGGTGAGTCATTGAGAGTGCTTGTGAAAGTGCAGATTGCCAGGCCCAAGCCCTCTGCTGCCTTGCCTCAATCGCAGTTCTTATGCACAGGTCATGGTGGGACACAGAGACTTGGGATATGCAAATGCTGTCCAAGTGACTTTAATAGTCAGCCAGCACCGAGAAACACTGCACTCAATATATAACTCAATGTGAACCGATTGGTTTACCTTTGTATACACATCCACAAATCAGAGAATGGTCCATCACTTTCAGAGTATACTTTTTTTTTGCTATGGGGTGCACGCGTTCGCCGGAAAAACAGAAGACACGGCAGGAAGACATTTAGCCAGTCCATAGCAACTTATGTAACTAAGGACTTATTTTTCTCACCCCACAAGAGGACACATGGAGGAGAACTCAGGTACCCCAGCCAACAGCCAATACCACCTCCCCACCCGGGCTCAGAATGAGGCCATCCTGGACTTTCTACTCTGAATGACCATCTGGCAAATATGGCCATGTGAGTGAGCCCAGGCAAAACCAACAGAATTGTGAGAGGTAAGAAGTCCTTGTTGGTTTAAGTCAGTATGTTTTGAACTAGTGTGTTATGTAGCAATAAACACCAGAAATACACCTTATCTGTTTCTTTCAACTCAGGATTTGTAGCGGCAGAAAAGGTGGCCAGAATAAGGAATACATGGATGGAAAGAAACAACACTAACTCTCCCACTTCACTGAGGGTTGAACTGTGTGTCAGGTTAGCTCACAAGCTAACCAGCCCCAGAGGCCCACATGACGGCTTAAGGCCAAACTGATGCAGACTTCAAATGGCCTGTTGGCCTTTGGATGTCTCATCCACTCGTTGATCAGGGCTCCTACTGTCCCCAACATCTTCTGTCTGTATTTGTGGAAATAACCATTCAGTGGCCCCAGAGCCTTGGGAAAACTTGGTGCAATCATGAGTGATTTAAATGCTATCTGATCATAAGCCAGAGGGCCTGTTTTCATTTTCAAAATCCTGTGTGTCAGTGGCTCTAATGCAATGTCCAGCAATGTCTTGAGCAAGTGACCGGCAGGGGACATAGGATGCTGTTTACTCAAGATAGCCTGATCACGCAAAAGCAGCTTGCCTAACCGGGTTTGTAAGTGATGGTTACGAGACCACCATTGCAACAAGGATAGCCCTAGGTGATGGTCCCAGGCAGGGGTTGCTCTCCTCAGGCCAAATTCAGGACTATCTCCCTCTTTCTGGGGCCCTTGAGACTGAGTCTCTGGCAAAAAAACAAAAAAATCCCTAACAAAACCACCCCCCATAACAACAACAACAATAAACAGAGTAAAAGAATTGTTGGGGAATTCTGCTCAGATGTGGAGTGGTCTTTGCAAGGACAAGAGCTCTGAGAAGAAGACTCATGCAGTCCTGGAAGGAGACAGCCTCCTGTCCCAGAGGAGGCAGAAGGGGAGAAGCTGTGGTCTGGTTGCTGAGCAAGGCTGGTGACATGGGACTTTGAAAGGCTTAGTCTGGGTAAGGGTCTCTGGGGTTAGAGGAGCACTTCTTTTCTAGAACTGAAACCATGGTGGGTAGATGGGCACTTGTCCTTCCTACTCTCAAGGCTGGCCCTTACATACATATACATACACACACACACACACACACACACACACACACACACACATATATTTTTCCTTTGAACCATTAAGTCCTTCATCCTTTCTCCCCTTTCCCTCTTGGTCAGGCTGAGTTACAACCACCATCACCACCACCACCCACCTCCTCATCTGATCAGCTTTTTAAAATTTAAGAGCACTTCCAAGTCTTCTCTTAGTTTTCACAACAGCCCAGAGAGAGAGGTTTTATTACACCCATTTTATAGCTAGGGAAATTGAGGCTCAGAGAAGATAAATGTCTGGCACAAGACTCTATCAGTATGGCCTGTAGAAATATAAAACTGACCAGAAATGGGAGCCATGTACATAAGTTGACATTTTCTGGTAGTCACATAAAAAAAGTGAAAAGTAGCAGATGAAATGTTAATATTTTATTAGCTATATTAGTGAATATATGTTAACCCAATATAGCTAAAACATTATTATTTCAACATGCAATCAATATAAAAGACCAATTGCACAAATTCTTTTTTTCATACTAAGTCTGCAAAGTCTGGGGTGTATTTTACACTGGCAGCACATTTGGACCAGTTACATTTCAGGTGCTCGGGTGGCATGTGTGGGTAGCTAGTGGCTCCCGTGTTGGACAACACAGTTCCAGGGCTTCCCCATGCCTAGGCCCATTCTCCTTTCTGGAAGTATCTCTGCACTCCCGTAATATGCATCTTATTTTCTCCAAGGTGCTTGGGCCAAGGCATTTCCGAGATCTTTTCTAGCGCTGAGGTTTCTGATTCCAGAATGAAGCCCGAGTACTGCTCAAGCTTCCCTTAGGCCCACGACACAGAGGGTCCAGGAAATATGGAACAGAATCCTGAACAAACGAAACATTTGATAGACAAAAATGGATAGTTATCTGCTGATGATAATGTATATGGTAACGTCTTTGATTTGACTAATACGCACTGTATCCCTGCTGAGAAAAACCATGTTGTACACTATAAAGATGACAGAGATTAAATGTTAAAAAAAAAAAGAAGTCCTGACACTTACACCGGGAGCTTTTATTTCTTTCCCCATGGCCTGCAGGGGTGAACAGCCACAGACACAGATGTAGGGACCCAGGTCCACGGACACACGGACACGAGGACGTCTAGATTCCCAGATACAAATGCACGGCACACAGGTACAAGGACAGAGACATGCGGCGTGGAGGGGGTGCTTCTGAGCATGCTCTTTGTTTCTTGCACGTTGCCCTGATGCCACTGGGGTCTTCCTGTCCCTAATGCCCTGGTGAAATTGCCATGGACATCTCCAAACCCCAACCTCAATCCATCTCTTCCATTTCTTTTCTTCTATGTAGAAGTGTATGTGCATGTGTGTGTGGGCAGAGGTGTGTGTGGACACAGGTCACTGTGGGAAATGACCATTCTGTGTCACTGTACTCTTTTTTCCCCTTTCTTTCTTAAGTTTATTTACTTATTTCTCCCATTAGACACACACAGGCACACAGAGAGAGACAGAGAGACAGGGACTTTACACTGGGACCCAACCCTGGTTCATCGGGCCAGGATCACCGGCATCTGCCTGCCCAGGGAGCACGGGGAGGCTTCAGCCTGCAAACCACACACCTTCCCATGGGGGTCCAGCCTTGAAGAGTATTGTGCTACCACCATGCCACTGCAGCTGGCCCCATGTCACCATGCTTAAATGCCTATATGAAGGGACTTTGACAAGTTTGTGGGAAAATGGGATTAAAATAGGACTATGTTGGTGCAAAAATTTTTGAACTCCACAATGTTTTCATAGTACACGTTTTCTCTGAACTTTTTGAAGACCCCCTTCTACGAACTAAATACTCTTCTCACTGTTTCATAGTTTCATATAGCCTCACTGAACTTTCAAAAGAGTCTTATGAGGGACTATTATTATTCCAATGTTACAGAAGACCCAACTGGGACACTAGGAATGCTGAGATAATGCAATTCTGCCTGGGGCTGTTCGGGTCTTTCTCCCTCTTCTTGAAGGCTTCCTGGTCTGTATGTGTCTCCGCAGCCTGTGTGTGGTCTTAACAGGGCAGATCTGTGTAGGGGCGAGTTCCTCCCTGGGTAACCTGTGCCATAGACAAGCAGAGGTTCAGGATCTGGATCCAAGAGGGAGGGGTTTCTGGTGGTGAGACCTTGTCACAGAGGGTGGTGTTGGTAGTTGGGGGTGGGCACAAACCTCCTGCCATCATGCCCCAAGGTAAGCAGTCCTGTCCCCTTCAGGGCAGACTGTCATTACATGGGGCAGCAGCCCTAGGAAGAAGGCTGCTGGGCCAGCTGCAGTGGTGCAGTGACAATGCTTCATGAGGTTGAGGCCACATGGGCAGGGCCTGGGTTCTCTGTCTTTTCCCTGCCCTGCTGTGTCCCTACACAGACCCCATGCGTGTGTTTGTGTGCCCTTAAGCCTGGCTGCCAGAGGCTGGGGGTGGACCACAGTGTGAGGACCCTGTTGGGGGGGGGTGACATCTCTCTTTTTCTCTCTCTGTGCTTCCCTCTTTCATGGATAAAATGAATAAACTGTAAAAAGAAAAAGAAAATGTGTGTCTAGACTGCTTCTCTAATTCTTCTGCCCCCTATCTGAATTAGTGAATCTGGCTCAGCCACTTCAAAGCCACTGGTCACCCGGATTAGGTCACCCTGGATGGAG
The DNA here is from genome assembly GCA_026018925.1 of Tupaia tana. NCBI lineage: Eukaryota > Metazoa > Chordata > Mammalia > Scandentia > Tupaiidae > Tupaia > Tupaia tana. The sequence continues at coordinate 78,068,948 of JAKSZU010000008.1, forward strand.
GATGTCCCCTGAGTGTCTTTCTTGGCCCCTAGAGGCATTGCCCAACACCATGTTTGTCAAATGATCAAAACGGTCCAGTGTTTTGAAATGATGTTCTTAAAGAGAAGGCAAAGGTTTTTTTTTTTTTTTTTCGTTGTTTTGCTCTTTGTTTTCCCACAGAACAGAATTTCTCTGAACCGTGGGAGGGGTATACTAATTCAGGTAGATAAATCCTAACTTAGAAGAGAAGTGTGGCTAGGCTCTCACTGGTCCTCCAGAGACGTCAGTTCCCTTCCCAAAGTAGCAGCATGGTGGCAGAGATAGTTATGCAGCTGTGAACATGGGGAGGGTGATGGGGAGGCTCCCAGGTCATGAAGGTGCGTAGTTATTCCAGGGTCATGGATAACAGAATGAACGCTTCAACCCCCTGTGCAATAGTGCATTGGGTTTAGGGGTGGGTCCACGCAGTGGATCCTGGGGTTAGGGTGGGTTGTCAGGGTGGATGTGGGCAGTGGGAGGGTGATTGAATGGGGGTCACTAACATTATGCAGTGGTGCTAAGGTGGAGCTTGGGGTGGGCATGTATTTGGCTTGAGCTATAGAACTAGGGTTTGAGTAGTGTATTAAGAGTGTGTTCAGGGACCAGCAGTTAGCGTAATGGCTATGTCTCTGGACTCCCACGTAGTCAACCGCGGTTCGCGTCCTGGACCCGGTGGCTTAAAACTCACGTCGGGCGCGTGTGCATGCGTGCCCAAGATCCCGAGAGGAGAATGGAGGAGAAGGGATTGCGGCATGGCCATCCCCCCTGGAGGGTGATTTCTTGCTTTCTGTCTCTCTTCTCTCTCTGTCTGGCGAGCGCACGCGCCCTATAGCAAAAACCCCTAAAAAAAAAAAAAAAAAAAGTGTGTGTTCAGTGGCAAGTAATAAAAAACCCAGTCCATAGCAACTTATGTAATTAAGGGCTTATTTTTCTCACCCCACAAGAGGTCCGTAGGTGGGTAGGCAAGAGCTGGTGCAGAAAGTCAACCAGGCCATTGAGATCCAAGTTCTTTTGACTTTCAGCTGCAACATCTCGGTGTGTTGGCTTTCATCCTTCTGGTAGAAAAATCGCTGCTATAGCTCCAGGCATCATGGTCATTGTCTGGGCTGGAGGAAGGAGCTAGGGATCACACCAGCTGGGGCTGTTACTTTTCTTAGGAAAGCCATGCATTTCCTCAGATGTCTCCTCTCTCCCAGCACTCCTCTGCTTCTGTCTCACTGGTCACAACTGTGCCACACGACGACCCTTAACTGTGAGGGAGAGAGGGAAGCTCAGTGGATAGTTTTCTAGTCGTTTGGCCGGAGGAGGACAAGGGAGAAGGATATTAGGTGTGGACGGCCAAATTCTGTACTGCCCCTAATGGGAGATGGACGTGCACATGGGGTGGGTGACAGGGCAGGTGAGTGGGTAGTGAGGAATGAAATCTAGCAGGAGGAACATGGGCCTTTGTATTCAGACATCACGCAGCTGATCTCAGCCAGTCAAGGAAGCTGTTGGCACGTTACTTACCTATTCTAAGCTTTGATTTCCATGCGTGTCTGTGTCTTTGCTGGACAGTTGTGCTGTTGTGTGTGTATTCTCAGCGCAGGTCTGGCACTTAGCCGGTGACCAGCAAAAGATATTTTTGTTATGATTTGTGTGAATGTGTCATGAAGGGTGGGTATTTCGGGGCTGTGGATAACAGAATGAAAGCTGCAACTCCCTGTGCAATAGCACATTGGGTTTAGGGGTGGGTACACAGGAATGCTGGGGTTAGGGTGGGTTGTCAGGGTGGATGTGAGCAGTGGGAGGGTGATTGAATGGAGTCAAAAGTATTAAGCGGTGGTGCTAAGGTGGAGCTTGGGGTGGATATGGGTTTTGGTTGGGTTGAGGGGGTTTTAGGGGAGTGGTGGTGATGTTCAGCAAGGAAGGGAGAGATATTCAAAGATTGCCTCCTCCCATTTCTGTTTTCTTTAAAGCCTTTCTACAAGTTTTAAAGTCCCAGATCCCTCTGCCTTTTTTTTTTCTCTCCCCGTGATGTGTTCTCCCTAGGGTGCCTGTTGAAGGGAAGGTGATGGTGTTTAGCTCCTTCAGGGCAGCAAGAGGCCCAGCTGGGTGTGGAGGAGACAGGCAGTGAGGGTGAAGGTGGGGAGCTGACTGCACCCCTCCTTAAGGGGAGAGGATACGAGGTGGGGTGTAGAGCACTATCCTTGGGATCTCTTGGTTCTTTCCAACAACCCTGGAAGGCCAATCTGTCACTAACTCCATTCTATAACTAAGACGCTGAGGCTAGAGGGGAAGTTAGTTACCTAGCATACCCCAGCTTGGGGAGTGTGTGGTACTTGGGAGGAGAAAGGAGACCCCAGGGCATACCAGGCAGTGTAGACTCAGCTAGGGCCTGGGCATGGGTTGAACATGGTGGACTTAGAGTGTGAGAAGGAGGGCTCCAGGCTTCCCAGTAGGGGGCCTTAGAGACTGAGGTGATGGCAGTGACCTCACCTTCCTCTTGCAGAAGGTCACTGTGGTGATTAAAGCCATGACTCATTCTTACCTGACCCACTGGCTTTTCCACCTGAGGGATTTGGAGTCCTAGCAGGCCTGAGGTACTTGCTCAGAGTGTGTCTTTTATGGCCTCCCTGGTCTGGTCTGGGGATGTCGTCCTTAAGAATTTGCATAGTCATTCCAACCCTCAGGTGACTTTCCCTTCCTCTCAGGAATGCTGGCTTTCACAGATTTCACTTCCTTCAGAAAGCCTTCATTGATTCAACTCACCCACCACACACGCCTACTACCCATCAGCATGTGGAGGGCACTGGGGCTCTGCAGATGGACCCAGTATTAGAGAATGATTCAGTATGTGGAAATTATCTATAGATTGATCCCAAGATCACCATTAGGGACTAAGGCAAAGAGCACTCGTGCTCATATTCGATCATTTACATGTGTTTTTGAAAACAAGTTGAATTCACCATCCCCCTTTCTCCTTTTGATGGGAAAAACAACATAAAAATAACATGAACAGTTTCTGTTTTTGGAAAAAAGAGGAGGAAAAAAAGCCCTTTCTACCACAAATCTTCTTATTTTTAGACATTCCATCCCCTGTTCACACGCTCGGCAACTGGGATAGCTGGGATAGCTGTGATCGTGGAACTTTGGCTGGGCTGCTGGGCTGCTCAGCTGTGGATGTCCTGAGAGGAAGTGGAGACCCATGTCACCCCCCCCCCCCCCCCCCCCCAGCTGCTCAGAGCACAGGCGATGGCAGACATGGGACACAGGGTTGTTATCATTGCTACTAACTTGTGGAGTCTGGGGACCACTGCCTTCACCTGGCCTGTGTGGACACCCCTCCCATTCACTCCTCACAGCCGTCTTGCAAGATAGGTATGGTAGTCCCTCCTTCTCACAGGGGAGGAAAGTGAGTTTACTCATCTGCCCATAGTAACAAAATTAAAGTGGCAGAGGTGGGATTTGAACCCCATGCTTCTAAGATTAGTGCCTACATTCTTTTCATGGCACTTGGATTTCTCAGCTTGAACCAGATTCACATTTTACACTGGATAATATATTTATTTTATTTTTTACTTTTATATTTATCTAATTTATTTATTTACTTTTTGTGGTGGGACACTGCTCTGTGCATCACAGAAGGTTTAGGATCATCCTTGGCCTCTACCCACTAGATGCCAGTAGCACACCCCTCCCTCCAGGCTGTGATAAACAAACATGCCTTCAGACATTGACAAATGTTTCCCTGGGGACAAAACAGCTCTAAACTGAGAACTGCTACAATCCAGGCTCGCAGTGCATTTCTTTGGTGTCTTTTCCCAGTGCCTAGGGCAGCATGGACGGTGGGTACCAGCCCGAGCAGTTGCCTACCCTTGCTCTCTGGGTTTGTAGTTGATCCAGAAGTAGGTTTGGGCTGTGTAAGAGGAGCAGAGATGAGAGTTCATATCCAGCTTCTGCAGCTCTATCTTCCTGGCTCAGCCCAGGGGTGACTACAGCATCTCTTGCCACCCTCTCCAACAATTTGGGGTCTGCCTGTCTGTCACCACACCCGGATGTGTTTAGGGGACTTACATCTATGGGATAAGGTCTTGGCTGCTGCTGGTACACCTAATAGCATTGTGTAAATTAGGGATCGCACCCCTTCTTCAACCTCATCCCAGGAAGCAAGGTTTAGTGAGCAGAACGTGGGCTTTCTTGGCTACACTCACCACAGATGGTCCTGGAGTTTACAACTTCTACAACTGTTCACAACTGCTCTCACTTAGAAAGTTTTGCTTATTCTTTGCCTCCCCACCCACCTCACGGTACTGGAGGGCCTAACTGAAGTCCACAGATAAAGCTTGAACTTGCTTTTAGACCTACAACTTGACTTATTTTTCCTCACCCAATTTTGCCCTGGATCTGTCATTTATTCAGCAAACACATTAAGCATCTACCTTGAATAAGCCCATTTCTTTTAGGAATGTGGGTTTAAAATGAGGTAGTTATGATATAGGATAGCGATCCTCACAGTTTGGTTTAGGGATCTTTTTAGGAAGAGAACCTAGGAGTTTCTTCATATAGTTTAACCATAAAACATGTAACATACTGAATGTAGAACAGACGTGAAAATCAGCTGTCTTCTCTTAAGCCCAACATTTAGGAGGCTTGCTAAAGGTAAAACAATACCATCCATCTCACTAATTTTTGTTTTGTTTTAGATAATTGAATTATTTTTCATAAAAAGATACCATTTATGTTTGTGTGCAATGGGTTTGCCATCATTATTTTAAATGATTAATAAAGATTAAGAATTTCTTGGGCTTGCCCCATTGCCTAGTAGTTAAGGGAGCTGAATCCCATATGGCTGCCCCATTGAGGGGTGCTTTCTCCCTCTCCCTCTCCCTCTCTCTTTCTCTCTCTCTCTCTCTCTCTCTCTCTCTCTCTCTTTGGTGAGCACACAGAGCCTCTGTCTAAAAAAGAGATTAATTAAAAAAATTTAAAACAGCAAATATCAATAGCTATCATAAAAATGATAATTGCCTAGTAGCCTCTCTGATGTTTAAGAATACAAAGAATTCCTGACATCACATCGAAAGTTGGAGAACTGCTCAGATTGGGCAGAGCCTTGGGCTTGGAGGCTCTTCATTAGCTGCTTGTGAACCTTGGGCAAGTTTGGAACTTTTGCAGAGCCTCAGTTTTCTCATCTGTAAATCGGGAGCCTCGTGCCCTCTGAGAGGGTGACTGAGAATTTCAGCTCACTGGCTGGAGCCTGTGCTCTGGCGGAGGGGTTGCTAGTTCTGAAGGAGCACTGGGGTTGGTTTTGAGGGGTACAGACTGAGTGGAGTGCTGCCACGGGGTGGTGGTGGGGGGGCTCTGAATGCACGACCAGCCTCCCCCGCAAGGTAAATATGTGAGGATTGGGAAAGTTGGTCAAAGGAAAGGAATTCAGTTTGTGAAATAGCTTCAAAGGCGAATTGGGGGCAATGTGTTTTGCCTTTGATTATTTTGACTGTAACCACTTTTAAGTTTTGTAAACCTCTTACTGTCTCTCTTCTATCTGGTGAATGGACAAAGAGGCTTTCTCCAGGAGCATATGAGCTGTCCCTGCTGAGGTCCTTTCAGGGGTGCTGATGGGACCAGGCGTGAGGTCTGACCAGGATAGTCATGGAGGGCTTCGTCACCATAAACACTGTTCTAGGGCAGCAAAATGCTCTTCCACCAACTTGTCATGGTGCCTGCATGTTTTTTATTTTTTTTCTTTTTGTTTTTTCTTTTATTGCCAGAGGTCACACGTGCACACTACAGAGACCAAGAGAGGGAGAGAAAGAAAGCACCACCCAGTGGGGAGTGGTCATGCCGCAATCCCTTCTCCTTTGTTTCTCCATCTTACTGGGATTTGGGGCACATATGTACATGCAACTGGCATGTTTTTCAAGCTCTGGGACTGTGATTCAAGCCAGTATTGGCCATGTGGGTCTAACTCCCTTAACTACTGTGCCATGGGGCTGGCCTGGTGTCTGCATTTTTACCACACAAGGTTTCTTTCAGCAAAAGCTCTTGTTTACTGGAAAACTTCTACCACGTATCAGTAACAGAACAACTTGTCAGTAGCCACTAATGCCTCGTAGTGGTTTACTGGATAACAGAAGACAGGGCTTGGAAACTGGGGACATGAGACAGGCCTGGCCTCAAGGGATTTCAATCCTCTATTTCTTTGCTATTCCTTCTCTTAGGAGCCACTTGGACCTACCCTCCTATTAGGACCCATCTAGGAGATGATGGTGACCTAAGATATGCAAGTGTAAGCATCAGTTCTCCTATTACTGGGCTTTTACTTTATTTGCGCCAATTCTGATCCAAGTCATGTATGACCCCACCTAACTCAGTTCTATCAGGCCGGATACTGAAAAATGCCAAATTGGAAAGTTACGTTGTAAAATTCAGGAGCTTGGGTTGACTCTGAGAATCTGTTCTAATGTTTCTTCTCCTTCTCCTTCTCTCCTCCTCCTCCTCCTGCTCCTACTCCTCCAACTTTATTTACGAGCAAAAGAGACATAGAGACAGAAAAAGCAAGAGAGCAAGAGAGAGGGTGCACCCCTAATGGGGTCTGGATGCTGCAACCCACCCCATTCCATCCAGCCCTGGATTATGGGCATGAGTGTGCTTGTCGTAATCAGGGAGGCCTCTGAATGCAAACCCAGAACCTTCCCATGTGGGTCAACCTTGCAGAGTGCTATGTTTTACTAAGGGGCTACTGTCCAAGTCCATCTGTCCTTATCTTGGGGAAGCTGTTTAACTATTGTCCTTCTGAGGAATTTCTGATTGTTTAATTTAGGGCTCTGGTTGGTGTGGCAAGAAGAATAATGCTCTCTCACTGCAAATATCTGCACTTTAATTCCTGAAACCTATAAATATGTTACCTCACAGTACAAAAGGGACTTTGCATATGACTAAGTTAAGGGTCTTGACTTGGGGAGATTATCCTGGGTTGTCCGGGAAGGCTCAATCCAATCAGAAGTTCCTTTAATTGGGCTGGGCTTGGGGGGAGTCTTCAAAAAGTTAATGGAAAATGCATGTTATGAAAAACTATGCAAAGATTTCAAATTTTTATGCCCCAAGATAAACTTGTGCCTTAATCCTATTTTTCCACAAACGTTTTGAAGTCCTCTTGTAAGAGGGAGACAGGAGAGTCAGAGTCAAATGTGTTGACAGAAGCAGAGGTTAGAATGATGTGATTGCTGGTGTCAAAGATGGCGAAGGGGTCATTAGTCAGGGGATGCAGGTGACCTCTAGAACCTGGAAAAGGTAAGGAAGAAAGTTCTCCCCTGGAGCCTCTAAGAAGGAATGAAATCCTGACATAGATTTTTAGCCCAGTGAACTCCATTTTGGACTTCTAACCTCTAAAATGATGATAGAATATATTCATGCTGTTTTAAGTTGCTAAAATTGTGGTAAATTGTGGCGACAGAAAATGAATACAGTTGGAAAAAGGAACTATCAGAGGCTGAAAAAGTGGCAGGTAGATGCCTCTAAGGTCATGATGAAGTTTTCTACTATAAATAAGAAGTCCTCTCCCCTCTTGGTACTTATGATCCAGTAGAGGGAAGAAGACTAGACTTTTTTTTTTGGAGAGGTTTTTGCTATAGGGCACGTGCACTTGCCAGACAGACAGAGAGAGACAGAGAGATAGAAAGCGAGAAATCACCCCCCAGGGGGGATGGCCACGCCGCAATCCGTTCTCCTCTTGGGATCTTGGGCATGCACGCACACGCGCCTGGTGTGAGTTTTAAGCCACCGGGTCCGGGACGCGAACTGCAGTCGACTACATGGGAGTCCAGCGACATAGCCATTACGCTAACTGCTGGTCCCAAGGGAAGAAGACTTAATGACTCAAATGAGTGGGGTTGAAGGGTTAGTACTAGGATTTGGCTGCAAATCAAGCACAGAAAAAGGAGAAGCCACTCTGGTCCATGAATTCAGGCAAAACTTCTATCAAGAGTAATATTTAACTTGGTTCTTGAGGGAAAACAAGGTGCTTGTGGATGGGCAGAGGGAATTTTCTAAGGAAAGACCCAGAAGCATGAGTCTAGGACCTCAAGTCAGATGGGTTTAGAGCCAGAGATTGGGCCAGGATATCTGTGGTTATGAGAAAACTTTCATTCACTGTAAACAGGAAGAAATCCTGAAGTTGGGATGCTCCCAGATTGGCCAAGATGTGGCTTAACATCTTGCTAGGGTCACAGATTCTCTCCCTCCTCTGCTCGCCACTCTCATCTCCCAGGCTTTGCCTTGGTCATGCTTCCTCGCTGCCATAGGGGCTGCTGCTGATTACGGTGTTAAGTGCAGACGCTGTGAGGATGAAGGATCATTTCCTCACAGGAACATCTATCAACAAAGACACCTTCCCTATCATTTTCCACTCCCTCTTCTCTGCATGTTTCCAAGGCCAGAATTTTTTTCTTTTTTCTTTTTTTTTTTTTGCTTTTTTCATCTAACTTTTTTTTTTAATTTATTTATTTGCATTCATTCTCTGAACATCATTACAGCATACAAAATGAGATTTTCCAAGGCCAGAATTTTGTCTCCTGTTTATTGGCATGGAGAGTGGATTAGGGAAGTTTGTGCATGGAAGAGGATAGATTATCCAAAGAAATGGGGCTCTCTTAGCTAGGAGGATAGGGAGATGTATTTTGGGTAAGTAACCAAAAGCGTATGCATATGGATGTGAAACTGGTAAGGATGGGCTGGGTTAGAGAGGACTTGAACACCAAGTAGGCATTTTAAATAAATGTTCTTGGGCTTGCAGAGCCATGGAAGATTTTAGAGCAAAGGTATGGCCTGACCAGAGCTGAGCTTTAGAGTTATCACGCTGGCATCAGTGGAGAGTGGAGAAGGAAGTTCTGGAGGCTGGGAGGCCATTTGACTAATGCAATTCCCAAGTGAGAGGTCAGTGAGAGTGACAAGACTAGGAGTGAGCAGCTCTGTGAGGGTGTCATGGATGGGACTTGGGCTTGGCCTTCTCTCCCCACCATGAGGAACATTCACTGTGCAGTGGTTACAGACTTCTCTGAATCTGGCCAGACAGAACACCGATGCATACAACAAGCCACAGGAGACAGGTTTTTCACTTATGGAGAGGCAGCAAGGGACAGAAGCCTACATTTCATTGTGAGCCAGTTCTGGCTCAGAAAAGCTGCCTGGAGTGGAATCTCTGCTGCCTGTGCCTCATTCGCATTGAAGATGATAGACCCCAGAACATTGCCTGTCCTGGGTTTTATACTCCAGGGAATAGGACTTGCTAGGCTAAAGTGTGGAAGGCCACTGTGTTCTGCTGGGGATTGGAGGGCTGGAACAGATCCCAGGGTGTTTCAGGCAGTTCCCCACTTACTTCAGGATAGTGCATTCCCAGCACGTTCTACAATTATGGAAAAGAGGGAACGAGATCACTCTAAGGGGCACCCAGACAACTGTCCTGCACTCATGTCTAATCTATCCCCAGATCCTGTTGACACCTATCCATCCATTTTCACAATGACACCAAGTTCATGTCCTCTGGCAGGCTAATGGCACTGGTTTCTACACCTCCCAGCTCCCACTTTGGCTGTCTTTTTCTTTTTTTTTTTCCTTTTCTTTTCTTTTTTTTTTTTTTTTGAGAGTTTTTTTTTTTTTTGTTATAGGGCGCGTGCGCTCGCCAGACAGACAGAGAGAGTCAGAGAGACAGAAAGCAAGAAATCATCCCCCAGGGAGGATGGCCACGCCACAATCCCTTCTCCTCCATTCTCCTCTTGGGATCTTGGGCACGCACATACACGTGCCCGGCGTGAGTTTTAAACCACCGGGTCCAGGACGCGAACTGCGGTTGACTACATGGGAATCCAGCGACATAGCCATTACGCTAACTGCTGGTCCCTACTTTGGCTGTCTTTTAATCCAAGTGTTTGAACCTGGGCATTGTCAACATTTTGGGACAGACAATTCTTTGTTGCAAAAAGTTGCCTGCCATGTGTTTTGTGGTGTGTTTAGCAGCATCCTTGGCCTTTACCTACTAGATACCAGTAGCAACCTCACACTCAGTTATAATAACCAAAAATGTCTGCAGACATGCCAAATGTTCCATCCAGGGTTACCCACCTGGTTACCACCATTCTAGTCCTTTCTTCCCACAGCTGCCAAAATGATCTCTAAAACATCAACCTGAGAATATATAAATATATATATATATATATAGACTGCAAAGAGCTGATGGAAAAATGGGATTAACTTATTATTGCATTTTGGTACAAAAAATTAAAATTTGTGCATACTTTTTTCATCATACTAATTTCCCATAAACTTCTTGAAGATCCTTTCAAAAAGACACACACATACACACCCCATCTATAAATGAGGCCTGTTGTGTAGGGTTGCAATTTGGTAAATAGCAATGTATATAAAAAGCCTGAGACTAAGCACTCACCAGGTAAATTAACAGAAGCTGTTATGGGTACTTAACTTACTGGCTGGGGTTGGTTGAAGCCTTCCCATCCTGCCCCAGGGTTCCTTGAGGTGTGTGTGTATGTGTTGGGGCTTGTTGGTGGGCTGGGAGGGGGCTGCCAAGACCATGGCGCCCATGGGAGTCAGAGCTGATCTGACATCTTGGTAGCCCTGCTGCCCCAATTTATGGAATCTCACCCCAGGTGGGGAGTGGCTGAAGTTTTTTCACAATGACTGTTCCTGAAAGTCACCCTGCACTCCAGGCTGGGCATAGCTGGGTCCAGGCCAAAGGGGGAAACATAGAAAGAGGAAGGAACTTCCTGTTAGAAAGTCCGGGGCTGGGAGGTGGGGCTGAGTGGGCGGTGTGTCTAGGCTCTAGACCTGGAGAGGACTGTGTGGGGGTCTCAGCACAGCCCACAGCCTTTGTAGGCCCCGGGCAGAAGGGCTGGCAGGACCTCCTGCAGCTGCGTCTGGGCAGGCTCTGCGGGGCCAGGCTTGCTAACCGCCTCACTGTCCTTCTCTGGGTCCTATCCAGCTCTGAGCACTGCCTTCCGCTCGCCCTGGTCTCTCAGCACCCTGCTGGCCCTAAGACTGCACCCTGGCTGCTTTCGAGCAGGCTTAGAAAAAAAAGGGAAGGAAGACAGCTGAGGGCTTCCCTCCCAGAGAGGCTATTGCCCAAGGAGCCGGGCTACAGTGCCTCTCTGTAGCTCCCTGAATCTCTGAGAATGAGGGGCCTTCTGTCCCCCCTTTCATGGAGTCCTCTGCATGTTGGGCTGCCCCCAAGTGACCTTTCTCAGGTGGCAGCATTAAAAATACCCCATAACCAGCTTGCCTTGGTACTGCTCCTCTCAGTGGACAGAAACTGGCGATAATCCCCTTCCTGGTGGAGTGGACTAGTGGACGAACTGCCTGCCTTTTCCCTTTTCTCCCTCAGGACCCAGATTCTATTATTATTATTATTAGTTAGTAGTAGTAGTAGTAGTAGTAGTATTTAATTTGCCAGAGGGCATGCATGCTTATCAGAGAGAAAGCATTCCCCATGGGAGATAGTCACTCTGAAATCCCTTCTCCTCCATTCTCCTCTTGGGATTTTAGGCATGTGTGCACATTTGCCTGGTATGTTTTTCAAGCTACCAGGTCTGGGACTCATGTCCTGTGGTTGGCCATGTGGATTCAATGCCTTAATCACCACACCACTCAGGGAAAGAGCTGGTAGCAAATGAAGTCAAGTCAGGGCCTCAAATGGAGGTACAGTACTAGCACCTACTTTTGGGGATGATATAGCAATCCAGTGAGACAGAAAGTGTGTCTGATATGTCCTGCACATCACATGTGACCATGTGAACCAGGTTTGCCTCGGACAGCCTGGTTATGTCTATTGTCTTAGTGTAACTTTTAAGAGAATGGTGTTATTTTAAAGCTTATTTATTATTTCTATGAGCAAGAGAGGCACAGGGGATAGGTAGAGAGAAAGAGAGAGAGAGAGGGATAGACAGAACTCTCAACAAGATCTCAAAGCTCCAATCCACTCCTAGCCTAAGCCAGCTTGGATTATGGGCAGGCATGTGCCCAGTGTACCCAGGGAGGTCTCTGGAGGCAAACGAGAATCTTCCTATGTGGGTCAGCCTCACAGAGCATAGGTTTTAACAGTCGTGGCACCATCTGGCCCTAGTGTAATTTTTATAGCATCCCCTTTGATTCTCAAAAGTGTCTGGGTTTGCACAATAAACTACATAGTCAGGCCCAGCCATAGTGGCCTGGGCAGTAGAGGTGCTGCTGTGTAATGCCAGAGGTCATATGAAAAGGCTCTAGGTTCGCATCCCAGGTCTACCTGAACATGCTGAGTGCACCTGTGATCCTGGTTGGCTGCGGGGCTGGGGGCCCGTGGTATGAAGTCCTTGTCAAGGGTGACTCCCTCTGTCTCTCTCAAATGAAGGAAGTAAATGAACAAAATTAAGAAAAAAAATCACGTCGTCATTGTCTGAAGTGATGCCTCTCTGAGATGCAGGAGCTCCTCTTCTCTTGGCCTTGTGGCATTTTGTGTATCAGCAAGAACACTGGGTTTGTTCTGGATTCTTGTTCCAGCTCTGCCACAAGTATATCCTGACCTGGGGCAAGTCACCCCTGAGCTTCTGTTTCCCCAGCTGCACCATGTGGTTACTGTCATCCACGGCCATATGTTGTCCCCTTCCGCATCTTCATGGCCTGGCATGTTTCGAGCATCCTGCTGGGTGGATGACTGATTAAAGAGGCTTCTCCTGCTCCCACTTCATACTCACGGGGGGTACTGCTACTCTGGGTCCCTGAGTCAGGGGATCAGCATATATCTGTGGCCAGTGACCGAGGCCCATGCACTCATATCCCTAAGTCACCCCAACCACTGTGGCACAGGCCTTGGCTTGATTTCAGTTGCTTCCAGCTCTTTCCGTGACTTCTCTGAGCACCTATTTCTTCAACCATGGTTGAGAGATTAGGCAAGACAGTCAACCAATTGCCAAGGTGAGCTGATTTTGGCCTTAGGGGCCATATGGAAATGGGTTTAGATCCAGGCTCTGCTTCTCAGTAACTATGTGACCTGGGGCTAGTTACTTAACCTCTCTGGGCCACTGTTTTCTCAAGTGAACGATCATTGGGAGGAGTCAGTGAGTTAGGCACGTGGTCTCTGCACGTGCTTGGGGGACTGAGCTGGCACTTTACCAACACCTGTGTCTCCCACCAGGCATGACTTGGGATGGGAGTTTGCTCTCCCTTTACCCCTCACCTCTTCTTGACAGGAAGGAAGGGCAGGGAAGGCCAAGTCTCCAGGAAGGTGGTGGAAACCCAGTCAGCCAGAGCCACCATATCTTAGAATCCAGAATCACATACATGTGACCTCCCATAGGTTAAAATGCACTTACAGCAATGAGACGGTTCAATGAGCCACTTGATAGAAAGTGGCCAACACTCACACAAAGATGTACATTGTGCTACTCATTTCTCAAAGGGGGGGGGGGGACAGGACAGTCCAGAAATTTATTAAGCACCTACGAGGTGGTGCTATTGTCACTTGCCTGACTTCATTTCATGACCATGACCGTGAGAACTGGGCCTTCTTATTCCCACATCAGGATGAAGCTTGGTGAGATTGCCCAGACTGTCTAACTTGGTCCCAGCAGAATGGAGATTTGATCTCAGGTGTGTCTCAAGTCCAAAGGCCTCCCACTATCCTTCCCTATCTGTGACCACCAGGAATTTATTTCCATCTGTCTATCACAAAGGCATCTTGGAACTGCTTTAGTTTACTCCCTTGCCATAACCTGAGCCTTGCTTCCCACCCACTTCTCAGAGCTGCTTTGAAGATAGATAAGAATGTGTTTCCCAAAGCTCCCAGAACCCTCTGGGGCCTTACGAGGGTGATATATTATTAGCGAAAGCGTGATGACAGTATAGACACCAGCTCTAATGAATGCTTTGCCAATGTCCTGTCACCAGGCCAGTGGCAGGTATTGTTAGCCCTATTTTAGAGATGGGAGAGCTGAGGCCCAGGATTGTTTGTGAACTGCCCACAGTGCCATGATGAGTCAGTGGGGGGGGGGGGGTCAGTGAACCTCACTTTCCCTTTGTTCTCCTGAGAGACAGAGAGTGAGAAGGAAGAATGACAACCCCTGGGAACATCTGGCCCTACCTTGGCGAGGGAGAGGGTACAACCAGACTTGGTGGCTCCAGCCTGGAAAAGCTTGGATGAGGGTAGGGGTGGAAATACCTGAGAATGGGGAGTCCAGCCCCTCTTCCTCACTGGATGCTGACCCTGGGTGGTATTGCTGGGACATTGTCTTCCACCTTTCTCAAGCTATTACTTTGTGCCTAAGACCATGGTTAAGATGGTGGTGGTGGTGGTGGTGGTGGTATAGGTATCATGGTTCTTTGAGCCTGAAAGGGAAGAAACTGAGACAGAGGAGGAAGGATGGAAGAGAGAGAAAGAACTCAAATTTTTTCAGTGCCTTTCATGTGCCCTGAACTTTGCATGCAGTTTGTCATTTCACCCCCATTCTACAGAAGAGGAAATGAAGGGTACAGGGGTTAAGCAATTCATATGGGAGTTCTGTAACAAATGAGAGGCTAAGTTGGGACTCTAACATGGACTCATGTGGCTTGAAAGCTGGTGCTTCTGAAGTAGCCCCTGTGCCTCTTCAGATTTTCTCTGAGAGAGGTGGGCTTTACAAAAGATTGGTCATGAAAGTGCAACCTGAGTGCTCTCACAGAGCCCCGCAATCAGAGAGACCAAACTCTCGACTTAATCAACTCTGCTGTCACCATCTTGAAGTTTCTATTACTTTTAAAAAAAGGGGTATTTATTTATTTATTTTGCAGTGGGCATTTTGGTAGTCACTTTCATAGTCACAGCATTTCCAGGCTGCTCAGGCACAAGGCTGAGTGGGCTCCCCCAACCCAGCCTGTGGCAGAAACCAGTCACATGTCAAGGACCCAAGGAAGCAGAATGTGAGCAGGAGTTGGGACCCACATGGAGCCATCACCCACCACAGGGGCAACTAGAAACCAGGGGCAGGTGGAGGGGCTGTGCCTCAGGGCACCAGAAGTGTCTCCTACAGCATCGTTGCAGGAACAAGGGCGCAGTCTCCTTGGAGACACTTTGAAAGTAGTGTAAAGGCCCTGAGGTAGGAGAGTGTGTGGTGTGTTTGAGCAAGGTGGCGACAGTGATGGAATGTGGAGAGAGCGGGGGAAGAGGGAGAGGAGAGAAGGTGACATCCGAGAGTTCAGAGAGGTAATATGGAGGTCAGATCACACAGGCTTTGTAGGCCAAGGTAAAGTTCAAGTCCGATCTTTGCCACCAGCTTCAGTGTGACCTTGGATATGTGCCTTCCTCTCACCAGAGTGAGCTTCCTCATATGCAAGTGAGGGGTTAGACTAGGCAAGTAGTTCTCTGTTCTGCAATATCTGCTTTCAGAAAACACCAAGGCCCAGGCCCCACTCCGCTCAGTTCAATCAGAATCTCTGGTGCTGGGGCCTGAGCATCCTTGTTTATTTCAAGCTCCCCCAAGGGCCAGAAGTACAAACACCAGACTGGATGGTCTCAGGGGCCCGCACAGGCTGGCTAGAATAAGAAGCTACCATCGTCATGGTCCGCTCTGACTCTTTAACCTCAGCCCAGTTTCAGCAGAGGCCTGCAGCCTGGCCCTTGCCCAACATCCAAGTCCGTGGAAAGAGGAAATCCTCCCTGTCCCCTTCTCCCTTCCCACAGAGCCTGGGAGCTAGAGGGCATGGGGCAGAGGCAGTGCTGGGCTCTGGGAGATTTTGTTTACGGTGCACATTTCACTTCTACAGGATCCGCACAGCTGCAATCTTGCCTCATCGCAGTTGCCAACACTTGAGGGGCAGCCTTTGCGCCGTTTGCTAATTTCCTCAGTTCCTCTTTTGGGCATGTGCCTGTCCCTCCGCATTCCCGTGGCTGCGTGGAAGTGGACCGAGGCCCAGAGAGTGACTAAGAGGGGAAGCCCCTGTGCAGCGAGGCTCCCAGCGGCTCCTGGATTGCGTAAGGGCTATTTTTGAGGAGATTGCAGACGATGTGATGAATCATAGCAAACACACATGGCTCCAGCGGGGGTCAGTTCTTCCTCCCGCTGCTGTGGAAAGCAGAGCTTCTCAAAATGAATCAGTAGCGCCTGAACCCTGGGTCTGTGGGAGGAGGTTGAGGGTGCAAATTACACATTTCCAGAGTATTGGGGTGTGGCTCCAGGGCCTGGGAGCGGAGGCTGCAGGGACTCAAATCTTTAGTTTCCTCCATGACTCAAAGGGCATCCTGCACCCACCTGAGCCTGTCACCTGGAACTTACTGACATTCAGTCATGGGACAGAGTCACCTGCCCTTACTCAGGACTCAGGGAGAAAGTCCGAGAATGCCAACTGGCCTACATAGCTGCTCTCAAATGGCCACACACAGGGTCTGGATCTAAAAGTCCAGAAATATCCCCTACACTAGATGGTACATGAGAAAAATTCCTGAAATCTCTCATGACATCTATTAGGGAGAGGGGAGGCCCTTCCTTCCCCCAGCTCCCCAAACTCAGAGGGGAAATGCTGAGTGTGGTCGGGGGCTGTCAGGCTTTGGGATTAGACAATACTGGATTTGAGGCCAAGATCCAATATGGCAGCTTCAAAAAGAGCAAGTCCCTGGACATACTTATTCATAAAATCAGGAAATAATATTTGCCTGGTGATAATGTCATTAAGAACCTCTGAGGATGGCATGAAGCTAGCAGGGTATACATGCTAAGAACCCAGATTTTACCACCAGGTGCTTAAATCCTTTGGTACTTATTACCTGTGTGTCCTTGAACGGGTCACTTAACCATTTGGTGTCTAAGTGTCCTTACTTTTACATAGAGATGCTATCGTGGTACCTTCCTCATAGGACTGATAAATACAATGCAAAATTAAAAGAATCATCCTGGTACATAGTGAGTACTTGGTAAGTGCTAGTGATTGTTACATATGCAAAGTGAATGTCACAGGACATTATGATGGATTTGTTATAGTCAGAGCTCAGAGAAGGGGAATTTTCATCATCATCATTTTTTTCTGTAGACTATGAGTGATTCGGATAAAGCTGGGGCCTAAAGGGGCATCAGTGAGAGAAAATCTGAAGTCACTGTGGCAGCCAGGCTTGTGGGGCTCCTTTATAATTCTGCTTGGTTTCGTGGAAAGCAGGGGGAGACTTTGCCATTCGTTGGATAACAGGAGAAAGACAAGGTGAATGTCTGCCTTGGAGAGAATTGGAGTTCTAGGGTGTCCTACTCACCTATTTGCAAAAACAGAGAGACTGAAAATGGCCCAGTCTCTACCATGAGATAAAGCACTGAAAATCCCCAGTGAACAGCCTGGCCCCATGGCAGAGGCAGGACCAGGCCACTGAGGTTGAGAGATGAGAGCTTGCACCCACGCGTCAGTCAGAGCAACATGCTCTATTGTGCAACAGCTGACGCTGGCGTTTACTCGGTGGCTGCTGGTGAGCATGTTCCCTTACAGACATGGTGTCAGGGTCCTCGGTTCTGACTGGTCTCTTCTATGCATAAACCTTACAGCTGGACCAAATTTCTAGAGCCAGAAGATCCTAATATTATGGTTCTCACTTTTGGCTGCAAATTTAAATCACACAGAAGGATCTTAAAAATAATAGTGCTTAATGGCCAGCCATGGGGGCACAGTGGTAATAGAGCACTCTGTGTTGCTGAGTATAGGGAGACCTCCCAGGTTCATGTCCCACGGTCTCTCTGTATATGCTGGGCATGTGCATGTGTGTGTATATACCCTTAGTCAAGGCTGGGGGTGGATCACAGCCTGATGACCAGGTAGAGGGGTAGCCTACCCTCTCTTGGAAGAAATAAATAAATAAACTTAAATGCAGCAATGATGCTTGAGTACTGTCCAGTTGAGCCTGACTGTCCCTGAGTAAACCTGGGCATTGTATGGCCTAAAAGCCCCCCTGATAGTTCGAATATACATCAAGGTTTCAAAACTCATTGTTCCTCATTACTCCAATCTGAATTGAGCTCTTTCCCACTTCCTTTCATTGAACTGCTTGCCCCTTCCTACCTACTCCAGCCCATCTCGTCCATTCCATTTTCCCCCTTTTCTACTCTGCTCTCCTTTGTTTTATTGTGAGACACTCTGTCTAGATACATTCCAGTTTGAGCGATGGTGTCACTCAAAAGGTATTTATTGGAGGCCTACTGTATACCAGGCACTGGTTTAGGAATGACAGATGCCTTAGGAAGGACAGATGCTGTAGGAAATAGTTTGTGGAACTTATATTCTTCTGTGGGGAAGACAGGAAATAGCACATAAACAGAGTAGGTCCTTGTGTGGAGATTAAAAAACCAGGGCAGGAGATTTGAGTGATGGGTGGTTAAAGAAGGTGAATCCTGAATTAAGCAAAACAGTGACCATATGGATATGTGAGAGTAGAACATTCCAGGAAAAAAAAAAAGAGAGAGAGAGAGAAATCATCAGGATCTCGAGGAGTGTGCATACTGAGCACTTTCTCTTTGAGTCTAATGCATTCCACTCCATGTTGCCCATTACATCTTATAAACATCATTCATCTCATTCCAGTCCTAACTGGTTTCTTTTGACTTGGCTTAGCTAACTGAGTTACTAGTCTGTTATTGGATAACAGGTGGGATACAATAAACACTAATTTGAAATACTGCTCATGGAGATAGCACTGTGTGAATATGGCTCAACTTAAATCTGGACAGGTGTTCTACCTGACAACCATGTGCTAAAACCATGTGCAGGTTTAGAGAGAAATTAAAAACCAATCATCTCTTGGGACCAGCAATTAGCACAATGACTATGTCGCTGGACTCCCATGTAGTCAACTGCAGTTCGAGTCCTGGACCCAGCAGCTTAAACTCACGCTGGGTGAGTGGGCGTGCATGCCCAAGATCCAGAGAGGAGAATGGAGGAGAAGGGATTGTGGTGTGGCCATCCCCCTTGGGGGGTGATTTCTCACTTTTTGTCTCTCTGTCTCTCTCTGTCTTTCTGGCGAGCGCATGTGCCTGATAGCAAAAAACTCTCCAAAAACAGAAAAGAAAAACAAACAAACAAACAAAAAACCCCCAGTCATCTCAGATATATTTCCCCATTGTAGCTCCATGGGTCTCATGGATTTTTTGTTTGATTATACTCTAAATATAGGACCTCAGTGGACATCAGAAACCTATCAGGTTTTCAAAATATGTGTCTTCTTTTTCTTTTCTTTACTCTTTCAAAGTCAGTTTACTTCATTGACTTTATTGCCATAGACTTAGGCGTCCGGTGTCCATTGTAGGGTTTGTGTTTTTTTTTTTTTTTTTTTTTTTTACTTTTTAATATTTATACTTTTTTAAAAATAGCAAACAATGTAAGTATGTGTTTCCTTTTCTTACCTGTTTAGTGTCTGAAATGACCTTACTTGGGTCATTCAGTGAGAGGCCTTCTGGAGATAAGCATGTGAAACAGGGTTCAGGTGTTCCTTTATCCTACCAGTATCCTTTGGAAGCTCACATAGACAGGGTTCTTGAGGGAATGGGACATGGACAAGGTTTGACTGGAGAGGAGAGGAGGAAATTAACACGACAAGATCTGGTGCAGGGCATGAAGTACTTGTGCATATCTCAAGAGAGTAGGAGGTTACTGAGGTTGTAGAGACAGAGTGAGCAGGGAAGACCAAGACAATACAGTAGTGTTCTACTGAGTGCCTGGCTGTGACCTAGTGTGTGATATACAAATTCATTGACTTACTGGTGAGGTCTGAGCTGGCTTTAGGGATGCTCTTGTGAACAACAGAATACAGCAGAGGTTTTACCCCACGCATTCAAGGTCTGGATCATAAAAGCCTTGGAGCCTCTGCTTGGTTCTCTTGGGTCACTCTGGAGGAAGGCAGCCAGCAGGTAAGAAGTCTGACAACTCCAAGACTGCCATGATGGAGAGATATATCTGATAACCTACCCAAAATCCAGCCTCAATTGTCAGCCTAGATGTGATTGAGCACTCCTGGACATCCAGCCCAACCCAACGTCAGATGAGCACAGCTCAGTAGGCATTGACTCCAATCTTATGGGAGACCCTAAGCAAGAATTGCTCAGTCAAGCCTTTTCTAAATTCTTGACCTACAAAATCATGAAATAAAATCAATCAAAATAAAATGATTGTTTTGTACTACTAAATGTTCAGGTAATTAATTTCACAGCCATAGTAACCAAAACTTCTTGTACCCAGCTAGCTCTTTGTGGCTCTCACTTATGACCAAACGTCCGGAAAAATGACAATGGTAGCTCAGACTGGGCTGTCCTTGGGTAGTTAGGAGGGGAAGAGGGAAAGAAAGGGGGATGTATAGAAATAAAGGCTTCTGAACTTGGAGATGATTTTTTTTTTTTTTGAGAGATTTTTGCTATAGGGTGCGTGTGCTTGCCAGAAAGACAGAGAGAGACAGAGAGATAGAAACCAAGAAATCACCCCCCACAGGGGGGATGGCCATGCCGCAATCCCTTCTCCTCCGTTCTCCTCTCAGGATCTTGGGCATGCACGCACATGCACCCGGTGTGAATTTTAAGCCACCAGGTCCGGGACACAAACCACGGTCAACTATGTGGGAGTCCAGCGACATAGCCATTACGCTAACTGCTGGTCCCTGGAGATGATTTTTAAGATGATCTCATCTAAACCCTTTATCTGAAACACTGGGAAGTTGTCCAAGGTCATCCCCAGGACAGTATGGGAGAGATTCAAGATGGGGACTCAGTTCCCACACCTGAACTCCTGTTCTCCTTCTTCAGTTTTTCTGGGCCAGTAGAGGTCACGGATAGTCTCAGCTTCTCTTGTGGGATAGGAGGTGGTCAGGCAGTTGATTCGTATTTCCCTGGGATGAGTTTGGATTTCATTATGTTAACTGCCATTTTGGATTTCTCTGCAATGGACTTCTTATGGGATTTCTTGCCTAGGATCTTCTGCCTCTGTCAGTCCCTGCAGGTCTGTCTCTTGATGCTTTTAGTGACTTAATCCTTCAGTATCTATGAAACACCTCTTACATGCCAAGGGTTGTACTGGGGCCCGGGGCTCCCTGGCTGAGCAAGGTAGATGTGAATGTTGCCCTCAGGAGATGCCCTATCTCCGTATTTGGAGGAAATAGCTCTCATCTTAGAACTCCAGTCTTGTTGTCTTTACTGCACGTAGGAGACCACACCTTAGCGTAATGATTGGACTCACAACTCATCTCTGGAATCTAAGCTCCTTCAGGGCAGGATTAGCGCTCCATTCATGGATGTCTCTTCTAAAGCATGTGGCTCAGCACCCACCCAGCTGCCCTGGATGCTTTGTAAGGTAGGAGTCACAGTGACAGGAAAGAATGTCTGGGCTATGGGTTGGGGTGGGGAGGATGAAAGTATCAGAGGATTAGATGAAGGATCCCTTCTTCCTCCAATGGATAGTCTCAGCTTCTCTTGTGACATCTTATTGACACCTGCCATTTCTTGGATGCTCACTGTGCCCCAGGCGTGATACTTTGGGTTTTATATATGTTTAATCCTCATATCCACCTTTTCTAGTAGATGGGATTAAAACCTCCATATTATAGACTGGGATTCAGAGCCTGACTCTTTGAGCAAGGAAGCCCAGTTTGGAAGCAGTAGGATATGAATCCAAGCACAGGTTGAGTACCATGCCTGTGTTTCTCAATTGTGAAACTATCAACTATTGGTGGTATGAAAGCGATTAGTAGATCTCAACCATTCTTTTAAAAGCTAGCAGAATAGAATACAAAATATAAGACTGCATTGCTAGTGGCAAGCCTTAAGGATTTGTTTTTGAAAAATTTTTTTCATGGGTGCATACATCCCTACCTAGATTCATACATTTATGTGTATATGCACACATATATACATAAAAACACACACATATATATGAGGCATATTCAAAAAGTTTATGGAAAATATATACTATGAAAACGCTATGCATGAATTTCAAAATCATTTTGCACCAAAACAAATTCATACTTTAATCCCATCTTTCTA
Organism: Tupaia tana; assembly: GCA_026018925.1. Lineage (NCBI taxonomy): Eukaryota > Metazoa > Chordata > Mammalia > Scandentia > Tupaiidae > Tupaia > Tupaia tana. Next base: position 78,090,955 of record JAKSZU010000008.1, read on the forward strand.
TGGACTTCTTAAAGTGTGTGTGTGTGTGTGCATGTATGTTTTGTGTCGTAATGAAAAATGCATTTCATGGTTAAAAAAAAAACAACATTAAAAACCTATGTCTTGGGACCAGCAGATAGTGTAATGTTTATGTTGCTGGACTCCCATGTAGTCGACTATGATTTCAGTCCTGGACCCGGTGGCTTAAACTCATGCCAGGTGCATGTGTGTGCATGACCAAGATCCCAGGAGGAGAATGGAGGAGAAAGGATTGTGGCATAGCCACCCCCTCTGTGGGGTGATTTCTCACTTTCTGTCTCTATCTCTCCAATGAGCACATTCACCCTATAGCAAAAACTGTAAAACAAACAAAATAAAAACAAAACAAAACAAAAAACCCCACTGTTTTAGGATGTACTACTCTAAATGTACCAGTAATGAATAACATTTCATTGAGTGCCTACTATGTGCTGGGAATACTCTTAAAATGGAATAGTTTCTTCTTCATAGTGGAAACCAAGTCACTTTGACAAATGGACATGCCTTGCCCCTTCCTGGCTTTGCAACCTTGATTCTGCCCCAGCCTATGGCAAGGGAGCTGCCTGGTCAGTCTCCAGGGAGGCTGCAGCAGGTATTACTGGGCCTAATTCACAGCGCTCTCTCAGCATGTCCTGCCTAGGCAATCAGCAATATGGTTGGATGAGGTATGGGGAACACATCATCAGTCTACTGTGAGGTCTGGCTCCATTCCTACCCTGTTCCAGTGGGGAGGTTACTAACTATCAGGCTCTGGTGACTCTTATTATTTTAGGATGTCTTTCTTTGTTTATTTCTAGTCTTGAAGTACAAATACATTGACATATTTCCAAAACTAGATGCAAGGCAAGTGGTTATAATGCAGTCATGAGAAGAGTAAGGAGAGGGAAAAGGGAGAAGGGAAGAAAGGGAAGGGATAGAGGAGAGATGAGGCCAGATTAGCCCTTAGGGCTACCCGTGGGGAGTTGGCCCTGCCATCCTTGCTGCTGGTCTGGCCCTGGCCATCCCAATCTCTAACACCGTGATCCTGTTATTTCGGGCTTGTCTGGATATCTAGACCTTGACTTCCACCTCCACTTGGGGCCAGAGTTCTATTAAAATATCAGACAAACTATTTGGTGTTTCAGTAACCAATCAAAATGGACACTTTCCAAGTCTGCGTGGTTCTGTGCTAGCTACACTTTGTCCCTTTAGATGCTAGATGAGGGTGGTTTGGGGAGGGGCTAAAGTAACTGGGATAGAAGATGCACTTACCAATCTTGGAACAGTGACAGTTAAACCCTGGCATGAGAGGATTTCATTATTTTATTATCTCTATGGTGCATACAGGGTGAATATCAGCCTGAATCCCATCCCTGAATCTAGATCCCTGAACCCACATGAGTCCTTGGCATCTGAAAACAACCTCCTTGATGCCACTTGCTGCTGTCAGTTTTGATAAGTATCTCCGTCAGATTCTCTGTTGCCAGCTTTGCTTGGAAGAAGCAAGGAGGAGGGAGCCTGTATTTGTCACATGACATCTTAATTCCAGGCCTTGTGGTAAAGGAGGGATGTTAACTTCCCAGAGTTGCCATAACACACTATTATAAACTGGGTAACTTGGACAACAAAAATGTATTTCCTCACAGTTCTGGAGACTAGAAGTCCAAGAATTACCTTGTCTTAGGTCTGGTTGGTTTGCTATTAGTCTCTGGTGGCCCTGGCTTATAGATGCATCACCTTGATCTCTGCCTTCATCTTCACATGGTGTTCTCCTTGTGTTTCACATCATCTTTCTGTACATGTCTGTTGTTGTGCCCACGTCTCCTCTTTTTATAAGGACACCAGTGATATTGGATTAGTCCCCACTATAATGACCTCATCTTAACTTGATAATCTGCTAAAACCCTGTTTCCACCTACAGTCAGATTCACAGGTACTAGCTGTTAGGACTCTACTATTTTTTTCAGAGATAACAATTTAACTCCCTATCAGAAAAAGTTACTTGTAATAGCTCCTTATAAACTCTAATATGAGTGAATTTTCTCATTTTTATCTGACTGCCTTTGATTAAGGATTATAACTTTGCTTGTTTGTCCCCCATTCCCTCCCTCCTTTTTTTCTTTCTTCTTTTTTTTTTTTTTTTTTTTTTTTTTTTTTTTTTTTTTTTTTTTTTTACAGAACCTATTTTATTTAATAGCCAGGAAGGAAACAAAGCCCTGAGTCCAATAGCCTAACAGCATGGAATCCTGCCAACAACCACTGGATAGAATCTTGCTCTGTGGACTTGAGATGCCTCATCTATCAAAATGAAAGGGTTAACTAGATCATGCCTTAAGGGTTGAGCTCACAATGGACAGTTTTGACAGTGTAGTCACTTCATATTCTTTGATCAAATGCTCTATTTCCATTAGAGTCCAGCAGCACACCAGGAGCTGCAGATATCATGGCTTTATACCACAGCCCAAGAGTATGCATTGTAATTCTGCTACTGAAGCTTGCTATAATCTCCATACAGCATCTTTTCCTCCTCATATTTACCTCTAATACCATATCCTTCCAGGGCTTAGGGGTCAAGTTCTGGGGCTACTAGTACCAGAACCAGGACTTGTGGCACAGTACTTTCTTCACTTTGCTCCATTCAAAGTTGGCAGTTTTCTGTGTCATGTGGAAATTTTCTGGGCCTTCCAGCCCAACACCCAGCAAAAAGCCAGAATCGATGTGCATCTGAGGTGGGCCTAGCTCTGCCCCTTTAACTGGAAAGTCTCTGTCCTAAACCTCTCCTTCGGGCCTAACACCCAATGAAAAGCCAGAATCAATGTGCATTTGAGGTAGGCCTAGCCCTGCCCCTTCAACCAGAAAGCCTTTGCCCCAAATCTCTTCTTCCAGCCCAACACCCAGCAAAAAGCCAGGTAGGGTGGTCTCTGTCTTCTTTCTGTCTCTGTCTCTGTCTCTCCCTCTCCCTTTCTCTCAAATTTTTTCTCTTTTATATATATAGGCAGGTCTTCGTGCATAGTAGTGAAACTTCTGAATACTTTTAGGGTAATAAAAAATCTCAACCTCCACTGAACTGCTACAGAAAGGGAGAAACTCATCTTTATAAATCTGAATTAAAATTCCCATCTGTGGATACCACATTGCAAAAGACAGTAGTAGAGGAGAAATAGGCATAGAAGTACCTCACAGTAAAGTGAAGCACATGAGCTTACAGTAGCAAAACTCTCTAACAAATTAGCCAAACATGAATATACCACCAAATGACTAAAAATAAGAGAATAGAGCAGCTGGGAGAAATACAGAGCTGGGGTGAGGGCAGCTCATCCCCCACATACCTCTGAATTCTTAGCTGAAACCCTGCAGCTCAGCCCAGGTGAACCTATTCCCTTGAAACTGTGAGGCCTTTTGTAATATCCAGTTCCATCGACAAAAGTGTAGGTTGCTTGGTGAGGATCAGGGAAACAGAACTGCAAAAATATTGCAGGTCACCTCCTTTTGCATGCCTCTAAAACTCAGAATTAACTCCAAGAAGGAAGTAACGTATAGTCCATCAGATGACCAGAAAGCACTGCAGAGGCACAAGAAATATGGGAAATCGAGAAGATATCTCTCCCTCAAGGGGAAAGAACAGCCCTTCATTATACACAGACAGTACAATGGAACTCCTGGGAATGTCAATAAAGAATTTAGGATATTCATAATGACAAAGCTAACAGAGATACCAGAGAAGAGACAACAAACTCCAAAAAAATGCAGGAGAAAAGAGACAAGTTCCAAAAGGTGAGGAAGTTCTTCTGTGATCTGAATGAGGAAATACATACCATAAAAAAGAATCAAATGGAACTGTTAGAGATGAAGGCTGTAATACAGGAAATCAAAATCTCCCTTGAAAGTATTAAAAGCAGATTAGATCAAGCAGAAGATCAAATCTCAGACACAGAAGACAGAACCTCTGACCTAGAAAGATTCACCAAAAAGACTGAGAAAAGAACTCCAAAAAATGAGATAATATACAAGTAATACTAGATACCATTAGATGCCCAAACATCCAGATAATCGGTATCCTAGAAGGTGAAGAAACTAGTCAGAGCATTGATAATCTATTCCATGAAATCCTGGAAGAAAACTTTCCAAACCTAGAGAGGCATTAAAATATTCAGACACAAGAACTACAAAGAACCCTACATAGAATCAACTCAAGAAGATCTTCTCCAAGGCAAATCATAGCAGATTGACCAAAACCACAGAGACAAGATACTAAAATTGGTAAGAGAAATATGTCAAGTTGCTTTCAAAGGCTATCCCATTAGGCTAACATCGGACCTCTTGTCAGAAACAATGCAAGCAAAGAAAGAATGGGAAGACAAAAGTGTTAAGTGAAAAACAATTTCAACCAAGAATACTATTTCTGGCAAGATTACCCTTCATGTGGGAAGAAAATAAAAAAAAAAAAACATTCTCAGATAAACTAAACCTGAAAGAATTTACCAACACCAGATCAGCTCTTCGAGAAGTTCTAAAGGGAGTACTATACCAGGAAAACTAAAGACAGACACAAAAATAAGAGAACAAAGAATGATCTAGAAAAATGCCAACTTAATGGTAGGAACAAGTTTTATTTTATTTATTTATTTTTTTGAGAGGTTGTTGCTATAGGGCGCATGCACTTGCCAGAAAGACAGAGAGGGAAAGAGAGACAGAAAGCGAGAAATCGCACCCCCCAGGGGGATGGCCATGCCACAATCCCTTCTCCATTCTCCTCTCAGGATCTTGGGCACACACACATACACACATGCCCGGCATGAGCTTAAGCCACCGGGTCTGGGACTCGAACCGTGGTCAACTACATGGTAGTCCAGCGATGTAGCCATTACGCCATCTGCTGGTCCCAGTAGGGACAAGTTCTGAAATATCAATAATAATGTTGAATGTTAATGAAAAGGTCAGATCACAGTAACACTGCAAATAAAACAAAAGAGATTACATGAGACTGAACTGGTGAAATTGAATTCTATGACTTTTTTCTAAAACATCACTGAGTTTCTTCTATGCTTTGTCTCCTATATTTAAGGATTTTTGTTTTCTTTTGAGTTGTTGATAGGTTCAACAATTTGTTAAAAAAAGATTTTTTTAGTTGACACATAAACTTTTCTCCCTCCCTGACCCCTTTGCAATTGGAAAATATTTGTGAGCATTCTTATTTTGTGGCAGAATGGTTATTTGCATAAGTTCAATAATTCAATAGTATCTGTTGCCTTGCATCAGAAATTGAATTCTTATGGGGTTTTGTGCAAATTACAGACTAAATTAAGATTAACCTAATTTTTATTTTGTTTTTGCAAATAAGTTACTTTATACATCTCTTTAGTAAAAGGGGGAATGGAGAGAGAAAAAATGTTTCAGAAGAAAATTACATTGCACTTGTCTCTAGATTCTAGCTTTGTCCATACTTTAAGATCTTTTGTGAATTAATAAAATGTGAATTAAAAGGGAGGGAGGAGAAAGAGAAAGGAAAAATCTGGTAAAAGTATGCTTAATTGACAAAAAATGAGAAGCTATTTGCTGATAATAATGTATATGGTAATAACTTTGTCTTGACTGACATGCATGGTATTTGTATTGGGAAAAGAAATGTATACTGTAAGGACATGTGATTGAATGTACATAAATTTAAAAATTAAAAAAAAAGACATTTTCTGGAAGCATAACAATGTGTAGGATATGCTAAATCCAGAAGCTGAAGAGGCATACCAGGTCTTTTTAAACAAATTAATTAATTAATCAATCAGTTAATTTTCAGTAGTGGAAAGCACAAGATATAATAATTTACTCTTTGCTTTGGAAGAGATATCCTGACCTTTTCTAGAACCCACTAAAACATGTGGCAAGACTGAATCTTCACAAGGTTTCTCTCCCATCCCATGGAGTGTTTATGTCTTATCAAGACTCCAAGGTACTTAGCACTTCTTTCTCACTAGTTACTGATTATTAGGAAATCATATTAATATAGTCAACCAATGTGATGTTCTGAGGAAGGTCCAGATGGTGAAAATCTTTAAAGGTGGCACTAATTACCATTCCCTCATGATGCAATATTGATTTTAACTTGCTATCGTTGTTGGTGGGGGATTGGAAGAGGCAGTTTCAGAAGGTGCATCTTGCCCTTGCCTACTATGATAGCTCTTCTTGTATAGTCCATATACATAATACGTGGGTTCTACCAACTGTCAAGTATGTGCACTCCAGTTGCACACTCAGGGATTGAGGAAATCACCACTGGGTGAATATATGAACCTGCCAGAAGCTGGTCCTGAGCTTGGACTCTCTTTGCCTCCTGCCCCCATACACTCTCATCCTTACAAGATAATATTCTGGGCTTCCATACATCAGCTCAGACCCTGTATCCAACAGTCCTTAACGTCTCTGGCTAGTTTCCTTTCCCAGGTACAAGTTATGTGAGTAAAAGTCTGGAAGTAACTTTAGCATGGTGGTATGTTTTTTTTTTTTTTCTATCTAGAGGTGTGACAGTTTCCTCAGTCATTGGGTTTCATGACTGAAAATGGGCTCAGGTCTAGAAACTTAGCAGAAAATTTTGATCCTTGATTTATTTTGATTGCTCAGGTTGAGCAATTCCCTTGCTGGCTGCCCATCTAGCTTGCCCTTAGGAATATCGCATCCTATTAACTATCTCTATGGCTGTATGTTGGTCATGCCCCTAGCTTCCTCAGCAACTCTGCTGTTCATTTCAGTATCTGCACTAATCCTGCCTCTAATGGTTAATAGCCCTCTGGCATCTTATTTTCAGGATCCTACCATCTCCCCTGCTACCAGAGAAGCCAGCCAGACTCTGTGCTTTCTGGCTGTATAATGTTAAAATTTTGGTTCTAATTCTAGATCTGGCTGTCAGGAAGTGGAGTAGGGTCTAAATTGAAAGAGTGGGGGATATATTTTCTTGCAACACAGAGGCCTCTGCATCATCTTTAAGTTACAGAGGACTGCTGGTATTTATCAGAAGTTCTGAGCTGTATCTGGTGGCTCAGGAGTTCTGAGGACCTGCGGCTTTCAAGGTTCTTGGGTGCATCTACTCTGATGTGCCTATCCAAAGTCTTAGGGCCCTGGGTCTAGATAATGGAAGCTCTCACCTCAGGCGGGCTCAGGCTGTCTCGAGCTACCCAGCCCTCTTTGGCTCTCATCGCTGAGAAATGGGTTTCAACAGGCAGGCCCGTTTCCTCACTCTGCTGCATTACTGTGCCTTGTACCTCATGCCATCTACCCTCAGGATCCGATGGGACGTGCCGGATGGGCTGGGCTTGGCTCTGCTGCTGTAGGTGTGCACTCTTAGCTCCTGGCTCCTGGCAGTCTCTACAGGGCTCTGAGGCAGAGAGACAGAGAAAGGAGAAAGCGGGCTGGGCTTGGCTTTGCCCTCCGAAAAAACCAGCTAACAAACACAGTGCATCTGGTTTCAAATTTCAGCAAAGATTTCCCAGAGCCTGGTTACGCCAGCAGGGTGGGAGGGAGAGAAATGGAGGGGGTTATGTCACCAGTGAGGTGTGGTGGTGTAATGCGGTGATAACAACATGCAGGCCCGGATGTGGTGACAACAAACACAAGACATGAACTGGGCTGCTGGCTGGAGATGGGGAAGTGTGGGGTGACCCCTCAGGAAAGGAAAGAGAAACGGTCATTTCCTGAGCGTGTCTGCCAGGTGTGCTTTCTTGTGACGATTCCATGAGGAGTTTTACACCTGCTAGGCAGGACCCATATCGTCTATGTCACTTTTATATGTGAGGAAATTGAGTCTAAGAGTTGAAGGGACATGCCTGAGGTCATTTGGCCCAGGTATGGAGTGGGGCTCTACAGATGGTTCTGCCATTGGACCCCAAATTCGGGGGAACCAGCAGTTAGCGTAATGGCTATGTTGCTGGACTCCCACGTAGTCGACCGCGGTTCATGTCCTGGACCTGGTGGCTTAAAACTCATGCCGGGCGCATGTGCATGCGTGCCCAAGATCCCGAGAGGAGAATGGAGGAGAAGGGATTGTGGCATGGCCATCCCCCCTGGGGGGTGATTTCTCGCTTTCTGTCTCTAATGTCTTTCTCTGTCTGTCTGGCGAGCGCATGCGCCCTATAGAGAAAATCTCTCCAAAAAAAAAAAAAAAAAAAAAAAGAACCCCAAATTCAGTTTTGTTTCCTAAGAATTCTAAGTTGGAGGTGTGACCCATACTTCTTAGCTGTGTGACTCTGGCCAAGTTTCTCAACCTCTCTGTCTAGTTATCTCAGTATCAAAATGAAGGTATCATTACCCCCACTCATCTGGTTGGGGTGAGGACTGAAAGAATGATGTGCTTAGGAGCTTTTAGAAGATGACCTGGCACTTCCTTCTTCATGGACATAGAAGTTCCAGCTAACTAGGGAAGGAGGAGACTGGGAAGGTGAGACTGTATTAACCAGTTCCAAAGGAATGGGAGCTGCCATTGGACCCCTAGGTGCTGACAGATCTGGGAATCCTTTCTTTGCAGGGCCTGCCCAGTAGATGACTCTGTCCCCACTGTGTGTGACATCCAGGCTCTGTGAGCACCCAGAGCACAATCAGGTTGCTTGAGGAGCAGGGGCCAAGAGTCCACCTAAAAGGTTCTAGATCCAGCAGTTCTACTACCAGGTACATATAAACAACAACAGTAACAACCAAGGGAAATCAGCAAGGTGAAGAGATATCTACACTCCCATGTTTATTGGAGTACTCGTCACGATAGCCAAGATTTAGAATCAACTTAAATGTTCACCAGTGAATGAATTTCATGAGTGGATGATGAACATGTGATATATATATACCCAATGGAACACTACATTGCCTTAGAAGAGAATGAAATCCTATCATTTGAGGCAACATGAATGGACCCAGAGGACATTATGTTAAATGAAATAAGCCAGACACAAATGAGAAATGCTGCATGATCTCACTCATTTGTGGACTCTACAAAAGGCTGATTTCAAAGAAGCATGAAATGGAACAGTGGTTACTAGAGGCCCGAGGGAGGAAGGGGAGAGCCTGGTCAATGCATGGAAAATTAGTTAGACAAAAGTAATGCATTCTGGCATTTGATTGTACAGCAGTGTGACTATAGTTAAAAACACTGAGTTGTATATTTCAGAGAACTAGAAGAGAGGATTTTAAATGTCACAAAGAAATGATAAATGCTTGAGGTGACAGATAATGCTATTTACCCTGATTTGATCCTTACACAATGTATACATGTATCAGTACATCACACTATACCCTACACTGGTGTACAGTTATTATTTTTTTCAATTTTAAGAAAATGTTCTATAGCAATCAGGTGGGGAGAGGCAACTACCAAGGACCAGGCCCTTTGTGTGGCACTGGAGATGCCCAATCTCTTCGACTCCTTCAAGACTTGGAAGTGAGATAGTGTTCTCCCCCTTCTCCTTTTAGAGATGAACAAGCTGATCCTCTGAGGATCAGAGAGGTGAGCTCAGTTCATCAGTCACACAGCACGCCAGTGACAGGGCTGGATTTCCATTCACTGACAACTGTCATGTTTCTCTGTGGACCAACAGGCTATGTAAGCCAGTGTTTCCCTTCTTCAGGATTTAATTCTTTCATCTGTAAAATGAGGGTTGGACCAGATGACTTTTAAGAGGTCTTCCTGCTCTGACATCACCTGAGCTGCCTTCTTGGAAATCCTGGCCTTATGCCTGCTTTGTGCAGCTGTTGGTTTCCTATTCTCTCATACTACTGAGCTTGGAGGGTCCAAGTGACAATAGTTTAGGCCAGTCTTACTAAGCAAAGGACAGCTACATTGGTGGTCTCTGGGCCTGAGATGGTTTTCCAGGATCCTCTCCGTAGACAACATATTGATATATCATTCGAGAGACCTCCCACTAATCCAAGGGGGAACTTGAGGTAGGTTATTATTATTTGTTATTATCTCTCTTTCTCTTTATAATAGTTATATACATAACATCAAATGTACCATTTTAACCATTTCAAAGCATACACATCAATGGTATTAAGTACAATCACATTATTGTACAACCATTACCACCATCAGTCTCCAGAGCTCTTCATCCCTAACCAAAACTGCACCCATGAAACACTACTATCCCATTCCTCTCTGCCTCCAGCCCTGGGTGGTGGTGCTCTCTTACACCAAGACTCCATGATACTTAAGAGTTGACATCATCCTTTCTTCTCTCTCATATTCTAGGAGAGGGAAATTGGCTTGCAGTCTTATTTTCAATGAGTCAGGTACTTTCTTAAACAGAGAAAAGAGCCTGTCTGTTGGATTCTATGACTTGAGAACAATACAACCATCGTGGCTCAAAATATCTCTGCCTCAAAGTGTATCAGTGATTAAAATTGTACTTTTAGTCTTCATTTATTGTCTTTTTCCTGAAGTTCTCACGTTCAAAGTCTCTTACACCCTCTGTAGCTCTTGTGACTGGATGCAGAACTGTTATGGATAGTGTGTTGGGCCATCATAGGGCAGGAAACCTACTTTCCAATTCTGACATTGCCTCTGATTCTATGATCTTGAGCGACCTGCATGACATCCGTGAGCCTTGAAGGTCAAGTGGGAGTTTAAGGATAAAGGATGACAATTCTTTTTGGATTGTGTGGATCAAGTGAGATACTTCCTAAGAGGGCATAGAGTGGAGTTCAGATGCAAGGGAGCGTTAGTCCTAATCCTGGCTAGCCAGTGCTTTCTCCTCATTTCTAGGAGAGACGCAATGGTGGACCTCTGACTCCTATGGCTGTGGGAGGCTCCGAAGCCCACAGGTTCTGGAGATGACTCATGGAAAGTTTCCCAAAGGTCAGAGTTGGGTGTTGGCCTCCCTTTTTACTCACCTTTCCACTGCGCTTGGGAGTTTGCCAATTTTAGGCAACGTTTTTCTCATCTCCCGTTGAGCCCTGTTGCTTGCGGATCTGTGAGGAGTACTGAGCTGTTTTTACTCACAACACTGCTGACACTAAATGTGTGAGTTTTCTTTTCTCACCAATCAATTCTCTAACTCTCTAGACTCCAACTAGGTGTTCTACAGCTGAATTAAATTTAGAGACGAATGACCCAGAGTTAGCATCAGACAGGTTTAAGAACTCAGGCCCTCAAGACTGCCTCCACTTGAGACTCCAACCACAGCATCAGGTTCCAGGTTATTCACATGTATGTTGGACTTGGCTATAAAGTCTGAACGTTTCCATAACTACTCCTATTTAGTTTTTTTTTTTTTTTTTTTTTTTGGAGAGGTTTTTGCTATAGGGTGCGTGCGCTCGCCAGAGAGACTGAGAGAGACAGAGAGACAGAAAGCAAGAAATCACCCCCCAGGGGGGATGGCCATGCCGCAATCCCTTCTCCTCCATTCTCCTCTCGGGATCATGGGCACGCACGCACACGTGCTTGGCATGCGTTTAAGCCACCGGGTCTGGGACTTGAACCGTGGTCGGCTACATGGGAGTTCAGCAACATAGCCATTATGCTAACTACTGGTCCCCCATCCCATTTAGTTTTGATAATGTGTTAGAATGGTACACAGAACTCCAGAAACACTATACTTACTATGGTTAGTTTAATATAAAGGATACAAATGAATAGTCAGATGAAGAGGCATATGAGGTCCAGAACACAGGACCTTCTGTTCCTATGGAATTGGGAGGAGCCAACTTCCTGGCTTGTGGATGTGCTTGTCAGTTCAGAAGCTTTCCAAACCCCATTGTTCAGGGGTCTTTAATAGATGTTGTAACATGCAGGCATGATTGATTAAATCATCAGCCTTTGGTGATTAACTCAATCTATTATCTCTCCTCCCTGGAAGCTGGAGGGGTGGGTCAGAAGCTCCAAGCTTCTAATCAAGGATTGGCCTTTCTGTTGACCAGCCCCCATCCTGAAACATCCAGTGACCCACCAAGAGTTATTTCATTAGAACCAAAGAGGTTCCTATCATCCTATCACTGAGAAAATTCCAAGGGTTTTAGGAGCTCTGTGCCAGGAGTTGGGGACAAAGATCAAAGACCTCTTTGTGATACTACAGGCAGTGAGAAGGGCCCTACTCTGTCAAACATGAGGTTTAACAAGGTGGAGTTGGGATGATTTTAGTTAAATCATCATTCATTAAGGGTGTAATCTTCAGGGAGGTGAGTTTCCAATCTTTCCCTTTCACATGTATAAAACAGGGATGTATCAGTTACTTATTGCTGTGTAACAAATTATCCCAAATGTAGTGTCTTAAGACCATAAGAATTTATTGTCTTATAGTTTTTGTGGGCCAGGAATCGAGGGGCAGCTTAGGTGGGTCCTCTGGCTCAAGGTCTTTCACAGATGCAGACAAGATGTTAGGTGCCCTAATCTATTGGAGAAGGATTCACCTCCAAGCTTGCTAATGTGGCTGTTGTAAGGATTCAACTCCTTTCAGGTTATTTGAATGAGGGCCCCAGTTTTGTATTGGCTATTGCTTCCCTGTCATGTGGGCTCCTCTGCAGTGCAACTCTCAATATGGCAGCTGGCTTCATCAGAGTGAGCAAGTTAAAGGGAAGCAAGACTGAGGCAATAATCTTTGACAATCTCATCTCAGAAGTGACATCTTGTAAGTTTTTTCTAGAAGCAGGGGCTTGACTGTGGAGTAGTAGTAAAATGCTATGCCCTGTGAGGCAGATCTACATAAGTTTATGTGTTCATATCTGTGACCTCTTTGAGTGTGCTGGGCATGCTTGTGTCTAGCCGGCTGGAGCTGGTGGTGGATCATGGATCTGTGACCTTGAGTATGCTGGGGGTGCTATATCTCTGTCCATCTTTTGGTCTCTTGCTATCTCACTATGGAGTTAAATAAATAAACCTAAGGGGAAAAAAAGAAAAAGTAAGTAAGTTACTGAGTCTATATTCAGGAAGAGGGTATAAATACCAGGATTCAAGGATAACTGAAGACTATTTTAGTCTGTTATTGTGTTGCTAACAGAAATACTGGAGACAGGAATATTTTTAAACAAACGGGGGCTTATTGACTCACAATTCTAGTGGCTAGAAAGCCCAAAGGTGTAGTCCTGCCATTAGGTGGGCCTGCAATGTGGCTGACAGAAGCACAGAGAAGAGCAGGCATATGCAGAGAGTGCAAGTTGCAGGCAGTTCTCTTTTTTATAGCATCCAGCTCTTGCGAGAACTAACCCCTTCTCATGAAAGGTAGAACTCATTGGGTCTCTTGAGACACCATTAATTTAGTCATGAGAGTATTGCCTCTGTGGTGCAATCACCATGATCCAGTCATTGCCCACTAGGCATCACCATCTTTTGACATCAAGTTCCAAAACATAAAACTCTGGGGAACAAACCATTATCTAAACCATAACAGAAACCATCTTAGAAACTGCCTCCTACAAGGGACAACAGTAATATCTATCTTAAAGGATTATTGTGGGGAGAAAACATGACACTCTACATGAAAACAATTGCTTTGAATAGGCCAAAGCACTAAGTAAATATTATTTTTAATTATGAATCATCTGTTTTACAGAATATTAATGATAATATTTAATATTTCAGTCACAACAACTGTTTGTGGAGAAGAAAAAACATAGACTCTCAGAGCTACAAAGAATATCAGACACCAACTATTATTATAACCTTAATTTACAAATGGTGAAATGGTGCACTCAAAATCGTTCAGAGATTAGGGCCAGAGTTCTACACAGAGGCAGTGTCCAGCTTCTTATCTAGTGCTCGTTCCACTTCTCTACATTAGGTTAGGTAGGATATTGCAAAGAAAATAAAAACAGACACAGAATTTCTCAAGAGGGAGGCCTCTTCAGGGTACTCACTACTTTTCTTGTGTGATGATATTGGTTTGAATAATTCGAGGCTGCCAGGGATAGTGCCAGGGGTTGGGTTACTTCAAATTGAGAAGAGTATGATAGTTCAGTGGTTCTCAACTTTCATTGCACATCGGAACCACCAGTGAAGCTTTGGAAATTCAGAATTCATTGGTGTAGGTTACAGCCTGGGTATTGATTGGGAGCTTTAGAGTTTCTTTTTTTTTTTTTTTTTTTTTTTTTTTTTTTTTTTTGTGTGTGTGTGTGTGTGTGTGTGTGTGTGATTTGTATTTTTATTTCTGATAGAGTGCATGTATGCTCATATGAGAAAGAAAGAGAGATGCACCCTAGACAGGGTCTTATGACACTGCAATCCCTTCCCTCCAGTCCTCCAGCTCCTCAGGATCTTGGGCACATGTATCCATGTCTGGTGTGTTTCAGGATAATCAGGCTGGAGATTTGAACTAATCAGCCACATGGTTCCCAACATTGTAGTCCAGTATACTACCAATCATGCCCTCTAGGTTGGGTCCTATTGAGAGCTTTAGAATTTTTTCACTTGGTTCCCATATGCAGCCAAGTTGAAGGAACAGTGATATAATCTTCATTTTGATGAGGGAGTACCCACTCAACATACCAGTCAAGTCTTTATAAATGCAGAATTAGAACAGACTAAATCTGACCCATTACTTGTTGTTGTAAATAAAGTTTTATTGGAACACAGGTATGTTCATTCAGTTCCTAATGTCTATACTGCTTTGTGATGGCAGAGTTGAGTAGTTATAATTAAGACTGTATGACCCACAAAAATGTAAAATACACTGTTTGGATCTTAATAGAAAATAAAAAAGAGCCTATTCCTGAGTATTAATGTGGAACAGTTGAATTATGTAAGGACAGTTGTCTGGCCTTGGATAAAAACTTTGATAAAAGTGAAAGTAGAAACCAAGTCAAATCCTGAAAGGCAGTTGAGATCTGATGAGAAAGGAAGTGGGCTGCAATGGCATAGACACAGTTTGGGAGGATTGGGAGGAAGGTCAAGAGAAAAACCAAGAGAAACAGCAACATTTGAGGTGAGGGTAGGAAAAGATGATCAAATAGACAGAGGGAGCACCAAGAGAGGTGGCAGATGACCCAAGGAGGGTGGTGTCATGAAGCCAAGGGATGAGGGAGTTGAGGTAGTTGTGGCAATAGGGATGATGCTCAACAGGCCTTGTATAGTAGAGGTTAATAGGTGACAACCTGAGAAGAGGATGCTGGATTTGCCTTTGAGGGATCAGAGAGCCTTAAATATACAAAGATACACAATAAAAAATAAACAGAGCTCAGCTGTAGTGGTGTGCACTGCTAATATGCTGTGTTCTCCAGGTTGGGATTACATGGGAGGCAAGAGTTCGAGTCTTGGTCCAATCTAAAAACTGGGTGCAGTGGCATGAGCCTGTAATTCCGGCAACTTGCAGGACTGAGGCAGGATGATTACAAGCTCAAGGCTGGCTTGGGCAACAGAAAGATCTTGTCTGAAAGAGCCAGGCAGGGTGGTGTGCACCTGTAGTCCCAGCTGGAAGGTTGAAGGAGGAAGATCACAACACTGTGAAACCTAGTCTTACACATAAATTAAAAAAGACAGAGAGAAAGAACAAAAATGAAAGAAAAATAATAAAAATAAAAAGGAAAATTTAAGTGAGCATTTGAAATTTTTGCTACAGAAGCATAATAGCAATAGAAAAAATTTTAGGGGGTCAGTGGCATGGTGGTTAAGGCACTAGTCTCCCACATGGCTGACTATGGTTTGAGTCCCAGACCTGGAAGTTTGCTTTCTCATTCTCTTTCTCTCTCTCCTTCTCTCTCTCTCTCTCTCTCTCTCTCTCTCTCTCTCTCTCTCTGTCTCTCTCTCTCTCTCTCATGCATGCCCTGTATCAAATAAAAAAATGATAAATAAAATTGCCATAATGTAGAAAAAGCATTATAAATAGAAGAAATTAAAAACCTTATCTATTTGACTATACAAAATAAAACTGAAATAGAAACCTCATTGGATATTCAGAAAAGAACATGATTTTAATTTTGAAACAATTATTCTTTCACTTTGATTAAATCTCTTTATTTTGCCAGGGAGGAAGGAAGGGAGGGAGGGGTGTTTGTATTTTCAGATGCAATCAGCCCAATCAAAACTTTGTTCTCTTCTTGTTCTACCTCTTTGTCTGCCATCCTTCTCTAGGTCTACAGATACACACATACACCTAATTATACATATCACATCTGTAGATTTTCACAAAAATGATTTCATATTCTTAGTTTTCTCACATGGAAACAGGTCTCTGCATGACTAATCTAATTCTGTAGAAATCACTTGCTACAGAGCCAACTGACCAAACGCTGGTTGATTCAGGCACTCTCTCTCATATTTCCCACGTCCCCTCCCTTTCTCTTTCAATAGTTTTAATACTTGCTCAGAAACAGACTTGAGAAGTGACATTGGATGGAAAACTTGTTTTCTCCTTAAGCCGATGTTGGTCCCAGGAGTCCAGGCAGTTGGGCTGAGCCACAGGCCAGTGGGCCAACTAGGAGTTAGAAAAAGTGACTGAGGTCAGGGTGACTCTGGGCAAGCCCTCTGCTGGATGGCAGTTCAGAATTTCCAAAGCTCCAAAAGGACTACAGGCATGGATAGTTTAGTCAGATTTCCAAGAATGATAGAAGAGAGTGCTTATCATTGGGATTGCCTCAGAAAATCTACGATGCATGGCTGTGATTGTGTTGATAGTGAGGAGTAATGAGTTAAGTAGGTCTGCTTTCCCTGTGTGCATAAGTGGCTGTTTTCTTTGAGCATATCCTTTAGCTTTTACTAGTATTTCTCTTTATTGAACTCTTATATATGCCAAGCACTGTACTAGAGTTTACACATTTCAAAGTTCCTCTGTACCCTCCTTGCTTCTCTACAACCCAGGGTGGGGATGTGTTACTATCACTATTAACTGCGAGCAAATGGGAGTTTAGGGAATCAGGGCAGGGTCCAAGACCACGCATCTGTCAAGGAGGTGATGCAGGTGTTCTGACTTTCAGTCTTATGTGTTCCTTGTTAAATCAGAAAGTCCGTCTTCTAAGTCTTAATACTTTCACAGCTTTGAGACCCAGGAGGGCCAAGTGACTTTCTCAAGGCCACACAACCAATGGGCAAAACAGTAAACACTTTGACTCATGTCCAAGGGGAAGTGTGGGTTGTTGGCTGTAAATTACACCTCAGGTGAATCACTTCTCAACATCCAGATCCTTGGTGTGAGAGGATTAGACCTGAAAGACACAGTGTCTATATGGCCGATAGGGGCACCCAGGGCTACCTCTGATCACATTGGTTTCTGCTAAGAGGGCAGAGAATGCTTCGATCATGATTGTGGTATGGACCGTCTGTTTCCTTCTGGATAGGGTTGCTGAGTTTATCCCAGTTCCTGGTGTCTTTTGGGGTTGGCTGGGTAGGAAAAAGTCAGGCAGAGAGAGGAATTACATGTTCCTTCACCATTTACACTGGGTAAGGTCCATCCTATGCATGATATATTATTTCCTTTCTTACATCCTTACAAAACTACCACAAGGTCTGTATAAGCATCTAATTACAGATGAGGAAACGGGGGCTCAGCAGAGGTACAAGAGTTGGCAATGGTCAGCAGTGGATGATAGAACTTTAATTTGATTCCCAAGGAAAGATGTGGCATGGATGGGGTTCAGGTTGGTTCTGAACAATAAAAACTATGAGGAGAACATTTCTTCCCTGCCTCTTTCCACTACCACCCTATTTGTCTCCAGGGATTCTGCATCTGGTGGTACAGTTCAAACACTATACAAAGACTCCTGACCAAGGAGACGACAGGGGGCTCTGTGAATCCTGGTGCCAGGCTGAATCTACTAGGAAGAAGAAACAACTTCTGTTACTATGTCAGATCAAAGAGCATACCTTTTTCCAGTTTGCAAGAAGGCATAGATAGATGGGCAGTGGCCCATCTGAAGTTGATCTTTCCTGCATCCATGTCCTATTGAGGACCCCCAGCTGGCTGTTCCTGGCTTCTCATTCAGACTTTACTTCCCATAAAATGACTTATTATGAACTAAGCCCATCCTGGATGATCCATTTCCCAGAACAGAGGAGGTGCAGCAATGCAGTTGGAGCTAGAGCTGCTTAAGAGGGGCTTCCTATATGCGGAAAGCAAACATGACGTCTGCTCTTCATTGCGAAGGTTACTCACTGTTGTGCTTATAATTCCCTCCCTTCAATTAAAAGCCTTTCTAAGTTTTTCATGGTAGTCTAGTATCAGTACTATTTTGACATCTAGTATTGAGGTAAAATGATGGCAATCTGAATACAATGACAAGAAGTGAGCAATAAAGCAATTTAGGGGAGGTGGATATTAGCAGATCTCTCATCCTACAAATGGTAGCCCACACATGGTGACATTCCCAAATCCTTGATATCATATTGATACCATATATCAATCCTTGGAAATGGAACTTTAGAGATGATAGCATTCCCATCCCCAGGAATACTTGGAAAAATTGTGGATTTTATGTTATTCAGATGTTCACAAGTAGACCTAAAGACTTTTTTTTTTTTGGAGACGTTTTCACTATAGGACGCGTGCGCTTGCCAGACAGACAGAGACATAGAGACAGAAAGCAAGAAATCACCCCCCAGGGGGGATGGTCACGCTGCAATCCCTTCTCCTCCATTCTCCTCTCGGGATCTTGGGCACGCATGCACATGCGCCCGGCATGAGTTTTAAGCCACCGGGTCCGGGATGCGAACCGCGGTCGACTACGTGGGAGTCCAGCGACATAGCCATTACGCTAACTGCTGGTTCCCACAAGTAGACCTAAAGACTTAAAGATGTTGGGTTAAATGAGAATTAGATACGGTAAGAAATGTAAAATGCCTAATGTATAGTAGAGACTCAAGGCATGATGATTGCCTTTCCTGTAGGCAGTTGTTTGCATCGTGAGTCAGTTTCCAACTCTTTCTCCTTTCCTTTTCATTTTCTTTAAGTAATAAAGATGGTAATTATTTTGGAAGCTGTGGCAGGTAGAAAAATACTCCCTACTCTTAGGTATCTATGTCTTAATTTTTGAAACTTGTAAATATACTATGTTACATGACAAAAGTCAAGGGTCTTCAGATGAGAAGTTTATATTGAATTACTTGGGTGGGTCCAGTCTAATCACATAACTATTTTTAAGGGGAGGCAGGAGAGTCAGTCGGAGAAGGAAATGTGATGATGGAATCAAGTTGGAGTAACGTGAATGCCGATGTTGAAGATGGAGAAAAGGGGCCATGAGCCAAGGGATGCAGGCAAGCCTAGAAGCTGAAAAAAACAAGGAATGAATTTCTCCCAGAGCCTCTAGCAGGAATGCAGTCCTGCAAACAACTTGGGTTTAGATTTCTGACCTCCAGAACAGGAAGATTGCAAATCAGTTGTATTATAACCCACTGCATTTGTGGTAAATTGTGATAGTAACAAGAGGAAATAAAAATAGATGGGATTCAGCTTCAATAATCTTTCCCATTAGCCATACCCTAGTTGTTTCCAAGGAGAAAATTATCCCTACTGGCTCTACCATTGGTCAAGTTCCAATTCTCTTTTATCCTCATCTTCCTGGTTGTCTCTTCTACAGCCCTGGTTAGAGGATCTCTGACCCCTAGCCTCACATTCAGACCAGAGGAGACTCCCCAAGTACAGACCATATATCAACCTACTACCCTCTGTTTTGGCCCAAGGTCTAGGATTTTTTGGTCTAGAGAATTCCTCTTCAAATGGCTGATGGGAAAAGTTGTTCTTCATCCTGGAAGTCAGTGTCTGAGCCTGGCCCACACTCTTTCGACCTATTTTTCTTTCTCTGTCTTCTTCCAATGCACCACTCCATCTTTTCACTCTCAGCAGGTCCAATGAGATCCCCTCACTTTCTTTAAATACTCCAATGGCTTTCTTGGCCCATTGATCAAACCAAGATGCCTCCAAGGTGTTTAAAGATCTGCCGATCAGCCTCAAACTACCACTTTGTCACTGAACATATGGCTGTTGCATGGGTCAATTTCTTCACTGTGCCATGAAAATATCTTGTGTTCTTAGGCCTCATTGTCTTCTCTGCTGGAATGTGCTTTTCCCCCACTTACAGCAAAAGTTTGCTCATCATGTATGATTTGGGAGCTGCTCAGTGTCTGAATGCCCTTGTTATGTTTGGAGAATCTGCTCAGTGTCTGAATGCACTTGTTATGTTTGGAGAATCTGCTCAGTGTCTGAATGCCCTTGTTATGCTTGGAGAATTTTTTTATTGTTTCCCTCATGAGCTTGGTAGAAAGCAGTGCTCTTGCCCTCTATGGAAGCTGAAGAGGTCAGCTACTCATGCACCCAGCATCCTTTACTGACCCTTGAACTACCTTTGACCATTAGATAAACATGGACTAGGCTGTGATTTGGAGCTAATGACACAAAGAAGCAGAGAGATGAACAAGCCTCTTCAGTGGTGGTGGTGGCTGCAACAGCCATTTCTTCTGTGGCAACAGGGGCAATGGGCCTGTGTAGCATCTGGGGTTCAGGCCGGTGGTGTCTTCAGTGCACCAAACTGTTTGGGCATCGGTCTAAATCCATTGGATGATTTTAGCTCATGATTTTACCTCTAGAAAAAATAAAAAAGACTGTTAGTTTACAGAGGGCAGGGCCTTAAAGATCTCTGGAGTTGGTGAGAGTGATGATTTGACTGTCTCTCCAAAATTCATGTGTTAAGATTGGGTTGTAAAAGGATTTAAGAGGGTGAAAACTTAATTGACTGTGGTGTTGATGGATGGAACCTTTGGGAAGAAAGAACTGGAGGGAGAAGGAATAAGACAGAGGCACAGAGAACACAGACACCTGTGCTCCTGGTCTCTTCTCATGTGTCACCCTTGGGACTCAACCAACAAGAAAACCCTCACCAGATGCAGCCCATGGACCTTGGATATCCAAACAGTGACCTAAAAAAACTATTCTATTTTCTTTTTTTTTGGGGGGGAGAGGTTTTTGCTATAGGGCGTGTGCACTCGCCAGAAGGACAGAGAGAGACAGAGAGACAGAAAGCGAGAAACCACCCCCTATGGCGGTTGGCCACTCCACAATCCCTTCTCCTCTATTGTCCTCTCGGGATCTTGGGCACATATACACACGCACCCGGCATGAGTTTAAACCACTGGGTCCAGGACTCAAATTGCAGTTGACTACATGGGAGTCCAGCGACATAGCCATTATGCCATCTGCTGGTCCCTCTATTTTTTTTTTTTAAGAGAGGTTTTTGCTATAGGGCATATGGGCTCACCAGAGAGACAAAAAGAGACAGAAAGCAAGAAATCACCTCCTAGGAGGGATGACCACATTGCAATCCCTTCTCCTCCCTCCTCTCAGGATCTTGGGTACGCACACATATGCGCCTGGTGTGAGTTTTAAGCTGCTGGGTCTGGGACTTGAACTGAGATAGATTATATGGGAGTCCAGTGATGTAACCATTATATCTTCTGTGTGTCCCAAGAAACTATTCTAACAAGCTACCAAGTTTTGGGTATTTTTCTGTTATTGGCAGCAGACTGGACTAGAAGAATAGCTTTGGATAAAAGGAAAGAAAGACTTTTGGGAGAGAAAGAAAGGAAGTGTTCATTCACGTATGTGCTAGGTGCTTGTTGGGTGCTTTAACACACATTCTTCTTTAATCTCCACTCTAAGACTATGAAGTAGGTATGATGATCCCCACTTTATAGAAGAGAAAATGAAAGTTCTGAAAGTTTAAGTGCCTTTTGATAGAGTACACATCCTAGGATATGGCAGAACTGGGGTTTAAAACCAGATGCATCTAACTCAAGAATCTCCTTCAAATGAAGATTTTAGTAGCACATTTTGCAATCAAGAGGATATCTATTTATTCATACATTTATTCATTTGACCTGTTAGAATTCTTACTATGTGTAGGACATTGTGCAAAGGAGTGAGAACAGTGCAAAGACTAAAACAGACCTGGTTACTAACCTCATAAAATCTAGTTTAGATCACTAGTCTTGCTCTAAGAAGCTGTGAATTTATTGCTCAGTCATCCACCCATCCTTTTATCCACATACTCATTCAATTGACTCACGCATTCATGTAATGATTTTTCACATGCTCAATCCTATACTCATTTCATCATTTTGTTAATCTTTTCTCTTATTCATTCATTCACTTAAAAATCTATCCTTTTATGCACTCATTTATTCATTTTGATTCATTTTCCTGTTCACTCACTTCATAGATCCATTTAATCACATGCTAATTAATTTACTCATTCTTTCACTCTTGTATCCATTCATTTCTTTCAACTATTTAGTCATCAAACATTTATTGAACCTGGCAGTATTCCAGGGAACCCAGACATAGTAATCTATGAGTTCCATAAGAGGACTGTTGCTGTCTTTGTCTTCTTTGATGAAAGCACTGAAGAAAAATCCTCCATAGAGCCAGAGTAGGAGTCTCCAAAGAGCTGTGGCGGGCAAGGGCAAGCATTGCAGCCTGCCATTACTATTTCCTAATCTAGGGAGTCTCTCAGACTAGGCAACACATCTGCCCACAAGATGTCACCTGTTATCATCTTGTAAGAAGCGATGGTCTGGGAGAAGCTGCCAGCTCTGAGTATTCTCTGTCTTTCCTCCCTTCTCCGTCAGAGAAGATTCCCCTGCAGCTATTGGTCTTCCCTGGCTCTGGGCAGGGGCTGGCAGTGACTTGTTTTGTTGAGGCAACACCCAGGAAGATATGAAGCCTGTTCTGTAGGGTTTATCTTAAGCTTGTGAGGCAACAGGAGACAGAAGCCATGAGAGGAGAAGCTTGGCAATCTCATTACAACTGATGTTTTGGTACTTATCTGAGGATGGAGGTGGGGGTGATGGGTGGGAAAGGGTTTGTATTGCAGCAAAATAATTTTGATGAGACACCTGTAAGAACTTTTCAACATTTGATGCTGTAAGAACAAAGGGAGATAGTGCAATTGTCTTTTATCCTGAGTCCATGGTACAGTACTTAATATGTATGCGTGTTCAATAATGCTTATTGAACACATAGGACTAGGAGTTTGGAGACTTGGGTCAAAAGTATTACTCTATTATTAATTCTCCATTGAGACCATTTTTTTTTTCTATATAAGGTGGTCTTCAAAAAATTCATAGAAAATGGAGTTAAAGTAAGAATTACGATTGTTGCCAAGAAATGTGAAATCCATGCATAGTTTTTTCATAACATGTATTTTATACAAACCTTTTGAAGATCCCCTTGTATTTCACTCTTTGAGCTTTTATGTCTTTATCAGCATCATAGAGTTGTGATGAGGATTAAGTAAAACAATGCACATAAGTGACTAGTTCAGCCAGTGCCTGTCACATAGTACCTGCTCAAGAACTGCCTGTGGCAGATAAAGTCTAAAAATCTTGTACCCCATTGTAATTTACTAAAAATACCTGTAACAAATTATTAATGTGATTTAACTTACAGGAGCACAGGATGTTTACTCATGTTGTTAGGCAGACAGTAGGCTTCGGAATAGGACAGACTTGGACTGTATTTAGAGTGGCATGTGGGAAGGAAGAAGGGGAAATGAACTGAAAGAGTTGATGAAGAAATGGGAGGGCACTTAACTTCCTTTTGGCCCAGTGATAGGAGGGATTTGCAAGAAAAGAAACAGCTATCCAAGGACTTTAAACAAGGGAAATATATGCTCAGATTTTTCTCTTGGCAAAGAGCATGCTGGCTGTTAAATCAGAAGTGGGTGCATGGGGTTCAGGCTGGAGACCCTTGAGGTCCAGGTGAAATGGCTAGAGCAAGGTACTACGTCAAAGGGGAGTTTAGGTGTCCTGGGTCCTAGCTGCCTTAGCTCTCTGTGGAAGGCAGGTAGAGAAGGTAGGGGCAAGATGGTTAGAAATGGGTCTAGGCACTGTCCTACAATGCTCTGACCAGAGTAGCTCTGCACTCCTTATGAAGAGGAATTTGGTACTCTACATCCAAGACTTTACTTGTTTCTGTTCTCTTTGTTATTGTTTTGTAATATTTATTGTAATTTGTGATTTATATATAATCATCGACCATCTCACTGAAAGCTACTTCAAGGGGATATCTAAACTATGGACAAAGGTTTTCTTCAGTAAGGAATTCTTTATGGAATACTTATGATGTGCTGAGCCCTGAAGGTACATCAGGGAATGTTAAGAGAAGCACAGCTGGGACAGTTGCTGAAGGAATTCTGAAGTCTAGTTATTCAATCAAAAATAATATTTTCTGAGCATCCGTTATGTGTCTGGCATCATTCAGTTCTCTGGGTTTGTAACACAGACTAAGATAGCCTTCTCAGAGCTCAGAACTGGGACTGGTAGAGGTTAGCAGGGCAGCAAAGTTTGAGTGTGTATGCTAATGTAGCAGGCTTCCCTGGTCCCTACCTTAAGCCTGGTTCTTCTCTTATATTCTGTTCCCTACCTCTCATACTTATACAGATAGGGAACTCACCTTCCCTTCCCAATTTTCACTAAAAGTCATTACACAAGGTTTTGGTCTCTATAGAAAACTTTACAAAGGCTTAGGAAGATGCAGGGAGTTGTATGATGAGAAGGCAAATGCATTAATTTATCATTAGTTCACCATTGATGCTCTTCGAGATTCTTTGACTGTCCAACCAGTGGCTTGGCCACCATCTTTCCTCACATCTGCATGTCTACTTCCTTAACCACCTTCTGTAATGACAGAAGAGGTTACAGCAAATTTCAATTATGAATAGTATTTCCCCCTCTTGGTCATTTTTATAACCATCTGTACAAAATTCATTATTCTTGCCATGTTGTAAGCTCCTTCAATCAACCGAGTTCAAGGCCTAATGCGTAATGGACATTTAAAAAATATAAGTGTACTTCAGAAAATTCATGAAAAAAAAGGAATTAGAATGTAATTTATTTTGGAGCAAAAAAATTAGAAATCTATGCATAATTCTTTTTATAATATGCATTTTGACGAACTTTTTGAAGACTTCCCCTCATAATTGTTCATTGAATTAACAAGCAGATGAACGAGACCTTCAGATCACTTCTATCACAAGGGAAATGCACTACTTATATCTTTGAGAGAAAATAAAGTAGGCTAACTTTTAAAATATGGGATTCTAAATTATAGAATAATTCGACACTTTTCCCTTTTGTATCTTCTACCTAGAACAGAAAAGTGATAAACACAATGGGTTTTACTGTCAGATGCTGTGGATTTAAATCTTGGTCCTTGCATTATGTAGCTTCGGGCCAAGCATTTATCTCTTATAAGCCTCAATTCTCTTATTTGTCTAATGGGCACATTAATAACATACAATGGAGTGGTTAAGTGTATACTTTAGAACTAGACTTTTTTTTTTTTTTTTTTTTGAGAGGTTTTTCGCTATAGGGCGTGTGTTCTCGCCAGACAGACAGAGAGAGACATAGAGACAGAAAGCGAGAAATCACCCCCCAGGGGGGATGGCCACGCCACAATCCCTTCTCCTCCATTCTCCTCTTGGGATCTTGGGCACGCACGCACAGGCGCCCAGCGTGAGTTCCAAGCCACCGGGTCCGGGACGTGAACCGCGGTCGACTATGTGGGAGTCCAGCGACATAGCCATTACGCTAACTGCTGGTTCCCTAGAACTAGACTTTTGATTTTAAATCCTAGTTTCACCACTTTCAGTGGTAATCTTGTACAAGTAAATTATTCTCACTATCTTTATTTGCAAAATGGAGATAATATTATTGTTTACCTTATAGGGCTACTGGGTGGACAATGAAAAACACTTAAACAGTGTCTGATGCTTCATAAGCATGATATATAAGGTTAGGTGGTATTATTGCCTACCCAAGATAACTCACATAAGGTGCATGTTTGGCACAGTTCCTGGGATGTTTTAACTATTTTAACCTGTTAATGTTCATGATTATTCCCTATTTATGCAAATTAAATACATATTTCCCCTTAACTATCCTCTCTGAAAGTGGGATATATCTCACAGTCACTTTTGGGAAGGAGGCATTATGATGTAGTTTTTCATTGACTGCAATCTTATATAATGTTGTCAATCCAAGAAAATTCCAAGACAGTAGTGGAATACTCTGAAGATGTGCTGCATTGCTTGTGATCATTTCTGGGCTCAGCAGGTAACATTGTGGGGAAAACCATACACATAGACAACTCTAAGTCAATAAATGATTCAGAAAAATTGGATTCTGAATGGGACCAAGTATTTAGAAAATCCCTAAGCAACTTTCCTCAGTATTTTTCTTCTTCCATGCAGTCTTCTTGGTGAGACTGATATACAGTAAAAAGCATTCTAAATAAATCTAAAGTTTCATTAAATATAAACTACACATTCTAGGCAGTCAAGATATGTCACATCATAACTTAGTAGTTAGCATCTTTTTCCTCAGAGTTCCGTAAAATAATGGTACGTCTTATGATTGCTTGCATCTTAGATGGATGAATTGCAGCACTGTGCATACCCACCTGGCATTCAGTGCTGCCTGAGAAGCCAGCCCACTGTAGCAAGTGCTGTGGAAGGTGGGAAGAGGAGTAATAGAGGTTGAGGGCCCTGCCTGGAGCTGGTCACAGATTCTTCCTGAATATAGGGTCTTGTTGAGGGCAATCAGGACCTCCATGGTCTCTCCTCAACAACCTGCTGCCAAACTGACCCGCTCTGATCTTTCATTGTAGGCCTGGCTTTGGCTCACCCTCAGCTTTCAGGCAAGTTGGTTTGCTTCACCTGAGCAAGTTGCAACTGCCTGGGCTGAGCCTCACCTTAGACTGTACAAGGGACAGTTCTGGGTTGGGCAGGCAAGTAGGTCTGATAAGGACGATGGGCAATTTTTGTTCAGCACCACCTTGTAGAGAATCTGGGCTTGCCCTCTAGGGCTCAGGGCATGGGTAAGGAAAATATGGGTGGGGACTTCCACCTAGTGAAAGTGATAGGCCTCCCCAGATATCACTGAGACTTGAAAGTAGGCATGTCCTACTGTTTCCCTGTGCCCAGGGGTTAGTCAAAATCAGGCAGTGACTCTTGCTCCTCAGCTTTTTAACATAAAATTCTCTAGGTATTGTCCTTGTATTTCCAAAGACTTTTGTGGGAAGAAGAGGTTTTGATTTTTTTTTGTTTTTTTTTATGGTGAGAAAGTGTGTATTTAGAATTAGCCAGCTGGACTTGGTTTAGATTATCTCAATTTTGTTGGCAATATCCAAAGCATCAGGAGCTTATCAGGAGCCAGTCGCACATATGCCTTCTTCCCTCCATCAGGACTGATTAGAGTGTTGACCTTGGCCATGTCAATATCATAGAGCTTCTTCACAGCCTGTGCGATCTGGTGCTTGTTGGCCTTGACATCCACAGTGAATGCAAGTGTGTTATTGTCTTCTATCTTCTTCATGGCAGACTTGGTGGTCGGGGGGAACTCGATGGCATAGAGGTCAAGCTTGCTTCTCCTGGGGGTGCTCTTTCAAGGATATTTGGGCTGCCTTTGTAGCCGAAGAGTCTTGGGCCTCTGGAAGGTGGGTGATATACAGATCTTCTACTTTTGGTGACTGTGGATGCCTTTCAGCACTGCCTTCTTGGCCTTCAAAGCCTTTGCTTTAGCTTCAGCTTTGGGAGGGGCAGGAGCTTCCTTCTTCACTTTGGCACCATCTTGGTGAAAAGCAAGAGGTTTTGATTGTTAAGAAGAGTAGATGATGATCACTTAGTTTGGTGTCTTGGGTACAGGTAGTGATGTGGATGCAAGAGAGGGAAGGGCCTTGCATGGAGTAAGAAGATGAAGGAAGTGGCTGATTGTAGCCAGTGTACACACTGCACATGGGAAGAGATTAGGAGCATCAACTCCTTTCTGCAGATGACTCTCAGGTGTGAATACATACATGCATGTTTTTACACTTGAATTCAGCTTATTCAAGTAAGAAACAAAAAACTTGAATTCACGATATGCTGTGAGTTTACCTCCCAGGAAAGAGATGGTTGATTTGATTTGGCCATTTCTAGTTTGAAAACAATTAAAAAGAAGAAAAAAGAATGAACTACCCCTCAAAGACAATTCCTTTCTGTTTCAACTATAAGATATTGGTACATTGCCATCATTGATTTATTTGTTGATTGGTGTTTTGATTGATTGCTCCACTGAGCAAATATTAAATATCTACCTGAGTCAGATGCTGCACCAAGAACAAGGGACATAGAACAATGAAATAGAGACTCTAGTGGTTTCCAGAAACTTCCAAGGTAATAAATAAGCAAATGCCTATGGCATGAAGCATTTTCTTGAGTCACTTGATCATCAAAACCTCCCTTTATGGGAACCAGCAGTTAGTGTAATGGCTATGTTGCTGGACTCCCACGTGGTCGACCGCGGTTCGCGTCCCGGACCCGGTGGCTTGAAACTCACGCCGGGCGCGTGTGCGTGTGTGCCCAAGATCCTGAGAGGAGAATGGAGGAGAAGGGATTGTAGTGTGACCATTCCCCCTGGGGGGTGATTTCTCGCTTTCTGTCTCTATGTCTCTCTCTGTCTGTCTGGCAAGTGCACGCACCCTATAGCGAAAACAAAAACAAAAACAAAAACAAAACAAACAAAAAAAAAACCCACCCTTTGAAGTAGGCATTGCTATCTATTTTATAGATAATGAAACGAGGACTCCACGACTTAAAGAAACAAGAGTGGAAAAAGGACTTTGGGAGTACAGAGGAGAGAGCAATGATTTCCACCAGGCAGTGGCAGTAGTTTGGAGCAGTTCTTGGGACTGGCACTGAGATGAAGGAAGAGCTGGCCCACAGCAGGTGGAGAGCAGGGGCAGCCAGCTCTGGTCTGAGGGGAACAGCTAGGGTGATGGTCAGAGGAGCTTTAGCTGCTCAGAGAGCAGCCAGCAAGGCTGTCAGCTAAGTCTTAGCTCCTGAGATCTTCCAATGGTTGAGTTTAATTTCATGAAAGCAGAACAACACCTCAGCGAGGCAAAAAGTAGTCTGCAAGCTGTGTTGCATGAAATTGCACAACTCTAATGAGCAGCTGAGTATGTGGGAATAGCTCAGTGCTGGAAACAGAATGGGCAAGTCTCCTCTGTCTCAAGAGTGTTTTTTTATTTCTTTTTCCACCTGAGTATATCAGCTCAACTGCATGGGCCCCAAGTCTGTGGAAACCTAGGTGGCTACAAAATGTGGCCAACTGTGGTTACGTGGTTCAACAGAAGCTGTGGCCTCTAATACTCATGCATTCATTTTGCAGATATTTACTGAATACTAACTATGTGCCAGATGCTTTACTAAGATAATTAAGACATGGTCTCTGCAATCCCAAACTCAGTCTAGTTGAAGGAATGGACCAGAAAAACAGTTGATTACTGTAGTAATAAAACTCAAACACCTGCTATATGCAGAGCATTGTTTTAAGTGCCTTTCATCATCGCTATAAAAATTGGTCATGTTATTATATTTATTTGATAGTGGAAGAGACAGGGGCACAGAGAGATGAAGCAACTTGCTCAAGGTCACCAAATTAGTAAGAGGCAAAGCCAAGATTTAAACACAGGCAGATTGACTCCAGAGCCCAAGCCTTTATAACCACTATGTTATTCCACCTCCTCTTACAACCAAGTAAATTACTTACCCAATGTAATATGACTGGAGGAAACAGAGGATGCTATAAAAACACACAAAAAAGTGGTCTTCAACTCATTTGGTGAAGAGGGAGACAAGGACTTCCTGGAGAAAATAAGACAATGTGGAATCCTGAAGCTTTGGGAAGATTATGAGGAACATTCTACACAGTGGAATGGAACCATTTAGAGTTGATAACAGAGGGCACAGACAATTTCAGGAACCGTGAGGATCCATGATGACTGGATGTCATGTGGAGGAAGAGTCCAGAGTGGGTGAGAAGATAGGCAGGTGTCTTGGCTTGGGAGGTGGCTCCCTCTGGTCACCTTATGAAAATACAGCTTGATGTTACTCTGGGTTCCCAAGAACTCCAGGGCCTATAAACATACTAGTCACATGTGGGCACACTCTGGGGGCTGACTGCCTTTGTATAAATAAACAACTCCTTACATAAATCTCTGCACTTTGAGTGACAAAGATACCTACTGAGGTCATTCCCTTAGGGTGACTTGGGAAACCAGGGGTGCAGTGACTTAGTCTTTCTGAATTTCAGTTTCGTCATTTGTAAAATAGGATTTTGTAATAAGGCCTCATGCACAGCAGAGATGGAGCCTCATAGGATGTTTGTTGGGTACTCACATTTCCTTTATCTTAGTGACAGATTTCCATATGACGGGGCCTTGACTAAACAAATAAGGAGCTTTGTGGGAGACTTTAGAGCAATGGATTTGAATGGGGTTTTTGAAAACCTTGACTATGCAGAAATATGTTAGTAAAAACAACATGATAATTGCAATGATGTCACCATCCTTTCCCAGGGACATTATCCAATTGTTATCAAGGTAACATGCCTTAAGATATGAGTTCAGATTTGGAGTATCAGCCATGAGGACCTACCAATCACAGTGGGTACTTCTTATAGTCAGGACTGGCTCAATAACTATCATCTGCTTCTTATCTTGCATGGCCAGCTTCTTTCAATACCTCTGGTGCCTTCAAGGCCCATCCATCTGGTTACCAAGTCATTCTTTTTTAATTATAATTTTGTCTCACTCTCTATCTCTTTTTAATATATCTCTTTTTTATGAGAGTGAGAGACAGAGAGAGAGAGACAAAGAGAGAAAAAAGGCAAATCCCTTAACAGGGCCCCACACCACCATCCATCCCTAGCCTTCCCAGCCAATCAGGCCCATGAGTGCATACCTAGCATTTATAGGTGATCAGAGAACCAAACCACAACCTTCCATTTGAGTCCAGTATCTCTTCAGCATCTCATCTCTTTGCTACTGATGGTCCTCAAGTCATCTTTTGTAGCCATCGAGGACTAGCACACCGTACAGATGTTGTGAATATAAGAACAAGCACTTCTGCTTGCTCTAGTGATAGTCAAAGGCAATAGCTTGAGGCATTGGCAGCCCTCTTGTGAAGAACACGGTGGGTAATCCCATATTTGCTATATTGATACAGTTGTAAGGGAAACTAAATTTTGCATCATTCTTATAAAAATGAAGTTACAGGGGCATAGAACATATGTACATCATACATCCATCTCTATTCTTGAAAATATTTGTCTATCGTTTCATTTATTGTTTGTTTCACATATGTACATATTAATATACATATATACATATAAAAATCTCAAAATGTGTCTTTTTGTTTGCTCATGCTCTTAACATGTAGATTTAAATTTAGTAAGTAAGAATTCAGTGCTTAGTAATAAACACCACTTGCATATTGTTTTCTGAAAAGAAAAAAAAAAAAGGAAAAGAGCTATCTAAACTCTCAGGAGCTTTCTTTTCCATGATTTCTTTGTACTCATTGAAAAGAATTATTTCTTAACTATGAAACCTTCAATGATTATTATTATTATTTTTTGCTATAGGGCGCCTGTGCTGGCCAGACAGACAGAGAGAGACAGAGAGAGAGAAAGCAAGAAATCACCCCCCAGAAGTGATGGCCACACCACAATCCCTTCTCCTCCATTCTCCTCTCGGGATTTTGGGCACGCACGCACACGCGCCCGGCATGAGTTTAAGCCACCGGGTCTAGGAGTCCAGCGACATAGCCATTACGCTAACTGCTGGTCCCAATGATTATTTTTTGGCATGAGTCTTCTACTTTGTCTTAAGTAGTTTTGTTTATCATTTTACTCAGATGATAAATAATAAAGAAAGAAAAAAGTAGTGAAAAGAATTTCATTTCAAAGTTCTCTGAACGAATTCCTGAAATTCTTAATATGAGATTCATTTTAAAAATAGATAAACTCAAAGTCAGAAATTAAACTCAGTGCTTTACTCCATTTACTAGACACTTGATCTGTTAAGAATGATTTCATACCATCGTCCATGTTCCATAATATTTGAAAGGGCATTTAATGTAAATGAACATGAAAGCAAAGTTGGCCCTCAGCAGGTGGAGCCATCATAATCAATAGCTCCCATTTTCAACAAACAAGATACTTCCTGGGTGCTGCGTCTTCACTCTGTGCAGAAATGTTTTGAAAAATCCTCAGCTTTTTCTTTAACGCATGAACCAAAAGTATGAACTTTTTGGAGTTGTTTTATTTCTTCACTTACAAACTCAAATGTATTACAAGTGACTCCTCAACCTGGATGAACCAAGTGCGTATGAACCTCTTAATGGTCTTTGTCAGCTTTGCTGCAAGTCCATTAAACTTTCTGCTCCTGTTAGCAACACTGACAGTCCTGGCCAAGAATTTTATTCCATTCAGTTCCATGCTGCAGGTCTGCTTGTACAATCACGTGCCAATTGGTTCCAACTTTCTCTTCAACCTCGATGATACCCTTCAGTTTTTCTTTGCTTATGCTGGGCTTTGAGGGTCCTCTTGGATCTTTGTGCACAAGCTGACAAGTGGTCTTTCATGCACTGTCAGTTGGCTCATCATATATTGTTGACTAAGCTAAGAAAACACTGATCTCATTCTTTTTTTAGAGATTTTTGCTACAGGG
The DNA here is from genome assembly GCA_026018925.1 of Tupaia tana. Classification (NCBI taxonomy): domain Eukaryota; kingdom Metazoa; phylum Chordata; class Mammalia; order Scandentia; family Tupaiidae; genus Tupaia; species Tupaia tana. Next base: position 78,123,381 of record JAKSZU010000008.1, read on the forward strand.
CACGTGCACGCGCCAGAGAGACAGAAAGCGAGAAATCACCCCAGGGGGGATGGCCACGCTGCAATCCCTTCTCCTCCATTCTTCTCTTGGGATTTGGGGCAAACACGCACATACGCCCGGCAGGAGTTTAGGCCACCGGTCTGGGACTCGAACCACAGTCGACTACATAGGAGTTCAGCAACATAGCCATTACGCTAACTGCTGGTCCCTGATCTCATTCTTTTTTCTTTTTTTTTTGGAGAGGTTTTTGCTATAGGGTGCGTGCGCTCGCCAGACAGAGAGAGACAGAGAGATAGAAAGCAGGAAATCACCCCCCAGGGGGGATGGCCACGCCGCAATCCCTTCTCCTCCATTCTCCTCTCGGGATCTTGGGCACGCACGCATATGCGCCCGGTGTGAGTTTAAGCCGCCGGGTCCGGGACTCGAACTGCGGTCGACTACGTGGGAGTCCAGTGACATAGCCATTACGTTAACTGCTGGTCCCCTGATCTCATTCTTAACACCTAAGACATTCCATTCTTCATTGTTCTTTCAAAAATTTCATGTTTAAGTTATGTATACTTTTTTTTTTTTGGATATGTTTTTACTATAGAGCGTGTGCATTCACCAGAAAGACAGAGAAAGTGAGACAGAAAGTGAGAAATCACCCCCCAGGGGATGGCCATGCCACAATCCCTTCTCCTTCATTCTCCTCGTGGGATCTTGGGCACGCACGCACACGTGACAGTGTGAGTTTAAGCCACTGGGTCCGGGACTCAAACTGTGGTTGACGACATGGGAGTACAGCTGGGTGAGGGTTTGAAGCTGTCGGAGTCTGGGAAGCCCAGGGCTACCTCCAAGCAGGTTTTGGAGTAGGAGCAATGAGCTCCAAGTGTCCCTTCTGGAGCCACTCAGGCTGGGGTTGCTGACTCTGGACACAGCATGGAAAGTTCATTGTGGCCCAGGCTTTGCACCCAGGGATCAGGGCACAGTGCTCCTGGAGTCCCTTCCTGTCTCCAGAGGCATCTTTATGGGCTCTTATTCACTGCTGGCAAAATGAGCTTCATTATTTGCAGGGCTTAGTGCAGAATATAAACATGAGGCTCCTTGTTAAAAGTTAATTAAGGGGGACCAGCAGTTAGTGTAATGGCTATGTCGCTAGACTCCCATGTAGTCGACTGCAGTTTGAGTCCTGGACCCAGTGGCTTAAACTCATGCCGGGTGTGTGTGCGTGCATGCCCAAGATCCCGAGAGAAGAATGGAGGAGAAGGGATTGTGGCGTGGCCATCTCCCCTGGGGGGTGATTTCTCACTTTCTGTCTCTCTGTCTTTCTCTGTCTTTTTGGCGAGCGCACACACCCTATAGCAAAAACCTCTCAAAAAGAAAAGTTAATTAAGGAATTTAAGATGGAGACAGAAAACAGTTAAACCTAGTGGGGGGCTTTTCTGGGCCCAGGCCCTGTGTAGCTGACCAGGCTGTGAACCCTTGAAGCCAGGCTTTTACTTGGCCATGCCTGTCTTTTTCTGGGCATCTGAATAAACTCTGAAAACCTTGGTCTACTGTCTGTGTTTTCTGGTTCACACGCCATACACCTGGGCATTTGGAAACACTCTTTTAAAGTATTCTTATCTAAACCATGAAGCTGCATTGGGAGACATTGACAAGACCAGTACTCTCTTCAGAAATTCCCTGTCTGCAGAGAGGGACAAACACACACAAATACACAATAACTGATGAATTACTTACTCCATTCGTTTAGTTAGTGAACAGTTACTACTGCCTAGCAGGTATCAGGCCCTCTGCTGGGCACCAGAGATCCAGAATTGAATCAAATACTGTTGAAAGCACAGAATTTGAGGGTGAGCCGTTGGAATGGGAATTTTAGTTCTATCACTTACTGGCTGTGTGACCTTGGACAAATTGCTCACCTTCTCTGAGTCCCGCGTTCCTTATCTATAAGATGAGCATGATAATATATTGTCTTAAGAGGCTGCTGTGAGTATAAACTGGTTACTCCTCATACTGAATGGCCTAATAGGAGTTTTTAGAACAGCACCTGGCTTATAGGGCAAGCTATTTAAGTAGTTATTTTCTCAAGGAATTATAAATCTATAGGGCCGGCCCCATAGCCTAGTGGTTAAGGGAGTTGAATCTCACATGGCCAACTGTCTGGTTGAAATCTCTGCCCTCGGGGCCTAAGAAACATACTTGGGTGTATTTGCATGCGTGCCTCAAATTCCAACAGGATGGAGAAACAGAGGAGAAGGGATTGCATTGTGACCAAGCCCCAAGCTTTCTCCCTCTTTCTCTCTCCATCTTCTGTCTCTTTCTGGCGATCACACAAGATCTTATGACTAAAAGGAGTCTATTGGCAGAGAAAGACATGTTCACACAAAATATACACAATCAACAATATTTTTTTTTGAGAGGCTTTTGCTATAAGGTGCGTGCGCTCGCCTGAAAGACAGAGAGAGACAGAGAGACAGAAAACGAGAAATCACCCCCCAGGGGAGATGGCCACGCTGCAGTCTCTTCTCCTCCATTCTCCTCTCGGGATCTTGGGCAGGCACGCACACGCGCCCGTAGTGAGTTTAAGCCACTGGGTCTGGGACTTGAACCACGGTCGACTACATAGGAGTCCAGCAACATAGCCATTATGCCAACTGCTGGTCCCAATCAACAATGTACTTAACCAATAGTTAATAATACCTATTTTGTCCCAGGCTTTGAGTGTGGCACTAGTGAACTTAAAAAAGAGGGAGATATCTCTGCTGCCTCCCTGCCTTTCTCAGCTTCCAGAGCTCTGGGTGTGTGGCAGCCCCACCAGACTGTGATATGTTAAGAACACCATTTCAAAATACATGATTATTTCTCTATTTTATGCTCTGAAAAATGAGCTGGGGTGAGCAGATGTTTAGAGGAGTTTCCACGCTACCGGGAGCGTGCTGAGTGCTGAGTGCACTGGCGGGGAGGGGGTGGGACGAGTGGGGGGCAGGACCTTGCTGTCATGTGTGGCAGACACTGCCTTTGGCCTCTGGCAGCATGCATGGCAAGACCGAGCAATGTAGAGCCCATATTTGGCCAGGGGAGAAGTTCACTTCACTACACACCCTCTGACTCACCCTCCCAGCTCAGCAGCGCTGGGCTTGAGCTCACAGCCCTCTGACTCAGGCACCCGTGGGGCGTCCTCATCAGGAGGCTGGGGAGAAGGCGATCCTCACGCCCCTTAGCTGGCCTCCCCCTCTTCCTCAGCCTCTGCTCTCTTTCCTGTGTCCCCCACCTGTCCTGGAATCCCTTTCCATGGGGCCACCCACCCACACCCAGAAACAGATTCTGCAAGGGCTGTCTTCTTCTTGGGGAATTTCTCCCTTGCCTGTCCTCGCACAGTGAGCCAGGAGATGCTTTTTGGTGGAAAATAATAGAGATCTGAGTACTCTTCACAGATCTGTGTGACCTTGGGCTTCACTGCTCTCTCTGGGCCTATAAACTAGGCTGAGGAGAGCATTTGCTAAAGAGGAGCTGTCCTCTGGCCCCTTGCCTCTCAGTGTGTGGTCCCTGGAAATGCATGGCATTGGCATTCCCTTGGAGCTTGTTGGAAGTGCAGAATCTTGGGCCTCACCCCAGTCTGACCCTCTGAATCAGAATGGGCACTCTGCCAACGTCTGCGGATGATTCATGTGCAGTCGAAGCTCGAGGAGTGCGGCAAGCTTGGCTGCATGTTAGAATCTGGGACGTTAAAACATTCTGATGTTTGAGACCCACTCCCAGCGATTCTGATTTCACTGAGCCGAAGTGTGTCCTGGGTACCTTTGATGCTCCCCAGGTGATTCAAAGGTGCAGACAAGGTGGAGAAGCTTTGCTCTAGTGAGTCAGGATGATGCTAATAAGCTGGCTCCTGCCTGCGACGTACACAAGTCCAGTTCAGAAATGAGCACATGCGAACACCTGGGGACTGCAGAGGATGGCAGAAGACCTTTGCCAGGACAACAGGGACCAGTGACTAGGCAGCCACAGCCGGTTGTCACCATTCCTGAATACATGCACACCCAGGGGGCCAGATCTCGCAAATGTCCTAGATAGGCTCCAAATACAACTTTTAGCATGAGGTCTTCTGATTTTTAAATGTTGACTTTTAAATGTTAAATTAAAAAAAATGTTTCCATTTTATTTCAAAATACTGTGCGACTCAAACAGAATGGGCTAGATGTGGCCTAAGACCTGCTGGTTTGCAGCCTCTGTCTGGCTAGGACTATCTATTGTCCTGGTTTGCCTGAGCCTGAAAGTCCTGCCTCCTGGAAAGCCTCATCCCGCACAAACCAGGATACAGGTCTTGCTGCAGTGGTCCTGAGGCGGCTTATTGGATTAGGAGTATTGATTTCGGAACGACCTTTTTTAGCCCTGAATCCTGGCTCTGTCACTTATTTGCTGTGTTATCTGGGTCACCTCACTAGAGCTCTATATGCCTTACTTCTTCATTAGTAAAGTGGGGATAATAAGAGTACCTAACTTGTGAGTCACTGTGGGAATTCAATAACTTAACAAACATGAAGTGCTCAGAGCAGTGCCTGGCATTCAGCAACTGCTATGGGGATGTAGCCATTATTATTTGGTCTTAAAATCAGACAACTAAGCAGGAGAGATCGAATGCTCCATGTAACCTTATCTGACTTCACCAATTTGAAAAGGCTATCAGATGGGGGTGGGGGGGGGGGCGGCAGGTGGCATGGTGGTTAAGGGCGCTAGACTCCCACATGGCTGACTGCAGTTTGAGTCCCAGACCTGGTGTTTTACTTGCTCACTTTCTCTTTCTTTCTCTCATCCTGTCTCTGTCTGGTCAAATTAAAAATAATAAATAAAGTTAAATAAAATCATTCTAAAAAAAACTCAAAAAACAAACAAACAAAAAAACAAACTCCAGAATCAAATCAAATGGGACCAGCAGATAGTGTGGTGGTTAAGATGCTGGATTCCCACATGGCTGACCAAGGTTCAAGTCTCAGATCTGGCAGCTTGAAAATCACCCCAGGGGTGTGTGTGCATGCGTGCTTGCCCAAAATCCTGAGAGGAGACTGGAGGAGAACGGAGTGTCTGAGAGGTCTGGAAGCAGATTTGACCTTACAGGCCAGTGCTGCCACTAATGAGCTGTGTGACCTTGGGCAAGTCCCTTGACTTCTCTGTGCTTCATTACCTCAATTGCAAGGTGTGATAACTGCAAGTTCCTTTAGAACTGCTGTGAGGAAAAGTGAGGTGATGTGTGTACGGTAAGTGGGAGACGTGTTCTTGGTAGTGAGTTGATGTCACCTCTTCACAGTTCAGGAATGTCCAAAAGAAACCTTTCGAAAGGTGATGTTTTTAAAGAATGGATTCTTTGTAAAGAAATATAAATGTTTTGAGAAATTTAATCAGTCACTTACTATTACATTGGCATCATCTCATAAGGAAGTCCAACTTGTATTACGCCAGCATACGTTTTGGCTGTTCTTGTGGTCAGAAAGCTAGAGCTCTTCTAACATTCATTTAAGTGTATGTTACCTTTATCCAAAGTCAGTCCTCAATTTTGATATACTTGTCATGAGAAAAAATGTTTTTTTCCAAATATTAGTGGTTGGTGGTGAGTTTGCTGCAGGATCCTTACTCCTTACAGTTTTTTTTTTCCTTTTTTCATTTGTAAAATCAAATCACAATTGAATACTCTGTTTAGGAGCCACATGACTAATGTAATTTGTATCAGTTATCTGTTGTTGCATAACATGCCACAGACCACCTAATAGACAGTGGAATGCTTAGTCCATTGGGCAGTTCTCCAATCTAGGCTGGTCTTGGATGATCTTCACTGGGTTTGCTCATGTGTCTGCAGTTGCAGGGGAGCTGTCTGGTCTCTGATGGCCTCGCTCACATGTCTGGAGGTTGGCTGGTTGTTGTCTGGGTGGGAGTGGACTGCATGTCTCTCATCCTTCACTAAACTAGATTCTCAATGTATAAATGCTTCTCAAGCCCTGATATTGCCATGTTTGCCATTGGCAGAGACAAACCACAAGCTCTGAGGGAGTGTCAGGAGGGCACAACTCGAGAATGTGGCTACAGGGAGAGGTGAACATATTGGGGTGATGACTGAAGTCAGCCTACCACGTAATTTCTAATTAAAAAAAGACCAAATTATATAGTCAATTTCTGTATTTTCTCAGCAGCTGGCTAGAGACAAATGCTGAAAAATACAGCTGATCCTTCAACAATGTGGTAGTTTAGGGCACTGACACCCACACTGTTGTAAATGCACGTATACCGGGAGCATGTGCATGCGTGCCCAAGATTCGAGAGGAGAATGGAGGAGAAGGGATTGTGGCATGGCCATTCCCCCAGGGGGTGATTTCTCACTTTCTGTCTCTCTGTCTTTTTGGTGAGTGCGTGTGCCCTATAGCAAAAGCCTCTAAAAAAAAATCCACATATAATCTCCTCAAAAACTTTACTAATAGACTACTTTTGACTGGATGCCCTGCTGGTAACACAGATAATTAACAATTAACACTTATTTTGTATTTATATATTATATGCTGCATTCTTATTATGAAGTAAGGTAGAGAAAAGAAAATGCTATTAAGAAAACCATAAGGAAGAGAACATACATTTACAGTACTATATTTTCAATTATGTGTATTGGAAAAATATCTGTGTATAAGTGGATTCATGCTGTTCAAGGGTCAAGTGTATCCATAAATTGCCTGTGATGATGACATTAAATGATTAAAATATTTACTTTTTTGTTTTACATTTGAATTTTATTGCCCTTTTTCTGATTTTTAAGGAAATTAGGCTTCATGTAAAAAAGTTATTAGAGAAAAGTATGATTTAGGAAGGATGAATTCTTCTAAATTCTGCAATTCTGGAGATAACCTCTATTAGCAGTTTAGTATATTTCATTTCAGTTTCTTTTTCTATGCATATAATAGCAAATGCCACATACAATTTTCCTTTATAGAAATTAATTTATTCAATAATTACTTAGTCAATGCCACCTACATACTTGGGCTGCATATTGGTGAATAAAACAGCAAACTCTTTACTTGCTGAAATGCAATCATGATAAAAATGAGTATAAAAAGCAATTTGCCCCCTCCCTTATGTTTCTTAGAGATCAGTCCATGTGAGTAGAACTATCACTGTTGAAAGCTTAGTTTGTGGCAAACACCAGGATAAGGGTTTTATACACTTTGTCAAAATGACTCTTGGTAAAGATAAAGCTACCTTTTCTTTATAGTGGTTGTGCAGTATTTCATTATAAGAGCGTTTTAAAACCCCAAGTGATCAAGGTGTGTGCTTGCTTATACTTATAACTACCCACCTTCCCATCCTGCTCTTTATGCCTGAAAAGCTCTTTCCTTTTTTTCTTTGTAATTAGCTTCTATTAAACCTTCAAAACCCACTGCAGAAAATGCTTCCTCCAGAAAGCCTTCTTTAATCTATGCTCTACATTAGGCATCATCTTCCATATTCCCCCACAGTGTCCAGACCTTTCTTCCATCGCGGCACTGATTTTTTCCTATTGTAAGCGTTCAAGTCAGCCATTGTCGGGCTCCCTGACTTGACAAGTTACTAGACGGCAGATCTCCATTTCAATTTCCTTTGCTAATATCCATATTCCTGGCATCTACTACCTGTGTAGAGCATAATTAACCCATATCCAATGTTCATTGAATGATTAGCAAATGAACTTGGTATCCATGGCACACAGTCTATTAAAGTGAATTAACAGAGATAATTTATAGATGAATAATTCTGTAAGTTAATTTTTTTTTTTTTTTTTTTTTTTTACTGCCAGAGGGAACATGATAGAAAGAGCAAGAGAGAAAGAAAGAATCACTCGGTGAGTCATGGTCGTGCAGCGATTCTTTACCCTCCATTTCTCCATCCTGCCGATATCCTGGGCACATACACACATGTGATTGGCGTATTTTCCCAGTTTCCAGGGCTGGAATTTGAACTGCAGTTGTCCCTGTGGAATCTAGTTTCTTATGCACAGGGCTCAATCACTGAACTACAAAGGCACCCCTTAATTATTATTGAAATAACCTATGAATAGGGTAAAATTTCAAAAGCAAAAGCTATACCAATAAAAAATACATTTTCCTATTTCAGATCCCCAATTCTACTTTCCAAAGATAGTTAATCATCAACAGTTTTTGTTATATATGTAACCCATATATTTACAATGTATATAATCTGTACATTTATAATCTGTACTTATATAATCTGTACATTTCCATGTACATAACCCATACACTTACAAAGAGTCTCATACAACATCCCAAAGAGTAGTCTACTAGAGCATTGTTCTGCACCTTGGCTTTCACGCATTTATCACGGATGTGTTTCCACATCAGTACAACTGGTCTACTTTCTAAAGTACCTACATGATATTCACTTGCAGGAATTGTGCCATTTTTTAGTTTAGCTGACTTTTATAAATAACATTTTCACATGTTTCTAACCTTCATTAATTATTATCGTTAACTTTGGCTCCAGGGAGCCCTTCAGTATGCTAATTTTGCTTTCATATTTAGTGTATCTGTGAGACAAATTCCTAGAGATGCAATCTCTCGCTTTTCTTAAATGACCTTAATACAAAGATCATAAAGAACGGAGCTAGAGAAAAGGGATTACACTGAGGGCTGACTCCTGAATTTTTACTTCACTTCTGTAGAAGGCACATCGCTTTCAGCCTCCAGTATCTGAACCCCTATTCCATAGTTTGGGTGGCATGTGACAGTGGGTGGGAACTACATTTGTTGCAAAAGACAGAGGGTCGATAACTCCTCCCTGCCTCTCCTCAATGCTGCTGTTGGACATTGGGGTTTAGGATCTGAAGGTGAGGCAGCAAAGGTCGGTGACAGAAGTCATTCTCAGGGAGATGGAGTGCTGAGTACTCTCCTCTCCAGCCAATTAGAACTGCCCTACTTCCCTGACCTCCCAGCTTCCTGCCTGTGCCCAGAACTGGGATCCTGTCTTCTCATGCAGGACAACTCCTATCCACCTCTCTTGACTTGAATATCACTTTCTTTTTTTTGAGAGGTTTTTGCTATAGGGCGCGTGCGCTTGCCAGACAGACAGAGAGAGACACAGAGACAGAAAGCGAGAAATTACCCCCCAGGGGGGATGGTCACGCCGCAATCCCTTCTCCTCCATTCTCCTCTCGGGATCTTGGGCACGCATGCACACGTGCCCGGCGTGAGTTTTAAGCCACCAGGTCCGAGACACGAACCGCGGTCGACTACGTGGGAGTCTAGCGACATAGCATTACACTAACTGCTGGTTCCCGAATATCACTTTCTTCAAGAAGACTTTCTACCTTCTCATTCAGAATCATCCACTCATAACTTTATGCATTCAACATTCAGGGTATTTGTTGTTATTTTTATTACAGAGATTTTAGCTATAGGATACATGCACTCACTGGAGACACAGAGAGAGACAAAGAGAGAGAAAGTGAGAAATTCCCTCAGGCCCAGGGAGAATGATCATGCCACAATCCTCCTCCTCCATTCTCCTCTTGGGATTTTGGGCACGTGCATACATGCCTGGCATGAGTTTCAAGCTACGTGGTCCAGGACTTGACCATGTGGGAGTCTAGTGCGTTAACCACTATGCCACCTGCTAGCCCCTGTTTGTTTTTAATGCTTACATATCCCAGATACTATCTGAGACAACTCACATCCCCTTGGACTTTGCCTTCATTCTGTGTTGTGATGCTGCTACACAGAACTGTGATGAAGAAAGTCTGGGTGTCAGAACCAGACTGCCTGGGTTCAAGTCCCAGTTTTCTCACTGGCTCCAGTACCAAGATTTCTCAACTAAACGCAGAGCTTCTGGGTAGAAAGAGGGCTAGGACCTGGGTCCCCATTCTCTTGGACTATCTCTCTCAATGGATGGTGGCCTTTGAAGGGTTGTAGTGGAAGCCAGGAGTCCTGGAGAGTGCAGTGTATTGCTATTCTTCACTGTCTTCATTTGTGCAGAAGAGGTATCTGTGGCCTGTTGAGGCAAGGATGTACTGCTGAGCCCCCACCAGTAGCATACCCGCTGGCTCTCCTCAATTCCAGTGGAGTACGCATGCTAGTGCAACATGACCTTCTCTGGAGCTACATGGGGAGGGCACAGCGGTCTAAATTGCTCTTTACCCAACTAAGCAGGGTTCATGTAATTGTGCACAAGTGCATTCTCTTGTCAAACATTCAGTGAACAGCTCCTGGGCTCCAGACTCCACTGAGCACTGAGGATCGAGTGGTGGCAACTCAGACCCAGTTCCTGCTGACAGACTAGGCAAGGTTTCCTAAGAACAAGAATAGAGTAGGGCATGAGGACATACTCTATGGCTTCCCCTCACAGTTCTTTCCTCCTGCTTTTGGGAGATGCCATGCTCTGGGTGGTTCTGGGGACCAAGAGGTAGAGGGGAAGGACCACCGACTGCACCAAAAATGTGAGTAGCAAACCTTAAGAAGGATGAGGGAGAGGCCACCTGCTCATGTTTCCATTCGGGGTCAGTGAAACCAGGTAGGTAGGGATAAATCCATTATACAGATTTATTTGGGGGTGCATTGGTAGAAAGCGATTTTCCAAGCTCCAAGTTAGGAATTTCATGAGCTCAAAAGTGACTGTGTGATTTCAGGCATGTCTGTAATTAATTATGCCATGTACCGGGTAGTCCTGAGAATTTGCATCAGTCCTGGTAATAGCAAGAGAATCTGTGGCGTTAGCATTGGCAGGAAGGGAGGAGGAGGGAGCACAGCCAGAATGGGAGGTGGAGGGTAAAGAAGGAAGCTGGGAGGGTGGCCTGATAATGAATTGACCTCTATTAAGTGTCAACGGTGAACCAGGCACTGGGTCAGGGTCTGTATAAAGGGGAGTAAAAGAAAATTGCCTCCCTCTAGCAACTCCACTCTTGAGGTATAGACAGCAAGAGCTTTCTGCTGGGGAATGGAAGACCCCCGTCTACATATCTGATCTTTGACTCTACTTTTCTGAACCTAGCAACTGGCAAGTTCAAAAGGGCCTGTTTCCTTCTGATCTTCCAGCTATTTTTACCTTGAAGTTAAAATTGGAGTCTGTCATGGGACCAGCACATGGCGTAATGGTTATGTCACTGGAGTCCCACGTAGTTGACCATGGTTAGAGCCCCGGAGCTGGGGCTTGAAGCTCATCCCGAATGTGTGTGTGCGTGTGCCCAAAATCCCAAAAAGAGAATGGAGGAGAAGGGATTGTGGCATGGCCATTCCCCTAGAGGGTAATTTCTTGCTTTCTGTCTCTCTGTCTCTTTCTGTGTCTCAGGAGAGAGCACATACCCTATAGCAAAATTCTCCCTTAAAAAATGGAGTCTATTTTAGTTATTCAGAGATTTCATGGATAATTATCGAAGAAACTATTTGGCGCTAGGCAAAGCAATGGGAATATGAAAACAGGGTCCTTATTTCTGAGAAACTTCCTTCTTAGTGGGGGAACAAAATGCACTTCAGCACTGTCTGTTCATCCCAGTAGATGAAGGGGTCGGAGTGAAGCAGCACGTGCTATATGCTAGTTGAGCCTGGGAGGGAATCAGTGTGTTAGAACTTCAAAAGGAACCTTAGAGCTAGTCTAAAACCTGGACTTCCAAGTTGTGTAGAGTCCTGAATAGTATTGTGGGCCGGGGAGTTTTTTTGATGATCTCTTCTTAAATTGTTAATATACCCCATGATAGGACAACTTGGGCTAACTGAAAACTTTGTTTCTCCATATTGGCTGGAGTAAAATAATTGATACAGGTTGTCAAGTGCTGGCCTGAAGCTTAGCTTGCCTTTTGATGACATCTTAGGCATTTCTGGAATGTGATTAGCAGATTGAAACAGTCATGGTGCCCAAAGTAAGCATGTTCAGTTGTGAATACTACACTCACACTCACACACACACACACACACACACACACACACAACCTTGATTAATAAGAAGTGAGGAAATGTATTTGTTATTACTCAATAAGTGCAGTTTGTTTGTTAGACACAATCTTTCAAAACATAAAGTCCAAAGGGAGAAATTATGAAAGGGCCCTGGAGAGTGTAAAGTGTGGGAATCGTCTCTGTGGCCCAGTTATTTGATGGAAGACTCTCCTTCTGCCTGCCTGATATTTCCTGCTAGTGATCTGCCCTCTTTTCACGACAGTGAACTCACTTACTGTTCCCTGAGGCATACTGGATGCCTTACCTAGGTCTAAGACACTCTGTAATTTTATTCCCCTCTCCCATATGTATTTAGTTTCTATGAACCCCAATTTTTTCTCCTCAGATCTGCTGCTAAATGGTTGTGTGCTTTGGGAAAGTTAGTTCCACACTTTGATTCTTGAAATTATTATTTTCATGAGGAAAGGATTAGGTCATGTTGAGTTATGGTAGAGAATGCTAAAAGCTGTCCAATCCAGCATTCTCCTCTCTGGGCACATGGATAAACTACATTTCCCAGCATCCTTTGCACCTAAGAGGTGCAATGAGATGGACTTTGCCCAACAGATTGTGGGTGGAAGTGATCTGACAATTCCAGACCTGGCTGTTCGCACCACAAACTATTCCAGAGCACAATCTTTCAGGTTTTCCCCATCTCTCACAACTGGAGTTCAGATTGACTTTGAAATCACATAGTGGTGGAGATAATAGGAGGCAAACTATGTCCCTGACTCATCATTTTACAGTCTCTTGACCAGGAATGCCGTCACTATATTTTGTTAGAATGGGTTGTTTTTAATAGCTGTGGGCAATAATCCTGAAGAGCCAGAAATAACTCATTCCTTCCCTTTCTGAGTTCAGAACCAACAGAGAGATGAAGAAAAGAAAGATTTTACTGATAAAAGTTGGGTTGGAAAATGTGGTGGAGGAATGTAACCCCAGTGATGGACTTCATGATGATGCTTCCTAGAACTAGACAGACAAGCCCACCCCCATCAATGGTAACTCAATGGCAACCCTGGACACCTGCAGAGTCGCCCTCATGTACATGGTCCTATAGGTACCTCCAGAGCTGTCCTCATGTTCATGATCCTACAGACATAGCTGAATGCATCTCCTAATGGGAGAACCTGGTAGGGTTTATGTTTTTTCTCCTGAGCTCATTGTGTCTCCATCTTTCACAAAGAGAAGCTCGGTGAGGAAATGAGGAATGACCTTATCACCCTGGATAAGGTCCCTCCAGAGGGAAATGTGAGTCCAGGAAACCAAGCTTTCCCCCCAGTTTTCTCCTACACCTAAGTGTTGGTATCTGTGAATATAAGCTCCTCAAAGACAGGAGCCACCTCTTCCCCTTCTTGTACCTGTCCAGTAGCACTTAGCACAACACACAGAGAAGGTGCTGAGTAAATGCTAACCAATTGTCTGGTGACACCTTATGAGCATAAGTGACATTTCCCCCACTGAGTCACTCTAGAGGAGAAGAAATTACAGTGATTTGACCCCTCACACTGCCAGTCCTTGCCTAACTCAACAATTTGGGAATGTGAAAGGCCAAACTGATGACCCAATCTTTCCTTGGGGATATACCACACTCTCCTTCTGCCCACCAAGTCCCATGCTGGGCAAGATACTTGACCCTACTGGATTCCTGGCCAGCCCATTGCCCTGGGGGTCACTACATACATCTGAATCCCCCTGTTTCCAAAGTCAAGAACTGAATCTTACTCATGACACAGTTGAGAAGCACCTTCAGCAAGTAGTGGCTGAAAAAAGATAGGAGTTTATTCTTTTCTCTGCCAAAAGATGTTGAGGGTAGGAAGACAGGACTGGAATGAAAGCGGTGTAACCTCATTTATGTTTCAGACTCCTTTGATCTGTTTTCTTTACCATCCTTCACTCATGGCTTCCATCCTCAAGGGTGACTTATGGTTATAAAATGGCCTCTGCAGTCCCTGCCCTTATGTCCACATTCCAGGTAGCAAGAAAGAAGGAGAGAGAGATATAAGGCTCCCAGGTGAATCCTTCTCCTCATTTTTACTTTTTCTGGAGGTGCCACCCAACAAAGAATATTGCATTGGTCAGAATATAGGCAAATGGTTATATCTTTCTAGAAGGTGCTTAGGATATCTAAGTTTTTAGCTAATTCCTTTACAAAGCCAAGATTGTGTTATTAAGGGAGAAAGAGAAAGTAGATAATGGCAAGCAATTTGCAGTCTCTGCCTCACCCATCCGTGGCATCAACCACATAGTAGGTAACACACATGTGGTCTTCAAAAAGTTCTGGAAAATGCATGTTATAGGAAGCTATCATGGATTTCAATTTTTTTTGCATCAAAATAAACTAGCACTTCAGTACTGTTTTTCCTCAGACTTTTTGAAGTCCTACATATATTTCTTTCATTCATTCATTCATTCTTTTGAAAAATAGTTTTCATCTTTTTCTTTAAGGAATCATAAGGACACTAGGTCTCTGTTTCCCTGTTGGCTTACTCCTACAGATTAAAAAGTTTCTTGTTGGGACCAGCAGTTAGCGTAATGGCTATGTCGCTGGACTCCCACGTAGTCGACCGCGGTTCGAGTCCCGGACCCGGCGGCTTAAACTCACGCCGGGCGCGTGTGCGTGCGTGCGTGCCCAAGATCCCGAGAGGAGAATGGAGGAGAAGGGATTGCGGTGTGGCCATCCCCCCTGGGGGGTGATTTCCTGCTTTCTATCTCTCTGTCTCTCTCTGTCTGTCTGGCGAGCGCATGCGCCCTATAGCAAAAACCTCTCCCCCCCCCAAAAAAAAAAAAGAAAAAAAAAGTTTCTTGTTATTTCTGACCTTTAAGGAATTCCCTTTATATTTTCCTAGCTCAATCATTCATTAACTGGTGTGTTTTAAAAAAGACTAGACAGGGCAAGCCCCATAACTCAGCAGCTGAGGGCTGTGCACTGGGAACCAGATCCTAGATGGCTGGTTGTGGTTAGAGTTCCAGCCCCAGGGGCTTGAAAATCATACCAGACTCATGTACTTGCATGCATGTCTCCAACCCTGATGCAATGAGCAATGAAAGGAAAGGGATTGCAGCATGGCCACACTTCATTGCAGTGTATTCTCTCTCTCCCCTTCTCTTTCTCTCTCTCTCACACACACTTTCTCTCTGACAAGCATATACACTCTCTGGCAATAAAATAAATGAAAAGACTTTATTGTTTATTTACTAGATTGAAAGGATTTCTGACAAATCACATTTCTGAAAATTATATGACCACATTTACATTTTAGAAGGATATTCTAGGTGTTGAGAGGACAGGGGCTTATAAGGAGCAAGATGTCACATCCGGATATCGTTTAGGACACTATTGCCACAGCCCAGGCTTATGATTTGGTGACTCAGACTAGAAAGATAGCGGTGTAGTAAAAATGGTTGTTTTTAAAATGACATTTTGAAGTTACCGATGACAAGACTTGATGAGGGTTGGCTGCACGGAGAAGAAAAGAGTTGAAGATTACTCTAAAGTTTTAGATCTGAGTACTGAATTCAAAGTATATCTCAATAAATGAGAGAATGGTATATGCTGATATGGCTCTCCCACACAGAAGGCAGCTGCAAAATGTGGATGGTTGGAGTCCTTTTTTCTAGGAGCTACCCATGCCTGGATAAGCTGAGCAATGAGCTTCTGCACCTGCAGAGAAGAGGATCAAATTTTAAAATGTAGGAGGCTGTTGAGCCCTGAAGGCCATTCTCTACCTTTTCACCATGCTCTTCAGTTTGGTCTGTACCCCACTGTCCTCCAGGCTTAAACATAAACTAGAAAGTGAATGTCTTGGTAGGAATGGGAGATAGCACCTCTTCAATTAAGCATGTGCACAGGCTGGATCTGTGGTTCCCAGGCTTTTGGATTATGGCGACATGTAAAATTAAACTAGGCTCCGCTGATGAATGAATAGATAAACACAACTTGGCATGGACATGCAATGGAATATTATTCAGCCTTTAAAAGATAGGAAACTCTGACACATGCTAACGACATGGATAAACCCTGAAGGCATTATGCTAAGTGAAGTAAGCCAGACACAAAAGGACAAATACTGTATGAGTCTACCTATAGAAGATTCTGGAGTCGCCTAATTCACAGAGGCAGAAAGTGGAACAGTGGTTGCTGAGAGCTAGGGAAAAGGGCGATGGGAGTTAGTGTTTAACTGGTGTAGAGTTCCAGCTTGGAATGATGAAAGGATTCTGGAGATAGATGGTGGTGACGGTTACACAACAATGTGAGTATACTTAATGCCACTGAACAGTACACTTCAAAATGGCTAACATGGTAAAAAAAAAAATAAAGAAAACCTCATCATAATCTTACTAACTTTTAGTTTTACCCACTAAAGACATTAAAAAGCAAACTATAGGGTCAGCAGGTGGCAGAGTGGTTAAGGTACTGGACTCCCATGTGGCTGACAGCAGTTTGAGTCCTGGACCTGGTGGCTTGAAACTCACGGTGGGCACATGTGTGTGCATACCCAAAATCTGAGAGGAGAAGGGAGGAGAAGGGACTGCAGCAAGGCCATCCCCTCTAGGGGGTGATTTCTCACTTTCTGTCTCTCTGACAAGTGCACGAACCCCATAGCAAAAATCACTCCAAGAAAACCAAAAAACCAGAACCCCCCCCTGCAATCTATTTTAACTTTTACGCTGGGCCAGCCCCATACCCTAGTGGTTAAAGGAACTGGATCTCACATGGCCAACTGCAGCTCAAATTCCAGCCCTGGTGGCTTGAAAATCATACAAACACGTGTGTATACATGCCTAAATCTCGACAGGGTAGAGAAATGGAGAAGGGATGATGACCATACCCCACTGGGAAATGCTTTTGCTCTCTCCCTACCCTTTACCCCCTGCCTCTTTTTCTCACTTTCATCCTTGGTGAACACACCACACTTTCTGGCAATTAAAAAAAAGGCAAACATTATGCCATCCAAGGAAATGTAACTTTTAATCTCAAGAAAGTAAGAAAGATGTGCTCTCAAGTCACAGGGAAATACTTTGGCACAGCTTTAGTTTTATCAAAAAGTTAAATAATTAAATGGATGGCTCTGGTTTATTTTATATGCCATCCTGGACTTGTGTGGTTAGGATCGGCAAAGCCCAGGGATGGCACCCTGTTGAGCCAAGTGGAGAGGGACTCAGGGAAGGGTAGATTCAAGACTTTTCTGAAATATTTGTTCAGGGGATGGATGGATGCTTGGAAGGTGGGCTACAGCTAAGGTGACCACATGAGAAGGTGCTATTTGTACCTATTACTCACCATAATTATTTGTAGTTTTTTGGCCACTTTCAAAAACATGCTTGCTTGAGTGCTAGATGGGATGGCCACCTTAGCCATTCCCTTGAGTACAGGAGCAACAGCTGGGCCGGGCTTCCTCTGCCAGGAGAATGTGCTCAGTGAGAGTTTGTGTGACATTGATTGGAAAGGGCCTTCCCAGGACTTGGCAAGTGACAGATTTTTGATGCTTGGCAGTTATTTTTATCCAGGCTGTCTAGAAAAAGCATAAGCTTCTGAGCCCTTAACTTTTGGATTGAATTTCTGTTTACTAGGGTTTTGACCTCCAGCAAGTTACTTAAATTCCCTGAGTCTCAGTTTCTCATCTGTAAAGTAGGGCCAATGAAACTTTTCTCACAGGATTGTTCAGAAGTAAAAAGGAAATAGAACCATTTTTTTCCTTTGCCCCTTCCTTTCTTCCCTTCGTTCTTCCTTCCCTGCCATTCTATCGTCTTTCCTTTCTTGCTTCTGCAGATGGATGGCATATTTAACATCTTATTATCGGTCCCTTGGGTGCTTCCCTAAGCTCAACTAGGATTTTTTTCTTAAAGTTTATTTTAGAGAGAGAGAGAGATCCCCTCAAGGAGGTTTAGTCCCACTGCAGTTTCCCTCCCCTGGCCCTGCAGCTTGACAGGCTCTTGGGCACGCATGCACATGCCTGATGTCTTATCAAGTCAGCCCAGGGATCTGAACCCATGGTCAGTCATGCAGCTTCCCCTCTGCAGTTCAGTTTGCTACTGACTGCACTTCTAGGATGGCCTAGAAGGCCTTTTTTTTTTTTTTTTTGGAGAGATTTTTGCTATAGGGCGTGTGCGCTCGCCAGACAGAGAGACATAGAGACAGAAAGCGAGAAATCACCCCCCAGAGGGGATGGACACGCTGCAATCCCTTCTCCTCCATTCTCCTCTCGGGATCTTGGGCACGCACACACACGCGCCCGGCCTGAGTTTTAAGCCACCGGGTCCGGGACGCGAACCGCGGTCGACTACGTGGGAGTCCAGCGACATAGCCATTACGCTAACTGCTGGTTCCCTAGAAGGCCCTTTTTTGATTGGCAATGTGAGAGTCAGCTCTGTCAATGTGTCTACCTCTCCTGTCTGTGATGGCTTGAGTACATTCCGCACTAGGACAACAGGTTTCCCTGCTGAGTGAAGTATGGGGGCGGCGAAGGACAGAGATGGCCATGGAGACACAGAACGCAGAAACCTCAAGGGGCTTGTGGCTTCCCTATGTTGAGACAATTGTTTACATCAGAAAAAGAACAAGAACCGTTCAACTGGTGTTCTCAATGAGGGCAAAAACTCTTCATCCCTGATTCGATCCCTATTTTCTAGAAGCTTCAAAATATGATCATTCAAGTTGGGCCAGTTGGTCTTTAGTTTCTTTCACAAGTAACCTGCTCACGGCTTGAGGGCAGGAATGCTGGCTCTCTTTTTGGAGTCTAGTAGACACTGAAGACTCTTAAGGCTCAAAGCTACTCTTTAGGGGCTCCCTAAGTATCTTTTGGTTGGTTCCTGAAGAGGTTGATCTAAGTTCATGAGCTAAGAGGAGATGTCAAATTAAAGGAGAATTGAAACCAGAAAATTATTCCTGTAAGGGAGATACTTTTGAACTGGCATTTGCAAGGAAGTACAGGCAGGCATTGTGGGTGAGTGGGATGGAGGTGGGTAGGAAGGAGTTCCGCCGAAATCTCCCTGCAATTGGTTCTTTCTCCTTAGCCAGTCCTGGCATTCTGTTTGGTACCAAGAGGCACTTCACAAACCCTAGTTGAGCAGGACTCACCCTTCCAAGGCTGGGTTTATATTTCATCTCTTCTGAATCCTCCTGGGATTGCCCAGACAGGACTAGTCACTCCTCCCTCTGGGCTCCCGGAACCAGTACACATGGCAGCATTCATCATATTGTATTGTAATTATCTGTGGGCTCCACACAGAGAAGTCCTTGGGGGCAGAGTCTGTGTCATTGCGCTGTGTCTTTCCCCAGCTCCTATCATGGTCCCTGACTATACCAAGGTTTCTGCACATGAGTGAGAACCACAGATCAGCCTGACTGGCACTTACGCTGGTCAGTGAAGTCCTGAGGAATTGGGCTGACTGGAAATCAGGGGCCACTGAATATTCGGCTCCAGGGCTGTGCTCTGCTTGGCAATAATTCCATTCCCCATTTCCCAAAGACTGTTCTCGTAATACACTGGCAGCAGGCCCAAGCCAGGCTGCGACTAGTTCATAACACAAGTTATATCTTTCTCTTTGGGACAATTCCATCAGCAAGGGTAAATGAGCATACCTCTCTGACGACGGTGGCTTTTGTAGTTCTGACCATTGGGCCATTTCCCATTTGGTTTCTCAAGGCCCCAAAAGTGTCCTTATTATGCTTGGCTGAGCTTTTGGCTTGTGAGAAGATGAGCTCTCTCTTCCCAGATCTTGGGGTGGGAGAGAGCTATACCCACACCCCTTCCCATAGCCGCCTGGGCATGGCTGTGATGGAAATTGGCTCCTTATCCAATAGATCTCATTGAGATTGGGAAGTGCTCGTTGGAGGAGGGAGTTGTGTCATTGTTGGTGCATGGATGGAAGCCAGGCTGCAAATGAGACGACTACACTTTTCCCATCACTCTTGCTTCCCACTCTGATTGAGGGACAATGTGGCTGCCTGGGCATTATCTACCCTGGATGGCCAAGTGTCTTCCAGATGGTATAATCGAAGTGGATGCTAGGATGGCAAAGCAATAGGAGGTGGAAATATATGCGAAGCATTCACAGTCCCAGATTGTCCCTCCTTGCAGGATGCTGCTTTTTAACCTTTCAAGCCCTACTCAAGGGTATGAGTACGATTTCTGGCACATGCATTTATATATGGGCCTCAACTTGAGTCGTCTCAACAGTCTCCATCCTGCACATGATTTACAGAGAGCCTAAGATTTGAACCCCAGGAGCCCTCTCCTGCTCCATCCCTTGATTAAGGAACCTGCAAAGATATTTCCATAATACCTATGTTGTTAGGGGAGCACACAAGTGATTTAAATCTCACTGAAAATGAAATCATAAATTTAATTGGCAGCAAAATAGAGAGGTGTTATCTGTTGATGATAACATGTATGGTAATATCTTTCACTGGACTAATATGTAGTGTATTCACGCTGGGAAAATTTATTTTGCAAGCTGTAGTGATATATAATGGTTGAATGTATAAAATAATAATAATGATTAAAAAAATAGGGAGGTGTGGAAACTGCACTGGATCAGGGCTTCATTTCAACCCAAAGTTGAGGTGTTTGTGAACTTGAGCTACTAATGTCACTTCATTTTGTCTTATTTATAAAATTATTTTAATGAGTATTAATATAATTTTTAAAAAAGTGTTATAATTTCTATATGCTTTGCAAATATTAACTCATTTGGTCTTTATAATAATTTATGACATAGGTATTATTAAACCCATTTTGTAGGTAAGGAATGTGAAGGACAGAAAGAAATGTTAAGTTACTCGCCCAAAGTCAGACAGATAATAAGTGATGGATTCAGTCTAAGCTCTGCCTGGATCTCAGAATTCTACTTTGTAAATGGGAGAAAATTTGTTACGTTGCTCTCATCAGCATTCAGTTCCAATGTGGTCCCACAGAGTTTCACTTGTACCTCTGCCGTTAATGGATGAAAGCTCCCTGCAGTGTCAGCTGGAGGAAGGCCTGGATTATTGCTTTGTGCATTGATGACTAACAGAGTCCCTGACACATAGTAATAGACATTCAATGGACATGATTGAATGAATGAACAAACTGATCCCATCTCTCTGTGTTGTGATGAGACTGACTCCAAACACAGCTTTCTGAATGCATGCACTGTGTTTTACACATTTCTGGGTGTCTAGACTGAATGAAAGAAGCCACATTACTTCCCTTTGCTTTGGATAGAAGTCGCCCATTAGTCATGAACATGTGTAAATACCATAATCCAGCGAATACCGACACTGGTAAGCTATGGAGGAATCCTTTGTGATGAAAAAGGATCAGGTGGAGGAAACGGTAACAAACCACTCTGAAGTGTAGTGTCTTAAAACAGCAATGATTTTTATTTCTCCTAATAGTGACATACTTTTCTGCTTTTTGTGATGTAGCCAGGATTAGTCAGATAGCTGCCCTTAGCTGGGAGCTGCTAGGGGCTAGAACTTCCAAGATTGCTTCTCCCCCTCGGACCTGCTTTCCTCATGGGGTCTCATTTTTGTAGTTTAGTCCAATGTTGTTTACAGTCTGACAGCAGAGTTCTAAGAGGCAGGAAAAGAAAGCTCTCCAAACTCTTAAAGCCAAATTCAGAAGTCCCAGGATATTATTCTGCCACATTCACTTGGGCAAAGTAAATCACAGTGTCTGACCAGATTTAAGGGGAAGGAAAATAGACTCCATCTCTCAATGTGAAGAACAGATGCATGGACAAAGACAGAGTTTTTTTTTTTTTCCCAATAATTATTTATTTGGAACCAGCAGATAGCGTAATGGTTATGTCACTGAACTCCCACATAGCCAACTGCAATTCGAGTCCCGGACTTGGTGGCTTAAAACTCACACTGGGCCCATGTGCGTGCTTGCCTAAAATCCTGAGAGAGGAGTGGAGGTGAAGAGATTGCAGCATGGCCATCCCCCTGAGGGGTGATTTCTTGCTTTCTCTCTCTCTGTCTCTCTGGCAAGCACATACACCCTATAGCAAAAACCTCTCTCTAATAAAACAAAAGAATTATTTATATTAATTTTATTTATCATTATTATTATTTTTAAAATTTGCTATAGGGCACATGTGCTCAGCAGAGGGAGAGAGCAAGAGAGGGAAAGTGAGAAAGCAAGCTACTACAAGGAGACTCCAGTACTTTAACCACCAAGGTGCCTGGTGATCCCCACAGGAGAACGCTTGGTGGCCTTATTGGAGATTGTATACCTCAAAGGTGGAAGAGGACTGGTGGCAGGAATTCTAAATTAATGTCATGCAAATGAGCAGCAATTAAGGCTTAGGCTGAGTGTTGGTCTGTAGCTCAGTGGTTAAGGGAGCTAGATCTTACAGGGCCAGCCATGATCTGAATCCTGGACTCAATGTGCATACATCCCCAAAATCCTGATGGGAAGGAGAAATGAAGGAAAAAGGAATGTGGCAGGACCAAGTCCAATGGGGGAGATGCTTTCTTTCTCTCTGGAGAGCATGCATGCTTTCTGACAATACAAAAAAGATCATGAAAAAATAGAATTAAAATATGACTTTAAAAAGAAAAGAGAATTAGGTCGAGGTCTGCCTGCCAGAAAGCAATTTATTTTCTACTTGGGCCATAAATACCCTGGGGTGTTAAAACTCCCTACAGTGTCCTGAGAGATCTGAGCCAACCAGATCTTTGGAAACTGTCAAGTTTTATCTTATTTTTCATACAAAGGCATGGAGAGAAGTGACCTGTGCACAGCACACCACAGGTCAGGGGCAGACCAGGGCTGCTATTGCCAAGTGGTGAAGAGGGTGGCCGTTGTGTTCAAATGCTGATTTTACCACCAAAAGACTGGATGAACAGTGTTTCTGGACCTCAGTCTCCTTGGCTATTTAATGAGGATGATATCTATTTTATAAGGCAAAATAGGTCATGGTGGACAGTATGAATTCTGGAGCCAGTCTGCCTGAATTCAAGTCTTTTTTAAAATTTAATTTAAAAAATTATTATTTTTTATATTACATTTAATCACATATATCTTTACAGAGTATAGCATTTCTTTTTCCAGCACAATTATCGTGCATATCAGTCAAGACAAAGATGTTACTGTCCACATCATCATCAAATAGCTTTTTGTTTTTTTTCAGATTATTATTACTATTTATTCTCATTATTTTTTAAACATTCAATCACTATACATCATTTGACTTGTAAAGAGAATTGATCTAACATGAAATACTTCTCAGACTCAGTCCAGTTGAGAATACTATACATGTTATCATCAACAGGTAATAAACCATTTCTGTGTCCCATAAATGTCATACCTCTCTATTCTCATGCTATCCTTCTTTATACCCTTCTCTTCTCCCCCTCCCCCCACTCCACACTGTCTTCAGTATCCATAACTCTTTTATGCCCTCCAATATTTCAATCTCTACCATAGTGTGTGGATAGTCAGTATGTATTAAGTGGATACATACAATATCTTTCATAGCCTGGCTTGCTTCACTTAGTAATAAATCTTCCATATTTGACCAGTTTCTATCAAATGACAGGGTCTTGTTTTTTATGGCTGAATAGTATTCCACAGAGTATATGTGGCACAGTTTTTCAATCCATTCATCTATTTGTGGACATTTGGGTTCGTTCCATTTCTTAGTGACTGTGACTAATGCTGCAATAAACATTGATGTGCAAGCACTTTTCTAGCTGAGCATTCTCCTTTGAGTAGATACCCAGAAGTGGGATTACTGAATCAAATGGTAGTTCTATTTTTAGACCTTTGAGGAACCTCCATATTGTTTTCCACAGTGGCTGGACCAATTTACACTCCCAGAAACAGTGTAAGAGAGTGCCACTTTCACCGCACCCCAGCAACACATCACTTTTTGTATTTTTAATCTTCACCATTCTGACAGGGGTTAGGTGGTATCTCATTGTGATTTTAATCTGCATCTCCTTTGTGATGAGTGATGCTGAGCATTTCCTCATATACTTTTTGACTATTTGTATGTCTTCTTTAGAGAGATTTTTGTTCAGCTCATTTTCCCATCTTTTAATTGGGTTAATAATTTTTTTTCCGGGTATGCCACTTGAGTTCTCTGTGTATTCTGGTTATCAGTCCCTTATCTGAGGCATGTTTTACAAAAATATTCTCCCATTCTGAGGGTTGTTGATTCACACTAATTACTCTGTCCTTTGTTGTGCAGGAACTTCTTAATCTGATATAGTTCCACTTGTCTATGTTAGGGATTACACCTGTGCTTTGGGAGTCTTATTTAAGAATTCTTTGCTTCGGGACCAGCAGTTGGCATAATGGCTATGTCGCTGGACTCCCACGTAGTCGACTGCGGTTTGCGTCCCGGACGCAGTGGCTTAAACTCACGCCGGGCGCGTGTGTGTGTGCATGCCCAAGATCCCGAGAGGAGTATGGAGGAGAAGGGATTGCGGCATGGCCATCCCCCCTGGGGGTGATTTCTCGCTTTCTGTCTCTCTGTCTCTCTCTGTCTGTCTGGCGAGCACACACGCCCTATAGCAAAAAACCTCTCCAAAAAAAAAAAAAAAAAAAGAATTCTTTGCTTAACCCAATGTCTCCCAGAGTTCCCCAGTGTTTTCCACCATTAGTTTTATAGTTTGAGGTCTTAGGTTCAGATCTTTGATCCATTTGGAGTTGATTTTTGTGACGTAGTGGTTAGGGTGCCTAAATTCAAGACTTGATTCTTGGGGCTAGAGGCAGTGCAGTGGTAACTCAATGTTCTGTGAGGCTAACCTCCATGGAAAGGTTCCAGGTTTGTGTCTGGAGACTTCCCTGAGTACAGCAGGGAAGTACTATACATGTGCCCATGACCCAGGGGTGGCTGAAGTTGAGATGTCTGTCTCTGTTTCTCCATTTCTCTCACTCACGGAAGAAATGAATAAATAAACTTTTTTAAAAAATCCAGATTCTTCCATTTACTAAAGTCAGTATTACCTTGGGTGGGGGGAACTTGCTCTATGCCTCAGTTTCGTCTTCCATAAAGTGGAGATAATGATACATAATGCATAGAGTCATGTGAAATCCAAAGAGTTAAACATATAGAAACATTTAGAATAATGCCTATTGCATTATTCTTAATTTATGGGTATTATCTGTAATCATTAAAGTGTTTTGACAAAAATTAAAATGAGATAATACTGGGCCAGCCTGTGGCATGGTGGTTAAGGTGGCCGGATTCCACATGACTGATTGTGTGGTTTGAGTTTGGGATTTGGTGGCTTGAAAATCATGACAGATGCATGTGCATGTATGTTTACAATTCTGAAAGGAGAACGGAGAAGAAGGGCTTGTAGTGTGGTCATCCCCCCAAGGGGTGATTTCTCATTTTCTCTCTCTCTTTCTCTCTCTGTTAAGTGCACATAACCAATGGGAAATTTTAAATAAGTGAGATAATACTTGCAAAAGCTTAACACATGTCTTGTTCCATAGTAAGTGGTAGCTCTTATTGTTGGGAAAATGGGACCTTTAGTTCCTTTCCCCTTTTACTGTTCTCATACTTAAAGAAATGTCAAGCAATTTCTCTCTTTAATTGTTCTTCTACAAGCAGTAAGTACCTTATCTAGTTAGTTAGTATATTTTACTTACTGTGCTGCTTGCTGTGTACTTGTGGGCAGAGAGACTCCTTCTCAAAGTTTCGTCTTCCCTCTGCCTGCCTCCACATGGGATTTCCAGTTGAGACCAGTCTTCCTACCAGGGAAGCAAACCTTTTTTTCTCTCTCTTCATCCCAGGCTCACCTCTAACTATGGAAATATATCCCAAATATATGTGCATATTTTGTCTCAACATTTGCTGATTTGTCATTACTGTGCCTCTGTGCCTTTATGTGTATGATGGGAAGAACAACGCTATCTATTTACAAATTTAGGGAGAATGGAATATGGTATTATTTATGAGAAGGGCTTATATGGTACCTGGCTCAGAGCAAGTGGTCAACAATTGTTAGTGCATTTACAGTTGTTCTTATACACAGTGAAGGGCCCAGCTAAAATGCTACCTTCTTCTGGAAGTCTTCTCAAGCTTCTCCAGGTAGAGGTTAGCATTTTCTTCTCTCGAGCTTTCTTCTTACCCTTTCTTTTACTTTGATTGCATGTTTCTCTTCCAACATTGACTTAGAAGTGAATCCTCTCTTTCATGAAAAGTTTTGAGCCAAGCGTCTGTGCTGAAATCAACCTTTGTGCTCCACTGGTCTGTCCTAGGTCTGGGAACAGAGCAGAACAAATATCTATTATATCATTTACATCCATTAGCAGGGCACCTACTATGTGTTAGGCAGTCAGGCTCTGTGATTCCTTTATCTCTGAATGGCTGCTCAGGGTGTTTCGTTTAATTCCTTTTAGTTTGGACTTACTTGTTGCTCACTGATGGGGGTGAGAGAGCAAGCAGTGACTCTGTCCAGGGCAGGAGAAGATAGTCAACCATCTTATAGCTGTTGTAGCTTTCAATCCCTCAGCACCTTGAGCCTCATTCTTTCTTCAATAAATGCAGTTCAATCATTTTCTTCTCGTTGTTGGAATTAAACATGCTATTTATGTCAAAATGCCTGGTAGGCCATTCCCAAATTTAATCGGTACCCTCTGGCTATGCCTAAGAACAGTTTTGTGACCCTGGAATTTACTAGCAATGTCAAGTGTACCTAACAGGAGGTGCCCTGCTAGAGATGTAGCTTGAGCTTTTGTTCTTTTCCTTAGTGAGGAAGTTGTCAGTTATTGCAAAGTACAGACAGGAGAAGAAAGAGCAAGTGACCTTCCTTTTCTTGAGAAAAAGATATTAGGAGATGTTGCCTTGTTTGTAGGTTTAAGAGAGGAAGTTTCCCACAGTGGTTGCTGGGCAGGGAAAAAGCAATCTGAGAGTGATTGAAAGTCTTGATTTAGTGTTTCTGATGTCCTCATGTGCTCTGAGAAATAGTTGAGTGTGAGAAAAGAAATGAGAAGACATATTTTAAGAGCCCGGTATGTGGTTCCTGACTGCCGGTCAGTAATCTACGCTGTCACTTGCAAGTATCCAAAAAATAAGTAAATGTAAGATGCAGCAGTGGCAGGACCAGCAGATGGCAAAAGGGTTACGATGCTGGACTTCCACATAGTCAACTATGGTTCGAGTCTTGGACCTTGCAAACTCACGCCAGGCATGTGTGCGTGCATCCCCCAAATCCCAAGAGAAGAATGAAGAGAAGTGATTGTGGTGTGGCCATCCCCCTGAGGGGGTGATTTCTCACTTTCTCTCTCTTTGGCTCTCTGTTGTGCACACTCTGTTGTGTACCCTATAGCAAAAATTTCTCATAAAAAAAAAAAGATTCCACAGTGGCAGGGGCAAAGAGTATCTGAGGCACGAAAGAGTCCAAGGCGGTGAGAATTCATAGCAGAGAGAATTGTGGCAGAGAGGCTCTGTGGTGCATAGAATAGTGGCAGATTAATCTGAGCCCAGAGAATCGTGGCAGACAGAATCAATACAGAGAGACTCGGCAGCAGTTGTAAACTGAACAGACAATAGCTCCTCTTTGCTCGATGCCTGGAGGGACTCATTTTTGTTTCACTTGGCCTCCCCTAGGAATTCAGGGCCGTTTGTTGAGAAAGGAGGACACCTCCAGACGGAGATTCTGGACTTCTTGTTGTTAAGGTAATTGGGTATTTAAAAGATTAATTATTGGGGAAATAAATGGAATGTGACCGTGGTTGTGCTTGGGTGTATGGAGCAGTTCATACCAGGTATCCGAATCACCCCACAGGGCATTGTGAAATGCGAGTGAGATTCAGTCTTAATTAACTTTTGTTTTGAGGATTACAGGATGAATAGTTCTTCTGAGGGGAGGAGATAGCCTATCTCGGAGCATGGAGGTGGAGAACAAGGGGTGTTGTGATCCATTGAGAAGGCTGTTGGCCTGGGTCATGACTCTATCAAAGACAGTAGTGGGGAAAGATGAACTGCAGGTGACTTCTGGACCACAGAAGGTTGGAATGCCTCCCTCACTTAGGGGTTTGGAGTACAACCCCCAGCCACTTTTGGGGAGAATGGGTGGGTCTTTCTGGCTGTAATTGTGAGGTTGCTGGGGGCAAAAGAGCTATCCCTGCTGAGAGCTGATGTAAGATGGCCACCACCAGGGTGTCTCAGCCCTCAAACTCCTTATCCACAGTCCTTTCTCAAAAAACAGCCAACGCGGCAGCTCCGGGTGGCCAGGATTGCGACACACTAAATGTGTTTGTTCCCCATGTTTGTGAAATACCTCAGGGGCACCGTTCCAGTGCCACCTGACTAGTTTTCTGATTGCCACACGGCCTGGCTCTATCTGCCAATACTCAACCAGGGCTGACTGGTCAGACATTTACAGATGTTTCTGGGTTCAAAACTTAGAGACCTCACTTCTGGCTCCCTGGGTGCCTTCCTCAAATTCTAAACAGCACTTGTTGGGCTTGGAATCAGCTCTGGTGGCCTGGAGTGGGAGCATGGCCTTGGACCAGTCCTTTGATAACTCTGAGCTTTAGTTTCTTTGACTGTGTGATAAGGATAATAACTCCTCCCTTGCAGGATTGTGACCCACAAGTACACCATGCACATAGGAACCTTCCTGATCCTGTAGGTCACCAAAAACCAAGTTGACCTCAAATTTCTGAATCGTTAAAATTCAATCTTGCATTTAATTCTTGCAAATGAATTGCTGTCAACCTTTGGCTGAGAGCAGGAAAAAGCCTGGCTAATATATAACATAATGGGAACTTAGGAGCCCAGGAAATTGGCTCAAGAATTGGTCAGTGGGTACTTACTCAGCCCAAGGAAGGGGCCTGCAAGAGGCACATGGCCCTATGCATCATTTCCTTCATCAACCTCCTATCCAAGGGGAAAAAAACAAACGAACAACAACAACAACAACAACAAGAAAACCAAACAACTGAACTTGGGGAGAGAATATAGTTATGGAGCTTCCATTATATGCCGATCTCTAAGAGAGTAGTTTTGCATATATTTTTTTCATCTCCTTACCCCTAAGAAATAGGTAGTATTATATTCAATAACAATTGCTCATTAAATATTTATTGAGTGATTATTATGTGCTAGACATTGTTCTACGTACTAGGGCATATGAGAAAACAGAGACCCAGAGGAGTGACATGACTCGCTTAAGGTCTCACAGCTAGCAGTGGCTGATCAGGGTATGATCCCACCCCTTCTGAGGCTTATTAGGGGGACTGTGCAGACCCAGACATGCATATATGCACACACTTTATGTACATCTGAACATACTTACTCATGTATACACATTTGCACACATAGCAATATCATGTGGAGATAGGCATGCTCACAAGCCACAAGTCACCACACACTCATGCTCACACACAACTACATGGACAAATCTGCTCATAAGTGTATACATACACTTTAAACACATTCATGTGCATTTGTTTTCAAACTTCTGGCACTGAATATTTTAGATCAGAAATGTTATAGACACAATCTCAAATACTTCATCCTTCTTTCCATTCTCTCCTCTTCCTTCTCTCCTGTCTCTTGCTTCCTTCTTCTTTTCTTCTTTTATCTTTCCCTCATCTTTCTCTCTCTCTCTCTTTCTCTTTCTCTCTTTCCTTCCTTTTTCTCCTTTTCTCTACTCACTGTGTGTCTAGACTTCTTTCCTAGCCAAAAAGTCTTGGGGAATTATTAAGACTACCATACTCAGGTCGGAATATTCAAACAGAAAATAAAGACTTTCTCTAAAGATCCAGCCACCAAAAGCTGAATCTTGCCACATTCTGCCTTGGTCAGGTTTTCTCCCATGTAGCTGCAGTTATTTCTAAAGCGTCCTCTCCACCCCACCCTCTGCCTCTCTATTGTGAGGTATGGGATATTCAGGTTCAAGTCTAGCCCTTGCAACTGGGTGTCCCCAGCCCCAACAGCCCCCTCCTGCTCACCAGTGTGTGTGCCGAGTGCCTGTGAAGGCATCGTCCAAGTGTTTCATCACGCCTCGGGGTGGGGATGCGTCTATTTCTGTGTTTCGACACTTTGCTTCTACCTGGCCTTTCATCTGCCAGCTAATAGGTGAAGAAACTCCTCCATTGCTGGAAGCGGGCAGCTGAGCTTTGTGTGGAGCTCTGGTCTGGTCCACAAAGTACTCACGGGGGCATTGCCAGTCTGCCCCATTGTACTTAGTGGCCACCTGGAAGGTGGGCTGGGGGCTGAGCTTCAGCTCAGGTTATCAGTGGAGGCAATTCCAACTCTTCAGAACATTTCATCATCCCAGCAGCTTAAGGTGGGGGTGGTGGAATTTGAGAAACTTTGGCAACTCCTGAGTCTCAGTCCCTGAAGAGTGCCAATAGAAGCCTTTCCTAATTCGTCTGCTTTCCTGTGGTATCAGGGACATCTCTTTCCCTATCTCTCTCTTAACTTTGCCTTTACCATCAAAGGAACTTGAAAGCACCCTTAGAGACTCCACATTCTCACCGGGACCCTTGGCCTCCAGGGTCTTATCTTTCTACTCTTCCTGGCCATTGGCAATATTGCCCAATTGGATGAGTTTGCTCAAGGTGGGCTGTTGAGTTCAAGTACTCGTAAACAATTTCCAGGCACTGAGGACAGCATATTTTGCAGATGGCCTAGGAGTGGTTTTAGCAACATGCACTTTGTCTGGGGCAAACTCACTGTAAAGCACACACATACACACGTGCTCACGTATTTTCTCTCTCTCCCTTACTCACTCTCTCTCACACACACATACACACACACCACTGCCAGAGGATATGAAATAGAAAGATGAAAACAGGAGACCAAGTGAAGGTGGTGTTGTGGAGGAGAACACTACCCACTAAGAGAAAGGAAACTGAGTGCCAGGTGCCTCATGGGCCTGGAGCCAGGCTTTGGGATTGTTCAATGATAAAGAAATGGAATTCTGGAGGTGGGGTTCTCTTGGGCACTTAGCTGATAGTCTTATATGGTGATTATTTATGATGAAGAATTATGTTGTAACTAGATCATAAAGTCTTGGCAGGCAGAGATCAGAGCTCATGCATATTTTTCCTCTCCTGTACCACCTAACTCAGAACTTTAGACTGCATAGACTGTATTCAACAAATGCATGAAAGGAAAGGAGGTTAGATTACATTTATATGACACTATGTCATGTTCCAAACCTTTGACTGTGAGTCAACCCCTTCTGGGTGCTGAGCTCATTTTCAGGCATGTGACCCCCTCTCCTCCCCATCTGATACCCATTTCCATGTGTAACAGTGTCAGTCCTTGGAGAGCTGTTTTATAGCAGAAGAGGCAGGCTATACACATGCAGAATAGGCCACAGTAGATCTATGGAAGCACCATAATGTTCAGATAATATGTCTGGTCCTATGGTAGTCATTAAGAGCAGCACTCACCTTGTGTTACAGATGCCAGGGAGGCAGAACAAGTAAAATGTAGAGGTTGCTGGTGAGTAAGAAGAGAAGAGGCTGGTTCAGGCAAGATGAGTGGAAGAGGCAAACAGGGATAGGGTTCAGGGCCTACACAATCATTCACTTGGTTATTGTTTCTCTAGCTTACTCTTTTATTCATTCGAAAAATACTTACCAGACCCTACTCTGTACCAGGCACATTTGCTCAATGTTTCAAGCATTGGGGACAGAGATATGGGCAAGTCCAGTTTATAAAGTTGTGTGAGAGCCAGATATGGAGCAAATATTCTAAGTAAGAAAAGCAGGCGCAAGATGGGCAAGTCCCACAGTGTAGCTTAAATGCTGTGCATTGGGAGCTGGATTTCAAATAACCAACTGCAGTTTGAATTCTGCTCAGTGGCTTGAAAAAACACACCAGGCACATATGCATGCCTAAAAGCATGATGAGAAGGAGAAATGGAGGAAAAAGAATTGCAGCGTAACTATGCCCCATTGAGAGGTGCTTTCTCTCTCTTCCTTCCTGGCAACAATAAAAGGAAAAAGAAAAGATATCTAGGGGGAAAAAAGAGAAAAACATTAGCTGGAAAAAGAACTGGGTGTCCTCAGAATGTTGAGGTAGGGACAGAAAAAAGGAAGCATTAAGGAGAACTGAATCCTAAAGGACAAGGGGGAATCAGCCTGAAAATGGCACAAGAAGGGATGGGGCACAAGAGGATGGGGAACGGCAAAAACTCCATGTCCTGTGAGTTAGCATAATGGCTATGTTGCTGGACTCCCACGTAGTCGACTGCAGTTCGAGTCCTGGACCCGGTGTCTTAAACTCATGCTGGGCCCCAAGATCTCGAGAGGAGAATGGAGGAGAAGGGATTGTGGCATGGCCATTCTCCCTGGGGGGGTGATCCTGTGCTTTTTTTCTCTCTGTCTCTCTCTGTCTTTCTGGCAAGTGCATGTGTTCTATAGCAAAAACCTCTAAAAAAAAAAAAAAAAAAAAAAAAAACCTCAAAAACTCCGTGTCCCAAGCATGGAGTTCCAGAGGCAAGAAAGCCAGAATCTCAAGGGACACTTGATGCTCTATGAGGATGGAGTATAAGAAATCCAGGATAGGGGAAGTGAGTGAACCAGATAGGTGCAGGAAGGTGAGGAGTAGCAGGTGAGTCAGGCCGGGTGGAGGTCACACAGAACCTTCTGGATCATGACAAGGAGTGGACTTCATCTAAGGCAGTCTAAGCAAGAGATTCCATTGACTTGAACTTGGCTGTATGCAGTGAAGAGCAAAGATTGGCAGGTTAGTGGACTATTTAGGACAGAAACCTCTAGGGGCATGAAGCATCAAGGGGGATTTTAAGGCTTCTGGCTTAGGGACCTGATCAGATGGGACTTGCATTTACCATGGTAAGGAGCACAACATGGGGCAGGTCTGTGGGCATGGAGGGACTATGACATTGTTTGACAAATGTGGGCTTGAGTGGCCCATGAGGTCACTACATGGGATGTGAAAGCAGCTTCTGATGAGAACAGCTTCCCTTTTTCTTCCTGCTTTTCCTTCTTTGGACTGTTTTTGTTAATATCTGCTATTCAAGATTTGTTCTTCCAACTTCCCTTGCTTGCTTTGAGAGAAGAGAGCAGGGCCGAGAGGTAGAAGCCACTGTGGAATCTATATTCCCATGTAAGCCCGGTTTGCTGTGTACGGAGGGTTCATCAGGCGGTCTGTGGAATGACAGAGATCATTTGATTCCATCCCAGTCATTTTATTCAAGTCAACCAGTATTTTATCTACCCTGTACCCAGCGTGGAGCATGCACAGATGAATAAACTATGCTCACTGTCTTCTCGAAGCTAATACAATAACTGGAGAGGCAGATCTGCAAAATAAAATTCGACACTTTTTTGTTTTCTGTGTTTTTCTACAGGGTATGTGTGCTTGCTAGAGAAAGAGAGAGAGGGAAAGTAAAAAACCATCCCCCCAGAGGGATGGTGGGATTTTGGACATACACATATGCCTGGTGTGACTTTCAAGTTGCTGAGTCCTGGACTCAAACTATGTAACTAGCCATGTGGGATTCGGTACTTTAACCTCCATGTCACCTCCCAGCCCCCAAATTTTACACTTTGTAGAAGGAGGTATGAAGTACCCTGGAAGAAAAGTCAAAAGTTATCAGGACAAAAGTTTTCATTGTATTTTTAGAAGCAGAAACTGAGATCCAGAGAAATTAAGAACCTTCCCTAAATTGACACAGTTCTCAGAAGCAGAGGCTGGGCCGGCATGAGCTCTGCATCTAGCCTGGCACGTTTACCAGTGTAGCATCAGGCCTCCCATCAGAACTCACTGTCTCGCAAATGACATGGGACAGATGGGCAGATTAGTGAGGTAGGGAAGAACCCCAGCTCCTGAGTCAGATAGGTCAGGGTTCAAATCTTGACTCTGACATGTGTGACCTTGGGCTAGTAACAGCATCTCCAGGACCTGCATGTATTGAGAATCAGCAGAGATAGTGTGCATAAAGTGTGGCTTTCTCATCTCTTCTTTTTTTAAAGTAGATTTTTTTAGAATTATTTACTTAATTGTATTTATCATTATTATGATTTAATTTGACCAGAAAGAAACAGAAATAGAGAAAGTGAGAAAGCAAGCTGCCAGATCTGGGACTCAAACTATGGTTTGCCATGTGGTAGTACAACACCTTAACCACCTCTCCACCTGCCGGCCCCTCTCACCTTTTCTAACCACCTATGGCTACCACCCTGGGTGAAACTTCTGTCATCATGTGCCTGGATCTTGGCTATTTTTTGGTCTGCTTTCACTCCAGAAATAGAATCTAATTGGGGCCTCTTGTGTGACTGATTCATCGAGAGAGCTGTCTGGAGAAAACCATAAGGCAAGGAGGGAGTTTGGAGGAGGCATGCAAAGGGATTCAGCAAGGATGTGGGCTCAGACCTTAGCCTCAGCCTGATCCCACCGGATAGGGACACTGGAGTGTCAATTGCCCCACAGAGGTGGTCCTTCCCTGGGGGAAGGGGTGTGGGGACTAGATTTTTTCTTTTCTTCTTCTTCTTCTTCTTCTTCTTCTTCTTCTTCTTCTTCTTCTTCTTCTTTTTCTTTTTTTTTTTTTTTTTTTAAAGTTTTCTTCTTTCTTCATGATAAAGTGTGTGTGCATGCGTGTGAAAATGAGTAAGAGTGAGAGAGGAGAACTCTCTATAGGGTCTGGTCGTGCCACAGTCAATCCCCTTCCCTCAAGCCTCTAGCCTCTTGGATCTTGCCTGTGTCTGACACATTTCAGGGTAACCAGGCCAGGATTTCAGATCACAGTTGCCACAGAGGATCCAGCCTTCTGGGGTAGCACATTACTGCTACATCTAGGGCTGGGTTTTCTGCCCCTGGTTAGACAATTATGATTGAGGGGTGACCCCACCTTCATTCCTAGGGGTGTGTGACTCCTAGGCATGACCCTGAGAGATAGTTCAAGACTGCCCATGGAAACAGTTCTCTAGAGAAAGATGCATTGTGAGCAGCTAGCACTCAATGCTCACAGCAGCTGGGGGTAGGTGTGCTGGCCTGGTCCTTAAGGAGATCTTGGGTGAGGCACTGACATGAACCTCTCTTTTTAACAAATGGAAGACAGAGCAGAGGCAATATAACCTAGCCTTAATTGAATTAAAATCACACATGTTTTAACTGCATTTTCATGGCAAATGATGCTGCATTTTTACTTGATAGTGATAAAAATTTTATTTTAAAATAAATGCATTTACATTACAAGACTGGGTTGATTTACAAAGTTAGTTAACAGTACAGGTGGTAGTTAGTTAACAGTACAGGTGGTAAGTGGATAAGGCTAATAATATGGAAGACTCCCTAGATGACTGGAGTTTGAGGGAGATGGTGTTTAGAGAAAGAGTGGGAAGGCCTAAGGTTCTAGATTGGAGTAGGGATCTTATCTTCTACTCTCAGGGATCCTGGATGACTCCTGGCAGCAGTGGAGAAAGTACTGTACTGGGAGGACCTGTTGTGTGGACTCAGCAAGTCACTCATGTTTGTGGAGCCAGTCAGCCCATGTGAGAAATAGAGTTTGGACCAAGATGAATTGGGATTATATTGGTTGCAAGTATCAGAAACACAAATAAGCTTATTTATGAACAAGGACTTACTGGTTCTTGTGACTGTGAAGTTCATGGACAAGCAGCTTCAGTTCTGGCTGGATCCAGGGGTTTCTAACTATTTTTTTTTTTTTAAGAATTATTTAGTTAATTTTAATTATTATTAGTTTTAAAATTTGCTGTAGGGCATGTGTTCTCCCTGAAGAGAGACAGAAAGAGAGAAGGAGAGAAAGCAAGTTACCGGGTCTGGGACTTGTACTATGGTCAGCCACGTGGGAGTCTAGTGCCTTAACCACCATGCTACCCACTGTCCCCAGATCCAGGGATCTGTAATTGTCCTTCCTCTCCTAGTTCTGCTTTCTTCTATTTTACCTTTATCCACAGACAGGTATTTTCTAGGTGGTGAGGAAGTGCCCCAGACTCTCTGGGCTTGCATAGCCTTTCAGCTCATAGTAATGGGGAAAAGGACTTTTTATTACTGAAAGTTTTGGCTAAAGTCCCAGATTGACAGGTTCTAGGTGGATAGAAGGTTCTAACTGGCAGAGCCCTGGTCAATGCCTACAGATGGATAGAAAGTTCCTATTGGCCAGTTCTTGGTCACGTGCCCATAGGCAGCTCTGGGAGGGGAGGGATGGAGAAGTGTGTTAGGTCAGCCCTTCTAAACTCTGTGGGTCAGAGTGGGGTGAAGGGAGAGTAGTCCTCAATGGAGAACTGCTGTACTTTTAGATGAAGGGATGGATGAGATGCCCTGCCCTCCAGATTTCTGGTAAGATTGTTTCCAGCTCTGCCCTCTGATGTCACTCTGCTGACTCCAGGTGGCGGCTCCTTACCGCCCTCCACTCAAGAGCTGGACCTTCTTCCTTTTTAGCTTCAAGTGCCTCCTGCCCTCATCCAGTCACTTCCCCCTTCCCAGTGACTTCATTTGCCCAGAAGAACTTGCTGTTCACCCTTTCTACCCCTAAACCCCCTCACCCCTCACTTCAGTCCATCTAGAAACAAACCCCTTATTTTGACATCAAGAGCTAGGACTCCTTTAAGCCTGCTTCTCTTACCAGCTGGGAATTGGGAGCTCTAGATCTCAGTGTCTTCGTGTATAAAGAGGATCATGATGGTGCTGCCTCCTAGGGCTCCTAGGGGTGCTGGGGGGTTTACATGTTACTCCAAGAAAGGCACTTCACACCTGGTCCATTGTTATGACCATGGAATAGGAGGCCCTTCATGATCTGCTCCTCTCTCTGCACTCAGATTCTTTCTGTCG
This sequence comes from Tupaia tana, assembly GCA_026018925.1. Classification (NCBI taxonomy): domain Eukaryota; kingdom Metazoa; phylum Chordata; class Mammalia; order Scandentia; family Tupaiidae; genus Tupaia; species Tupaia tana. Next base: position 78,160,049 of record JAKSZU010000008.1, read on the forward strand.
TCTTCCAGCTACCCCAGTTCCCTGACCACATTAGACTTCTCCGCATGCCCCAAGCATACCTGTTTCATTCTTCCTTCCACAATTTACTCAGCTCTTCCTCTGCCCATAATACTCTCCCTTCCCTACACATCCCACATCTCACCTTGGGATGTCTTATTTTCCTTGAGAAAACTTCTCCAGCCATAGACATCATGCTTTCGCCAGTCCAACTCTGAGGCTATGGAATGATCTTCCTTTTGTCAAGTCCTTCCAGCACTCAGGGGTATCACTTTATTATAATCCAAATTAGTGTGTATTTCTATGGTTGTTAGGGAGTCAGTCTCCACTTGTAGCTGTGAGCTTTCTGTAGGCAGTGATATATCATCTTGTTGCTCTGTGCCCTCTACTCAGAGCCTGGCACAGAGTGAAACACTCAGAGCTGGTTGGGTGAATGAATGAATGGCCGTACACTATGTGCTTGAAGGCAAGGAGTGGATCTGAGTAATTTTTGTTTTCCCAATGCCTGGCATTCAGTAGGAGCTCACTAAACTCTTCTTACACTTACTTGACAGATTGATAAGGCAGGTGTGGATAGACAGGTGAATCAAGGAAAGGGGAATTTGGACAGTGGAATTGGTAGCCAAGATGTGGTTCCAGAACGCTGTGAGGAGGACCTGCGCCAAGGCTCTAGGGAGTCTGGGAAACTTAGCCTCTCTGCCCTGGGCTGGACCCTTCCTTGATGTGTGGGAGGAAGAGGCCTCACCCAGCCCAAAGAGGAGTAGTAACATGTCCAAATGACTGGGGAGTATTTCACGGGCTTATCTGTTAATAATAAAAATGAAATTATATTAAAAATATAACAATGTGTGGGTTGCAGGACAAGTTAATGATTCCTCATGTAGTCAAATGTGTGTCCCTTTAATCGAGGTATGTAATGACGGTGGTAATGATACCCCAGATCTGTTTATGCCTTCTTCTGAGGAGCTCAAAGCACTTTCTCTTCTTATCTCATCTCTCTCCCTGACTTCCCAGAGAAGTGGGTCTTATTATCCCCGTTTCTCAGATGTCTGTGTGCTGTGACTCACTCTGTGGCTCTGGAACTCACTTGATTGTCGCCCAACCTAGGTGGGGCCTGTGGCTCAGGTCCTCCTTGCCCGGATGGTCATGAAGGCCAGGCGATGGGAGCGATGTCACTACAGGAAGCGGAGGGGGAGGGGAGAAGATGGAAAAGAGGAGGAAGGAGGGTCTGTGAGGAAGACAGAAGGTCCAGAGGAGTCAGAACACTAGACTCCAGCTTCTTGTGGACAGGTGCTCTGTCTTTCTTATCTTCCTGTCTTTAGGACCAAGCAAATGCCTACCATGACGTGGGTATGCAGGTCAAATATGCTGACTGTCAGGTGACAGATGGAATGCCATAGTGTCATTCAAGACCAGTTCAAAGATCACCTCTTCCAAGAAACGTTCCTTGGATTTTCTCCAGAACCCCACCACAGCACCCCTGGATTCTTGCAGCCCTTGAAATCTTTTTTTATTCTAGGTGTCAGCCACCTTTATTTAGATGTCAGCTCCTGAACCAGATATGTGTGTATCCTTAGGGTCTGTTAGTGCAGAGGTCTCACATCGTATGGCTGGGCAGAAGGGGGTACAGGAAAGGCTAGGCTTTAGATGCAGAAAGACCTGGACCAGCCAGTGGCATGGTGGTCAAGGTGGCTGGATTCCACATGGCTGACTACAAGGCTGAGTCCCTGACCTGGCAGTCTGAAAAACATGCTGGGAATGTGTAGGTGCATGCCCCAAATCTCAAAAAGGAGAACTAGAGGGGACCAGCAGTTAGCGTAATGGCTGTGTCGCTGGACTCCCACGTAGTCGATTGCGGTTCGGATCCTGGACCTGGTGGCTTGAAACTCATGCTGGGCCTGTATGCACGCATGCCCAAGATCCCGAGAGGAGAATGGAGGAGAAGGAATTGTGGCGTGGCCATCCTCCCTGGGAGGTGATTTCTGTCTCTCTCTGTCTGTCTGGTGAGCGCACGTGCTCTATAGCAAAAAAACCTCTAAAAAAAAAAAAAAAAAAAAGAGAGAACTAGAGGAGAGAGGATTGAAGCATGACTATCTTCCACAGAAGGTGCTTTCTAGGTTTCTTTCTCTCTGTTTCTCTCTGGCAAATATGCATGGTCTCTGGCAAAATAAAAAAAAAATTGAAAAACCAGGTTCCAGGAAGTCCCTCTACCTCTTCTATCATAACCTCCCTCCACCCTACTTCCTCATCATAAAATGGAGCTAAGAAAAGCCACTTGGCTGGGTTGTGGCGAGGTTAGGCATGATAGCAGTGCTTGGCACCTGGTAGGCACTTGGTGTTTATTTCTGAGAATTAATTTTATATTTGGTGGTTCCCAGTCTTGCCGCCCTAGGGCTGACCTTTTCAGAAACAGATATGTTTGGAACCTCCCTGGGAAATTCTGGCCTGAGGGTATGGAACAGGACCTGGGCATCGGCCTGTAGGAAAGGCTCCTCTGGTCATTCTGATGAGAGAGGGACTTTTTGTTTTGTTTTTAGAGATGTAGGGTGTAAGTGCTTGCCAGAGAGATAGAGAGAGACAGAGAGGCAGAAAGTGAGAAATCACCCCCCCAGGGGGATGGCTGCACATAATCCCTTCTCCTCCATTCTCCTCTTGGGAGTTTGGGCACACACGCACCCATGCCCAGCATGAGTTTTAAGCTTCTGGGTCTGGGACTCAATCCGTGGTCGATTATGTGGGATTCCAGTGACGTAACCATTATGCCAACTGCTGGTCTTGACTTCAGAGGGTTTTACCGGTTATCAAAGTGAACATATCACTGAATCCTTGGTGGTACAAAATTCATTGATTTTACTGGTTTCTAGGGTCTAGTGAAGAGACCATAAAGGCTCCTGGTAAGACTCTTCAGCAACTTCTTCCAGAGGGATTGCTTGGGTCCACACTGCAGGTGAGCCATCTGTGGAGGCAGGCAGAGTGGAGGAAGTGCACCCTGATTTTTCCACACTAGTTCCGTGCCTGAGGAAGCTCATTGCCTTCTCTGAACTATATTTATTTATTTATTTTAATTTACATTTGACCACATGTCTTTACAGTATACATTTCTTTTTCCAACACAAAAACATGCATGTCAGTCAAAACGAGGATATTATTATATACACTATCATCATCAAATAGCTTCTTATTTTTTGTCAGTTAAGCATATTTTTACCTGTTTTTTTCTCCCCCTTCCCCCTCCCTGCTTTTTTTTTTTTTTTGGAGAGGTTTTTCGCTATAAGGCGCGTGCGCTCGCCAGACAGACAGAGAGAGACATAGAGACAGAAAGCGAGAAATCACCCCCCAGGGGGGATGGTCATGCCGCAATCCCTTCTCCTCCATTCTCCTCTCGGGATCTTGGGCACGCACGCACACGCGCCCGGCGTGAGTTGTAAGCCACCGGGTCCGAGACGCGAACCGCGGTCGACTACGTGGGAGTCCAGCGACATAGCCATTACGCTAACTGCTGGTTCCCCCCCTCCCTGCTTTTCATACTAAACTTTTTTTTTTCACATTTTATTGATTCACAAAAGATCTTAAAGTATGGCAAAACTAGAATCTAGTGACAAATGCACTATAATTTTTTTTGGAAACAATTTTTTCCCCCTCTCTCTCCATTCTCCTTTTTATAAAGAGAGGTATAAACTAACTTATTTGCAAAAAAAAAAATAGGTTAATCTCAATTTGGTCTGTTATTTGCACAAAGCCCCATTAGAATTCAATTTCTGATGCAAGGCAAAAGATACTATTGTATTATTGAACTTATATAAATAACCATTCTGCCACAAAATAAGAATGCTCACAAATATTTTCCCATTGCAACGGGGTCAGGGAGGGCGAAAATTTTATGTTTCAATTAAAAAAAATTCTTTAACAAATTGCTGAACCAAACAACTCAAAAGAAAACAGAGATCCTTAAATCTGGAAGACAAAGCATAGAACAAAATCAGTGATATTTTAGAAAAATTTCATAGAATTTTATTTCACCAGGTCACTTTTGTGTAATCTCTTTTGTTAAATTTGCAGTGTTACTGTGGTATGACCTTTCTGTTAACATTCAACATTACTATTGATATTTCAGAACTTGTCCTTACCATTAAGTTGGACTTTCTCTTGGTCATTTTTTGTTCTCTTATTTGTCTGTCTTTAGTTTTCCTTGTATAGTTCTTCCTTCAGAACTTCTTGAAGAGCTAGTCTGATGTTGAAAAATTCTTTCAGGTTTTGTTTATCTGAGAATATTTTTATCTTTCTTCCCACATGAAGGATAATCTTGCCAGATACAGTATTTTTGGTTAAAGTTGTTTTTCACTTATCACTTTAAATATATTTTCCCATTCTTTCCTTGCTTGCATCATTTCCAGTGGGAGGTCAGATGTTAGCCTGATGGGATATCCTTTGAAAGTAACTTGACATTTTTCTCTTGCCAATTTTAGTATCTTATCTCTGTGGTTTTGGTCAATCTGGCTATGATGTGACTTGAAGATCTTCTTGGGTGATTCTATGTGGGGTTCTTTGTATACCTTGGGTCTGGATCTTTGAATGCCTCTCTAGGTTTGGAAAGGTTTCTTCTAGGATTTCATGGAATAGATTGTCAATGCCCTGATTAGTTTCTTCTTCTGTGATATCAAATATCTGGATGTTTGGGTGTCTAATGGTATCTAGTATTACTTGTATGTTATTCTCATTTTGGGGAATTATTTTCTCCATCGTTTTGGTGAATTTTTCTAGGTCAGAGGTTCTATCTTTTACATCTGAGATTTGATCTTCTGAGTGATATAATCTGCTTTTAATACTTTCAAGGGAGGTTTTGATTTCCTGTATTACAGCCTCTATCTCTAACATTTCTGTTTGTAACTTTTTTATGGTGTGTATTTCCTCTTTCAGATCATGGAAGAACTTCCTAACCTCCTGGAACTCATCTCTTTTCTCCTGCATTCTCTGGAGCTCATTGTATCTCTTCTCTTGCATCTCTGTTAGCTTTGTAACTATGAATATCCTAAAATCTTTTTAAAATTAATTTATTTTTTATATACATTCACTGACATTGTTTAGCTTATGAAGTGAACATTTCAATATGTGAACATTTCTCCCCAGTCCAGTTGATCAAAATATTTTCAACAGATTACACCACACCTCCCTGTCCCATCAATTCTCTGCCTCTGTATCCCTCCTCCAAATGTCCTTCCCTAGGCCCCTCTCCTCCACAGTCATCACATCTGACATTCACACCCATCTCTTGTGTTTGTATATCTTTTAGTCAATCAGTTTTGGTCCTAGAGTGCAGATACTCGGTATATATTAAGTGGGGACATACAGTGTCTCTCCTTCATAGCCTGGCTTATTTCACTTGGCAGTAAATCTTCCATATTCTTCCACTTTCTGTCAAAAGCTATCCTAAAATCTTTATCTGACATTTCCAGGAGTTCCATTGTACTGTCTGTGGATAATGAAGGGCTATTCTTTCCCCTTGGGGGAGAGATATTTTCTTGATTTTCCATATTTCTTGTGCCTCTGAGGTGGTAATTTCTGGTCATCTGATGGGTTATATGTTACTTCCTACCTTCTTGGAGTTAATTCTGAGTGTTAGAAGCATGAAGAAGGAGATGACCTGTAATATTTCTGCAGTTCTGTTGCCCTAATCCTCACTAAGCAACCTGCACTTTTGTCAGTGTAACTGGATATTACAAAGGCCTCACAGTTTCAAGGCAATAGGGGCACATGGGCTGAGCTGTGGGGTTTAAAGTATTCAGATGTATCACTATTGTGTACCTAGACCTGCCTAGACACTCAAGGTGTGGAAGGTGAGAAGCAAGGTGAGAAAGTCAGATAAGAGAAAGCAAGCAAAGGGAAAAAGACAAAATGCAAAACAACAACAACAAAACAGAAAAACAAAACCCAAAAAACCCCCCCAAAAACCCCAAAACAATGAAAAGGAAAACAATTTATTTAAAAAAAAGGGCAAAAAAATCAGAACCGTGTGGCAGGGAAAGCCCACCTCTGATGCACATAGATTCTGAAATTAGCAAGAGAAAGGAGAGGTCAGAGGCAAGAAATAGTACCTATAGATTTTTAACACACACACACACACACACACACACACATACACACACACACACACACACACACACACACACACACATATATATATATATATATTTATGAGAAAAATTTTGAGAGAAATGGAGAGGGAGAGAGAGAGACAGAGACAGAAAAAAGACAGAGACCACCCTACCTGGCTTTTCGCTAGATGTTGGGCCAGAAGGAGTAGTTTGAGGCAGAGGTTTTTTTCTGGTTAAAGAGGCAGGGAAAGCCCACCTCAGATGCACATGGATTCTGGCTTTTGCTGGGTGTTGGGCTGGAAGGAGGGTTCTGAACTTCATCTTGTGCTTTGTTTGGGGTAGAGTCCAAAGTACTGTTTCTCCACCGAGCATTCTTCACGGTTTTATATTTGAAGACCAGATTTGGTGGGTGGGAGAGCCTTGTAAATGTAATGACCATGAATCAATGAGGTCACAAAGTGTTGCCTGCTTTTGTTAAAATTACCAAAGTTTAGAGATTTAGAGGTAGAAATAGAAGTTCATAACGATTGACAGTTCTAGATGGCATCTGAGAAACCCTTTCAGCACTTGTGTGTAGACTGGTGACAGCCACACCTTGTTTCTGAATCAGGAGCTCAGAAATCTCCAGCCCTTGAAGGGAGGACTCTATAATGGTCAAAGGGTCAGAAGTGCAGAAAGAGCCCCTTTTGGAAGACCTGAGTCTGGGCCAGACTCTGCTGCTGGCTTGCTGTGCAACTTTGCGTGGGTCAAAAAAGCCTTCCCAGGCCTTGCTGATTTTGAGATGTGAGCTGACAATTAGAAATTCTTTCTGTAAAGCTTATGATCCTGAAAAGGAATTTGATGTAGTAGAGAAAGAAATTTGTCTCTGGCGTGAGAGCATTAAAAGGCCAACAATGGAAGACAGGAAAGACCCATGTTCACAGGACAAAGTGGGAGTGATGAGCCACTGTAGTTGCTGAGCCTCCTTGTGGGGCTGGTAGAAGCTGTAAGAGCATGTAATTGGAGTTAGCAGCAGTGAATGGGGAGTGGGGACTGAATGTGGTGTGACATGTTTTCTCACGTGCTGTTATATTTAGGTTTCATGCAACCCTAAGCAATATTACCATATCATTATTCAACATTCATTATAACTAGATCCATTTTATAGATCAGAAAAGGGAGGCTCAGAGGGTCGAAGGTCCCCAAAGTCATATAGTAATTTGTTGGTGCCAGGATGTGAACCCACAGCCATCTGACACTATGTTGTTCCCTTCCCCAACTCTACTAGAGTTGACAGTCAATATGGCAGCCTCAAGGAAGTTGACTTTGTTTAGAGTCTCTCTGGAGTGGTTCTCTGGGTGTTTCCCCCAGATGAGGCAGACCTGTCCCTTTCCTTGGAAGAGACTGCTCTTGGTGTTTGGTATTGGAGGAGTAATGACATATGAATGAGTCAAAGACATTAAGATTCTTGCTCTTGTCATTCCAGGTAGTAGACAGAGTCATCCTTGGGGTTCTGAGTGAGTGCTAGAAGTCATTACTCTACAGGGAGGATCTGGGGTGATGGCCCTGAACAGGTGGTTGTTACTGTTACTAATCAGGGAGAATGGGTAAGTCTTAAAGTCTCAAAAGGAAAGGATTTCCAGACCAGCTATCACTCTAGAGATTTAAAGGGCAAGATTGCACAAGGTTGACCTGGGCCTGGAAAATGAGAAAGTCAGCTTTCCCCCATGTACTGGTAAGTAAATCACCTCTGTAAGAAGCCAGGGCATTCCAGGCTAGCTCAGAGCACCAGGCAGAGCAGAGCAGGGAAGAAGAGCTGGTGTCAGCACTGTTATATCCTGCCTTCTCCTGTCTCAATAGGGAGCCTAGAACTCAGTGAAATAGACTGGGATGGGGCTATCACACATGCCTGGCACTCCCCATTCTGATCCGCCTATCATTCTACACAGTCACAGTCGGGTACCAAGGCTGGCATGGAGAGGATCACTGTACTGTGATGCAGAAGTCAGAGGTATGTATGTGTGAAAGTCACAGAAATGTGGCACAATCTGAGATGCAGAGAAAAACTTTTCATCCTCCAACTCTGTCTTTCCTGCCTGGGGTAGACTGGCTTTCTTCAGAGATCTAGGTTCACATTCCAGCTCACCCATTATATTCTCTCTGCCCGTTATATTCACAGAGCCACATTGGGCAAGGTCACTCCAATCGACCTAAGCCTTAATTTTCTTATCCACGTAGTAGGAATAACAAGACCTGTCTCTCAAAGTTGTGAACTAGCGAGCAGATTATATAGAAGAAGGCTAAGCGGGTAGTTTCTGTCATTTATAGTACAGCCCCAGGCTCCTTCTTTAAGTCTATGGGTCATCCAAACCTATGCCAAGCTTCAGGCTGAGTATCCATAAAATATAGTTCCTTCTTGGAATTTTTGGAAGAATACAGGCAGATAATGCTCCCAGGGTTTCTAAGGTGCCCAGAAAAAGTGTTAATCATCCTCTTCAAGATTCTTTCCTTCATGATTTTGCCAAGAAAAAATATTTGGATCTGATGATGTCAAATTATGCCAGAGGCTGATCTTTCTAGGTTCTTGGTTAATAAAAAGGGATAAGAATAGCATGTACTTCACAGGGTTGTTTTGAGGCTAAGTTGACAGGAGTAGCATGCTAAAAGAGTGCCCAGTGTCAGCTTCATGGCCAGTTATATATAGATCTCCTTTCTGCTGGTGATGCAACCCTGGCTGGTGCCTTGGCCAGAGTAGTCAAGGCTAAGCTGACTCACCCACACTGGCAGGTGTGGATAGTGATGGCCGCAGGTGCTTGGGCAGGAGCCCCCAGGAACAGCTCTGGTATTGCCTCATAACAGAGATTGCCCTTAGCCTTGGCTGGTGTCAGAGAAAGAAAAGAGGAATGTCCATGACCATTGGGTCGCAGGGAAATGGGATATCCTCACATGGCTGGGGACACTAGCAAGTAGTCTCTGGTCTTTTAGTGAAGGCTGACTAGTGAGGGAGCCATAGCTGAACGGCAGCTAGAGGGACACCTCTCCATTGTTTGGGGGTAAACAGGTATTGTTGCCTTTTCCTGGTGTAGTCAGACAAGATGTGCTTCTGTCTCAGAAATGTATTAGGTGCCAAGTTCAATGTTCTTTCCTCCATACCATCTATATATGGCATCACAGACTCCTGTCTGGGAGCTCACCAATTATTTTTATCAGATGGCCAATTGGATGCTTGGTGACCACAGAGGAGGGAGAGAGGTTCAGAGAAAGTTTGTGGAGAAGGTGATATTTGAGTCAGGCTTTTTAGGTGGGGCTCAGGGAGAAAGCGGCCATTCCTACTTCCTCCTCCCATACACATTTCTCCACCTCCACCATTTGGCTTCTACCACAACATGGAACTGTTCTTGTCGAGGTCATCAGTGACCTTCTGTGGTGAATCAAATGGGTGTATCACAGGCCTCTTAGCTAATCGGTGGTCACATTTGACATTGTATCTCACTTCTCCCTTGGTTTCTGGTTCTCCTCCTGCCTCCCTGGCTGTTCCTTCTTAATTTTCTTTCTGATCTCATCTTTACCTGGTGTCTATCTTTTCACTATCCATCTATCCATCCCTCCACCCATTTATTCTATCTTCATAATTAAGGGGAGTTGAAAAAGGACACTGTTTTAAAAACTGTAGAAGGATAGAGGAAATTCAACAGGAGGCAGGGTTAGCACTCTAAGACTAACAGTATCAGGGAGTCACTCCAAGCCCTGGGCCTAGAGTGCAAGTGGTTCAGGATCCAGAGAGTGAAGTTATAAGAGGGGCTTCCTATTAGGAGCTGGGGCCTTCAGCAGAGGGACAAGTCAGTCTGGCACATAAACACCTTGACTTGACTCTCCTTCTACCCTCTGAAGTGCTTCACACAGGTCAGCCTCCAGGGCCACACATGCTAATGTCAGCCTGCAGTTGCAGGCTGTTGCACTGAGCCCTCCTTCTCCCTGCTCTATGTTGTCAGTCTGAGATCTCTTCTCTTCTCTAATGGGAGTGGCTGATACTCACTCAAATTGCTATCTCTGGCCAATATTTCTTTCCTAACCACCTGCACACCCCACTATCTATGTAGTAGACATCTCTAAATGTCCCTCAAGCATAACAAACTCAGCCTGTCCAATGCAGAATTCATGGCCTTCCCCCAAACTATGAATCTCCTGTCTATGTGAATGATACCTCCACTCACCTTGTCAACCAAGTCAGGGACTAGGACTCATTCCTGATTCCTGCCTCTCCTTTGCTTTCCATATATCACCAAGTCCTGTCAACTCTTCATGGAGATTTGACAGATGCATCCCCACTCGCAGTGCCTTCACTAGGCCCTTTCATCATCTCTCCCTGATTGCTTCCTAATTAACCTTCCACATCCTATCTTGCATCCTCATGTCAGGGATGCTGGTTGCCTCTTAAAGTCTGTTGTCTCTCCATTTCTTAGTTATGGAATCCAATTTTTTTGTGAGGTACATGGCTAATTTTCTAAAAGGCATTTGCCAGACTCCCTTGCAGCTAGAAATGACTATATATGACTAAGTTCTACAAGAAGATATAACCAGAAGCGTCATGTATAAGTGCCGGGAGGATCCCTTACACTCTTCTTTCTACTGGCTCTATTTGCTGCCTGGAACATGGATGCTATGGCTGTAGCTCTAGCAGCTACTTTGTACTATGTGGATAATGATTTTCCACAACTTAAAGATTGACACACAAGGAGTATACCAACCATAAACCACTATCTCTGAACTTCAATGTAAGAGTGTGGTATGTGTCTAACTTGCATAAGTCATTGTTGACTTTTGTTACTCTTTTATTTGAAGCTGTACATAACTCTCATTGATGTATCTTATAACCGGGAGGAAGGGGGATTATCACAGATGTTTCTGAACCCACAACCTCACTTGGACCACTTATTTTAGCACAGCTGTGAGAACAGTGTCATGAATGCCACGAACATCCTGTGGCTTGTTCAAAGCCACAGAAGTGAGTCAGTTCCTGCTCAGACATGAACAAGAAGAGAAATGGGTGGAGAGAGACTTAACGCCTCCTGGGTCAACCCTCCAGCACTGAGGAATTAGAGTTGGTGACAATTTGAGGTTCATGAACAGTTTATCAGGGGTTCCAGGAGGACTGAGTTCTTGATGTCCCCAGACGTAACTGGTTAGCCACATACCCTCTCCTGCCTTTTCTGTCATTCCCATCAAATTTTTTTCACTCTGTTGTTGCTATTTCCTGGGGTCATCTCTCAAACCACCTGCACTCACATTATTGTCTTTGGCTCTGCTGCTGGAGGAACCCACAGAGTTCTCTCTAAAATGAAGCTCTGTTTACTCCCTTTGCCTTCCAGTAGTTTGAAATAGGGCTCATTAACTCCTGGATGATGATATGAATCCTTGGCCTGGCCATTGGCTCTGGTTGCCTCCTTCCCTGCTTCCCTGTCCCTTGCTCCTTGACCCTGTGTGACCTTAGCTTCAGCTGCAACAAGTCATAGTGATTCTTGAGGGCCCCTGCAGTTTTCATCGTCTGGCGCCTTTTCCCAGACTGGAACGTCCCTCCTTTACCGTCTCCCACTGCCAAGGCTCAGGTGCCCTTCCTCATCTACACACTCATCTTGCCTTTTAGGAAGCCCTCGCTGGCACCCTGAGTTCATCTGGAGTGCTACTGTCCAGGATCTCATCTTCAAATTGTCTATGTAGCTATCTTTATCTCTTTCTTGACTTAGTGCTTCTTTTTAGGGCAGAGACTATATACATTCATTCAGTTTTGCATTCTGGTGCCTTGCACAGAGCTGGGACAGAGTTGAAACTGTTCGTTGAGTGGCAGGGTATGGGGGCAGGACCAGATGAGCAAATTCCCAGAGAGGGTCATGTGTATGGTGGAATGGTACACTCCTGGGTTGGCAAGTGGCCTACATCCTGGGGCCCCTTACTGTAGCATACAATTTCCCCAAGATTTGGTCTGCCCTCATTCTTACACTCTCAGATCCTACACTCTCTGATCCTACACTCTCTGATCCTATTCAGTGCTCTCTCACACTATCATTTGTCCTGCCCTGGACACCTCCTACACTCTTACATTGCCATGACTCTGTTCACATTCTTCCCTTTGCCTGAATTGCTCTACTCACTCCCCTGGGTCCATTGCTCTCACCCAACTCCATTGGGGAATTTCTCCCTGTTCTTCAAGGCCTGTATCAAGCCCTTCTTCATCATCCATAAAACCTTCCCTGCTAGGAACTGTACTTTGTACATTGTGAGTTCTTAGGAAAGTTTGTCATTGTTGTGTTGGATATATTGGGTAGGGTAGAGGATATGTATGTATTTATTTCACAAATATTTACAAAGAGCTTAATATATTCTGTACACATATCAGCTAATTTAATACATGTAACAATATTGTAAGGAAGATATTTTATTGCCCTCACTTTCTAGATTATAAATGTGAGGCACAGATAGGTCAAGCAGCTTTTTCAAGGTTATACAACTAGAAAGTGCTAGAGAAAGGATTTGAGTCCAAGTGGTCCAGGGTCCATGCTCTGAATTGGGAACTTAGGATGAAAAATAGGCAGAATGGTTTTGAATGCTGCCCTGAGGACGGTGAGCTTTATTTTGCAGGCATGCTCTGTCATCAAGACTAGATATAAACCTGGGCCCTGCCTGTCAGGAAGTTCTTTATCCCGTGAGGGGGGCAAATGTTTAGTAAGGTAATCCGTATCCCATGTAAGTCATGCAATGACAAACTTTCCATAGCATAGGTGCGGTATTGAAGCACAAATAGTCCATATCTAGGGGATTCCACAGAGAGGATGCTTTGAAGGGTCAGCTGCTGTCCCTAGTAATCAGAGAATAGATGGAAGGGCATCCTGACAGAGGGATCAGCATGTGAAGAGGTGCAGAGGCATACCTGATTACCTGGGGAGAGTAAGCTATGGGGCTGAAGAGCAGTGCTGGGATCAGACCAGTGAGGTCCATGCTGGGGGCTAGCATTCATCTCAACTCAGCTGGGAGCCTCAGAGGAAATACAGCTTCTAGGCATGGGATGCTTGAGCTGGCCCAAATGGACTTAGGGAAACACTTACCAGGTGGGTGACCTTGGGGCCTTGGAACTTCAGTGTTCTTGCCTGAAAAGTGATGATGCTAACAGGTAATACCTACCATATATAGGGTTGCCAGGAAGAGTAAGAAGGTAAACAGACACAGCATACTTTGACCAGTGCTTGGCATGCGGATGGCTCTTCATGAACTCCGCTGTCAGCTCAGCCCTGGTTTTCACACCTGCTCTCCCATGGACTGGCTGGAATGATGATTTCATCAGCCTTTTCCATTGGGTGCAGTGGGGAGTGAAGTCAGTGTAGCAGATCAGTCGTCACCAACTGGAATTGGGAACTGAGAGGCGAGGGAGCTCCTGGAAATGCAAGGAGAACTTGCCAGAAAGCACTTCAGCAGGGTTCCGGGAGCCCTGGACCTGAACAGGGTACCCTCAGAGGCCCCATAGGTTCATGACGTGAGCCAGGGAAGGAACTGAAAAGGGGACCTGAAAGATGTGTTTTCTCAGTAACAGGCAAAGGAGGCAGTTAGGGCGGAGGTGCAGCATCTCCAGGGCTTTGTGGAGCAGAGGCTGGTAACCTTTGAGGGTCATCTGGCCTACAGATGCTAAAGCAGCAGGTGCTGGACTGGATTTGGCTCAAAGACATTTTTTGTTTAACCTCATAGTGTTTTATAAGATTACAAGTGCAAATAGTTACCATCTTTATATAATTTAAGGTGTTTACAAAAAAATCCAAATGTCCAGCTTCTGGTGAATAGCAGAACGCCTAGAAAGAGTAGCCAGCCTTCCCCAGGAAGCAGCCATCAGCAGGAATTCTGTGGTAGATGCCCCACAGTAGGTCTACTTAGCTCATTCATTCCTGCCCCATTCCAGGAGGCATCTGCATGTAAGTTTGCGAAGTCTAGCCCAACCCTCCCATCCTAGAGTGGGGATGTAACACATCCAATTTAACACAGGTGGGTGATCAAGCTTAGATGAGCCCCCAGAACTCCTCACACTCGGTCACACATTCCACACCTCTGGATTTTTGCCTTTGTCTAGTGCTTGGTGTGAAGGACAATGGAGGCAGGGACCATGGTCCCCTTTTGGCCTAAATTGACCATAATTATTAATAATAATAGCAGCTATCTATTAAATATCTATAATGTGTCAGGGGCTTCACACATGTTTGATCTTCCTAACCCTAGAAGAGAAATATTATTAGTCCAAATTTTCAAATGAGGAAACTGAGACTCAGAAAGGTCAAAGAAGCTTGCCCAAGGTCCCTGGGCCAGTGTGTGGTGAACTGTGATCCAGCAGACCTAAAGCTCTGTGCATTGTTGCAGGCACATGGCAAGCAGTAGGTTAGGCTCTGGGGGTTGCTAATGTCAGGAAGTTCTGGGCACGATGGTCCAAGTGGTTTACCAATGTTCAACCTGGATGGTTGAGGCCACATCAGAGGAGGTTTCAAGTTACTGAATGTTTCATGAGTCTGCGAGAGAGAAGTGACATGATCCTTCTCCCTGGAATTGTCTACCCCTTAAACTCTCAGACATTGTTTATCATAGAAGGGGCTCAAAGATGGGAACCAGATAGGCCTCGGGAAGGAGGAAATTTTGAGAACTAAAGAAATCCTGCTCATGTTCAAGAGTGCCACCCCTCACATCCCCCACTCCCCACCTGCTGTAGTCTGGCAGTTGAAGAGATGGGGTGCCGGAGGGGAAGGGCTGTGGATTGAGAAAGGATTGACAGAGAAAAGCAGGGGTTGGGCAGACTGGGCTTCTCTGATGGAGATCGTTGTGGCGGCGAGTCGTTCTGTGCTCATTCTTTTATAGGGGAGGTAACGCCACATGCTTTCTATATTGACTGCAGCTGTGCAGTGTCTAACAAGTCTCTCCCTGCCTTCTCTGGCTAAATACTCAGTTTTCTTCTCTCTGTAAAGCCCAGCAGTAGATTATGTCTTTGTTAGAGCTTTCACTTGCCCTGTAGCATTAGTGCAAAGAATGTTTCTACTTTGAGGCATTCTCTGCATACTCCCTTCTCCCCCCCCCCCATACTTATGCAAGGCTAATACCCCAGCAAAGGGCTCCCCAGCACCAGGAGCTGACCTTGAACTTGGCAGCTGTCCCTTGATGTTGAGGCTTCCGTAGTTTGTCTTCCTCTACAGAGTGTCTGCCCTCTGAGTTAGAGACTTTATCCTATTTATTCCTATGAACCTGTCTACTGGGTGGTCGGAAAAGTCATGACTTTTTTTCTATGCAAAAATGTGTCATGACTTTTCTGACCACCCAGTAGCATAGTCCTTGGCTCATAATGGGGCACAGCAAATATACAGTCCTGAAATGAATGAATGAATGAATGAATATATGATGGGGGATCATTTCTGCTTCATAGGTCAGACTACTTAGATTTAGATTTTGGCTCCACATTTACTGAGAAACTTGGGCAAATGATTGAATCTTTCTAGGCCTCAGTTACTTCACCTGTAAAGTGGCTTTTCTCATTTTTATTGTTAGAATTAATCTAGTACCAATAAAGGGCTTGGCCTAATATCTTGTACTGGGAGGTCTAATATGGTAGCTACTGGTCACAGGTGGCTATGTACATGAACTAAAATGAAAAATTCAGATCCTTTTGTTGTACTAGCCACATTTCAAGTGCTCCATGGCTTCTCTACTAGACAGAACAGATGTAGAACATTCTGTCACCACACAGATTTCTACTGGACAGAGCTGTCTAGAACACAGAAAGGGCGCTATGATTTTAGCCATCCCTACAGTTACTACTATTCCCATTGTTACTGTTGCTCTCTCAGCTCAAGGTGAGGTGTGATAGTAGGACTACTCTCTTTAGCCCTAAAGCTGGAGATCTACCCTCATGGCAATCCGGGCTGCCTTGTCCCAGGAGGCTATACTCTGGCTGAGACTGTACCCTGTGTTTGTTCTCTTTACTGAATGCTGTCCCCTTGACCATTGTCTATTGAAATCCTATTTATGTCAATACCTGGTGGTCAGTCTTTAAAAAGCTGCCAAAGGAAACGGCCAACATAAGAGCTTTCTCTTTCCTGAGTCTAACTGCTGTGTGAAGGCCATTACTGGATTTTCTTTATCTCTGTGTCCCCAGACCTGGCATTTAGCAAGCATGCAAAGTACATTAGTCGGATCTAAGGATCCAAGTATTTAAGACAAAGCTTTCGCTCAGGTTTGTGACTGCATCAAGGTGTTTCTAGCACCAAATGCCTTGCAGCATCTAGAAACAGCAGCTAGAAAGCAGGCCTGTGTTGGTAGCCAGGAGGGTGAATAGCCTTCATGAGTAAGCTTCATGTTAGAAGCCACCAGCAAAGCACGTGGATGCATGAGTTGGTCCAAGGGGAGGTGAATGAGCATGACAGAATTAAGGGGGAGAACTGTTGTGTACACAGATGTCCTGAAGCCTGCTGGAATCAGAATGAAGGGCTAAGGTTTCAGTAAGTCCTTAGTGGGGGTGGGGCAAGCTGCAGGCATCCTTTAGTTTCTGTTACAGTTATTTCCATGTGTCTTCATTTTTATTCCTACTGATGGGCCCTGGGGAAATGAAAGTTAACCAGAAATAATAATCTTTTCTCTATAACCTTAAACATCTTTAGTTTGGCTTCTCTAATTACTGGAGACTATTTCTTTTATGGCATGTTTTCTTTGCAAAGTCTGTATTATTTCAAGTAGGCATGCTTGTTTGCTGGGCACTGACATCTGAGGTAAATTGTTGCATTTAATTTGAGGTTGTCTTAGCTTGAGCTGCCATAACAAAATACACAGACTGGGTAGTTAAACAACAGACATTTGTATTTCATTTTTATACAGTTCTGGAGACTAGGAAGTCTAAGATCAAGGTGCTGGCAGATTCATTTTCTGGTGAGGGCTCTCTTTCTGGCAGTAGGTGGCAGAAGACCACCTTCTAGCTGTATCCTTGCATGGTGGAATAGAGCTCTGTTTTCTTTGACTTATAAAGGCACTAATCCCATCATGCTAATCCCTTACTACTTCACCAAACTTTATTACTCCCCAAAGGTCCCACCTCCTAATACAATCCTTAAGAGTTAGGGCTTCAACTTTAATTTCAGGAGGACACACAGTCAGTCCATGACAAAGCTATCGGGTTCAATCTCCTTTAGATCAATCTACAAATCTAGAGGCCCTCATAGGGGAGAGATGTGCCTTTGCCCCTTCCAGTCATTGAAAACCACTCCTGCCTCTAGGTCTGCTGTCACTCACAGTTTCTTCCTGGCCCCTTCCTGGCTTAAAAACTCTTCAGTGACTCCCCCAGTGTACCTCAGTGTACATCCAAAGTCTGCATCAGGATCCACAGGTGAGGTGTCTGGTTCTGGTGTCATTCACATGCTTCCTGCACCATCACTCAACTTTCTGTCTCCCTTACAGTGCAGGCTCTCTAGCTCCTCTGGGACTTTATACAAGCTCTTCCATTTCCTGGTTTACTCTGCCCCTGCATTGTCATCTGGCCAACTCCTTCTTCTTTGTCAGGGTCAGCTTAGAAGTCACTTCTCTGGACCTGCCCCCATGCCCTCCTGTGACTGAGTTAGGTGCAGCTTCATCCTCCCACAGGAGTTGGCTCACACCTGCCACTTGCCACCTGAATGGACCAGCAACTCCCAGGTGAGGCTCTGGTGGCTGTCCAGATTGTGAGCACTGGGTTGGCAGAGCTGTGACTGTCTTGTTGACAGTTGTAGCCTCAAAGTCCAGATTCAGGCATAGAGGTCGCCCATACTTACTGAATTAATTAATTAACGAATGTTATCATCAAGTTCATAAGCCAGCCTCAGATTACTGAGTCTAGCAGTACTGATAATGCTTTTTAAGTTGAATGTTGAGATTTACTTACTCATCACAAAAGTTTATTCATTTACTTGTCCAAAAAGGATGAAGTTGTACAAATGGCTTCATATGCTTTTGCTATTACTATCATAGTATAGAGAGTAAAAGCGTGGACTCTGTAGCCTGTCTGGATTTAAGTTCTACCTCTGCTACTCAGAAGCTACATGACTTTGGGTAATTTATTTTTCTTTGCCTCAGTTTCCTCATCTGTGAGGTGGAGATACCAACAAAACTTTTCTAATGAAGTTGTCATGAGGATTAAGTCTTTTATTTTAAAGAATTATTTAATTTTGAGACCAGCAGGTGGCGTGGTGGTTAAGGTACTGGACACTCCCACATGGTCGACCACGGTTCAACTCCTGAACCTGGTGGCTTGCTTTCTCACTCTCCCACCCCCGTGTCTCTGATCAAATTAAAATAGATACATGAATAAATAAAATTAAATAATTCTTCAAAAAAAGAATTATTTAATTTTATTTATTATTATAATTATTTTTTAAAAATTTGCTATAGGGCATGTGCGTTAACCAGACACACACACACACACACACACACACACACACACAGAAAGCAAGCCACCAGATCTGGGACTTGAACCACGGTCGGCCATGTGGGAGTCCAGTGCCCCAACCACTATGCCACTTGCTGGCCTTAGGGAGTAAGTCTTTACAAGGGCTTAGCATAGCCCTTCGACACATAGAAGCACTAAATAAAATTTGTTAAAGTAAATAAAGAATAAATCTCATAAACATTATGGTAGTCTCTTAGACGTTAACTCCCTTCTGGATAAAGTTTTAGTATGATCCCAGTACATGGAAAATTCAAGACAAAGGTAAAATTCCTTTTCAACATGTTCCCACTGTCTGTTTTTACCTCCTTTTGTTACCTTCTGTGATGTTTTGTCCCCGAAAGTCTTATTGTCTCCTTTTTCACCATCCAAGAACAATTGCTGTTGGTTTTACTAAAGATCCAGGTTATATCCTAATGTAAGTGACTGCTAGAGTTCGATGTGCGTCTTCTCTAATGTCTTCTTAATGCCTTTGCATAAGTCTCCTCCTGACTTGACTGAGGAGCCCAGGCAGGTAGGAACTGCTCATCACCCATGTTGATGTTCTCCTCAGCTGTGGGTCTCTGCATCTCTCAGTGTGTCAGATGTTGGCCTGCCCTACTTATCATGTCCCCAGAACATGGAGTTAGGAGTGGGAGGGGTAGACTGCAACACCTCGAGCCAAACACTGAAAACCTGAGACACACTGGGAAGAAATGGGAAGATGTGCCATCAGCGTTTAATAGCAGTGGTTGAGGGTGGTTTTTTTTTTTTTTTTTGGTTTATTTATTTATTCCATAAGTCAGAGAGTGAGAGGGAGAAAGAGAGAGACACACAGAGAAAAAAAACCCCAATAGAGTCTTGATGCTGTGATCCACACCCAGCCTCTGCCAGCCCAGATCACAGACACACATGTGCCCAGCATACTTGGAGAGCTCTCTGGAGGTCAACAGGTAACATTCCCATGTGGGTCAGCCTTGAAAAACATGACATTGTACTGCTGGGGCACCATCTGGCCCCAACAATGGATGAGTTTAAAATAAAAAGCCAGAATTTTGGCTATGCCCCCTGACAGTCCAAAGCTATGGAGCCCTCAGATGCCATATGACCTGACCTCAAAAGAGAGCTATGGTTTCCAAGTCAGGGTGGCAGTAGCCAAGGATTTAGACAGCAGAACTCAGTGAGGGACCTGCAGTAGAAGGCTACTCAAAGCCTGTAAATGACAGAATCGTTTGAAGTTATGTGCAATCAAAGAAAAAAATTAGAGGAGGGTGGGGAGAAGAAAACCAAGCTACTTAAAATGTTAGGGACAACATCCCTAGCAAAACTTTCTTTTTTTAATTAAAAAAGAAACAGAACAATCATCTGAAGACAATGAAGCAAACAGGAAAACAGTGTCTGGGCCTGTTCTCAGGGCAGATGGCAACCTCTTGAGTTTCAGAATGAGTTTATTGTTGCATAAACAAGGTGGCTTCTTGGTTGGGGCAGCCCGCTCTGTAAGAGCAACCCCCACCACTGGCTCCTGGACACTTTTAGTGTCCACATTCTTCAAGCCTGACCGTGCCTTGCAGCCTCTTCAATTTGGGCATTGCTTGGCAATTTGTAATGAGCAGTCATGACGGTATCTCAGTTAATCCTCACAGTGACTCTGCAAGGGTGGCACAGATTGTTAGCCCCATTATATGGAAAGGGAAACCCTGAGTTTCAGAAAGGTGACCTTACTTGCTCAAGGTTAGGTAGAGAGGAAATGGCAGAGACAAGTGCAGGACACAGGGCTGTAGTTTCCATTTGGACAGCAAAGTGCAGACAGTAAGGAAGGAAGAAGACATGGCTGACTTTGGGGAGGGCCAAGAACCTTAACAACAACATCATTAAGGTTTGTCGAATGTCATTGACATAATAAGCACAGGCTCTGGAGCAAAAGAGCATGAACTCTTTTGCCACCTTGGGCAAGTTGTTGAATATATCGGAGCCTCAGTTTCCTCATCTGTAAAATAGGGATAGATGTAATAGGATCTGCCTTTTATGACTGTGGTGGAGATGGAATGAGTTAACGTATATAAAATGTTTAGAGCTGGCACATCATGAGTGTTATGACAGTATCCTTTCACATAAACTTTTTCATTTTAGGTTTTACATGTATACTGAGAGGGATTTATCTATTTTTATTCTCATTTTACAGATGAGGCAACAAGGCACAGAGAAGCTATTTTCCCCAAATCCAGTGACAGCAAAGCTGGGACTGACCTAGGGCCTCTGATACCAAACATGGGCTGATCTTGGCTGTGCCATATTGGCTCCCTGGGATAGAGTTCTTAGGCTTCCATGCCACTGTGGACCCAGTGTCTTGTTAGGTGCTGCACTAAGCCCAACATGAGCAGAGTCATGGCAGGAGCACTAGCTCCCCAAGCTCCCCCTTCTGCCTCACCTCCTTGCATTGGTGGAGGCCTCCCACACCTCCTACCAGGTGTTCAGGGCTCTTTTGCACTTGCCTTATTTTCCTGCCTTGTTTATGTATTTACTCTGGATTCCCTAAGATGCCTTCTTCAAGAAAGCAGTGCTTGCATTGGGATGTGAGAGGCAAGTGGGAATTAGCTAGTGATGTGAGCATGGAAGAGATTTCTAGGCAGTGAAAATAGTAAGTATAAAATCCCTGTGGGGAAAGAGTCATCTCATTTTGGTGAGAGTACAGATGGCAAGGGGGGAAGATGTGTGAGATGGAGTTGGAGGAAATGACCTGTGTTAGCGTGGAGGACTTTGGATACTATTTGAGGAGTGTGAGGTTCAATGATAGAAGAAACTACTGGTATTTAATTTGGATGGTGGTATGTGGGGAGTTGATATAATTGGGTTTGTGTGTGCGTGTGTGTGTGTATGTATGTGTATATATATATATATACATATATATATATATATATATATGTATATATATATATATATGATTTTTGAGAAATCACCCCCATCCCTTCCAGAGGGATGGTCATGCCACAATTCCTTCTCTCTCATTCTCCTCCCGAGTTTTTGGGTATGCATGCATGCACACATGGCTGGTATGATTTTCAAACTGCCAGGTCCAGGGCTCAAACTGCTGTTGGTCACATGGGAATACAGTGCCTTAATCACCATGCCATCTGCTGGCCCTGTATTTATATTTTTAAAAGGTACCTCCGGCTGTTGAGTGTAGATTGGACTAGAAGGGGACTAGAGTGGTTTCAAAGTGATAAGTCATGGGGCTGTGAATAGGAGCCAGGCAAAAGTTAATGATATTTGGTCTAAGGTTGAAGTGGTCATGGTGGAGATAGATTTGTGAGCTCTTCAGAAGGTTAAGTAGATTTTTCTAGGCATTCCGATAGACACTAAGGATACAAAGATGAGTAAGATATAGAAACCTATCTTGAAGGGGCCTAGAGTCTAAAAAGAGAGAGGCACCCCAAATAACAAATATATGTATGTACGAGTACAGTTGGCTGTGATAGATGGCTGTGGAAAGGGTCACAATTCTTTGGCCTATGTTTTAGCCATATTTTTGCAGTGTGCCTTTCTAGGTCTTCCCATCAACCAACTTAGGTTGTTTCCTTACCCAGTGGATCTGGGCTGGTCTTGTGATATGCATATGTCAATTCTACTATGATGTGCCAGTTTTGAACCTAGACTTCAATTGGCCTTTATTGTTTTCACAACCTAGAAATCTTTTGGAGTTTCTAGGAAGACAAATCCACTTAAGCATCCTCGATGATGAGTGACACATGGTCCAGTCATGTTTGTCACCTTAGCTAATAGGAAGAAAACTATCAGATATGCAAATAAAATTCTTAGATCAGCTAACATCAGGTATCTGCCTATTTAGAACAGAAGTGTGAGTGAACTCAGCTAAGATCAGCCAGGCTTGGCCCAGATTAGTAAAGTGGTTCAGCCAACTCATAGATTCATGAGAAGTATTGAATGCTTATTGCTTACAGCAGGGATTGGCAAACAATGCCTCCGGGCTGGCAAACCACCTGTTTTTCTCCAAAATTTTATTAGAAATATAATCATGCCAATTTATTTATGTATTGCCTGTATCTTCTTTTGAGTTATAAAGGCAAAGCCAGCTAGTTGTAACAGAGACTATATGATCTGCAAAGTCTAAAATATTTACTATCTGGCTTTTTAAGAAAATATTTGCTTGGGACCATCAGTTGGCATAATGGCTATGTTGCTGGATTCCCACGTAGTTGAACGCTATTCGAGTCCTGGACCTGGTGGCTTAAACTCACGCTGAGTGCATGTGCGTGTGTGCCAAGGATCCCGAAAGGAGAATGGGAGAGAAGGGATTGCAGCCTGGCCATCCCTCCTGGTGGGTTTCTTGCTTTCTGTCTCTCTGTCTTTCTCTGTCTTTCTGGAGAGTGCATATGCCCTATAGTAAAAACCTCTGCAAAAACAAAAAAAATTTTGCTGGCTTCTGGTTTTGAAACTATTGAGTGGGTGTTACACAGCACTAGCTAATTGATACAAAGATACTAGGATAAAGGGGCAGTGAAAGCACAAAGAAAGGATAAATTAGCTCTGCACTGACTATGACATGGAGTGGTTGGGAGAGTCTCTACAGAGGAAGTGATGCTAAATGTGTCTTGAGCCATTTGTGGACTTGGGTCAGAGGGAAATGATGAGGAAATCGAGGGTCAGAATGATAGCGATCAGGCTAGGGTCACGTGGCCAGGCTCCTGGTTCCTGTTCAGGGACATTCTTTCTTTTCCCTGGTAGGCAAACTTCAGGGTAAGAGAGAGGTCCATGGGGCCAGACAGATCTGGATTTGCATTTCATTTCAACTCTACTATTTCTTTCTTTCTTTTCTTTTTCTTCTTCTTCTTCTTTTTTTTTTTTTTTTTTTTTTTTTTTTTTTTTTTTTTTTTTTTTTTTGAGGGTTTAAGCAGACGTTTATTTTTCCACTGTTCTGGAAGCTGTAAGTCCAAGATCAAGGTGCTGGCAGGGCCAGTTGTCCTGGCTTGCACAGGGTGCCTAGTCACTGTGCCCTCTATGACCTTTCCTCCGTGCACATGGGGACAGACAGAGACAAACAAAGAGATCTGATGTCTTGTCCTTTTCTTATAAGGAGGTCCTACCTTTATACTCCCATTTGATCTTTTTTAAAAAATTTATTTATTATCATCATAATCTTGTTTATATTACATTGAATCACATATAACTTTACAGTGCATTACATTTCTTTTTCCAGAGGGAATGCCATGCATGTCAGTCAATACAGAAACATTAAAATCCCAGTTCATCATTCAGTATCTTTTCATTGTTTTTCGCAATCATTATTATTATTATTCCAATTATTTTTTTAACCAGTCAATCACTACTCTTTCTGAGATATGAGATTTTGGACAACTTTCTTAGTTTCTCTTGGTTTTCAAGTCCGTAAAATAGGAAAAATAGTACCAATATCATAGAATTGCTATGAACGTACATGAGATGAAGAGCATAGGTTCTGGTATATTGATTTATCATTATAAAGTTATAGAGATAAACATAATTTTAAATACCTGCCATGGAGCTTTCTATTTTAACCAAGGTGGGAGATCTCAGCTATAAAAAGTTGCTCTACTTTGGGGATTTCTGGTGGGACGGATAGTTCTGAGCATCAGACATGTGTGTCCATAAACTCTATCACATGAAGCCTACCTGTCTCTCTGCTAGAGAGACCTGGGTTTCTATCTAACCCTGGGGACTCTCATCACCACTAGCTTCTTGGAGTCTTCACTCTGGGCTGATGTCTTTCTATTTCACAACCCACTACAAATGGTGGGAGGGCCTGTGGGCTAATGGAACTCAGTCCATTTCTCTGGCTAGGGTTGAACCCATCCACATGCTCGTTTAGATGAGGGCAAATAAAAGGCATTGAGTCAGATTTGAGAAAGTGATCCTCTGAGCACCTCCTATGTTCAAAAGCCCTGTGCTCTGAGATTTGGGGATGAGCTAGCCCTGCTTCCTCTGTCTTCCCCTAACTCACAGTCTATTTGTACAAGGTGAATCAGCCAACAGGTATTTTCAATCCAGGTGGTGAGTGTAGAGGCAGAGAGAAGCACAGGACTCTGAGGAGCACAACATAGCTTTGGCTCAGGAAAAGAAGCTCAAGGTGTGTCTAAGCTGAGTCCTCCAGCATACGTAGGAGCTTTGCAGATGAAGGCTGAGAAGAAAAGGTATCCTAGTCAGAGGAAACAGCATGAACAAAGGGAGGGTGATGACATAGCTCAGCCCATGGGAGGCATGAAAGGAGCTTGGCATTCCTGAATGAGGAATCTGGGTGAGGAAAGGGGAGGCAGGCAGAGTAAGCAGGCACTGGACCATGTTGTTATCAGAAGAAGTGAAGCACAGAGGAGCCTGGCAGGTGGGTGATAGAGTAGATGCAGCGTGTAAAGGGGTTCAAGTGATCCTGTCCTTGGGTGACAACAATAGGTGATGATTTCTGCTGTCTTGGCCCTCCAGGAAGGGCAAAGTGTTAGGAAGTTTCCAGCATCACTGTGGGTCTTTTCAGTTCTACCAAGGTTTCACCATTGAATTACACTCTATTTCTTACCAAACCTAACAGAAGATTATATCATGTTGCTTCATAACGTATGGTGGGATTGGAGGGGGTTGATAAACTGGACTGAGTGTGTGATTAGGGGATGGAGAGGAGGAGGAGGAGGTGGAGACATCCTATTCTGAGCTGCAGGGCTCTAAGAGGTGAAAGTCAGGGGCTCGGGACAAGGCAAGTCTCTAGGACTCAGGGGAAACATTTTTGAAAGATTTGAAAATCCTTTATGTTCTTCCAGATGAATGAAGAAGTGAATCCAAACCTGGAAGTGGATACTTAAAAAAAGTCCCATCATCACTTTGGGAGCTGAGATGTCCAAGTGTCACAAAAGAATTTCTCAATGAGGAACTGGCCAGCAAGGGGGAAAAATACCCTTCAAAAATACTTCCTACTTGAAGTCAAATGGTAGGCAAATAAGAGTTGCACCATCGATGCAGTGTTCTTTCTGGGTTCATTTAAAAAATTTTAAATAGGTTTGTTTTTATTAATCCAGCATTCTGCTCCTCCACACCAACTCTCCCAAACTGATCATAGGAATTGAAACTTCCAGCTTATTAGTATGTGCTGGGTCTGGGCTGGCATGGAAAGGGTCTTAGTGATGCATATATGGGGAAAGGGAAGGGAAGCAAGGGCTTCTGGATCATCCCAGAGACAGAGTGACCCATGACATTGGAAGTCACACACTCTGTTCCTCTACCTCTATGCAGACTTATGGGGACTATTTCAACTCAGCCAAGAGTAATTCCATTTTGTGCCCATAAATTTTGGATTTGAGACAGCTGATGTTCAGAAGTGGGCTCATACTCTTCCACCCATTGGAAACTGTAGAGGAGCTGGCTTTGGCCAATAGCCGGTAACCTCCCACTGTTTGTGCTAGGCTCAGGGAGGAAGAACATGGTGGCTGAGGGAATGGCCTTTGATGAAAGCTCACCTTATTGGGGGACAGTCTATTAACCTTGGGAAAATGATCATCCTTCCTCAGCCTCAGTTTCTATATATGAAAATAGAGACACCAATACTTATCTCATAAGAAAAAGTGATACCATGGATATAAAGTGCTTTAGACATGCTCAGCACATCTCCAGAGAAGATGCCACTCACACTGCATTCACATTACACTTTGCAGGCTAAGACTGTCAACATATAGTAGCAACTAGATGACACAGAGCCCACACTTGGCTTTTCAGTCCTGGGGGAGGTAGACAAGACAGATTACTCATAAAGTATTCTGGAAGCAGAGGGAAGAGGTTTCAAACTCATTTTCAGATGTGTGTGTGTATGTGAGTCTGTTTATGAGGGTGTCTATGTGTTGAGTGATAGTGAATTTGAGTATGAATGTGTGGGTCTGTGAACATAAGTATGTAAATATGTGTGTGAGAGAGTTGAGTGCATGTAAGTACATGTGTGTCAGTGTGAGGGTCTGTGTGTTGTGTATGAGAGCATAAGTGCACATGTGTGTGAACGTAGGTGTCAATATCAAGAGTTGAGTCTGTAGGCCTGAGTGTAAATGTGTGTGTGTGTGTGTGTGTGTGTGTGTGTGTGAAGGTTTGAGGCACCATTGGTCCTGGTGCTGAGGACTGAGGACAAAGCAATTTGTGCAGAACTCTGAGACTGGGGGTGAGTAGAGGACGTTGGCAGGCACTTATGGAGACTCTTCAAAAAGTTCAAGGAAATGTGTATGAGGGAAAAACTCTGCTGGATTTCAAAATTTTTGCAAACAAACCTCATACGTCAATGCTAGTTTTCCTAAACTTTTGAGGTCCCCTCATATTTTTTTCCAGTTATTTGACAATTATGTATTGGAGACCCAGGCTGTCCAGGTTTTGTGATGTACAGTGGGGAAGTCGCCAGGTGATTATTGAACAGGGACCGTCTTTGCTGGTCCTTCTCCATGGTCCACCCAGATCCACTCCCTGCCCTGCTCCAAGTGCCAAAATGGATCCTGCCAGGCTTCCTTGTTACCGGTCTCTGAGTTTTGTTCATGGTAAGGAGCCAGGAGGGCAGAGGAAAGGGGCTCACCTCTTTAGCAGTAGCTGTACCCCTCCTGGACTGTAGTCCCCACCAGGTGGCCCGTCTCCTAAGCCTCCATGATACCATCTCCGCTCTTTGCTCTTCTAGTCGAAGGGGAGGACCTCTACACACCACAGCTAGTCCAGGAGCCAAAATATTCAGCCACCCCAATGGAGAGTTGCTTCATTAGATGCTCTTCATTCGCACCATCTGAAGGAATGCTGTTTTCTGCAGGAATCCTATGGGTATACCTGGTGATGTTCTTATTGTCGATTACTCTATGAGACTTGAGTTATTTTCTTGGGCTTAATTACCTCCTTCATTTCTTTTTTCTTTTTTCGTCATTGAAGTGGCAAATCTGCAGACTGGAGACTCTGAGATTTACCTCCACTCTGAAAACTCTAGGTTGAGCTTTCTGTTCTTTTGCTTGTTCTGGGTAGAGGCACCACTCTGGGTAGTTCTGGGGTGCTCTCCACTTTTGGGGTCAAGGGGGAAGAATAGCATGTGCATCTCTCTGTGCCCTGCCAGGGCAGCTGTCAGTGGCCTTGCGGTTCCTCCTTCATGACTGTTCTGCCTTCCTCCTCTCCCCTCCTAGGCTCCTTGGTTTGCTGCCTGCTGCATTCTCCCTGTCTGCCAGGACACCCAAGGAACCCAAGAATTTATTCTCTTATGCAGTAAATATGCAAGTGCCTGCAACATGTTCAGATAAAGCAAATGAGATAGCTGTTGTTCCCATTTTAAGGATGAGGAAATGGAGGCCCAGTTTCTCAATCAAGGCCATGACTTGCACACTTGATGGCAAACATTTAAACTATCAGAAAGAAATGGCTTCAAATTTTGGGCTTAACACAGAGATATGGCAAATCTGTATGTTAAGTTACCTTGTGGCTACGACCCTAAGATCCTTTTCTCCTATTCCAATGAGATTCCAGACTTCTACCCTCTGTGCCATGTGAAATCCCAGGGTCCTACTCCTTTGAAAGCCACCACAAGTTCATAATTGTTTCTCATTGGCTCTGAAATCATTCTCCTCGTACCAGGAGGAGTAAATCCACCTTCCCTGTGCTCTGTTCTTCACACAGGCATTAGAGGGGGATGAGCAGACTCCATAACAATAACTCCATTTTATCCCATATTTCCCGAAGTCAGGTGCTATGCAACACATTTCACATGTGCTGTCTCATCTGACCCCCACAGCAACCCTGCAAGATTAATTTTATTCTCATGTGCTTGTTAAAGATAAGAAAATGGAGTCTTAGAAAGGTCAAGTAAGTTGTCCAAGGTCACATGCCTAGTGAAGAATAGAACCGGGGTTTAAATCTAGGACTTGACCACATATAAGTCTGTGTTTTTTTTTCTACAAATCTCCTCAGCTTATTATTCTATGGAATGCCTCGCTTAGACCATCCATGCATGGACTAATTAATTACTTAACTCTTAGTTTGTCGGGAAAGTCATAATGCATTTTTGCATAGAAAAACAGAAAACCACATCATGACTCTCCTGACAGACTATTAGTTTGTTCTACTGACTGAGCGGTACTTGGAATCATGAGAAAGTAGAATAAGGACAGGGAATCAAACAGGTCTGGAGGAACCTGGGGCTCCTGGGCTTAATAGTAATATGGTCCTAGCCAGAGAGGTTGGCAGGATGGGGGGCTCCACAGATATCACACCCAAATCCCTAGAACCTGTGAAAATCTTATTTTACCCGGCAAAAGAGACTTCACCGATGTGATTGAGATGATGGATCTTGAGATAAAGAGATTATCCGAATGGGCTCACTACATCATGAGTTCTTAAAGCAGAGATCCTTTCGTGGCTACGCACAGAGGGAGAAATGTCAGCAAAGAAGGGTCAGAGGGATGCAACATGAAAAAGACCCACCGGACCACTGACACTTTGAAAATGGAGGATGAGTGTCGCGAGCCAAGGAATGTGGATGGCCTCTGGAATCTGAGTAGGGCAAGGAAATGGATCCTTCCTTTGAACCTTCAGAAAGGAATGCAGCCCTGCTGACATCTCCAGCCATGTGAGACCCACGTTACCCTTCTCACCCACCTAACTGTAAGATCATAAACGTATGTTGTAGCTACTATGTTTGACCACAATAGAAAGCCTATACAGCAAGTTAGTTCAGATGTTGTGGCCTCTGTCCTCTCATGAGCGAAACAGGGACCACAAACCCTCTGTCCTTGAGTGGTTGTAAGAATTAAATGTAACTAAGTAGATAAGTTATCGGACAGGGAACCTGGCACATGCTGGGTACTCAGGGAGAGTGGCTGAACTGGAATTAGTGGATGTGCTGTTGGGACATTTGCTTTTGAAACCAGGTTGTGATTGGCAGGGTGTTCATCGGGGTGTAGACAGTAAGCATAGGAGATGTTCAGAGGTGTGGGAAAGGCACACTGGACTCAGCTAGTCCCAGAAGACTCCTTAGAATTGGGACTGGGGGTCTGAGTTAGAAAGACATCATGGGTGAATTATTTTGTGGTTTGTAAGAAAAAAGGTCTATCTCAAATCCAAGCATTTGTCACCATCCCATTAACAAGAGTATGATGGCTCCAGGTAAGGTGTGAGCCATAGTGACTGTGGGTCACTGAGCTGCTTCTTGCCATCACCCCATCTCTCTGCAGACCGGCTTCCTCCCAGGAGTTTGCACACTCAGGGAAAGGCAATCCATGGTGTGTGTGTGTGTGGGGGGAGGCCTGCCCTTTCCCTTCTTGCCTCTCGCTGTGTGATCTGAGGAAAATAACTTCTCTCTGGGTCCTGTTTCCTGTTTCCTGGTATATAAGAAAGACAGTGCTTCAGAAAATCTCTCAGATACCTGTTAGCTCCAAGATTCTGAGTTTGTGTATTCCCAAGGAAAAAGAAAAACAAACAAAAAGCAAAAACAAAAATCTCTAAACCAAAAATAAATCTAAATACAAAAGGATCAGCAACAACACTTTGGAAATAATAAGGGCTAAACACTACTTGCTAGAAGCCAGATGCTATTCATTGAACATTTCATTTAATCCTCTAAAAGGTAAGTTTTTTTTTTTTTTCAAAAGTATATTCATTTATTTCTTCTATGAGTGAATGAGACAGACAGACAGAGGGAGAGTCTCCAGTAGGGGCTTCATACTGTGGTCCATTCTCAGCCTCAGCTTTGGATTATGGGCACACACATGCCCAGCATTCTTAAAGAGGTTTAAGGCCCTAACCTGAAACCTTCCTGGGTAGGTCAGTCTTAGAGAGCATCAAGTTTTACCATTGCACCATCTGGCCCTTAAGGGCTAGTTTTATTTCCAGGCACAGAGAATTTAATTTTTTGGCTTCAGGTCACACAGCATGAATGTAGCATGGCTTCCACCCTCTGTAGTTATTCTCTGCAGCCCATGCTAATAACCAAGAGCTTTGAATCATTTTCATTTTCTTTTTCTTCTTTTTGGAGAGTTTTTGGCTATAGGGTGTGTGCACTTGCCAGGAAGACAGAGAGAGACAGAGAGACAGAAAGTGAGAAATCACCCCCCGAGGGGGATGGTCATGTTGCAATCCCTTCTCCTCCATTCTCCTCTTGGGATCTTGGGCACGCATGCACACACACCTGGAGTGAGTTTAAGCCAACGAGACTCGAACCGTGGTCGACTGCATGGGAGTCCAGCAACATAGCCATTACATCATCTGCTGGTCCCCAAATCATTTCTATTTTCTGTCCTCATTCATTTGAGACTTAACATGAGTAACTGCCAAGGGCTGGTTATGTCTTTCTTACACTTATCATATCTTGGCTTTAACTAATTTTCCTGGCTAGTGTCAGGTTACACTTCAATGCTTTGGAGCTGAACTGAAAGAAAATTATCAGTTGTATAATGCTATTGGCTAATATGTGAGTCCTACATTGAAAGTGATTAGAATCATAGCTGATATGTATTGCTATATATTGGGACCATTTCAAGAGCTGTACCTGTGTCAGGACTCAATTTTCTCACCCATGGTGTCTGATGAGGTAGGGCCTATTATCATCTGCAATTTGTAGATGAGGAAATGAAAGCACAGAGCATGGTTAGAGTAACATGCCCATGTCAAAGAGATAGTGCAAGGGATTGCTGGGATTCAAACCCAGGCTGTCTGTCCACAGACACCAGGATCTTACTTCACTTTACTTTGTTAGGGTAGCTTCCTTTAGAAAATAATCCTATGGAATGTTTTTAGAACTTCTAGATTCTGGGCCAAATATGTTTATAAAAGTAGGGTTAAATAAAACTGAATAAGCTTCTTTATTTCTAGATGCTTGGATAGCCAAATGGGTATCAGGATCTTCAAGAGCAGGAAAGAGCAGGCACACTTGTTGACTATGGAAACTCTTTACTTTCGGTGGATCATCTCAAGGCACATACTGTGTGAAAATCATCTCTAGAGGCATTTTCGGTGGGAAGGTCTGTTTGAGAGAAGAGTCAGCATCAGATTCTCTTTAGCCTTCTTCCTCCATTTCAGTTCCCATATATCCCACTCTCACCCTACCACCAACTGTCTTGACCCTACTATGTACTCAATATTTATTTGGGAAAACAAACCAAGTTTATGAAAAGTAAAGTACATTTTTAATGCATGAAATCAGTAATTTGCCATTTAAAATATTTTTCTTTTTTTTTAAGAGATTTTTGCTATAGGGCACATGTGCTCACTGGAGAGACAGAGAGAGACAGAGACAGAAAGTGAGAAATCATCCCCTGGAGGGGGTGATCATGCTGCAATCCCTTCTCCTCCATTCTCCTCTCAGGATCATGGGCACACACTCACACACGCCCGGCTC
Source organism: Tupaia tana (assembly GCA_026018925.1). Taxonomy (NCBI): domain Eukaryota; kingdom Metazoa; phylum Chordata; class Mammalia; order Scandentia; family Tupaiidae; genus Tupaia; species Tupaia tana. The sequence continues at coordinate 78,191,949 of JAKSZU010000008.1, forward strand.
AGTTTTAAGCTGCCAGGTCTGGGACTCCAATGGTGGTCAACTATGTGAGAGTCCAGTGACATAACCATTATGCCATCTGCTGGCCCCTTAAAATATCTTTTCTAAAGTAGATGATTTTTGGTAAAGCCAATCACTACTCTTACCTGATAAATCTGGATCTTCATAAAATAAACTTTAAAAAGGAGGTTCATTTGGATTTTCTCCTTTGGACAGGAAGAAAAAGTTTGGAGGAGAGGGAAGGACAGAAGAGGGCATGGAAGTCATCTGATAAAAGCTGTGGCTTCTCCCCTAGAAGTTGGACAAAATAATCATAAACAAGCTTCTGCTTTTCGTCTTCTATGGGTGGGCAGTTGACAAAACCACCAGCCTACTTGTGAGATGGTTAAGTTGGGGTAGGGAGGTAGAAGTCTGATTTCACATTTCATAAAATCTTGGTTGTCTAGTCTTGCTCACAGCACACGCAGACATCTCAGCGTGTAGCTCTGACATGTGAGGTTTTCTCCTTACTCAGTCTCATTAGGTAACTTCCGTGTTCGATTCCATGCTGTACACCACTACCAAGCACCAACTATAGGCTTGCTAGTCAGGCACGGTGGGTTTAGTAATCCTTTTCATCCATGCATTCATGCGTGAACTCATTTATTCATTCTCCAGGTTCTGAAGATACAGAGATGACTAAAACATGGTCTCTGCTTTGGGGGCTGACTTAATGAAATAGAGACAAGTCAAATACACAGCTGATCAGAACTTCTGGCAGAATTTAAGGGTAAGGGATAGGGAACACAGGATAGGGAACAAGAGATCATTATCACAAGCTGGGGTGGAGTGGTCTGAGCTTTGATTGATTGAAGGGGCCATTGAATTGAGCATCAAAAGATGAGTAAGATGTCGCTGTATGGAAAAATTGACAGGAATTACCTTCTGGGGAACTACCTGAGTGAGGAGAAGGACTTGAGAAAGTTAAGAGGGTATTACTAGCAAAGTGGCAGTAGATTTAAGTTCTTTCACTGTTTCTATGACAATTGATAACCCTTTGTATGTTACATCCTCCCGCAATATTTGGTAATGATGGAAATCTGTCTAGATAGAGTTTCTAAAGAGCTTAGTTAAGTTATATAACTTGATTTTTTTTTTTTTTTTTTTAAAGAGAAGAATGGGGACGTAGTATTTATCTCATGAGTTTAAGGTAAGGATTAAGAGAGAACAATGCATGTAAAGATTTGGAACTGTAGTTGACAATTTATAAGTGCTCAGTGAATGTTATTATTATTATTGCTATTTTGGGAGGCATGAGGATTTCATCAAATCCTGTGATTATGAGAACTCTAAAGGCAGGCATACTTAATTATTTTGACATCTTCTGCATTTACCAGTCTCTGACCAGGTGGCTTTTAGCAAATGCCTTTCGGATGACTCAAATGGTTGGATGAATAATTGTTAGGAAAATGTGCCTTCTCCCTAGGAAACCGACTGTACCAGTTCTCTTATCCTTGAGATTCCAGGGACCAGACTGTAGTCTGGGTGGGAAGACTCCAGGGCTACAGGGCCAACTCTCTATCTTCATGTGCATGCTCTGAGTTCCTCTCCGGTAAAGAACATTTGACCCCTGTTTAGAAAGATTGCTTTCACAATCTCCCGGTTCCCTAGATGGGACTTGCTGAGCTGACAGAATGTACAGAGAAGAACTGACTATTTTTAGGATGAACTAGAAAGATTAGAGCTCTGCTCTCTCCTCAAATATCAAACCTACAATCTTTAGGAATTCAGAGTGGAATTATTGGAGAATCGGGGATAGGGAGATATCCATTATACCCACATTATTTGAAAATTTCTGTGTGGAAAAAAATAATAGATCACTGATGATTGAGTACCTTTCTGTGCTGGGCACTATGGAAAGTGTTTTACATGAACAATATTATTTGATTATTTTTCTTTTTAGTTTGTTTTTTCTTTATTTCATGAGAGACAGACAGACAGACACACACACACAGAAAAAGACAGAGAGAGACAGGTATCCCCCCACAAAAGGGTCTTCCTGCTGTAATCTACCCCCAGCCTCAGCCAACCTGGGTCATGGGCACGTATGTGCACTTAGTGCTCAGGGAGGACTCAGGGTGCAAACCTAGTACCTTTCACATGTGGATCCATTTGCATTGCAACTGCATCACCACCTCACCCAAGATTGTTTAATTCTTACAGCAACCTCCTGAGATTGTTTCATTCTTCCTACTTTATAGATAGGAAAACTGAGGCATAGAGTAGAAAAGTATCTTGATCAAAGCCAAACAGAGAAGACAAAGTAAAATTGGAATGCTAACCCTGGTCTGTCTGGTTTCAAGACCCAAGCTCCCTACAAGGATGAAAATAATGAAAAGAAAACAAAGGGGATAAAGCAACTCAGGACTCCTTGTTGAAGAATGTAATTATTATTATTATTTTATTTTGGAGAGGTTTTTTTTTTGCCGTAGGGTGCGTGCGCTCACCAGACAGACAGAGAGAGACAGAAGGACAGAAAGCGAGAAGTCACCTCCCAGGGGGGATGGCCATGCCGCAATCCCTTCTCCTCCATTCTCCACTCGGGATCTTGGGCATGCATGCACACGCACCCCGCGTAAGTTTTAAGCCACCAGGTCTGGAACTTGAACCGCAGTCAACTACATGGGAGTCCTGCGACACAGCCATTATGCTAACTGCTGGTCTCCAAGACTGTAATTATTTAAGTCACAATGGACTTGCGGAACACGTCATTTTGCTGATATAGCAGCAGAGTCACAGATAAGAAAGTCAAGGATTTCCATCCTCACGAAGGAGATATAAGGATCCTCTATTTCTTGTCCTCTCATCCTCTTCATTTTCTTTCTGGGATCTCCCTTCCCCAATGCATCCCACATTGGGAGGCCTTCAACCAAAGTCCCTAGATTCCTCCAGTTGGCAGGTGCCCACCCCATATTGGAAATTCAGACTGTAGAAGAGTAAACCATGATGCAAGATGTGAAAATGGCTAGTGTCGACTGGTCTGGTTGGCAGCGCCCTGAGATAACTGCCCTTCAGTTCCCGCCCTCTGGCTACTCAGCTTTTCCTTCTTTCTGAGATCTTCGTTTTGACAGATCTTGTAGATTGCCTCACTCAGTGCACATTCCAACTTCCTTGAACCTGTGCCTTCTCTACTCTAGAAAGTGGAAGGCTCAAAGCTCACTTTCCTAGACCTCCCTGCACTTAGGGGAGGCTATGCGACTTAGCCACTGAGATGCAAATATAACTCTTGTTGAGATGTTCCTCCACTTTCTCCTTCTTTCTACTGAAATGTGGATATATTGGTTGGAGCTGTTGCCATCACCTTATGAGCATGAGGGAAAGTCTGAGAGAACTGTAGAGACCTCAGGCTGACACTGCTTAGTGATGTGAAGTAGGGATTCCCATTGGGGTTCTTGCTGAAGTGCTCCTAACTGCTTTAATTTTTATTTTTTGGAGAGATTTTCGCTATAGGGCGCGTGCACTTGCGAGAGAGACAGAGAGACAGAAAGCGAGAAATCACCCCCTAGGGGGATGGTCACGCCGCAATCCCTTCTCCTCCATTCTCCTCTCGGGATCTTGGGCACACATGCACATGCGCCCAGCGTGAGTTTTAAGCCACCGGGTCCGGGATGCAAACCACGGTCGACTACGCGGGAGTCCAGCGACATAGCCATTAGGCTAACTGCTGGTTCCCTGTAACTTCTTTAAACTGTTGTTTTAGAGGTTTCTGTCACTTGTAGCCAAATGCACCCCTGAACTGATACACAATATGTATACTACTTCCTTTGTACTTTTAAAAATGAAGAGTGCGCTGGGGAAAGGTAGAGTTTCTGTTAGCAACCACAAAATCTCATCTAAGGAAAAGAGGACCACATCAGCTGGAATGAAATACGCTCTCTGGAGGAAAGGACTATCGTAGGAATTTGTGTTCAGTCTGTTACATTTTTAGAGTTCTCTCTCAACTTTTGTCTTTGACTCTCCAAGCCATCCTGTAAGGTAAAATAATTGTTATTCCTGGGTCCAGTAGTTGGCGTACTGGCTATGTTGCTGGACTCCCATATAGTCAACCATGGTTCAAGTTCTGGACCTGGTGGATTAATCTCATGCCAGGCACGTGTGCGTGTGTGCCCAAGATCTCAAGAGAAGGATGGAGGATAAGGGATTGTGGCATGGCCATCCCCCCTGGGGGGTGATTTCTCGCTTTCTGTTTCTCTGTCTCTCTCTGTCTTTCTGGTGGCGAGCGCATGTGCCCTATAGCAAAAACCTCTGGAAAAAAAATAAAATAATTGTTATCCCTATCTTACAGGTTAAAACAAAAACAAAAAATAAACCAAAAAAACCCTCAGTGTTTGAGTACTGTGGAAGTGAAAAAATGAAGTAAGTAATTGCAACAAAATCAAACTGTGGTAATTTCATGAAAGGGGTGGCTTTGAGCTGAGTTTTGAAGGATGGGGAGCCTTTTGATAAACACAGGAAGTGGTGGGAAGAACATTCCTAGGTAGCAAGTACCTTCTTGAAGCAAGAACTGCAAATACTGGTAGCATGAGCGGGATGGGTGAGTTTCAGAAATGTGATTGATGCTCAGGGTTCGGGTTTGGAGAACCATATAAGGGAAGCAAGGCTGGAAAAGTCAGCAGGGGGCAGATCAATGTACCAATGGGAGGGCTGGTACATGGCAGCCTCCTTAGGTGACAGAGAGCAGAGGCATCCTGGTGACCTCAAATAATGGAATGCTTGTGAATATATGGAAAAAAATATGTATATATGGGAGTCTAATCAGGTCTAGGATTAGTGGCAAACTTCTTCGAAAGTCAGATAGCACCATAACAAGCCTCACAGAATGAACGAAAAACTGGGACAGGGTTTCAGACGGTGGTACACCAGTGACCAATTCTCTGTGTGTATCTCCAGCTTTGCTACTTGAGAGTGCATATGAGTTAGGATGGGATCACTTCTACTGTGATAACAGATAAACCCTGCAACTGTCAGGGCTTTGCATAATTACACAAAGTACCATCCAGAGCATGGGGCTTCAAAGTTCTCTGTGACAAGAGAAGACAGGGTCAAAGGAGGCCTACTAGTACTCGAAGTCTGTGATCTTTACAAACCATTGATCCGAAGTAGCAACATGGCCCTGCCAATGCACAGGAGACTGGGAGAGAGACTGCACCCCGCCTGCTGTGAGTCTCGTGGGTCTCCTTGACCACTCTCTTCTGTACTGGGAAGAGCACTCATAGGCCATTTCCCAGTGATGGGTCAGCTGCCCTTTAGTCAGACACCCTCTCCTGGTCCAGTGAGCTACGTCCAGGGAAAAACAGGCAATGGTCTCTGATGCAGGCAGGATAATTTCCATCTGAGGACTTAATGATTTAATGGAACCACTCTAGTGCACAAAGTGGGAGTTTATGTTGAGATTCTGGGGAGCCATTGAGGATTTAGCAGGGCAGTGAGGCACATGGTTAGATTTGCATTTTGTGCAGGTCACGCTGAGGCTTGACTGAGCATGATGGATAGAAGGCCAGCGTGGATTGGAGGCAGACAGGCTGGGTGTGATGGTTCTCCTATTGTCCCCAAAAGGCCCAAGATAGGAGCAATGGGATCGAAGCAAAGGGCTGAATGGAAGACCTTGCAGAGGTAACCCGGCAGGAAGTTGGAAGCCCAGGATAATGTGCAGAGGACTCCCAGGTGCCTGCAGTGAGAAGTAGATGAGATCTCGTCTATGAAGAAAGTAGACAAGCTCAGCATCTGCTCTCATTCCTACTCCCCATGTCCCATACAGAGCCATCCAGCCTGTGCTGCAGTACTTCTGGGAAGCTCACCACTGCTGGGTCTATCTGCTCTTCATGTGACAGTTTGACCTGGTTGCCTAATGCTCGTGTCTCTGTCTTCTATGCCTGTTTTAATAATGAGGAATCCTGAGCTGGCTTTGGGCTAGGAGTGTGAATGATTGTTCTTCTGCTAAAAAAGAACCCTGAAGAATTTTTCCTTTGGAGGTGCTGTCTCCTTGCTCAGGGACTCTGGCCTTTGGGAGCCTAGGGCTTGTGTTACAACTTACAGGAACAGATTGTCACCTGGAAGACACGTAAGGTGGCATTGTCCTGGCATGGAAACTGAGGCTCAGAGAGAAGAACCCCTGAGTCATAGAGCCTCAGTTTTCTCAGATATTGTCATTTCTTGAACTGAATACTGAAGTGCACACATGCTGTTTCTGGTAAGAAACTTTTCTTTTCTGGAGCTTAATTTTCCCCTCTGTAGAAAGCTACCTCTTTGGCTTCGAGTTCTGTGATGAAGCAAGTGTGAGTGAGAAGGGGCTTTATGCAAAATACACATGCTTAGCTCACCCTGAAGTTGTGATGCACCTAGAGGAAAGTATGTTAGGTACCTGCATCTTGAATGAAGCTCCCCGGGTAACAACAAGCCCTGGCCCCACACCACTTTGAAGATATCACTTTAGGTCCTTCCAATTTGGCCTTGAGATCTCTGAACTAAACCTCCATCTGTGGCTTCAGGACTGAGAGGAAGGCAAAGGCAAGGGAAGCCCCAGGGGAACGGTCTCCTGTGATTCTCCCACAGAGGGAAGGAGACTTTGGTGTATTGGTCAGTGTCTTGAGCACCAGGCCAAGAATTTGCAGGGTGCTCCTGGCTGAGCCTGGCTGCTCTCATGCCCCAGGCAATGCCGTCATGCAATGAGGCCACATGCCTGCCAGAAGCCCTTTGGCTGACCAGGAGTTTGAGAAGCAAGAGGCATTGCATCTCTCCTGGTCGTGCCCTGCCTTCCCCTGAGCTCAGATTACTGTTTGTCTAGAAGAAAAGGGCTTAAAAAGGAGGACTGAAGTTGAGGTCAAGACCTCCAGGTTCCAGTCTAGGTGCTGTTACCTATGGGCTAGGAGTCTCAGTTTCCTCATGTGCAAAGAAAGACCAACTGCCTCTGCCTGGTCTTATCCTCCACAAGGCACAGGATTTAAAAGACTAGAATCAATGTAGTAAATGAACTTGGATAAGACACATGTTAGAGAAGCATTATTACTGTTAAAAATAATAGAGAGCTGCAAACCTGAACCTGGAGAGTTCTGGCACTGCCAGTCAGCTGCCACTTTTTAGATTGAGATGAAGATAGGAGACAGAGAGCAAAAGCTGCTCCCGGAGGCTCCTTTCCTGACACCTCTCCTCTTTTTTTGTTCTTTGAGGCCTGCAGGGCATCTGGGTGGCTTCCAACATGTATAGTGCTACCTGATAGAACAATTTGTACTTCCTCAGCACCTGTCATCACCTCGAGAGACAGGGGTGCAGCCTGTGCGCGGAGGATGGTGCCCCACTGCCTTTCCCTCTGCCCATGTCTCTCCTTGCCTGGGACGCTCCAATCCTTAGCATCTTCTGAACCCGTCATCCAGGCTTTCCCTTACCATGCTAACTACACCTGCCTCTCACCTGCATATTGTTTCTTGACATTTGAAATTGACCCACTTTTTCATTCTTAAGTAAGGCATTGCTGTCATAAACCCAACTCACTTTTGACGCACAGCAAATCACTATAATACATAATTATGAGCATAACATTTGTGTGCATTCTAACAAAAGTGATCTCATGTCCTTCCAGTGCTTTATGCACCACATTTTGGAAAATCCTGAGACAGGAGCTGCTGCCAACACTTTAAGAGCATAGGAACATGAACCCGTGCATGGCCTGTTGACATGCATGAGGCAATCCCTTTGGATTCAATCCAAGCCTCCAGGTCATTGTGCAAAGGAGGTAGTCAAGGATCGAAGAGGGATTAAGTGGCTATCCCATAGTTCCCTGCCAGGAAGTGGTAGAACTGGGGATCAGAGTGGATACTTGGACCCCAGCCCCAATATACTTGCATATTTCACAGCATTTGGCACACAGCTGTGGCTGAGAGCTTTTGAATGAGGAAGATGACCACAGGGAAGAGGGATGGTACAGTCACTGGAATATAGGGTCACAAAGCAGGCGTCAGAGTTCCAGGATGTTTGCTTGGGTCAATGGCTCTCTAGCCATGATCAGGAAGCTCCACATGGCTGGATGTCAGGAATTCCTTCCCCTCTTCCTAGTGGTAAGCTGAGGGACTGACCGTATAGGTGTTTAGGTTTTCTATTTTTACTTTATCAAAAGCAGACACCCCCATCTTTTCTTTTTCTTTTTTTCTTTTTTAAATAAGAGAGATTTTTGCCATGGAGCATATGTGCTCTCCAGAGAGACTGAGAAAGACAGAGAGACAGAAAGTGAGAAATCACCCCTCCCAGGAGGGATGGCCATGCCACAATCCCTTCTTCTCCATTCTCTCTCGAGACTTTGGGCATGCACACACACTTGTCCGGCGCGAGTTTTAAGCCACCGGGTCTGGGACTTGAACCATGGTTGACTATGTGGGAGTCCAGTGACTGGTTTTGCCATCTGCTGGCCCTCAGCTTCATCTTTTTATATTGTTATTTTGATAAGATTTCATTGGGAAAAGAACAAAAAGATATCTGTGTTAATGTCAGACTTGAAGAGCTCTGGTTTAGATGGCCTTTGAGTGTCCCCTAAATCTCATGGCCTATCGTTTTATAATTTGGATGTGGGTGTTCCCCCTTGCTGGCTCTGCAGTGCAGAACTCAGTCAGTGTGCTGAGTCCTAGCTCCTTCATCTTCAAAATGGGCCTGTGGAGAAAAATGCTACCTATTCCTCAGGGTTAATACATGTACAGTGTCTGTGGATGTGCCTTGAGAAAAGTCAAGGAATCTGCAGGTGTGTGAAAACTGTGAATTCATGTCATCCTCAGACATTTCCTGATGGCATGTGTAGGCTGTATTCTATTAAGTGCTGGAGATACCAAGACTCACCTGGAACAGTCGGGTGAGAAATAGAGAAACATGAGGTGCACTGTCTTCTGGGAAACACATAAATAAGCAGGCAGCTTAAGCATGAAAGTGATGAGTGGCCTTCAGTGGGCATGGGGGTGGAGGGCTATTACACATAGCCTGGGTTAGGGCTGACGAAAAGGAGGGTAGAGTGTCAGGACAGTGATAGCCACCATGGGTATTCACGGGATAGCAAAACTGCTAATAATGGGTATATGGGTATATATTTTGTTCACATACAATTTTGGTCACCTGGAATTAGTACTTGTGGGGTCCCACTTCCCCTTTTGTGCAAGGATTGTATAGAGACAACAACCAACACAAAGAGCACTCCCAGGTCAATGCTGCAGACTCTGTTAAGACTTTGAGACCATCAATGACTTCATCTAGCAAGACTGCCTGTACCAGTCAGTAAGCTTGTCCAGAGGTACAGAGGTAAACACAGATATATAGAGAACTGATTGCGCCAAGTGCCAGTGGAGTCATGTGCAAGTACTGTGAGAGCAGCATTTGCATGTGGTGTGTTGGAAAATACACCGGCTTTGAGGTCAGATGTACTTGGGTTTCCATTCTAGCTCATCTATTTGCCATGTGACCTTGGACCAGTGACTTAACCCCTCTGAGTCTCTAACTAGAAAAAAACAGAATGATAATCTACCTGTTGGGATTGATAATAAAGAGAAATGAGATATCATTAGTAAAAGGTTTGATTCCATAAACAGAGATTGTCATCATCATCAACTGTAAGGGCCCAGACAAGACACTCAATTCTCCCAGCCTCTGGGAGCTTCGAACACTCTCATCTGTATTATGAAGTGATAGATGTGAAATGTGATTTGTAAAACTGTGACATGTTGAACAAATGTTACTCTTATCATTATTAGCAAGGTCTAATTAGGATAGAAAAGGCAAGGTGACAGGATGGCTTGTCAGAGTCCAGTGACTGACAGGGTGGTTGGAAGTCAGGCCAGCCTCCTCAACATGTGCCCTTCTCTTCCAAACCCTTCCAGCCCCTGGAGATTTCCTTCCCACCAGTCATCTGCAGCCTACCCGCATTCTGGACTGGAACCTGCTGATTATGAGCTCGGGTTCCATTTCTATCGGCAAAGCCTTCCACTGGGAGGGGACTTGCAACCAAGCCTGAGAAAGAAGTCAGGCGTGCCTGGAATGCAATTGCAAAAGAGGTTACAAGGGCTGGTGAGAATGCTGAAATCAAGTGATGTCGAGAGGTTTTTGTTATTTTTGAAAAAATGACTCATTCTGAGAAACCCTAGCGGCCTCCCAGAACATTCACCTAGTTGCCTGTGTGTGTAACCCAGAGCCCACTGCACAGAAAAACAAACTCTGTTGTCACAGCTGAAGGATGGAGTGGGGGAGGCAGTAGGGCTGGTGGTAAAAGTGCAGTGACAATTTTATGGAGGAAGAGTTAGAAAATGACTCCTTGATTCTGAGTGGGTTATTCTCACTCTTTTTCTCTAAACTGTTTTATTTTCTCTAAAATTTCCAATCTTTTTCTCTAAACTGTCTTATTTAAGCCACCACAAAGCACATCCACTTGGAGGCAACATGTGGGCTTTGAAGTTTTGAATATGTGGGCTTTGAAGTTTTGAATTGAACTGAACTGGCAAATTGCGGCATATGTGTATGTATGTGTATGCATGTGTTCAATTATTCCCATTCCATATGCAGAGAAAATGGGCTCTGAGTGCTTAAGCTATTTCAAGTGAGATGTAGAGAGGAAGCAGACAAGAGAGAGAGAGAGAGAGAGAGAGAGAGAGAGAGAGAGAGAGAATAAGAAGGAAAGAAGAGATGGGGCTGAGAGTTAGGCTATAGGCTCTAGTTCCACCTCTGCCCTTAGCTACCTGTGTGATTTTGGGAAACAGGTTGCTTCACCAAGTCTTTATTTACCATCTGTGAAAGTATGGGGGCAGGTTTCTGCAATTCCCGAGACAGAAGAGATAGAAGGAGCAATAGGGAGGTCCAGGCCACTGACTCAAGCTTATGAGTCCCCTGTCCAGCCTGCTGTGGAAGAGAAGAGGCTGTTCTGGCCTTGCTTCAGGCTTCAAGAACCAACATTTGGTTTCTGTAATCTCTGAGATAGAAGAGATAGAAGGGGCAACAGGGAGGTCCAAGCTGCTTGGCTTGAGCTCACCAGGAATGCCCATCCAGTCTGCTGTGCGGGAGGAGGGGCTACTCCAGCTTTGCACAACCAACACCTGGTTCCTGCCATCCCTGAGATAGAAAGGGTAGAAATGGCTTACCACCTTATGTTGTACCTATTCTGCTCAACCTCCAGCCACACTGGAAGTGGAAAGGTTTGGATATACAGGAACCAAACACTTGAAGACAGATGACACTGAAGAAATTCTCTCCCTACAATCCCACTATCAGAAAAAGGAGAGAACCTCCTCTCTGAAAACCTGAATCCCAAACTCCTACTGGGGATTCCATACTCCCATTCACAGAATAGGAGGGAAACTGGCACAGAGATAACACATACCATAGGAAAAAGATTGAGTGCACAGCTACAGAAACATACTCCATAGAAATAGGACAACTGAGTATATTACCAGATGACTAAAAATCAAAGCAGAGCCCTAAGAAATAGAAGAAAACCAGGAAATATCTCCCCCTCAAGGGAACATAATAACTCCTTACGAACAATGGATAAACACAAGAAATCACAGAAATGTCAGAAAAAGAATTTAGAATATTTATTGTAACAAAACTCAATAAGATGCAAGAAAAAACACATAACCAATTCCAGGAAATGAGAACTCCTTCCATGACTTGAGAAGGAACTCCATAAACAGATAGACACACTAACAAAGAATTAACAGAACTTCTGGATTTAAAGAATTAAATGCAGGGAATTGAAACCTCCCTTGAAAGTATCAACAGCAGATTAGACCATGCAGAAGAAAGAAGCTCTGCCCTTGAAGACAAGATTTTTTATTTAGTCCACACAACTGAAAAGGATAGAAGAGTAACCATTAAAAATTAGTACAACTTATGGGAAATCCTGGATAAAATTAAATAGCAGAATAGATACATAAAATGTATTCCAGAAGGTAGAGACAGGTAAAGGCATAGAAAATCTCTTTCATGATATAGTAGGTGAAAACTTTTCAAATTTAGAGAGGCATGTGGACCTCCAAATCCAGGACATACAGAGGACACCAAATAGATATAACAACTTCCTCTCCAATGCATATCATAGCCAAATTGGTAAAATTTAAAGACAAAGACAAAATTCTAAAATTAGCAAGAGAGAAATGCCATGTTACTTAAAAAGTTTACCCCATTAGACTAATATTAGACCTCTCAACTGAAACAATGCAGGCAAGGGAAGAATGGGAATACATATTTAAAGTACTGAAAGAAAAACAATTTCTGCCAAGAGTACTATACCCAGCAAGATTATCCTTCAAATGGGAAGGAGAAATAAAATCATTGCCAGATAAACAAATGCTGAAAGAATTTTCCAAAATAACACCAGTTCTTCAGGAAATAGTTAAGGGAATTTTACACCATGAAAATTAAAGGGAGATAAATAGAAGTAAGAGAACCCAAACAACTAAGAAAAAAACAGAGGTAAGTTTATACATATTAATAATAACATTGAACATTGGGATTAAATTTTCAACCTAAAATGCTAAAAATGCAGATTCAACTATCTTACATATGAGCAGATTTAAGTACAAATTCACCAATTATTTGATAGACAGTTGTCTCCACAGGTTTCAATTTATATATTTATTATAATCATTACTCATTGTATAAAACTAGATAACAGAGGAAAAGCCCAGTTACAAGTAGTTGAAGTCTTTTTTTGGAATTAATGTAACTAGGCTAAAATCAAGAACTCTGTAAATAAATCACCAAATCACTGACTTTGCCACGTCTTCACTTTAAAACATTTCTTTTCAATTTTGTTTTGTTTTCGCTTTTTTGAGGACTTAATTTTTTAATTTAAAAATATTTTTATTTTTAAAATTTTATTTTTATACTAAATTTAATCACATATCTTTACAGTGCATAAAATTTCTTTTTTCAGCATGACTACTATGTATATCAGTCAAGACAAAGACATTACTATATACATCATCACCAGCAAATAGCTTTTCATTTTTTGTCAATTAAATGCACTTTTTTTTTCTTCCCCAGTTCCCCTCCCTCCCTCCTTCCGTTACCCACACTCATATTACCCCTATCCTTACTATCTCTAGTACCTACCATTGCCCTCCCTCCTACTATACCTTCCAAACTGTCCGTTTCTGTCATTGAGCACAGATAATTGATATAAATTGAGTGGGGATGTACAAAATCTACCTGTCACAGTCTGACTTGCTTTGCTTAGCATTAAGCCTTCTATATTTGTCCACTTTGTATCAAATGTCAGGGTTTCATTGTTTTTTATGGCTGAGTAGTATGCCATAGAGCAATGCCACATCTTTTTCTTTACTTCATATTTTTTATTTCAATTTCCATGCACAGTACTGTGCTATAGTCTTACAAGAATTCACAGTTAATGAATAAGAGGTTTCTTTTTCTATTTCTTCTTAATAAGCTATTGTTATATACAAATTTACCTTTTTCTAACTGGACCAATAATACCACAGATCTTCTCAGAACGTAAACTCTACTACAGTCCTCTACGCGGAAATGACAAATTCTTTTTTTTTTTTTTTGAATATAGTATAACTTTTTCATTTAAAGAACTATCCATTTAAGTTTATTATTATCATTATTTAGTTTGACCAGCAAGAGAGAAAGGGAGAAAATGAGGAAGCAAGTCATCAGATCCAGGACATGAACCAGAGTCAGCCACGTGGGAGTCTGGCACCTCCATCACCTCGCCACCTGCCAGTCCCCAGGATATAGTATGACTTTTAATATTAGTGATATGAATTAAGCAGTAGGTATCAGTCTTACCATTTTCATCCTTTGAACATATTAATTTTAGCATATATGGAATTTGATTACTCTGAACATTTTGTTATAGATAAAATTACATAATGTTTTATGGCCAGATATATTTTTAGTTTTGTAGGATGTAATATTTGATCTTAGATTTCTTTTTAATAAAGGAAAGTAAATATGTACATTCTTTTCTCTTGGGCCAGCCCAGCCCTGAAGACTAGTGGTTTAAAAAGCTGAATCCCACATGTTGGACTGGTTCAAATCCCAGCCATATTGGCTTGAAAAGTATGTCAGGCATGTTTGCATGTATGTCCAAAGTTCTGACACGATAGAGAAATGGAGTAGAGGGGATTATGCTGTGACTACACTCCATTGTGGGGTGCTTTCTCTCTGTCTTTCTTCAGTGAGTGCACAGAAAAAAATTTCTTTTATAAATTTTAAATACAGACTTAAGTGAACCTCTCTCTTGGTTATAGATATGCTTATCTGTGCAGACATGTTTATTATTACCCAGTGAGTAGTCTTTTTTGTCCATCTTCATTAAATAATTTGTTTTAAAACCTGTAATAGTGTTTTTGAAACTTTAATATGCCTCTGAATCACTTGGAGATCCTTTTAAAATTGCAGGTTTTGGATCTGTATGTCTTAGATTCTGGGATTCTGCATTTCTCTCAATGATAACAATGCTTTTTACTCAGTGGACCCCATGTTAACTAGCAGGATTCTCTGAGAACATTCAGTGTAAAGATTCTTCATCCTAATTGCATCAGAGCCACCCTAAAACTTTTAAGCTATGTAGATGCCCTTCCACACTTTCTACTTACTGAATTAGATCTCCAAATATAGGAGACCTTTAACATCTACATTTTTGAGAAGCACCACAGGTGATGCTGATGGGCAGCATGGATTAAGGAAGCATCACTGAGTTAGAAGAATAAAGGGTAAAGGTCAGCTTGCTTTATGGGGATATCTGCAGAAGCACGAGTCATGTCTCATACAGATTATTGCTAACCATTTCAGCTTTTGAAATGTTTTTCTTTGGCTATTCTAGATGATTTTTAGAAATGGTATTTTTAGATAAGATTTTGAGTATATGTATTATAAATTATAGGTGAAATCCGATATAAGAGGTACTCATATATAGGTTACCTTTTAAATTTAGCTTACAATGTCTTATTAGGCCATTTATGGACACAAATGATAACCCAGCTAAACATTCCTAAGTAAAAGTAGACATTTATTAAATGTATAGGGATGGCTATGGCTTATGGCGCTATTAACATCAGTGAGCCAAAAAATAATTTTATCAGGATTTTAGCTCCTGATTCTTTGCTCTCCTCTATATTGACTTTATTTGGGGCAGTATTTTTCTGTTGTGTGGAGAAAGAGGTGGTTAAATAACTCATGACTCATATCTTACTAATTTAGCAACCTTAGAAGATAGGTTCTTCTTCTAAAGACATGACAAAAGTCTAAGTGAGGACTCTTAACTGCTCCAGCATAGGCCAAAGATCCATTTGTGGTACCAGAAGTTCACAAAATCAAGGCCTTATGAACTACATGGAGGAAATAAGATTATTAGAAAATTGGGAAAGTGTGATTTCCCAAAAGATGCTGATCGAAAAACATATGTTCATTGTATTTCTGGAAGTTATTTCTTAATATACAATACATAGATTTAAGCAACTTGAATTTTGCTTTTCTCCTTTGGTTGTATTCACATCAGCATGAAAATACTATCATAAGAATCAGGAAATTACGCATAGCTGATGGTAAAGACTTGGCAGATCCTGAAGTGCTCTGGAGGGTGACATCATCCATTAGTTGTGCATTTGATGAAGCTGAGGCTGCACTTACTTGTATGAGAGCTATGCTTGGGCTGGAGGCTATGTAGATGTTATAAAGGTGTTCTTGGAATCCAGTGCTGGTATTGAGGACCATAATGAAAATGGCCATACTCCTCTTATGGAAGGTGGAGTGCCAGACATGTGCAAGTAGCCAGATTACTCTTTGGAGGTTGACCAGTGCTGACCTCACCTTTCTTCTTCCACTGGACCTGCTTTCTCATATGTGTCTGTCTTTCTCTTCATGATTTTGCCTTTCAGAAGTCTCATGAGCTCCTCCTTTTAAATAGTAGATCCATTCTCTCTCTCATGCTGTCTCTCCATTCCACAAAATCAGCTGGAAGGGACATCCACAGGCCTCCTTCCTTGGGGCTCACACAGAGAAAACATGTTTCCTGAGGACAGGCTGCTAGCTCCAACTGAGTAAAGCTACAACGGGCTGAGCTACACATGCTCGGTTCCTTCTTCCAAAGTGACCAATCAGATCAACAAATTCTTCTTTCATTGGCTATGTTAATACTATTCTTGCTTTTAAAAAATCCATCCTAATTAAATAAAAAAAATGAGTATTGGGAGTAGAGGGAGTACAGTAGTCTCAGAGCTATTTTTGAAGAGAGATTTTTGCTATTGGGTGCATGCACTTGCCAGAGAGTCAGAGAGACGGAAAGTGAGAAATCACCCCCCACCCCAGGGGGTATGAACACAACACAACACCCTCTCCATTTTCCTCTTGGGATTTTGGGCATACACTCACACATGCCCAGCCTGTTTTAAGCTGCCAGGTCTGGGAGTCAAACTACAGTTGACTACATGGGAGTCCAGTGACATAACCATTCCGCCATCTGCTGGTTAGTCTCAGAGCTTCTAAAACTAGTAGGCAGGGCTGGTCCTTGGTGAGTAAGGAAGCTGGATTCCACATGACTGACTGTACAATTTAAGTCCTAGACACAGTGACTTGAAAAACATACAGGGCATGTGTGTATGCATGCCCAAAATTCAGAAAGGAGGGAAAAATAGAGGAAAAATGATTCTGGTGTGACCACGCCCCAGGCTTCCTCCTTTTCCTTCTCTCTTTGTCCCTGTCTGTCTCTCATGAGCACACACACTGTCTGGCAAATTAAAAATACAAATAAAGTCTACTATGCATAAGGGTATTCTGGAAAACAGAATCAGAAGATCTGGAGAAGGGCCAGCAAATCTGCATTTCTGACAAGCTCCTAAGTGAGGCTGATGCTCTCCATTGGTCCATGGGCCCCATTTTGAGTAGCCAGGAGCTGGGTGATCTTCATTGCTCCTTTCTGTTCTGCCATTCAGTGATCCACACATTCAAAGTCTCACAACCATAGAGCACATGCTGAGAACTGGGAATATAGAAATTAACAAGACATGGTTTCTGCCTTTTGGATCTAAGGTGTAGATGTGCAAGAAGATGAGAGGAGAAATGACATCATCACATGAGGTAAATGAAGGGTAGAAGCGTAAGTGGTCAGTGCTTGCATGAGAGGTAGGCGGGACATTAAGGAGGAGGGTGTTGGGTGAACCTTTGGGCCTAAATTGTCATTAACTAGGAGGATGGATTAGAGTGCGGGTCCCCAACCCCAAACCATGAACCAGTACTGGGCCCCACAGTGAGAGGTGAGCAGTAGGCAAGCAAGCAGAACTTCAGCTGTATTTACAGCCACTCTCCATTGCTCATTTTAGCACCTGAGCTCTACCTCCTGCCAGATCAGTTGTGGCATTAGATTCTCATAGGAGCCTGAACCCTACTGTGAACTGTGCTTATAAGGAATCTAGGTTGTGTGTTGTCATAAACCATCCCTTCCCCTACCCAGTCCATGGAAAAATTGTCTGTGAAACCAACCCCTGGAGCCAAAAAAGTTGGGGACCGCTATGTTACAGGATTGCTTTCAGGTAGACTGCAGTGTGGATTGTTTTGAACACGGCCCTCAAAGAAAGCCTCAGCCAAGTACTCATTGTGTGAGCTGCAACTTTAGTGCTGCTCAGAGCCATCTTCCAGCTCTGCCCTCCAGGAGCTGCCAAGCACAGCTGCAGTGGGGACCCATCACCCCAGAGGGCCCCAGGGAAACCAGCCCAGGGAGCTCTTGATGGCCAATATTCCTGGGACCACAGGCAACCGTGTATGTATATGTGTGTGTGTGTGTGTGTGTGTGTGTGTGTGTGTGTGTGTGTGTGTGTGTGTACTATTTGAAGATTTAACTTCTTGCCAACATTTACTTGTAACCTCCAAATTAATACTCAGGGTACTTTTTCTGTGATTCATAGACATGTTCGGAGCAGTGAAAAGGTCTGACAAAGCCAATGCCTGTGACCCAGCTGTGGTCACACAGGCGACGCATTGCCTTCTCTATGCGTGTGCCGTAAACAAAGGTCCTTTTTGCCATCTATTTAGTGCCATATTTTAAGCATTCTGGTGCTTTAATGGGTGATTTTGCTGAAGTGGTGAAGTGCTATTCTGTGATCCTCAGCACAGAAGGCTGTGATGTACCTTGTGGGGAAATATGTGTGTTACGTAGGCTTCGCACAGGCATTTACAGCACTATTGTCTGTGAGTTCAGTGTTAATGAACCAACAATATATATTAAACAAAATGTCTTTAAACAGAAACACATGTAAGACAAGGGCCTGTTTTGACTGAATGATAAATATGTTATGACCATAGTGATTGACTGCTTAAAAAATAATTGGAATAACAATAATAATAATGATCGGGAAAAACAATGAAAAGATATTGGATGATGAAATGGGGATTTTAATGTCTCTGTATTGACTGACGTGCATGGTATTCCTTCTGGAAAAAGAAAAATAATACACTGTAAAGTTATATGTAATTCAATGTAATATAAACAAGATTATGATGATAATAAATAAGTTTTAAAAAATATGTTATGACCAGAGGCTCATAGAAACCTACCCCTCTATTTCCCCTAGGAGTAATGGTTCACTGTTCTCTAATTCAATCTTTCCCCCAACCATATAGAACATAAGTACCATGAATGATGTGGACTGACCATGCAGGCCTGTGTGTATATGTCTGTGCGTGTGTAAATGTATCTATGTGACACACGTGTGTATCTGTGTCTTCTCACTAAGCCACTGTTGAGTATTCCTGTTGTTCAGTATTACAAGTTAAGTATATTTAACAAGATAATTCACAATTATAGCAAGAAATAAATAAAACCTGAACATCTAGGTAATCTTTGGAAACTTTCTTACTGATCTTAACTGGTGGCACTCCTTGTCCAGGTTAGCCATCCCCTCTGCTGCCTAGGTTTGAGCAGAGACTTCTTTCTATGCATCCTGGACTTTCTGCATCTACTTGAATTCACGACATCTCACCAACATGGTTTAGACACAGACCTGCATCCAACAGAGCTGGAAGTCACAACATAACTGAGTGTGACTTTGGCATGGATAATAGGAAAATTTTAAATTGGTGAATAGTCTAGTTCTGCCACATTTTTCCTAATTGACCCTGGATTGGTAGGTGGATTAAATTTTCCCTGTAGAAGGAGAGTTTGTTCATGGACTCATGGAAGCTTCTTTCAGGGATCCTATGTATGGGCAAGGGAGCAGTGCAGTACCGGCCCTCTGGAGGCCAGCCGGGAAGTGGCCAGGATGGGCTGTGCATCCTGCAGGCAGAGGCAGGAGGCCTGCTCACCAGGCCCTCACATCTTTGCTCCCAAAGGCTGTGCCCAGTCTTGGCTCTTTGGCCATGTCAATCCTTTCTGGCTAGTTTGAAAAATGTACTGAGAACATGAAAGGCCCCTTGGGGCCTGCATGGGGCTAGGGGTGGACATGATGTTCCTGGGAGCCAGGTCTGAAGCCTCTGTAACCTCCTGCCGGGCCTGGCAGTGTGGAGGGTGTCTGGGTGCTCCTGGACCTTTGTCATTCTGGATGGATTTCTCCATAGGTCCCCGGGACCTTGTTGGCCAGTGGAGCGAGAGGAAGCACTGAGGCTGAAGAAGCGCGGCAGCTGGCTGCCAGCCCACGTAAACACGCTCTGTCACTGTCAATTATTTACGCGCCGTGTGCCGGCTGGACGGCTCCTTGATGGGCTTGTTAGTAAGAAGCCTGTGGTTCCTGCCTTGGCCCAGATTCCTGGGGCCTGGGGGTAAGAGTAGAGCAAGTGGAGGGGTCTGTTTCTTTTTATTCAGCCTCCTTTAAATTAGAAAGCAGTCATGGTTCCATGCCTTCTCCAGGGGCATGGCAGAATTCTGCAGCCCCACACTCAAGGCCTCTCTCCAGACGGAGACCTCACATTCCTCTTCTGGTTTAGCCATGGCAACTTTTCACTCTTCTCTGCAAATGACTGTACCATCCCCTCCTCTAGACATTGGCATCTTGTGCTCTTTCCTCTGCCTGGAATCCATGATCTTTCTCAGCTCACATATCACCTTCTCTGTGTGGCCTCTCCTACCCACAGTGAGGTCCCTTTGTTCTTGCTTGTGTGCCCATAGCTTGGTGCAGTTTACTCAGCTGCATGGTCTCTGGTCTGAGTTCAAGCACCAGCTGCACCCTCTACTGAGGGACCTTGCATTTCCTCAAATAGACACAGGGACAATGATAACGTCTCCCTTAAGACTTTGTGGTGTGGAGCAAATACGCAGCCAACTCTAGAGCCTGGCACCCATGAATCACACACTAGATGCCAGCTCTTCTTGGTGATGATGACAATGATGAATATAGCTCTTATTTCACTGGGTCATAATCACTTATTTTATCAGCCTCATTATCACTAGGCTCTGACCTGCTGGAGTAGAGGGGCTGCAGTCTCACTCACCTCAAAATTGTCAGTTTCTAGCCCAATGCTTGGCCTTAAACAGTGTCTAATGAAGCCTTATACCCAGTAGTAACACATGTTGACCCAGCATTTATTGAGTACTTACCGTCTTCTGGGCTGTGTGCTAAGTTCTTGATGTGAATTAATTCATTTAATACAATAGTCTACGGAGGTAGAGCTATGATCAGTATTCTTGTTTTACAGATGAGGAAAGTGAGGCACAAGGAGTGAGTGAACCAACTTGTGTAGTTACACAACTAGTGAAAAATGGAGTTCAGATTCAAACCAGAAACATCATACCTCGATTTGTTTCACTGCTCCTCGCAGGACAACAGCTGCGGCCCAGAGCGGACGTTCCATGGTAAGAGCCTTGCGTGTGGTAGGTGTCTAGTGAATGTTAAATCAGTGCTTTGGGCCTTTATATGTTTTGATCACCCAGACTTAAGACAGATGAGTCACGCAGATGAACTATTAAAGAGGGTAATACTTCTACCTGTTAATTTTCTTTCTAGAAAGCAGTTCCAGATATGTCTCCAGTGCTGCGTATTTTTCCTGAGCTGGCCTGCTCTAGAACCAGTGTGGACCTTCCAGAAGTGGGGGACCAGGCTATGTGTTCAAAACTCCTTAGACAGTGAAACCTTACACCCAATAGTAGCACACATGTGGAGTACCCAGCATTTATTGAGTGCTTAATGTCTGCTGGGCTATTTGCTAAGCTCATTCCTGCGAGCGAAGTTCATTCCTCCTTCTGCCTTGAATGTCCCTTTCCCTCTCACTGCATTTTCCCTGCTGCCACCGGGCATTCCATGCGAAACTCTTCCCATCCACAGCCCTCCTACAATGAGCACACTTCTGTCCCAGTGACATATACACACATTCATGACAAAGGACTGAGTGCCAAGATGGAGAGACAGAAATGAATAAAATATACTTCTGGTCCACAGAGATACATGACCAGGGACATTAAACCTACAACGCTAGCAGATGGCGGCTGTTGTAGGAGGATAAATGAGGTGGACTTGGGGGCTCAGAGAACAGAGCTGGTGAATTGGCAGAGAGGTTTGTAAGTGACAGGGGACGTGAGAGCTGGGAAGCGGACCGTGTGTTTGCACTTGCTGGCTCTGTGTGGGATACCTTTCCTCATCCTCATGCTTTCAGCCTTTGAGAACGTATTCCGTCCTCAGTGAGCCCTCCTCAGAGCCCACCTTCTCGTCGTTCTATCTCTCTGCCCTGTTCATTCCTTCTCTAGTGCTAACCGTAGTCCACAGTAAGGAGAGGGAACTCACTTCTGGAATACCAATGGAGAGCAGGCTATGCATTCTGCAGCGTGCATTAATGAATCTTCCCAACACTCCCGGGGTTCCGGCATTATTATCCTCATCGTGCAGACTACAGAAGAGGCCCTGAGAGAGCAAGTGCCTTTGCCCAAGGTCACCGACTTACAACAGGAACTGAACTTGGAATGTAGGGCCAGCTGCCTCATTGCAATGGGGTTGACGCTTTTATAGCTCTGGGAGAGGCCAGGTAGGCAAGAAGAGAAATAGAGTGACTCGTTTCTTACCTCAGGAGTTTTCAGAAATAAGTCAGTGATTTCTCTAACTCTGGTCTGCTATCAATTCTGGCTGACGGGGTGGCAGGAAACCAGTTTCTTCCTAACTCAGCAGCACCACCTGCAGGATCTGGGGGGACACTGCAAAAATGGTCAGGAGTGGAAATTGATCTCTGCTGGAGCTATGGGAGGGGACCCTGAGGAAGGGACGTTAGTCATTCTCCAGACTTTTCATCTTAAAAAGAAGCAAACTGAGACCGAGAAAGGAACTTACTCAAGGTCACTAAGTTGGCGATGATAGATTTGAAGCCATATCTCTTCAGTTAAGTGTCTCTTCCCCTCCTACTCTCCCTTTCATTCTTCTTCCTCCTTTCCTTATTCCTCCTCCTCTTTGTCCTCTTTCTTCTTCTACCCACTTAACAAACATTAACTGAACACTTAATAGGTCTTGGATATATTATTCTTTTTGAGATGTAAATATTGATTGTTAAAATTTGCTTTTCATGATTATTGTTGTATTGATTAATTAAAGTTAATAATGCACTTTTAATTACAGCTGAGGGCATTGAGCATTGCTATGCATCAGGCACCACGTGAAGGCTTCTTCTCTTACTCCTCACACATGAGGGCAGTAAGGCTTAGGGAAGTTGAGGCACACACCCAGCACGGTTCACTAAGTGTGGAGCTGAGATTCAAACCCAGGTTCTTCTGACCCCAGAGCCAGAGATGATCTACTATGGTATTGTTTTAGTTTGTTTTTCTGTCACTAATAATTGAATGCCACATAGGGTAATTTATGAAGAATAGAGGCTTATTTAGTACACAGTTTTGGAGGTTTAAAGTCTCTAGTGAGGGTCTTCTTGCTGAGGGTGACTTTTTGCAGATTCCCAAAGTAGCCCTGCACATCACATTGCAAGAGGACAACGGTGAGTGTGTGTCTTAGTTGTGTCCATCTGTCTCTATCTCATTCTCTTTCCTGATAAACCCACCAGGTCTCAATCATGGGAGTTCCCACCTGTTGACCTCCAGGGGATGGCCACGCCACAATCCCTTCTTCTCCATTCCCCTCTTGGGATCTTAGGCATACATGCACACGCACCCGGCATGAGTTTTAAGCCACCAGGTCTGGGACTTGAACCACAGTTGACTACATGGGAGTCAGTCGACGTAACCATTATGCCATCTGCTGTTCCCTGCTGACCTCAATCTTAACCACTTCTCAAAAGCCCTACTATTCAACACCATAGACGGATTAAGTTTTCACCCTCTGAATCCTGTCACAACTGAATTTCAACACATGAGTTTTGGGGGAACATGTTCAAACCATAGCAGTCATATTACTCCTGAAAATAAGGATAATCCATGAAGTAAGTATCCATGCTCCAATAGAATTTTTCTCCTATTTGAAATGATTGCTTACCCTATGTCTGATAGTGCTGATTCTCTTCTCAAATTTATTGCTTATTAATTTCCCAGAGCTATATGGAGGTTCTATTACGTAGCCAGCACTGCTAGGTGCCAGGGACGTGGAAGTGACCACAACTCAGCTAGGAGCTCGTGATCTTGTAGGTGTCAGCTCTGATACTAGGCAAATGGCAAGACACACTCTAACAGAGAGCTGCGTAACTCCAGGGAGCTCCAGTCCCTCTGTAGCTCGGGGGAACAATGATGCCTTGCGAGTTGTGTGGTGCGCTGCTTGTGTGGCTGGATATGGTGGCCCTGACCCAGTGGTATGGGAACATGGGGCAAGGGCAAGGGAGTAATAGATAGAAGCAATCACTTCTGCCTCTGCAGGACAGGAGGCTTCACAGTGAAGGGCACTGGAGCGTGAATGCTGCCAAAGCTGTACAAATTTTGATTTCCTGTTCTTTTCTACCAGGAGGTCGTTGTCAAGATTTGAGGAAATATATCTCTGTGATTTGACCTACAGGGCAAGAAATCTATTTCAGTTTCTATTTCTGCATTTGCTACCCAGTTGCTTTTTCTCTTAAGTTCTCAGGAATCTTGCGCTTGTTCTCTTTTTTGGATCAGTGGGTAGTTTCTCTTTTTTGGGGTGCTTGGTTCTTGAAACTAGCACTCATCAAGTGCCAGGTGACATGTCGAAAAGCAGAAGGTCAAGTATGAGTAAACTTGCAACAATGTAAAGAATTCGCAGTCAAAACCAGAGCGATGTCTATAGTGTCCCCACTGCATTAATATTTCTTATAAAGGAGACAGTGCCAGGAGGAGGTATTTTTTTCAGTACACCCTCAGCTCTCTTCACCCTTTTTCTAAATATCCTTATTGGCTGAGAACACTATAGGCAGTTCTGATTTACGGCTTTTCCACTTTATGGTGGTATAAAGGTGACATATGATCAGTGGAAACTCTACTTCAAATTTTGAATTATGGTATTTTCCTGGACTAGTGAAATGTAATAGAATACTTTCTTGAGATGGTGGGCAGTGGCAGGGGGTCGCAGACCCCAGCTGGTGTGGTTCAGGTAGAAGAGGTCAAGCTCCAGTGTTCAAGGGGATAGGTGTAGCAAATGCATTTTGCCTTAGGATAGTTTTCGCTTTACCATGAGCTTATTGGGAGGTAAGTTAAAGTATCTGCATGTCTGTGGGATGCAAATTTTATGGGGTCTTAAGAAAACAAAGGGGGTATTTTTCATTTCCCAAATACAAAATTATTATGTAGTGACTATTACTGTTCTTCATTGTGCACCCTGAAGTTACTAACTCGGACCTGTCTAGGAAGGGTGTGGTCCTGTGTCTCAGTGTTGAATTGTGCCAGTTACTAGGAGGGTGCCGAGAGTGCAAAGATGTGAAGGGCAAACAAAATAAAACAAACACAAAACAAGAACTTCCCCTAACCAAATACAAAAAAGCTGCTTCTAGCCTCCAAAAGCTCCTGATCAATTTGTGGCTGATTCTGTGATACCAGACTCCCCTTTTGGAACAACCACTGGGAGAAAGGATAACGGTGATGGAGGAGGATCTCGTGACCGGACGGAAGGCCAGGTGCTGGCCACTCCCTCTAAATATGGGAGCAAGGGGCAACCTTGGCCAGCTGGCAGGAGAGAAGGGGTCGGGAAGAGAGTTCAGTCTTCTGGTCTGCTGTGGGAGAATAACGCCGATCAGCTCCCTGACTTCTTAGTAATTTGAAATACGAGGTTCCTTTCTTTCCCATGTTGGCTTCCTAGCCAGTCTAGGATGATAATCAGCCTAGACAATCTTGTTTCTATAGAAAAACGAATTCTAAGATCCAAGTAATTGTCCTAAAAGCCAACTAGTGGGATACATCTCTCTATTAAGTTGAAGAGCCTCTGCAATTTATCATGGTAAAGCTAATGTTAAATGAGCTGGGTATCCTGGTGCTGGGTCCCCGGCTGTCCCTAGCCATCTGTGCCATCAGCTGCAGTAAGTCACAGCCTTTTCCTCTTTTCGGGCCTCATTTGTAGAATAAGGGGTTGGGCCAGATGAATGTAATCCATACTCCTTTGAGTTTTGAATCCTTGAGACTTTGAGTCTCTTTGTTACGTTACTTTCATTTCTAGCAAATTATTGTACTTCTTGCTAAATCGAGTGTTTCTGTGGTCCAGGGCTTGCTGGCTTCAGATCCATTTGTCACTCTTGTGTCAGCTGGTTAGGCTGGAATTGGCCAAAGGGAAGCACTGGCAGGAGATCAAAGACATCAGGAAAGAAGAGACCAGGGCGTTTTTTCTTCTTTCTGCCCCCAGGAGTGTCACTGGCAGAGAGGGCACATTTCTTCCTGGTCCTAGCTCCTGCCATGGGTCCAGCTTCTTATAGGGTGACCCCAGACCTTAGGGTTGTAGTGATCCTGCCTCTGCCCTTTGGTCACCAGCTTAGGGATTGCAGAGACTTCCTTCTATTATTAATCTCACTATTTTCGGGTTGTCTTTCCAGCCCTTTGGTCACTGTGTAACCCATTCCACATTAATTTCCCCCTCCTTCAAATACTTAGAGTGGTTTCTGTTTACTTGGTTGGACTTTGACTAATACGTTTAAACTTTTATTGGTTTTACCTTATAACAGCTAGCAATAAAGAGGATGATGATAATGTTGATGATTACAACCCCTGACTTGGTATATAACCTCACATATTACAAAGCCTTCACTTGGGTTCTGTAATTTGAGTCTCATAATAACAGTATGACGTAAGAAAGGCATTTATCATTAATTCCACTTTACAGAAGAGGAAATGATTTCACCGAGTTCATAAGGCCTGGTAGGTCTTGACAGAGTTGGATCCAGAACCCCAGGCTTTTGATTCCTCATCTACTTTTCCTCTCCAGTTGCCCCTCTGCTTTTCATCATTACCTGCACCACTGGAACAGTGACCCCACACTGCTCTTTTAGGATGGTGTATTCTGAAGTGTGGGACACAAATTACAGGTAGAAGGTTTGTGCATACACCGTTGCTATGTTAACAAACTACCTCAAGACCTAGTGGTTTAGACAGCAGAATTTATTGTTTTGGAAATGGTCCATGATGCATTGGTGCTTTCTCCCACCTCACATGTTCAGGGCTGATTGCTCACCTAGACCTTGAGGAGTGGATCCACCTGAAAGGGCTTTGAAGTTGCACTTTAGAACAGATTGAGGTGGTGTCTGATTGTGCAATGAGGAGCAAGGTGTAATGAGGTCTGGCATTTTCCCTGTGCAGCCATGAACATACAGCCTTCTGTCCTTAGCAAACCTTTCAAAAAAGCAGCTTCCAGTCATAGGACAAGGCCAAGAGGGTGATGCATAAGCTTATTTATATTGAACTCTCTAAATAGGAAAGACCTCTCTGTCTTTTTCTCACCCACTTTCTTACTGAATGCCTAGTGTATTACTCTAGAAGCCTAATTGTTCTTGTACTGTACTGTAGGGGCTGACAATACTGTTAGGAAGAGAAATATTTTGTATTCCCAAGTGTTTGCAACCTCCAGCCTGTGGGGAGGATCGGGGTCACAACACCTTTTATACCCTCCATCTCATCAGCTGTCAATAAATATTTTTATTTACTTCAGGCTCACCTTGTGCTGGTCTCTGATCCCTCTGTAGGTTTCCATAAGGATCTCACCCATTATTTCTGGAAGTCCTTGGGGATAGCTCGTGTATACCTCTCCCCTTTTGTCTCCCAGGGCCTGTTTACTCTTCTCCTTTCCAGCTCCAGCTTTCTGCTATGAATCCCACAGACAAGCTTTGGAGACTCTTGCCAAGATGGATGTATGTTGGAGCTCCTGTCTCTATCCAATGTCACAATGTATCTCGTGTTGGCCCGAGGACAGTGCTTCTCTCTAATTGCATCTTGTCTGCTAACATTTGCCATTTGCACCAAAACAGGCCCACCTTGCTTCCCTGTAGGTGATTTTAATAAGATAATTCTATTGTCTTGTTTTCTTCTGTTTAGCCTGTACCCTCACAGATTCTGGTATAAATATCATGGTTGGTGTCAAGAGGCTTATGAGCAAACTTCCAAATGGATGTCCTCACATTGGCCCTTTAATTTCCACTATGGCCACCTACCCTGTTGGACTAGTGCCCCACTGGAACTAGGCTCCTTTAGGAGGATGTTTCCTAAAGTGTACGGCACAGAACATTGGTGGAGGCTGTATCAGTTGTCTATTGTAGCGTAACAAATTATACCAACACTTCATAGTTTAAGACTACATCCTTTAGTACTTGGTTTTTCCGAGTCAGCAATCCAGGAGAGACATAGCTGCACAAGGCTGCAGTCTCTCAAGGCTCAATGGGCAGGCATTGCTGTTTCGGTCACTCAAGTTCGTTCGTTCTTTCTTTCTCCTTCCTTCCTTCCTTCCTTCCTTCCTTCCTTCCTTCCTTCCTTCCTTCCTTCCTTCCTTTTCTCTCTCTCTCTCTCTCTCTCTCTCTCTCTCTCTCTCTTTCACCTTTGCCATAGGGCATATATGCTTGCTGAGAGAGACAGAGATACAGATAGAGAAAATGAGAACTCACCCTCCAGAGGGGATGACCACACAACACAATCCCCTCACCTTCATTCTCTTTTTCAGATTTTGGGCACACAAGCATATGTGCCTGGCATAATTTTCAAGCCACCAGGTCTAGAACTCAAACTGTGGACAACCATGGGGGAGTCCATCACCTTAACCACCAAGCCATCTGATGACCCTTCAATTTTTTTTTTTTTTTTTTTTTTTTTTTTTTTTTTTTTTTTTTAGAGCTCAGTTTCTTGCTGGCTATTGTACCAAGGATTCCTAGACCTGTTGACTGGAGGCTTTCCTTGGTTCCTCTCCACGTGGGCTGCTCTATAGAATATTTCACAATATGATGCTGGCTTCATCATGGTGAACAAGTGAGAGGGCATTGGTATGAGTCTTGGACTCTCTTTGTTGATTGCCTTTAATTGGTTAGATGTTCAACTCATTGGTGACCAGGCAGCATGACAGAAGTAGGGAGGTTTAGGGCGGGACTCTAAAAAGAATTTTGAAGTCATCATATGCTGGACCATTCTTCATGATCCCCAGAATATTTCTGCTCTAACAAGTATCCTTTGTGCTAGGAGAAACAATTCACCTCCTACTTAAAACATGGAAGGTACTTGAGATTGTTAAGAGTAAAAATGAACTTCTTTGGTCTGGAAGAAAAGAAATTGACCAGATATTAAGATTTGGACTTAATTCCTTAGTGGTTAGACTATTGGTTATGAACAATTAGAGAGTGTAAACTTTTCAAACTCAGATCACTTATATGATCGATACTATTAATAATTGTTCATTTTTAAGTGACTATTATGTGTTGGGCAGTCTGCTATGTACTGTACATGCCTGACCTTTTGAATCCTCACAATAACCCAGTTAGAAAGGTATTCTAAATATATCCATTTCGCATACATGAGAATTGCGACTCAGAGTGGTTAAGGAACTTGTCCATACCCCAGGAATAGTAAGGGGCAGAGCAGTGAATCAAAGCCAGGCACAACACTACAAAGTTGGGGGAAAGTCCTACAGAACCACCAAAATCATGTATGTCCTCTGAAATGGTTAACTGGCCATGGGGTTAACTGACTTGTTATCCTTAGGCCAGGGTCTTGGGTTTCATAAAATGTTATTGTGAGAAGACTATCAAAGCATCAGATGCCGCCTAGTGCAGATGCCACATCTCTGTGTGTGCATGGAAGTATCTGTGAGTGCTCAGTGGTTAGAATAGCCCCCAAGGACCACTCCATGTCCTAAACCCCCAAGTGTGAGCCCATACTTCCTAGGAACTGTCTATTTTCTGCAGAATAAGAGGCTCTGGAGAGACGGTGTCCTGGGATTTGGGTGACTGGTACGTTTATTTTGGGTCCCACCCTTTGCTAGCTGTTTGACTTCAGGCAAGGGACTTAGTCACCAGGGAACCTACTTTTCTCATCTGTAAAATGAGGATAATGAGACCTGACTCCTACCTTCCTCACAGGGAGGGCAGGAAGCTTCCTGAGATCACCTTGCCAGAGCCTTTTGATGTGCTTGAAAGCATCCTCCTTAATTGCCCGGCCAGGCGCTCAGGCAACTGGGCGAAAGTTTTATGACCCAAGATTCCCACAGCCCTTAATCCTCATGCTCCCAGAAGTCCTTGGAGAATCTCAATGATAGATTGGGCTGGTGAATGTTCTCCCAGGCCACCAGCAGAGATTTCTCAGAGCCGTAGTCATACAATAGGCGGTTTCCCAGGGTCACGCTTGCCAATGCCTCCACTTATTTATGTAGCATTTCTTAAGAGTCCCTATGAGCACATGGCAATTTCCCACCCCTCCCCAGTCTGATCCATGGCAGTCATTTCTGACAGTGTGGACTCTGGTATCCTTTAGGAACTGCTGTTGGCTACTTTAGCCAAGCTGCTTTAGGTGTACTTTCTTCCCACTGGTCCTGGTTTTTAAAGGGTTCTTTAAATGAGTGGAACGGTTCATTCTCATGTCACATCTGCACCATTACCAGCCCCCTGAGAGGGTCCCTGTCTCCAGGTTCTCTTCCTCCACCATCCTGCAGCTTGACACACGAGACATAATACTTCCCTCTTCAAAACTCATCAGAGGCCCCATGTTGGCCAAAGAATAAAAATGGAACAAAATAATCTGTCTCCCCATACTTCTTTAAAATCTAGCCCCAAGTTTCCTTTCTTCTCTCATTTCTCTTCCCATTGTTCATTCTTTTATTCAGTCAAGCATTCCACTTTTATTTGCCTCTCACCTGTCATGTACTGGGAGCTCTGATAAGCTCTGGGGAATAAAATTATGCCCTTCATCTTGTGAAGCTCACAGCCTTGTGGGAGGCCCAGACACACAACCTGGCAAGTACATGCCGTGTGATTAGTACCATGATGTGGGAAATGGAGGGTCTGCAAGAGCCTTTGTTGGGAGGAGCCTACATATGTCTGGGGTAAAGAAAGATGTCAGCTCTGGAGAATGAAAAGGAGGCGGCTGACCAAAAGCCAGGGCTGGGAGCAGGAAAGCATGGCCGGAGGGCCGGAGTGCCCTAGCAAGAAGGACTTCGATGTGAGAGAGGTCACTGGAATCCTGAATTGACCCAACTGTGACAGTTTATAGCTTGGGAAGAGGCCCGGTTCCTGAAGGCCTGGTGAGCCTTGTTCAGAGGCCTAAATTTTATTCTGAATAGAAAAACAAAAACGAAAACAAAAAAACAAAAAAAACATAAGCCAGGAGGTGATGTGGTCACCCTGCTCTGATTTAGCAGCTTGTTAAGTGCCCTGGACTCCTGGGTCTTTGCCTGAGCTAGTCTTTCTGCTGGAAGGTTGTTTTCCCTCCTCCTCCCCTTTCTCCATGTTCCTCCTGCTTGGATTCTACCCATCTTTCACTGTGCCCTTCAAATTCCATCTGCTCTTTGAAGACCTCCTGGATTCCAGGTAAGAATCATTGTTCCTCTGGGCACCTAGAGTCCATTATGAGTATGTTACTACTTCTCACATTCTACTTTGTATTTTATTTTAGTTGTACCTGTTTGTCTCCTCCATTGGCCTGACAGATTCTTCCGGGCATAGTTACCCTAGAAATTTCCCTCAGCACTTAGCATTTAATAATTGAGCCAGACTTCACTGCTTATTAGTTCTGTGATCTTAGACAAGTCACTTTATCACTGAGACCTTGAGTTGTCTCATCCATAAAGTGGGGGCAATGATTTTTATTGCATAGGATAATTGCAAAGATTAAAGTGCCTACTTAACACTCAATTAATGTTTGTTGCCTTCCTCCTCCCTCTGGTCTCTGGCTCACAAGGATTACTACAACATCTTGGGAGAGCATCACTGGGCGAGGGACGCCTCACTTCTCTCATGGGCCCAGAGGAAGTGCTGAGTACTCAAGTGAGGGTCTACCACACTGGTGTGGAGTCTTGGTTATCAGTGACAGCTGTTGCCACCCCGCTCATTTCTTTGAGGGCTTCCACACAACGCTCATCTTGAATGTAAAGGATGACCACAAAAAATGTTGGAAGTGAGGGACCAGCGAGTGGAATAGTGGTTAAGGTGCTGGACACCCCATGGCTGATTATGGTTCCAGTCCTGGACCTGGTGGCTTGAAAATCATGCCGGGTTGCATGTGTATGTATGGCCCAAATCCAGGAAGAGAATGGAGGAGAAGGGATTGTGATGTGGCCGTTCCCCTGGGGAATGATTTCTGACTTTCCTTCTCACTGACTCTTTCTCTCTCACATGACCTATGGCAAAATATTTTTTTAAAAAGTGGAAAGTGATTTGCAAAAGAGAACTTCAGTAATGTGAGTCTCCTTGTCCAGGATTAGGCCTTACGCCAAGGTGTACTCCCAGGGAGAAGAGAGAGCAACCATCTGTGAGGAGCCTTTCCCTTTCCTACTTGGTGACTGCTCAGCCTGTGTACAGAATCTGCAACTGAGAATGACCACAAGGGTCATTCTGGTGGCTATGACTGTCCTTGTCATTACTGTCATCAGCAGTGCCTGCTCCTCTTCCTCATCACTGCTATTGCCGTGGGGTGCAGGGCAGACATCCCATCCTCACCTTCCCTGCCATTCTATACATACCCATCTGCACACATGGCCTCGTAGGTCACCGTACTGCTCACACTCATAGTGAGTCTTACTATGATCCAGGGGGCAGCTAGAGGAACTTCTGTAATCTTTTTTTTTTTTTGGAGAGGTTTTTTGCTA
Organism: Tupaia tana; assembly: GCA_026018925.1. Lineage (NCBI taxonomy): Eukaryota > Metazoa > Chordata > Mammalia > Scandentia > Tupaiidae > Tupaia > Tupaia tana. The sequence goes on from JAKSZU010000008.1 coordinate 78,224,084, forward strand.
TAGGGTGCATGCGCTCATCAGAGAGACAGAGAGACAGAAAGCGAGAAATCACCCCCCAGGGGGGATGGCCACGCCGCAATCCCTTCTCTATTCTCCTCTCGGGATCTTGGGCACGCATGCACACGCGTCCGGCGTGAGTTTAAGCCACTGGGTCTGGGACTCGAACTGCGGTTGACTACATGGGAGTCCAGAGACATAGCCCTTACGCTAATCGCTGGTCCTTAACTTCTGTAATCTTAACTTATAGGGAAACTGAGGCACAGAGAAGTTGGATGACTTGCCAAGTCATAGCACAAACTGAGAGTTGAGTGGAACGTATGTAGGGCTGGGGCAGGCTCAGGTTGTCGGAAACCTGAGGAAGCTTATTTGAAAGAGAAGATGACCTTGATTCTCAGCAGCCAGCCCTGGCATTTTGTTGATATCATGTCATGAGAGTCAGGAATTTTTCAAGCCCCAGAGAAAGCCAGATCTCTTTTCTATCTCCTTTTGGGTCTTGGAATACCCATTATGTGCCTGGGATATATAGCTGTTGATTTGTGAATGAAGATTGAAGGAACACAGGAAGAATAATAAGCATGTGAAGGTTTGTCTGTGTGTTTATGGATGTGTGATCTCTGCAATATCTCATAGACACTCCCCGCCTTCCTGCCTTGGCTCACAGCAATGAGCAATTGCATCCACATATTTGTCCATTTGGAAAGTTCTAAGGACAGGCCTTGTCTCGCTCTCTACTCTTTTGCTCAGGTTTCCTCATGGGAAGGGCAGGCATCTTGCCATATTGGGGATATTGGGAAGATCTGATGCTCTGGATTATGATTGTTGAGAAATGTTATTATTTTAAGTCTTCATGTCTCTTTCTTCCTTGTGGACCTGTCTGGATTATGACCTGGTTCCTTGCTATTTTACATTTCACGTATTAATTGCCTTCCCTTCCTTTGCAAGAGTTATAGAAAAATTTTTGGCCAAATAACGGAGGTGATTACTTTTTAAATTTTTTGCCAGCCTGAATTAGGGAAAACACACACACACACACACACACACACACACCTTCAACGAGGCAGGGTGCAAAAGGTTTAGAAATCTAAGAGCATATGTCAGTCAATGGATTTTCTTTTTTCCCCCAACAAGGTCCTTTTCATTTTTTGCTTAAGATACTACTAAGTTCCAATCAGGTGATCCTGGCACGGCCTTTGCAATTCTATGCTGGAAAGATTTCTTTTCTGGTATTGATTCAAACACTTTTGAACAGGGAAAACCCCTCCTCTCCCCAACCGGTGCACCCCCACTTTTAGGAGAGGGACAAAGAGAGCCTCCTTCACAGTCAATGTCTGGGACATGGCCTGGGCACTGCTTGCCTGAGGACAAGGTGACCTGCCTCCCTCTTTTATGAGATAATTGACAATGATGACATTCGGTTGCTATTTCTTCTTTCTCGTTTGGGGACCCCAGAGCTCATTTCCTCTAATCTCTAATAGATTCATTACAGAGTAGCAAGCAGGGAAAAAGTCTCGTGATTTACAGCAAGATATAAAGACTTTGAAGAACACCTCGTCTTTCATTCCCTCTGTCTGTTGTGACACCCATAAATTAAATCATGGGAAAGCAGGAACCCCAGTTTCGGCATACTGTGTTAGTCTAGATAGAGTTTGTCAAATTCCTACTTTTCTCAAGGGACGAATGGAAAGTCATGTGGCACCTGGCCAAGATGCTCAGCTGCCATGGCAGAAACTTCCAGTGTGGATGCAGGTGGGGAGGGGAGGCCGATCAATTTCTAGCCCCTTAGCAGTGAGTGTTACATAGATGGGCTCCCTGATGGGAGGTAGGAGGTAGGAAGTGCAGGGCCAGGGGGTCTTAAGCCCAGCTGCATGCTACCTAGACTGCCTGAATCAGAATCCCCAGAGGGGAGACAAGGCATTTGGGATTTTTTTTTAAAAAAGTTCCCCAGTGATTCTTACATATACTATGTACCATGACTCCAAGGCAGTCTCCAGTTCTAAAGAGTATTACGAGGAACCAGCAGATGGCATAATGGCTACATCCCTGGACTCCCATGTAGACGACAGTGGTTCGCGTCCTGGACCCGGTGGCTTAAACTCACGCCGGGTGCGTGTGCGTGCGTGCACAAGATCCCGAGAGGAGAATGGAGGAGAAGGGATTGTGGCGTGGCTATGCCCCCTGGGGAGTGATTTCTTGCTTTCTGTCTTTCTGTCTCTCTCTGTCTTTCTGGAGAGCACATGTGCCCTATAGCAAAAACTTCTCCAAAAAATAAAGAAAGAAGAGTATTACAAAACATTTAGATAAAGTTAATATTTTTATCTCTATAGACAATTCTTTCTATTACCTAATAGGATAAGAACCTAGTACCTAGTGAGAGAACTACGTAGTACCTAGTGGAAGAAGTACCTAGACCTCAGTGAGAGAAGTAGTAGTACATAACAGGAGAAGTACCTAGCACCTGGTGGGAGAAATACCTAGCCTAGTGGGAGAAGTACCTAGTACCTAGTGGGAGAAGAGGAATGAGTAATGGTACTGCCAATCACAACACCTCCTAAGGGCTTAAATCTATATATAGCCCTTCACCCTTTCATCCTCATACCAATTGTTGAAGGTGGGTGCCACCATCTAAATGGAATTTAAATGAAGAAACTATAGCTCAGAGAAGTTTACATCTCATTCTGTTAAAGTACAATGAAATTTGTGAGTTCTCTTTAATTCTGTAGTGTCAATATCTGGAATACTTAGACTTTGGGACTACTGTAGCAGGGGAAGAGAGAGATGGAAGAGGCATGCCTTAACCTGGATGTTACTCATTTTAGTCTACTAATGCTCTATCAGAAGTAGTCACATGGCTCCACTATAACTGCAGGCAATGGAGGCTGGAAATTATGGGATAGTAGATGAAAATTTGCTTGGCATTAGCTCAGTCTTGAACTGGGATATTCAATAGCTCCCCATGGTATTGGGAACAAAGTCTAAGTTCCTTTGTATTTGCCTTCCCACATCCCTCCATGGTCTCCAGTTTCCTCTGCTATAGTCTTACCTCCCATTGCTCTTCCCTTCATTGTATCCAGAAGTAATACTCTAATGCCTCTGGCTGAAGTGGAATGCTTTTGTTCATGATGTCTCCTGGCATCGTTCTCCCTATCCCCTCCTCACTCTTGCTTTTCATCACCTGGCTAATGCCGGCTTCTCCTTTAGAACATGACTCTGCTGAGAATGTGCAGTACTCCCTTCTTATCTGAGGTTGTCCTTTCCTTGATTTTAGTTACGTGTAGTAAACTGTGGTCCAAAAATATTGAATGGAAAAGTCCAGAAATAAACGATGCATAAGTTTTAAATTGCATGTCATTCTGAGTAGTGTAATAAAATCTCATGCCATCTCTTTTGGTCCTGCCCAAGATGTGAACTGGCCCTTTGCCCAACATGTAAGTTGGTGGAGAAAGATTTGCCAATATACTTGATGAAGAAGTGGAACAACGCATTGAAGGCCATTGAGAAGTGTTAACAATGAGGAATAGGAGAGACCTGAGTCATCTACAAAGAAGATGAAATACCAAACAGAATCAGCCACATAGATATGACCAAAATTTGCCAGTGTATCAAATTGAACAGACATTAAAAGATAAAATTATAGAATACAATCCTCTGATGGTCCATGGCTTTCAAATCATTCACATGATCACCGAAGGATTACAATCTCTGAAGCAACACTTTGCAAGTTAAAAAGGAATAAATATTTGGCTGGCCCCATGGCCTGGTACTTAAGGCAGCTGGATCCCACATGGCCAACTGCATGGTTCATGTTCTGACTCTGGGGGCTTGAAAAATATGCCAGGTGTGTGAGCATGTGTGCTCTAAATCCTGTCAGGAAGGAGAAATGGAGGAGAAGGGATTGCAGCATAGCCACACCCACAGGGAGTACTTCCTCTCTGTCTCTCTGGCAAGTGCATGAGGGACAAAAAAGAAAGAAAAAAAGAAAAGAAAAGAAAAGAAAAGAGAAGAGAAGAAAGGAACACAAAAGAGAAATAGACCATTATAAATGATCATGTTTTTCTAAAAGGTTTTGGCAAAAATAAACCCTTAAACTATTGAGGATCGTCAGCAGTCAATATAGTCTTCTCTGGACATCCAGTCATGGAGATTGTCATGATCCTGGATCACCGGAAGCAGAGGATTCTCTTCTTGATGTATCTGCAACAGGTCAACTGTAGTGTAGCTTTGTATCACAATTCCTATGTCATGCATCTCAGTTCTTCTCATCCTATGGGCCATACCATCTCACAACATCACAGAGAGAAGGGTGAGGACAGTACAATAGGTTATTTATTACAGTATCTTGTTTATAATTACTCTATGTTATTGCTAGTTATTGTTGTTCATCTCTTACTGTGTTCAATGTACTGATTAAACTTTATCATAGGAATGTATATGCCATATAGAAAAAAGCTCAGCAAGCTCTGGATGTTGTAGGAGGTTAAAGGCTGGTGAGAAGCAACTGGATCATCAACAACAAAAGGTTTAAAAATGAGAACAAAAAGAGTTTTTATTAAGGGAATTGAAAAGTAGAGAGAATGGTTTAGTGTACCACATAGGCTCATCATCCTACTTCAATAGTTACCAACACTTCGTCAATCTAATTTCATCTATCATCTTTCACTAATTTTAGAGTGGGATGTAAGTTTTAAAAATAAATCTCAGACATCTGGATATTTTTATACATAAATACCCAAGGGTCCAAATTCATTTTGATGGAGGATTTGGGGCAGAATGGGCAGCTGCTACTCAAGGAGGGCACTGGATTTTCTGCAACTGTCAGAAAATGTCTGCACGCATGTGTCCATCCCTGGGTCCTGATTCCAAACTCAGGCCACCTTCCCCTGTGAGAAACACCAGGGCCTGTCAGACTCAGGCAGTTCCCTGTGGAAAACAAACAAACAAACAAACAAAACAACAAAACACCATGTGAAATACTGTCTGCAACCAGGTTAGGAAAAAACGTCTGAGTGGATCGCCAATTTACAATCCTCCTCCTTTTCCAAATGCAGCCTCTCGTCTCCTGCAGGGCCTCCGAGCCTTGCTGGATGGGTGTTGATGTCAGCTGAGTCACTGTGTCATTGCTATTATCATATTTATCCATGTTTGTCATTTTTCTAGCAGCATGAGTCACCAGCTGAGAAGGAAACAGAGCCTGGAGAGATGAGTCTTTTATCAAACTCTTGCAGCCCCTCCTTTGGAAATGAAATCCTTTCCCTTTGAACTCTCATCCGAGCACCCGAAGAAGGGGCACAGAAGGCTAAAAGTACATGGTTTTATGGAAGGGCCGGCCAGATGGTGACAGTCCGTGGGCTGCTTTAGGCAGCCTTGTGGCATTCAGAAATATGTCATCTGTTCTGCAGTGTACTTGGCTGGGTCTTCCCAGAGGGCACATCATTCACTGCACCCAACTGTGCCCTCCTATAGCCTGAGAGAAAGCTCTCTACCATGTACCCAGAGAAAGCTTCCTCCTGCACCCAAAGAAATCAGAAGAAAGACTACTGCCTCTACCTTTTTGTGTCCACTCTTGTGTGTGCCCTCTTTGCCCACTCCAGGCTTGATAATGACAATAGCTACCCTACAAATTGCCAGTCTCGTGGGCCTGGCACTGTGCTTGGTATCCTGCACACATATGTCTGCCTAGAAGCCTAGGAGTCTTTAAGTAATCTCTGAACCAGGCCAGATCCTGGGCCTTCCACTTTTCTGTAGCCCTCCTGGCCCTCCCTCTGTTCTTCAGAACAACCAGGCTGATTCCTCTTTGTGGTAGAACAGAAAAGGACACTCCTCTGCTTAAAATTCTCCAGGGTTTTCTTTGGCATTTAGATTATCTGTATCATTACATATGCGATTGAGGAAGTCAAATATCAGAGACGTGAAGTATGTTGTCCAAGGCCACATGCCATGCTGAGGTTAGGACCGTGGGATGCCTCATCTCTGGCTGCAAGATCAAGAGGAATTGAGAGCATGGCCTCTGGATTCATACTTACTCAGGTTTGAATTCCTGCAGCAACATCTGCAGATTGGACCAGTTAGTTATCATCTGAGTTTCATTTTCCTTATTTGCAAAATAAGGACAAAAAAGAACGTATGTCACAGTGATGTTCTTGATGGTGCTTGCAACAGGTTAAGAGTTTAGTAAATTTTACTTGCCACTATTGTCCTTGCTATTTATTATTCAGGTTTCAACCCTTTTGTGCAATAAAAGCCCTGGGTTATCTGGCTTCTAGGATTTTTCAGTGTGGCACCGTGACAGAGGTATTGGGTTGAGAGTCTTTCCTGTTGTGTGTTTAGGCAGTTGCACTTGTCCTTTCTAGTTCTCTGCTTTCCTTATCTGTGAAATGGGGATGTGAACACTCATCTGCAGAGTTGGGGAGAATACGAGATACGATATCAGGTGGGAGGGCCAATCCTACCGGGTCTTGATACACTGAATAGGACTGAAATAGACTCAGCTTGTGACTCTTGCCTGCACCATCAAAGTGTGTTCCTTGATGTTTCATCTCAATACAGCAATGACATCAAGCAACAGGGGTCTCAGAGAGTATGATTTGCTGCACTCTGGACAGGATACAGCACTGGCATTCAAGGGAGATCTCGCTCTTCTAGTGTTGAAGAAATTAGGGACGTGAAGGTGTGATGCAATGGGTCACCAGCCTAGTGACACCTAGGTTCCATCTGAGAATGTTCACAGAGAGCACGGGATCTGGGGTGCCACTGCCTGGTACACATTGCTTCCATTTCCTCCTGGCTGTGGGACTTCAGGCAAGTTAAGTAATCTCTCTGTTCTTTACCTTCCTAGACTGTCAATTGGGAATTTATCGCCTACCTCACTGAGCGGTTGCAAGGGTTGAAGGTGTTAATAAGTGGAAATGTGAGGAGTCTGCTCAGCACATGGCAAAGGCTCTGTAATTGTTCTCTGCCCCACCCTCCCACCCCGTGAGCTGAATTGTCTCCTTTGTGCTCCCCCAATAGGATTGTAATGTTCTATTTGTTAATCTCATTGCTCCATGAGCTCATCCTTGTGTTCCTGGTGCCTAGCAGCAGAGGCTGACACATAGTGCTTATTATTTTTCTTCTTATTTTTGTCAGAAGGAATGAGAGATCTGCTGATGTGAGCTAGAGGCCTGCAAACTAGTGTTACAGGAATTGACTTGAGTCAGGGAGACACGTGGCCACAGCCTTGGGATGCCTGGTCCCAGGACTAGAATAGGCCTAATCCCCTCAGAGGGGAAGCATGCGGAAACAGGAAGAGAATTACACAACACCTGTTCTGTGCCAGGGGCTTGGCATATGCACGCCCCTCGCTTAGGCCCAGAATGTTGGAAGATTCATCATTAGAAAGAAAATGCTCTGACTATCTGCCAATCAGGGTCACCCTCAGGGCTTTACTTTCCTCTTGCAGCTTTCTGTCCACACTGACTCAGGAAGAGGAGATTTTCAGCCTCTCTGAATCTTCAGAGTGCAGCATCTGTCAGAAAAACAAACTTTCCTCTTGCTAAATCCGATGTGGATGCATTATGATACAAAACAGGATGCCAAAAAAAAGTTTCTGCTTTTTTAAATCTAGTACTATATCCGTTTAAAGTTCCTTCCACAGATACATTTTTCTTTTCTTCCTCTTTTAATTGCCAGATGGTGCATGCACTCACTAGAGCAAGACAGGAGAGGAGAGAGAGAGAGAGAGAAAGAGAGAGAGAAGGAAAGGGAAAAATCACTCCCCAAGGGGATGTGGTCATGCCACAATCCCTTTTCTTCCATTTCTCCATCCTGTTGGGACAGACATAAGCCCAGAATATTTTTCAGGCCGCTGAGTCCAGGGATTGAACTGTGGATTGATATGTGGGATCCAACTCCTTTAACTACTGAGCTACAGGGCTTGGCCTAGGTACGAGGGATTTTTGCTATATGGCACATGTACCCACCGACAGACGGGAAGAGACAGAGAGACAGAAAGCATGAAATTACTCACCAGGGAGGATTGCTATACTGCAATCCTTTGTCCCCTATTCTCCTCTCAGGATTTTGGGCAGGTACCCACACATGCTTGGTGTGAGTTTTAAACCCTTGGGTCTGGGACTTGAACCATGGTCAACTATGTAGAAGTCCAGTGACATAACCATTATGCCATCTTCTGGTTCCCAAGCCTAGGCACATTTTTATATTAAATTTTAATTTAACAAATGCTCTTGAAGCATCTTCTACCAGTTACTATTCTAAGTATTTTATGCTATTATTCATTCTAAGCTTCATAAACACCAGTATGATCTTGAGATCCTCAACTTGATTACTTCTGCAAAGATCCTTTCCAAATAAAGTCCTATTCACAGTTGCCAGGTATTTGGATATGAATCTATCTTTTGGGGGCCACCATTCTATATACGATAATCGGCAATAACTTTTAAACTTTGTAAAAGTTTATTTCTTCTAGAGAGAGAGACTGAGAGACAGAGAGAAAGAAAGAGACAGGTATCTCCAGTAGGATCTTGCTGCAGTCCATCTCAGCCTCAACCATCTTGGATCATGGGCATGTGCATAGACTGTTTGTATAAGAAAGTACCAGAACATGGACATGAAATCTCCCCATGTGGGTCTAATACTGGAGGGTGTAGTGCTACTGCTGCACCACTGGCTGGACCCCTAACTTTTACACTTTTAAACATCTTCTGTGACTCCGGCACTGTGATAAGCATGTCATTGGTGCAAAGATCATTAAGACAGAGCTACTACCGTGAACTGTCTGGCTTGCCTCCTTTCCATTTCCTCTAAAGATGAGTTTATTGAAGTATAATTTTCATAGAGTACCACTCACCCCATTTAATGTACAGCTGAGATAACAGGCTTAGAGAGGTTAAATGATTGACTTGAGTGTGCTCAGAGAAGCTGGGATTTCAGCCTGTGTTCTCTCTTGTACTAAACCATCAGTGTCCAAGCCTCTACCCTTCCTCTGATCCTCATCTGTCAAATGAGAAGGCTGCCAATATACTTTCTAGAAGCTCTTAGAATGCTAATACTGGAGACAATACAGGGCAAGAGAGCACTCCTCATTCAAAGAAACCCTTGGTGTGAGGAGAATCCCTCTGAAATGGAAATGTGCATGCCTTCACAGCCATTGAACCTGCATGGCATGTCTATGTGCCTGGTTAAGTGGATTTACAGTTCCTACTATCTCATTTCAATTTTGCTAATCCTCACAAAATGGATAAGAGTTTCAAGTTTCTAGCTTTGGGACTCGAATCATTGTCAGCCATGTGGGAGTCCAGCAACATAACCATTATGCCATCTGCTGGTCCCAGATTCTTCATTTCAATAACAAAATATACTGGAGACTCCTTTCTTATAAGCCTTTAAAAGGAAAATGTACCGGAAAAAAATTTGTATTAGTCAATGAGTTTTTTAAACAATAACAATATTTTTAGTATTTGTGTTAACTAGAAAAAGAAACAGAAAAATGAAAAGACACCCTCCCCCCCCCAAAAAAAAAAAATAGGTAGATTTTTTGGGCTAATGGCTGACATGAAATTTATTTGCTACATTGTTGACATCAGGTGATGGAAATGAAGAAGTTAAAGGCATAATAGCCTAGAGCACAGACGTGGATCATTCTATAGGAGCAAGACATTTAAACTACAGCAGAATATTTCAGTACTTTGAAATGACATAGGGAGTGAACCTGAAAATATTTCCGTAAGCAGAGATTCCCTCATTCTATTTTGGCAAAGTCGTTGAAACACTGAGTGGACATGAAATTGAGGGTTCCAGCTTATTTTATCTGTCCAAAGATGACAAGTGACTGTCAAGAGTAAGTTATAACGGATACCTTTGAAAAAGAAAACAAGAATATTTAAGCTGTCCCTTCAGGGTGAATGTCATGATCTCAAAATAAGTGAAATAGTAACTGATTTTCAAAAGAAACTTGTAAACCACAGTGAGATACCATCATGCACATATCAAAATGACTAAAGTGAAAAAGACGATATTATGAGTTGATGAGAATGTGTAGCACCTAGACATCCCACAGTGTAAGAGAGTAAGTCTGTGGAATTAGTTCAAGTGACTGTTTGGCAGCATTTCCAAAAGCAGACTGCAAGCAAACCCAGCAACCCAGCAATTCCACTCTAGGCATATACCCATACAGATGTTCAAAGAGAAACAGACACCAGAAAGTTCAGAGTAGCACTGTTTCTACGACTTGAACACTGGAAATTTCCCAAATGCTTACCTTAAGACAAATGGATTCCCTTATGTATTCATACATTGTATACTTAATGAGTGAATGACTGAGTGCCATACATTGTATACTTAATGAGTGAATGACTGAGTGCCATACTCAGCGATATCAAACTCACAATGAAAATCTGAGTGAAAGGTGACCAGATGGTGGAATGGTGTTAAAATACAATGCTCTGTGAGGCGGACCCTACAGGAGAAGGTGCCAGTTCATGTCCTCAGCCCTCCTGACCTGAGTCAATGCCCGAAGCTAGAGGGCAGATCACAGGATTAGGGTCCTGTTGGGGGTTTTGTATCCTGCCCCCTCCATGTAACAAACTTAACAAAGAAATGTTGAGCCAAAGGAGTGCCTTATATGATCCCACTCTGATGTGTTAAGAAGAAAACTCAGGCAAAATTAATCTGCGAGTTAGGGTAGTGGCTACTCCTTAGGGAGAAATACTTGGCAAAAGCACTAGAGGCCCCTAGGGGTATAGATAATGCTGTTTCTTAATTTTCTCTTGAATAGGGTGTGCTCCTACACAGATCAAAATACATTGACCTGTACACTGATGATACGTATATTTTTCTGTGTGCTTATTATTCTTGAATAAAAAGGGAAAAAAGTTTCTTTTTCTATGAAGACAAGTGTTCGAACATTGACCATTTGAAACATTTTCTGTGTTAATGTTCTGAAAAAATTGAAATAGAATATTGTAGCCTATTTTACAGTTTCAAATGAAATGTCTCAATGCATGCACTATTTTGCTTAAAAAAACTTTTAATACATGGTGGGAAAAATGGATTGTCACCATGGAAGTTGGAAATTTACTAGCCAAATTTCACCAAAACCTAAGCATAATAGGTGGATAGAATTAGAAATGACTATTATGACTGAATAAGGAAATAATGTTGCATTTTTTTCATTAGAATCTACATATTTTTTTTAATTGCCAGAGGGCACTGTGTTTGCCAGGAAGAGACAGGAGATGGAGGAAGCACCCCGCAGTGAAGCATGATCATGCCATAATCCTGTCCCCTTCATTTCTTCATCCTGTCAGGGTTTAGGGCAGGCATGCATGCACTCGTTTGAGGTATATTCCCTAAGTTTATGGAGCTGGGACTCAAACTGCACAGTTGGCCACGTGGCATCTGGCTCCCTTAACCACCAGGCCATGGTGTTTACCCCTGGACCTATATATCTTTTGAGGCGTCTATTCCGGCCGTGATGGCCACTAAAAGCAAGTGTCAGGAGGTCAGCAGGTGGCATGGTGTGAGGCGCTGGACTCCCACATGGCATACCACGGTTCTGGGCATGTGTATGTGCTGCCCAAAATTCTGGGAGGAGAATGGAGAAGGAGGGATTGTAGTGTGGCTGTTATTCCTGGGGAATGATTTCTCACGTTCCCTCTCTATGTTTCTCTCTTTCTTTCTCTCTGGTGAGCATATATGTGTTATGGCAAAAACCAAAAATAAACAAACAAATAAACAAAGCAAGTATCAGGCTGGTTCTGTGACATAACAGTAATGCACTGCTCAGGGAAACTGGGTCACACGTGGTGACTGTGGTTTGCATTCCTGGTCCAGTCAGTCTGAAACACACCAGGCTATGTCTGAGTGTCCAGGATCCAGGGACTGGAGGAATAGAGAAGGGACTGTGGTGTTACTAGACCACATGTGGGGGATGCTCATCTCTCTTCCTCTCTTGTTCTCTCTCCCTTTCAGGTGCATGTGCTTGATCTCTATCATGAATAAAGAAGAAAACAAAAAGGAAAAAAAGCAAATATCAGAAAAACTCAATTTAGGACCAAGCCATCAATTACTATGTCATAAGAAAAAAATTTTTTTTAATTAGGAAAGCATGTTCCAAGTCATGTTGGGTCCATTAAAATAATTTGTGCTATTGTCGATTATTTAATGAAAGCAAAAAAATGTGCATAGGTGCTGCCAAATAGAATAAAAGTTACTTAATTCATTGTGACTTCAACTTTTAAAAATTGCTATTTTGTGTTTTATAATAGGCTATATTAAAATACATAGACATACGTGGGAAGTATATGCTTGAAATTTTGTTGTTGATATGGGGCAGATCACAAAATGTTCACAGACTGCTGGTCTACACTCTTTACTTGGTGTTTAGCTTTAGTAACAGGTAATTTTAGTTGATGTTAATTAGGATCCAGGGAGAGGAAGATTTGAATCCTGATTTATCTTTTTACTAAACATATGATCTCGAGCAAGGAGTTGGTGGGTTTCGATCTCAGTTTTTCATTAGTAGAATGGGGATTTAGCACCTGAGCTTTCTAAATTTGCCTCATGATAAGAATAAGTTGGGTGCTCCAGTCTCACCTTGGATTTTCTTGGATATCGACTTGACACTTGTACCTGTAGAAGGTCTCGGGTGATTCGACAATAGCACAAATTATTTTAATGGACCCAACATGACTTGGAACATGCTTTCCTAATTAAAAAAATTTTTTTTTAATTTTTGACAGCAAACTTGAGAATGACGATTTAGAAGGCACTGAAGTCCACTTTTCTCTAACAATTGCTCTCTCTTTTAAGTGCACAAAGTTCTGTTGGACCATCTTTGTCACTTACAGCGTTGCAAGGCTCTGGGTGATGAAGGGCCTTGGGTGGTGAAGGCCAATGTGAAAGCCCCGCAACTAGGATTATACACAAAAGAAACGTTCCAGTGGGCAGAACACAGCAACAAGGAGACTAGAAGAGGCAGCATCTCAGCAGTCGAGGGCCAGCAGGAGAAGCTTCTCCTCTGAGCGTGGACCTCAGAAGTAGGACTCGGTCCTGGGCGGGGAGTGGGGCGGCGAATGTTGGAGAAGTCATGGTGCCCAGGCATGCTGGGCAGGCTCTCATTCATAAAGACCTGCATCCAAGATGGGAGCCAATCAGAACTGAGGCATCAAATCAGATAGGTTTGGAAGTGCTTCACTGTTTGTTCCTGATGAGGGCTCATCTATTCCATTTCTGTTGACTTCAGAGAGATTGGTTCACAAGGTGCATGAGAATCTAGCAGGTTAGGAGCATGAGAGGTCTAGGCTTACCCATGCTAGGTGCTTAATAAATGCACACACTCTCAGCAAGCATTGGGTAATCACATGAAATCTTCTCTCACCATTTTGTCTTCTGTGCATCGACCTCTTCCCTGGGATCCTCGCCTTGCTTCTGCCTGGTTGGACAGCATGGAGCGGGCACCCTCTTCCAGCACAGATGCTCTGCTGTGTCCTGACAGCCCGCATTGCCCTCAATCTGAAGGTGTGGATAATTAAGGTAATGAACACTTTTCCACTAGCTGCTGAAAGCCTCATTAATCTACACGCAAGTCGCCACAGGCAAATTATGGCGTCAAGGGTGGGAGGATCAACAAAAATAACTTTAGAAATTCATTAATCAGACTTAGTCAAGCATGCTATTCAGAACTGAGAGTTCTTGGCCTGCAGTGGTCAGAGGATTAGATTTATTTATTTTTTTTCTCCAAAGCTATGAAAGGGAGGTCTTAAGCAATATTTAGGAACATCTAGGTTATTGTGCTGGCATTTATGACTCTAGTGGTTGATGCTAATGGGGTCTGTCCAAAAACTTCAGTGTGGAGGATTCTATAAATGCTAAATATGTTAAGGTGGATGATCAAGGTTTCTAGACATAGGAGAGGGAAAAAAATGATCATGGGATCACATAGAAATATACCCAACTATGACAGAGATAGTGTCACCAAATCTTCACTTTTCTCGCTGCTGTTTCATGGGTGCCCTTGGAAGAAGGTTGCAGCCAGTTGGCTGTTTGTTGGTGAGCCTTATATAGCCCTCTCTTTTTCTTAGTGCTTTTCAAATCTGCCTTATAATAAGGATCACCTGGGTGCTGGCAGCCTTGGCGGACACTATTCCAGATGATAAAAGAGAAATATGGAGGTGGACTAGTTTGACCCATACTGGACTTTATGTGAATGGACAATGAAGTTGTACTTTGTGAAGTCACAGAGATTCCTGATCTAACTGTCATGGCAGCAGGGTTTACCCTGTCCTAAGGAATGCACCTGCCACTTAGATCTAAGAGTACTTTAGTTTTTAGAATTTATTTTTTCCATGAAAGGAAAAAAAACAGAGACAGAGAGAGAGAATGAGAGAGGAACCCCCACAGGTCTTCATGCTGTCATCAACCCCCAACCTCAGCCAGCCCAGATCACATAGGAAGGCTCTGGATATGAACATATGAACCAGGGACCTCTCCACATATGTCCAACTGCATTACTACTGTGTCACCATCTGCCCCAACACACTTTCTTTTTCTTTTCTCTTTTTAATTTTATTTATTTATTCCATGAGAAAGATAGACAGAGATACAGCATCCCTGACAGGGTGTTGGTGCCATGATCCACTCCCAGCTGCAGGTGGCCTGGATCAAGTACACATGCATACTTGGTGTACTCAGGGTGGTCTCTGAACCTGAACTGGCAGCCTTTCAACAAGGGCCTACTTTGCAGAGCACTGTGTTTTAACCATTGCATCACCATTTGGTGCCCCACATTTTAATTTTGTATAGGATAATTAGACAAGTTGTCTCATACTACTCCCATGAGTTGAGCTGAATTTCAGCATAGCCTTCAGTGGAATTTTTTTCTGGACAAGTGGGGTCATAGGTGATGGATGATAAACAGTTATATGGATTCTGAGCTACTTGAGTAACTGATTTCCTTAAGAGGGCTAGTAGCAAATCAACATGAACCTTACGAGAGCCCGTTAAGATAAAAATCCCTGCTTTGTGTCATTTAAGACTTCTTTTAAGGTTTTTTTTTGCCATGGAGTGTGTGTTTTTCAGAGAGAGACAAAGAGAAAGGGAAAGTGAGAAATCATCCCCTAGAGGAGATGATCACACTGCAATCTCTTCTCTTCTATTCTCTTCCTGGGATTTTGGGCATACATGCACAGGTACCCAGTGTGATTTTCAAGCCATTGGGACTGCGACTTAAACAATAAGTGGCCATGTGTGAGAGGCCAGCGTCTTAGCCACCATGCCACCTGCTGGCCCAATCATTCAAGACTTTAAACAATGGCTGGAAAAAGATGGCGATACCTTGTTTTTTAAGTTCATATGGGCTACACAGAAATGGAGACTGAGTATCTTGACTGATAGAGTTAGCACACAAATTCTGGCAGGCCAAAACACGGGCTTAAAAATGACAAAATGGGAGGAAATATGTGTAGGTTTGAAGTTAAAGGAGGAATATACAGTAGTGGTGGAAAATAAAGTTGGAAGAGAATTTGGGACTTGAAGGTGGAGAGTCCTGAATTCCATGCCTAGGAATTCAAGCAATAGGGAGCTGTGGACAATGTTTGAGAGAGGAAAATGGCATGATTTGATCTAGTATTTGATTGACTTATTTATTCTACCTTTATGTTCATCACCAATGTCAGTCTCTCTTTTCTTCTGAGCTGGTTAGAGCATACCTGAGAGGGATATGATCACTCGTTTAGTTTCAGGCACTAACACATTAATTGACTCACCTAATCCTTACAACTCTATGAGGTAGAATGAACTATACTAATTTTACTGATGAAGAAACTGAGGTTCAGTGAATTTATGACATTATCTACAGACACTCCACTTTTTTTCCCCCCTGAGAAATGTGGTGTGTAAATGGGAAACCTCAGAAATACTATAACCAGTATAACACCAAGAAGGAGGTCACAGGGGTGGGGGAGAGGAGTAGAATTGTAGGAAGGCGGAAATCAGAGCCCTAATCAAGCCTTACCTGAAGGTCATCCTGCCACTGGTCTTTTCAGTTATGTGACTATGAACCAGTTTGAGTTGGGATTTCTAGACAAGCACACTAACTGATGCAAACACATGACATCTCCGCATCTTGGGTGGTGTCCTGGTCTGCTTAGGCTTCCTCACCAAATATCATAGGCCAGGCAGCTTAAGCCACAGACATTTATTTCTCACAATTTTAGAAGCTGAGAAGTCCAAGAGCAAGGTGTTGGCTGATTTGACTTGTGTTTAGTACTCTCTTCTTTGCTGTGTCCTCCCATGGTCTTTTCTCAGTATGTGTGTATGTGTGTGTGTGTGTGTGTGTGTGCGCTTACATGTGTGTGTGTGTGCTTACATGTGTGCATGTGAAAGAAAACAAAAAGGAGAGAGAAATCTCTTCCTCTTAGGCAGCCAGTCACACTGTATTAGGACTCTCCCAACAACCTCATTGAACCTCGATTATCCTCTAAAAACCCTGTCTGCAAATGCCATCCATTTGTGGGCTCATGCTTCCACATATGAATTCTGGGGGCTCACAACTCAGTCCAGTGCAGATGTTTTGATGACTCTTTTTCCAGGACATGCTGTTTCTTCTTAACTTCTATGACATCACAGGACTCCTCCCTTCTTTGCTTTATCTTCCTTGGTTAGATTCTTCCTCTCTGCTTGCCTGCTTAGACTCTGGGTTCCTCAAGGTTATGGCCACGAATTTCTCTCTGCTCATTCTGCACAGTGTTTAGGTCCATTTTCTTGAGCAGTCTCATGTATTCTGATGACTTTCAGACCACTAAATTCCCGTGATTCCCAAATCGATAGCTCACGCTCAGAACCTCTGCAAAGTACCCATCCCGTATTCTAACTGCCACCTGAAATTTTCTCCTCAAACACATCTCACTGGAGTCTGAACTTACACTTCTTCTGGATTTATACTGCTTTCCTCTGTGAGTGTTGTTAACATCTCAGAGAAGTTTTCTGTTAAATCCTGATTTGCACTTCGCCCATTCCCTATACCCATCCCATCTGCCCTGAGTCCTCCTGATACTTTTCCTTTTTAGTTTTGCTTTGAATTTTCTTCCTTTCCTCACGATGGCTGCTCCTGTGGGCTGGGTCCCCGTCACTGTTTTCTAGGTTGTTTTAACAGCCACCTCACTATCTGTGCCTCCAGTATTTTTTTTTTTAAGAATTATTTTTATTTAACTTTATTTTATTATTACTATTATTTAATTTGATGTGAGAGAGAGAGAGAGAGAGAGAGAGAGAGAGAGAGAGAGAGAGAGAGAAAGCTGCCAGTCCAAGACTTGAACCACGGTCAGCCATGTGGGAGTCCAGCATCCTTAACCACCACACCACCTGCCAGCCCCTGTGCCTCCAGTCTTGACCTTTCATGTTCTTTCTCCTTACTGTGCCCAAATCCTAAATTGTGTGGTGTTCTCTCTTGTTTTATATCCTTCCCAGATGCCCCATTGCTACGAGTAGGTCCAGGCTGCCAAGCACTGCCTCTGTGCAGCACTCCTGCCACTTCAGCATCATCTTCCCATCCCCACGTTGCCTTTAAGCTTTGGCCACACTGAACCTGCTCAGTTCCTGGAGACAGCACCATTCTCTTCCTCCAGGAAGCATTCCCTGACCCATGCTGCTGGGATTAGGTGCCTCTCGTGTGCTTTCATAACACTCTTCATCTGTTCCACCATATCCTTTATTACACTTTACTGTTAATTAGTCACATGCCTAAACTATTTGGTCCCTGAAAGAAGGTAGTAGGTCTTAGTCTTGGTAACTCCTGTCTTAACATGTGGCATGGCATGTATTTATTAAATGTCTAGAAGCAGTAAAGTGTGGCTTAACTCTTTTTTTAATTATTTATTTTATTTATTCATTTATTTATTTCTTAATTTGACCAGAGAGAGACAGAGGGTAAGAGTGAGAAAGAGAGGAAGTGAGAAAGCAAGCCACCAGATTCAGGACTTGAACCCTGGTCAGCCATGTGGGAGTGTCCAGCGCCTTGACCACCATGCCACCTGCTGGTCCCCAAGTGGCTTAACTCTTAAGCCAGACTGCCTAGATTCAGATCCTAGGTCTAATATTTACTACTCTCATGACCTCAGGCACATTATTATTATTTTGTAAAAAGAATTATTTAATTTAATTAATTTATTCATTTTTAAAAATTTGACCAGAGAGGGACAGAGTGAGAGAGTGAAAGAGAGAGAGAGAGGAAAAGTGAGAAAGCAAGCCTCCAGATCTGGGATTTGAAACGTGGTCGGCCATATTGGAGTCCAAGGTCCTTAACCACTATACCACATGCTGGCCTCACCTCAGGCATATTATTAACTTCTCTGTGCATCAGCTTCTTTATCTGTAAAAGAAAGAAGATAATAGAGCAATTGCATTATAGAATGACATGAGTTAATACTTGCAAAACTCTCAGAGTTGTGACTACAATCAAGTCAGCACTGAACATTTGTTAGCTCTTTTTTTTTTATTTATTTATTTTTTTATTATCATCATATTCTTCTTTATATTACATTGAATTACATATAATTTTACATTGTATTACATTACTTTTTCAAAAGGGAATGCCGGGACCAGCAGTTAGCGTAATGGCCATGTCGCTGGATTCCCACGCAGTCGACCGCGGTTCGAGTCCCGGACCCGGCGGCCCAAACTCACGCCGGGCGCGTGTGCGTGCGCGCCCAAGATCCCGAGAGGAGAATGGAGGAGAAGGGATTGCGGCGTGGCCATCCCCCCTGGGGGGTGATTTCCCGCCTTCTATCTCTCTGTCTCTCTCTGTCTGGCGAGCGCACGCGCCCTATAGCAAAAACCCCTCAAAAAAAAAAAAAAAAAAAAAAAAAAAAAAAAAAAGGGAATGCCATGCATGTCAGTCAGTACAGAGACATTAATCTCCCCACTTCAACATTCAATATCTTTTCTATGTTTTCCCCAATCATTATTATTATTCTAATTATTTTTTAAGACAGTCCATCGCTATTTCTCATGTTGCTTGTACAAATACTTTGCCCATCATGAAATACTTCTCAGACAAATCCAGTTGAGAATACTATACATGTCAACATCAACAGTTAATAAGCCATATCTGTTTCTCACTAATGTCCTGCCTCTCTATTGTTCATTTGTTATCTTTCTCTATCCTCTTCTCTTCACTTCCCCCATTCCACACTGTCCTATTCTCATTAAGTACCTTCACTGCTTTTATGTCCTCCAATTTTTTTTCACTATCATAGAATGCTGATAGTCGGTATATATTGAGTGGATACATACAATATCTTTCTTTCATATCCTGGCTTACTTCACTCAGCAATATATCCTCCGTATCTGACCACTTTCTATCAAATTCCAGGGCCTTGTTATTTTTTATGGCTGAGTAGTATTCCATAGAGTATATATACCACACTTTTCCAATCCATTCATCAGTTTGTGGACATTTAGGTTGGTTCCATGTCTTGGCAATTGTGAATAATGCTGCAATAAACATTGATGTGCAAGCACTTTTCTGACTGAGCGTTCTCCTGTCTTTTGGGTAAATACCCAGAAGTGGGATTACTGGATCGAATGGTAGTTCTATTTGTAGATCTTTGAGGAACCTCCATATTGTTCTCCACAGTGGTTGAACTAGTTTACATTCCCACCAACAGTGTAGGAGGGTTCCCTTTTCACCACATCCCCGCCAACACTTATCACTTTTTATATTCTTAATCTTTGCCATTCTGACAGGGGTTAGGTGGTATCTCATTGTAGTTTTTATCTGCATCTCCCTTATGATGAGGGATGTTGAGCATTTTCTCATATGCTTTTTGGCTATTCGTATGTCTTCCTTAGAGAGACTTTTGTTCAGCTCATTTTCCCACCTTTTAATTGGGTTAATCATTTTTTTTCGCATAAGGCACTTGAGTTCCCTATGTATTCTGGTTATCAGTCCCTTGTCTGAGGCATATTTAACAAAAATATTTTCCCATTCTGAGGGTTGTCGGTTCACACTTGTTACTATGTCCTTTGCTGTGCAGAAACTTCTTAGTCTAATATAGTCCCACTTGTCTATTTTAGGGATTATTGCCTGTGCCTTGGGAGTCTTATTTAAGAAGTCTTTGCCTACTCCAATGTCCCCCAGAGTTTCCCCAGCATTTTCCACCAGTAGTTTTATTGTTTGAGGTTTTAGGTTAAGATCTTTGATCCATTTTGAGTTGACTGTTGTTAGTGGTGAAAGATGGGGGTTCAGTTTCATCTTTCTGCAGGTGGATACCCAGTTTTTCCAGCACCATTTACTAAAGATGTTTTCCTTTTCCCAATGGATTGACTGATATCCTTTGTCAAAGATCAGTTGGCTGTAAGCTTTGGGGGTTATTTCTGGGGTCTCTATTCTCTTCCATTGGTCCACATGTCTGTTTTTATGCCAATACCATGCTGTTTTGATGACCACAGCTTTATAGTATATCTTGGGATCAGGGAGTGATATGCCTCCTACTCCACTCTTCTTGCGCAGGATTGCTTTTGCAATACGAGGTCTTTTATGGTTCCAGACAAATTCTATGATTGCCCTTTCTAGATCTCTGAAGAATATCTCTGGTATTTCGATTGGAATTGCATTAAACATGTAGATTAATTTGGGTAGAATTGCCATTTTGATTATGTTAATTCTTCCAATCCAGGAGCATGGGATATCCTTCCACTTTTTTATGTCACTTTCAATGTCTCTTTTAAGATTTTCGTAGTTTTCTTTATAAAGATCTTTGACTTTCTTAGTTAGGTTTATCCCTAGGTATCTTATACACCTTGTGGCTACGGTGAAAGGGATTCCTTTCTTCAGCTCTGCTTCGTTCAACTTGTTGTTCATAAATAGAAATGCTATAGATTTTTGGATATTGATTTTGTATCCTGCCACTTTACTGTATTCACTTATTACTTCAAGCAGTTTTTTCATGGATACCTTTGGGTCTTCTAAGTATACCATCATGTCATCTGCAAATAAAGATATTTTCAATTCTTCTTTGCCTATTCGAATGCCTTTAATATTGTTCTCTTCTCTGATTGCAATAGCTAAGACTTCCAGTACTATATTAAAGAGCAGTGGAGAAAGTGGGCAGCCCTGCCTAGTACCTGTTTTCAGAGGAAAAGCTTTCAGCTTTTCCCCATTCAGTATAATGTTAGCTGTAGGTTTTTCATAGATGGCTTTTATTGTGTTGAGAAATGACCCTTCTATACCAATCTTACTGAGAGTCTTAATCATAAAAGGATGCTGTATTTTATCAAATGCTTTCTCCGCATCAATTGAGATGATCATATGGTTTTTATCTTTCTTTCTGTTAATGTGGTGTATTACATTTATGGTCTTGCGTATATTGAACCATCCTTGCATCCCTGGTATAAAGCCTACCTGATCGTGATGAATGATCTTTGTTATATGTTGTTGGATACGATTTGCGAGTATTTTGTTGAGAATTTTCGCATCTATATTCATCAATGATATTGGTCTGTAGTTTTCCTTTTTTGTCATATCCTTATCTGTTTTGGGGATGAGGATGATGGAGGCTTCATAAAATGAATTTGGAAGGTTTCCTTCCTTTTGAATCTTTAGAAATAATTTTAGTAGGATAGGGGTTAACTCTTCCTTAAAAGTTTTGTAGAATTCACAAGTGAAGCCATCTGGGCCTGGGCTTTTCTTTGTTGGGAGGTTATTTATTACTGATTCAATCTCCTGGCTTGTTATAGGTCTATTCAGGTTCTCTATGTCTTCCTGATCCAATCTTGGTAGATTATATGCATCCAGGAATTTGTCCATCTCCTCCAGGTTATCTTGTTTGTTGGCGTAAAGTTGCTCATAGTATCCTCTAATGATATTTTGTATTTCTGCTATGTCTGTGGTAATATTGCCTGTTTCATCACATATTTGATTAATCTGGTTTCTTTCTTTCTTCTTCTTAATCAGTCTAGCCAATGGTGTGTCAATCTTGTTAATCTTTTCAAAGAACCAGCTTTTGCTTTCATTTATTTTCTGTATGGTTCGTTTATTTTCTATTTCATTTATTTCTCCTCGAACCTTTATTATTTCTTTTCGCCTGGCATTTTGGGGATTTGTTTGTTGTTGTTTTTCCAATTCTCTGAGGCATGATGATAAGTTATCTAGTTGCCATCTTTCTGTCCTTTTCTTATGTGCACTAATTGCTATGAATTTTCCTCTTATGACTGCTTTTGCTGTGTCCCATAGATTCTGGACACTTGTGTACTCATTATCATTAGTTTCCATAAATTTTTTTATTTCAGCCTTAATTTCTTCAGTAGTGAAGAAGTCATTCAGAAGTAGGTTGTTCAGTTTCCATGTGTTCATGTATTTTCGGGGTTGTGTCTTGAAATTAATCTTGAGTTTAATTCCATCATGGTCAGAGAAGATGCTGGGTACAGTTTCTATGCCTTTGAATCTATAAAGGCTTGATTTGTGTCCTAATATATGATCTATCTTTGAAAAGGTTCCATGTCGGGGTGAGAAAAATGTATATGTTGTGGATGTAGGGTGGAAAGTTCTGTAGATATCTGTCAAGCCCATTCCATTTATAGTATCATTTAATTCCTGTATCTCTCTATTTATTTTCTGTCTAGAAGACCTGTCTATAGGAGATAATGGGGTGTTGAGATCTCCAACAATTATAGTATTTCTCCCTATCTCTCCTTTTAGCTCCAACAGTCTTTCCTTCACATATTTAGGCGCACCTGAGTTGGGTGCATAGATATTTATAAGGGTTATGTCTTCTTGCTGGATTACCCCATTTACTATTATATAATGCCCTTCTTTGTCTCTTCTTACAGTCTTTGTCTTGAAATCTATTTTGTCTGAGATCAATATCGCTACTCCAGCCTTTTTTCGATTTCCATTTGCATGGAGTATCTTTTTCCAGCCCTTGACTTTTAGTCTATGTATGTCTTTATCCATAAGGTGA
The DNA here is from genome assembly GCA_026018925.1 of Tupaia tana. NCBI lineage: Eukaryota > Metazoa > Chordata > Mammalia > Scandentia > Tupaiidae > Tupaia > Tupaia tana. The sequence goes on from JAKSZU010000008.1 coordinate 78,247,036, forward strand.
GTTTCTTGTAGGCAACAGATAGAGGGTTTCTGTTTTCTTATCCAGTCAGCCAGTCTATGTCTCTTTACTGGAGAATTTAATCCATTGACATTCAATGTAATTATCGATATTTCCGTACCTGATCCTATCATTAAGTGAGCCATTTTCTTGGTTGCTCTTTGTTCTCGTATAACTGTCTCTGATTTTTTAGTTTTCCTGGTATAATACTCCCTTCAGAACCTCTTGAAGAGCTGGTCTGGAGTTGGTAAATTCCTTCAAATTTTGTTTATTTGAGAATGTTTTTATCTTTTTTTCCCATATGAAAGATAATTTTGCCGGGTATAATATTCTTGGTTGAAATTGTTTTTCACTCAACACTTTTACTATGCTTCCCCATTCTTTCCTTTCTTGCATTGTTTCCGCCGAAAGATCCGATGTTAGCCTGATGGGGTGACCTTTGTAAGTAACCTGGCGTTTCCCTCTTGCCAACTTTAGTATCTTGTCTTTGTCTGTTGTTTTTGCCAGTCTGGCTATAATGTGCCTTGGAGAGGATCTTCTTGGGTTGATTCTACCCGGGGTCCTATGTATTTCCTGGGTCTGGATATTTGAGTGCCTTTCTAGATTTGGAAAGTTTTCTTCCAGGATCTCATGGAATAAATTATCTAGGCCCTTATTATTTTCTTCCTCTTCTGGAATACCTATTATCCGGATGTTGGGGCGCTTGATAGTATCCAGTATTCCTCGTATATTATCCTCATTTTTCATGGTTGTTTTCTCAATCTTCTTGATGCTTTTTTCTAGGTCAGATGTTTTGTCTTCTACGTTAGATATTCGATCTTCTGCCTGGTCTAACCTACTTTTAATACTTTCAAGGGAGGTTTTGATTTCCTGTATCACATTCTTCATTCCTAGAAGTTCCATCTGGTTCTTGTTTAAGGTATCCATTTCTTCTTTCAAGTCATTGAAGGACTTCCTCATCTCCTGGAGCTCCTTGTCTCTTTTCTCTTCCATCTCAGTTAGTTTGGTCACTACAAATAATCTGAATTCCTTATCAGACATGTCCACGACGTCCATTGTATTGACTGTGGGTGATGTAGGCTTGATGATTTCCCTTGAGGGAGAGGCCTTTTGTTGGTTGCTCATATTTCTGGAGCCTCTGCGATTGTTCTTAGTCATTAGGTATTCTATATGTTTCTTCCTAACTGATTGTTAATAGTTGTACAGGCTTAGAAAATTGATGATTTCCCTTATGGTTGGCCTACCTGTTGCTCACAATTACCATTAACTGTTGCCACTACCCTGGATGGCCCAAAGTCCTCACTGTCTCTAAGGACAGGTGAGCCTACAATTGACTGAATAAGCAACACCCCAAGAGCAAAGAAAAACAAACTGAAAAAAGGAAATCGCGTGGCGCGCAAGCGCGCCGCGCGCTATTCAAATCACCAGAATTCAGAGTCCAAAGGCTAGTGGGAAAGTGTCAGAAGATGAGTGACAGGACCAGGTTGGTCAGGTCTGGAGCCTGAGTCCGCCTGGTGCCCGGAACTGCTGGCCGGCTCGATCCGGATTGCGGGTGGGGTGGGGTGGGAGTTCGCCTTAAAGTCCCAGACAACCAACCTGGGGTCCAAGGAGGAGAAACGGTGGGGATGCGTGGAGATTCGGAAAGGTCGGGCCTGCAGCCTCAGTCCGCCTGGTGCCCGGAACTGCTGGCCGGCTCGATCCGGATTGCGGGTGGGGTGGGGTGGGAGTTCGCCTTAAAGTCCCAGACAACCAACCTGGGGTCCAAGGAGGAGAAACGGTGGGGATGCGTGGAGATTCGGAAAGGTCGGGCCTGCAGCCTCAGTCCGCCTGGTGCCCGGAACTGCTGGCCGGCTCGATCCGGATTGCGGGTGGGGTGGGGTGGGAGTTCGCCTTAAAGTCCCAGACAACCAACCTGGGGTCCAAGGAGGAGAAACGGTCAACATTTGTTAGCTCTTATTATTTACTGAGTGAGTGAAGAATGTCACAGGCAAGATGCTCGCGTTTTACATGCAGGTTTGTTGGTACTAACCCATGAAGGTTGTAACTTCACATTACTAACAAAGAGACTGAGGCCCGGAAACCCTCAGTTTGCTCATGTTCACGCACTGTGTAGCTAGTAAGAGTTAGAGATGGGACTTAAACACATTTCTTCCTAGTTCCAAGACTTTCTTATTTGACCAACTTGTCTTAGAAGTCCTTCAGGGCTTTAATCATCTCCTATTCTCAATAATTCTCCAAAAGATCTATTTAAGAGTCTGGGGAAGAGATCAGATAGGGAGAGAAAAGGAAAGGGACTGACAGATTGGGATTCAATTGAAAACGTTTAACCTTATATTACTTTGGGCATAGGTCCTTCAGTGTTGGCAATGTGAGTCTTCACGAAGATGGAGGTGTTGGCTCTTTTAGGTCCCAACTTCGTCTCTCAGAGAATGCCTTCTGTAGATGACTTATCTCAGAAGCCATGTGTTTGATTGAGACAGCTAGGGAATTCATTCTTTCAGTGGGGCGCCTGAAGACCACGGGTCCAAAGTTTCTTTTGGGGTGTTAGGGGATCGCCCCTGTACATAGAAGTGATACCAGCTCAGAGGTCCTGAAAACATGTAGAAGATCTGTAGTTGTTGGAGTCCTATATACTGGCTGAAGTTTCTGGTGGTTTTTCTTAGACACTGGCACTTTGTAAACTCTATCTTGCAAAGTAATAAAACAGCAATTATAATAGTAACAACAACAATAATCAATTAGGGGCTTTTCTTTGTGTTTTTGTTATAGGGAATATGTGCTCATCAGAGAGAGACAGAGACAGAGAGATAGAGAGAAAGTGAGAAATAACCCCCCAGGGAGCATAGCCATACTGCAATAATTTCTTCTCCTTTCTCCTCCAGGGTATTTTGGGCATGAGTGCACACATGCCCAGCATGGTTTTTTTTCAAGATGCCAGGTCTGGGACTCAAACCAAGGAATCAACCATGTGGAATCCAGCACCTTAACCTCCATGCCACCTGCTGTGGGATCCCAGAGAGATGAAAGATCAGGGCCACTGTTCTTGGGAATTGAACCCAGGCCTCTCACATAGTCAGTCTGTAGAGTGGTAGGTTTTTTTATTCTTTTTTTTTGAGAGGTTTTCGCTATAGGGCGCGTGCGCTCGCCAGACAGACAGAGAGAGACAGAGAGACAGAAAGCGAGAAATCACCCCCCGGGGGGATGGTCACGCCACAATCCCTTCTCCTCCATTCTCCTCTCGGGATCTTGGACATGCACGCACATGCGCCTGGCGTGAGTTTTAAGCCACCGGGTCCGGGCCGTGAACCACGGTTGACTACGTGGGAGTCCAGCGACATAGCCATTACGCTAACTGCTGGTTCCCAAGTGGTAGTTTTTTAACAGCACATACTACTGTGACAGGGCCAGAGACTTCTTATCCAGTGATTGATTTGATGCTTCTGTTGAGACTTGCACAAACCACTAGTAAATAGGTTTTTGTGGGAAGACATTTGCAGAAAGAAGGCAAAGATCAATCAAAACACTGCCATGTGCATGTGGGGTAGTGGGTTGTCAGTGAGTTAATTACAGAGACATGGCTTCCTGGAGACAAAGATGGATAACGGAATCTCCTGGGCATCTTGCAAGGTTTGACCATATCGACACTGTTAAATGCAGGTATTTTGTGAAGACAATTCCCTGGAGAATACTAACCAGGCAGCTGAGAGTTAAACAGCAGCCTTTGAAGATGAAGCTAGCTTGGGTGCCATTAGACGTTGCAAGACCTCAAAACACTGGTGACTAAAATGTGTTCCCTAGAGCTCTATTCCTAGATGACAGGTCATGAAAAAAGTTCCATAGTCATCCCAGTGACCTCTGGGAGATTTCTTACACATTGTTTGTTGAGGTTGTATTTCCTAAAGTGATTTGAGGACCATCTTTTTCTTGTAATCATCATCGTTTGTAGCTAGTTTTCCACTGCTCATTCTTTAAGGAATTGTTAGCTTAGAAACATAGAGATGTGTAGACTATCAGGCGACATGGATGTATTAACATGTTTCCCATGAAGTCAGAAATGCGCTAACCACTTTGTGAAAACAAATCATGTAATATAAAGAGCTAAAGCAGGTGGACTCCCATGAGGAAGGGCTCCACAGGAAGAGGCAGATCCTGGTGCTACACAAATGTGTGTAATGGTTCAACATGGCTACTGCTCTTCAAAGTAACCAATGCGGTCCACTGGCTACCATCAATGTCTCTGTCATGTCAATCCAGTGGAGTCTAGGAATGGGATGTTTCAACTAACTAGGACATCCTGACTCACTGAGTCACAGGTGGGCTCATACATTTCCAGTGTTCCACTCCTGACTTCCTCTTTCTCGGATAGTTATAAAGGCCCTCCAGGAGCTGGATGTGGCTCTGAAATCAGAACTGTAACATTAATACACAGTGGATGGCCTCTGGAGAGGCCAGAGGGGTGGGAGCACATTAGCTGTTTGGATTCCATGAACAAAGTGAATAATTTGCTTCTTTAAACCTGTGAATCTCTTTGGGAAGCCCATAGCTATTTCTTATGTAGAACAAGTCCCTAACTAAAGCTGCAATAATATAGTAAAAGTTCAAAAAAAGTAACATTTTAAATTATTGTTGATGGAAATAACCAAGCTTTGCAAAAATAACAATGCAGTTTATTCTTTTTTATATATATATTTATATATTTTTATAGATTCATTCACTGTATATCATTATGACATATGAAATGAATTTTTCCAGCATGAATACATTGTGTAGTAGTTCAGCCAAAGATATTATCATACATGTTAACAACAGATAATTTTCCATTTTTTATGACCTTTAAATGTTTTGCTTCTTTCTTTTCCCCGTTGATTCCCTTCTTCTCATTCTTCTTACTCTCTAGTATCCACAGTTGCTCTCCATGCTTTTATATCTTCCAATATTTCTATTCCTGCCATAGAGTGTAGATATTCGGTATACATTGAATGGGGACATACAATGCCTCTCTTTCAGTCTTGCTTGTTTTGCTTAGCAGTAACTCTTTCCTATTCATACACAAGATAGAGTGACCCTAGGCCTGGAGAAAGACAGAAAGTGTTTCTCAGGGTGTTGAGAAATGGTGGTTTGTTTTATTTAGTTCTGAGAGCAGGAGATTTGTCAATAAGAATAAGAAGTTTTTTCCATTGGCCTGGCCTTAAAGGTGGAACATCTGGAAGCAGAGGCTTATAGGTCATAGGTGTACAAATATAAAATCTTCCATTCATCCATTTACTTATTAGACATTTGGGCTACTTTCATCTTTTGGCTATTGTGAATACTGTTATGAATATGGATATACAAATATTTCTTTGAGACTCTGGTTTGAATTCTTTTAAATATATATCCAGAAGTGGAATTGTTGGATCATATGGTAATTCAATTTTTACTTTTTTATTAGATTAGTAATTGGTTAACGAAAAACAGGTCTGTATTTCTGAAAGAAATCACCAAAAGAAAGTCTGCTTTACATTAAGATATAAGAAGACTTATCATGCATCATAAAACACTATGCCAGGGAGAGGATGTAACATCCCACAATCAATTGACCAATGTTCATCAATGTTTATAGGCCTCTGTTAATGTTTATAGGTGTGACTCTCTCGAGCTTCCCAGAAACAACTTTGGAATAGGACAATGTAGTCAGAATTCTGTACTCATTATAATAATACTTGCTTATTGTTGAAATTTTAATAAATACACATATATACAACAATAGATCCTACCATCCTAATTATCTATATACTTTTGCACTATTTCTAATTTTTCCTGAAGTATATAATTTTGTTTACTTTGATATTTTTATAGAATATATCTATATAATATAATAATTATATTAATTATTTTATATCCTGAAGTTCACTTATTTATGAGCTTTTTTTCATATAATTCTTTTTTTTTAAAGTATCCACATTTATTTATTCCAAGATTACAGACTCAAATGCCTACAAGGACCAGATAGGAATATAAATGAACAATTACACATCAAATACAGTCTTCATTTTCATAAATGGGGTCTTAGCAATGCTAAAAGTTCTAATTATCTAAGAGAAGTCCAAACTCCTACATGTTTTATTGTGACAAAATATGTGGACAACTTACCTTTCTAAGTGTACAATTGAGTGGCAACAAGCATTTTACAATGTTACACAATCATCGGCATTACCCATTTCCACGATTTTTCATCACTTTGAATTTAAACTCTGTACTTATCGAACAGTAACTCCACATTCCCCTGCCCCAGTTCCTGGTAATCTTTATTTGACTTCCTGTCTCTATAAATGTACCTGTTCTAGGCATCTCATATCAGTAGAATCCTGTGACTAGGTTCTTAGCACAATGTTTGTAAGATTCCTCCGTCTCATAGTATGTATGTGAATTTCATTCCTGTTAAAAATTGAATAACTGTACAAATATAAAACCTTTTGTTCACCCATTTACCTATTGAATATTTGGGCTATTTCTATCTTTTGGCTATTGTGAATACTGCTATGAATATGGATATACAAATATCTCTTTGAGACTCTGGTTTGAGTTCTTTTATGTATATATCTAGAAGTGGAATTGGTGGGTCATATGGTAATTCAATTTTTAATCTTTTCAGAAACTACTCATATTATTTGGTATAATGGCCACATTATTTTATGTTGCCACTAACAATGTTCAAGGGGGATCATTTCTTCACATCCTTGTTAACAGTTGTTATTTTCCAGCTCTTGACAGTGGCCATCCTAATGCGTGTAAAGTGACACCTCCTGTGGTTTTGATTTGCATTTCCCTAATGATTAGTGATGTTGACCAACTCTTCATATGCTTACTGGCCATTAGTATATCTTCTCTGGATAAATGCCTTTTCAGGAACTTTGCCCATTTTTAAATTGGGTTGTCTTTTTGTTGTTGAGAAGTGCAAATCTTCTATCAGTCTATGGGTTGTGTTTTCACTGTCTTGATAATGTCCTTTGAAGCATAAACATTTTTAATTGTGATGAAGTCCAGTTTATCGGTATTTTTTTTTTTTTTTTTTTCGTTTGTTGCCTGTGATTTTGGTAAAGTTGCTGCCAAGAAGTTGCTGCCAAGGCCAATGTCATGAAGATTTCCCTATATATTTTCTTCTGAGACTTTTAGCTTTTAAATTTAGATCTCACATCCATTTTGAGTTAATTTTTGTGTATGATATAAGATAAAGATCTAACTTCATTCTTTTATGTGCGTTTCCAATCTTCACAGCACCAGTTGTTGAAAAGAGATTGCCCCTTTCCCAAGGCTTTGGCATTCTTGGTGAAAATGGACTGCACAACTGTTTATTTCCTGGCTCTCTATTTATTCCATTGGTCTATGTGTGTCTGTCTTTATGCTAGTACCACTGATTTCCTTTGGTTTTCTATTTTTTATAGTCAAATTAATGTTTCTTATTGCTTGGTAAAATACCCTTTCCAGTCTGGCCCTAGTATAACTTTGTTTCTTGCCATTCTCCTCATCTAAATCCCAAGCTCAAGACAAATTTCAACATTAGCAGCTGCATAAACCACGCTGGCATATCTTTTCCAGTCTGTCCTTTTTGTCTGGTGGTTCCTAGTAGGCCTTCGAGACCCAGCTCAAACTTTATCTCTGCTATGCTTCCTAATGGCAGAGTTAATCATTCCCATCTGTGTGTTCTAATATACAGTTCTACATGTTTCTTTAAAAATACTTACACACTCACCTAAATAGTGATGGCATATGGGAGACACTGGTGAAATAATTTTTGAAAAAATTTCCTCATGCCCAAGTTTTATTTATTCTTCAAAGCTTAATTCAAGTTGTGTCTGAACAACAATCCTCCACAGTTTCTTAGCAGGAATTGGTTTCTCCCTCCCCTTGACTTTGCATGTTGTGTTACAATTAGTCACACCTATGCTGTCTCTACCTAGGTTAGAACTTGATAGAACCGACATCGGATTCATTACAGCATTTTACATGGTGGTGTTTTAATTTAACAAAATGGATAGCAAAAAAAAAATACAACTTTTCAAAAACTGGTAATTAAAATATCATATCAGCTGAACAATTCTAGGAAACTCGTTACATGTTCTTCAGAAAGTTCCCGGTTTGGAATGAAAGGATCGGTTCAGATACTCAACGAGGCTGATCTTCAGAGTCGTGACGTCCAGCAGGAATCCCTCCCAGGTCTTTAATGTCCTTTCACAGTTTTTCAGATAATGTGACAGAAGGTAAGTCAAGGTAAAACACTTCCTCAAAGTGGCTAATAATTGGATTTCTCTATTCTGTTGTCAGTTTTCAGAGACTTCAAAGAATGTTTATTTCTTCATTTTTGACTTGGAGTCCACCCTGGAAGTGTCCTTTGCTGTGGGTCTGCATGGCTCTGGAATTCATGGCAACCACCTGGCACCTGCATGCTGGGTCCAAAGAGGGCATAACACCAGGAGGCAGTGAAAACATGGCTTCTCCAGGTGGTTTGACAGAACATCAGGCTCCTGGCTTCTGTCTGCCACTGCCACCGCTCAGTAGAGATGTGGTGTTTGCAGGCCAGTTTCCGGGCCAGGTTGGCTCCGAGGTGCAGTAGAGAAAGGGGTAGAGCATGAACATAATTATTCTAAAAAATATGTTCAAGGGCAACTCGCCTGTGGTCTGGTGGTTAAGGGGGCTGGATCCCATGTGGCCAACCATGTGCTTAATTTAAGTCCCAGACCTAGTGGCTTGAAAAATAGACTGGGCACATATGTGTGCATGCCCCAAATCCTGACAGGGGAAACGGAGAAGAAGGGATAACAATATGACTATCCCCATGCCAGGGCATGGGGTTCACATTCTCACTTTCTCTCTCTTTCTTTCTCTCTGTCTCTGACTCCAGTGAATCCACATGCCGTCTGACAAATTAAAAACAATTTAATGGCTGTGTTGTATCAATACAATATAACCTCTCTAAATCAATCCAGATTTTTGAATATTTAAATTATTTATCATTTTTGTCAATATAAACCACACTTTTTTCTTTTTATTTATTTATTTATTTATTTATTTAGATTTTTTATTTTGATTTTCTTTTATACATTCAATCACATTATTTAGCTTACAAAGTGTAAATCACACTTTTAAAACAATGCATTTATAGGTAATATATGGTTTTATAGAAACCTTTGTATAATTTCCCTGTTACGCTTTGGATGGATTCCTGAGCATCTGTGAGTTATAAGCAATGAGCATTTTGAAGACTTTCTGTACCTCTCCAAGCCTAAGTTTTGGGTTTCTGAGCTGTCATTCTGTCTTCCGGTTCTATGTTCATCTTGCCTCCATGTTCTCGGCCTCTCTCCCTGCCATCGTCTACATACCTATTTGTTGTTCTGAGCCTTAAATCTCCCAACCACATCTGGCCTATGCTCTGGATCCTGCAGGGGATATTTTCACTTCTTAGGTGGGGAATTGGATGGGAAGGAGAAATTGGACTCCTTTGGGAAATTCCCTCTGCCTTTCATCCAATTAAAATGTATGAAATGTCCACTGCCTGGCAGATTGCTGAATTCTCTCCAGAGACCGCGTCCTGTTCCCATTCTGTCATGGCGACACCAGCCTTCTGCCGCGTGTGTGTCTCCTTGGGCAAACACCTGATCTGTGGGGTAATACTACAGGCCTGGGCCGTCATAGTCATCACTTTCCTTCTTGCCACAGCTCCTTATTTGCTCAACAGTCACTTACTGGCTCAGTCACTTGAGAGTGTAGTCACTTAATAGCCCTTTCTATCAATCTTCCCATCTGCAGAATGGGGACTGTGCTTCTGGGCTGGCAGGGTGGTGTTGTGAGCAGTAATGAATGTTTTGAGGCACGTTGAGATCTGTAGATAAACAAACCTCCAGAAGTACAAAGTGCTAATGAGCCTCTGTTGAGCAGCTTGCTCTCAGAGGCTGCTTTGTTTCCCACAGAGGAGGAATCAGCTCCTAATCCCTGGGCAGACAGTGTCCTCCACACCAAAACAGAGGATTCTGAAGGGCACTTTCCCTAGACACAGGAGCTCTCAGGTTAATGGGAAACTCGAAGTTAGGTCTAAAGTAATCCCGAAATAACTCCCAAGACAGCCTGTTTAGCGATAGCACCATTTGATAGGTTACTTGGCACTTTCTGGAGCAAAGTTTGCCTACGTGTAAAATGTGTACTATCGATGACACACAATTTGTGTTAGATGGTAGGTCTATGGATGGACTTTTAATAACTTTGTACAGTTATGCATGTATTTTTATGCTTATTTGAAATCTGTAGCAAGTGGTACTTATTTTCCACTCATCCTAACAAGAATAACAATCATTTGCTGAGTGCTTACTATGTGCTGGGCACTGTTTTAAGTGCTTTTCAGTAAAGCATTTATCATCCTGACAGCCTTACAGTTAGAGATTCTTAGTACTTCCTTTGTATACTTGAGACTACAAGACAGAGACTGTAAGGACCTTACAAAGTGTCCCAACTTACATAGCTGGTAACAGTAGATACTGCATTTCCCCCCAGATGTCAGAGGGCTTGTGTGTTCAATAGAAAGGGGGAAAGAAAGAAGAAGCACCCCTCAATGGAATGTGGTCATAATGCAATCTTTTTTCCTTCATTTCTTCATCCCATCAGGATTTTGGGCACACATGTGCATGTGCCTGGTGAGTTTTTCAAACTGCCAGGGGCAGGACTTGAGCTGTGGTTGGCCATATGGGAACTGGCTCCCTCCACACACTTAACCAATGTTCAATAGGGCCAGCCTGAGACAGCATTTCTATTAAGGTATCTGTGTCCCAGGGCCTATGTGCCTATTAAACACTCTGTCATATTTTCTTTCAATATATTTGCATTTATGGTACTGATAAAAATATATCAAACAAAACACCTTTATTTAATGTTACAATATGTGGGTTGGAAAAAAATGATGGGGAAAAATTAAGTTGAAATATTGAGGTAGTGTGAGGACATGGTGGAGACTGGGTGTTGGGATCAGTATTCCAGACAGACTGTTTCTGAGATTCTTACCAGTGTCTTAGATTCAAGGGATAGATCAAGCATTATTTATCTATATAAGCTCGCAAAGTGGGAGGAATTGTGGGGCATCCCAAGATTAGTGAAATTTTCTTCACATAGACAAGGTTGAATCTCTAGAAGAAGAGCGAGCAAGTGAGAGCAATAGGCGGTGGAGACAGGGAGCTGGGGCCACTGTATTTCCTAAAATTCATGAAGTGCTTTTTGATGTCCAAATTTACATAATAAAATTGAGGACAGCAAAGTGGTGGGACATGATCAAGCCAGTCCACAGAGTGCTTGAGGAGCTCCTTTTCTTGTTTATTTCATTTAGTCATCGAACATGTATTATCTTCACTATTTGCTCTGTGAGCTTCTTCACTCCAGGGACCTGATGGTGACTATGACAAGGTTCCTATCTTAAATTTGGTCTTAAACTACTCAAACATGAAATCTCAAGGGAGTTGCAAGAAGGAGACGGCCCGAGCCTGGGAACTGTACCAGGACAGTGACTGACAGAGGACTTGTTCGACCTGAATTTCAGGGAGACAAATTGATCTGTTTAAGTCTCACAAATAGTCAATCATTGACCAGGGACTTCAACTGATGTCTTCAAGTTCAGCTCAGCAGCCTCTCTTCACTTGGAACAGTTCTATGCAAGGCAAGGGGCATAGTAGCGAAGGGTAATGGGAAATCATAAGCTTCGAGGACCGGTATTTTCTCCTTGCAAGCTAGGTGACACTGGCCTATAGTTATCCAACGTCTTAGCCTTAATTTTCCATGTGTAAAATGTGAAAAATATTTCAGTGTTACTGTGAAGACTAAGAGACCATGAAGTTAAAGAATGAAAGTGCCCCTTACAACAGAATAAGGTGCTTAAAAAATGGTAGCTACATGGAGAGGATGAGGTAGAATCGCTGTGTTCAAGGAACTTGCTCTTTACCTGAAAGAGGGTGAGGTGGGGATAGGATCATAGACTGGAACTTACGTGTGTGTGAGGAAGAAATGAGCTCAAGTCCCAATGAGGCTGGCTATGCCCACCATCAGAATTCCGAGGAGAGCACAGTGTAGGCAGGAGTCCAGGCTTTGCGGAAGGACCACTGAAGTGGCCAGGATGAGGAGTACGGCTTGAAAGCTCGACTCCACAGGTTTCTCTCTGAATTCCATGCTTCCTGTTAGTTCTGAGTTCTTGAACAAGGCTAAGTTATCTGATTTCATTCATCCGCAGTCTCTTCTGCTGTAAAACGGGGAGAACAGCAGCACCTACTCACTGGTTGGTTCTGAGAAGTGAATGAGCTAGTCTATGTACAGTGCGTAGCATAGTGCTTGGCACTTAGTACTAGGCCATGAATATCATTCCTATTGAACTAAGCCTTGAACAATGAATCTATGACCCCTACCTGACCGTAGTTGTTGTAGGATTGCTTGAGATGGTTTATGTTAGTGCCCAGCACAGTGCCTGCGACGGAGCAGGCGTTTCCTTGCCATCCAGGGTAAGGACAGAGCCTCTTACTTCTTTCGATTTCCTTGGCTTCTAGCACAATGTTGGGCTTGTGTTACTTTGACTGCGGGGAAGTCAGCTGGGAAGTTGATAAAAGGTTAACAGGTTTAAGTGGGTCCATTCTAAGGAGAAATAGGACAAGTGAAAACAAAGCAGTAAAAATGTAGTCCAAATCATCAAGGAGTTTAAGAGTATCTCATTCCTTGTAAGGCAGATTAAGCCCTATTTGTCTCCCCCTGGTGGCCACACAAGCCAAGCGCAGCTCCATTTTCTGGGAACGGGGTCAGCAGCTTCAGGACTAACGCGTGGCTCACCTGAACTTCCTGGAGGTGGCCTTCGGTGTGAGTCAGCCCTGCCAATGATTTATGGTCCGTTTCAACTGCAGTGACTTGCTCTCAATGACATTTCCCAAGAAATAACAGTGACATAAGAACCAGCCTAGAAATCAAAGAGAGAGCTAGTTACTTCATCTTTTCTCTTTAGCCATCCAAATTCTTTCAAACTCTGCCCTGTGACACTTCGGGGTCACTGTCAAGTATTCTCCTTCCTGTGTCATTTTGGGAATTTAATCACGACAACGACGATAACAATGTTGGGTGCTCACTGTGTGGCAGGCTCTGTTCTGAACTCGATACGCTAAACTTGTTCAACCCCCAAGATGACTGTACAGGGATGTCCTGTTTTCACACTGCTTTCTTGGATGAGGAAAGAGAGGCACAGGGTGAACAGTGGCTTGCCCACAGTGACACGCTAGTATGTGGCAGAGCCAGGGTTCAAATTCAAAGCAACACAGCTTCATATACCAATTTTTGAAAACATGTTATTTATGTCTTTCATGACAGAGAGGGAGAGAGATCCCTGACAGGGTCTTGCCACGCCACGATCCTCTCCCAGTCTTCTAGCCAGCCAGGATCATGGGCGTTCCTGGCGTATTCAAGTCAACCCAGGAATTGAACCCAGTGCCTTCCCCTGCAGCTCCGGTGTGGTGCAGTAGTGCCCTACTGTCTGCACCACCACTACCAGGCCAGAGACCCTGTTCATGTGCCTGTGTGTCACAGCGCTCTGGTGACTAATGTCAGACCTTTGCCTACTGTTACTCGACTTTTGTGGCATAGGACTTTGTTCTCATGCTTTACCAAGCATGGAGAAAAGTTTCTTTATTCTTTTCTTTTTCTTTCTTTCTTTTTTTTTCTTCTTTTTTTTTTTTTTTTTTTAGAGATTTTCACTATAGGGTGTGTGTGTTCACCAGAGAGACAGAGACAGTGAAACAGAAAGTGAGAAATCACCCCCCCCCCCCCGCCCAGTGAGGGATGGTCATGCCACAATCCCTTCTCCTCCAGTCTCCTCTGAGGATTTTGGGTACACACACATGCACCAGGTGTGAGTTTTAAGTCACTGGGTCTGGGACTCGAACCACGGTCGAGTATGTGGAAGTCCAGTGATGTAACTGTTATACCATCTGCTGGTACCAAGAAGTGGTTTTACAGAGCACACTAGGGGACCAGCAGATGCTGTAATGGTAATGTGGCTGGACTCCCGTGTACTTGACCGCGGTTTGAATCTGGAACCTGGTGGCTTGAAACTCACACTGGGTGCGTGTGCGTGTGTGCCCCAAATCCTGAGAGGTGAATGGAGGAGAAGGGATTGTGGCACGGCCATTCCCTCTGGGGGATGATCTCTCACTTTCTGTCTCTGTCTCTCTGGTGAGTTCACGTGCTCTATAGCAAAAGTCTCTCAAGAGAAAAAAATACAAAGCACATTGGTGGCTCCCACCTTGAGAGATTCTGATCTCGTTAGTAGATGATGGCGGGAGACGGGAATCTACATTACTTACAGTGGTGACCTCTGACGTAGCAGAAAGAACACAGGTTTGGGGACTGCATCTTCTAGTTCCTGGATTCAGATCTTTGATGAATCATATCGAGCTTTCCTGAGCCTCCCTTACCTTGTGTGTGCAACAGAGATTGTGATTCTGACCACATGGTAGTCACTGTAAGGTTAAATGAGATGATTTATGTTAGTGCTGGTACACAGCCTGCTTCCGTAGACACTCTTGCCCTTGAGCTGTAGGGCTGACAGTGAGTGTCTTTAGTTATACATGCCATGTGAAAATGGGACTTTTTAGGTCAGGGATGGCATCTTCTCAGAGCAGCAGTGGGACCACAATAAGCATATCACTGATCTGGCTTGAACCCTGCTATAGTGACATTCAACCTGCATGTCTTACCCGAGCAGTGTGGACAGATGTGCCTTCCATGAAGCATAGTGGAGAACCCTCTCATGGGATCACGGGTGAATTAGGGATGTTCCTTCTCCCAAGCATCATCCTTCTTACTTAGACCATGTCTACACGGGGTCTCACCCAAGTTCTATCAGGTCAGGGGCTGTATGTGAGCAGGTCTAAGCAGATGTGGATTGTGTCCTAGATTTCAGAATGGCAAAGTCCCAGTGCAGCAGAGCAGCATAGTGGATGGTCTGGGGGGCTGCAAAGCTTTGTCCAAATACTCTGTGGGAGGAGATGTGTCCATTTTGACATAAAAGAAAGGGCAAGGGCATCTTGGGGAGATGCTCTAAGATAATTTCTCTTGACCTCTTGGGTTCATGTAGAATCGTAGTTTGCAAGTATCTTGTTGAGAATTTTTGCATCTATATGTAGGATTGAATTCTCTCTTTGCTGAGGGAGGCAGGCCAGGAGGTAGCAAGCCTGGTTCTTGTGCTGTCTCCCCAAAATGGAACCAATTCCACTTGCTTATCATCTGCTTGACCCACATGTCCCTCTTCCTGCTTTGAACACTTTGACATTTTCTCACTTTCTGTAAGCCTGTCTGTCTCATCAGTCTCCAACAATGACCCCAAATGCAGAAGCTGCCTGTTATAAACCACCAGGATCCCACAGCAGTTCACGTCATCCTCTGACTCACTCCAGCAAATGAGACTGAGGAAGACTGACAGGGTTCACCTGGGTCTACAGTCCATCTAGACATGGGTCTGGTCCATGGCTGAGTGGCTTCTGCTCTGGGTTTCCTTCCACCATCGTCTTTTTTGCCCCATACTGTGTACTTTTCTGGGATATTTTCTCCATTCTTCTCTTTCTGGATAATGCCCATTTTTCCATGAAGACAAAACTGAAATGTCTTCTCTAAGAAATTGTTCCTGCTTTCCACATGTATGCCCATGTTCCTTCACTGTCCTGTCTCCATGGCCACTCAAGCATGTCTGTTATAGCACAGACGCCACCGTGCTGTCACTCTCTGTCTCTCATCAGACTGCAAGCCACTTCAGGGCAGGAAGCATGTCTTAGCTCCCATGCCGCTTGAGTACTCAGTAGGTAGTCAGATAATATATTTTGCATGTATCATGGTTTTGTTTCTGTCATGGATCCTATTATGTACATGGATCCCAGGCCTTGGAGTATTGGTCTTTGGAAAGCAGCTAATGGAAGATTCTAGTCTTTGATATCTTTAACAAAAGTTCCTACCGTCTGTCTTTGGGTGATGTGGTAGAACCTGACCTTATTTGTTCATTTATTCTGTTTTATAATGCCCTTTGTTAGAAAGTTCATTCTGCCATATCCATATAGTGATAGTAAATTATACTTGTATCCATTAGAATTAGGCTCAGTTGTGGGTAAATAGAAAGCTCAAAATGGCAGTGGCTTAAATAAAAATGTGTCTCTCTTTCGTGTAAATATCCATAGGCAATTCAACCAAGGACTGCTGTCATGCTTTCATTCCCCACAAAGTCCTCAGGGACCTGGGTTGTTTAACCTTTCACTTTACTCTCCCTAGGGTTTAGTCACTGTCCTCAAGGCCCAAGATGAAGTTTCAGTAGTCACATCCACATCCAAATGCAGCGTGGAGGAAGGAGGGAAGAAGCGGGTAGGGTAGACGGTGGACCAACTGTCTGTGAAGGTTCCCAGAATCAACCACATGACACAGTGTTTACATCCCACTGGTGGAACTTACTCACATGACCGCATCTACACGCAAGGAAGTCTGGGAAATGTAGTCTTTATTCTGAACAGCTGTTTCTAGCCGTGGAGAAGAAACTGCTTCATGAATATTAGCAGTCTTGGCTAATATTTGCTTAGCACTTTATATGACAATTTCCTATCCATTGTTTAGGCTGAACCTCACATGGTAGGGAGAATACCCAGCTTGTTCAAGGACGCACAGGGTGAACAGAGACAGGAGAACTGAGTGTGGCTCTGAGGCTACTCCCTCACTGCTACACTGTGCTGAGCTGAAGTTGCCTTCTTTCCAACTCTCCATTCATCCCAGTTGAATCAGCCTGAGAGAAAGGGCAGGAGTGCAGTCTTCTTCCTGGGTGGTCAGTGCCTTAAACACGGAGCCATGGTGTCTTCTGGATACTTGGCTCCTCACCCCCACCCCAGCATGGTGCCTGGAGCACAGAAGCACTCTGAAAATGGTGGAATCAATAAATTATGGTGTAGTCAACTTTTCTTGCCCACCAATGGTAACAATGCACACTCCTATGGCACGTTCCTGGTAGTCTTTACATCTCTGGAGGGTCTAACTAGCTTCACACTTTATGAAAGAATTGACAGCTCACAAAACTATGCTGCCTCGAAAGGCTTCTCACTGTGCACACAAAGGTTCTATCACGTTCCAATGCGACGTCCCTTTAATCACCGCTGAACTTTCCAGTGCTTGGGATTGTTGTCCTCATGTTAGAGAAGAGGAAACGGAAGTTTAAAGGAGTTTGATATGTTTAATAACTTTCTGTAAAGGCTGGAGTTGTGTGCATTCTTATCTGCTTGGCCCTGAATGGCTGTGGTTCTGGGATTTCTCTTCTTTTTCTTTTAGTTTTTCTTTTTGTTTTGCTATGAGGCATGTGTGCTTGCCAGAGAGAGAGAAGGAGAGACAGCGAGAAAGTAACCCTTTCACCCAGAGGGCATGGCCATGCCACAATCCCTTCTCTACTCTCTTCTCAGGGTTTTGAACACACTCACACATGCATCCTGCATGTTTCTCAAGCCACCGGGTCCAGGACTCGAACTGTGCAAGGCCACTGGCCAGCCCAGGGTTTTTCTATTCTTTATTGGTCTTAAAACATTAATGAATTACTGGCAATGTGTGTGAAGTGCTGCTGTGGAGACACCGGTAAGGAATAGTAGTGGGATACCTGCTGTTCTTAAAGACTCAGAAAAAGTTAACTGTGGAAGCAGCCAGTGCTAGGCAGTGTGTGTGTGTGTGTGTGTGTGTGTACATGCGTGCATATACGTGTGTGTGAGAAAAGAACGGCTTGCCTGTAAGTCAGAGGTCTAAGTAGTTTCTCACCCAGTGAAGACCAGGAACTGGGAGGTGTGAAAGGGAGTGCAGATAGAACAGTGGGATGGCCCTATGTACTTTCTTTTGTTTTTTTGAGATGTTTTCACTAGAGGTCGCGTGCACTTGCCAGAAAGACAGAGAGAGACAGAGACATAGAGATAGAAAGCGAGAAATCACTCCCCAGGGGGGATGGCCACGCTGCAATCCCTTCTCCTCCATTCTCCTCTTGGGATCTTGGGCACGCACGCACACGCGCCTGGCGTGAGTTTAAGCCGCCAGGTCTAGGACTTGAACCGCGGTCAACTAGTGGGAGTCCAGCAACATAGCCGTTACGCTAACTGCTGGTCCCATGCCCTATGTACTTTCAATGCTTCTCTGCCTCCTTTTAGCAAGCTTATTATACAGCAGTGATGTAGAATAGAAGACAGACACGTGGGAGTTCAGATCTTGGCTATGTCACCTACTTCCTGAGCAAGTCACTTTCCTTCTGTGTGAATCCATTTCTAAATCTTTAAAATTTGGATAACAGCAGAACAGTATTTAATGAGGTACTATATATAACAAGTTTTTAACCAGTGTCCGCTCTGATATTCACAACAGATATTTTAGAATAATTGATTATACTTTGAGTATTTAAAGCACTTATCAGAGGAAGGTGGTATGTTTCTAAATCATATTTTAAAACATTATTTAAAAATATATCATTATTTTTATTACCATTAGCTTTATTAGTAGTAGGAAAGTCAGAGTTGGGATTGTTAGAATTAATAATTTTTTTTTCATTTCAACCAGCAGGTGGCACTCATGTTGTGTTTAAATTCTGCAAAAGCTTTTTAAAAACATACATATTCATATTTTCTATTTTTAAAGGAAAGAGTAAGAAAAAAAGATCTTAAAAAAGGCCATTGTCTGTGCCATGGGGAGATAATTAGGGTATGTAAAACAGCTGATACAGTAATTAATAAGAGCAGTGACTCAAGAGTCTCGAAAAGCTTTACTGCAAAACTGCGGGAGAGTAATTGACCCCACTGACGAGAAAAGAATCTCGGGCTCATGCACAGCAGGGAAAGGCCATGTTCTTATTCTGCTGGCTTTAGAGCTAAACCCGGGAATCCCGGAGCTGTGCTCCTGAGCTGCACCTGGGAAGGCTTTGGGATGGTAAGTTCTGCGTGGGCAGGGACTCCAGTGCCAATTCTCATCCACATTCCCAGGACCCAAGGCAAAGATCTGCACAGTGCAGATGCTCGATAAACACATGTTGGGTGAATGAATGAGAGTCGCAGCACGTACAGAGTTTAGAAATCCAGGCCTGTTTGCCTGCTGTAATTCTAGATAGACTTGGAGGGCCTGGGGTCTTGTTTCTATTCCATGGTATGGCCCTAGGCATTGCCTTCCTCTCAACTGGGCATCATTTGCCTCCTATGTGAAATGAAGAGCTCGGAGAGGATCTTGTGACCCCTTGTGGATTCCATATGGACATATCCTCCGAGTCAGGAGGAAATTGGTGAGCATGCACAGGAGTAGGCATGGCCATGCCTTATGGGTGGAGAATATCGTAAGTCTCCTAGGATGGATGTTGAGGCTGTCTAGAGATTGCATGATTGTTGCCTGACTTCTGGTTCTGCCTTAATGTGCTAGTAGCCGAACCTTACTGTCCCTCCTCTTAAAGGAGCAGCAGTCCCTTAGTATTTGTTTACAGGGGTAATGGATGACACAGTCCTCCAGTGGTTTGTAGAGATAGAAATACATTCTAGGTGTTGAGTCTATAACGTGTGTTCAAGGTGGCAATGAAGGGCTATTGGGGACTTGTCATTTGGATTTTGTCTCTAATATTTCGCTCACCTGACCCATTTTTCATGTCAAGGTGAGCCCCACAGAAGGGTCTTTATTTTAAAACACAAGCCTCCTGTTCTGCCTCTTGCCGGGTGTGGCAGCCCTTGAGCTGCACTGCTCGTGTCTCCTTTAAAAGAATATGCTGCAGTGACCAGGGAGCAGAGTTGAGTGACAGTCCCAGCTGCTGCCCCTTAAGGCTTAGTCTGTGCTTCCTTCAGTCTGTTTTAGCCAATGTCTGAGCTGGACAGGGCTACCTGCTCAACCAAAGATTCCCCCAAAGAACAACTTATGCTTCGGGACTGCCATCGTCCTAGTGAGACTTTCTCAGAACTGTAGTTTGGGCCACTTCTTTCCTAATCCTTCCTTTGCACTTCCCCTTCACAGACCGTAGGCCTGCATCACTGCCTGCAGGCTCTCCCAGTCTTCTCTGCTCCTTCCCCTTTATCTTTACTGGTGGCGAATCTCTTGCACTCTAGACTCATCTTGGAGACTGTTTATTGGAAGACCTGAGCTGGCATACCAGGCTCCTTGTGGAATTAAGTCCTGGTAATATATTTCATCCATTGTCTTTCTTCTAGATCATGAGGATTCACTTTTCTTCTTTTTATTGGTTTGCAAAAAAATAAAACATTGAAGTTCTAAGCAACCACTATTAAAAAGGAGTATTTATTATTTAGTTCCCAGGGTACAGGTGGACAAGAACATCTAATAATCACAACTGGAATCTACATTAGTTAACTTTTGTTTAGTTATGCTGCAGTTCAAACCACACAGTCTCAATAGTGCAAGAGCCCAAACATACCTTTTTCACTTGTATTACATGGCGACCGTGATCGTGTGTCTTCACCATTCTAGAATCCAGGCTAGATTCTAGAATCTAGGAGCAGCCCCACTCAGAGCACACTATTCTCACAGCAGAAGAAAGAGAACAAGAAAGCAGGTAGAAGCACGAGATGGTTCTCAGAGATCCTCCCGGCATGGACATATGTCATTGCCACTTGCATTTCACTGGCCAAAGCAAATCACACGACCAGTCCTGATGACAGTGGATGGAGTTTACTCCTCCCCCACTGCCCTGGGGAGGCAATGTGAGACACATTGCAGTGGATGGGATGTATTGGGTTGTTGGAAAAGTCATGATGTATTTTTTCTATGTTTTCCTGTGTAAAACTGAGTTCTGACTTTTCCAGCAACCTAATATAATCCTCTTACTGTGAAGGCAGCACATAATTAGGAGCAATGACATATGGTTGATCCTCATTCTTCATGGATTCTGTACAAGAGAATTTGCTTATTCCTGAAACCTTCTTTGTAATCCCCCTGTTGATAATCATACATTCTGTGGCCAATCACAGACATGCACAGGGCAGTGAAAAATTTGAGTTTCCCAATGTACCCATTTCTAGCTGAGGCTGAACAAGGCAATGCTCTGTCTCCGGTTTCAGTCTTATTTCACCTCTGTGGGGAGGAGTAAGGGATCAGGAGATGAGCAGAGGGTGGAGAATGGAGGAGATGGTGCAGTGGAATTCAGGAAGCTCCAGGTCTGGGGCCAGTTAGACAGGGTTTGAATCCCAACTCTAACATTTGTTAGTAGGGTGGCCTCAGAGGAGTCAGGTAGCATTTATAGATCTAATTTTTCTTTGTAAAATAAAATAAAATAGAATCAACCAGGATGATTTGTTTTTAGGACTTCAGGTGTGTATTTTATGTATGTATATATCTACTGGATAGTCAGATGGCCAATATCTATATTTATACAGATGTGTATGTAAGTTGTGTGTGTACACACATGCATACACAGTTTTCTTGAGTGATGGTTTAGTATGTGCTAATTCAGTGTTTGCAATGATTCTATAGAACATAACGGCCACAGTTGATAACAATCAACTACACCTCAGGGTCACCAAAGTGTTCAAGAAAAAGCACTTCTCTTTCCCATCCAGGTCCTGAAACAATTGAGAAATCACACAAATGACCAAGACATGGAGACCAAATGTCACTTTTATTATTGATGCAGATTAGTGGAGGTGCAGCATAGAGCCCAAATGGGCTTGCTTATTCCCTGTCCATGGTCTAGTCTGCTCAAGGTAAACTTTGTTCTGAAGAGCAGACATACTTTCTCAGGTCACTGGGCCCATAGGCCTCAGTGGAAGGGGAGAGAAAAAGAGAACAATAACTCTGCTCAACAATTTTATGAATTATTTTCTCCCTGTTGGGAAATATGGACCAATGAGTATTGTTCAAGGAGAATACGAGTTCAAGTGAAACTTATTTCCCTTCTGTGGGGAGGAATAAGAGGCCAGGGACCAGTAATGTTTGGGGAAGAATTGATCCTCATGGGTAGAAGGTGTGTGGAAGGGGCATTCCTATTGGTTATGGCTGGATAATGGTTTGACCCCTAAAGTTTCATGCTTTAGATATTGATGTTGGGAGATGGTGAGGTGTAGCGAGCAGGGAGTAGATTGTGGTGATTGCATCATGGGGCTAACATTTTTGTAAATAGATTATGGATGTGTCTCCAGACCAGTCATTTCTACCTCTTGTGAGAAGGGGGTTTAGTTTTCTCAAGGCCTGATTGCTACGAGAGAGAGAGAGAGAGAGAGAGAGAGAGAGAGAGAGCGAGAGCGCGCGAGCGAGAGCGAGCTGTCTGCAGTTCACTCTCTTCCTGCACAAGCCTGCCATCCTCTGCTTCCACCAGCTGTGCTATAGGCCTACTTCTGTACTGTCCAGTCACCAGAATCATGAGTTTCGAAAATAAACCTCTATTCTCTTAAATTCACCCATTCTCAGGTGTTTCTGTTAGCAATGTGGTAATGGACTAAGACACAGTGCACCATACCACAGACTCAGCTGTGGGCTTAGTGAGTGAGTTGGGGCTTGTATCTTATCACTGCTGAATGCTGACTGCTATTCTGGTCTCTGACTGCTAACAAGCACTCAAGAGAGGGAAATCAGTCTGTATCCTGCTGGGAAGGTGATCCAAGACTCACTGACTAGTTTGTAGGTTATTTGTAGAGAATTATACGCCTAGGGTTGCATATAAAAATCATTCCCAGCCAGTGATTCCTTGGTCGGTTTGAACCTGTGATGAAATTGTTCTTGTAATGGTTTGCAGCAAAGAGGAGGAGGCATTAGCTGTTGACCAGGTCTCAGTCAACAGGGAAAGCTGGCAGTGACTCTGCCATACAACCGTGGTTGGCTCTGTATGCTAGCAGGGAACTGGGGCATGAAGACTGACACGTGTCATCTGAAGAGTAGGCAGTACCAAAGGAACAATTCACCCTTGTTCTTTATCTTTGTTAAGAGATCTCCTTGGTAGCTTTTTAAGGTTTAGAACTAGAGCTGTTTCCTTGGTTACAAAGGCTTACTTACTAGGGCAAAGGTGGAGTGCATGCCACCTCACGCATTCAAAAGGGCACATTGCAAGTGTGTGTGTTTTAGTATCTTAGGGGTGCCATAAAAAAGGACCGTACACTGGGTGGCTTAAAACAGCAGAAATTTACTATTTCATAGCTCTGGAAATTAGAAGTTCAAAATCAAGGTGTTGACAGGGCCATGATCTCTCTGAAGGCTGAAGAGGGGAATTTTCCTTGACTCTTCTTAGCTTCTTGTGGTCGCTGCCGATTCTTGGCCTTCCTTGTGTGGCAGATGCCTCACTCTGACCTCTGCTTCTAGTTTCACACGACCTTCTACCTTGTGTCTCTGTGTTCAATTTTCTCTCTTATAAATACGTCAGTCATTGGGTTAAGGCCCATCCTAATTCACTATGACATCGACTACTTGATTATATCTGCAAAGGCCCTATTTCCATATAAGGTTATATTCACAGGTTCTAGGTGCACATGAATTTTGGGGGAACTTCATTCAACCCACTTTGGTGCATGTGTATGTGTGTCTGTGTGGAATGGATTCCAGATTGGCTTTGCCCACTTCTTGCTCTCCACGTCCCTTGTTACTGCCTTAACTCAGACCCCATGAACCCTCCAGTGCTTTAAGAATTTATAAATGTATCCACTCAATATATACCGACTATCAGCATTCTATGATAGTGAAAAAAAATTGGAGGACATAAAAGCAGTGAAGGTACTTAATGAGAATAGGACAGTGTGGAATGGGGGAAGTGAAGAGAAGAGGATAGAGAAAGATAACAAATGAACAATAGAGAGGTAGGACATTAGTGAGAAACAGATATGGCTTATTAACTGTTGATGTTGACATGTATAGTATTCTCAACTGGATTTGTCTGAGAAGTATTTCATGATGGGCAAAGTATTTGTACAAGCAACATGAGAAATAGCGATGGACTGTCTTAAAAATAATTAGAATAATAATAATGATTGGGGAAAACATAGAAAAGATATTGAATGTTGAAGCGGGGAGATTAATGTCTCTGTACTGACTGACATGCATGGCATTCCCTTTTGAAAAAGTAATGTAATACAATGTAAAGTTATATGTAATTCAATGTAATATAAAGAAGAATATGATGATAATAAAAAAAAAAGTAAAAAAAAAAAAAGAAAAAAAAAAGAATTTATAAATACTTTTATAGCACTTATTTCCTCTGATTCTGTCAACAGCTAAAAACTATATTATTTTTCTCATTGTCAGAGGTGAAGTCACTTTCTTTCTTTTTTTTTTTTTTTGAAGAGGTTTTCTCTATAGGTCGCGTGCGCTTGCCAGAAAGACAGAGAGAGACAGAGAGACAGAAAGCGAGAAATCACCCCTCGGGGGGGATGGCCATGCCGCAATCCCTTCTCCTCCATTCTCCTCTTGGGATTTTGGGCACGCACGCACACGCGCCCGGCATGAGTTTAAGCTGCCGGGTCTGGGACTTGAACCACGGTCGACTACGTGGGAGTCTAGCAACATAGCCATTACGCTAACTGCTGGTCCCGAAGTCACTTTCTTACAGACCATACGCAAGCTATGTTTGTGTGGTTTTGTGCTCATTTCATTCGGCACCAATAACTTTTAGCTCTAAGAAGCATGATTGTCATTACCTTCCCAAACTTCTTTCATTGATGAAGGAAAATCCTCTCTACTTAAATTTATTTAACAATGTTACCTTTCCAGAGACCCATAATCCAATCAGTTAAATATTAATAATATTGACCATTTAACTGTATTTGGGGTGGTGCGTTAGGCCCTTAACATATAGTAGGGAGTGACAATTATTTCTGACATCATGGAGTTTACAGTCTAGCAGTGAAGAAGAAACGCACACAAACAAAAACACAGATGAAAAGATGCTTGCAAACAGTGATGGCTATTATAGGAGAAATGATGGAATAGAGATCTAGTTTAGACTGGAGAGGTGATTAGAGAGGACTTTGGGAAGGTGACATTGGAATGGAGATCTAAAGAATGGATAGGATTTACCCAATTGATGAGGGGGTGTGAAACGTTCCAGGTCAGGCAAACTGCCAAGTATGGAAGAAACTTTGGTGTAAGGGGATTCTGAGGAATTGGTGTAGCTGTCAGGAAGTCAGAAGAGGAGGCAATGTTAGAAGTATGGCTAAGAGATGATGGGGGTTCAGGAGTTGACAAGGGAAATAGGAAAAAGAGACGGAACTTGAGAGATACTTTGGAGAGGAAACCAGTAGAGTTTAGGTGTTATTTTGGCTTTCTGCACAAATAAGTGGGCTTCTGACCCTCTGTAGTAAATTTCCCTTCCATCAGTGGCTTACTTGCTCGGGTTCACATCTCTCAGTGGCACTGAGGAGTGTGCTACATTCTGACCACTGCTCTGGGAACCTGTTTGTGATCATGCAGCAACTCTGTACTCTACTCGGTTTCCTGAAGGTATGGCCATTCCTGCTGTCATATATCATGGGGTTGCAGTCACATGAAGCCATCCAGAGGCATAGCCTCCAAACCCAGCACAGCCCACCCTAGAATCCCCATTTGTTTCTGAACAGGAGCAGGTTTTAGATCACTGTTTTCATTCAGATTGGGAAGCTCCTAATCCTGGAGAAAAGAAAGAAAGTGCCTAGAGATGAAGCCATCCATTTCATAGCCAGGTACCTCAGGGCCATTTGACTTGAATGGAACTTTTGGGTGGCTTTTGCTCTTGCTGTCTGGGCCCTGAGCTGCAAAGGAAATCAGTGTGCCTTCTGACTAGGAGCAGTCCAGGACTTTGCAGATGGGTGATTGTGGGAACCCAGGAATTTTTAGAAATGGAAGAAAATGACCAACAATACCTCGGAAGTTCTACTGGTGTCTTGATCCAAGAAGATGTAACTAGTAGTGTGTGAGTATGTGCATGTTTATGTGTGTCTAAGTGTGTGTGTGTGTGTGTGTGTGTGCCTGTGTATAAATAGGGATGGAGGCAGAGTGTGAAAAGCCATTATCTTTGGAGCTTTCCTGGATCATCTTACTCAGAACTGGATTCAGAGTCAAATAACATTTGTTGAGTACTTCTATGTCCCAGGCGCTCTGTGGGGTATATCTGCACTATATTTTGGATACTATCTGGATTCTTGTGTGAGGGGAGTTGAAAAAGTTTGTGAAAAAAATGGAATTAAAGTATTTTTCAGGGGCAAAAAAAAGAAACAAACTGAAATCCATGTATAGTTTTTTAATAATATGAATTTCTGTGAACTTTTTGAAGATCTATACCCTTGTATAATTTAGTGAAGGAGAAATTTGATCTCCCTTTTACAGATGAGGAAACTGAGGCTCGAAGAATAAAAGTGGCAGTACTCTGTGTCCACCTTGATCATTGCTCTCTCACCGTGCTGTGACGCCTGTCGTGGCCACTGTCCTCTGCACCAGGAGACCTGTTTTCTCTTTGTGATCCCAGTGCCTCCAGTCCTGTGTCTGGCATAGAGTGGATGTTCACTTTATTTTTTTTAGATATGTTATTGAATTTAACATTTACAGACAAGTGCGTACATCACAAATCTACAGTTTGGTGACTTTTTACAAAAAGAACACACCTGGTTATCAGTATTCAGATCAAGAAGTAAAACTGCTATAACCCTAGAAACCTCGGTAAGTGCCCTATTCCAGTCACTAACTTGTCCTTTTGTCTTGCCAATGGTAACCACAATCCTGACCTCTCGTCCCATGGATTAGCATTGTTCATTTCAAATTTCATATGGATGGAATCGTATATACACTTTATTTTGTGTTTGTTTGCTTATTCTCATGACTGTAGAGTATTTCATTCTATGCATATGCCTCAATTTATGTATTCATTCTCATTTGGATTGTTTCAGTTTTCGGTTATTATAAGTAAGGGTTGATATATATATATATATATGTGTGTGTGTGTGTGTGTGTTATATTTCATACACACACATATTCACATATATATTCTAATAAAGGTATTTTAGGTGAAAATGTTCAATAAATATCTGATGAAAGGGTATGACTTACTACCAGGAAAAATTACTCAGAAAGTGTTTTATGAGTGAGGCCCTCAAATTCTTTTTTTTTGGGAGAGGTTTTTGCTATAGGGCATGTGTACTTGCCAAAAAGATAGAGAAAGACAGAGAGATAGAAAGTGAGAAATCACCCCTTGGGGGGGGTTGGCCACACCGCAATCCCTTCTTCTCCATTCTCCTCTCGGGATCTTGGACACGCATGCACAAGCGCCCAGTGTGAGTTTAAGCCACTGGGTCCGGGACTCAAACCGTAGTTGACTACATGGGAGTCCAGTGACATAGCCATTATGCTAACTGCTGGTCCCAGGCTCTCAAATTCTTTATATCAAGTGGAGCTCATCAGAGTTTGGGAGACAAGTTGGGCATGTAGGAGGACCCAGGAGGGAGTTCTTAATGAACAAAGCTGGAAATGTTGAAATTAGTGAGCTTATACAAGGCATTGTCCTGGGAGGGCAGGACTTAGTGGGGCAGGGCCAGGGCCAGGTGGAAAGCTATAGGCTTGAGTGGCCAACCCTGATGTTTAGTATTCATTGGATAGGCAGGAGAAATTGTGAGTGTTTTTTGATCCTGAAGGCATGATTAATTTTTATCTTTAGTTTTTTAAGGAAAATTACATAATCTGTGGTTGTTGTGGTGATTTTGGGGAAAATGACAGAAGTCAGGGGGTTGGTTAAGAGGTTGATTACAGAAGACCTATTTTCAGTTGTATGTTGATAAGGTTGTCAGTGAAATGATAAAGACCTACTGGGAGAAACACTGAAGAAATAACTAAAAACACTGGTTATGAAAAGGGAGGCCAGAAAGAGGCAAATATAAACATGGTTGAGAGAGTTTAAATTTGTAACAAAATGGGTACCAGGTAGGTGGGTTAGTAAATTTAGGGAAGTGAGTGAAGTGAGGGGGTTATTCCCTAATGGTTTCTATTTCCTTAGTGACAGATGACATCAAGATGAAATGATCAATCAGCTGATAGTGGGGGGTGGGATTTAAATGGAGTGGGAGAACTGGAGAGGCAGGATGAAGTATAAAATAATGGATTCTGAATAAAACACAAAGGATTACAGGTACCTAGATGGAAGATTTGAAACTTCCAGAATACATCTTGTTTGCAACCATTCGTTAACAAAACATTACCTTCCTTTCTAGTCTTTCTAATCTGTTATTTGTAATATTCTTAATGTGAAATTTCTTGGTTCCTTTCTATTCTGTCTGAAGTGTGGGTGTTATCTGGTTTTCCTGCTGTGTCTATTTTATTGTTTTCAAATAATCACTTTTGGCTCTACTTTTCCTGTTCTGTGTTTTGTTTCCAATTTACTGGCTTTTCCTCTTGCATTTATTATATATATAGTTTTACTTTGGTTTTATTCTATTCTTCTTTCCTTAAGTGCTTGCAAGGTTAGCTCATTAATTTTCAGTCTTTCTTTCTTTTTAATGTAATATTAGAGGCCATAATTTCCTCTAAGTTTTGCTTTAGGTGAATTTCTCATTTGATGCACAGTGTTTTTGTTATTATTTAGTTCTAAGTATTTTCTAATTTCAATTTTGATACATTCCTTGATCTTTGAGATTTTTAGAGCTGTATCTAACATCTTTGAATATGACTTTCTTTCTCTTTCTTTCTTTCTTTCTTTCTTTCTTTCTTTCTTTCTTTCTTTCTTTCTCTTTCTTTCTTTCTCTTTCTTTCTTTCTTTCTTTCTTTCTTTCTTTCTTTCTTTCTTCTCTCTCTCTCTCTCTCTCTCTCTCTCTCTCTTTCTTTCTTTCTTTCTTTCTTTCTTTCTTATGTACTGCTTGAGAGTATTTGGTCAGTGTGGTTGTCTCTCTTTCTACAATAACAGGAAACTTTTATGGTCACAATCTAGACCAGGGATCAGCAAACTGTGGTCATTTGTAGTCAAATCCTGACCACTGTTTGTTTTTATACATAAAGTTTTACTGGAATGCAACTAGTCCTTTTATTTATGTACTGTCTATGGCTGCTTTTGAGATACAGTAACAAAGGTGAGTAGTCATTACAGACCACAGGCATGTGGAGGCTAAAATACTATCTGGTCTGTTCTTTTTTAACTAATAAAAGCTTTTTGAGACGGGGTCTCACTATATCACTGTCTTCCTGCCTTAGCCTCCCAAGCTGCTGAGCCCTCAGATCTATAATACTGTGACAGCTTTCAGGGTGAGCCTCAGATTGAACCCAGACCTTCCATGTGGCCTCAGTCTGTGGAGTAGCAATAGATACCAGTGCACGCTTCTGTAGTTAAGTCACTATCTGATCTTTTAAGAAAAAATGTGTCACTTACTGGACTGGACCCATTGTTTTATTAGGGTTGCAAAATGGTGATTCTATATTCTTTCTTTTATAATTATAATTCTATATAAGCCTTCTTCATTTAATAGATGGGGTCCCTTTAATAAAGCGAAACTTTCCCTATCCATCATTTGGCTATCCTGAGATATTGTTTGTGTAAGAAAGGCAAGATAGATGCATGCTATTTCCCTTTTATTTCCTAGTTATTTGAAAACATGTATTATGTTTTGATATTACAAATATATTTTCTGTGTTTCCATGAATAGTAGTTATCCTTATTGATGCTCAAATTGTCCCAACTTTGGCAATGGAAACCTCTTCTAGTGGGCTCCTAAATCCTTTTGATGTGAACCTTTCCCTCCCCCATCTTTGCTAACGCCCTTATTTCTGATGTAATAATGTGTTTTAGGCTCATCTTATACAAGTAGACTTCAAAAAATTCATGAAAAAATGAAATTTTTGTATGAGTTTATTTTGGCACCCTCCCCTACCAAAAATTGGAATGTATGTTTCTGTAATACACATTGGCCATGAATTTTTTTAAGACTCCTTTTATATTTCCTCTCTGAGAACTAAGAACCATTTTGTCTTTAGTTACAGGGTTTATCTTCACTTATTTTGTATTTGGATTTAATCCTATCACCTTACTTCATATTTTTGATTGCACACTTTTAATGATTCTTTTCTGTGTCTGTATCCCTTTTCCTATCTTTCAGTTTGATTGTATTTTGTCTGGCTTCCCTATTTCACTCTAACCATTTGTAAGTTATTTTATATTTCTAATCTTTCAGTGCTTACCTTTAATTTTAACATGCATTTTAACCAAACAAAGGTTAAATTTAAATTACATGTCTAAGCTCCTCCTGTAAAATGAAAGGACATTGGATTACTTCAGCTCTGGGCTCCTCCCCTTTGATTTTACACATTATTGTTGTTCATTATTTATATTTGACCTTGTTTTTAATCCCAACATAATCAACAAGGTTTAACTGATTAATTGATTATTAACTTACAAATACTGGTTTAGATTTGTGTACTTTTAAAAAAGATCCATTTTCTTGTTTATTATTTTTTTTTCTAGACCCTTCTCTCTTATTTCAGTGTCCTTCTAGAGGAAACACATATTTTGGTAATTTCAATGAAAATCTGTTACAAATTCTTTCAGATTCCTCACCCCACTTCCTTTTTAAAAAATTTCTGATCCTGAGATGGATACCGAACTTGAACTGTGAAATACTACTTTCTTTGACCAAAATTGAAGATTTTTTGCTGAGACTTCTTCCTCCAGATTCATTACTAGTCTCCTTCTCTCCAATTATCTCTGTCTCTGTCTTGCTGTGTCTCCCTGTGACTTTTAATTAAAAAAAATTTTTTTAAGGTCCAGTATTCTCTGGGCTCCCAAGCCCCTCCTTTATTGTGCTAATTGGTGCCTTTCTACAATTCCATTTAGTAAAGGCAAAAACCCAGGCCAGGCCTATCCTGAGATGGATACTGAACTTGAGCTGTGAAATACTGCTTTCATTGCGGTGCATATACATGCCATGCAGTTTTCATTTTTTGCTTTTTAAAATTAAAATCTAATTTTTTATTAGCTTTCTTCTCCTTTTTTTATTTTATTTTTTTCTTCTTCTTTTCTCTAATTCTTTTTCTTTATCTTTATTCATTGGCTGTTCAGCCTACATGCACTAAGTGTCTAGACAGGTCCAAGTGAATAGGATCCAAACATCTGAATACAATCAAGGTCAGACTATTTATCTATTTCCACTGAATCTGATGCACAAAAAGTGAAAACGGAATGGAAGAGAGATTACAGATCACCTCCTCCTGCACGCCTCTGAATGCTCAGATTGAACTTCAAGAATTACAAAGAAATGCACCATCCATCAGATGACTAGAAATCACCACAGGGTCACAAGAAATATGGGAATGCAAGAAAATACTTCTCCTCCAAGGGAAAAGAATAACTCTTCTTCATCCTCAGATAGTACAATGGAACTCACAGAAATGTCTGATAAAGAATTTACAATATTCATAGTGACAAAGCTAACAGAGATGGAAGAGAAGAGAGACAATAAACTGCAGAAGAGGCAAGAGAAAGGAGATGATGAGTTCCAGAAAGTGAGGAAATTCCTGCAAGATCTAAAAGAGGAAATACACACTATAAAAAAAGAATCAAATGGGGACCAGCAGTTAGCATAATGGCTATGTCGCTGGACTCCCATGTAGCTGACCGCGGTTCGTGTCCCGGATCAAGTGGCTTAAAACTCACACCAGGCGCATGTGCGTGCGTGCCCAAGATCCCGAGAGGAGAATGGAGGAGAAGGGATTGTGGCGTGGCCATCCCCCCTGGGGGGTGATTTCTCACTTTCTGTCTCTCTGTCTCTCTCTCTCTCTGTCTGGCGAGTACATGCGCCCTATTGCAAAAACCTCTTAAAAAAAAAGAATCAAATGGATCTGTAAGAGATGAAGGCTAAAATACAGGAAGTCAAAACTTACTTTGAAAGTATTAAAAGCAGACTAGATGATATAGAAAATCGAATCTCAGATGTTGAAGACAGAATCACTGGCCTAGAAAAACCCACCGCAAAGACTGAGAAAATTGCCCCCAAGATGAGGATAATATACGAGAAATACTAGGTATCATCAAACGTCCAAACATCCAGATAACTGGTATCCCAGAGGGAGAAGAGACTCATGAGGGCATTGATAATCTATTCCATGAAATCCTGTAAGAAAACTTTCCAAATCTAGAGAGGCACTCAAAGATCCAGTTCCAAGAAATACAAAGGACTCCAAATAGGATCAACCCAAGAAGATCTTCTTCTAGACACATTATAGCCAGGTTGACCAAAACCACAGACAAAGACAGGATATTAAGATTGGCAAGAGAGAAACGTCAAGTTACCTACAAAAAAATATCCCATCAGGCTAACGGCAGATCTCTCATCAGAAACAATGCAAGTCAGGAAATAATGGGAAAATACATTCAAAATGTTAAGGGAAAAGCAATTTCAACCAAGAATACTGTGCCTGGCAAGATTATCCTTCATATGGGAAGAAAAGACAAGACATTCTCAGATAAACAAAACCTGACAGAATTTACCAACACCAGACCAGATCTCCAAGAAGTTCTCAAGGGAGTGCTATACTAGAAAAATTAAACACAGACACATAGAAATAAGAGTTCAAAAACTAAGAAAATGGCCAACTTAATCATAGGGACAAGTCTGGAGCTGAATATTATATCCCAGAATTTAAACAGGAAGATTGAACCACCACAGAAGATAGATTAAGCACATGAGACGGAACTGGTGGAATATAATTTTATAACTTTTGAGTAAAACATTGCTGATTTTCTTCTAGGCTTTGTTTTCTGGTTTTAAGGATTTTTATCCTGTCTTGAGCTGACAATAGGTTCATGTATGTACTATTTGAACAGAGTCCTAACCCGTTTCCTGGCTTTAAGTTTTAAGCAAAGTTCCTTAGCATTTCTTTGATTTATTAAAGTTAAAACTGCCTTTCTTGAAATCAAAAAATACCTATTTAATGACTATAGTAAGCTATATAGCATCAGCTAGGTGCTACCTTATAGTATATTCATTCTACTTAGAGTTTCACGCCTAAAGTCAGACATGTATTCACAGATAGGTATATACCAGCTGAACTGGCTATTGAAAGCAGTTATATTGTTTAAGAAATTTTGTGAGTCAATAAAATGTGCGGGAAAACAGGAACGGAAAACAACTATAGACACCTGAGATAGTGTGGGAGGAGGGTGGGAAATGGCAGAGGGTGAGAAATAGGGGTAAAATTTGTCCATACTTTTAGTTTAAGGTATTCTGAGAATCAATAAAATGTGGGAAAAAAGTTTAGTATGGAAGGGAGAGAAGGGAAAGGGGAAGAAAAAAAACAAGTAAAAGTATGCTTAATTGACAAAAGAAAATTGAGAAGCTACTTGCTGGTAAGTTATAGAGTAATATCTTTGGCTTGACTGACATGCATAGTATTTGTGCTGGAAAAAGAAATGTTGTACACTGTACAAATGTGATTAAATGTAAATAAATAAATTAATTAAAAAAATTTCTTTGCCAGAGGGTACATGAGATTGACAGAAAGAAATGGAAAGGAGAATCAAGAAATTACCCCCATGGGGCATAGTCAGGCTGCAATCCTTTCTCTTCCATAGCTCTCTCCTTTCAGGATATTTTGGGCATGCATACACATGTGCCCAGCATGTTTTTCAAGTTGTTGGGTCTGGGACTTGAACTGCACAGTCAACTATGTGGGATCCAGCTGCCTTATCATATAGGCCACAGGCTGGCCCTAATATTTCTTCCTCTTTCAAAAATCTTTAGGTCAACTTTAGGTTTTTGCCTCTCTTACATCTACTCCCTCCTATTAACCTTATTCTCAGGTGGACCCTCTGTACATGGTGGCAAAGATGTCTGCAGACCTGTATTGTCTTTATAACCAGTGACCAGAGACCCAATAATACCTATTTCCTGACTGTTGTTCTGACAAGGCTTTCATTTACCTGGCTAAGGTAATAAGCTTATCTCAGATCATCACTTAACCTGAGACTGAGCTGTCCTGCTTGGCTACACCCTGGTGACCTGCCTTCCTGAAGCCCAGGGGTGAGTATAGTGCCAATAGAAGAGTGTGGCTCAGAATTGGGGGTGGTGGCTCTCTAAGGAGTGCTGGGGTGGCCACCACAACTATCCACCTCGATGATTCTATCAGGCATGGCTAACATTGTGACACAATAGTTTTGTTACACGTGTCTTCACTAACTATATTGATAGTTTAGTAGTGAGTCAGGCAAACTTCTGAACCCATGGAAAACAATAAAGTGCATCCCTCCCACTGCCATCTGGGCAGGTGGAGGAGCCCTGTAAGCTGGAGGTGGCTGGGTAGCTGCACTGCTTTAGCACTCCTTCAAGAGAGAACTTTCTGTGAGGGGTGGTTGGCTGATAGCTGCAGGCCCTCAGGATCCACTGCAGTGTTGGAGAAGACGTCTGGACTGGGCATGGTGGGGCTATTAGATCTGATCACTTCTGCCTGGTACAGGACTCCTCTGCAGGTCATCTTGGGACGGGATCTCCCCACTGGGCTGGCCAAGACCTCAGAGATGCACTGCAGTTTAGGGCTCTTCCTACCTGCTTTTTCTTCAGTTAGTGTTCTCTGGAGAAACAACTAATCGGATGTGTGTGTATATTTATAGAAAGAGAGAGCAAGTAAGAGAGAGTGATGTATCTTAAGAAACTGGCTCACACAGAAGTGGAGGTGGAAAAGTCCAGTCTGCAGGGTAGGACAGCAGGCTGGAGACCCAGAGAGGAGCTGAGGCTGTAGCCCAAGTCCCAAGGCAGGCTGGAGGTAGAATTATCTCCTTCTCAGGGGATTCAGCCTGTTTTTTCTTAAAGCCTTCGACCAACTGGGTGAAGTCTATTCACATTGTGAAGGGTAATGTGCTTTACTCAGAGTCTGCTGATGCAAAATATTCATCTCATCTTAAAATAAATAAATAAATAAATAAATAAATAAATAAATAAATAAATAATTAAATAAGAACCCCAAAACCTTCACAACCAAATTCAGACTGTGTTTGACCAGATCTCTGGGTACCACAGCCCAGCCAAGTTGGCACATAAAACTAACTTCATTGATGTTTGGAGGGTTCATTGTCCTGTGAACCGTGCCCAAATTGTAGCACTTCAACTTTTCACAGGGTAGAAACGTAATCAAATTTGGAGTAGGGGACAGTGGAAATGCAGAGGGGTAACTTGGCACTTCTGCTGAGCCTGGGGTGGCTGGGGCATGGGGTCAAGAGGTGAGGGGATGGTGGAATATTCTCTCTAACCTCATGTGACTTCACCCTTAGCTGGAGTCACTGTGGGGCTGGCATTGCCCATCTTTGTGGTTGTGGAAAGAGCAGCACCACAGATGGGTAGGGGATAGGCCAAAATGGAGCTTCATTGCCAAAGGACTCATAGGACAACCCACTCAGACTTGGTGTGTAATTGGGCACAGGTGGGTTGGCAAGAGGCAGTTTCTAAGGCCAAATGAGGTGGAGAAAACCCAGACACTTTCATTCACAGTCGTCAGACTAAGATTTCTTCATAGACTCACTGGGCCACCCTAATGGCTCTGAGTGGAGAATAGACACGGCCAGGAAGACTCTCAAAGCCGTTATCTACAGCCTGGCATGGGAGCAGCCAGGCTGTGACAGCCCTTGGAAACCAAGTAGCAGCCTTCTCTCTGGCAGCTGGGTAGCTCATGGTATCTGGAGAGCTGAGCAGTGTGATGATCATCCCACAGTTACCTTTATCTTCTCAGTTGGCTATTCCACTGAGATCCAGGTGAGGCTATTAAACTGTAGGGAGGAGACCTGAGCCTGGGCTCACCCTCCAAATATGCATTTCCAGTTCCTACTCTAATTAGCTCACAATGACCTCCCCCTTTCTGCCACGGATCTTCTGAGAAACTTTCATGATTTGATGTTTTCTAGAAATCTCACATGGCCCTTACTTTGCTCAGGCTCAGGCCCTTCCTCTTTTTTGCTTCTCTTTTTCCTGCTTCAAGACTCAAGGATTCAATGTATTTTTCTTCTACTTCATAACTGCCACAAGCTAATGGTCCTTTGAGTTTTTTTTTTCACTCTAAGGATGGAAGGAGGTTCAAGGAATGTATAGAGTTTCCCATAAAATGGGGAAAGAAAGAGAACTGGGGAGAGTTTGGGGTTTCCTAACAAGTAGAGCTCCCTGTCGTAGTCCTGTAGAATGGGGTAGCTGCTTGGTAAACATTGAGATTGGACTGAAGCTCTGGGCTTCCGACCTCAGCATAGGTCCCTGAAGCCAGCCTTGAGTTGGTCTTGGGTGATGAGCACATCGGAAGAACCACATGGAGGAGAGAACAGCGGGGCTTTCTTAGATGCCAGGGACATAAAACTCCTGGGACCTTCATGTGACCTAAAGGGAGGGGTATGGGAAAAGGATCCTACTGGGAACTAGGATTGAATTCCCTGCCACCTAGTGGGATAGTGACTTAAAGCAGATTAAATTTTGATTTAGAAATGTGACATTTTTTATACCCCATCGTTACAATGTCTGTAATTTACTTTTAAATACTTCAGCATCACAGTGTGATCTCATATATACGTGCCAATTAGTTCAAACCACACCCTAGGTGCAGTCAGTTACCATAAATCAGAAATTCTCCTCCCAGGAGTGGGCGCAAACAATCTATTCAGAAAGTACACATTCTAGAAATGGCTATGACAACCCCTTGGTTACCTTTTCTTTTTTTATCAATACCAGGGGTTTTGCTAATTAGTGCAATGGGCTTAGAAATGGGATTTCCTTGGTGATATATGTGGGCTATCAATTAGCATGATAGGTGTGAGAAAGAGACACTTACTGGCAAAATTAAAGCGCCTCACAATATGTGGATTGACTTAAATACTTTAGAGAAAATTCATACACTTGCAAGGACCAGATCTAAGAACCTAGCAAGCCCTGGAGCCTCTGTCTTTAGGGCTTGTGCTGATTGTTTGACCTCTAAAAGGTCCTTGTACAGATGGGTTGATTACATTGGTTGCCTGATGCCAATTATAAGGTCAACCCAGTCAGACCTGTAATACTATTTCGGCATGCAAAATGGTTCATGTAACAAAGAGCTAGGTCTCCATTTAGCTTATAGGACAAGTTGCATGAATTATTTTTGTCTTCTTAGTAATGAATGCTTATCTAATAATAATCACTACCAGTGTAGTACTGTACCAATCAGAGCTCTTCAGAGAAACTGAACTAATAGTATGTGTGTGTGTGTACGTGAATATATTTACATTTGTCTATCTATCTAAAATCTATGTATCTTTGCATCTATCCATCTATCTATGAATCTAGCTATCTATCTTAGTCTGTTTGTGTTGCTGTAGCAAAACACCTGTGACTAGGTAATTTGTAAAGAACAGACATTTATTCTTCACAGTTCAGAGTCTGTGAAGTCCAAGACCAGCATCTGCTGTCTGGTAAGGACTTTCTTGCTGTATCCTCACATGGCAGAAAGACAAAACAGGGCAAACTCCTATCTGCAGGTTCTTTTATAAGGGCACTAATCCCACTGATGAGGGCATAGGCCTCATGACTCAATTGCCTCCCCAAGGTCACACCTCCCAATACTGTTGCATTTGGAATTAAATTTTAACATCAAATTTGGATGAGACACAAACTTTCAGACTATAGCTCATTTATTCTCTATCCATCTACTTATTGTCTAAGAGAGGGATTTATTTCAAGGAATTGGTTCTCACAGTTGTGAAAGTCAACAAGCCCCAAATCTTTAGTTAGGGTATGTTGGAAACTCAGAGAACTGATGCTGCAGCTCTAGTCCAAAGGCAGTCCCCAGGCAGAATTTCCTCTCATTGAGGGACCTCAAGTCTATTTTCTCTAAGTTCTTCTGCTAGTTGGAAGAAGCCTACCTGTGTTGTGGAGGGTAATGTGCTTTACTCTAAGTCTACTGGTTTAAATTTCAATCTCATTTTAAAAATACCCTCACAGCAACCTCCATTCTGGTGTTTGACCAAATAGCTGGGTGCCACAACCTGGCCAAGATGACATATAAACTTAATTGTTACAAGCACTGTCTGGACTAAGTCCTGCTTCTATGTAACCTGGGTGAACTAGTGGGAGAACAGCTTATCTGCCTTAACCTTCAATAGCTTCTGAGTTACCAAGAAGTTGTGCATTCCCAAACTGGCTTACAGGCAAGCAGATGTAAGCCAACAGTTCACAATATGCAGGTGATGGAATAAAACTCAGACCCAAATAGAGTTGGCTCTCGCCAAATCTTCATCTCATCTCTGCATGTCTTATTATCTCAATTTTCAGTTTAATAAGCTGAGTTTCTGTACCTGTGACTTGCCCAAGGTTATGCAACTCTTAGTGGGCTGAGCAGATGCCTGTTCTCATCACACCAGGTTACCTCTGCTTCCCCAGTTAGACTACACACGCCTTACCACACCCTACACAAGATAAATAAGGAGTTTGGGCACTTGTAAAGGATATGGAGAGTCAAAAAAGGAAGGTGGTAGCACCTGGTTGTGTGGTATACCACATACCCTTACTGGCTCTTCATAGGTACGGAGGACTCTGCTAGGGCTTCCATGGCCTAACTTAGACCCCACGTGGTTATCAATTTTGGGCAGCTATATAAAACACTTGTATCTGAGCCCTACTCGAAGTATATCAAAGCAGAATTTCTAGGCATTAAACTCAGGTATCGAGATATTTTAAAATCCACCTGGGTGTTTTTAATGTGCAGATGGGGTGGTGAACCACTGCTCTATTCTTTGTTGTTACTGTTACATTTGTCAAAGGGCATGTGTGGTCACCAGAGAGAGATGGAGAGAGAAAGCACTCCTTAATGGAGCATGGCCATGGTTCAGTCTCTTCTCCATTTGTCCCTCCTGTCAGGACTCTGGGCATGCTCACACATGTGTCCAATGTGTTTTTCTCACTGCTGGGGCCAGATTTGAACTGCATAGTGGGCCATGTGGAATCTGGCACCCTTAACCACTAGGCTACTGGGTCAGTCCATCCACTACTCTCTTCTCACAAACTTTTTCTGTAATAGGCCCGATGGCAAATGCTTGGGCCTCAAAGACTGGTCAGGCTGGAGAGTCTGTGGCAACTGTGCAACTCTGCCCTCTGTGGGAAAATCCAAAACATCCACAATTTCTTGCAAGCCAATGAGCATGCTGGGTTCCCATAAAATATTATTGACAGAGACAGACTAGGGAATTTCATGTAATTTTCATGTGTTACAAATTAATATTCTTATCCTCCCCCCCCCCCCCCCCAGTGACTTAAGAATGTAAAAAAAGTCCTTAGTTTTGTGGGCCATACAGAAATAGGCATGGGCTGCATTTGGCCATACTCTGCTGGTCCTACTGTGTATCACTGATGATGCCTCTGTGAAAATGCCCCTGTCCTGTCTCTCATTTGTTTAGTATCTTTTTTATTTCCAAGTGTCAATTAAAGTATTTATTAAAACAATCAGTCCTAGTAATTCAAGACATTAGCTTCCTTGGAAATGTACGTTTTAATGGAGGCTTCTGGTGAGGACTTCTTGAAGTTGGTCAGATTTCTTTCTGGGGTTGAAGGAGTTCAAACTATGTCACCCTGATATGCAGCTATGGGATACTGGTCACTCTTAGCTGAAGTCAACTAAAAAGCTACAAAGGCAGGGAGGGGTTTTCTCTGAACTTCCCTCATCTGCCTGAAGACTGACGGCTCACAAGGAACCCAGCTGTCATCAAGTCCCTCCTCTGGAGTTTCAACAAATAGGGAAGATTAACTCTTGTCACAGGAAGTCTAGACGTCTACACCACTTCATGCCCAGATGTACTGTTAGAGATGATCACAATCAAAATTTCATCCTTTCTTCTAAGGGTCCAATCGTCTTTCCTAAAGATAATTTACTCTCCCCCAAATTGCCTACACCCTCCATCTCTTATGAAGAGGGCATGTAAGTTCATAAATCTCGATGTTTGTTTGGATATTCTCGCCCGCACCCCGTGATGCTCCTGTGCGTATAGTGAACGTGTACACCTTTCTCCTGCTAATCTGCCTATTGGTAGTTTATTTCATGAACCCAGTTATTGAACCTCAGAGGGCAGAAAGAATGTTTTCCCTCCCAGTTTGTTGGGAAATTCTTTTGTCTAGAAAGATTTTTCATTAACTCCCTATAGAACCATGACCATATTGAATGGTAGAACTAGAAGGTGTCTTAAGTTGCCTCTTCTTTGTTTAAATCATTCATTCATCTATCTATTAATATGTACTTATTAAGCAGTCTTGGAGCTACACGTCTCTGTTCACAATAGAAAACTGTCAGCAAATGATAGGGTCTTGCCTTTGGTGTTATCTAAAACAAGTTCTCTGCCTTGGAAGAGCCCTTCCCAGCCGCCTGCGCGTGGGGAAGGCTGTTTATTCCTCCCCCCGTTCTTGGCAGGATGTGTCTCCCAGGAAGCCTCTGGTTCCTCTCCTCCCACAAAAATGAAAGTTCTTCCAGATTGCCCCTGAACCCACTATCTTTGCCTTTCTGTCCACATTTATTGATCAATGAGTTTATATTTTGTCTCTCTTGCTTTTAACCAGGTGTCTTTATGATTATGATTATTATTGTTATTATTATTATTGCTATTATTATTAGTTTGCTATAGGGCACATGTGCTCTCCAAGAGAGAGACAGAGAGAGAAAGATAGAGAGAAAGAGAATTCATCTTTCTCAGTGAGGATGGCCACTCCACAACCCTTTATCTTCCATTGTCTTCTTGGGACTTTGGGCATGCCCACATATGTGCTCAGCCTGATTTTCAAGTCACTGAATCCGGGACTAAACTGCACAATTAGCTATGTAGCCTCCAGTTGCCTTAACCACCACACCACTGACTGTCCTAATACCTTGTATCTTTTATTTATTTATTTATAATTAATTAATTAATTAATTAATTTTTCATTTCATTTTCTTTTATATATTCAATCACATCATTATTTGTCTTACAAAATGGATATTTCAACAGGTGAACATCTCTCTCCAACACAGTTGACAAAACCACAAAAGATCCTCAACAGGCAATACCACACCTCCCTGTGACATCAATACTTTGCCTCCCTATTTTTCTTCTAAATGTCCTTCCTCAGACCCTCCTCTTGCACACATACTACATCTGGTATTTACATCTATATACTGTGTTCTATATCCTTTAGTGAATTAGTTTCAGTCATAGAGTGTGGACACTCGGTATATATTAAGCGGGAACATACAATCTTGAGGGCTGTCTTATTCATTTTTTTTATTCCATGATCTAACATATAGTAGATGTTTAATAAACATATGTTGAATTCATTTGCTCATTCACCAGTTATTTTTGAAGTCCTCCTATGTATCAGGCACTGTTCTAAACAGTGGACAAAACAGACAGAAATCTCTGCCATCCTGGAGCTTCCATTGTAATGGGGGAGT
The DNA here is from genome assembly GCA_026018925.1 of Tupaia tana. NCBI lineage: Eukaryota > Metazoa > Chordata > Mammalia > Scandentia > Tupaiidae > Tupaia > Tupaia tana. The sequence continues at coordinate 78,288,388 of JAKSZU010000008.1, forward strand.
TGAGAGGCAGATAATAAACTAAATAAATGAGCAAATGACACAGCAGGATGGAGAGGAATAAAACAGGGAAGGGTGCACCATGGGGTGAGGAGGGGGTAGTAGTTACCAATAGGATGGTCAGCAAAGACTGAAAAGTGGTGAGGAGGGAGAGCTACTATAAAAGTACAGAAGCCCACGTGTGTCTGGAATGTCCTAGAAACAGCACAAAAGCCACTGTGGCTGGAGCTGAGTAAATAGGGAAGAAAATATATTTCATTGCATTGATTTGAAAGATGAAGACTTAAAGACTAAGAGGGAAAGTGAAGTTCAGAGAAGTGAATACTTTTCTCAGGATCATGTGATGCAGATGGTTAGTATTCAGTCTGAAGCCCCTGGGCTGCCACCCCAATACCTGCCACAGAGACCCTTGAAGAGGCCCCTCCTGGTAGGCGTAGGCCCCAGAAGACAAGCACTCTAGTCACAGAGACTAAAGATCTCATTGTCTTGCAGAAACCATGTCCTTATGTCCTGTCCAAAAAAATAGAAAAAGGAGGATAAGATTCAAGCAGACACTGTGTCCAGGGAGAGAGTGTCAGTCAGGGCCTTACTGCTGCCAGGAATTTTGAAGTTGCCCATATTTCTGCTCAGGCGAGATGTTTTCTTGCTCTGAAACCTTTTAGCAGATGACAAGGTATGGCCCCAGGTGTATTTCGGAACACGAGTCTTTGCTAAAGTGGTTAGACAGCCACTTTCCTTCAAATCCAGGGATGCCCTGGGGGTGAAACCATTTGGAGAGCGTTTTATATTTGCAAACTGTTGCTATGACATGTTATCATTTATTTGTCTCCACAGCTCAGTGAGACTGGAGAGCTTCTCTGGATGCACTGTGCGTCTGGGAGGGGGGGAGGGGAGGGAAACCTGCTGAGTTGGTGGTGGTCATTATCATTGTCAGCAGAACTGTCGCCGTCATCATCATCATGATTTCTGTTCACAAGGAGGTGCAGAAAAGTAAAAAGCATGGCTCATGCCTTGTAAGAAATTTTTAGTTTATTGGGTAGACAAACTGATCCATTCATTTATATATTCATTCAATAATTCCTTCACTCTTCAAGGTTTTATTGAACTCTGTTATATTCTGGAGAAATGTTGGGGATCCCCATATATATTTCAAAAGTGTAAGGCATGACTCTGCCTGTAAGAGAGTACAGTCTAGTAGGGTAGATAAATTCATTCATTTATTCTTTCATTCACATATTCATTCAATAATACCTCCATTCTGTAAGCTGCTATTGACCTCCTTTTCCATTCAGATAGTTATTAGAAATCCGGGTGTATACTTCCCGCCTTGGGGCAGGTATTATGAGAAAGATTCACAGACAAGAGGAACTTTGCTTAATGTTAGAGAAGGAGCAGGATTGTATGTAGAAAGTAGAACAAAAAGGAGGTGCTTGGTTCAGACCAAAGAAACAGCAGGAGCAAAGAGGAAGTACCAAGAAAGGATGTGGCACGGTCCAAGGAAAGCCAGTGAGTCTGGAGTAGCTGGGACATAGGAGATAAGGGCTGGAGTGGCTGGAGGTGACATGGGTTGGGCCTGACGGGGTCAAATGCCATGCTAAGCTGCAAGGCACTTTTTCTGCAGGGATCTCAGAGCAGGAGAGTGACATCGTTAGCTATGAGAAGAGCAATGCAGAACAGGAGTAGGGGTTTGTGTGATCCCTCTGGAAACGACATGCAGCCAAGTATGTGAAATGTATAGCATGATGGAGACAGATCTAGAAAGAAGAGTGTGGTGAAAGAGCAGTCTGCTGAAGAAGTTGTGTATGGGGAATGGAGGTGAAGGTTTCTCCCACCTCTAATATTCCCATCCATATGGAGGGGGATGCCTTTGAAAAACATCCCTGGCATATCCTCTGTTCTTTCCTGCAAAGATGAGGGGGCCCATCATGTGCTTCAGTTCTGCGAAGCTGAATAGATAAATCTAATTCTGTGCTTCAGGATGAAGAACACTACTTGCTCTAATGTGTATACAGTTTCCTCTGTGTCAGTAAAAAAGATGACGCATTGGTTCTCCATAAATTTTCCTTTTTAGTCTTATTTCTCAGCCCAGAACTGGGCCAGGAAGAGAGAGTTATTATTGGACCTCCTCAAAGAGTCAAGAGAATAGCCCTGATGCTGGCCTTGACATTATCGAGACATCAAACTAAATGTCAGCAATTACCTACAGATTACTCGATATGTGAGCAAGATAAAGCCCTGCTTGTCTAGGTCAGGGGTAGAGGTCAGATTTGCAATAAATTGAATGTATTTCTAACTGATATAAGAAGGCCATGGCACCATTAACTCTAGATCTCCAGAGAGGAAAGGGTTGGAGACTGGATTTTGGGAGCCATCAGTGTTTAGATGGAAGTGGAAGTCATAATCCTAGATATTAAGAGATCACAGAGAAAGGGCACCTAACCAACACAAGGGGCCAAGGAAGGCTTCCTGGAGGAGTGGTCTTCCAAGCCATCTTGAAGAATATTAAGTGAAAACATATATTGAAGTAAGAGTATGGACATTTGGTGGAGGTATGATGGCTTTGGATAGAGCTGTGGTCAAAGTGGGCAGTGGGGCAATGAGTATTAAGGAACAGACTCGATACCACAATCCTCCAGCCTCCAGTAGTTTTTACCATTGGGCGGCCACCACCAAGCCCGGCGTATTAAGGAATGAAGCCGGTAACAAGTATGTGCATGTTTGTATGTCTCTGTGTGTGCATATAACGGCAGTTTCCATAAAGACAAATGAGGACCTAGAGGTAGGTGTTTTGGCTAGATAACAGAGATACTTTTCATATCATTGAAATGATCAGTTGAGGATAAAATATTTTTTTAAATTTATTTATTTTTATTATCATCGTAATCTAGGAATAATAAAATCTTGAACTAAGATTCTAATAGAGGAAGAAAGGAAAGAATCAATTTGACCGGGACTTCTAAACAAATAGTGCAGAATGTGATAACCAATTAGAAGATGGGGTTAAAGGTGAGGGTGTGAGCAGGAGATTTATGGAATTCAGGGAAGACTGGTCATCACTGTGACAGTGTTGGGGTACCACATCTTCCTAGCTAACAGCACCTCAACAGTGCACGGTGCACCTAGCAGTGAAGGGCAGCTCTATCTCTGCGTTCCAGAGCTGCCTGGTGTTCTGGGAAGCATTAAGCTCGTCCTGTAACGGACAGTAGAGAATGTCTCTTTCCTCTTTCTCACTGCCCTGCATGTAGTAGCTTCATGAAACAAGCAATAAACAGGAGAAATGGTCAAGAGGACAGCTTTGACTCTGGTCTTGACATTATCGAGCTATTGAATGAACGCCAACAACCACTTAGCTCCAGACTACCTGAGATGTGAGCAACATAAAACCCTGTTTGTGCAATTCAGGGGTGTATTTCAGGCTTTCTGATAAAGTGAATGTACGCATTGCAGATTGATACAAGGTCATGACATCATTAAATCTAGCTCTCCAGAGAGGACAGAGCTAAAGATTGGATTTTGGGGCCATCACTGTTTAGGTGGAAGTGGATGTCGCGAGTGAGCGCAGAGAGACAAATGAGAAAGGCGGGAATAGAGTCAGAAAACTAGGACAATGGAATGATGGAGGTTGAGTGTGAAGTCCATCGTAGGTAACATAATGGCTGCCAGGGTGCTCTCTCTCTGAGCTCTGAGTCATTCATCCATGTTTCCATTTAACACTGGTTTACTGAGGGAGAACCCTTTGCTTGAGTATCGGTGGCAGTTTAGAAAGCAGTCTTCTTAGGAATGGGATTTTCTGATTTCTGGAGATCTCATCTAACATTTCCATGAAGAAGGACAGCACCTGCCCCATTTCTAAATGAACCGCTAGCTAAGGAGTCTGTGTGGATGGTCCTTGTAGAATTGTGTACTGGTCTCATTGCAGAGAAGAGAAGAAGCTTAAACAGTCCAAAAATTCAACTGTGTGGCTTCTAGGAGTCTTGGGAAAAAAAAAACCCATGAACTATAAACATGTTCTATACTTGTTTCTGGATCTATTGTTTGAGTATTCCCTGTCACTTGTAAAAGTGAACAGACTTCAGGGCTGCCAGCGCTCTTTCATTATGGAGAACCCCAGTCTCCTTCCCTTCTTTATGCCAAACAGGCATTTGATGACACGACCGGAGGGCAGTGGCTGCAGAAGAAATCTCCCAGGCCTCAGTTCACCGCGCAGCAGGGCCACGTTGTCAAGGAATACCAGCTGGACATGAGTCCTGAGGCCTGGGCCCAGTTAAGGAGGCTCTTTGTAAAGTGGGCACGACACTGATCTCCGTGAGCATACTGCTTGGCTCAGCAGCTCAGTGATCATGGAACATTGAACATCAACCTCTATTTTTCTAGTAACTAAAGAAATGTTTGTTTTCCATAGCCTCATGCAATACTTGGTCAACAAGTTGGGAGTCTCACGTTCAATTTTCTGTCGTTTCTTCAACAATCTGTTTGATTTTTTATGATTCGCATTCCCAGGCCTGTTTACCCCTTTGTCAAATAAGGGGCTTGACCCAGGAAATGATTTTTAAAAATTTCTCTGATTTAAACTGCTTAATGCTTCTATTAATATTGGTTTCAAATTCTGCACCTTGTAGTTTTTCTTTTTGCCAGAAGGTGGTGCTATTGAGTTCTTTATGTTATTACGGAGCTATGTTTTCAGTTCTGGGAGTCCCAAGTTAGCCTCCCTTAAATGTGTTGAATTCGGACTTCTGTTGAGGCATCTCTTTGTGGGTTCTACTATTCTAAGTACCTGGCTCCTTTCCAATCCTGCTAGCCCAGGTTGCAATATGGTCTAGTTTTTTTTCAAGTTTCAAAGAACCAGTTGTCTCAGCTCCATTGGTCTTAGTTCAGGGCTACAGAAGAGAGGCACGGAGTCTCTGATCCATTCCAGGGTGGGGATAACAGGGGAAGGCGGGTTAGCAAGAGATTCCTGATGGGGCAGAAGTAAGATGCAATAGCTATTTACTATGACTGGCTAGGACAAGATGGTGGCAGAGGGGATAAGTGGGGATTGAAGGCAGCTGACACAGCTGTCTGCTGGTACCCATCCCAAGAGGGCTACGGAGTGGGTTGTTAGGGCAAGATATGAGTGTGGTTATGGAGCAAACAGAAGCTATTTCAGAATGCACCTCTCATGTTAGGAAACTGTAGCATAGAGGGCTTATAGCGCCACCTACAGCCAGCCTCCGATGCCACTCACTCAGAGCTCACAGGTGCCCTAAAGAGCCTCTGTCAAGAACACTTTCCTGTCTCCTATAATTCCCTCTTCTTTTCAACCGTCCTATGGAAAAGCTAGGAGTAGAGAGAGATGAGAAAGAGGAAGAAAGGACTGAATATAACCCCTTTCTTTCCCCCAGAGTTCTCCAGGCCAAGATAAGGTGAGCGCTGAGGGGAGGCCGGGAATGTGAATGCCCGATTAAACAGGCCCTATGTTTCCAAGTGAACTGGACTGAGTTCTTAATATCTAAAAGTGACTGAAAAACTATGGCATGTCACTAAGAGATGGAAAAGGTGATTCGACCCAGCAAAATTGAGAGCTGCTATTAGGAGGAATAAAGGTTTGCACGTTCCCAGGTTTAGACTAGTCACAGACATTGCTGTAACTCACAGGACAACTGATGAGCAATTCCTTTTCTCAGTGGCAGACTATTTGGTTTATGTAATGCTGTGTATGTATGCTACGATGTTAAAGATAAAGTTATTTCATTTATTTATTTAAAGTTTATTTATTTCTTCCATGAGTAAGAGAGACATAGAAATGGAGCAAGAGAGAGAGAGAGAGAGTGATAGAGATAGCACTCTTAACAGGATCTTTTTTTTTTATTTTGGGGAGGTTTTTTGCTATAGGGTGCGTGCGCTTGCCAGACAGACAGAGAGGGACAGAGAGATAGAAAGCGAGAAATCACCCCCCTAGGGGGGATGGCCATGCCGCAATCCCTTCTCCTCCATTCTCCTCTCGGGATCTTGGGCACTCACGCACACACGCCTGGTGTGAGTTTAAGCCACCGGGTCCGGGACTCGAACTGCGGTCGACTACATGGGAGTCCAGCGACATAGCCATTACGCCAACTGCTGGTCCCTCAACAGGATCTTGACCCTGAGATCCACATCCACCCCCAGTCTTCAGCCAGTCCTGGATCAGGGTGAGCACATGACTGGCATACTCAGACAGGTCTCCAGACTTGACCCTGAAGTTGCCCTACAGAGTATCACATTTTGCCAATGGGCCACTCTCTGGCCCTGAGGATAAAGTGTTTTTACAATGGAGGTTTCAACCTCTAAGACCCTTAGGAGTCAGACAGGTAGCACAAATGAAGGAAGGAGATGTGACCAGGACTGGTAAACCAGAGAGCGGGGCCAGCAGGCAGAATGGTGGCTAAGGCGCTGGACTCCCACATGGCTGACTGTGGTGGCTTGAAACACTCATGTGTGTGTGTGTGTGTGTGTGTGTGTATGTGCATGCAAGAATGGAGGAGAAGGGATTGTGGTATGGCCATCACCCTTGGGGGTGATTTCTCGCTTTCTGTCTCTCTCTGTCTCTTTGGTGAGTACATATGTCCTATAGCGAAAATCCCAAAACACAGAATAAAGCAAACAAACTAACCACCAGCAAGCTCATGCCTTACTTAAACGGAGAGACGCTGTTCAGTCCAGACTGTTACTTTGAAGAAGCAGTGGGGTAAGGAGTTTGGGTTGTTGGTCCCGGGCTCCAAATGGCATCTTCAGAGACTTCATGGACAATACATGTTATGAAAAAACTATGCATAAGTTGATTTCGATATTTCTTTGCACCAAAATACACGTATACTTACAATCTATTTTTCCCTGAGCATTCTGAGGTCCGTTTGTACCTGGCTTTCTCGCTGTTAGTTCTCCACCCTCCCTGTGTTAGATGGCATTAATGCCCCCCTACTTTACGCCTTCCCCCATATCCAACCCTCTTAAATATAATTTTGCAGCGTCTTCTAATGTGATTAAAGATACTTTGTCACTTTTTGTCTTTGGGCTCTTCTCATTCTTACGATTTGTTTTGGTCAACGGTACGTTTGCAGATGAGTCACAGATGAAGAAGGTTTGGAATGCACTTGAGGAAATGGGGTTGTCTTCTTGTCCTGCTGCCATCTCCACGAGAGGGCCAGCCGAGTGCTGACATCAGAGGGCGTGAAAGATGCGTGGAGCAAAGCCAAGCCCCACCGGTTAAACGCTTCCTCTACAGCCAGCCCTCTTTTGCCCTGCCGATTTTCAAACAAGTCCCTGGGTTTGGGAGTGGTTGGTTAGGCAGCAATCTGTAGGAGTAACTATGTCAGCACAGCACCGTGTCTCCGGCTGCTCTCGATTCTCTCCTCACACAGCCAATTCAGGCAGCCACTGCTGCCCCGTGGACATGAGCAGACCTGCTGTGCTGTGTACTCCCAGTGTGTGTGTTGGGGGGTCCTCTGAAGGCTGGCCTGGGTGCTTGGATGGGTTCATTGTGCCTCTGAGCATCCTCTCTCGTTCCTTTTGTTCTGTCTGCTACTGTCCGCAGAGAGCTGGTGTCACCACAGTGAGCTATTCGGCACTCACAGGGTATCTGATTTGGTCTGTTTGGTCCCTTTTCTCAGCATTTGTACTCTGGGCTTTTTACAACTTCAAAGAGCTTCTCACCCATAATCACTAATTAATTCATTACTCCTGTGAGTAAAACCTGAAGCGTGAGAGGAGAGTGTCATTAGCAAGAATACCAGCGGTGTTTGATTTGAAAGAGATTGCCCAGAGCCAGGCTCCCTCTACCAGAGCTGCTCAGCCCGCGGGCAAGTGTGTCTCAGCCTCGGGTTCCCTCCTGCAAGCTGCAGTCACAGGACACCTACTGTGTGCTCAGGTACGCTGGCCCTGGGGGTATAAAATGTAAAATGTTGCTTCCGACCTTAAGAGCGTTTGGTGCTGGTGAGAATGCAGTCTTTGGAGTCACACAGAACTAAGTTCAGATTCTGGCAATTCATAAACTATGACCTTGGGCTAAGTAGCTTCTCTAAGACTCAGCTTCTATATCTCTGAAGTGGAAAACTATTAATAATGCCTCTTAAGTGAGAATCACCAACATAATAGAAGTGAAAGTTTCAGTCCAAGGCCTGGCGTGTGGTAAGTGCTGCGCGCACCACAGCTATCACTGACATGACCCAGACCGCGCCTATCTGACTTCTCTCATCCTGGCGCAGGCTCAGCAGGCGATGTGGCAGAGAGAGGAGGTCTGGTGAAGGGTGGACACTCTGGGGACATTTATGTCATGGTTGAGATGAGAACAGGAGACAGGAGCAAGGAGGACTAGAGAGGTAGGGAAACCAAAGGCAAAGCCGTATGAGCACAGAGAGGCCCACAGAGGTACTTCAGAATGTGGGTAAAGGAGTCCCTTTGAAACGATCCTCAACCTGAGACCAGGGACAGTTTCAGAAATGGGGGGTGGGGGGAGGCGCATGACAGCTGCGTCCTGTGCTGAGGAGAAATGGAGCAGGTTGTAGACAGAGAACAGTGTCTGTCCAGGCACCCAGTGGTTATCCACTGCCTGGGAAGGCAATGGAAATGCTCCACAGAGCTCTCTCTCCACCTGAGGGGGCTGTGGAGAGTTCATAAAAAAAATCAGCAAGCAAGGACTAATAAGAGGGCCCAAGATGAGCCTTACCTAAGAAAATAAGCAAACTTGCTCAGTTTAATAAGGGGACCCAGGATAAGGCCCCCAAGACAAGTTTATACAACAGGGGAGACAGACACCCCAAACTCCCCTCCGGAACCAGCTCTAGTGCAAACAATCACCTCTAGTTGACAGCACTAGATTCCTGAGACAGTATAGTTTATACTTACCCTAGGATCAAAACCGTGATAGAGACCCTCCCAAGGCGAGAACCTGTGAAACTGCTCAGGTCTCGCCCTGGTATTCTTGCCCAGTCTCTCCCAGAAACTCTCACCCAAATGCCAAAAAACTTAAATTGTGTTCCTGATCACAACTCTGTTTCTAGTAAATCCTTTTAACACCTGCGCACTGGCCCTACTGCCCCACTGCAGAAGCCTGGCTGGCAGCCCACCTGTCATCTGGATTGCCCATGTGTGATGCCGGGGGCACATTTCCCCTGGCTCTCTCTAACCCCTGATTACAGAGGGTGGTCTATTCCTGTGCGATGCGGGACTCTTCTACTGGGCTCCCTGGTAGGCTGGCTGAAACTTTCTTAGATTATGCTGAGGTCTAAGGCTATTTCTACTTTGCTCTTCTTCCTTCCCCCTTCACTCATAGAGCTCTCAGAGTTGCATTTCTGTTCTCACGCTCCCCTTGCCCCTTTTATCCATCACAGTGGTATCCCCGATATGTCTCGGGCACTTCTCACTCCATTTTGGCATTGGCTTCCTGGAGGAACCTAACTAGCACCAATGAACACCATGCCTAGTAAGTGTCTTGCATTGCGTTGTGCATCAGGGGTGTGGTGGTGACCAAGGCAAACATCCCTAAGGTCAGGTAGCAGGTGGGGAGGGGGTGGAGATGATGAAGACTAATAGGCAAACAAATAAATATGCTAAATATAGGTGGTGAAACTTGCTACCAATAAATAAATAAATAAAACAGGACGGCTACTTCAGATTGGGGGTAAAGGAGAGCCTTTGCAATGATGACATTGGCCCTGAGACCAGAAAGTTGAAGAGTCAGCTGTTCTAGTGATGGAGCTGGGTATGTGATGGTTGATTTTATCTGTCAACTGGTTGGACCACAGTGCCCAGATATGTGGTCAAATACTGTGGATGTTTCTGAGGAATTTTCAGATGAGATTAACATTTAAATTGATGGACTTTAAGTAAAGCAGAGTCTCTCCATAGTTTGGGTGGGCCACATCCAATCAGTTGAAGGCCTAAACAAAAGGAACAATAGATGGAGCTCCCTGAGCAAGAGAGAATTATGGCCTCCAGACTTGAACTGCCACATTACTCTTCTTTGTTCTTCGGCTCACCAGCCCGCCCTGCAGATTTGGGACTGGCCTGCCTTCACCATGTGGCCCAACTCATAAAAATGAATCTTTCTATGTACACACATGTACATGGACCTGTTAGTTCTGCTTCTCTGGAGAACCCCAACTAATGCAGGGCAGGAGGATATTCTGGGCATAGAGAATCCCTGAGTTAGGAAATGAGCTTTCAAGTCAGAAAGACGGCTGGGGCTGAGTGAGAGGGGGGAGCTGAGGCCTCTCAGAACAAGCCCTGGGACAGGCACCTGGAACTCGGAGGTGACTTTTGAGAGAACTGGCAGTCCAGGCTGAGGGCAGGTTCTGAGGGATAAAGATGCAAGTGGTGGGAAGGAAGCGGGAGCTGCAGCTCTTTCAGGAGGTTTAGCATGGACAGAACCAGGAGAGGCTGCAGGAGGGGCTTGTAAGAAAGAGAGTCTTGTTCATGGATACGGGGAGGCTGATCACAGGGAGACTGATCACAGGCCAAGAGAGAGGGAGGGAAGAGCTGATGAGAGGAAGCCCCAGACACGGTGGAAGGTTAGGGCACTGCAGTGTTAGGTAGGGGCTCCTCCTTCCCGCTCTCAAATATATCCATATCCCAATATCAGACCCATGAATGGGACCTTACGTGGGGAAAGGACTTTGAGGTGAGGTTATCTAGGATTACCTGTCTGGGCCTTAAACCCAATGACAACCCTTCATGTGTGAGACAGAAGAGAAGACACAGAGATACTGGTTCAGTAGAAATGTTGGAGTCATCTGTGTTCTTGCCATCAGCTTCCGGACAGCCAGCCTAAGTCCGTCCTGCTGCAGTCTGCCTGCGTTTCTCAGTCCTGGTTCCACCTCAGCCTTCGTGCCCCGGGTTTGCCTTCCTCTTTCTTTTCCCACAGTGGGTGGAGGGTTAAAGCATATTGCTAAAACTGTGTCTCTTCATGGATCTTCTCGCGTAACATTTAATCGCTGGTAATGACTGTGACCCCAGCGGCAGTCATCTAGTGAACTTCAAGTTGGCATTTCAATTAGCTGTGCTGATTGCTGAGTTTGGGCGTTTCATATATTTGTGAGGAAGCTTAGCCTAAGAGCAGTCAGCTAAGGGACTTATTACTACAGTGCTTCTTGGGGGCAATAAATAACCTCATTACAACTTCTTTTGCTCTGCTTGAGAGAAAGGAAGACAAGTTGGATCTCTCAGGCAGTTATTTGCACGGGGAGGACTCTGTGCTCACAGCAGCTCACAGCAAGCAGGAGGGTTATGCTCCCCTCTCATCCCTCTTCCCCCTCCTGTCCTCTTCTCTACTTCCCTCACCTCTTCATCTCCCTCTCCTTCACCCCCCTTCTTTTCCTTTCCTTCCCTTCTCTTCCCCTCCATTTCTTTTCCTCTTTCTTTTTCCCTTTTATCTCTCCTCTCTCCTCTCCCTCTCCCTCTCCCTCTCCCTCTCCCTCTCCCTCTCCCTCCCCCTCCCCCTCTCCCTCTCCCTCTCCCTCTCCCTCTCCCTCTCCCTCTCCCTCTCCTCTCCTCTCCTCTCCTCTCCTCTCCTCTCCTCTCCTTTCCTCTCCTCTTTCTCTCCTTTTCTTTCTTCCAGTCTTCATTTCTTTCTTTCCATTGTCAAAGCCTTTGGTAGAATTAATAGTAACTTGATTTCCAAGGCCTAACTAGTCCCTGGGTACAAATAGGTTCAGATAAACAATTAAACCTGGAGTTTACACACCCATACACCAAATGCCCATGCAGGCCTTGTACCCACTAAGAAGACCAAGTCTTTTCTTTCCCAGGTGTGCCTGGGAGTCCCTGGTTATGTCACAGGTGCTTATAGCACAGCTGCCCTCTGCTGTGTGCCATGTTCTTCTGTTTTTGTTTTTGTTTGTTTGTTGTTGTTGTTTATAATTTTGGAGATCCAAGGCCAAGAAGCTGTGTTTGTATCTGGCGAGGATTTATTTATTTCTGGTTGAGGGTCTCTGCAGAGTCTGGAGGAGGTACAGGTTATCACATGGATAACCTGGCAAGAGGGAGCCAGAGCGTGTGTGTCTTGCCCACATCTCTGTCCTCCTCTTAAACCCACTGGGATTCAATTGTGGAGGCCACACCCCAGTGAGTACATATAATTGCCTTCCAAAGGTCTCACTTCTTAAAACCTTAGTAAGATTAGGTTTCTACCCTCTTGATACCTTCACAGCAGCTCACTCAATTTTAGCACATGGATTTTCAAAGCGTAGCAGGTTCTTTTTCCAAGTTTCTATATCTTAATAATTTCAACCTCTTTTCTGGGTGGTTCTTTTCTTTTTTTTTTTTTTTTCTTTTGGAGAGATTTTTGCTATAGGGTGCATGCGCTCGCCAGTCAGACAGAGAGAGACAGAGAGACAGAAAGCGAGAAATCACTCCTCAGGGGGGATGGTCACACCGCAATCCCTTCTCCTCCATTCTCCTCTCGGGATCTTGGGCACGCACGCACACGTGCCTGGCATGAGTTTAAGCCACCGGGTCTGGGACTTGAACCACGGTTGACTACGTGGGAGTCCAGCGACATAGCCATTACGCTAACTGCTGGTCCCTGGGTGGTTATTTTTGTATTCTCTTTTTAATCTTTTAGTTATCAAGTTAATAACTTTATTAATTCTCTGTCAAAATTGCTGTTATGGGCTCTATCTCCTGAATGGACCCCGACTTACACAAATGTGTAGCATAGGCCAGATAGCATTCTAGGCAGGATGCAGGGAGCAGTAAACCAAGCAGAAGAAACAACCACCTCATGAAGTTTGCATTCTGTCCAGCAAGCAGAAAAAAATCATGCACATAAAGAAAACATGGTTTGCAAGGGGTGTAAACACTATAGTAAAAAATACCAGCACAAGAGCGTAGGAGTGCAGAGCTGGCGATGGTTTGCTGTTTAAACTGTAACACTTACATGTTACCACCCATCATAGATGTAAAAATACTTTGTTACTCTGAACTAGGGATTATTTGTGTTGTTTTGTTCTTACCATAGCCTTCTTGTGAATCTCAGAGATTTTTGTGAAATCATAGATAATGTAGATTTAATAAGACTCTAACATGGATTTGATACCTGGAAAACAAAAAGCAAAGTATTTTAATAGGATGGCTAATGAGTGTGTGTTGGCATATCCTCTGAATTGATAGCATAATCAATGAATCATGCAATCTTCCTAAAATCAGATTTTGAGCCTCATTTGAAACTATGCTACAGAGCTATTGGGAACTAAACTAATGAAGATTTTCTGCTGAGACTTCACCTTCCAGACCTCATTCATGAGTGGTAAAGCCTCCCCATCTGTGTATCCTTCTCTCTCTCTGTCTCTTCATTTAAAAAATTTAATTAATTAATTTTGAATTTTTAAGGTAAAGTATTTTCTTGTCTCTTAGAATCTCTTTTCTCTTGCAAATTCTCAGCTTTCCCCATACCATCTAGGGAAGGCAAAGACTCCACCATTGGAGTTGGAACTAGTGCTTTCAAGCAACACACTTGTGTGCTGCCCAGTTTTCATTTTTTGATTAAAAAAATACATTTCCCTTCCTCTTTCTCTGTATTTTTTCTTTTCATCTTTTTCCCCTTCACCACTTTTCTGCTCATCCTTCACACAGTGGAAGTATAGACAGGTCTAAGTGAACCAAAGCCAAATATCAGAATAATATTAGGGTCAGAATATTTCTCAATTCCCACTGAATCTGCTGCACAAAGGAGAAAAGTGGAATGGCAGTGAGTCTACAGATCACCTCCTCCTTCAAGCCTCTGAATGCTCAGATTGAACTTCAAGATATGAGGAAGAAACATATAACCCATCAGATGACCAGAAATCACTGCAGAGGCACAAGAAATATGAGAAACCAAGAAAATACTTCTCTCCTACGGGAAAATAATAACTTCTCTTCATCCACAGACAGTACAATGGAACCCATGGGAATGTCTGATAAAGAATTCAGGCTATTCACTGTGACAAAGCTAACAGAGATGGAAGAGAAGAGAGGAAATGAACTCCAGAAGATGCAGGAGAAGAGAGCTAATGAGTTCCAGGAGATGAGGAAGTTCTCTGAAAAAGGAAATACTCACCAAAAAAAAGAATCAAATGGAACTGATTTAGATAAGGCTGTAATACAGGAAATCAAAACCTCCCTTGAAAGTATTAAAAGCAGGCTAGATCATACAGAAGATTGAATCTCAGATGTAGAAGACAGAATCCCTGGGCTAGAAAAATCCACCGTGAAGACTGAGAAATTAGCCCCCCCAAAAAATAATAAATAAATAAATGAGAAATACTAGATACCATTAAATGTCAAACATCTGGATAATCGGTTCCCAGATGGTGATGAGACCAATAAGGGCATTGATAATCTATTTCATGAACTTCTGGAAGAAAATTTTCCAAAGCTAGAGAGGCATTCAAAGATCCAGATGCAAGAAATACAAAGGGCCCCAAATAGAATCAACTCAAGAAGTTCTTCTCCAAAACTCATTATAGCCAGATTGATCAAAACCAGACAAAGACAAGATGCTAAGACTGGCAAGAGAGAAATGTCAAGTTACTTACAAAGGATATCCCACCAGGCAAATAGCAGATCTCTCATCGGAAACAATGCAAGCAAGGAAAGAATGGGAAAATATATTCAAAGCGTTGAGTGAAAAACAATTTCGGGAACCAGCAGTTAGCGTAATGGCTATGTCGCTGGACTCCCACATAGTCGACCGCGGTTCGTATCCCGGACTCGGTGGCTTAAAACTCACGCCGGGCGCGTGTGTGTGCGTGCCCAAGATCCCGAGAGGAGAATGGAGGAGAAGGGATTGCAGCATGACCATCCCCCCTGGGGGGTGATTTCTCGCTTTCTGTCTCTACGTCTCTCTCTGTCTGGCGAGCGCACGCGCCCTATAGCGAAAACCTCTCAAAAAAAAAAAAATTTCAACCAAGAATACTATACTCGGCAACATTATCCTTTCTATGGGAAGAAAAGACAGAACATTCTCAAATAAACAAAACATGAAAGAATTTACTGAAACCAGACCAGCTCTCCAAGAAGTTCAGAAGGTAGTGTTATACCAGGAAAACTACAGACGCACAGAAATAAGAGTTCAAAAACAACTAAGAAAATGAACAACTTAATGGAAGGGACAGATCTGGAATTGAATATTATATCCCAGAACTTAAACAGAAAGATCAGACCACAACAGAAGATAAATTAAGTACATGAGACTGAACTGGTGAAATAGAATTTTATGACTTCTGACTAAAACATTACTGATTTTCTTCTATGATTTGTTTTCCAGATTTGGGGATTTTTGTCTTCTCTTGAGCTGCCAATAGGTTCATGTACCTACTGTTTGAACAGAATCCTGACCTGTTTCCTGGCTTTAAATCTTAAGCAAAGTTCTCTTAACATTTTAAAATTTGGTTTATTAAAGCTAAACCTGCCTTTCTTGAAATTAAAAATATATTTAAAAATACCTATTTAATGACCACAAGCTATATAGCCTCAGTCAGGTGCTACTTTATAGTATCTTCATTCTTCTCACAGAGTTTCATGCCTAAAGCCAGACTTGTGTTCATGGATATCTGTATGTCAGCTGAACTTGAAAGTAGTTAGATTAATTATTTTGTGAATCAATAAAATGTGGGGGAAAAAAAGGAATGGAAAGTAACTGTAGATACCAAAGACAGTGTGGGAGGAGGGTGGGAAATGGCAGAGGGTGAGAAATAGGAGAAAAAATATATATAGATTTAAGAAATAAGAAATGGAAAATTATTTGTTGATAACGTGTATTATTAAGCCACTATGCAGTGTGTTCTGGATGGGAAATCATATTTTGTGTGCTGTGATGATGTTCAGTAAATGAATGTAAAATAAATAAATTTAAAAGAAAAAAAGAAAAACGATCAGAAACTATACCACAGTCGAGACAGTGACTTTTAGAATTTTTCTCATTTCACAAGTCTCAAAGGAATAATAATAATAAAAAAATTCTCCACTCATATTTTGTGTTTACTTTCCTGAGTACCCAGCAGGCCTCTTAAACTGGAGACTCTCACTGTTGGGGGTTTTCACTGGGCTGATTTGCCTAGATAGCAGCATTTGCTCCCAGATTTCACAGAATAGTCTTTTAGGAGGACCTCAGCCATTGAGGAAGAAAGGTATGGTCATGGGTTGTAATTAACTCTGCAGTCTGGGAAAGAGGAAACAGGACTTGCATCTCAATGACCAGACTAATTTCTTGCCAACAGGCATTGTAATAGCTTCTTAAAAATAACCCTTTAGTGAAAGGTAATTTTTTACTGGAAAAATGTCTGGACTGAAAGAGGTACTTGCTCTATCTTGTAGAAGAAACTTCTGTGTGGTCAGAACACTAGATGGGGAAGCTGAAAAATGAAATAACAGAAGAGTACCAAGCTGATACATCTGGGATTGGTTTCCTTTCTGGGTGTTTACACAGCAGAAGATTCCTCCTCTTTTGACTTCGGTGGAATTCATAAGATTTTCCTCTTTGACTTTCTGAGAATGTCCCTGGGCTGCAAGGAAAGCTTTGATTATTACTGAGGAGAAATGATGCTGTCTTTTCATTCCTAGATACAGTCCCTTAGGCACCAATTTGAAGTTAGAGAAAGTTGATTTTATTACTGTCGGTAGGGACTAGTTAGAGTCTAGTTACTCCCCCTACTGGGAGCCAGAGATGCCACATAAATAGTGGGTCAGACAGTGGCCTGCAGGATGAGAAATGATATCGAACATTTGATTTGTGTTTGAAACTGTGTTAAGATCTTTTATACATTTTATATAATTTGATCCACACAATCACTCTATGAGATAGATGTATTATTATCTTTATTTCGTACAGGAGGAAATAGAGGGTTAGAGATACAATATTGCCTTTGTGCTTTTGTGCTGCTATAACAAAATACCATAGACTGGGTAGTTCATAAACCACAAACACTCATTTCTCAGGTTCTGGTGGCTGTGAACTCCAAGATCAAGTTGCTAATAGAGAAGGTGTCTGGTGAGGGGTCATTTTCTGTTTCATAAGAAGTGCCTTTTCACTGTGTCCTCAGGCAGATCCCTGGGATCTTTTTCACAAGGGCACTAACTCTACTTGTGAGGTCTTTGCTTTCAGGGCCTAATCACTCCCAAAGGCCCCATCTAATACTGTCACTTAAGATGTTAGGATTTTGACATATGAATTTTTGGAGAAAACAGATTATAGAAGATATTAGTAAGTCAAGGTAATGTAGCTAGTAAAGGTTAGAAGTAGGATGAGTAGGACTCTAATCCAAGTCTGTCTGATAAAGGTTTGGAAGAGATAATTGTGCAAGGCAGGCATGGAATGGGAGGAGTATTTCTGAGATGAAACCTTTTTATGTCCTCAATATCGAAGGTCTAGTCTGAGAGGTCATTTTTGCTCTGCATCAAGACAAACCAGATCAAATCCAATATAAACTTATTTATTGAATAACTTCACTGTGGTAGGTATTATCCAAAGTCCTTTTAAATACCTGATATTATTTAATTTTCTCAATATTTTGTAGGATAAAGATGAACATACCCATGTACAAGTGGAGTTGCTTGAATTACAAGTAGGTAAGCTTGAATTAGCCTCCACTGTCTTCTTGGTTCCAGTCTTCCTGAAACCAGATCCAAAGTTTCTGAGAGCTAGTCTCTTCTATGAGATGAACAGACTTATGTTCTAGTTATCTGCTGTTGTGAACAAACTGCTCAAAAATGAAATGATATAGCACAGCAATCACACTTTTGTTGATTGGCCAGAAATTTGGACGACACACGGCAAGATGGATCCTTGATGAATGAGTACTCAACTGGAGTGACATTAACTGTTGATGATGTCTGGGTTGGTCAGCTGGACATACATCTCAGGATATCAACTGATTTCTTTGGTTCTTCTTCACATGGTTTCTGCTGGGACTGGAATGTCCACCTTCACTCACATGTCTGGCAGCTGGTCTGACTGGCACACTTGAAGCTATTCAGGCGTTTTTATTTTCTTTCCACATGTCCTGTGCACATAATTAGCTTGGGTTTCCTCATAACACAGTGATCTCAGGGTAGGTGAAATTTTTACATAGTGGCTGGCTTCCCCCAAGATGGGGCTTCTTAGCCTTGGCATGACTGACATTTTGGGTTGGACAATTCTTTTTTTGGGAGTGAGCTATCAGTGTAACGTAAGATGTGTGGCAGCATCTCTAGACTCTACCCACTAGAAACCAGTTACAATCTTCCCCTCCATTAAAAAATATCTGAGACATTGCTATATATCATCTGAGGGTCAAATGCCCCTTCTCTTCACATCACTATTGAGAATCTAGAGCAAGTCTTCCAAGAGGATTTGCAGAAGCTTCAGAGATTCTTATGATCCAACCTAGGAAATTCCAGAACTTCATTTCTGCCACTTTCTGTTAATCCAGAAAATCACTAAGGCTAGCCCAGTTTCAGTGAAAGGAGAAATAGACTCTACCTCTCTATGGAGGAATAATGAAGAATTTGCCCCTATTTTTAATTATAGTGATCAAATATACATAAGATCATTTTAATTATATAGTTCAGTGGAATTAAGTACATTTATCCTGTTGCACAACCTTCACTAGCATACATCTCCAGAACTTTCTCATCTTCCCAAATTGAAATCCCCTCCCCTTAAACAACAACTCCCCATTTTTTTTCTCTTTAAGCCCCTGGACATCATTATTCTCCTTTATAGCTTTATGAATCTGATTACCAAATACAAGTGAGATGATACAATGTTTGTCCTTTGTGATTGGCTTATCTCACTGGGCATGATGTACTCAAGGTTCATCCATGCAATAGCATGTGTTAAAATTTCCTTTCATTTTAAAGCTGATTAATATTTCACACATATTTAATCTACCACAAGCTGCTCAAGCTCAAATTTTTATTGGTCTCTAAATGATGGGGAAAAGGAATGTAATTCTAGTTTGATATGGAATGTTGCCTTGGAAATGTTTGCCCAGGTCCCAAGTTCTGATTTGTTCAATATCAGTGATGGCCAACAGCTTAGGCTGACTTAATGAAGCAGTACTTGGGATTCTGGTTTGTCCTATTGTGTGATGTAGCTGTAAACTGAAATTGGCTGGTTCTAGAACATGGTACTTTCACTACTGTGTAGAAAAAATGTGCTATATACACATAGAACATCCTTATAATTCTGTCTACCACCAGGGAAAAGGGGGAGTGGGGATACAAAAAGGAAGTGGTAAGGTGATAAAGTGATTGGCTCAAGATCTGGGATGAGCCAAAGACCTTGTGGTCATAAAATGTCAGACCTTAAAGGGAGCTTGGAGATGATCTAGTCCCAATGATTCATTTTACTCAGTAATAATTGTATTTAATAACTTTTTAGGATTTTATCATAGCTTTCACATCTATCCCATTATTTGCTGTTAGGATGGGCTATGGCTGTCTTTCATTGGAGGAAACAAAGATACATATAGATCTAGGGTCATACCAAGGTAAAAAGAACTCTGCATGGTTAAGTGAAAAATTGAATCTGGCTCTCTTCACCTTTAGCCTTTCTACCTCACTGAGCCTTGCTTGAGTTCCAATGGCTCACTTAATATAAATCACGGTCTTGGTCCATGTCTTGTACATGGCCACTATCTTGTACTTCTCTCCAGGCCTACCTTAGGAAAACAAATATTTCTGTATCAGGCTCTGTAACATTTAACAATGCTGGAAAGGAGAGTATAAAAGAATCTTTATTTGTATGATTCTATGTACCATACACTATTCTGGGCACTTTGTATATGTAAAATCTAAAACTTCCTAAGTGAAGGGAATAATATCCCCATTTTATAGTTAGTGGCACTGAGATGTATACTCATAGGTCAAATGACTTACTCATTTCAGACAGGGTAGCAAAGCTCCTGAAGAGACTGGGGCCCTGAACTTGTCAGCCACATGAGAAACGGAGGGGTTAAAGCATGGCTAACCCTTGAGCCGTTCTATTCCTTTTCACTTCTGCCATGACATCTATTTTGTTCTGCTCCTTTGAAAATCATGCCTCTGTACCACCTTGGCCTCTCTCTCCATGCTTCCTAATAACATTTGGGAGCTTGGGAAAAGCTTTCTCTAATATTTACCATGCCCATCAGAGTCACTAGGCAATCACAGCAGGTCTCTGCAGAGTGTGAAGCAGGCTGCCAGCTTGGGGAAGCTTGATGCAATATCTTCAGGGCACTGATTTCTGTGAAATCCTTGTTTCTTGGTGTTGATCTTCATGGACTGCAAATGGACAAAGGTTGTATGTGAGGTTGTTGCTGATGTTCAGGATATGCAGTACATGAGCCACTGAATGACTGGGTGGTAATTATTTCCACCTGACAAGAATTAAGTATAGACATCATGACAGGCTGTTATTATAGGTTCAATTCAAGGATTTCTTTTTTATAAGGAAAGAGAAGGGGGTCCAGGAGAAGCATTTGAGTCATGCAGAATAAAGTTTGATGTTTTGCCACCTCGACTACTAAATAGCATACTTTCTCCAGATCTCCAAAGCCTTAAATCTTTATTTGAAAACTAAAATGTCAATCTAATATTATGAATCAATGGTTCTGACTTTTGAGGACCTCTGTGGAATACTAGAATGTTCTAGTACTTTTGCTCCCAGAGACTGTAATTCAATAGATTCCTGACACCCAATAGGTAGACAAGAAATGTTGGTTAAATGTTGGTTAAATGAATAAAATGGGGACCAGCAGGTGGCATGGTGATTAAGGTGTTGGACACTCCCACATGGTTGACCATGGTGCAAATCCTAAACCTGGTGGCCTGCTTTCTCACTTTCCCTCTCTCTCTCACACTCTCTGGTCAAATTAAAATAAATGAATATGCGGACCAGCAGTTAGTGTAATGGCTATGTCGCTGGACTCCCACATAGGTGACCGCGGTTCGCGTCCCGGACCGGGTGGCTTAAAACTCACTCCGGACGTGTGTGCGTGCATGCCCAAGATCCCGAGAGGAGAATGGAGGAGAAGGGATTGCGGCGTGGCCATCCCCCCTGGAGGGGTGATTTCTCGCTTTCTGTCTCTCTGTCTCTCTCTGTCTGTCTGGCAAGCGCACGTGCCCTATAGCGAAAATCTCTCCAAAAAAAAAATATAAATAAATAAAATAAATAAATAAAATAAATAAATAAATAAATAAAATTAAATAATTCTTTAAAAAACTGAATGAAACAGCTATGATTTTTTCTAAGAGCTGAAATTTGCATTACAGATGTCGATAGTTGAGAATACAGTATGTTCTCAATGATAACCCCTATTAAAAATTTGTTTGGCCAGAGGGTGTGTGTACTTGCCAAAGAGAGACAGAGCGAGAGGGAGAAAGTACCCCCAATAGGGTGTGGCCACATGACAATCCCTTCTCCTCCATTTCTCTATCATGTCAGAAGTGAGGGCACACATGTACATACACCTGGCATATTTTTCAAGCCACCGGAGCTGTAATTCACACTGCATAGTTAACCATGTGGAATTTAGGTTCCTTAACCACTAGACTGCAAGACCAGTCCAACAACTCTCATTATTTCAGGGAGGCATGTGTTCCAGGTTAAGAGAGGACACATGATGAAGAACACATCAGCCCAATAGTTAAACATATCCAAAGCAAAAGTAATAAAAAAACTAATTCATATTCATTCTTTTTTATAAGGTTTATTTTTTCAGTAAGAGAAACACAGAGAGAGAGAGAGCACCTTTAATTAGGTCTTGAAATAAAATCTTTGGCCTCTACATCATGCTTTTTTGATGTGCTATCACTATTTATTTATTTGTTGTTTTAGAGAGATCTTTGCTATAGGGCATGTGTCTTCATCAGAGAGATAGACAGAGAGAAAGAAAGTGAGAAATCACCCCCAAGGGGAATGGTCATGCTGCAATCCCTCCTTCTCTATTCTCCTCCCAGGATTTTGGGCATGCATGCACACGTGCCTGGCGTGAATTTCAAGCCTCTGTGTCCAGGATTCAAGCTGCGGTTGACTGTGTGGGAGTTTAGCAATGTAATCATTGTGCCATCTGCTGGTCCCAATGTGCTGTCACTTTAAAAGAAGTACACTCCAATAAGAAGAAGTATTTACCAAGCACTTACAAATGTCACCTAATTTGCTGCATGGATATGACTGAGCGTCCATCTCCAGATACATGGCCACATCTTACTTTTTTCCCCTGCCCCTAAACTGTCCCAGAGCTTCTTCTTCACTCCTTTTCTTTCTCTCCTCTAAGTGGAGTGGCTTGGCCTTTTTCCCTTCTTTCCTCTGGTGTCTTTGGTTACTTTCTCCCACCTTCCTTATTCTACACTGAAAACAGTAGGCCAGAAATTGGCAGGTAAAGACAGGACAGAGTAAAAGATGAGGGTAAGACAAATGCGCAATGCAAAAACATTGTTTATCTGGCAAGAGAAGGACTGGAAACCTTACATTGTTGTTAATACTTGTTCTTGTCAAACTGCTGTTATTTCTATTTCTTTTTTTTTGGAGAGGTTTTCGCTATAGGGCGCGTGCGCTCGCCAGACAGACAGAGAGAGACAGAGAGACAGAAAGCGAGAAATCACCCACCAGGGGGGATGGCCACGCCGCAATCCCTTCTCCTCCATTCTCCTCTCGGGATCTTGGGCACACACGCACACGCGCCCGGCGTGAGTTTTAAGCCACCGGGTCCGGGATGCGAACCGCGGTCGACTACGTGGGAATCCAGCGACATAGCCATTACGCTAACTGCTGGTTCCCAGTTATTTCTATTTCTGTTGGGCCTATTGACAGCCACTTTCAGGTATATTCTATTTCTTATGAAGAACTTTTATAGCCAAGATTTAAATAGAATTGAAATTAGAGTCTACATCTTAAGAGGGCTAAGCCTCTTTTCATTCATTAAATGAATGAGCAAGTAAATTAAGGAAATCAGTGTACATTTTCAGTTTATCCAGCACTTCTCAACCAAAAGTAAAGAAGAAATACCCATTTTTTTTGCTCATGCAGTTTCAATAGTATGGCTATAGCTTGTTTTTGTTGTTGACATGAAGGAAGCTCAGATCAACAAGTACAGTAATCAAGCAAATAATTTCCACTGAGAACTTGGGATAATTTGTTTCATGCATCAACTTGACTGAGCCATAGGTGCCCAGATATTTGGTTAAACATTATTCTGGGGGAGTTCCACGAGGATGTTTCTGAATGAAATTAAGATTAGAATCACTAAACCGAGTAAAGTGGATTTTCTTCCCTACTGTGTCTGGGCCTCATCTAATCCACAGGGAATGTAAGTAAGAGGGAATTTGCTGTTTCTGCTTCACTGTTTTTGAGCTGGGACATCAGTATTCTGCAGCTGAAACAGAACTTACATCATTGGTTCTTCTTTCTTCAGGCCTTTGGACTTGGATTGGAACTGCATTGCCAACTCTCCTGGATTTCCAGCTTGCAGACAGGAAATCATGAAATTTGTCAGCCTTCATAATCATGTTAACCAATTCCTTATTTTATGGAACCTACTGATTCTGTTTCTCTGGAGAATCCTGACCAATCAGAAACTTTCTGTACATTTTTATGCACATATGTAGAAAACTAGTGCATCATGATGGTGATGTGTAGTGATGTGTCTGGAGACAGAACTGGGTTCAAATCCTAGCCTTGCTACATACTAGCTGTATGACCTTGGGCAAGTTACTTAAGCTTCCTTAAACTTCAGCTCCTTTCTGCTACATGAATGTAACTCACAGCTGAGATTGTTGGCTGCTACCCAAGGTCCCAATGCCCTTAGGTGCATTATAACCTGTCCCCACTTTGTTCATGCAGTTCACCCTGTACACTGCCATGTGCTTCTCTAGGTCAAGTGCTAGGAACTGGTTTAAAGATGAGCATGGAACATTTATGGTCCAGGAGACAGGCATGGGGACATTTTTATTAGATATTGTGTCTGCCTGTGAGGCTTGGACTATGAAGAGCATCTTGTGACCACAAGGATCAAGCTCTCTGAGGATGCAGAGAGGATTATGGGAACACCTGTATTCTTTCCTTAATGACGTCACTAGATTTATCAATCAATCATAAAGGCATCCACTTCAGGATGTCTAATATTATCACAGTTTTCCTCCTAGTGTAAGCTAGTTGAGCTAAAGTTTCCTATTTCATGGAGTTGAAGCAATCCTAAGTAATGCACTCATTGTTATGTTGTGGTGAGTGTTACATGAATCAGTCTATATAGAACACTTCACACACTGCTTGGCATTTAGTAAAGAATCAATAAATGTTAGCTCTAATAAAAATATTAATAAATCCATTATATCTGTCACTGGGGATAGCCTAAAGTGTAATTCATGTTTCACTTGGCTCTCCAGAAGTTCTTAGAAGAGAAAAAATAAAGCAGAGGGAGGGCAGCTGCTATGGACAGAAAACTTGACAGCTTTTTCGGTATTAATAATCTTTTCTTTAGGCTAGATTCCCAGAAGTGATATAACAGGGCTCCAGCATTTAAATTCTCTTCTCATATATCACTAAATTGCTGTCCTAAAGGACTGCACCATTTCCCACAACAACCAGCAATATTAGCAAGTGATTCTTTTGCTTCATCTTGGTCAGTGTTCTGGAATTATTATTTAAAACTTCTTCTGAAAGGTAAGATGTAGAATAATCATTCTAATTTTACTTCCTTGACTCACAGTAGTTTTAAAAAAATTACTAGAAGTTGCATTTGTTTGTTGGAGAGAGACAGAGAGAGAGAGATTATGTGCATGCACTCCTTATGGGGCACAGTCTTGCCACAATCACTTCTCCATTTCTCCTTTCGATATTTTTGGTCATATACACACATGCTCTCAGCACATTTTCAAGCCTCCAGATCCAGGATTTGAACCATGTAGTCAGCAACCTTAACCACCACACCACCTGCTGGCCCAACTAGTAGGAATTTTGTAATTCTTATTCGGATAACAAAAATCTTCTGGAACTTGTTGGGGTTTGGGAGTGCTTATCAGTATGAAGTGTAGGAGTCTGGGAGGGGAGCGTCTCCATTTTTCTAGTAATTTACAATGATTTGCTAACTGAAGTAATTAAAGAGCTTGAAATGGTTTGCCTTTCATATTATTATGGTCATCTATGTTTCTCCTGAACTTTTTGAGTCTTCTTTCTTAATGAGATTGGAAAAGGATTGGCAACATCACGGATATTGTCTCATTACCAAGGCTGCCCTTAAGATATAAGGGACTCCAGGAGAGACTTTCTATTGGCTGCTGTCTCCATGAACATTTGAGTCACCCGGAATCAACATGTCAACATCACTTTGATGACCAAATCTTGCATGAGTTCTAAAAAGAATGATCACACTGACCAGTAGGAGCAATCTCTTTGCCAGGCCATCCCACCTAGTACTGGGGTCCAGCCATGAGGCTTCCAGATAACTTAATAGACTCAAGTCCTAGAATTCCATGGGGTATCTTGTTAGCTACATTGTATGGGTTGGAATAGAGGGGTGAGAGAAGCAGCCCTGGGGCCTCTTCTGGTCCAGGTTTGATGTACCTTACCTGGTACCATTTTTTTGCCCAAAACCTATTTTAGGCACTGGAAACATCTTAAGAAAACTACAAGGAGTTGGGTGGCTTCATGGTACAGTGGTAATGAGCTTCCCCAGAGAAGCTGGATCCCACATAGTTTCTGTGGTTTGGTTCCTGGCCTGATCAACCTGAGATGTGATAACAGACATGTGAATGTCTAAGATCCGATGGGCTGGGGTCCTAAAGGAAGGGGTGGTGGTGGTATGACCGGATCCTGGGGAGAGTGCTCATATCTCTCTTCTACTCCTGCATTCACACACATGTGCTCTATCATAAATAAGATTTTTTGTTTAAGGTTTTTTGCCATAGGTCTTATGAACTGTCTGGAGATAGAGAAAGATAGTGAGAAGGAAAGTGAGAAATCACCCCTCCCCCCCTCCCTTCCCCCCCCCCCCCCCCTCCCAGGGAGATGGCCATAACCTCAGTCCCTTCACCTTCGTTCTCATCTTGGGAATCTTGAGCACACACATGTGCCTGGTGTGATTTTCAAGTCAATGGGTGGGTCCAGGACACGAACTATGGTCAGCTCTGCGGGACTCCAGCATCTTAACCACCATGCCAACTGCTGATCCCATGAATAAGATTTAAAAAAAATATTAAATATCTTTTATAAGCAGAGCACCTACTAAATCATGCGGACCCCTTTACATGAGTCTAAAGGGTACTAATTTGCTATCATTCCACTAGTAGTTAATGCAATTGTGTTTTTGCCATGCACCAGGCCCTATGCTAAATGCTTTCCAGTGAGTTAGATATGACTATTAGCCCATCTTACACATACAAAAGTGGTGCTTAGATACTAACAGACTGGCATGTTCAGGCAGTCTATCTAACATGGACCCTGTGCTCTAACCTCCTCTGCTATGAGTGAAAGCCCCTCCAGGCTCTTTGTCTTCATTCAGGCGTTTCTCTTACTTGCCTTTTAAACCTCTTTCACTTTCAGAGGTTCCAATATGTGTTCTTTCCTGTTAGGTCTTTGATTTGCATCTGCATCCAATGCTACCTAACTCTTCAGTGACCTCCGGCAGCTCCCTTTCTTTGACGGCGTTTCATATTACACATGATTGCAAATGTCTCCTTGCAGTCAAAAAGACCTTTTCAAACAACAGTTAATTATGATTGTAGGATGTTTTATTGCAGTGGTCTGACTCTGCAAATGGTACAAACAGCAGGGTCACCCTCAGCCACAGAGGCCCACCCTCCCTGTGTGCAAGCCTGCTTCCCACTTTGGGTTTTGAATGGCTGCCCTGAGAGCTTTGAAAAATGGTTTCTCCCTCTTCCTTATTTTCTAAGGGAAATGTCAAATGAACATGTAATTTCCAAAGAAGCATCTCTAAATTAAAATACAAGGTAATTGGCAATTGTGGCTCTCCTCTATGACTCCTGATCTTATTACGAGACATGTATTCACTCCTTTCCCTGCTGAGATGCACAACAATGGCAAATAAATGCACAGCAAAACGTTGTGACGTCTGTGGTCATTTTCAAATTGGTACATTTCCCCTTAAATCTTTAAAATGATTTTAAGATGTGTTGATTCCCCTTTTTGCACCCTCTCAAAATTTATCTTGAAATGCAGCCAGAAAGTGAGGCTTGGCTCTCTCTCTTTCTCTCTCCCTCTCTCTCTATATCTGTAATATTGTATATTGTTTTAGTGTGCAATTAACAAATATATAGAATAATTGGACTATTAGCCCAGTATTGATCAGAAGAGATTGTATTATATAGGAGTCAGTAAGAAATTTGTTATTCTCTTATGAAAGAGATCTCATTTAATTTGCTTGGTTTTGCTAAAAATGGTGTGTAGGAGAGCTGAAAGTGCAGCATTCAGCCTCAGAGCCTGCAGTTTGAACATTTTACATCTGTCAATGGGATTCCTTATGGCATCTTATCAGAACACAATAAATTTGATTTTGGAGAGGGGAAGATCCCATACACCATTTTTCTTGCAAGAGAAATATCTATTGTGTAACCCAATGAGCTAGTTTGAATTCCTCTAACTCATAGTTCTTTCTTCAATTGTCAAGCAGTTATACTTCCTCCAACTTTTGACATTTCCATTTGATGCGATTCTATTGAGAAGGAATTGTGGCACCTAAGATTTAATGTAAAGCCTATTTATTGTAATAAGCAGACACTCTGAGGGCAACTAGTCTGAATATCTGAGTTCTGAGCTGAATTTGGAAAAAAATAATGCAGAGACTTAGTAAGGATGCAATACGCCAGGAGACTTGGCCGCAGCAGGAGAGGATAGCTATGGGAAAAGGGCATTGGTGTATTATCACAGTTCAGTCTGCAGTCCTGTTCAGTAGGGAAAAAAGAAGGTTTTAATTTTTCCTTTCCTCCTTGCAGAGTGCAAAATGAGGACTAATACATACAAAAAGTATAGGAAGCAGATTTTGTCTTAATCCATCAATGAGCTTCCTATTAATTCCATTTGTCCCACAATAACATGAACTACCTCAAGGAGGAATATGGTTAAAGCCATGACTCACACCTTGTATAGTGATTAATGTGATGTGTTTTAACTGGCGAGACATCTGAGGCTCAGAGAGGCTGAGTGGCCAGCCTTGTAATCACATAGGTAATTGGTGGTAGATTTTTGAGACCTGATGTGTCCTACCCCAAACTCTTTGCTTTCTCCATTATATCAACTTGTTGCCCTATAATCCCACTGAGGTTTCTATCATGAGAGGATAGGCACATACAAGTTGGTAGGAGGAATTTGTACTCTGGGTAGCTGTTCAAGTTGAATGATCTTGCAGGTCACTGCTACTTCTGAGGTTAGTGATTCTGTGATCTGTGACTCTGGCAGTCCCATTGCTGAGATAAGATGGAAAAGGTGAGCCATGTATTTCAATACCAGTCCAGATAACTTTTTACCCCTTTCTTACCTTCTTCTGAGCCAGTTTCTCCTGTCTCAAGGCACCCATGCCCCATAGATCACCTTCAGCACATGACATAATGGATCTATTTAATGTGTTCCCATGTCTGCCTGTCCTGCTAGACTCCCAGCTAGATGTTAGGAACCATTTTTGGGTATTTCTTCCATCCCTACAGTTCCTTCACTACTCCCAGGATGTAGCCCATGTCTGGCACTTCAATATTCTTGGAATAAATGAATAAATAATGAGATTATTTTGTTAAAACACTATTTGTCATCAAGTGAGGGGATGTGAAAATGACAGAGGAAATGTGGTTAAATGTGGTCTGTTCAATGACTTCAAATAGGAAGACAGGACCACCTTTGCGAGGCATACAGAATGACTTTGACTGCGTAATTACAAATGATCTTGACATAGCCAGAGAGAGAGAGACAAATTTAAGAACTATTGGAAAGTCATGATGCATTTTTGCATAGAAAAACAGAAAAATACATCATGACTTTCCAGATGATCTAATAATATTTAAAAACCAAACAGAATAAGCAGAGGCTCTGTGAAAATGGTAAAAAACAAAACAAAACAAACAGAAAAACAAAACAAAACTAAAAGAAATGTTTAGCTATGTTTAGAGTAGGAAAGAAAAAGATTTTATACTCCTACAGTTTGGGCCAAGGGTAACCATTGCAGAAAGAAATAGCACATGTTAGTACTTTGTTTTATTATTATTTTTTTTAAATTTTGTGACCAACCCCTGAACTCTGTTTTCTAGAAATTTTTCATACTTTTGATGAATGATTTACATGTGAGTTGTCATAAAAGAGTAAATTGACCTGGTCCCTTGGTTCAGCTGATTGGTGTAGGGTTAGACTTTTGCTTAGGTTTAGCTTTTGCAACTGAGGCAAAAGACATATTGAGAATTGTAAATTTCAGATGACCAAAGCAATAAGACAGAAAAACATGTTTCAATGGTCATGTTTCCTATTGATACAAAAACCTAGCCTGTCAGGTGAAAAGCAAAACCAGCACAGAGAAAGGAAGAGAGATGGAAATGAGCGTGGATCCAGGCAAGATCCAGCCCATGGTTCCAGTGTTCTTCCCTTATACTCTTACCCTTCTCTATGTGATTAATTAACCTCCTTGTTTCCTTTGAAGAAGTAAAGTTGCAATAGGCTTTCTGTTATTTACAGCCAGAAGAGTTCTAACAAATATGCTTGTCCATGAAGATGAATGACAATTAATGGAGAGTGTTAAAGATTCCAATTTGATTCAGGGAAATAGAACCCCAAATGGATTAAGGAAAGTCCAGAAAGGGCTGAAAATATTCAAATGTCTCAGCCCAGAGCACTCTCATCCAAGAATAAGAAGAGGGCTTGTTGGTGTGAAATAGATCTCTGCCAGGAATTTTAAAAAAAAATTATGGAGAATGTGAGAGGAGTCAAATCATATGAAATGGAAATGTATTTCCCAAAAAGACACTAATGAGAACTTTTTTACCTTTTTCATGTCTGAATCACATATGCTCATGAATCCTTACTCCCTTTCTCTTAAAAATACAGATACTGTAACACTTTGTGGTTGTGAAATGCCATGAGGTATTAGAAAGTGCTTTGTACATCTTTAATTTCTGTAGAAAGACCAGGAATTGCTATCATCATTAAACTGACTAAAGCAATAAACAGAAAGAAGTTGATATCCTCTTTATTATCAAGCTAGATTCAGGTAATAGTTGTTAATGGCAACATGTTTGGCACTACTCTATACCAAATGTTGATAAA
The DNA here is from genome assembly GCA_026018925.1 of Tupaia tana. NCBI lineage: Eukaryota > Metazoa > Chordata > Mammalia > Scandentia > Tupaiidae > Tupaia > Tupaia tana. Next base: position 78,318,593 of record JAKSZU010000008.1, read on the forward strand.
TTCTAAATCAGTTCATTTTTCTTGGATTAAGGAATTCTCTTGTATAATAATTACTCTAACAGAGTGGGGAAGCATTACTACTCACTTTTGCCTTAAAGAGAATCTTGTTGAACCTGTTGTTTAATGAATTGCAAACACTACCATAGCCCTGAAATAAAGCAGACCATTTTTTCCCCTCCATAAACTCATTTTGCCATCTATTTAATGAAAAAAATAAATGCCAAAATGTAAATTAACTCTCCAACATGGCAGAGAAATAGATTTCAGAAAGGAACAGAATGATTGTGTAGCGTGAGGTCACAGAAATATGGAGAGGAGAGAATTTTAGAAGATGATGTAAAAAATAACACATGCAATGGATTTTAAAGACAAGATTTATAAATCTTGTAATTTTATCACCTTGCAATTTTATCACCTTAATACCTGTGAATTCTACCTCATTCTAAATCCCTACTGACAGTTACCAGATGTGAAGTCTATTAGCTTTTCCTAAATGACCACAACCAGTTCCTGACTGTCTTCTAACAACGCTGTTGATTTAGGGAACATACTTCCTCCTTTGGCTTGGTAAGACAGATACAGGAGCTTTCCTGAAGACCTGCCTCCCTGATCTCTCTTCTATTTTCTCCCATATTTCAGTTGGGTGAGAAAGGACAGGTTTTCCTAATTCTTTATTCTTACTGGACTGGTACTTACTTCAGTTTTGCAAAAATGTAATCTCAACTATGTCAGGATAACGTCTTGCTAATATTAAAGGAAGAAGATAAAGGAATTTAGAAAAAAACCCTGTACTGACAAAAATCTGCACTTCAGTACTGTCTTCTGGTCACAAATTTCACTTTGCCTATCTTCCTAGCCATAGTTATTTCTTCCTTTCTCCTTGATGGCCTATCATAATTTGCTTACCTCTACTCCAGGCAAGGTAGTTAGGCGATTTAGATTGATTACACAGATTCTGTACACAGAAAACCTCAGTACTTGTTTTTGAGATACTATTCTGATAATAATCCTTATTTTATGGACGAGGAATCTGAGGCTCAGAGAAGTAAGTGACTTTCCTGACTCACAGAGTTAGCAAATAGCGTCAGGCAATAGGCCATGTTCAAGGAGGCACTTAGGGATACGGAATGGCTCTGCGTAATGGAGAGATCATTTGGAGTTCCCAGGATACCAAGAGTAATGATTTGAGAGAGAAGGCAGACGAGAAATAGAGATAGACTGTAGATGACCAGAAAGGCAATGGACTCTCTTCTTGCTTACACTACCACTCCCCATCATAACTGATGTTCTCTACAGTTTAAATTTGCCAGCATTTACCTGTTAATGCTTGATCTTCCATCCCTGCTCTGTAAATTCACGGTGAATTTTATTATATCGATTCATGCAAATTCTTGATGTGGAGGAGCTTTTTTGTTTGTTATTTGGTGGGCAAAGGAGAGTCTCATAAAAGAAGCTAAGTATCCCATTTGGGTGGTTCTTTTTTTTCTTTTCTTTTCTTTTTTTTTTTTTTTAGAGATTTTTTGGTATAGGGCGCATGCGCTCGCCAGACAGACAGAAAGAGACAGAGAGATAGAAAGCAAGAAATCACCACCCCAGGGGGGATGGCCATGCTGCAATCCCTTCTCCTCCATCCTCCTCTCGGGATCTTGGGCACGCATGCACACGCGCCCGGCATGAGTTTAAGCCACCGGGTCTGGGACGTGAACTGCGGTCGACTATGTGGGAATCCAGTGACATAGCCATTACGCTAACTGCTGGTCCCTGGGTGGTTCTTTTTGATCTAGACACAGACCTGAGTAGCAGGTGGTGGAGGAGGTCATGATTTTGAAGTGAGGTCTCTAGAGTCAGAACTTTTGTGGGGAGGATGTGAACTGATGATATGGAGCATTTTGAGTTCACTTTGCCTGTCTCTTCTCAGTGCAGGTGAGGTGATCTCTGGGTTTTACTGTCCTCATCCTCATTGCATATGCTCTTGGGGCATACAGACCAGTATTATCTTCTTCCCCCACATCCCTAGAACCTCACCTGATTTCCACTTATAGTAACAAAAAATAATTAATTTGTTTGAAACAGATAATGAAGACAACTTGTTTGTTTGGTCACAGGAGCAAAAGCTTGATTGAAATAATTTCAGGAGAAAGTCTAGGATGGAAGAGTGGAAGTAGGAGTTCTTATCAGGTACATGTCTGAGAAACTGGGCAGTGATAGTTAAGATCGATGGCACAGAAGTATTGTTATTGCCCTAAGATGATGGATACATGGCTTAAGAATGTTAGTAGGCACAGGGGAAGAAAGGGACTCTCATTTTAGAATAAATAAATGTTCTCATTGATTACGTTTTATCTTATAAAACAATTTATGTTAAACAATCACCTAAACATCAGTAACTCATCACCTTATATGGAATAACGGTCATTATACCGCTTTTCTTTCTCCAGGTCTTTCAGAACTTCCCAGAACCTCGCATCTAGGTTTTACAGTTTACAATATGGCAGCTCTACTTGGCCTGGCTCCAGTTCGCTCCTCTAGTATCCACCCTCCAGAACGGTATGCTCCCGCTCCAGGAGCAGATTCTGGAAGCCTCCACGCTCTTCTGCACAGTTGATCTGCTTTCCAGCACAGTTCTGTCTGCCTGAATTTCTTTTCTCTTTTTACTTTCCGTGGCTATTGCCTTCTTTAGAAGATGTTTTCTGGCCCATCTTGGTGTTTGCAGTGGTTTGAATGTTTGTCATCTCCAAAACTCACGTTGTATGTAATGGTCATTGTGACAGTGTTAAGAGATGATTAGGCCACGAGGGTTTCACTCTTCCGAATGCATTCCTGCTGTTTGTACAGGAGTGGGTTTGTTATAAAAGCATAACTTCAGTGCCCTTTTCTCTTTCTCTTGCTTTTCCACCTCCCACCATAGAATACCCAGCAAGAAGGCCTCACCGAACACTGTTGCCTTGATCTTGGATTTCTCAGTTTCTAGAATCGTAAACAAATACACTTATATTCCTTAAAAAGTACCTAGGCTTGGGTATTTTGTTAAAGCAGCACAGAATAAGACAGTGACCCTAGAGCAAAGTGCACTTTCCTCCCTGCTAACTCCTTCTTACAGCATATGATAATTTTTAAAGCAGTTTTCTAGATTTTTAAGTGCTTGATGGTAGGGACTATTTAATGTCTTTTGTCTTTGTGTCCCTGTTCCTGCTAACCCACCTGATAGGATTGTAATATTTTTTTCTATCAGCTTAATGAATCGAGAAGAACATTTAGCCATTTGTAGCACTAATTATTTCCAAATTCTACTGCCTGTTTCCATGTTATGGCTTTAAAAGACACATTTTCTATTGTGATTTTTGTGGCTATTTTATTCTAAGTTCTATATTTTCTTCACATTACTGTGTGGTCCATTTCAGATTTGCAGAGTTCTCGGAAGGCGGTTATGGTAATGGGATACACGGTAAATACTTTTTCCTTTCTTCCATCATAATTGCCACATCTAAGGATCACATTCTGTCTCAGTATATGAAGTATCTCTGGGCAGGTTAGGCAGTCTCTCTGGACCAGCTGTTTTCAGTTTCAAGTGATAATATTTAGGGTAGCTATAAACATCTTTGCAGAACTCATTTTTTTCCTGTAGAATTAATTTCTTGGGATGAATTCTCCAAATTGATATTCCTGGGTCAGAGAGCGTAAACATTTTTATGACTCTTGTCACCACTTGCTAAATTGCTTTCTGCAAAGATTGTGCCACTTTATAGTGCCATACCTATTTTTTCTCAACTTCCCTGATGGTTTTGTGCCATTTGAAAAAAAGAAGGAATAAATGGACACGTTTTTTATTATTTTGGTAGACATAAAGTTGATGCTTAGAATATTTTAATACACATTTATTTAATTTTTAGTAAGGTTTCCTATTTGAACTTCCCTTGTGTCAGTTGTCTACAAATAGAAACAGGAAAAGTTCATAGGCAGAAGGAGAAGAGCAAATAATAACACTGAAAAAAAAAAAAACCAACCTAGTTGATGGAGAGTCTGAAAAAGTGGCTGGAGAACAGGAGGTGAGTTATACTTGCTAGGAGAGAGACATACCATTTTTCCTAAGAGAAGCGTGGGGGACAGCAAGATAGGTAAGGAGGCAGAAGAGCAGTCAGAGGAAATAATAACTAACTTTCATTGAGCACTTCATGTGTTACTTAGAGTTATTGTGCTAATTCATTGCACTCCGTAGACGACCTCTTTTAATCTTCAGAACCATTCATTTTACAGGTGAAGAAAGTGGGGCTCCGTGAAGCTAGATGTGTTCATGGCCACACGGAAAGTCCACACAGAGCCCAGATTAGCACCCAGTTCCAGAGTCTACACCCTTCTCCACTATCTCGTACCTCACAGATGAGTTGGAGAGGGAGAAAATTTTTTTGTAAGCTTGATTTAGTGAAGAAAGGAAAATGCTCTTTTGAAAGGGACTGTAGTAAGGAGAGTATTCAAGGGACACAAAACAATAGAAGCAACTGTGGCAGCATGCTGGTTGGCATATTTCTGTGATCCTTTTTAGTAACACTCTGGACTTTTGGAACAAGAGCAGAATAAAGGCAGAGAGAGGGGAAACGTCTAGCTTTGTGTGTTGCTGGGCTGTACCTGGAGTGGAGTAAGAGGGCTACAGTAGCATTAAAGTAACTGACAAGTTGTCCTGGTAGGACAGCAGCCCTGGGGAATATCTGTCTGCATGCTGATGCCACTTCTGTCCCCATTATAGCAATTATGACTATAATCACTGGCTTCCAGAAAGCAGTGAGGTGTGATCTGTTTGGCTCGATGGCTGCTAGTTCCTGGACATTGTCACTAGCAATGGCTGTGTCCTCTTCAGGGCTCCAGCTTCCACCCCTGGTCCCTGCCATTATGGTCACGGACTCCTAAATCACCACCCTGTGGACCCACCTTTCTATGTAACCATTGCTATTAGTGTTCTCATGTGATTTATGAGGACACCGATGTGCAAAGAGAAATTGCTTTCCCAAGATCTCCAGCCACTAAGTGGGGGAGCTAGTGTACAGACCCAGGTAGCCTGATGAAGGACTGGAGCTCAGAGAGTCAGGGAATGAGTCCAGTCACTGGCTAGTCAGCAGTAGAGCCTGAATCCAGTGCAGGCTGTCTACAAATGGAGGAGTGGAAGGTGAAGAAGCAAGGGGTGATCCAGATGCAGCAAGCTCCTTTGTCCCTGACATTGCTACCCCTGAGCTTGAACAGTGACTCAAAACCTCCTGGAAGGGGAGAGAGAGGAAGAAACAAGGAGGGGAGGAGGAAGAAAATGATCTGGGGCCTCAGCTTCGGCACTGACTTGCGTCTGAATGGACAGATCCACCCAGGGGTCATCAGAGGCTGTGTTGTTGTGCACAGGCCCTTCAGACCCCACCCACAGCTGGCCCTGACTAACTTCAGGCACCAGTTCTTCTCCAAAGCCACTGCCCATCAGGGGCTGGTTCTCTTGCCCTTTGCCCATGCTTTTGATCAGAGGGTGCAGGGCACTAAAGGCACAGCTGGGAAGCTCTTCCTTAGGGCTTCCTGGGATGGCTTCAAAGGTTGGGAAGCAATTTGCAGCTTTTGTGTAGAAGGCCCCTGGGTTTGGAGAGGGAGCGCTCCAGTTGGTGGAGGAGCTAATTAGAGCCAGTCACTGTTTGTCCACCTCACCCTCACTTGAAAGCCCTCCAGGACGGTGGGGTGGGGAGGCTGGAGACCATTTTGTGCTCAGCAGGCAATCTGCTGCTGATGTGCAAGTGGCAGGTTTGGGAAATGAGGTCTGGGGAGACCAGAGTGTAATAATCCTCAGGTGATTTGCCAAATAGATTCTCCATGAGGTTGTCCTGTTTTCACATCCTGTGGTAGGTTGTGCTAACGCCACAATGCTATAATGCTACAAATCTTTCTCTGAGATGCCTTTCTATGCAGAACTACTAATTATGGGTCACATATACTGCCGTATCCTTATTAATAAAAGATATCTACTCTTATCAATGAATTAACTGTTTCCATAGTGACTAATGCACTTTGCAAGAGTGAAATTGGAATATTCTAAAAGCAGATCCCCTAAGGAAATGCCAGAAAAGTAAAAAGACATTTGGATTACTTATAAACTGTAATTCTGCCAGGTTTTTGCGGGGAGGAGAGGAGTGGAAAGATGTGCTCTTAGGCCACATTTTGGGGATATAAATAGAGGGTGTATGTAGGGCTCTAGCTAAAGGCTTCGTTTCTAAGGTAGAATAGATTTCATTCTACTTTTGAATTCATGACCCACTAATTAAGCATCTACATGGGTAACTAATAGTGTCAGTTTCACTTTCCTTATCTATTCATTGGGGATAACCATAGGCTCTCATAAGATTGTGAATAATAAATAATTAAGGCACATAGCAAGTGTTCGATGAACATTAATTGTTACTGCCCTCGCAGAAATTTTCCTTAGTACTAGGTACCAAAATTAATAGGGGACCACTGCAGTTCAGCCACCAGCTATCCAATCTCCCAATCTTTCCTCTCCTTCCAGAAGGCAGCTTGCAGAAACCCTCAGTTCATTTGTTTTGTCACTAACACATCATGTAGCCACTTCTATTGTTATCTTAATTAGTGCCCATTTGGTCTTTAATTGGGAAAGGAATGATTGAATAGGTATACAGACTTCCTAAAGAGTTGAACCAAATAACAACTTAATTATGCCAGAGGCTGTTAACCATACTTTCATTGAGCAATTTATTTCTCTCCTTGTATCCTTTTTTTTTTTTTTTTTTTATCAGCTTTCCACTTCTGTCATTTTAATGTTAATTGTAGTCACCTTGCAGGACCCTTCTGCAATGTACCCAGGGGTCAAATATTCTTTTAAAAGGACTTTGTTCTCTTAGCTTCAAACTCTCAAAAAGTGACATACATACTTCCTTTTCCTCGGGAAACTCCTCTGACCTGTGCTCCTAGGCAACAGTGCTTGTAGACTGCTGGTTTGCACTTAGTGGGCTGTGAGGCAAGGCGGATTGGTGACCCTGTCTTTTTAAACATTATGAACTGGAGTCTTGAACAAACGGAGTAAGTATAATTTAATACTTGAAGAGGCCAGTTATGGTACATCATGCTCTCTGCTCTTTGCTTTATGGGTTTTATTATGTTAGATTAACACAAAATTATGAACGATAGACAATAGTAGAGTCAGACACACTTAGATTTGAATTCTGGTTGCTATTTACTAGCTTTGTGAACTTGCACAAATTGCTCTTGGTCTGTTTCCTCATCCGTAAAATGCCAATCATGATAACAGAATCAGAAGGCTGTTGGAGGATAAGTGAGATATCATATGTTAAGTACAAGTCTGGTAAAATAATCTGATTTTTTTCTCTTTTAGAAGTTCTGTTGAATAAGTTATCCAGGTGTTTAGTTCTTCAAAAGCTGCCCACATTGGTTTGTTTGTTTGTTTGTTTGTTTTTTATCTCTTTCCCCTTCTCCACTCTGCCATGGAGCTCACCTCTTTCAGGTTGCTGGAATCTATAGTTGGGTCTGTAAGATCTGGGGGAAGGGAAAAGAAACATGGCAGAAACATTCCCGCCAGCAGGAACTTTCCTGTTTTCCCGCATCTGGCCCGCCATCACCAAGGGACTTCCCTGCCCTACAACATTTGGTGCACCCGCCAAAGTTGAACAGAAACAGAGAACTTCACTGACCAGACAAGGACCCATGGCGAGCACCTATTGGACAATGGCCCTTTAAGAACTAGCAGCACCCACCCTGGGCGTGACTCCCTTGGCCTCTGACCAGACCGAGGGACCTCACCCCAGAGCTTTTGCAGAATAAATTATATTGGTTTTATTAAACCCCCAAGGCCTGACTCTGGTATTTTCATCCTTGCCGCCTCTGACTTCGCCGCTGCTCCCAAATCAAACCTAACAGGGTCCACATGCCTTCTGTTGTTTTGCTTCTTAGCAATTTATTTCTGTACTATTTCTTTATTTTAGGAAAATCCCTTTAATTTAAGTGAAAAAAGGATTGACATCCTGGCAAAGTATTACCAGGATAACTCAGAACCAGGCAGTGTGATAATTTTAGAATTTTTATTTAGGTCTATATTATACACTTTTTTTGGAGTTAATTTTTAGTTATGGTGAGAGGTAAGTGTCTAAAGTTTTTGTATTCTTTTATTTCTTATGGATATCTAATTATCCCAAGAACTGTTGAAAAGACCGTCCATCACCTTTGAATTGCCTTGTAAATACTGTTAAAAATAAGTTGGCCTTGAGTATAGAGTTCATTCTGCACCTTCTTCCGTTCCTTGTCTCTGTGTCTATTCTTACGTCAATATCACACTGTCTTTATTATTGGATCTTTATAGTTATTTTTAAAATTGGTTAGTGTAGTAGCCTTGAAAACGACCCTCCAGGGCTGACTGGTGGCATGATGTTTAAGGCAGCTAGATCCTACATTCCTGACTATATGGTTTGAGTCTCAGACCTGGTAGCTTGAGCAACACACTGAATGTTTGTGCATGAGTACCCAAGTGCCCAGAATTCCAAGAGGAAAATGGAGGAGAGATTGTGGCATGGCCATCACACCACATTTATGTTTAAGTTAATGGATTATTTTTTCTGTTATTTTAAATCTCAGGTTGAACCCATGTGGTAAATCTTTCATTTTATTCACTATGCTCTTCAACTGTACAATTTCTGTTTGATCTTTTAAAAATAGTTCCTTGGCCAGACAGTGGTGCAGTGGTGGCACTGGACCAAGATGAGAAGGTTCTGGGTTCATGTCCTGAGGTCTCCTTGTACATGCCCGAGCTTGTGATCCAGGTTGACAGAGGCTGTGGGTGGGTTGTGGCCCAAGAACTCCTGTCCTCTGTCTCTCTCTCTCTCTCCATGTATCATTCTTTCATGGAAGAAAGAAAGAAGTAAGCCTAAAAATAGCTTCTAACTTTTCTATTGACATTCCTTATTTAGAGTCATTGTCACAATAGGTTTCTTTAATTTGTAAGTGCAATTGTCTTTAATTATTTGAACATATATTTGTAATAGTTGCTTTGTAGTCTTTGCCTACTAAATCCAATGTCTAGGCCTCTCAGAGTCAGTTTTATTGACTTCTCTTTTACTGAGAATGGGTCACACTTTCCTCTTTCTTTACATGACTTGTAATTTTTTTTTGGTTGTATACTGGACATTTTAATAATATAAAGTAGCCACTCTGAAATCTAAACTTTTTGTAACTTGCCTGCACTGGAGCTGAGGAATTTGTTTTCCTTGTAGTGCATACCTAATAATATTATTGTTCAATATTTCATTCTTCTTATATTTACCTGCTTCCTATGGTTACTCCTGTGTTTGCATGGCTTAGGGGTAAACCAATGATTTAAACAGAGGTTTTGCTCAAACAGCTCAAGCCTATGAAGCTCCTGTCTTCTGCCGAGTTTTAAGGTTTACTCTATCCTGGCAGGCTGGGAAGGGATGGAAAACCTTCCAGTTAATAAACCCGTAGACTCCAGCTGTTTTTATTTAAAGTTTTAGCAGTTTTTCATAAATAACATTCTTTCATTTTGTTGCTTGCTGTTGCTTAATTTTTAGTACCTTGCAGTGGTTATTTGTGATAATGTTGTTCAGTTATATGTGTATGTGTGTGTGTTGTTAAAAGGAAAACTTCAGGCAAACATAATTTAGCAGAGTTTAATTGAGCAAAGAATGATGTGAATCAGGCAGTTCCCAGAATTCTTTTGAGGAACTCCCAGGTACTGTGAGGTTGAATAACTCATATGAGCAGAAAAAGGAAAATGATGTACAGAAAACAGAAATGAGGGGAATGAAGTAGAAGCAGCTGGATTGGTTACAACTGGGTGTTTGTCTATATGTACACACTTTAGAGTGAGACGTGTGTGATTTACTGGAGTGTGGCTGCTGTGATTGGCTATGACTCACCAAATTGTTAAGGAAGCAGACACCCGAGTGAAGTTGTGGTTTGCTTTACAAGAACTCAATTATATGAGTATGGAGGCCCTCCCAGGCCAGTAGAGTTTGGTTTACCAATATGTATATAGGGGAAGATTTGCTGAGCTTTTCATCCTACCATAGCTGATAGTACTAAGAAGGATTTTTGAATAAAAAGCAAACTGTATTAGTGACATGTTCAGAATATGTTTTAGAAAGAGTATTTTGGCTGTGGCTGGAAGGTGGCACAGAAGTGAAATGTGCCTCCATGCAAGGCTGACACTCATAGAAGTTTCTGAGCTTTTATCCAGAGACCTTCCCAAGTACACTTTTACACACAGGTCCTTGATCCATGGCTGGCTGAGGCAGGGCGTGGGTGATGGCATCAAGACCCTGTTGGGGTGTTGCCCATCTCTCTCTCCCTCACTTATGGAAGAAATTAAAAAAATTAAACTTCTTAAGGAAAAGAAAAATAAGCTACACCTTCTGGCTATAGTAGATTAAAGAAGAAGAAACAGGGCTGGGTGTCAGGAGGACTCTTAGGAGAGTGAATTGATGCTGGAGTGGTAATCCAAGAGAGGTCAGAGGGGGCTGGACTGATGCCTTGCAGGGAGCTCTCAGGAGGAGAGTGGAGAGGTATCCAGAAGAACAAACAGCCGGCCTCAGGGGTGTTCATTTTCTGACATTCAAAATGCTTCACACTTTATTACTATCCTATGTTCTGTTGTTCTTCAATTGTTTATGTTAAAGTTTTCTCTTCTCCTGGATTAGAATTTGTGTCAAGGAGAGGGATTTATTTTATTTTTCTTTAATGTATTCCTTAATGTCTAAACTACTGCTAGATCCGTGGTAGAAATTTAATGTACATATGTCAGCTTGATTTAGATAGCATAATCTGAGTCTTGAAATTCCAATTTTGCTCCTAACTTGCTTTATAGCTTCAGATAAATCAAGCAGCCTTTTCTTTTTATCTTGTCAACGGAATTATAAGAATAAAGTAATAAGGTTAATAAGAATAATGCCAGATTTTACCCAAGAAATGTGATAAAGAATAGTAGATACATCTCGAGTGAATATAAATCGACAAGTTTTAAGTGTGCTCTGAATGATAAATCATGTTTCTCTAAGGACTGGCTTATCAGAGTTGTTTAATGAAGATTATGTTCTATCTTCACATCACTGGGATGGTATGAGCAGGTGCCTAATCTCATCATGTTTTAAAAAATGCCTAATGGTTTTCAAAAAGCTGTGTACTGTGTGTTGAATGACCATTTCAAAGAGAAGCAATAAACCACATGCTGATTTTCCATATCTCAAAAGAAGTAGGTAGGAGCCAGCAGGTGGCATGGTGGTTGAAATGCTGGACTCCCACAGGTCTAATCCCTTTCTCACTTTCCTTCTCTCTCTCTCCTGTCTCTCTCTGGTGAGCCTGTCTGTGTGCCCTGTGGCTAATTGGAAAATAATAATAATAAATAAAATTAAATAAATAACTACTAAAAAATAAGTATATAGACCTTATGCTCACACAAAAGTAACACAGTCATTGTTTTGACAATCAGACAGGTAGGAGATTATTATTTTATTTGTTTAGCAGATTTTTTTTTTTTTTTTTTTTTTTTTTTTTTTTGAGAGAGAGGGATTTTTGCTACAGGGTGCATGTACTCCCTGGAGAGACAAAGAGAGACAGAGAGACAGAAATTAACACCCCCCCCCCAATGGGGTCTGGTCATGCCTCAGTCCTTTCTCCTTCATTCTCCGCTAGAGATTTTAAGCACATATGTATGTATACCCTGCCTGAGTTTCAAGCCACTAGGTCTGGTACTTAAACTGAAGTCAGTCATGTGGGAGTCCAGCAACTTAACCACTATGCCAGCTGCTGGTCCCATAGATGTGCTCTTAAAACATAAAGAAGACCTTTCTCAAAGCAGGAAAAAGCCGATATGTAACAGCATGCACATTTTCATGAGTTTACATCAAGTGAAACTTTTCTTCATATTACTTGTCCTAGTAGTCACTACTTCAGAAAGTAATCTTGGGAACATGCTTAAACATAAATGAAGTAAGAAGTTCCCTAAGTGTCTAGATGAAGCTCCTGAGAAGCGGAGAGTACTGGGATGTGGTATAAAAATTTTCGAAGTAATTCAGTATCTGGATTTAACTCTAGGTTCTTTCTGATCGACTGTGCCTGTGATTCCATTTCCTCTTCTCTCAAAAGGGTAGAAGCTGGGCTGGCCAGTGCTGCAGTGGTTAAGGAGGCTGGATCCTATAGGGCCCACTGTGCGGTTAGAGTCCTAGACCTGTTGATTTGAGAAACACATCAGGTGCATGTGCATGCCTGCCAGAAATCCCAAAAGGAGGGAGAGAGATGGAGAAGGGATTGTGGCATGACCATCCTCCACAGGGGTGCTTTCTCACTTTCTCTCTCTCTCTCTGTCTTCCTCTGGCAAATGCATATGTCCTCTGGCAAAATTAAGGGGAAGAAAAGGGTAGAAGTCATTATTATCAACATAATCACTTCATGGCATACCTATTTATTTCATTGTACCATTATTATTAATAATATTATTTTAGTTTTTTTGCTATAGGATGTGCACATACACCTGGAGAAAGACAAAGAGAGACAGAGAGAGGGAAAATGAGAAACCCCCCTCACCCCCACACCCAGAGGATGGCCCCACTGCTATCCCTTCTTCATTCTCCTCTCAGGATTTTGGGCACAACTGCACATGCATCTGGAATGATTTTTAAGTCACTGGGTGCAGGACTTGAACTATGATTGGTCATATGGAAGTTCAACACTTTAACCATCATGCCACCTGCTGGCTTTGGTATACCTATGTTTAATAATTATCACTTAATATTTTTCAGAGTTCAATGAAATGGAATTAAATGAATAAATAAAACAAAGTCATTTTTTTAGACATACCCAAGAAACCATTAGAAATTGAGGCTCCAGAACTGAAAGACAGCAGTCATGTCAGCTTTTTGCAGAAATATTTAAAACTATGGATAACTTCTGTCCATAGTTTGGAATCTGGAAGGGAAAACAGGCCAAGCCTTTGCAGTCCTTGGCTGCCCAAGCCTGTAAGTGCTGCTGCCAAGTATCTTCTAGGCTTGGTGTGGGCTCCAGCTGGAGCTGAGATGTTTCCATCTGTACAACCCCAGGTGGTTATATTATTAGCCATGACCATTTGTAACTCTGTAAAGGGAAGTCTAGTAACAAATTCATTGTTGCCATATATCCTCTGGGTGTTACAATGGACTGGAAAAGCATCTGTTCTTAAAATAAATAGATAAAAATACTTTGTGTTTTAAATCTTATGGGGTTGCTTGTTCAGGCAAAGTCAGTCTTGAAGTCTGAAGGATTAAAGGACAGTGATATCCTCTGCTCTCCACACAGCCTTTCCTGTCTCCTTTAGAAGCCTGTGGTACTTGGGCTCTCTGGAGGAGTCACTCTTTAATAGAACCTATTGCATCCGGTATTGTCCGCCTTGCATTAAGGGATCTGATCTTGTTAGTATCTCACTTATTCCTTACCTCTCCTGATCCTGTGTATACACATTTCCATCGTACACATTTGCCAAAAGTGGAAATAATTTAAATCTGATGCCACTAAAATAAAGGACAATTTATTACTTCCAACTAAAAACGCATTTATTTGAAAGGAGTTCAAAGACATCAGTAAAGACAGGGTCTCATCTTAACAGAAAATCAAGATTCAGTTGAGCTCCTTTTTATTTTTTTTCTACACGTTTTCTGACTTCTAGGTGCATATAAGAAAGAGAACTTAAAATGCAGTACTTTGATGATGATATAACATAGATGTAGGGACAGAAAAGATGTTACTTCCCATTTCATCCCCTCCCAGTGGGATGTGGTCAGACTACAATTCCTTCTCCTCCACCTTCTCTATCCTGTTGAGATTTGGGGCATGCATGCACAGTGTATTTTTTCAAGCTACTGGTGCCAAGCTAGAAACTGCAGCCAGCCAAGTGATTCTGGTCCCTCTAACTACCATGCTATAGGGCCACATGAGTTCAGGTCCTTTTTTAATAGTTTTGGCTAAAACGAAAAAAAAAATCTCTCTCAGAATGCTCTTAGTATTTATGTGATGGTCACTTTTCTCATGTAACAAATGGTTCTTCCAATCACCGGCTAGCAAAAAGCTAGGTAGACTTCCATGAGCAGTGAAGGGTAACGTTGGTTACTGGCTCTTACCTCTTGATTGTCAACCAAATGGTGATGGATTTAAGATTTAGATTTCATTTGAAGTCTGAAAAGTCCTGGAGTAACAACACAGTCTTGTTCTTTAATGTACGTTTTTAGGACTGAAAAATGAAATCCCTTATTTGGAAAAGAGACAAGACTGACATACTGCTGGGCCCTCTACAGAGGCAAAGCCAGGATTTCGTATGTGCATGTGTGTGTGCATTAAACATACAAAGCTTGCTTTGTGACTGTGGACCACTATTCTGGAGAAGGGTGATGACCTACTCGACAAGATGGGATGATGATCTTCCGCATTTAGGCCTCGGCTCTCTGGGTAGCAGAATTTTTTTAGTTCTGACTTAAAAGCTTATCACTATGAACATCATCATCATCATCATCATCATCATCATAAAATGAAAACAACAAGCCCCCAAAACTACTTTCTGGTAGTCATGAGAAAAAGACTTCTTAAAAGTCTCTATGTACCAGAGGAATGAGTGAAAAGTAACAAAATGACACTGACTAGGTTTCTTATACTTCGCAAAAGCCAGGGGAGGGAATTTTCTGAATTTTTGCCAATAGCAAGTACTTGAAACCCAGCCCCAGATGTGAGCAAAGCTAGGTTGGCTTGTCCTTAATTGAGGGTGGAAAAGGGGGAAAAATTTAATTAGTAAAAATGAAAACTCCAAAGACCCAAGGGAAATTTCTGAAAGTTTCTTATATTTTGAAGCTGTGTTCCTGGTTTCAGTTTTCTCTTTTCTAATCCATTTGGCTCATGGCTGCCAGATTCATCTTCCTGAAATACCAGTTTATGTACGACACTTTTCCTGGTCAGAAATCCACAAGAACAGCTTGTTGTCTCCAGGAGGTGACTAGAGTCAATGGCTTGGGGTTCAGTGGGCATTTGGACTGGCCTTGGCCCGCCTGCAGGCTTTCTCCACAGTTGCAGCCAAAGGATTCTCTGTTTTCTGAGTATCCTGTGCACCTACATTCTCACTTCTTGGTTTCTGCTTGTAAATGTGGTTCTCTAACTCTGGTATGTGTGAGAATTATTTACGAGCTTGTTACAAAGCCCCATATCACCCTCACTGTTCTATGTGAGATGGTCTCTTTATGCCCAACTCTGCTTGTCTAAGTTCTAGTGTTTGAGGCGGCTTCAGATTCACCAGCAGCCCAACATAGATCTGTGGATATAAAAAGAGGGAGGTGAGGTGGCATGGTGGTTGAGGCACTGGACTCTTACATGACTGACTGTGGTTTGAGTCCTGGACCTGGTGGCTTAATTTCTCACTCCCTGCCCCCCCTCATCTTTCTTTGGTCAAATGGGAAAAAAAAATAATACCTTAATTAAATAATTCTTTGGAAAAAAAAAGAGAAGGAGTTGTTTTAGGCAGGGGACAAACTAGGCAAAAACTGAGAACTGTTGAAAGCCTTCAGTCAAAATTTGAGACTGTAGATTGGGTCTAATGAAGCCTAATATGGCTTCACAGGGGCAGTCTAATGTTCTTTCTGGAAAATGTGCCAGCATTGAGGTTGGAGAGAAGTGAGTCTAAGTCCTCACTTTCTTTCTAGGGCTGGGCTAGCTTGGAAAAGCCCCTTGTTCCTGATACTAGTTAATTCACTTAACAAATGTACTATGCCTTAATTGTAGAGCTCAGATACTGGAGGACATGCAGTTTGGGTGGCACATAGTGGGTACTTAGTGTTTGTTTCTCTCCCTGTGCCTGAGCAGCCGGGACAGAATGAGGAGCCAGCTGTTGTGACATGCCGGCATGTTTCCCATTTCTAGCCCTTATGTTTCTATGCTTGTAGATTTTCTGAGGCATGTCTTCTCAGATTTTCTCTGAGGCATGCTCTCATGCCCAAGTGCTGGGCTGACAATGCCAGGGAATTACCACAAATCAGAAGTGGCTATCAACCCATGACCAATGCTAACAGTTGTGTAACACCCAGCTTCCCCATCCGTTTTTTGTTTTTTTTTTTTTTTTTTTTTTTTTTTTTTTTTTTTTGCTATAGGGTGCTTGAGCTTGCCAGAAAGAGACAGAGACAGAAAGTGAGAAATCACCCCCCAGGGGGTGATTTCTTTCTCCTTCATTCTCCTTTAGGGATCTTGGGCATGCATGCACATGCGCCTGATGTGAGTTTAAGCCACTGGGTTCAGGACTCGAACCACGGTCAACTACACGGGAGTCCAGCAACATAGCCATTACACCAACTGCTGGTCCCTTTCCTCATCCATTTGATATGGTATCTTGGAGGCAAGTATTACATTGACTCTGACTCTCAGAGTGACCTGAGGGGATTAAACTCCAGGGGTAGACACTGCAGGGGTAGCTGGCTGTCAAACGTACCTAACTGGCTGCCTTCTCTCCCTGTCTCCTCCATTCCCCTACCAGTCTTTTGTTCACCTCTGACATGAACTACTTGCTTTTTGTTTCAAAAGAGACTTTTGCTATAGGGTCCATGCACTCACAGAGAGATAAGCACACACAGAGAAAGTGGGAAATCCCCCTCCCCGAGATGGCCACACTGCAATCCCTTCTCCATTATCCTCTTGGGATTATGGGTGCACCTGGTGTGAGCTTGAAGCCAGCAGCTCCAGGACTGACACCATGGTCAACCATATGGTAGTCCAGCACCTTAACCACGATGCCATCTGTTGGCCCCCTGGACTGCTTCCTTTTGAAGAATCCAAACTGAAGACAGACTCCTAGTCTGCATTTTTCTTTGCAGCTCCTCGGGCTGATCTAGCTGCTCCCGATAGTCTTATGGATCTAGGTGGCAGAACAGGTATATCATCTCAGTCCTCATAAGCTATGCTGTCATCGTGTAACATAAGAAATGTGACAGTGCCAGTAACACGCTACATCTTAGTCACTCTAATGTGTAAACTAATACAACAGTCGGGCGCATTCCACGTCTCTGATATTAAATGATGACTGAATTATTGATAACCAGTTTCATACTCCCTTGAATCAAATATTAATACGGCAATATCTCGCATGTGGCGGCTAGATTCCTTCTGAATGAGTTCATCACTCGGAAATCCAACCACGTCTTTCACCTCACACAAGATGAATTGGGTGCATTCTGGAAAGACAACTTGAGGAGATGGAATATTTAAACATAAGCCATTGTATTCTATCAGAGTTGACACATAGCAGGCTTTCCTTGGGATAAGTGTCGAATACCAAAGAAGGATTTCAATTATCTGAGACTTTCATTAGGGTGTATTACAGAATTGTTTTTTGCTGATTTATTTCATGGTAGCCTTGAAATGAGAACCACTAAACATAGGCATGACGGAACTGGAATTCAGTACTTGGCTACAAGGATTTCCCTTTATGTACTCTGACTTTCTTCTGTGTTTCTGCAGCATTTTAATCTGTACTACACTTTTTTTTTTTTTTTTTTTCTTTTTTTGGGAGAGGTTTTTGCTATAGGGCGCGTGCGCTCGCCAGACAGACAGAGAGAGACAGAGAGATAGAAAGCAGGAAATCACCCCCCAGGGGGGATGGCCACGCCGCAATCCCTTCTCCTCCATTCTCCTCTCGGGATCTTGGGCACGCACGCACACGCGCCCGGCGTGAGTTTAAGCCACCGGGTCCGGGACGCGAACCGTGGTCGACTACATGGGAGTCCAGCGACATAGCCATTACGCTAACTGCTGGTCCCTGTACTACACTTTTTTAAAAAAGCAAAATGAGAGCAAGATGGCACTTGAGTTGTATTTTATATGCCTTCCATTACACATCTATTGGTGTTTGTCATCTCTCTTCTACTGGATCATACTGTCCTTGGAGTCATGGTACTTCAAGTGGTTGACGTTGAAATGTTCTTTCTTGGAGGGCTTGATATCATACTCATTAAACTCCCCATTAGTGGAAAACTTAAAACATTGTAGGTGCTTCATAAATGACATTTGGCACCAAATGCACACAATATTGAAACTTCAGGTGTAAAAGAACTGCCACCTCATAAAGTTTGGGTGTTGAAGTTTTTGGATTCCTGTCCTCATTTTCTTTCATCTGGATTAGAGATACTTTCTTTGACGATTTTCAATGGGAAGTGAGTATGCTAAGTGATTTCTTTGCAAGATGTTAAAAGGATGTGCTGCCACTTATTGATTATACTAATACTGTTGGCACTCAGTGCCATACCTTGTCAGTCCATAAATATTTATGGAATGTTTACTATGGTCTGTCCACTGGGCTCTAGGGTATTTGTTTTTTTTTTAGGAGAGGTTTTTGCTATAGGGCACGTGCACTTGACAGAAAGAGAGAAAGCAACAGAGAGACAGAAAGCGAGAAATCAACCCCCCCCCCCCCAGGGGGGATGGCCATGCTGCAATTCCTTCTCCTCCATTCTCCTTGCGGGATCTTGGGCACACATGCATACATGCCCGGCATGAGTTTAAGCCGCCGAGTCCGGGGCTCGAACCGCAGTCGACTACATGGGAGTCCAGCGACATAGCCATTACACTAACTGCTGGTCCCAGGTATTTAGTTTTTATAAACACTTTATCATTCCTTGCTATGTGTTTTTAGGCAATTAGAAGTCACTGATGAACATAAACAAGGGTCATAAACAGTTATAAAATTTTCTCAAAGTGTTGTGAAAATGGAATCAACTAGAGTTATCATCTATGAACCAATGTTATGCTTATATTTTATGTAAAATATATGACAAAAAAGGAACACTGACTAATTTCCAGATATTTCCCTCTGTATTGTATGTGAATTAACTATGCTCGGCTAATATTCACATAGCAATACTTGCAACGATGCTATGAAGTATGTACTATTCTCATTTTGCTTTTTAAAAAAGAAAATCTCCCTGGGATCAGTCACCTAGAAGGTAAGTGGTAAGTGAACTCAGAGAGCCTGATTCCAAAGTCTGTTGTCTTTTTTTCTTTTCTTTTCTTTTTAAAAAAATTTGTACATTGCACACACACTTGCCAGAGATAGATGGACAGAGAGAAAAAGTCAAAAAGCACTCCCTAGAGTCGATGGTCACATTGCAATCCATTTTTTCCATTCTCCTCTTGACATTTTGGGTATGCATGCACACAAGCCTGTCGTATTTTTCTTCTTTTTCCTTTTAAAAATAATTATTGGGACCAGCAGTTAGCCTAGTGGCTATGTTGCTGGACTCCCATGTGGTCGATCGTGGTGCGCGTCCCGGACCCGGTGGCTTAAAACTCATGCCCGGTGCGTGTGCGTGCGTGCCCAAGATCCCGAGAGGAGAAAGGAGGAAAAGGGATTGCAGTGTGGCCATCCCCCCGGGGGGTGATTTCTCGTTTTCTGTCTCTCTGTCTTCTCTTTGTCTGTCTGGTGAGTGCACGTGCCCTATAGCAAAAATCTCTCCCCCCCAAAAAATTATTTATTATTATTACTATTATTATTTTAATTTTCTGTAGGGCACATGTACTAATGTGTGTATGTGTGTGTTTGTGTGTGTGTGAGAGAGAGTAATAAAGCAAGCACCAGGTCTGAGGCTTGAACCACAGTCAGACATATGGAATCCAGCACCTTAATCACCACACCACCTGCTGGCCTCCACCTGTGCATTTTTCAAGTTGCTTGTTCTGGGACTTGAACAGTGCAGCTAGCCATGTGGAACCCAGCTCCTTAATCATCATGCACATCAGCGGGTCCTAGACTGCTGTTTTAATCACTATGTGATATTGTTTTTTTTTGTTTTATTTTTAGATGTTTTTGCCATAGGGCATGTGCTCTTTCTGGAGAAAGAGAGAGACAGAGACAATGAGAGGGAAAGTGAGAAATCATCCCTTGGAGCCATGGCCATGCTGCAATCTCTTTTCCTCCATTCTCTTCCTGGGATCTTGGCCATACACACACATGCACCTCCATGAGTTTCAAACCACTGTGTCCAGGACTTGAAATGCGGTTGGCCACGTGGGAGTTCAGTGACAAGACCACAATACCGTTTACTGGCTCTGTAATACTGTTTTGTATAGTTGATTTTTTCTCTTTTTACTTTGACTCTCAGGAAGCTTAGAGACAAATTTATCATTTATCTTTGTATTTACATTTAAATTTGATTTGAATTTCCTTGTGTTTTTCTTTTGATCTCACCTCCCTCTATTTTCCCATTGCCTTGATTTTTGAACATTTATATTTTTTATATCTTTTTGTTTTATATGTGCAAGGGCAGTAATAGTATTGGCTATAATGCCATCTTCATTATTCCCATTTTTAGGCAGCCAATACCTAGACGTTTTGTAGTCAGGTGTATCATTAATAGGTGATCTGGCTAAGTGACTTGCTCTAGTTCACACAGCTAGCCAGCGGTCATTCTGCTCCCCTCACTTCTAGTCTAATACTTACTATCCGACTAGTCTGTCTCATGGCGCCCCTGCTCGTTTACCATGAGTGACCATTTCTCCACCATTTCTTGTGTTGTCTTCTCTTTCTAGAATCTATTTCATCTTCCTCTCTTTTGTCTTAAGTGACAGTGTAATGTATTAGGAAAGATATATCCCCATATCTTTAGGTCTGTGACTCTAAATGAATTACTAAACTTCTATGGGCTTTATTTTCCTTTTAAAAAATTAATATAGCTAATATTGAAACTTTGAACACTAATTTCCATGAGCGTTAAAGTTATTGATTTAAAATTTGATTAAATTGTATAAAATAATTGCAACTGCAAATTTAGTATAACAGTCTTTTAATAAATTCAATAATTTTAATGTATTTATTCTATGAGAGAGAGGAGGAGAAGATCAGCACCTCTAACAGGATTCTGATGCTGTGGGACACCCCCAACTTCAATCAGCTCAGTTCATGGGCACGTGTGCACCCCAGCATATTCAGGGAGGTTACAGCTGCAAACCAGCAGGCATCCCATGCAGTATGCCTTGCAAGAATGTCACTGTCCTTTTCTGTGCCACTGTCCAGCCCCAATAGTATTCCTTTTTTATAAAGAGGGTTTTGCCTTAGGCTATGTGTGCTCACTGGGGAGAGACAGACAGACTCAGTAAGAAGAAAATGAGAAATCATCCCTGCAGAGAGACGGCCACAATGTAATCCCTTCTCCTCCATCCTCTCTGTACACTCTCTTCCTGCACACATGTCTGAAGTGATTTTCAAGCCACTGGGTCCGGGACTCAAACTGCATGTGGGAGTCCATCAACATAACCACTATGCCATTTTCTGGCTCCCCCTAACTGTCTTTTAAAGGATGCACATACATGGAACTGCAGGCTAAACACAAATATTATTATATGTATATTCAAACCTACTCTAAGATGTCATCATCTGGTTCAACTCATCCTTAGTTCTATATTTGGTTTAATATTTTCTAAGGGTTATTTCTTCATCTAGCTAAGATCTCTCTAAACCTTCAAAACAATATTTTGATACCTACCCAGGGAAGCAGTAATCTTACCAGATTCAAAAGAAAAAGAATATCGTAGTAAACTATTGAAAATTTTAATATCTAGGTTTTAGAGCAATGGATTATTGGGTGGAGACTAAGAACTTCTATATTGCCAAGGCCATTCAGACATATGTTATTGACCAACAGAAATACAGTTATGTTAATAAAGCTTTTTAGTTCCAAACCTTCCATATTTGTAATCTGGCATTTTCCACACAAAATTATGTACATAGGCCTCATTTTTATTTTATTGTATTTTTCCTCTTTTCAGCTTTATTGAGATGTGATTTAGATAAAAAATGCATTCATTTTAAATGTACAGTTCAATAAATTTTCACAAAACAATATACCTCTTAACTACAAGCAACACATAAAATATTTTTCGGATCACCTAAAAGTTCTCTTGTGCTCTTTGCTGGTTAGTTTCCACCATGACCCCAGATCTGACCCTAGCCAATACTGATCTGAATTTGTAGTGCTTTACAAGTTTGAATAAATAAAATCATATTCTTTTCTGTCTGTGTTATTCTGCTCAGCATATATATATATATATATATATTTTTTTTTTTTTTTTTTTTTTTTTTGAGATATTTGTGCTCTAGGGCATGTGTGCTCACTGGAGAGACAGAGAGACAGAGAGACAGAAAGTGAGAAATGACCCCCCAGGGGGATCTGGCCACATTGTAATCCCTTCTCAGCATATTTTTGAAATTAATTTTTTGTGTATATCAGTAATTTATTACTTTTTATTGCTGAGTTTGAATAGTAATAGTAGTAGTATAAACATAACACCATTTGTTGTTCTGTTCACCAGTCAATAGACATATGGGATGTTTACTATTTTTGGTGATTATGAATAAAACTATTATGCATTTTTATGTACAAATCTCTTTGTGGATGTATATACATTTAAAAAAATTGCCAGACAATATGTGAGTTTACCAGAGAAGGAGAAAGAGAGAGTGAGGGAGAGAAAGAAAGCATCCACAAATGGGGCATGGTTATGCCACAATCCCCTTTCCTCCATTCCTCCTTCCTACCCAAGAAGGAGGCCACACATGCACACACTCAACCAGCATATTTCTCAAGCCAGTGAGGTTGGGGTTTTAATCACAGTTGGTCATGTGGAATCCAACTTCTTTAACAATTGCTCTGTAGAGCAGACTCTGTTTTCCTATGTTTTGAACTTAGGAAGTGAAAATTTTGTGTTCTAAGGTAAATGTATATTTAACTTTTTCAGACACTGTTTATTTCTAAAGTGGTTTTACAGGGACCAGCAGATGGGATAATGGTTATGTGCCTGGACTCCCGTGTAATCAACTGTGGTTCAAATCCCAGACCCCGTGGCTTGAAACTAACTCTGGGTGTGTGTGCATGCATGCCCAAAATCCCAAGAGGAGAGTGGAGGAAAAGGGATCATGGGATGGTCACCCCCTTGGTGGGTGATTTCTTGCTTTCTGTCTCTCTGGCAAGTACATGTGCCCTAAAGCAAAACTCTATTAAAAAAAAAAGGGGTAGGAGTTTACATTTCATTTCCCCACCAGGAGTATATGAGGATTCCAGTGGCTCTACCTTCTTTTTTTTTTTTTTTGGAGAGGTTTTTGCTATAGGGCGTGTGTGCTCGCCAGACAGACAGAGAGAGACATAGAGACAGAAAGCGAGAAATCACCCCCCAGGGGGAATGGTCACGCCGCAATCCCTTCTCCTCCATTCTCCTCTCGGGATCTTGGGCACACACGCACATGCGCCCGGCGTGAGTTTTAAGCCGCCGGGTCCGGGACGCGAACTGCGGTCGACTACATGGGAGTCCAGCGACATAGCCATTACACTAACTGCTGGTTCCCGGCTCTACCTTCTTGATGGCTTTGGTGTTGTTTTTCTTTTGAAATGTAAACCCTTTCTCTTGGCATTTAGTGGTTTCTAATTATACTGTAATACACTTTCCTTCGATAAGGGATAGTATTGTGCACATCCTCATGTGCTTATTACACATTAATATATTTTTCTTGGTAAAGGTCTATTAAAACTTTTGCACATTGAGGAAAAATTGGGACATTCTTAGAGTTTAAAATATTCTAAAACATATTTGGGATAAAACTGCTCTGTCATTATCTTAGGAATGTATGAGGGTACTTCAAAAAGTTTGTGGAAAATAGAATTAAAGTTATTTTGGTGCAGAAAAGTTTCTGTGTAGTTTTTTTCCTAATCCACATTTTCCACGAACTTTCTGAAGACCACTGGAATGTTTAAGGAATATTTTTCTAGTCTTCTGTGTCTCTTTTCTTATTTCGAAAACATAAGCTTTAATTATGTCAAGATCCAATTTCCATATATTTACGTTCACTGATCTTTTCTTTTACAGTATCTAAGATGCTGTTAATCTCATTTATTTTAATATTTATTTTATTTATTTTTTACCTGTAAAAGTTCCATTTGGTTGTTTTTTATAAATCACTTATCTTTTCCTTTTCATCTTGTTCATATTTTTATTACATCCATGGATATATGAAGAACCATATTAACAATAGCTATTCTTAATGTCCTGTCTGCAAATTCTATCATAGGTGCCATTTATGTGTCTGTTTCTATTTTTTTTAAAGGTATTTCTGCTTTAAGGTGTGTGTGCTCTCCAAGGAAAGAGAACAGGAGACAAGACAAAGATAGTGGAGGAAAAGTGAGAAATCACCCCCCAGGGGGGGAATGACCATGTCACAACCCCTTCTCCTCCATACTCCTCCTGAGATCTTGGGCATGCATGTACACACACTCAGCATGAACTTCAAGCCACTGGGTCTGGGACTCAAATCATGGTTAGCCATCTGAGAGTCCAGCGATGTATCCACTATGCCATCTGCTGGCCCGTATGTGTCTGTTTCTATTGGCTAATATTTCTTCAGTGTATAGGTTACACATTTCTACTTTTTCATATGTCTATTATATTTTGAATACTGAATTTTGTGAAGTTGATGACTGGATTTTGTTATGTTCCTTTAAAGAATGTTGAGTTTTCTCTTTTCAGAAAAATTTTGTTTAAATTTGTCTTTGCAGTGTCATTAATTTAGATGCAGATCAGTTTATACTTTATATACACATATATATTTTATTATTTTTATTAGAAATTTTTGCCTTAGGATACGTGAACTGGCCAGAGAGAAAGTGAGAGCTCTAGCCAGAGAGAAAGTGAGAAATCACCCCCCGAGGGGGATGACCATATCAGATTCCGTTCTCCTTCATTCTCCTCTCAGGATGTTGGGCATGCACACACATGCACCCAGCATGATTTTGAAGATACTGGTCTGCGAACCAAACCATGGTTGGCCATGTGAGTCCAGCAAAACAACTGCTGCGCCACCTGCTGGTTCCTTAATATTTTCTTTTAACTCTAGGGCTAATTTATTCTGAGTTCTGAGGCATGACCTTCTGGAGTCTCTTCAGATTGCCTCATCTATTCACTGATGTCTGTTTATGTTTGCTGGTAGAATTTCAGATTCTTGACCATATATGAGCTCCCAGAATTTTTTGGCCAATAGCTGTTGAATAACCACTTTTTTCCCTTGAAAGTTTTTCCTTGTCCAACTTCATAAAGTTTGACCCTACACATGTATAGCTTGGCATTCAGCCAATGACTTAAGGATAATGTGGTTTTTGACTTATTTCTGTGTAGGGTTCTTTTGTTAGATAATACGTTCCACCAATTATATTGAGTTGTCAGAAAAGTCATGACCCATTTTTGCATAGAAAATTATGTCATAATTTTGCTGATGACCCAATAATTACCTTGGCCTCCCCGAACTCTGACATATGTTCCTTCATATGTGAAGAGTGTTCCGTATGGGTTCTATCCTTTGCTACATTTTAGAAATTACCTGCAGGCAGAAATTCTGAATGATGGTGGGGTTCATTTTATTTATTTATTTTTTCAGACATTATAGCTCTGTTATGCATGTTGTCTAATATCTCAAATAGTTGTTTCTTATATTGCAGTTTTCCTGTTGTTTACAGTGGGAAAGAAATTTTAGACTCTTTTATTCTCTCATGGAAAGAAGAGAAGGCATAATGTACATTTAATATTTCACTTGACCCATATTGCATGACCTGTTGAGCTATATTGACCTGCTGTGTTAGCATTATTAAACATGTATATCATTAATATGTGTTTTATTGTATTTAATTAACCATTACAAGTCTTCTCCTTGGAAATGAGAGAATGAGTTTGCATAGTTAACTCTACTTTATAAGAATATATAGCATTTATAATTTTGGAACATATTTCAAGTTGCCTTTATATTTGGTTATTGTATATAATCTCTAGAAGTATTTGTTTCATTTTGTTCTTTGTTCACTTTACTGACAAAAAGAAATAGCACATATTGAAACTTTATAAATAGACATATAGTGACCAGAAGAAACAAAATATCATATATATCTATATACTAAGATTCCAACAGAGAAGTAAAAATTAATTATATTTTATTCACAATTTTAATTTTTATACCTGCATTTAAAAAATACATTTTTGTTTAAATTTGTCTTTGCAGTGTCATTATGAACTATGGACTTTCACAGGTACAACATGTTTCAATTAACCATAAAACTATAATGGTTACTTTTGATGCTAAAATTTTCACAGCTTAGTAGTGCTAGATCCTTTCATTAGAATCTTCTGCCCCTTAAGTAGTGCTCCATAACCATTCTTAGGTCCCACTTGTGATT
Source organism: Tupaia tana (assembly GCA_026018925.1). Classification (NCBI taxonomy): domain Eukaryota; kingdom Metazoa; phylum Chordata; class Mammalia; order Scandentia; family Tupaiidae; genus Tupaia; species Tupaia tana. The sequence goes on from JAKSZU010000008.1 coordinate 78,344,848, forward strand.
TTTTTTGTCCAGACTTGCCAAAATCTGTAATATGAAGTGATTACATTTTTTCCTCTGTGAATCTTTTATTTTTGCTATAGTGTACATGTGCTCACTAGAGAGAAACAGAGACAGAGAAAGTCAGAGAAAGAAAGGAGAGAAAGAGAGACATTATCCCCCCCCCCCCCCTCCAGAGATGGCCATGCCACAATCCCTTCTCTTCCATTCTCCTCCCAGGATTTTTGGCAAGCATGGACATGTGTCCTGCCCAGCATATTTTCCAAGCCAGGTCTGGTAATCAAATTGCCAGGTCCAGAACTTAAAACATGCAGGTGGTCATGTGGGATCCATTTGCCTTAACCTTCATGTCATCTGTTGCCACCTTTCACCACACACACTTTATCACAGCCAAGTTTAAATCCCTTCTCTAGAAGTGGTGGCGGCTTTTCTCTTCTTTGCCCTGATTTTTTTTTTTTCATTCCCCTTAGGACATGGCTGCTGTGGACTGTTGGGCTCTAAAATTAGAGAAAGTTGTGTTCACTTCCACTCCAGAATTCCTACTACTAATTGTCTTGCTCTCTTTGACTTTGATTCTGATCTGATTTGTCCCAGAATGCACAAAAACAGCATGGGGTCATTTTGATCATTTATGTCCAAGAGTTGTTTATCAAAGTGAGTGAACAAGCATTATTCTTCTTCCTTTTGGGATCAACTATGAGCTCTCCTTCCAGCATGTGGCCTTGGAAAGCTAGCTCTGAGAGGGTACACAAGTTGATTCTTCCATTATTCAGTACTATGATGGAAGATGAGAGATGTGGGTGAAGTTCTCCCAGAGGGCAGAGTCACCGTGTCCTTTTTAAAATGCTAATTTCTAGCCCATTCTCTGCATTTTCTAAACATTTTACTTTCCAGGGGATAGGATGACTGTGACTGTTAAGAACCCCACCTTTCAAGTATATTGTGATGGTTTGCTACTCTAATGGCCACTGTTGATCCACACTGTCTTGTAGTCATGTCTTTGACTAATCTCTTCCCCTTGGACATGGACTTGCCTGGTGATATTTTTTAACCAACATTAAGTGAAGTGGTACTGTACAAATTTTAGATCTAAAGCTTAAAAAGGCTTAGAGGACCTGCACGTGGCATGGTGGTTAGGGCACTGAACTCCCATGTGGGTGACCGTGGCTCGAGTGCTGAACCTGGTGGCTTGCTTTCTCACTTTATCTCTCTCTTTGGTCTAATTAAAAATAAATAAATAAATAAATAAATCGAAATTGAATGGATAATTCTTAAAAAAAAAAAAAAAAAAGGTTTAGAAGCTTCTCTTTTTGTTTTCTTGAGAACCCTGAGCTACCATGTAAGAAAGAAATCTGATTATCTTGCTGGAGAGATGATGTGAAAGTGCTTGGAGAGGTTATATATGAAAGAAAAGCCTTGAAAGTCTCTGACTGAGCCCAGCCCCCAGCTAATCCACCAACTGAATGAGCTAAAGAACTCAGCTGAGCAGACTGACACATGTAAACATTCCACATGCTATCAAACCCATGGGGCTAACAGAATGGAGACATCCACACACTATAGCCTGGGGCATATACATCTACAGACTGTCTCTTGCATGAATTCCGTGCCTTCCTTCTGGCTGAGTTAATTTCTCTCCTCAGTTCAGAAATGCACCTTTAAGAGTGCCCCAAAGTTCAGATGTGAGAAGGTTAGCCCAAAGACTAGGATTTTTTCTTTTATTGAACGTTTTCCTTTTGAGGAATCTTTTTTCTTTTTTTCACATTTTATTGATTCATAATAGATCTTAATTAATCTAAATACTTTCTATAGCAAGTGCAGCTGACATATACATCTCTATAAACACATGTCTGACTTTAAGCATAAAACTCAGAGAGTAGAATGAATATAATATAAAGTAGCACCTAGCCGGATTTATATAGCTTACTGTAGTCATTAAATAGGTATTTTTAAATGTACTTTTTAATTTTGAGAAAATCAGTTTAGCTTTAATAGATCAAAATAAAAAAAATGTTAAGAGAAATTTGCTTAAGACCTAAAGCCAGGAAAAAGGTTAAGATTCAGTTCAAACAGTAGGTAGATGAACCTATCAACAGCTCAAGAGAAGACAAAAATCCTTAAATCTGGAAAGCAACACATAGAAGAAAATCAGTAATGTTTTAGTCTAAAGTCATAAAATTTTACCTGTTCAATCTCCTGAAATTAATCTCTCCTCTACTGAGTTTGCAGTGCTACTGTGGTCCAATCTTTCCATTTACATTCTGGAAGTTAACATTCAACATTATCATTGATCTTTCTGGGCTTGTTCTTATCATTAAGTTGGCCATTCTCTTGGTTGTTTTTTTGGACTCTTATTTCTGTGTGTCTGATTTTACTTTTCCTGGTATAGCATTCTGTTCAGAAATTTTTGGAGAGCTGGTCTGGTGTTGGTAAATTCTTTCAGGTTTTGTTTATCTGAGAATGTTTTTGTCTTTTCCTCCCATATGAAGGATTATCTTGCTGGGTATAGTATTCTTGGTTGAAATTGTTTTTCATTTAACACTTTGAATATATTTGCCCATTCTTTCCTTGCTTGCATTGTTTCTGATGAGAAGTCTGATGTTACCCTGATGGGATATTCTTTCTAAGTTTCTCTCTTGCCACTTTTAGTATCTTGTCTCTGTCTGGGGTTTTGGTCAATCTGGCTATGATGCCTTGGAGAGGATCTTTTTAGGTTGATTCTGTGTAGGGTTCTTTGTATTTCTTGGGTTTGAATATTTGAGTACCTATGTAGGTTTAGAAAGTTTTCTTCCAGGATTTCATGGAATAGATTATCTATGGCCTTATTAGTTTCTTCACCTTGAAGGTTACCAATGATCTGCATGTTTGGGGCTTAATGGTATCTAGTATTACTCATATGTTATCCTCATTATTTTGGGTTATTTTCTCAGACTTTTGGGTGAATTTTCCTAGATCAGAGGTTCTGTCTTCTACATTCAATCTTCTGTATGATATAATCTGCTTTTAAAACTTTCAAGGGAGGTTTTGATTTCCTGTATTAGAGTCTTCATCTCTAACAGTTCCATTTGATTCTTTTTTATGGCATGTATTTTCTTTTTCAGATCATGCAAGAATTTCCGCATTTCCTGGAACTCATTATCTCTTTTCTCTTGCATCTTTTGGAGTTCATTGTCTCTCTTCTATTGCATCTCTGTTAGCTTTGTCACTGTGAATATTCTAAATTCTTTATCAGACATTTCCATGAGTTCCACTGTACTGTCTGTGGATGATGAGGAGTTATACTTTTCCCGTGGAGGAGAGATATTTTCTTGGTTTCTCATATTTCTTGTGCCTCTGTGGTAGTTTCTGGTCATCTGATGGATTATGTGCTTTTTCCTAATTTTGGGAGTTAAATCTGAGCATTTGGAGGTGTACAGGAGGAAGTGAACTCAATATCTCTGCAGTTCCATTTTTCTCCCTTTGTGCAGCAGATTGAGGATCACTGTGATCCTAAAAGTATCCAGATATTTGACTACTGTGGATGTTAGACCTATCTAGAAACTCAGTGTGTGGAGGCAGAGCTGCAAAGTGAGAAAGGTAAAAGAAAAAGGGAAAGAAAAGAAAGCAAATGAAAAACAAGATAAAAACTTTCCTTTCTGCCTTAAAATAGAAAAAAAGGATTTTTAAAGCAAATAACGAAAACCACATAGCATGCAAAAATTTTTAAAAATTAGAGAAAGAGAGATGGAAAGAGAGAGAATACAGAGGGTTCTCTAAGTTGTCTAGATCTTAGGATCTGGAGGGTGAAATAGATGGCTTGTGACTGGCCTGTCCTATGTGGGAGGGGGGAAAGGTGAGGATTAGTAAGATAAAGGAGTGTCAGAGAGCTAAGAAGAAGTTCTTTACATTAAAAATTAAAAAAAAAATTAAAGAGAGATGGAGAGAGATTACAGAGGATGCTCTAATCTGTCTAAGATCTTGGGTTCTGGAGGGACCCTTCTGAGTAATCTTAAATAAAATGTTTCTTAATTGAGCATTTTACCCTATTAAATTTACCCTATTAATATTTACCATATTAAAGACAATAAAGTAATCCCAATATTTGTTTAACTCTAAAATGGGGTGAGGGTGAGGTTACATTTATTGCACTGTCTCCAGTAGTTATCCTTCCTCTTCAGGGCAGTTGGTCATTCCTAGAGACAGCAGTGTATTAGATCTTCCCAAAACCCTGAGCTGTTTCATCATTTAGGTTTGCCCTCCCAGTCATTAGTGCTATTTGTTGATTCTGGTTCTTCCATTCTGGGCATAATCTAGGATTGCACCCTCTAGTGGTCAGATGGCACCAAGCGTTGACAATGATGCAGATTCAAGACCTTCCAGAGCTTTTGTGCCCTCTCCAGAGTTGACACTGTGGCTGCTTCATAGCCAAAGCCCTGGACTATCTAAATTGATGTGGAGCAAAGCTTCTGTGCTGACCCCCTCCCCTCCCCAGTAGAAGTGTAATAGGGCAAGGATATTTTTTTAAACCCCTGATTGGCCCATAACTAGCCTATCCTGATTGATTTATTCACTGTTACATGAGAAAACTGTACAGATCCCTTACTTTTCTGTTCTCTCTCATTTTGGTCTTGTGGCTAAAGCTTTCCTAAGTGAAAAGCATACAGGCTATCTTCATTGTCTACTTTTCTGAAGTGGTTTTAAAATATAAAATGAAGGCCAGTGTCTCTAAGCTAACATTCTGGGCTTTCTCACATTTCATCCCACCCATTTCCCTCTTCTATATCCCTTCTTCTTAACACTCTACCTGCCAGCCAAGTTGAGCTAGTCAATGTTTACCAAAGAAACCCCACATTTCCCTTCCTCTGCCCATAGTATGGAGATTCAGATAAGTTAGGCCCAAAGTCTGGCTTCAGTTTTGACTAACTACGTGACCAGAGGCAAATTATTTAATCATACAGAGATTCTTCCTTCCTCAGCGAAAAGGAGACATAATATCATCCTTATAGTATTAGGATGAGGATTAATGAGAAATGTTTGAAATGTTTACTGTAGCATTAGACTCATAGGAGGCCCTTCCAACCTGAAAGCTTAGATACGCTTTTACTAATTTCTTCTGGATGGACTCTCCTGTCAATGACCCCGACTCAGTCCTTCAAGGACAGTTTAAATGCTTTGTCAGACTACCTGTGTGTTTTTATTTCTAGCACACAATTGTTTCTTCTTCTGTAGAAAGTCTATATTATTTCTTATTTTCTAAAATCCCCAAATAATTACTGGTACCTCTTTTAGACCACAAATTATGATCTGCCTATACCTTAATGTTTCACTATATATCTTTTATTACTTATGAGACTTTAGGCCTCTTGGAATAGAATTCATTTCTGTTTCTTAATTATTTTTTAAACCTTTATTTATTTATTTACTTTATGAGACACAGAGAGAGAGAGACAGAGAGGGAGATACTGCCAGCATGGTCTCATGCCGTGATACCTGTCCCCGGGTCTCTCGCCATGCAGGGGCCTGCATGTGGGCCTGGTATGTAAGGTCAACCTGGGAACTGAACCTGGGTTTTCCATATGGCTTTCAGCATTTCAGAACATTGTGGTATTACTGTGACCCCATGGCTGGGCCTGTTTCTCAAATTTATATGTCTCACATCATCCAGTATAGAGCCTGAAAACCACACAAAGTAAACGTTAAATAAAAATCATTTGAATGAGTAATGACTGGAAATTTACCATATCTGTACAGGTTCTGCCACAGACATATCCATTTCTAGGCCTTTAGTTTCTACTGAATATATTAGGGACAAGGGGAAAGAGGCAAACTTTGGGACACCTACTCAGCTAGGCACATAGAAACCTTGTCTAACTGAATTCTCACTCTAGCCCTGTGTGAATGGTTTTTGTTAAGCTAGGCTTCTGGAGTCACACAGTTGGTAATTGGCAGAATTGATGTGTTGACTTCAAGAAGCCATGTAGTTTTTATTATCTGATATTCATGTTTTGAATCAGACCTTGTAATAATTTTACAACTTTTTCCCAAACCCTTAGGCCAACCCATTTTCTGTTCTGACTCTTTTAAATGGGATGGAGATACTTAAAAATCTATAGGTTTTTTTTTCCCATTAAAAAATTATATTTAATCACTGTATGTCTTTACAGCATACAAAATGGTTTTTCCCAGTATGAATATAGCATATTAGTCAAGTCATAGATATTACCATGCATATTATCATTGGTAACTTTTTTTTATCACAGGTAACTTTTCATTTTTGTTTCTGTTAAATGTTATTTTTTTTCAATTTATTTATTTGCATTCATTCTCTGAACATCATTACAGCGTACAAAATGAGATTTTCCATCCAAATTACACTATATATTGTCTCAATCAAGCACATCAACAAACATGTTATTGTCAGCAAATGATCTTCCATTTCTTGTCTTCTGTATGTTTTGCTTTTTTCCCTCGATCCTAGATTCTCTATCTCTTACCCTCTGCCATCTCCCACTCTCCTCTCACAGTCTCTGGTAACTATGTTTGCTTTCTATACTGTTTTCTCCTCACATTTTATTGTAACGCCAAAGACCCTAATCAATCCAAATACCCTTATAGCAAACACAGGTGATACCCACATTTCCATGAACACAAGTCTTACTTTACGCATCCTACAAAGTAGTACCCAGCTGTGGCTACATATCCTACTGCAGTCATTGAATAGATATATATTTTTTTTTCTGAAACTTTTTTTTTTTGTAACTCAATTTACATTCCTTCCCTAAGCTTCATCACAGCATACAAAATGCAATCTCCCATCCAGTACACACTGCATAGTGATACAATCATGCACATTACAAAAAATTTTCCATTACTAGTTCCTAGAATTACTTCCACCCCTCTTTCTGACCCTCTGTCCCTTCCCACCCTCCTCTCACACCACCTCCGGTGTCTACAATTGTCCTTCATTCCCTTCCCACCCACGTTGCATTGATCACACAATTTCCTACATAATCTAACTACTTTCCATGGTGAGTTCACTCATTACTACTAAGAAAACCAGTTTTAACTTAACTCAAAGAAATGCCAAGGAACTTCGCTTAAAGCCAGGAAACAAGTTAGGATTCTGTTCAAATGGAAGGTGCATGAACCTATCAGTCTCATGTACTTTTATCTTCTGTTCTGGTTCAATTTTCCTGATTAAATTCTGGGATATAGTATTCAGCTCCAGACTTGTCCCTCTGATTATGTTGGCCACTTTCATAGTTTTTGGACTCTTATTTCCGTGTGTCTGTGTTTAATTTTCTTGATACAGCACACCCTTGAGAACTTCTTGGAGATCTGGTCTGGTGCTGGTAAATTCTTTCAGGTTTTGTTTATCTGAGAATGTTCTTGTCTTTTCTTCCCACCTGAAAGATAATCTTGCCGGGTACAGTATTCTTGGCTGAAATTGCTTCTCTCGTAACACTTTGAATATATTTTCCCATTCTCTCCTCGCTCGCATTGTTTCTGATGCGAGATCTGCTGTTAGCCTGATGGGATGTCCTTTGTAGGTAACTTGATGTTTCTCTCTTGCCAATCTTAGTATCTTGTCTTTGTCTGCGGTTTTGGTCAACCTGGCTATAATGTGTCTTGGAGAAGATCTCCTTGGGTTGATTCTATTTGGGGTCCTTTGTATTTCCTGGGACTGGATCTTCGAATGCCTCTCTAGGTTTGGAAAGTTTTCTTGCAGGATTTCATGGAATAGATTATCAATGCCCTTATGGGTCTCTTCACCTTCTGGAATGCCAATTATCCGGATATTTGGACGTTTGATGGTATCCAGTACTTCTCGCATATCATTCTCAAATTTTTGAGCCATTTTCTCAGTCTTCGTGGTGGACTTTTCTAAGCCAGCCATTTTCTCTTCTACATCTGAGATTCTATTTTCTGAATGATCTAGTCTGCTTTTAATACTTTCAAGGGAGATTTTGACTTCTTGTATTATAGACTTCATCTCTAGCAGTTCCGTTTGAGTCTTTTGTAAAGTGTGTAATTCCTCTTTTAGATCTTGCAAGAATTTCCTCATCTCCTGGAACTCGGCAACTTCTTTCTCCTTTCTCTTTAGCAGTTCATTATCTCTCTTTTCTTCCATCTCTGTTAGCTTCGACATTACGAATGTTCTAAATCCCTTATCAGACATTTCCATGACTTTCACCGAACTGCTTGTGGATGAAGGAGAGTTACTCTTTCCCATTGGAGGAGAGGTATTTTCTCGTTTTCCCATATTTCTCGTGATCCGATGGTGATTTCTTGTCATCTGATGAATGGCGTGTTTCTTTCAAATTCTTGAAGTTAAGCCTCAATGTTCAGGAGCAAGCAGACAGAGGTGTTCTAGAATCTGATTGCCGTTCTGTTGTGATCGCACACTAGCTTTGCTTGCTGGAGGCTGAATTATGAGTAGAAAATCTTCATTTCGCCTGTGCCCTGAAATATCTAGTTCCCAGTTTCCATGAGGAATCTTCTCAGAGAGCAAAAATCTATAGTTTTTAACACGTTGTGATTTATTTCTTTCAGCTCCTGACAGAGTTTTAGCGATAGAGACAAAGAGACAGTAAATGCTCATGGTAGGTCAGCTCTGAGTAAGAATGCAGCAGTGCTAAAATGACATTGAGAATCAATTGGGAAATGGGTTATATTTATGCAAACTCCTCCATAGCACTCTAGGAAGCTTCCCTATAGGGTGCAGAAGATGAGCATATTCTAAGGAAGATAATTTCTCCATGTCCATGTCTGCAGCAGAGAGAGATCTCAACTTAATTCGATGGCACATAGGACAATGTCATTGTGTTCCTAAGGAAAGAATAAAGGGCTTTGCCACAGACCTCACCTCCAAAATCATTACATCTCTTGATAGTTAATAGCTACAGTTGGAATTTGCCAAACAAAGAGGGCGAGGAAAGGCTGTGTGAAGATCTAAGGGAAGGAGGGGTGGGGAGAGGCAGTACTAGCTTATTGTCCATGGCCAGGATCCGCTATTCATTGATTTTAGTACCTGCCCACCTGTTGGGGCTCATCTCAGCCAAACTAAGCTTTAAACTATGCTGTACCTAGACTGCTGCTTGGAGAAGAATGCATCCTTTTCTTTGGATCAAATTCAATCTGAACCTCTCAGACAAGGCCCTATAGTCTAAGGCCAAGATTTGGTTTTAAATCATCCTTAAACCTTACAAACTGTTTTTGCCTCTCACTCCTCCTTCATGTTGTGGGTTGGCTCTTGTCAGCTCAAGTTTAACCTCAGTTCTGTACAAGCCAGAAAACTGTCTTGATTACTGTAATTTCTGAACCGTATATGATAAAATTCCTAGGTAGAATCAATACCTAATGCCTCTCTATTTCTCATCATGTATAGGTACTTTTGTGTAGCATTAAAAAAAAATCGATATTAGGGCTGGCAGGTGGCATGGTGGTTAAGGGCGCTGGACTCCCACATGGCCAACCTCGGTTCGAGTCCTGGACCTGGCAGGTTGCTTTCTCAATTACCCCTCCCCCCACTCTGTCTTTTTCTGGTCAAATTAAAATAAATACATGAATAAATAAAGTTAAATAAAATAATTATTTTTTTAAAAAAGGGACCAGCAGTTAGCATAATGGCTATGTCGCTAGACTCCCACGTAGTCAACCGTGGTTCGAGTCCCAGACCTGGTGGCTTAAACTCACGTCGGGCGTGTGTGCATGCGTGCCCAAGATCCTGAGAGGAGAATGGAGGAGAAGGGATTGTGGCATTGCCATCCCCCCGGGGGGTGATTTCTCACTTTCTGTCTCTATGTCTCTCTCTGTCTGTCTGGCAAGCGCATGTGCCCTATAGCAAAAACCTCTCCAAAAAAAAAAAAAAAAAAAAAAAGAAAAAAAAAATCGATCGACATTGTGTGTTAAACGCTTATGAAGTTATCTCTCTCACCTGATTCCTTGTGTGTGTGTATACACATACACACACAAACATACATATGTATATATTTGCACACACATATATGGACAGCTGTATCTGTGAGATATATATAAACCACTCACTTGTTTAGTTTAATGACAGTAACTACTTTTTACAATTGGTCTCTTTTCCATAGTGGTCCAAGATTCCCAGTTAATGCCTGAAACCATTGGTAATATTGAACCCTACTATATATATATTGCTATTGTTTGGGCCAGCAGGTGGCTTCATGGTTAAGATGCTTGACTCCCATATACCAACCATGGTTCGAGTCCTGGACTCGGTGGCGTGAGACTCATGCCAGGCACATGTGTGTGCATGCTCAATATCCCAGGAAGAGAGTGGAGGAGGAGGGATTGTGATGTGGTCCTCCCCCTGGGGATGACTTCTCACCTTCCCTCTCACTGTCTTTGTCTCTTTCTGGTGAATGCACATGTGATGGGGCAGGGCATGCCAGCTTTGTTCGTTGGTTGCTGGGTGGTTGCTGTGGGATGGATGTATCTCAATTCTACTCAAGGGTAATGTATTGAGAGGTCTTCAGAATCAATGTTAACAACCAGATAAATCAATATAAATAATAAAATAGGTTAGGATAAAAGATTAATTAGAAATCCTAGAAAAATCAGATGAGGTGAACTTTCCTTGGTGGGAGAGTTTAGGAATTTCTCTACTCCATTAAGTATCTGCCGATGCACAGAGAGTAGAAAGGATATAGAGGTTGCCTATATGCCAGGTTGCCCTCAATTTTCTCATCTCAAAGGTGGGAAAATGAGTACTGGATCATTTTCCTGATAAAGACTCTTCCAGCTTTATGGTTTAATGGTCGGCTATGAGACAATCAGAGCCATCTTCGCAGACGACAATTACAACATCCACTAGGAGGTATAGTTCTATAGCACTTGAGTGAAGGGGCCAGTAAGTGATGGTGCATGCATGGTTTTCATGGTTGAGTGATTGGAAAATTCAACTCATAATATTATATATATATATATATTTTTTCTTTTTTAAAAAGGAAACACTTTGTCATTCGTTACATGGATTTTCCTGAAAAATAAAACTTCCACCATATGTGGAGCCAAAGGTAGAGATTTGTTAGGAGAAATTAAGATTTAGATCTGGGAGAGAACACATGAGTTTTCATTAAATGAAGTGATGACTCTAAGTCCTTAGCCTAGTGCTTTTCATGTAAAAGGTGTTTGACACAGATACATTCTTTTCTTCCTTTTCTCTTCCATCTTTGGCTTCCTAAGACTTTATCTTTCTTGAGATCCATGTACACATACGTTAGATGGTTTAACTTATATTAATTAATTCCTGGTGAATTAGTTAAACTAATTCTTAGTGCTAAGAAAAGACAGTGGAAACAAAGAGGATTCTCTGGAAATGGAATAATTCAGTTACTCACAGAAACAGGATTTATTATGAAACATAAATTCTTTCTGACTGACTGCAAAAATGGAGGGCACACACTGATTATGTTAAGAACAAGACGAAACATCTCACAAGTGAAAAAGAAGTGAACAAATGAACACCAGCCTAAGCTGGGTTGAAGTAAATATATGTGTGTGTGTGTGTGTGTGTGTGTGTGTATATATATATATATATATATATATATATATATATATATATGTTTAATTAGGGAGGAGGGTTCTAATCAAAGAATCAACTTTGTTGTGTTACATGCTGAAAGTCCAACAAAGACACACTAATTAAAATTTTCAGCACATGATAATTTAAAAAGCATTTCATGAGAGCCATGTCTTAACCTATCATTAAAAAGTAAGCTGAGTATTTTTTGCTTTTCAGAGAATTATGTTTTATCTAGGGAGAGAACTGAGAGGGACCCAGCTTTGGTGCCAACAGGATAAAATGCAGTGGGGCTACCAAGGAGTGATAGTGCCTGCTTCCTCTTCCAGACAGCAATTAGCTTGATATCCTGCAGCCATTCCATTTTTGCAACAAAATTAAATAGGAAACTGGCCTCTCAGGACACTGAGAACTCAGCTTGCCAAAAACGTCCTGGTCATGGACCTCATTTTAATGTTTGCATTTGCTGGAGTCCTGTTACTGGTGATGCATGGATGGGAACTTACAAGACATATATCAGACAAAAGGCACACAGCTTTTCTACAGATAAAGCGTTATCTTCTTTGAAGTTCCACTATTTGAATCTTATTTAACGCTTAAAATAACCTTGGAAGGCAGTAATTCATTTCATCATTTTTGGATGAGGAAACTAAGGCTCAGACTTTCTTAAGTGACCTGACAAAGTAGGAACTTAAAATTTCCACAGCCAAATTCAATTTTCTTTCCCACAACACTTGCCTCCATTGATTAGAACTTCTCCAAGGGCTCTCAAGCTTATGCTTAATATAAAAATCATTATGTTATTCTGCACCCAGTTGCTGTTCTCATTTCCTGCTAACAGACTAATAGACAGTTCTGCAATGGTCTATTTCAGTAGTTTTCTAACTTTAAGATGCAAAAGAATCACTGAACATATTTTTTAAAATTCAAATTTCTTGGTCTCATTTGCAGAGATTCTGAGTCAGTAGATCTGTGAAGAGCCAAGGAATCTGCATTTTAATAAGTATCCTAGGTGATTCTGTTTCTGGTGATGGATCATACTTTGAAAACATAGTTTATATATATATATTTTTCTACTTAATGATGCAGTTGCAAATGGAGATCTAGCTAATTTACATTTCATCTGTGTTTTTGTCTCTGAATTCATAATGCTTTATCATCTCTTAATTTTCCTGACATGTTCTTTCTGGAATTATGACTCTTCCACCAACTTCTGCAATTTTAAAAATAAGTCAATGTGACCAAAAGTTGTCTTAGCTCATTTTTTTCTGGACAATCTTACTGGATTTTATATGTTATAGTGACATAGACCTGTGAAATCTTTTGAAAATTATGATTCTCCTAGCTAGAGCAGCTTTGAGCCTGGTTCAATAAGTGCCCCAAATTTAGCTATAAGATATGGTTTTCTATTTCTGTTCCACCAACCATTAACTTAGTGAGTCTAGTAACTAAGTTAACCTCCCTGAGCCTTTGGGTCCCTTATTTGTGTCATGAGGTAAATAAGATAAAGCATGTTAATTTCATAAACTGCAAACACTACAGAAATGCCAATTAATTTAATTGGTATTGACTTTGGCCAGAATATTACCATTGACTTTTTTCAGAAGGGTAGGTAGTGTGGCTGAAACTAAACTGGGTTGTACAGACTGTTTCATCCAATGAACTGTTCTGCACACTCTCAACTCCACCCCAGGTTTCCATGTGATGTGATGGTTTAGGAAAGGTGAGAACAGAGAAATCAAAGAGACCAGCATGGCACCTATTCCTTGAGCCTGCTGTGTGCACCGTTCCTGTTTCTTAGGTAGACAGCCTGCAGTGTAATCCTGATGAAGAAAATGTGTTCCTCTGAGCTGCAAGGGGGCATTTTAATTTGTGCATCGAGGTTAGTGTGAATGAATTAACACAGTGAAGACTGAGGAGAGTCAGCCACTGCAGGTTTCCTAGGGAGTCTGCAATTTTGGAATCTTTAGAAGGCTCTAGTAAGAAAAGCAGAAGTGAGCTCTTATGGGGGTGGGGGGAAGGGTACCAGCAACACTGGTAGCAGAGTTGCCTCCCTCAAAAGGCAAAGGATATTATGAAGGGGCAGAAGGAGAAGAACTGATGGCCCATGAAAGTTGCCCTTGAAGATCCCAAGAATGAACTAGGGAGACTTAGGAGAGATGCAGAATGCTTATCTTTTGGAGTCGTGCCGATGGAGCTTCTCCAGGCTCAGTATTAGACTCAATTTTCTACTCATTCTAAACCTTCCTCCAAGTAAATCTCCTTCTGTATGCAAATAACACTCAAAATGTGTATCTCTTTAGTCAGGATGTGTATCTCTTTAGTCAGGACCTATTTGAACTCCACATAGGTATTCAGTATTGTATAGGCACCACACACTCGATATATTCCACAACAGTGTCAACCAACTCTGCAACCTGAACTTACTCTTGTGTCCTTGGATCAATCTATGATTTTATGTCTATCCAGTTATACCACTCAGTTCCTTTCTCTTTCTGTCACTGTTTTATTTAGTCCATTATGTCCTGCTAATTTTACTGCTAGATATTAATGAGTCAGCTTTTATTTCTCAATCCTACAGCCATTAGTGTGGTTAAAGCCACCATGTTATTTCATTCACTAATCTCATTCATGTGTTAGTTGGCTTTCTCATATCATCATTTGCTATTTCTTAATCTATCTTCAAACAGCTGCTGGAAAGATCTTTTAAAAATGGGAATCTTATAGTGTCATTACCTAGCTTAAGACACACTTCAATGATTCTGCAATGATTTCATGTTTTTAAAAAATGAATTAATTAATGTTGTTATCATATTCAGTTGACAAGTCATAACTGTACATATCTATGGTGTACAGTGTAATATTTGATACTTGTATACAATGTGTAATGATCAAATCACAGCAATGATCATTTTTATCAACTCAAACATTTGTCATTTGTGTGTGTATGTGTGTGTGTGTTGAGAACATCCACAATATTCTCTTTTAGCTTTGTTATAGACAGCAAACACACAGAGTTGTTGTATTCTATAATTTATTCCTCTCTCTCTCTGTTCTTTTGCATCTGTTAAACAAACTACAAATCCTTTCCTTCCCTCTATCCTTCCCAGCTTCTAGTAACCACTGTTCTGCTCTCTACGTCCATGAGATAAACTTGTTTAGCTTTCACATGAGAGAGAACGTGTATTTCTCATTTTGTGTTTGCATTATTTCACTTAGCACAGTATCTTCCAGACTCATCCACATAACCACAAATGACAGGATTTCATCCTTTTTCTTTTCATGACTGAGTAGCATTCCACTATGTATATATACCACATTTGATTTCATATCTTGGCTATTATGAATGTGCTTTAGTGAGAATGGGAGTGCAGACATCTTTTTGTCATACTAATTCCTTTCCTTTGGGTATATACCCAGCAGTGGAATGGCTAGATCCTGCAGTTTCCAGTCTTAGTTTTTTTAAGGAGTCTCCATGCTGTGTTCCACGGTGACTGTATTAACTTGTACTCTCATCAACAGTCTAGAAGAGTTCCTTTTTCTCTACATCTGTGTCAGCATTTGTTTATTTATTTATTTATTTGGTCTTTTTGATAATAGCCATTTCGACTGGTGTGAGGTAATATCTCATTATGGTTTTGATTCCTATTTCTCTAAAGTTTAGTGATATTGAACGTTTTTCCATATACTTACTGGCCATTTATGCATGTATTCTTTTGATAAATGTTTGTTCAGATCATTTACCCACAAAAAGAGAAAGAAAACATATCTCATGCTTATGTATCAGAAGAATTAACATGGTTAAAATGACCATACCACCCAAAGCAATTTCCAGATTTAATCCACGCCTTGTCAAAACACAAAAGACGTTCTTCACAGAAATAGAAGTAAACAACCCTAAAATTCCTATGGAACCACAGAAGACAATAAATAGTCAAAGCAATCCTTGGAGAGGGGTAGGAAGAAGCTAGAGGAATCACATTACCTACAAAACTTACTATGAAGCTCTGGTAACCAAAACAGCATGATACTGGCATAAAAACAGACACACAGACCAATGGAACAGATAAGAGAATCTAGAAATAAATCCACAAGCATACAGCCAATGATCTTCAACAAAGGTACAAAGAGCATATACATCGGGTACAGAACCCACGCTGGCACCAACTCTTTCTTCTGCTTTCTTTGCTGCAGCTTCCAGTTTCTTAGTTCCTTAGAGGTTCCCAGCTCATTCTCACCCCAAAGGCTTTTCATCAGTGTGTTTGCCAGGGTCAGAGACTCTGCTCTCTTCTCTTTATCTGGCTAACACCTTTGTTTACTGCCAATCAGAAAATGCCAGCGAGGTAGTATTAAAAACAAAACAAAGGGGGGGCAGTGGGTGGTGTGGCTGTTAAAGGTGCAAGATTTCCACATGGCTGACAGCAGTTTGAGTCCTAGACCTGGCGGCTTGCTGTCTCGCTTTCCCTTTCTCTCTCTCTGTCTGGTCAAATTAAAAAAAATAATAATCATAACAAATGGAATTAAATAAACAAATAATTCTTTAAAAACAAAATGAAACTAAACAAGGGCCAGACAGTGGTGTGCTGAGTAAGGCAGCTGGATCCCTCATGGCTGACTACCTAGTTTGAGTCCTGGAACCAGTGGCTTGAAGAACATGCCAGGCATGTGTGCACGTGTGTCTAAAATCCCCAAAAGGAGAAGTAGAGAGGAGATAGTGACATGCCATGCCCTGGGGGAGTGGTTTCTAATTCCCCCTTTTTCTTGCTCTCTGTCTCACTCTGGTGAGTACACTACAGTCTCTGACAAAAATTAAAAAAAAAAAGAATTCTCACTATACCCTGCATCCCACTAGCACCTCATCTTCCTGTACTCCCCCATTCCACTACTGAGCATATTTGTCTATGTCTTCCTCGAAGGTGTGACCGCTTTTGGGGAGAGACCATCTATCCAGCTCATTTTTATGCCACTGGTGCTGAGCACAGATGGCATAATACCTTGTAGGTAATAAATTATCATTTAGTGGTCAAATAAATATAAAACCTTGAAACATTTCTTTACAAAGTACATCACAGAATTTTCATTTTCAGCAGGGTTCTTTCCGGTGACTTGACAAATCTCCATGCTAATGGGCAGATGCGCTCACTGCCATGTGTGAGGCATCTAGGCCTGTTAACTAAACAACACATTTTTTTTTCCTCTGAAAGTAATTACTAGTTGCTAAATATTCAAACATACATTGAAAAAGCAGCTCATTACATTATGTTAAGAAATAAATTACTATTCCTAATTGCTTCTAGTACTTAATTACTTCTAATTATTAGTCTGAATAATAAATTACTGCTTCTGATGATGTTGTGTGCACAGTTGGAGCATTCAAAAATGCAATTTTCACAGTTGTTTACATCAGGACATGTTTGCAAAATTATAGAGCCATAATTACCCCTAAATAACTGGTACCCCCAAATAATAAACATTTGATAAATTCAATCAAGACATGCCATTTCTTTGTCAGCTTATTTAGGAGATCAAGCAGTGAAATGAAACAACTATGCTTGACTTTTCCAGTCTCTTCAAGGGGGTAATAATATGTTAAAATTGGGATTTTTGTCTTGTTTTGGTTGAATAAGAACCAAATTAGAATTTCTTTTGTTATTTAAAACAAGGAAGATAATGAGGCCTCTAATAGTGTTAAAAATTAGGTTACACAACCAGCATACAACTCAGGAAGAAATAAATTATGGCTACCTGAAATGTTAAGAAATAATGAAAACTTCAGAACTGTTTTACTAAGCAATAAAATATTTAAAACATATTTTGTTTTTTGGTCAGGTTCTCACCAGGTGTGCCCATCCTGCCTCAGTCTCGCCGCTGGGACCATAGGCATGCACTACTATGTCCAACTCTGTTTTGGGTGGGGTCCAGCCATGTTTTCTAGGCCAGGCTTGGGCTTGATATTATCCTGCCTCAGCTTCCTTGAGTTACTGTGTTTACAGGTGCATGCTGCTACACCCAGCCTTTAGGTTGGCTTGGAGTCCAACCAGAGTCTCCCATGTGGTTTCTGCTTGTGGAGGAGTGTCTTAGCAGCATGTACCACCATGTCTGGGCTTAAAGTGTACAGATCTTTTTTTTTTAGAGGTTTTTGTTATAGGGCATGTGCACTTGCCAGAAAGACAGAGACAGAAAGCGAGAAATCACCCCCCAGGGGGAATGGCCATGCTGCAGTCCCTCCATTCTCCTCTCGGGATCTTGGGCAAGCACACCCACAAGCCTGGTGTGAGTTTAAGTCACTCACCAGGTCTGGGACTTGAACCGCGATCACCTATATGGGAGTCCAACGACATAGCCATTACGCCAACTGCTGGTCCCAAAGTGTACAGATCTTAAGTGTAGAGTTTTAAAACTTTCAAATCCCTTCCTTGAATACTTTCACTTGCCAGTTTGTCAATGAAATGGCAGGAGTAGGTAACCTATGGTAATCTATAGGCTGACTTTTTTCTGACCTTCCTATTCATTGCTACATGTATGGATCATCACTAGTTTTTTCCTATGAGATTATATCACTATTGCTGTGTGCTGGACAGACTTTTAAGAAAGTCCCCAAACCTTTAAATCCCCGAACCCTTATTTAATTCCCTCCCCTTAAGTGTGGGCAGGGCCTGTGACTTTCCTAAGCAACAACATGGCTGGGATGATAGAACATACATGACTGAATAGAAGTGATTATGTGAGTCATTATGTGAGATTGTGGAGCCTGTTGTCTCCCTTGCCAGATTTGAGGATGGCATGCTGGGAAACTCCATGTGGCAAAGAACTGTGGGTAGCCTCTTGGGGCTGAAGTCATCAGTGGGAAAGAAGCTTAATTCTAAAGAACTGAATTCTGCCATGTGAGCTTGGAAATGAATTGTTTCTAGTTGATTCTCAGACAAGGTGGTGGCCATACTTGATACCTTAATTTATACTTGTGGGATGAATTAAATGGAGGACTCAACAAAGCCTTGTCTGGACTCCTGGTCCACAAAAATTGTGAGACAATATATGTGTGTCATTTTAAACCACTAAATGTGTGGTCATATTCAAATTTAGAAGGACCTACATTTTTCTTCCTACTACCACTGACAATTAGAGGATCTTGAATACCAGGTTTATTAGAAGCTACCAACAGCATAGTTCTCAAATCTTCATTTATGATTCAGGCTATGGTCCAGTACATTGAGCACAGAACTTGGGCAGAAGACTTCTTGGGTTAAACTATGTGAAAATGTCATTTGGGTAGGCTAAAATGGTAGGATGTCAGCAATTTCAAAAATTGAAGGCCTTTTAGACTCTTCCACAAATAGAAATTTAGCTTTGAATAAATGACTTCATTATTCCCTTCTTCCTCACCTGTCAAATCAGGAAGAATAATAACTAAGATGTCTTAGTAGTTTACCTACTTTATCTCACTCTCACAAATGCCTATGGTAAGAGTTTTAGTCTATTGTGTTGCTATAAAATGAAATACTTAAGTCAGGCTGATTTACCAAAAAAAAAAAAAAGTAGTTTATTGTGCTCACCGTGTTGAAAGTCCAGTGTCAAAGGGCTTCATCTGATGAGTGCCTCTTGCTGGTGGATAACATGGTAGAGGGTATTACACAGTGAGACAGAGCAAGCATGTGTCTCTGTGTCCAGGTATCAGTCTCATCTTCTTGCTTCATACACCCACTATCATTCAATCATCAGGATTCCACTTTGATTATTTTAATCCTGATTATGTCCCAAAGGCCCCACCTTTCAGCATCGCAATCAGATTAAGGATTCACCCTCTTTATCCCATCATAACCAAATTTCAGCACATCAGTTCTAGGGGACACACTCAAACCATGCAATCAGGCATTAATGATCCCAGTTTTCTTTATTTTTAGAAAAAGAAATTGAGGGGCAACAAAACCTGTATAAAGTCACACAGTAAGCATTACAGGCAGGAGTCGAGGTGGCTAAGATGACTATAAAGCTGAAGCTCTCGACTTCATTATGATATAGTTCTTATCTTAGAGCAACACTTTAGTAAGGTCTAACAGTCAGGCTTGATAGCCAGACATATCTGGGTGTAAAATCTAGTTTCATCCCTGTGTATCTTTTGGAAAGTGACTTTAACTCTCAGGACCTCAATTTGCTTGTTTAAAAAAAATAGGAAATAGTAGGTACCTCAGAAGTTTCTTTTGATAGTCAACCAAGATTATGCTGCAGACAAAGACCACAGTGAACTTTCCAAAAATGTTAGATATTTTTACTACTCATGATGTCAAAAATGAGTTAAAAGAAAAGTATTTTTGAACTAGATGGCCTGGTATATTTGTTAACAGTAATAGCAAAAGTGTAATGTTATGTTTTTGGAGAGCAGAGTGCTACTTGTTATTACATTAGTTTGAATCACCATAATGACCTACTAATTAGTAGTACGTCCAAAAGAATTGGCCAATGGAAGAAAAACAGAACATTTGGCAGAGTCGGAGCAGATGAACATTTTGTAAGCAAAACAAACAAGTGTTGATCTGGTTAAGTCCCAGATTAGAGTGAATTATCTGGGGCCTTTTAGTGGTAATGGAATGCTGCAGTCTACCTTTTATTTTCTCCTTTCAGTTTATAATTAGTTGTTAAGGCAAAAAATTATCAGACAAATAATGTGGAAGGAGAAGGGTTGTGAGCAGAGGCGTGACATCATCTGACTTCAGTAGCCATAAAGCTCTGCTGGGTTAAGAACAGTCTGTAGGAAAGCAAAACTGGACAAGGACACAGAGGGTTATTACGACTGTCTGAGAAACCAACGGGCTAATGTGGCCATAGCAGGGGGCGAGAGTTGTTTGAGTTTAGTTTAGTTGTTTGAGTTTGAGTTTAGATTCACATTAAAGGTAGAGGTGGTAGAATTTGATGATTTATTTCTGAGGGTAGGAAGCAAGGGAAGGGGATATAATCTTTTTATTTTTTCTTAGAGGTTTTTGCCTTAGGGCATGTGTGCTTCCTAAAGACAGATAGACAGAGAAAGTGACAGGGAAAGTGAGAAATCACCCTCCAGGGGTATGCCATGGTGAAATCCCTTTTCCTCCATTCTTCTCCCAGGATCTTGGGTATGCATGCACATGCACCTAGTATGAGTTTCAAGCCACTAGGCCTGGGACTCGAACCATGGTCAGCCATGCAACATAACCATTACACCATCTGCTGGCCAAGGGAGAGAGGAAATAGAAATTAAAAATGATTTTAAATGTTGATCTGAGCCACTGGAAAGATGGGGTTGTTATTTACTTAGATGGGAAAAATTGCTAAAGAGGTGGTGTTTCAAAGAAAAAGATTAGAAGTTCAAATATATACATGGTAAGATTTAGATGACTGTGAAGTCTCATATAGAGATACTGAACAGGCAGTGGAAAGGTGAGTATGGACTTTAAGGGAGGGTCTGAGTTGCAGGTGTACAATTATAAGTTGTTATATGTAGATTCGTGATGTTAAAAATCAGGACACTTGAGATCTCCAAAGGATTGGAGATACAAGGGAAGATGACGATGGCTTGAGTAGGGTGGCAGAGGTGGAAGTAGAAAGAAGTGAGAAGGGATTGAATTGCAACCAGAGCTAATGGCAGTGAGAGGAAAAGGCAATATTTCAAGTTAAATCTCAAGCAAGTGTCAAAGAAAGACAGGAGAAGCCCTTCTTGCTTGCTTTAGGCCAGTCTTCCTGTTCCACTTTATTCTCTCCAGATGGTCAAGACTGGTTATCTCTGTCTACATCTGACCCAATTCAGGGATGACTGTTAATTTCTCAAGGACTTCAGGCTTTATAATCTCATCTAGGGGACAGAAATTTTTGTTCCTTGGGCCAAATATGGCTCCCTGCTGTTTAATTAATTAATTAATTAACTCTTAGAAAGATTTTTGCAATAGGGTGTGTGCTCTTGCGAGAGAGAGAGAGAGACAGAGACAGCAAGTGAGAAATCACCCCCCAGGGGGGATGGTCATGCCACCATGCTTTCACCTCTTTGGGCACATACACACACATGCCTGATGTGAATTTCAAGACTTCGAGCCTGGGACTTGAATCACAGTCAAGTGGGAGTCCAGTGATGAGCCCTTTACTCCATCTGCTGGTCCCCTTGCTAGTTTTTATAAATGTTTTCTTGGACTGTAGTCATGTCATGCACTGGTGACTGCTTTTATGCCAGAACAGTAGAGTTGAGTGGTTGCAGTAGAGTGTGTGTGGTCCTCCAAATGTTTCATTTTACAGTCTGATTTATTACAGGAAACAGTATTCCATTGCCTGACCTAAACGAAAGTGATACATCTAAATTCAAGGTTACCTTAAAATTTCTCCATGAATTATCCATATCTATATATTTAAATCTCTATCTGTCTCTCTTGATATATATGAAGTTGACTGAGGTTCTGTCCTCTGTTCTGCTATAGCCACAATACATAGAAGCAAAATGGCTATTTGATTTCAAAAACACCAAACTCACAGGGCAATGAAAGAGAGAATCCTCATCAAATGACAGGAATGGAGAAAAGGTTCAGCATTGTTTTCTAGGAATAAGATTTGTTGGGGCTGGTGCCTCCTTTGAAAATCCAGACTTTGCTTGAAAGTAGATACTCATGTTCCTACAAAAGTCCCAGTCCTCTGCAGAGTTGGTTACACTATCAGACATATTCCCTTGGAAATACCTGTGTTAAAGGTGTGGTTTATGCTAAATCACAAGGTGTTGAATGTGTTACCAAGTCTTTAAAAGTAAAGGGTTGAAATATTTTAATTGGTTACAAAATAATACATTGGTCTCAGTGTGAATGTATGCATGCGTGTGTGTGTGTGTGTGTGTTTGAGAGGGAGCATCGTGAAAAACTGGAGAACAGTTGGGTAAAAGCAAAACCCAGCTGGCTCCACTATTTTGGGATTTAGAGACATAATTTATCCAAACTTCAGAAAACACTATATGACAATTTGCTGGAATGTGAAAAAAGAGAAAAGCTTTATAGGGTGTTATGTTCATTATAAGGAATTACTGTTCTAATCACAGAGACTTTAAGCATTGGTGATCCCTTCAACAAATCTGACCTGTTGTCACCTTGAGTCCTCGTCAGTTGTAGATAAGCACAGAGACACCCTTATTTTGCCATCACTTGAGACTGTTTGACATGTGCATTATGATAAATTAAAATTAAAATTTTAACTGCAAATATGGGAAATGTTTGGTTGGGAGCAGTAAGTTCCCCAGCTTCAGGGACACTAAAACAGAGGGTGGGCAGTTCCTCACAAAAAACGCTACAGATGGCACTTTATCATTGCTGGTATTTACGGTCAGGTCACTTAACAATGAAGGTACATTCTGAGAAATGCATCATTGGATGCTTTTGTCATTGTGTAAACATCATAGAGTATAATTGCACAAACCTAGATGGTATAGCCTACCACACACCATTATAATCTCACAGGACCATTGTGTACACAGCCCATCATTGACAGAAACATCATTATGGGAAGCATGGCTCTAGTTGGTACTAAAAAATATTCACTGAATGTGGGGGACCAGCAGTTAGTGTAATGGCTATGTCGCTGGACTCCCATGTAGTCGACCACAGTTTGTGTCCCAGACCTGGTGGCTTAAAACTCATGCCGGGCGCGTGTGCATGTGTGCCGAAGATCCTGAGAGGAGAATGGAGGAGAAGGGATTACGGCGTGGCCATCCCCCCTGGGGGGGGTGATTTCTCGTTTTCTGTCTCTCTGTCTCTCTCTGTCTGTCTGGTGAGCGCACGCACCCTATAGCAAAAAACTTCTTAAAAAAATATTCACTGAATGTTAAAACAAAGGGAGTGAGTTTAAGTAGCTTTTAAAGTTGGTTCAAGTCAATTCTCTGATCCTATACCCAATGAACTATTTTGTGTTATTTTAAATGTGATAAATACTATAGAGATGTTCACTAAGTCTGTTTCCTTTTCCTGGACACATAGGAGGCATTTCTTGGCCTTCCCTAAACCCTAAGGGTCTATTATCTGCTCTTCCATGGCAACTAGAAGGCTCGTGTTGCAGATCTCAGTGTCACAATATGAAAGGACTTTTGATCCTGGAGTTACTTTTTTTTTTTTTAAATTAATTAGTTAATTTATTTTTGTATATACTTTCAATCATATTGTTTGGCTTACAATGAGACCATTTCGATATGTGAACATTTCTCCCCAGACCCGTTGATCGAAATATCTTCAACAGATAACACCACACCTCCCCATCCCGTCAATGCTCTACCTCTGTATCCCTTCTCCAAATGTCTTTCGTTGGGCCCCACTCCTCCACATACACCTCATCTGACATTCACACCCATCTCTTGTGTTTGTTCAACTGTTAGTCAATCAGTTTCAGACATAGAATGCAGACAAACGGTATATGTTAAGTGGGGACATACAATGTCTCTCCTTCATAGCCTGGCTTGCCTCACTCAGCAGTACATCTTCCATATTCTTCCACTTTCTGTCAAAAGCCAGGGCTCTGTTGGTTTTTATGGCTGAGTAGTATTCCATAGAGTATATGTGCCACAGTTTTTCAATCCATTCCTCCATACGGGGGCATCTGGGTTGGTTCCATGACTTAGCAATTGTGAATAGTGCCTCAATAAACATCGATGTGCAAGCACTTTTCCAATGAAGAATTCTTCTGTCCTTTGGGTAGATACCGAGGAGTGGGATCTCTGGATCATATGGCAGATCTATCTGTAGATTTTTGAGGAATCTCCAAATTATTCTCCACAGTGGTTGGACCAATCTACATTCCCACCAGCAGTGTAAAAGAGTTCCCCTTTCACCACACCCCTGCCAACACTTATCATTTTTTTTTTTTTTTTTTTTTAATATTAGACAATCTGACTGGGGTTAGGTGGTACCTCATTGTTGTTTTTATCTGCATTTCCCTTACGATGAGGGAGGTTGAACATTTTTTCATATGCCTTTTGGCCATTCGTATGTCATCTTTAGAGAGTGTTTTCTTCATCTCAATCCCCGATCCAAAAATATATTACAAAGCTGTGGTAATAAAGACAGCATGGTATTGGCACAGAAACAGACATGTGGACCAATGGAACAGAATAGAGTCCCCAGAAATAAGTGCCCAAACATACAGTCAACTGATCTTTGACAAGGGGTACCAGTCAATCCAGTGGGAAAATGAAAGCCTCTTCAGCAAGTGGTGCTGGAGAAACTGGACTTTCACTTGCAGAAAGATGAATCTGAACCCCTACCTCTCTCCTTTGAAAAGAATCAAGTCAAGGTGGATCAAAGATCTAAATCTAAGACCTCAAACTATAAAGCTGCTCCTGGAGAATGCTGGGGAAACTCTGGGAGACATTGGTGTAGGGAAAGACTTCCTAAAGAAGACCCTCAAAGCAGAGTCCATCGTCCACAAAATAGATAAGTGGGATTACATCAGACTAAGAAGTTTCTGCATGGCCAAAGACACAGTAGTTAGTGTGAATCGACAGCCCTCAGAATGGGAAAATATTTTTGTAAATGTTGCATCAGATAAGGGACTGATAACCAGAATACACAAGGAACTAAAAAAGGTGTTTGGAAAAAAGATGATCAACCCTATTAAAAGATGGGAGAAGGATCCTGGAGTTACTTTTTGGAGAACAACCTAGCAGAACTGCCCATTTGCAGTGAACTGTGATGTGAACAGAAAATGAAACTTTATTTTGTTAATGACACTAAGGTTTGGGGTTATTTGTTGCAACAGTAGGTGTTAGTTATCTATCTCAATGCATTGGTATTACATGACTAAATTAGATAAAAGTAATTAATTGGGATGAATATGGAAGACTTAATGCTAAGTGAAGCAAGCCAGAGTATGAAAGACAGACTTTGTATGTTCCCACTCAATATATACCAAATGTCTGCATTCTATAGCAGAAACTGAAAGTTTGGAAAGGTTATATTAGTAGGGAGGGCAACTGTAGGTACTAGAGACAGTAAGGATGGGGTAATAGTAAGGATAGGGGTAATACGGGAGTGGGTAACAAAGGGAGAGAGAAAGGGGAAGGGGATTCAATACATTTAATTGACATAAAAATGAGAAGTTATTTGCTGATAATAATGTATATGATAATGTCTTTGTCTTGACTGATATGCAACCTTTTTTTTTTTAAGAGGTTTTTGCTATAGGGCGTGTGTGCTTGCCAGAAAGACAGAGAGAGACAGAAAGTGAGAAATCACCCCCCAGGGGGTATGGCCACGCTGCAATCCTTCTCCTCCATTTTCCTCTCGGGATCTTGGGCACGTATGCACATGCACCTGGCGTGAGTTTAAGCCACCGGGTCCGAGATTTGAACCGCGGTTGACTACATGGGAGTCTGGCAACATAGCCATTAGGCTAACTGCTGGTCCCATATGCAACCTTTTTATCCTGGAAAAAGCAATGTTGTACCTTATAAAGATATATAGCGATTAAATGTAAATTAAAAAAATTAAAAATGTCATTAATTGTAGGA
This sequence comes from Tupaia tana, assembly GCA_026018925.1. Classification (NCBI taxonomy): domain Eukaryota; kingdom Metazoa; phylum Chordata; class Mammalia; order Scandentia; family Tupaiidae; genus Tupaia; species Tupaia tana. The sequence goes on from JAKSZU010000008.1 coordinate 78,370,866, forward strand.
AAGGAATACCTTAAGTTGAAAAATCACTTTCCATAGAGTAATGAAAATGAATGAATTACAACCATATGCATATAGTCAGGAACATAATGTTGAGCAAGAAGTATGAATCACACAAAAATACATGCCATATGATACCATTTATATAAAGCTCAAAAACCAAACAAAACTAAATGATACATTGTTTAGTAATATAAACATGTGGTAAATTTGAAAAGCAAAGCAAAATGCAAGATAGTGTTAATCTAGGGAGAAGAGACAGAACTACTAACAGAAAGAGTAACAGATTAAGAACTCTTGGCAATGTCCCATTTTTAAAAGTTGGTTGGAGGACAATAGTGTTTATTTAATATTCTTTAAAACAGAAATATTTACTGTAGATATTATTTTATACATAGAAATATGATAGAATCATTATGCACATGTAACTTGCAGATCCAATCATACATATATGCTGAATATGCAATTATACTCAATTACATAGCATATATTCATTTGCAATTTACACAAATACACTTGACTATGTACTGTGTATTACTGTATCACATGATTTACAGGCATATTACTGTAGGAATGTATATACAAAGCCTTGAATCTGGGAAATTTAATGGATTTTCAAAGATAATTTCTACCAAATGTAGGCATTTTCTTACTTGAAGCCCAAGCCTTCTATAAGATGCCGCTCTGATGTATAAGGTGAATCATATTATGGGAGCGTTTCCTGAACTGAGCCCCCAGATTTCCATTGGTTCATAAGCTAGTTTTAGAATTTTGAGATCAGGAGTCATTGTCCATTTTCTATCAAGTGAGGACAGCTAACAGGTTGTTGTATTTGTTTTTAGCCTGGAATTAAATGATTCAGCCTGGTTATGGTACTTACATATTTCATGCTGATTAGAAGTGCTGGTTAGCAATTTATCTGTCTTTGATTAATTAAACACGGGAAAACCCAATTTGTCACTAGTCTCTACTTGGAGATGAAATTTATCAAAGAATGAGGCCCATGGGAAGAAATTAATAAAAGGAGTCCCTGCTGGAGAAAAGGTTTAGAAACAGTGTCCTGTAGTAATTCAAACTCAAATTCATTTTGTAGTCATTTGTTAACTTACTCTTTTAACCAATATTTATAGAGTGACAGCTCTATGCCAGACATTTCTTTTCTTTCTTTTTTTTTTTTTTTGAGAGGTTTTTGCTATAGGGCGCGTGCGCTCACCAGACAGACAGAGAGAGACATAGAGACAGAAAGTGAGAAATCACCCCCGGGGGGATGGTCACGCTGCAATCCCTTCTCCTCCATTCTCCTCTCGGGATCTTGGGCACGCACGCACACGCTACCGGTGTGAGTTTTAAGCCACCAGGTCCGGGACGTGAACTGCGGTCGACTATGTGGGAGTCCAGTGACATAGCCATTATGCTAACTGCTGGTTCCCTATGCCAGACATTTCTAAGTACTGGGTAGAATGCAAGAAGATCCAATATCCCTGCCACTGTGGAACTAAGCTCAGGGGTGAGACTTGGTATTTATAGTTAGTACTGCTGACAAAGGAAAGTTGGGAGGCACACAACACCGTGGTTGAAAGCACTGCTTATGGGCCTAGACAGATCTGGGGTTACGTCCCTTCTTGGTTATTTAACAACTGCAGAACTTTGGACAAAGGTCCTAACTTCTTGAAGCCCCAGTTTCTCCTTCTGTAAAATGAAATACCAGTATCTACCACATAGGGTAATTGCAAAGAGTCCATGGCTTGTGAACACTTGAGATAGCATCTGCATGTAGACTTGTTACCAGCCAAAGTCCAGCTGTTTCTTCTCATGAAAAAGGCAGAGGCTAGAGAAGAAGGGAGTTTGTTTATTCTGTGCAGGGAGACAGGCAGCAAGTACCATCGAGCTGTCTCAAAAAGCTCAACTTGTCTCAGTACCTTTAAGTACAAGATATGGGCATGTGCAATTCATTCCTCACTATAATCAATCAGAGTCAGTTGCTTTTCCTTGAGTAATTATCCGGATTCCTTTAAATACCTATTCCTGGTTTCTCATCAGACCTTGCCTTAAACAGGCCTCCCCATGAATCAGCATTCGGTCAGCTTGTTGTTCTTTCTTAATGTCAAAATGAGTCCTGCTAAACCTTAAACTGACCTGCTATAGATCAGTTTCATGCTAGCTGCCTCATCTTTCAGCTTACAAATGTCATCTGGTCCTCATAATAAACCTGGCAGAGGAATGTTTTTGTTTGTTTTGCTATTTCCTTCTTTTAGAAATGTGAGAGCTTAGTTGATACTGTACTCAAGAGCTTCTGAAACTTGAACCCAGTTCAGTCCACCACCAAAGCCAAAGTTGTCTCCACTGCCTCATGGCTCCTCTGTGCATCCGTACTTGAGAAAGCCAAAAGAGTGGAATTCTTATATTCTATGCTGAAATACATGGTTATGGGCCTTCCGTTCCAGTCAGTGATTCTCAACCTTGCCTGGATAGGGGCGGTGAGTACCCTGCGGAGGTTTTGAATAATCCCTGGGAGGTAGGAATAGCCTAGTTTGACAAAGTATGCAATTTCTTTAATTTGATTTTATAAAAAAAATATGTAGTATCTAGCATTGAATTTATTTACTTCATAATTTAATTTGAAATGTCAAAATGGGAAATAAAAACATTTGCATTTATGCAATGGGGACCTGGTTTATAACTATTAATAGAATGTGACTTGTTCTCCTGGCATCTCCTCAAGGGCAGGTCCATGTCTTGGGCTTCTTTACAGCTCCTGGTCTAGGTTGGGGGGCCATAGTAAGGATCCTTGGAACTGAAGTGTGGCTCAAAAGTTGTGGCATCAATAAGGCTGGTAGATGCTGCATGCTAATGACTATTTCTGCTAGACTTCCTGGTGTGTGGCATTGGGAAGGAGTAGCTGCCTAACACATTGCAGTTAGTCTACTCTCGATTAAGTGGTAATAACATTTCTGCTAATTATCATAACCAATTAGTTGAATTCAGAGTGAAAAATCTTCAGGGCAAATATCACTAGCTCCCACTGTTCACAAGAAGTCATTGAATTATAATACATGTGTTGGTCATTGTATGACTTACAATGCAGAGACCAGGGAAAGTTCCCGGCCCAGAATGTCTCAGAATGAGGCCTGCGGGGACCTGAGGACAGTAGGCAGGGGATGAGTGAGTGCACAGGAAAAGAGACCCCCTCTTTCGGTTCACGAGAATGGCAAGAGCAAGGGCAGATTAGCTGTGGAGACTGCAGGAGCCCAGGGCTCCACTGTTCTGTTGCCTTACGGTGAGTGTGTGGAAGGTCTAAATGTCCCAGAGGTTAAGGAGTTCAATCCTGGTATTGCTTACAACAGTGCGATGATATCTATGAGAACTACAGACTCAGTACAAGAAATTCAGCCCTCATAGGACTAGAAAGAGTCAAAATGTCTGTTTCTAGATAAGGAAACTGAGATCCAGAGTGGGGGAAATGATGCAAGTTGCAGCAGCCAGCTGGACTCAAAAAGTCAAACCCAGACTCCAAATTCCTAATCCAGTGCATTTCCTTTTTCACCATCAACTCTGGTTTCCAGGAAAATCTGCATCCGAATCTCAGAAATTTACCTTTACCACAGCTATCGTTCTGCATCAGACCATAACCAGACTGGGAACAAGATCATGCCAGCAATTTCAAAGGAGAGAACCAGTCATGGAGGTTATGGAGAGTAGGAAGTGGGAGGGCAAGACGACTCAGAGATTCATGTTGTAGGAAATCACATCACCCTTAGGGTTGAGATGAAGGGAAGAAAATGTAAGACCAGAAGACAACGGCTCTACCACCTGGCAGGCTCTGTAATTCCTGGGGGAGGAGAACTCAGCCAGGGAGAACTAAAGCCAAAGGCAGGGAGAGTGCCTATAGGAGGCTGGGCAGACGAGGTGAGAAATATCCTGGCGACTTCCCTCTAAAACCTCCAGATTTCATGCTAGTGTTTTCCTTTGGACGAAACTACTAAGAAACTGGTGGGTGAAGCATGCCAGAAAGCCTCGTTTGCAGAGATCAGAGCAGAGGAAGGAAAGAGCAAGTGGTGGAGCTGAGAAGATAGGCAAACAAGCCTCCCAACAATGTAACTTGTCCTCATCCTGAGGGTTCATTTAAAGTTAACTACCAGATGGCTAGCCAACGGGGACATTTGTCAAATTAGTGAGATAGCCTTAGAATAATTGAATCAAAGAGTTATGGGTGGAATAACAGCAGTGATTAGCACGTGTATGATGATGTTCACAGAGCAGAATGGCATATTAGAAAAATGCACAGCTTTGAAATCAAACAGACCCAGACTTAAGGTCAGGCTCTTTCACTTATCAGTGGTGTGACTATGGGAAAGTTAAGTCAGCCATTGTGTATTCCAATTTACTTACCTTTAAAATGCAGATAATAAAGCCTCCCTCGTAGAGTTTCAGTGATACATTAATGGTAAAATGAGTACAGCATCTTTAACTATATTTGTTTGGCATGCAAAGATTTTCAAGAAATAGTAGCCCCAGACTTCAGTAGAACAGTCTCTTACAGTCCTATGAGAAAGTGAACATCTTTTTGGGTGGTATTTATATGTTTTTGATGATTTTATCAGATAAGTTTAGAGAAGAACCATTACTTTATCACTTTATTCCCCTATCAGCAATGTTTGATTAGTGATTGTTTCCTTTTTTCTTTTCTTTTTTAATTTTGCCAGAAAGTGCACGAGAGAGAGAGAGAGAGAGAGAGAGAGAGAGAGAGAGAGAGAGAGAGAGAGAGAGAGAGAACCTCCCATGGGGTATGGCCATATTATAACTCCTTCTCCATTTTTTCCTTCTTTTGGAATTTTGGGCAGACATACCTACATGCCCAGTGTATTTCTCAAGCTGGTAGGTCCAGACTCAAACCACACCATCTGCTCTGTGGGATCCAGCCACCTTAACTACAATGCCATGGGCTGGTCCGAGTGACTGTTTTCTTATACTTAATTGTATTATCATTTAAACATACCTTTATGTTAATTGTTTTTTGGAAGGAGGTCATGTTCATGGCCACTGACTTAAGCAAGGTGAGATGAGCATAGAGCAAAAACAGAGTAGAGGGTTACTTTGAGTGTTGGTAATAATTGTATACAAGGATAAGGACAGAATTGGGCCAGCCCAGTAGCCTAGTGGTTAATGGAGCTGGATCCCGCATGTTGACTATGATTTGAGTCCTGGCCCTACAGGTCTGGAAAGCACACTGGGTGTGGATGCATGTATATCCAAAATCTTGACCAGATGGAGAAATGGAGGATTGTAGCATGAGCGTGCTCCATTGGGAGGTACTTTCTCCATTTCACTTTCTGTCTCTGGTGAGCACATTAAGCCCTCTGACAAAATAAAATAAATATCTGGAGTGAAATATAGTCATTTATTTATTCATTCATTATTTTAGTATTTTTGAAGTCTCCCGTAAGAAACACTTGTCTCAATATGAGCTTCTCAAGGGCTTAACAAAGATAGCTTCACTTCTCTACTGCCAGGCATTCAGTGGCTTAAACATATTAACTCATCAACCCTCACAATAGCTCGGTGATACAGTTTCTATTGTGAGGTCCATACAGGTGAAATACTTGCTCAAGGCAACATAGCTAGAAAATACTTGAGCCAGAGCTCAAACTCATGCATTTGGCTCAGGAACTGATGTCTTTCTTCTCTATACTTCTCTGCAGATGCTTATGTTAGGAGTATTGTATATCCTATTTTTCTCTTTTTCTATCCCTCCTATCTGGTCATGGCATTTTTCTCAGGCACTTCTTGTAAAGTTATAGAAATAAATGGAGTCCACAGAGATAATCCACAATTCAAATGAACTCTGCAAACTACACACAAGGTAAAAATGCCACCTAGTCACGTTTGTGCATGAAACCTACTCGATGGAGAGGGATAAGGGAATAGGAGCAGGAGGTTCTTCATTCCCTGCTGAGTTACAGCTTCGTTCCCGGGATCTTGGTTAAGCTGTCATGGACGTGAATTTTTAATCTGTGTTCACAGTGACAGCATCATCATCATCATACCAGTGCACACGCATACCCTTTCCCCAATTTCCCATCAGTCCAAGGATTCACAGGAGCGTTAGTATTTAACATTACTGTGTCAACCTCTTATCTAGGTACATGTTTGTCTGATGAAGTTCAGTGTCATGTTTATGACGTTTGGCATAATCCTGTTCTCATTACTGATGAAACCTTCGAAGTCTTCATCAGCAGGTTCTGTGTCAATCACCTCTACAGTCCAAAGCTTGTCTCACGCATTTGTGAACACTGATGCATTAATATTGTTCCAAGCATTAGTTACTGCAGAAATGGCATCTTCAATTCTTTTAGCAAGTCTGAGATTCATAGGTCTCTGTTTACTGCAGCAAGCATACAGCTAAAAGAAGAAAAAGTAGAGAATAATTATTTTTGCCCTCCATGGGGTGTGAAGTCTCATGGACCACAAGGTTCTATTACAGATATAATATTGAGTAGAAAATTAAATGCCGAAACATTATTTTTCCCAAGAAGATTAGAAGGCAGTGTGAAGTAGTGGCCAGAAACAATAAAACTCTATATAGTTTTTTTCCAGCCTGGGATGGCGTACTGTGAACTCAAGCCATGGTTGTAAAACGGTATGGAATCAGGAAGTATTTACCTGCTCACCCACATTTCCTTGTTGCACAGTAATGACAGAGAAGTTGCATACATCATTTTAATATCTCAGATATAGACTCATCCTCATCCTTGTCAAATTAAATGTGTCTTCTGTAGAATTAGCACATCTAAAAGCAGTCATCCTAGGCTCTGTGTCCTTAAAGCCTGCTGACTTCTCTTGTCACTCATTGCTAAGGTGTATCTAGGAACATACCACCAGTATTGAGCTCAGCCTTTGCAAATTTGTTAGGATTAAGGCTTTCATCAGATAGGATCTTAACAGATTTATACATGCAATTCTCAGCTGCTTCATGATCAACAGACAATTTTTCACTGCTGATTTTCAAATATTTTACACCATAACGCTTGTTAATTTTCTGCAGCCAATATTCTCAATATTCACACTCACTTCTCGTATTCACTCCTCTGAGGAATAGGCTAGCTGGTTTCATGATTAGTAAGTCAGTGGCATACGTTTACTTTATTGTGCTCAAATCTAATGGACTCAGTCAAGATCTTCATATTTTCCCCATGGCAATGTTTCACTTATGTTTCTTTAGTTCTTGGTTTTCACTGTCACTGTGAAACATCAACAAATTGTCTTTAAGTTTACTAAATTGTATACAGTGGAGGTTCTCATTTCCTAATATTCGTAGGGGTAACTTGATTTTTTTTTTGTTTGACATTTTCAAAGTACAAAATTAAAAGCCACAACAGCTGCACAATGCTACAAAATTATCAGCCAGCAACAGAAACACATTCAACTAGTCAAAGTACTGGCATCAAATGTTAGTTTTAGTCACCAGATTAGTTTTGGCATCATATTTGCAAACAAACAAAAAAAATACAAATAACCTTTAGTTTTCAGAGCTTTCTGGATTCTAGAATTGTGAGTGAGGGGTTATAAACTATGTCTTCATTTGACAAATGGAAATTTGAGGGTTGGTGGGAATATCTAGCTTAGATATTTATAAGAATTCCCTATCACAGTTCAGTTTTAAAGTTAGACAGACTGAGTTCTAAATACTCAAAACTTGTTAAAGCTGTCTTGCTTGGGCAAGTCATTCATACAGTAGGTATCTGTCTCTTCAGGGGTAAAACAAAAATACTGATCTTTACCAGGAGGATTACCGAGATTGAATTACTTAATATATTGGATTGTTAGAAAAGTCATGATGCATTTTTGCATAGAAAACAGAAAAAAAAATATGTCATGACTTCTGACAAACCAATACATACTATATTCCCGTGCACAATCTGATTATTAACAGATGTAATGCTTTATTTACACAGTATTATTCTTCTACATTCAGGAATCAAGAAGAACTTCCTAAATATACTGACTAGAAGGATGAAGTCAGGTGAGTAGCTGAATTAACTTTTAAAACCTTATACCAGATATAACAATTTTAAAAGCAAAATCTTTCCATGGTAGGAGACATATTTTTTTAGAGAACAGTGGGTTTCTTCTAGCCTAAATATCCAACCTTAGTTTTGAGTACCAAAATTCAAGGAGCCTTCAGGACTTTTGAAACAAAGATTAAAAAGAAAATTAATACAAGAGGGTGCATATGCCTGCTAGAGAAAGAAAGAGAGAGAAAGAGAGAACACTCCTTATAAGATGTGGTCATGTCATAATCCCTTTTCCTCCATTTTTTCTCCTGTCAGGATTTTAGGCACACATGCACATGCACATGCACCCAGTATGTTTTTTAAGCCACCAGGGCTGAGACTCAACCCATGGTCAGCCATGTGGGCTCTAGCTCCCAAAACTGCTATGCTATGGGTCAGGATTTTAAGTAATAGGTAATAACATTCTATAAATGTAGAATGGTTTAAGAACAATTTTACTCTCCAGTCATAGTAAATATCAAAATGGAAATGAGAATTGGAGAATAGTGGATATTCCTGAGAGGAAGATTTCAGATTAATGTCTGAAGACCACCCTCAGTGCACAGGGCATGTGTATGCCCATGATCTGGGACTTTTTGATGCTAGAGGAGTTCTCTCTCTCTCTCCCTCTCCCTCTCTTGCTCATGGAAGAAATTTTAAAATATTTGAAAAAAAGTGTGGAACATATCAATGTATTTATCATGGGGATTTTGCCCTCTCTGGAGCAGGAAAGTATCATCTCTAAGGAGATTTGAAGTGGAGAGATTCCAGTAAAAGACTTCATGAAGCAAATAGCAATTGAGTTGAGTAGCAGGGATAACTAACAGAGAAGGCTTTCCAGTGTAGGCAAGGGCACAGTGGCCTGGCGGGAGATGCAGATGTAAAGGGCGGACTTACTGGCCATCTGGGATGTCGTCATTACAAGGGCCAGACGCTCGCTGCCTGCTGCTTCGGGACCCTTTTATCTACTGTGTCTCTGGGATTAGAAATTTCAAAATATGTTGTAGTCAGAGTTCTTAAATCATTAATCCATTATCATTGTCCTTGGGAAGCTCAGTGATTTAATAGAGTGGAGACCTTTAATTATTGGGTCGTTGGGAAAGTCATGACATATTTTTTTAATGCAAAAATACATCGTGAATTCTCTAATGACCCAATTTCACTCCCTGAGATGTCATTCTTGGTTTTAGTTACTTTGTCAGCTTCCTGAGTGATCTTGAATGAATCATCAAATGTCAGTGAACTTCTGGGTTCCACCCTCTTCTTCAAGGAGATAGCAGTGTTTCAGTATCCTCTTTCCAAATTTTTTGATACTCATACATTTCTCTCACTTTCTATTTCCCAGCAAAAGGGAGAGTAGGAGGATAAATTAGAAAATACCTATGAAAGTCTTGGAACTTGTCCATAGAGTGATTCTCAGTTTCGTTTAGGAAGTAGAGCTTTTGGAAGGCACATCACTCTTTGAGAAACACTATAAAATTCTGATATATTTAATTCCGTGATATGTGGTGAGAACAGTTGTACTTCCAGACAATATGACAATCTGCATACAATTTAAAAACCACAACCTTGAGTACACATGCCTATGAAAAGAACAAGCTGTTGGTCTGAACGCAATTGGCTGTTTCTGAGTTTTTCTGGTAATATTTGTCTGCTGTTTGTTCACTTGCTTCTCATCTGCCAGTACTTTAGGTAGCACATGTCCAAAATTTAAGAAAAAAGTGTTTTGAAAGAAACTTGAAATTGAAAAGAAATGTGATCTTAAACCATTTTTCTCCCTGAGGATAGGGAAAAAGATGCTATTATTTGGTTTCAAAGCAGAACACTTCAGTTAAGCTTTTAGAGGTTTAGCATTTAATAAGGGCATATCTGAGGACTCTGATTACAGAGAGTACTTAATGAGATTCTTGAGGGGCAAGGACAGTGTTTTATTCTTGTGTGTATTCCTGAGCCTATTTAAATCATGACTATTCTCTCACTATTTAATAATATTAATAGCTAGTACTAAATGCTCACTGTTTTTCAGAAGCTGTGCTGAGCTGAATACATACTGGGATACTGTGATTATTCTCTCAGTTGTGTGGATGAGATAGTGAAATTCACTAAGATTTTCTGCCCATACTCACAAAAGCTGATATACCGAAGTTAGGATTCAAACCTAGGACCTGGCTGCACAGCCTGAACCCAGATCCTGGAGCTACTGTAGTACTTCCTAATATTTAAGCCACCTCTTACTTCTTCCTTCTCTGTGAAACCCCTCTCTGCTTCTGCCTCTAGCTGCTGGATGCACTAACCTCTCCCAGCCCGAGAAGCTCCCAACACTTATTCTGTGCCTGAGTTTATTCTTTCTCTCCTTCACCACTTGGCACCGTGTCCATGTTGGTCCACAGGCATCTCCTGGAGCATGAAGCATTATTTGACCTTGCGGGTCATGCTGTGAATTGGAGAACAGAACTGAGCAGCCAACAGAACCAACCTTTGTGGGGAACCTCTCTCACTCTTTTTCTGACTGACTGTTTCAGCTCACACATCAACTTTTCAGAGAGATAGTCCCTAAGCATATGATTTGTAACTGTCTCTTTTTACCTGATGCCTCTCTGTTTATTCCTCCCAAAGCACACATGACTACCAGAAAGTACTTGTGTAGTGTCTGATGCCGTTCTCTGAGAATGAAAACTTCAGGAAAGTAGGAATCAAAACAGTCTTGCTTACAAGTAATACCTTCTGTGTCTAGAACAATGATTGACATATAAAATGTATTCAAGTATTTGTGGTGAGCACTATAAAACAAACCACTTTTTAAAAATGCCAACCCTGGGGGCCAGCAGGTGGCGTAGTGGTTAAGGCTCTGGATTTCCACATGCCTGACTCTAGTTTGAGTCCCAGACCCGGCAGTTTAAAAATCATGTCAGCTGTGTGTGCATGTGTGCTGAATACCTTGAAAAGAGAAGGGAAGAGAAGGGATTGCAGTGTGACCATTCATCCTGCAGACTGATTTCTCACTTTTTTCTCTCTGTCTCCCTGCAAGTGCACATGCCCTATAGCAAAAATCTCTCTCTCTAAAAACAAAACAAAACAAAACAAAACAAAACAAAACAAAACAAAACACCAGGGACCAGCAGTTAGCGTAATGACTGTGTTGCTGGACTCCCACGTGGTCGACCGCGGTGTGCATCCTGGACCCGGTGGCTTAAAACTCACGCCGGGCGCATGTGCGTGCATGCCCAAGATCCTGAGAGGAGAATGGAGGAGAAGAGATTGCGGTGTGGCCATCCCCCCCTGGGGGGTGATTTCTCGCTTTCTGTCTCTCTGTCTCTGTCTGTCTGGAGAGTGCACGTGCCCTATAGCAAAAACCTCTTCACAAAAACAAAAAAACCCAAACAAACAAACAAACAAAAAAACCAAAAACCAAAAACCAAAACCAAAAAAAACACACATAAAACTGCCAACTCTGCAAATAATCAACAATCATTTTGGTCAAAACTAAGGTGACTCTATATTTCATTAGCCTCAGGCATAGTATAAAGAGTGCTCTTTTTATTCTCAAAACTGCCCTGGTTTGGATAAATTGTTCGGTTACTCCTGTTCAGCTTTACGTATTAATGTACTAAAATGAGTAGACAGACAACGTAAAAGGGAGCCCATTTTTTTCATCCACTAAAAGAGTTCTTAGAGGATTCCACAGGCCACTGTATTGCACAATCTGCATCATAATTTACGTGCAATGCTCAACTTTGAATATCTGTGGGATCGAGTCAAACAGTGGGTTTAGTTGTTGTGTATAATACCAATTTTGTAATGGTGCAGGTGATAGTGACACGACTCAGACTGGTCTATGTAAAAACAGGAAGGACATTTGACAGGTGTACATAGCCAAAGAGTCTGACTCAGATGTGGTGGGTCCAGACCTCAAACTTTAAGTTGTTCTTCTCATCCCTCAACTGTTCCACATTCATCCTTAGCAATGGTCTCTGCCTCATTCTGTTCCAGTTTCAGACAAAAAAGAATATCAAGAAACAAAAACAAAAGCAGAGCTTCTCCCAGGAGCACCTGTACAAGTCCTGCCATTGCTCTGAGTGATGCAGCTGGGATCATTACGCCTCCTATTCCCTCCAAGAAGTGATGTCCTGACTGGCTAAGGTGTGGTTATGCTTTTCATCCCCATGAAAATGTGCAAGCCTACCCAGGCCATATTTCCTGAGGCTGGAGAAGCACTAGGTCCAAAAATGGCAACCAAACCAAGAGAATGCATTCACGATACCAGTAGGGAACTCACAGTGCCCTCTACAATGTGAGCATTCCTATGTTTGTGTGTGTCTTTGGACTAATCAACTGTCTCACTGAACTTGAGCAGTGCCATCAGTAAAACAATTTTTTTTGAGAGGTTTTTGCTATAGGGTACGTGCACCCGCCAGAAAGACAGAGAGATAGAAAGTGGGAAATCACCCCGCAGGGGGGATGGCCATGCTGCAATTTCTTCTTCTTCATTCTCCTCTTGGGATCTTGGGCACACATGCACATGCACCCTGCGTGAGTTTAAGCCACCTGGTCCGGGACTCGAACCACAGTTGGCTACATAGGAGTCCAGTGATATAGCCATTACACCAACTGCTGGTCCCCAGCAAACAATTTTATTTATTGTATTTTATTTATTTATGTTTAGTTTTGCTATGGGCATGTGTACCCTCCAGAGAGAGACAAGGAGAGAGAGAGAGACAGAGAGAGAGAGAGAAATCAGCCCCTCTCCCCCAGGAGAATGGCCATGCTGTAATCCCTTATCTTCCATTCTCCTCAAAATTTTGGTTACACACCCACATGCACCCAGTGTATTTTTCAAGCCACTGGGTCCCGGAATTGAACTGCATAGTTGTCCATGTGGAATCCATGCTATGCTACTTGTTGGCCGATCAAAGAGTTTTACAAACACACTCCCTTTCTCAGATTCCTGTTTACAAATCCAAATAAAGCTTCATTTTCTATCCTATCACTACTTCATGTACAAGAATCCTTCACTCTCCTTATAGTGCATGGCACACACATTACAGTATATTTGTACATATTGGTTTCCTCACAGCACTCCCATGTATACGTATTCAAGTTGTGCACTATATATAAATTATTATATGATGCAGATTGTTCAATATGGTGGCCCAATCTAATCTTCATAGAAAACTCTCTTAGCAGATGAGTAAAATGGACTCAGAACAGTTAATTGACTCCCTCAAAGTCATCCTCCAAATCTTCTTCTTCTTCTTTTTTTTACTTAGAAAAACCTGGGTAAAGTCAAAGCAGGAGCAATAACAAGTTTTGTACTGATTTACTCGGGTAAGAAGCATTTACTCTTACCATGAAATCTTCTCCTTACCTCTAAATAAACATTTGTAATGAAGCGTTGGAAATTATAATAAGATGCACTTGTTTGTGTTTTACATTTAGATAGATTAAGCAAAAAGAACATGTTTAGAAAAATCAACGAACCATTTGTAGAGTTTATACCCTTAAGAATAGAAGTCCACAGACATGATTAATTCTAAGAAAAAGTACGCAAGGCATTGGGATTTCCAAATTTCACCCAGGTCTAGTTACCAGTCCTAAGCATTTCCCAGTATTTAAATCAAACATGGGGAAAACCCTGAAAATTTAGAGTTATGGTTCTTGAATTTAAGTGCTCTTCATAATCATTGTGGATAATTGTTAAAAATACAGATTCTCTGCCTTTACTCCAAGAGATTCAGATTCAATAAATGTCTGGAATCTGCATTTTCAAGTCCCCTGGTGACTATGATGTGATGCTTCCATGAACGTTCCTTAGATATATAGATTTTTAAATATAATTTTCCATTAAAAATGAGACTAAATAGCCTCCTTTTCTGTATGCATATAATATTCATTGAATACCTGATACTAATAATGGTCACAGTAGTAGGAATTAATATGTTTTGAATTTCCAAAACAATCTTGTCATTTTTCTTGTTAGTGTTCACGTTGGGAAGGATTTGAAAGAAGTTACACTTTATTAAAGCAGACAAATATGCAAAGGCCAGAGGTGCAGAGGCCCTGAGTTTCAGTGAGGGGTTTTTGGGCACCACGCGTCTTTCCTTCTGAGATCTCCATCAGGATGAAAGCTGCAGCTGGTCTTTCATCTTTATATAGAAGTGACAGCAGAGAGATTCTTAAGTCGATGTCAGCAAAGGAGTGGGAAATGTTCTGGTGCATCAATAATGCATCCCTCTGCTTCCTTATTTCCCTGTCACACCAAGAGGCAATGATCTCTAGTCTAAAGACATTGCATAAAAATAGTAAAAGAAATATAAAATTTCTGCCACGGTCTTCAATAAAAGATATGAAGGACATTGAAGTTTATTTTGCATCTCCTCTATGACACCTGGGGCAACTGGGGCTCATACCGAGTAAGTGGCTTGCCCAGGATCATATAGGTAGCATTCCCAGTTTTCCCTTATTGCTGGTAAGTCACCCTAGAACTTAGAGTCTTAAAATAGCAGTTAATTGTCACAAGTGAGTTCAGTGGCCTGACTCATCTGAGTGGTCCTCACTTGAGGTCTTTCACATGGTTGGAGTCAGATGGCTACTGAGGCTGGAGCCATCTGAAGGATCAGTGGAACTAGATGTCCAAGATGTCTTTTCTATTCCTATGTCTGGTCCTTTGGTGTTTCTTGACCTTTTCTCTTTCTGTGTCACCCCTTGTCCTCCAGAGTCTTGGCAAACAAAGCATAATGGGTTTAGGATAGTTACACTGCTCCTGTGGTGGCTAGCTTTCAAGATAGCAGGAAGGAGAAGCTTGGAAATGGCATGGCTTCATTTATCCCATATCCTATCAGTCAAGGTTGTCACAGGGGTCTCCCAAACCCAGGGGGACAGAGATAGAGATGCTCATTCTTGATGAGGATGTGGCAAGGTCACATTGCAGAAAACTTGCAGGATGGAGATACTATTGACATCCAGTTTGGGGTGAGTTTATTTTAAATGGGGAAAGATGGAATAGATAACCAGAATATTTAGTAATAATAATGGCTAATTCTAGACACTGTGCTCAATGTATTTCACACACACACACACAAACACACAGAAAGAGGGAGAGAGAGAAGATACCTTTATCTAATAAAATTCTTACTATAATGTGTAATCTTACAAAACTGGAATTAAGGCTATTAGCTCATTTAATAGATGAAGCAACTATTTTTATTTATTTATTTTTTTGAGAGGTTTTTGCTATAGGGCAAGTATGCTCACCAGAAAGACAGAGACAGAGAGACAGAAAGTGAGAAATCACCCCCCACCCCACCCCCCTGCCCCAGGGGGAATGGCCACGCCACAATCCCTTCTCCTCCAGTCTCCTCTCGGGATCTTGGGCATGCATGCACACGTGCCTAGCGTGAGTTTAAGCCACCAGGTCTGGAACTCAAACTGCGGTCGACTACATGGGAGTCCAGCAACATAGCCACTACGCCATCTGCTGGTCCTGGAAGTAACTATTAATAGTATAGAGTAGGTAACTAGCCCTAGGAACCCACCATGTGGTGGAGCTAGCGTTCACACTAGGTAGGGTAAATCCAGTAGCCATGCTCACTGAGTTCTGAGTAAAAAGCCGATGCTCACCCTTCATTTCACACAATGTGATCCTTTTGTAACCTTGGTTCAGTTGAACCAGTTGAGACTTTTGTAAATAGAACAGAATGCTTTAAGGGGGCAATTATGAAGGAAGAACAGAAATTAGCTCGATCCGCAGAAAAACACCTGGAATTAGTTAGGACATGGGGTTGGGGGGTGGTGCAGGGAGGTTGGGGTTCCAATTGCCTTCTTTATTCTGATTTAAATTTTCCTAGGATTGAGCTGAGAACATGTACCATGTAAAAGTGGGAGGAGGCCAGATATAGTTTACGTGAGCTGGTGCGTAGAATTGCAATTTGAGTGGATGTGATTTTTGCAAGACAGGGCCACCAAAGAGAAGATGGAAGAACATACAAGATGGTTCCTTGCTTCAGTGACTTGAAGACACGCATCCCAGCTGTCATCAGAACTTTCAAAAGCTGCTAAAAGAAAACTTGAGTGACTGACTGGAGTGGCTGGATTGGATCATGCCCTGAAACTTTTTGAAGATGCAAGCAAATGCACTGAATCATACTTTTTTTTTTTTAATTCTTTTTTTTTTCTTCCCATTTCAGCAAGGGGAGAGATATGGCCAGGGACATCTACCAATGAATAATGAGATTGCTCTGTTTCTGCCAACTGGTGGTCCATCTACCATACTCCATTGGCAGAATAGAATTAAACAATTGGCCTCAGTAGCACTAAAAGGCTTCCCTGACTACTTTTGAATTCTTCTCTTCTCTCTTTTCTATTTTGTTATACCTTTGCCTGCATGGGTCAGTGCCTAAGATTGTGGTTGACTCCAAATAAATATCTGCCAAGTGAATTAACTCCTCCACCCTCTACTCTTTAATATTCAGTAATGCTGACTAGGGAAAATGAAGCTTTCCTTCCAACTCCCAGGGCTGATAATCACCTGGTAATTAGGAGTATGGGAGTCTTGGTTGTTACCAGCTAGAATTCTAACTGCGATAACTCCAGCCCTGGCCATTATGAAATATTTTGAGTATCAACTCTGCCCACAGACCTATTTGCTTCTTCTTAAATCTCTCATCTCAGCAGTGTAGTGTAATAGACAACTTCTTAAAAGGTTAATCTAGAAGGGCAACAATATAGTAATCCCATAGTTCATTTACAAATTATAAATAGTATGTTGAGCACTGAATATATATTTGGTATTTTCCTGCAAAGGACTTACTGGTGGAAATTGTATCACTAACATGCTACTTTTGGATACAAAGGCCATGAAGTCATGGATTGAAGAGATTTAGACCGTTTAAGTGTCTGAAAAAATACTTAACAGTCATTCATCCCGTATTTTCCAAGTGTATTCACTCTTTTAGGAACTAAACTAAGCAATGGCATGCTTTATAACATGACAAGACATTAATAAAACATAGCCAAGTCACAAATTAGATTTTGATCAGGACCAAATGCCGACTTCAGGGATCCTGGGGTTCTTCATCTGCCAAATGGGGATAAGTAAAATGATTCTTATCATCATTATTATTATTATTTTACTATTAAAACATGATTTCTACCCTGGAGGGACTTACAGTCAGGTTCAGAAAATAAAATTATTTTATTTTATTTGTAAAACTTATACACACACACACACATACACAATTATAATAATTATATACATATATAATTGGGGTGTGTTTTGTAGAGGGAGGAATCCTGAATTTAGAAAATCTGAATCTTTTTTTAAAGAATTAAAAAAAATATTTATTGAGATCAGCAGATGGCGAAATGGTCACATTGCTGAACTCCCACATAGATAACCACAGTTTGGTCCCCAGATCTGGTAGCTTAAAACTGACGCCAGGTGTGTGTGCGTGCATGCCCAAGGTCCAGAGAGAATAGAAGAGAAGGGATTGCAGTGTGGCCATCCTTCTGAGATTTCTTACTTTTTTTTCTCTTTGTCTGGTTTTCTGGCAAGGGCACACACCCCACAGCAAAAATCTCTCTCTCTAAAAAAAGTTCACTTATTTATTATTTTCCATGATTAAGAGAAACAGAGGAAAAGAGAGTGAGAGAAAAACAAATGTATATATATAGAGAGCAGAGACATCCCCAACAGTGTTCTCATATTGCAATCCCAACCTTAGCCAGTCCAGAACCATAGGCATGTGTTCAGGGAGGGCTCCATGTGTGAACCTACAACCTTTTCACAAAGACTAGCCACACAGATTGTTGCATTACCACTGTGCCACTGTCTAGTCTCCTGAATATTCTTATTTATTTTTATTTTTATTTATTTATTTATTTATTTATTTATTTATTTATTTATTTATGAGAGAGAGAGAGAGAGAAAGAGAGAGAGAGAGAGAGAGAGAGAGAGAGAGAGAGAGAGAGAGAGAAAGAGAAAAGCTAAGTATCCCCAACAGGCTATCATGACAAAATTCCCCTGAACCCCCAGCCTTTCCCAGGATCACAGGCATGTACATATGTGCCTGCTGTGTACAGGTCAACCCTGGAGTCAATACCTGGTCGTCCATTTGACTTCCAGTATTGTGGAACATTACATACTGCAGGGCTACTGCAGCTGGGCTGGAAACCTGAATCTTTTAAAATGGACAGTTAGCATTTCTGCTCTATTTTCTGGACGGCAACACTCCAACTTCCAAGATTAATCACTGTAAACACATTCTTGAGAATATAGTTCAGAACAAAGGGCAGTTTTTTGCCTATAGGTGTGCAGAAATAGAAGAGACCCATGGAGAGTTGTCTGCCAAAAGACTTTTCTCCCCTTCTCAAAATCTTTCTTTGGTTTCCTGCTTACTTTTCTGATAATCTTTCTTGGTCTAATTTTAAGGCTTATCCCCCTTCACCCAGTGGTAGGTATTGGAGCTTCTTGAGGTTTAATCCTGTACTTTTTTACTTCTCATTCCAAACATTCAAACTTCACTTCTTGTTAACAGTTCTAACTTTATTACAATTACATCCTATTGACCTTCCCACTTAGTGTCTCTAGATAAGACTCTTCTCTAAACTCCAGGCCAATGAGCTTCTGCTTAGTTATCAAAAAGGGAACTACAAAATCAAGTCTCCATCTTGCTTCCTACTGTCACGTTCTTGGTCCTCTTGTAGAATTCCTATTTTAGCAAAAGGCGGTTGCCAAATCTAGAAACTTACTAGTGATTCTTGACACTCTTTCTCTTGTTCCTAATCCAATTCACTAGCAAATGCTGCCTAGTTTAAATTCTTAAAATATTACTACAACTATTTCATTTATCTCTGATTACACTATTCCCAACTCAGTTCAATCTACCATAAGTTCTAAACTGTGAATCACCTTTGCAGTGTGTCAACCCTGATCACCCAACAAACCTGTGAACCCTCAAAATATCCACTGGCTTTTCCTATCACCTTTACCCTGATTAATGATTTCTTCATCACACTCATCACCATCTGAAATAGTTAACAGTCATATGTTTAATTACTAGTTGACTTTCTCTATGTAATAATATAAACTCTGTGATAGTTAGAATAAAAGAATGAACAAATTATGCACACACACACACAGAACTTTCCATATGGTATTGTTTTAGTCTAGAAAGTCTTTCATCGTCTCTCAATAAATTAGAGAAAACTCTTTAGAGCGCAACTTCCATTGTGCAGAATACTGTATTTCACTGTATGGTGATTACTGGTGTAATACTTCCAATTTATTCAATAATTCATTCAACAAATAATAATTGAATATGACATTATTTCAGATACTAGAGATTCAGCAATAAACAAAAAAATACACAAATCAGTGAGACCAAGAGTTTTTCCAGAGAAGTCATGTAATATTTGCCTCAATAACCCCAATAACCTGCCTCAATAACCCCCATAACCCACATCCAACTCAGTGTGCCAAGATGAATAACATAAGAGCAAAATTTCCATCACCACTTATGGCCTATACACCCAGGAAAGATGGTGGCTTGGAGCCAGGATGTTTCCTTATATGCAGTATATTTTGAAAGTCATATAACCCTCATCAAGAAAAGCATGATGGTGCAAAATCCATTTGGCTTACTTTATTTTGTTTTCGAATATGTCACAAGGAATTAATTTGGATGAAGATAAGCTTTTAGGAGATCTGAGGAAGAAAGCATTGTTGGTGAAGCCTTGCTTGTTTTAGTGGAATAGAAAAAGATGCTTTCTGCTTTAAGGGAAAGGGGGATTATTATAAAGGTACTCAGAAATGGTATCAATAAGGGGGATGAGAAAATAAGAGAAAGTACAAAGTGTTGACTGTTTTGCTTGTTACTCTGTTATGGTTCTTTTGGCTTTTATCTGGACATCTGCTCCATGCTAATCTCTGCTGATTGACTTCTGTTGTTTACTTCTGTCTTTGTTCCCTTTGCTCCTAGCTTGTTGACCACCAAAACCCTATTTTAGTTTAGGACATTTTTCTTTCTTTTTGTCTTTACTAATAAACTTGTCCAGTGAAGTATAACATATATACCAGGGATCTTCACAAAGTTCATATCTTTGATTGAGCCAATATTCAGTGTATTTGGAAGGGAAAATTAATTTGTGTGCTGTAATGATATAAAAAAAAGAAAATGCCATATTATGAAAAAAACTGTGCATGCATTTTACATTTTTTGCATCAAAATAAACTCGGACTTTAATTCTGTTTTCCAAGGATTTTTTTGAAGTACTCCCCTACAGAAAATTGCACACATTTTCAGTGTCAAGTTTAATTATTTTTTCCAAAGTGAACACACTCAAATTGCTTCTATCTGGCTGAAGAAATGGGACATTCCCAGCAACCCAGAGTTCCCTTCTTCCCCTTAAATAACCCTTTCCCAAAGTAACTAGTAATTTTTAAAAAAATTAAAGTATGGGTTTATTTTGGTGAAAACATATTCTGAAATTCATGCATTTTTTTCATAATATGCACATTTTTCTTTTTAGTTTTTTATTATTTTAATTTATTATTATTATTTATATATTTAATCACTATACATCATTTAGATTGTAAAGAGACTTTACCCAGCATGATATACACCTCAATACAGCCCAGTTGAGAATACTGTACATATCCTCATCAACAGATAATAAACCGTATCTGTGTCCCACAAAAGTCTTACCTCTCTTTTTTTCCCCAAATTTTCTTTCCTACACTCTTCCTATCCCATACTCTTTCCATTTTGTCTCTAGTGTCCATAACAATTTTTAATGCTTTTATGTCCTCCAGTCTCTCAGTCTCTACTGTAGAGTGTGAACATTTGGTATATGTTAAGTGGATACATACAATGTCTCTCTTTCATAGCCTGACTTGCTTCACTCAGCAACAAATCTTCCATGTTCGTCCACTTTCCATCAAATTCCAGAGCCTTGTTAGTTTTTATGGCTGAGTAGTATTCCATGGAGTATATGTGCCACAGTTTTTCACTCCATTCATCTGTTTGTGGGCACTTGGGTTGGTTCCATGTCTTAGCAATCGTGAATACTTATTTTTTGACACCATAGATTAGTTTTGCCTGTTTAGATATTTATCAAAAGGTAACCATAAAATACATTTTTTTTGTGTGTGTGTTTAACTTCCTCACTCAGCACTGCATTTGTGATATTCATTCACATTGTTATAAGTAGCAGTGGTTCATTTTAGTTAGGGTATAGACATCCATTGTACAAATATACTGTAAGTTATTTAGTCCTTCTACTGATAGCCATTTGGACTGTTTTCAGTTTGTGGCTATTATGAATAATGCTGTTAGGTGGATTTTATGTTTTTTCTTGTTCACTTAGTAATAATTTCTGTTGTATACTTACTTGAGAGTAGAAATGGAGACATCACACATGCATATTGTACTTTAGTAGATACTCCCAATGCGATTTTTCAATGTGACTGTCCCAGTTTATCCCCCCACCAGTGTATGTGAGTTCTGTGTGCACTATATCCTTACAAATAGTTATTATTGTTATTCTTTTTCATTTTGATGAGTGTATGGAAATATCTCAAGTGCCTTTGAAAAGAGATAATGCTCTAAGACAGCTACTTGATAGAAGACATTTAGTAATGCTTCAAGTAAGTGCTTTGAAATTTCAGTTGTTCACCCATTAGAAATAGACATCTGCAATTTAGGGAGAAAAAGCATGTAGCACATTATTACTCTTCAAATCTTTTCTTCTGTCTATTCGTCATGTACTGGTAAAACCAGGCCAGTCAATGACATGTCATTCTAATTGATTTTAATTAGTTTTATACAGAAGAAACCAGTCAAAAGGTCACTTTGAGAGCATGTTCCCAGGTGGAATCTGTGAGCAGTGTTGAATTTGGGGTTTCTAGGGTATCTATGGTAATAAAGATGGATTACAACAGCTTTGATGAAAACATAAGTCAAATCTTTCACTTTATTTTATATTCATTAAAGACTCTTTTAAATCACTGGGGAGGTCTTTAATTGTTATGTGATCTATGAACAAATGAAGGATAAGTGGCTTATTTTGTTTTCCATCATAATTTAGGTGCAAGCTATAAATGGGAGTTATTTTCCTGAGGCATAACTCTTTATCTGAAAATTTCTCAAGATTCAAAAAAAACCCTTTTTCCTTAAAGTTTTTCTCAGTTCTTTTGTCACTTAACAAATATTACTTCTTAATCTAAGCCTGGTGTGGTGAGTGCTAGGGACACAATGGTGAAAAACATTGTCATACCACTGTTCAAGAACATGGAGCCTATCCAGTTATGATTGCTACCTTGCGTTACAAGTGCTCTGTTTATGAGAAATTCTATCTGGTACAAAAATGTTTTAAGATGGAGACTATGACCTTCCTTGCCTGTGTATTCACTCATTGTTAGCATGCTGTTGGCATACAACAAACATTTACTGAATCATTTTTAATTGATGCAGGGCCGCCAAATTAAGAAGTAACGTTGAGACCATAAAAATGAGGTAACTCCATGGAGTACTTAACAGTATTTAAGACTACCTTCAAAACAGTGTTAGAGGATACCTTATAAACTGGAAGAATCAGGCAGACAGTGACCTGGAAACATTTGCAGCCAATCTGTACCACTTTGAAGTGAGCTGAAGATTTTAAAGGAAAAGCAAGTGAACTACGCCTGGTTTGGAGACATGATTGCCTCCCACAGTCCCCAAATCATCAATATTTTTCTAACAAAGACTCTCTGTGTTGGTGAGGGAAAATATGTCTTTATTTTAAGCAGAAACATTCTTTTTTTTTTTTTTTTGGAGAGGTTTTTGCTATAGGGCGCGTGTGCTCGCCAGACAAACAGAGAGAGACAGAGAGATAGAAAGCGAGAAATCACCCCCCAGAGGGGATGGCCATGCCGCAATCCCTTCTCCTCCATTCTTCTCTCGGGATCTTGGGCACGCATGCACACACGCCCGGTGTGAGTTTAAGCCACCGGGTCCGGGACTCGAACCGCGGTCGACTACGTGGGAGTCCAGCAACATAGCCATTATGCTAACTGCTGGTTCCCAGCAGAAACATTCTTGCTCAGGGCTAGCAAAGGTTACAGCATGTGTAGGACAGAGTCGAGGGCCCCGAGATGGCATTAGCCTTCACAAACTTAAGTCAGTCCAGTTCACTCACACATTGAGCATTCTTTTTCCTAAACATTCTTTTGTATTATAATTGTTTGTTTAATTAAATTATTTTTAATTTAACCAGAGAGAGACAGAGAGGGAAAGTGAGAGAGCAAGATGCCAGGTCTGGGACTTGAACTGTGGGCAGCCATGTGGGGAGTCTTGCACTTCAATCACTATGCCACCTGCCAAGTCCCACAGTGGGCATTCTCAAATCCAGTTGCATGCATGTATGCATGCATGCACATATATATGTGTTACCTTTTTTAGTTCTATCTCTCAAGTTATTTTGTTTTAGGTTTTCATTTCAGCCTGGACTTTCACAGGAAGGAAAAGGAACAAAATCTATACACCTGAAAGTCATATGCAATCTGAAATAGTAGTTGGCTAGAGTTGTTTGGGAAAGGGTCTAAGGTTTCCTTACGATAGAAAGTGTTCAGTGATTTATGTGTTGTCAAAGATAGAGGACAGGACAGAGGTAGCATACGTACTATGCAGTTATGTTTACGTTCTGCCTTGAGATCCAAACTTTTGGAAAAAATGAAGGGAGGAATATGGGGAGAGTATAGGTTGAAAGCTAGCATAGATGAAACCAAAAAATGTGTTTGCCATACTCACTATCATACATCTTGGGTAAGATAATTGGGAATATTCAAGTCAGAGAGCTCAGTCTTTACCTGTGCTGTCCTTTATGTAGATCTTCAATAAGTATTTGTTACAGAAATTTGGCATGTGAATAAACTGAAGTCAGGATATTTCCCTCCTGTGGGTTATTATATCCCTTCTTTCAATAACTTAAAGTTCTCCAATTTCCTTAGCTCTCCTAAGAGATGAGGTGAATCCAAAGCTTATTCTTACTTATATTCTGTTCAGAAATATTAGTTATGGAATTGGGACTTGAAATTGTAATCATCTACTCTGTAAAGTTGAGAGTAAATGTCAGATGTCTAACTTCAGCTTAAGTTTTGTTCTTCACCTTCTATATAGCTTTGAGCAAATCAGTGTATTGTCTGCAACTTAGCTTTCTCATCTATAAAATTGAGGTGGCTGGGCTAAATTATATCGAAAGTTCTTTCCAAATTTAATATTCTGTTTTTAGCTCAACACTGAAATTCGCCAGGCTAGTTTCCTGAACACACTCTTTCTGTTTCCCCCTTACAGTGGCATTTTACTGCTGGAAGCTGACATAATGTGAGATAGGATAAATAAATTGCAGACGATCTATTGATTACTAGGGAACCATTCAATTCTTGAGGGTGGGATCCATGTCTAATGCATCTTTAAATCCCTACATTAAACAGATATGAGTTTAATTAATGAAGGAAAACATTTACTGGAGGAAGGATCTAGATGAATGCATGAGCACAAGCATCTGGTGAGCATCAACTGTATAATTAACATCACCCTTGGACTTGATGACAACAACTGAATCAGCTATTCAAAAGGTTATACAAAATCTGCAGTCCAGGACGAGGACTGGTTATGGTTTATGGTTATTTCTGTCTTAGTAAAATATTTTTTTAAAATAAAAGTCTTCATATGGAATGGATGTGCTAGTTGGCTCTGTGTCAATCATGTGCATCCTGACGAGATACTGACAGCGTAAACATAATGAGGGTGCTTGGATGGAGGAGCAGGAAAAAGATAATGGACAACACGAATGAGTCCTCTTTTCCTATTCTTGTCCCACCTTTAGCAGAACCCAGGTAAGAATAAGTTCAGAAAAACAATGATCGACTCAATTAAAAAATGGGTTAATGAGCTGAACAGAAACTCTCTAAGAAAGCTATAAAGCATATTAAAAAGTGCTCAATGCCCTTTATCACATGGCAGATGCAAATCAAAACCACAATGAGATGGGAGCTAGCAGTTAGCGTAATGGCTATGTCGCTGGACTCCCACGTAGTCGATCGCGGTTCGGGTCCCGGACCCAGTGGCTTAAAACTCACGCCGGGCGTGTGTGCGTGCGTGCCCAAGATCCCGAGAGGAGAATGGAGGAGAAGGGACTGCGGCGTGACCATCCCCCCTGGGGGGTGATTTCTCGCTTTCTGTCTCTATGTCTCTCTCTGTCTGTCTGGCGAGCGCACGCGCCCTATAGCGAAAACCTCTCAAAACAAAACAAAACAAAACAAAACAAAAAACCACAATGAGATATCATCTAATCCAAATCAGAATAGCTATAATTAAAAAAAAATTAAAAATGATAAGTGCTGGTGAGGCTGTGGTGAAAAATGAACTCTCCTACACTGTTGGTGAGAATATAAATTAGTACAGCCACTGTGAAGAACAATATAGAGATTTCTCAAAGCCCTGCAAATAATCAAAGCCCACCATATAATCCAGCAATTCCACTCCTGAGTATCTGCTCACAGGATAGGAATACATTCAGTCAGAAAAGTGCTTGCACATCCATTTATTGTGGCATTATTCACAATTGGTAAGACATAGAACCAACCCAAATGTCCATGAACAGATGAATGGATTGAAAAAGTATGGCACATATATACTCTGGAGTAATAGCCATAAAAACAAATGAGACCCTGGCATTTGATAGAAACTGAAAGATTGGAAGATATGAAAGCACGGACAGCAATTGTGGATACTAGAGACAGTATGAGAGGGTGGGAAATCAAAGGGAAAAAGAAAGAAGCAAAACATTTAAAGGACACAAAAACAGAAAATTATCTGTTGATAATATATTTAACTGGACTAATATACAGTGTATTCATGCTGAGAAAATTAATTTTGCATGCTATAATGATATAAAGTGATTGAATATATATATATAAACATATATTTATTTTTATGCATATATATGTATTTTAAACATTTATAAAAAAGTATTAAGGTCTCTGCCCAGATACTTCAAGTTCTGAACTCATTCAGCAGTCTGGCAGGTGCAGTGAGTGAGACTGTACATGTGATTAGTTCTCGATAACCTCCTAATGGGACATTTGGTTTCACTTCTCTCTCCTTACACACAGAGTGGTACTCCTCCACACCATAGCTAGAAATTTAATGACTTCCTTTGCCTATGGCTGTGGCAGAGGGTGTTTTGAATTACAGATTCTCAGATCTACCCATCAGAGAGTCAGATTTAATTGGTATGAGGTGAGAATTTGTATTCTTACAAAGTTCCCCCAGGTAATTCTGATAAACAGTTTTAGGATCCACTGTCGACTAAGTAAGGGTGGGCAGCCGCTCAGAGAATGGTACTGAAAGCCCTTTGTGATATTCCCTCTAGCCTTTCTTTCATCTTTCTAGCTTATTTCTAGTTATTCCTCTTGCATTACTCCTACCTTCCTGCTCCAGTAGGTCATTGCGGCTCCCCAGATGCTGCTGGTTCTGTGCCTTTCCATGCTTTTGCTCATAGAACCCTGTGCTATGAGACTTTTGCACCAGGCATCTGGGATTTTTAACATACTTTAATGGCTAGTTTAACCTGCACTTTCTATCTCTGAGTTTCCTGGCTCATCTGCCTGCAGAATTAATTGATCTGTCTTTTATGTTCTCATAATACATTGAACATTTTGTCTCTATTATAACTAAAGTGACATATTTTCTACTCCCCCCACTCACATTGGCATAAACAGCTGAACAGTGGGATAAAGCATTTTAAGTAGAACAGGTTATTTAAAATTATTTTCTTACTTTTTTGGGGGAGTTTTTAGTCAAGAGAAAAAATAACACATATTAAGTCAAATAATAGAAAAGGGAGCTTATAATAATAAAGAAATTAAGAAAAACAAAGAGCAGCCTCTTTCCCCAAATAATCCCCCAGTTCTCCATGATCTAGTCCCACTTTCCTGTAGCAATAGTTTAAAATATCTTATTTTTTGACCAGATAATACAATATTTATCAGACTTGAAGGGGTGGTTTCTATTTCTGTAGCCAACCAGTTATTTTCCCTCTCCAGAGGTAGTGTCTTATATTCCTCCTGGGGTAGTTGATGGGTTTTCAAATCCATATTTAAATGTGTACAAATAGACACACAAACACACACACACACACACACACACACAGAATAAAACTTTATTACTCTATACATTTACACCTTGCTTTTATTACTTAATAATTTATAGTGGAAGTTTCTTCCATATTTGTACATATATGTCCATCTCATTCTTTTTGTTAGCGTATTACTTCATTGCTATTAGTCGTACTATATTTAACTAGTTCTCTACTCATGGAAATTTAAGATGCTGCTTAACTTTTGCTATTACAAATAATTTTGCAGTATATATACATCATTTTTTTAGCACAGGAGGGGATATGCATGCACCAGAAAGACAGGGAGAGAAGGAGAGAGAAAGAGTGGTCTATATTTCCAATTTCAATTTGACTATCTTATTCTAACAGAACTGCAAATCTTTTCATATTGTTAAGAGCCAATTGTATTTTCATTTCTGTTACCTTCTAACTTTTCATGATGTATTTTCAAAAATAAAAGTGATTACTGTTTTCCTTTTCGGTCTTACACTCTCCCCCTTCTCCCACCCTCTCCCTTCACTGTCTCCAGTATCCGTAACCATCTTCCATGCTTCTATATCCTCTCATCTTTCAGTTTCCATCATAGAGTGTGGATAATTGGTATATGTTAAGTGGAGACATACAATGTCTCTCTTTCATAGCCTGACTTGCTTTACTTAGAAGTAAATCTTCCATATTCATTGACTTTATATCAAATGACAAGATTTTGTTTTTTTTTTATGGCTGAGTAGTATTCCATAGAGTATATGTGCTACACTTTTTCAGTCTACTCACCTGTTTGTGGACATTTGGGTTGGCTCCATGTCTTGGCAATCGTGAATAATGCTGCAATAAACATAGATGTACAAGCACTTTTTCAACTGAACATTCTCCTACCCTTTGGGTAGATAGATACTCAGGAGTGGAATTGCTGGATCATACGGTGGTTCTATTTGTAGATCTTTGAGGAACCTTCATATAAGGAGTATCTTAAAGTTTCATAATACAGTGTTCACAGATTTCTCATTAAGTGCATTTGTAAGTATTGTAAAATTTAGTTTTTTCATGACCCCTGGCCAAATTTTAAGAGATATTATCATATATATATATATATATATATATATATATATGTGTGTGTGTGTGTGTGTGTATAATAAAATAGTATGAGGAATTTAGAATACTTTAATTTTTTTATTTTTTATTAATTTTAAATTATTATTCATACACTAGATTGCTATACATCATTTAGATTGTGAAGAGACTTTACCTAGCATGATATAAACCTTAGTACAGCCCAATTGAGACTATTATACACATCCTCGTCAACAAATAGAAAACCTTATCTGTGTCCCTCAAGTGTCTTTCCTCTCCATTTTCTCCCCAAATTTCCTTTCCTATGCTCTTCTCCTCCCACACTCCCTTTCCACTTTGTCTCTAGTGTCCATTACAATTTTTAATACTTTTACGTTCTCCAGTCTTTCAGTCTCTACCTAGAGTGTGGACAGTTGGTATAGGTTAAGTGGAGACAAACAATGTCTCTCTTTCATAGCCTGACTTGCTTCACTCAGCAACAAATCTTCCATATTCATCCATTTTCTATCAAATTCCACAGTAACACACTTAAATTATCTTCCAATATTTTTAGTCTTTAAAACTTTTGCTAATTTATTTTCTATATAGACATGACTTACATTGAATCTGTTTTTATAATAATTCTTTTTATAGTGGTTTTAATTATTCATACAATTACTTCTAAGTGGACTTACTGATCACTATCAGTATATTGGCCAAAGTTTTGTCAATTATCTTTTGGTGGACTGAAGTTTACTCAATAGAAACTTCAAGAATGGTGTACAGGCACTATATTTCCAAATAGCTTCATATTTGAAAATATTGGGTTGTTGGGAAAGTCATGAAATATTTTTCTATGCAAAAATGTGTCAACCTAATACTTATCTTTTCTCTTATATTTGAATAGTATTTTGCCTGTGTATAAAATTCTCATACCTTGTGTTTTTTCCTTGAGGGAATAATTTATAGACATTGTTCCTATAGGTCAAATGTGGAGAAGAGTATTGTCAGCCAGATCTTTTGCCCTAAGAAATGACTTGATATTTTTACCAAGTTATCTGAGAAATTCTTCCTTTTCTTAATTTGTATTTTTTAAAAATTAGGAGTTACAGGCTAGTGCAGCAGTAAAATGCAACACTCTGTAAGAAGGCAGTCCCCACACAAGATGGTTCTTAGTTTATGTCTGGAGATTTCCCTGAGTATGCCAGGAACCAACTTGCCCATGGTCTGGGGCTGGCTAAGGCTGGGGGTGGATCATGGCAGTAGGATTTTATTGGGGATGCTGCTGCTTTTTCTCTCTTTCCATGTCTCTCTTGTTCACTAAAGAAATAAGTAAACAAACTTTAAAAATATGTTTTTTTGAGAGAGTAAATCAGAGAGAGAGAAAGTGATGAGAGAGAGAGAAAGAGAGAGAGAGAGAGAGAGAGAGAGAGAGAGAGAGAGAGACAGAGAGAAGGAGAGGTACTCCTCACAGGATTTTTCCATGCTTTCTTTCTCCAGCCTCCCATCCTGCTAGAATCCCAGACACAGGTGGCTGTGCCCACAGACTCAGGTCAGCCCAGGATCTGAACCGAGAACGCCCATTATCATATCCTGTCTTACTGCATGCATCACAGTAAATAGGCCTTTTCTTTATGTTTGAAGTCTGTTAAATTTATTAGATTATGTTTGGTATTGATCATGTAGTATAGTTTTCCTGGGATATATGCCTTTTCAATAGGCATAATCAAGTTTTATTTATGAATTTTATTTTTAAAAAATATATACATTTTTTTGGCTACCTTCTTCAAAGCCACTGGTCCTTACCTGTTTTTTAATGTCTATCATGTTCTTTCTTTTCAGTCTCTGATCAGTATCGTTTCATTCTACTGCATTTCTTAATCCTGTCCTCTTAGCACTTACTGCATTTCTGGTAGTGTTAATTTTCCGTTTTAACTTTTCAATGTGACCTTTTATTTATGATTATTTTCTTTATGATTTTTTCCCCCAAGTCTACAAGCTAATTATTCATCTCTTCCCCTCCCCTCCAAAAACTGGTGTAGTTTTAGTCTGAAGGTTGAAGGGGGCCATTGGAAGATTCTGGAGCAGGGAAGCTGGAACAGTTCCAGTCCTAGGTCTGCAGAGGGCCATTGGAAGTCGACAGGCCCAAGCATCCTCTGGCGGCTGCTGGTATGATCTGGAGTCCTAAGGTTAAATAAATTAGAGTCTGGCTGGCTGAAGGGGCACGAGGCCAGGAATTGGTAGGATCTAAGGTAGCTAAGGACTGAGGAGAGCAGCAGGGCTGGAGCAAGCTGATGTGCAGGAGCAGAACTGCAGCTCACTCTGGAAGGAAGGTGGTAGAGGGGAGGAAAGGAAAAAAGTAGAGAAGTCTATTTTGGCTTTCTCTCTTTCTCTCTCTCTCTCTCTGTCTATGTCTCTTTCTCTCCATGTGGCTGCTGATCTGCCTGTTTCTCTCAGTCATGTTGTGACTTAGCACCAGTGGCCAGTCAGATGCCGGGTTAGAATCATGAGTCTAACAAACCCCTGCTCTTTATAAATCAGCCCATCTCAGGTATTTCTGTTTAACCATATTATAATGAACAAATTCACTATTCCTATAAAAAAAGATGCAGTTATTCTTACTCCTGGGATATGCCATTTGCTTTTGAAACTGTGCTCAACTGTCTCTGCCGAAGGTTCAAAACCACAAAACCTTCCTGGTTGTTTTTCTGAAACCTAAAACTTCACTGTTTCAGGCAACTCTTTCCCCATACCATATAACTTCACCTTTAGTTTAACACTTTATTACAGGTATCTTAGTTTGTTCTCTAACTACTTGGAGTGAATCTCTCATGACCAAGCAATTACACATCTCTTGAGTTTAAATACCATGCCTCTTACTTCTAGATTTCTAAGGGTATCATATGCTTGATAAATTCATGCTAGTTGTGTCACAAGGCTAAGCAGGGTGAAAGCTTTGTGTATAATTGATAAAGCCACTTGGATCTGGGAGAATGGTGATGAAAGTCACTTTTACCACATCCTTTCTTCATAAAACAGCCTGTGTGATGTGCTTTCACCTCAGGGTTGTAGTCTACCATCTCCTTTCTTCACTTTATAGTTGGAGAGTTGATTAGGTTCTTATGGGATAAGACACTGAACAGACCTTACTGATTTCTCCTTGAAATTCCGAATATGTCATTTTAAAGCCGGTTATGTACCAGCTAAATGAGAAGGATTTTTCTGGTGAGCTGATTCACAGGGATGGATTGCTTCTACAAAGATGGCTCCTGGGTGCCTGCACAGAAGGCCGGTAGAAAGGAACTCACTTCTTTCCAGGAGGTGTCATTTTTATTCCATTGAGAAGCAGGGATCGCAAAAGAGAAAAGTGTTAGAAGTGTGTTCTTTGCTCAAAGACATTAAAATGACATATAAGCTTCTAGATTTGATTTCAGATTTATGTTTGTACCTTCCTATCTTTGGCCTTGAGCTCTGCAGAAAGACTTATGATTCCAGAGAGGAGCAATTTCTTCTCAGCATTTAGGGCTATGCTTAAATTTATTGGGAAAGTTTATGTTTTACTAACCAGAGAGCAAGTTTTATTTCTTTGGTCTGGGACCATTTTAAGGGGGAAAAAAATACAATGGTAGCCAAAAATCAAAACCAATAGCATGTAATTTTTTTTTTGAGAGAGAGATTTTTGCTATAGGGCCTGTGCACTTGCCAGAGAGACAGAGAGAAACAGAGAGACAGAAAGCAAGAAATCACCCTCCAGGGGGAATGACCATGATGCAATGCCTTTGCTTCCCTTCTCCTCTCAGGATTTTGGGCATGCATGCACACGTGACTGGTGTTGAGTTTTAAGTCACTGGGTTCAGGACTCAAACCATGATTGACTATGAGGGAGCCAGTGATGTAACCATTACACCATCTGCTGGTCCCCTAGCCTGTAAAATCTATTAAAAATGTTTAAGAAAATCTATCCTCAATCTTTGAACAAATTATTTTTTCCCGTGTTCCCTTGCAGATTTTGTTCACATAAAGACTTATTTTTTTTCAGACTTAAATCAGTTCACAGAAAGACTTATTTTAAAAAGTGGATACAAGCTGAAATGACTTTTACAGTCCTTTTTATTTTTTATGCTCTATCACAAATAAATTGTGTCTTCATAATTTTAATTTTTAGTGGCTGTATAAAAATCTACTGAATTATAGTATCATAATTTTTTTCATCATCTTTCTATGATTAGATTTTAAGTAGTTTCATTTTGCTTACAATTAATGCCACAATAAATAACTTCACCGGCTTATATTTTTATTTTTCTTTGTTAAAGTATTTATGTAAGAGGGATTATTAAAGTGGGATTTGTGAACTAATGAGGATAGAGATTTTCGGCGATCTTGATACACACTGTAAATTGCTTAAGAAGAGTTCTTGAACTATGTAGGTTTCCCAAGAGTGGGGTGGAGCCATTGTTCCCATACTTCAAGCAGAGGCCTGGGGGTCCATTCTCCTGATGCTGCTCTAATGTAATCACTCACCTGGACTATGCCAATAGCTTCCTGCCTGGCATCCCGCTCTTACCTTTTCTAAAACCTTTCTTGCACTTTTGTTAAAGCATAGATCTAATACTATTCATCTACTTGGACCTTTCCATAGCCTGTAAGGCACTTATTAACTGGCTCAGCCCACCTCTCCAACCCTTTCCCTCTACTCTTGATTATTACTTCTCAGCCATATTGGACCTTTTCAACTTTTAAAACATAGCGAGTTCATTCCTACCTGATTCCGATGAGCTAAAGGACTAGGGAAAGAGGCTCATGGTGTGATGAGACACCGTCAAGGGTCCTTCTCTGTCTCTTTCTCTCTCTGTCTCTAAATAAACTTAAAAACAGAATAGCCTTGCTTTTTAGAAACATATAATTCAACTATGAAGACAATAAAATATATAGACATGCGAGCACTCTTCCTCCAATGCACACATACCCACATACATCTACCCTCCCCCCACACAAGCACACACACTTATTGAAGTAGTATACAAACAAGAATAATAATAAAAATAACCTATATTCTTTGAAAGTTAAAAATATCAGGCATGTTCTGGCCCTCTAGTATGGTTCTTAAAAAAGATTGATTCTACATGGCCAACTGCAGTTTGAATCCTGGTCCTGACTGCTTGAAATATACTTAGGGTGTGTGTGTGTGAGTGTGTGTGTGTGTGTACACCCAATATTTTGATAGTGTGGAGAAATGGGGGAGAAAGTTTTGTGGTGTGACCATGTAACCATATTCCATTAGGAAGTGCTTTCTTTCTCTCTGTCCCTCTTTCTCTGGCAAGTTCACACACACTCTGACAACTCATTAAAAAAATCATACACATTACTAAATGCCTTAGTTACACAGCATTTAATACTCATGAAAAATCATATGTAGTTGGCATTACGATCTTTTCTTTTTCTTCTTTTTTTTTTTTGGGAGAGGTTTTTTGCTATAGGGCACATGTGCTCGCCAGAAAGAGAGAGAGAGAGACAGAGAAGCAGAAAGTGAGAAATCAATCACCCCCCCCCCCCCCCAGGGGGGTGGCCACACCGCAATCCCTTCTCCTCCATTCTTCTCTCGAGATCTTGGGCACGCACGCGCTTGCACCTGGCGTTAATTTAAGCCACCGGGTCTGGGACTTGAACTGCGGTAGATTACATGGGAGTCCAGCGACAAAGCCCTTACACTAACTGCTGGTCCCAATTCTCCTCATCTTTTAAAGGAAGGGATTCAAACTCATGTACTAATTTGCCCAAGACAACACAGTCAGCAAATTAAAAAACTCTACTCCAAATTCTGTGCTTAAAATCACCATGTTATTAGAAACATTTTGAATGTAAACATTTTGGATAAAAGCATTAGACATATTTTGAAGAATTTTTAAATCTTTTATAAAGACAAAAGTAATAAGAAAATGAACTTGAACTGGAAACGCAATATAAACAAAATCTGGCTATTGAAAATGTGAAATGAGGGTCCAGAACATGGTGTAATGACTATGTCACTGGACTCCCATGTAGCTGATTGTGGTTTGAGTCTTGAACCCAGAAGCTTATAACTTATGCTGGGCATGTGTGAGCGCTTGCCCAAAATATACCGAGAGGAGAATGGAGAAGGAATTGCCGCATGGCCATTCCCCTGGAGGATGATTTCTCGCTTTTTGTCTCTCTCTGTCTCTCCAGTGAGTGCATGCACACTATCACAAAAATCTCTCTTAAAAAAAAAAAAAGAAAATGTGATATGCTTTTTTTCAAATGAAAGCTTCTGGAATTAAAGGTTAAGAATCTACTTGCTGGGACCAGCAGTTAGTGTAATGGCTATGTTGCTGGACTCCCACGTAGTCTACCGCAGTTCGCGTCCCAGACCTGGTGGCTTAAAACTCACGCCGGACGCGTGTGCGTGCGTGCCCAAGATCCCAAGAGGAGAATGGAGGAGAAGGGATTGCGGCGTGGCCATCCCCTCTGGGGGGTGATTTCTCGCTTTCTATCTCTCTGTCTGTCTCTGTCTGTCTGGCGAGCGCACGTGCCCTATAGCAAAAACCTCTCCCAAAAAAAGAAAAAAAAAAAAAAAAAAGAATCTACTTGCTTTGTGCCTAGAGAACAGCTAAAAGCGTGCCATGATATATGCAGTTATCATGCAGGAGATTCTGGGTGATGTGATTGGGGATGTAAGTCCACCATGACTTCCTACTGCATGACAGAACCTCATCATGGACAAGCAGAATACCACTGTCGTCAAGCCTCCTGTCACTAAAACACATTGGTCTTGATGAACTCTTATATTCTTTTTTTGAAGGACTGTATCTGTTCTTGTCCATCAGTTCTGTGTTGCTAACAGAAATACCTGAGACTGGGTGATTTATAAAAAATAGAGGTTTATTTGACTCACAGTCCTAACCGCTGAAAAGACCAAGGACATGGACCAGTATTATGATATGATCAAATGAAGCAGAGAGGATGGCAGGTGTGGAGAAAGAACTAGAGGCAGCCATCTTTCTTTTATAACAACCCACTATAAAGGAAACTAACCCCTCTAACCAGAGAGTTAGCATTTATTCAGTTTCAAGGGCTGGCAGCTGGGTGGTGGTTAAGGTGCTGGACTCCCACATGGCTGAAACCAGGTCTGGTGGTTTGCTTTCTCACTTTCCATTTCTCTCTCTCTCGTCATATTAAAAAATATAATAATGAATAAAATAAATAATTATTAAAAAAGAATTCATTCAATATCATGAAATCCATACATGGGAGCCACGTTTCATGTCTCTATTATCTGGTCACTACCCAATAAGCCTCACCTCTTAAGCTGCAAAACATGCAACTTTGGGAAACAAATCATTATTCAAACCACTACAGTATCTGTTCAATTTGATATAGCAAGATTTATGTACCAAAGTGTTTGTTGTCACCAAACCTCAAATTCTGAAAGGAAGTATCCACTTCTACTCAGTTCTGCTGTATCAAAAACTTCATTAGGTAGAAAGTAAGTCTGTTTTATACAGTGTTACAGAGTGATACTTACATAGACGCTACAACAGTGCCTGGCACATGGTTTGCCCCTTAACAAAAATTTATTACTAGAGGCGATGATACTGGATCTGAATCAGTCAGAACAGAACATTCTTTAGGTAGTTTAAGGAAGTTAAGAAATTCCTGAGGGGTGTCATATGTCTTTCAAAACCTCTGGAGAGGTCAGGAAATCAGGACTTGGAGTCGTGTAGTTAAATAAAAAAGTCCAAATTATAGTACCAGACTGTTTCCATTGAGATTCTGTTGCTGCCATCAGTGGACAGACACCATAGCTTTCCTGAACGATGCTGGTCATGAGGCAATGCCTCCGATATACCCACCACTGTCATCAGTAAATGTTGCAAGCCCCACCACATAGTGGGTTTCGTATGGTGCTTTCTGCTCTCACTCTCCTACAAATTGCTATGTCATCTAAATTCGCTCAATCCTTGGGGTGTAGCTCACTTTAAGTTACATTTAAGGAGAGACTGGGAGGGACCAGCAGTTAGCGTAATGGCTATGTTGCTGGACTCCCACATAGTCGACCGCGGTTCGAGTCCCGGACCTGGTGGCTTAAACTTATGCCGGGCAGGTGTGCGTGCGTGCCCAAGATCCTGAGAGGAGAATGGAGGAGAAGGGATTGCGGCATGGCGATCCCCCCTGGGGGGGTGATTTCTCGCTTTCTGTCTCTCTGTCTGTCTGACGAGCGCACACACCCTATAGTAAAAACCTCTCAAAAAAAAAAAAAAAAAAAAAAAAAAAAAAAAAGAGACTGGCAATGTAAGTTTATGGCTTCTTTGGGGTAGAGGCATTCAGAAGTCAAGAATATCTCTATATACTGAGTCACAGAGACTGAAAACTGTCCATTATTGGCTCAAGATTTTCATTATGGGGAGGTGGAAAATTAAGATGGCAGAAGATCACAGAAACAATGTGGAAACAAATTGGAAAAGCAATGATAATAGAACAAGATTAGCCTCTATGGCTTGAGGGACCATGTCATCTACTGTCATGGGTTAGGGAAGTTCTGTGGTCCTTAAACTTCCCGAAGGCCACTCTGGGTCTCAGCTTTACTACTCAACGTTACAAGCCCATGGCTACAAAGTGGGAAGGGGACCGAGGTGGTCAGACAACACACTCAGTTCCTCAAATTATCAGGGATTAAAAAGTTTCTGTAGGAGTCAGAAAGCTGTAGTAGACATGTTTAAGAGATAGTTTGTAAGTAGTAAAAAAGCAAAGGATCTGATGGACGTAAAATCTTTCCATGTATCCTCTGGCAAGAATGACATAAATTGTGTAGTGCTTGGGACTGTCAAACTGAATGAAATTAGTTGAAATTAATTGGACTATTTTGATGAAATTTCTTGCGTTTAATTTGATTCATGTGGTTTTGAACTGATGGATTTCAGAATGAGATAGAATCTCAACAGAATGTGTTAATAGGTGCAGAACCACATGAGGCTGATGGAAATAGATTGCCGAAAATCACTTCAGAAACATATTGGCGGCTTTCCTGGAGCTTGCTCTGATAACCTCATCAAAAAGCACACATAGTCCAACAAAAAAAATAATATGAGAAAATGCTTGAGTTGAGTGCTAATGACTATCAACTTGTTGATGCATGGTGCAGTTCTCCAGTGTCTGGATACTTATTTTCTTGAGAAAAGAAGGGAGGTGACTGGAGTACATTTGTAAATCAGAGATATGAGTCCCATGTAGAGGTTGGATTAGTCTTTTTTATATTACCCATGATTCTGCAGGAGAAGAAACATTTAAGCACAACAATAATCATAGAGGTGCGAATCAAATCTAGTGCCAAGTATGTCTTAAAATTTACTGATTTCACCTTCAACTATTTAAGACTTTACTAGAGGCAGGCACTGTGCTACTGACTGGGCATATAATGGAAAATAGCATCCAACAAGTCTCTGATCCCCACTCGAAATGACTGGAGTCATATGTCGATCACAGAGGCTTGTAAATAGAAAACCAGGAGCAACACATTAGGATGAAAACATTTATGGAAATGATATTTAACCTAGTCTATAAAGTTAGAGAAACCTTTATTGAAGAGGAGATACTTCAGCTGAGATCTGACAAGAGGTAAGGAGGGGAGAAGATGTGAGTGCATATGCATTCTGGCAATTAAACAAAATCCACAAATGCCTTTATATTTTTAAAATATATTTTAAAAAAATTTTAGAGAAATTTTTACTATAGGGCTAGTGCACTGGCCAGAGAGAAAGAGAGAGACAGAAAGCGAGAAATCACCCCCTAGGAGGGATGGCCGCACCACAATTCCCTCTCCTCTCCTTTCCTCTCCTCTCAGGATTTTGGACATCCATGCACAAGTGCTTGGGGTGAGTTTTAAATTTCAAGGTCTTGGACTCTAAAGGCAGTTGAGCACATGGGAATCCAGTGATGTAACCATTACGCTATCTGCTGGTCTTCAAATGCCATTATTTCACGAAGGCACAATGCAATGACCAAGTCAAGGATTATTAGATAGACTATGATAGGTATTATTTCACCATTTTCCCCACTAATTTTCTTTTCCTGCTCTAGGGTTGAATGCAGGATCACATAACACATTTATGTGACCGTTCCTCTTTAGTCTCTTCAGTCTGTGACAGTTCCTCAGTCTATCTTTCATGATGTTGATACTTCGGAAAAGTCCTGCCAAGTTTTATTTTTCTTCCAAGAATGTCTCTCAGTCTGATCTGTCTGATATTTCCTTATAATTGCATTCATGTTATGCATTTTTGGCAAGAATGATGTGAAAATGGTAACGTGTCACTCTCATTACATTAAATCAGGAGGCAAATGATGTCTATTTGTCCTAAAAATGTTAACTTTGATCATTTTGTAAAGGTAGTAACTGCCAGGTTTCTTCCTGCATAAAACTATTTTCTCTTTATTATTAGTATGAGGAGATTTTGAAAAGTCATGGGAAAATGGAATTGAAGTATAAGTTTATTTTGGTGTAAAAATTTTGACTCTCATGAATTTCTTTTTCATAATACACATTTTTTTTCATGAAATTTTTGAAGACCATCCTAAGTATCTTGCCAGGAGGTATTTGGAGAGTATAATACTATCCTGTTTCTCATCATGTTTTCACCTACCCATTTATTATTATTATTATTTTAAACATTCAATCACTATACATCATTTAGTTTGCAGAGAGAATGTACCCAACATGAAATATACCTAAGACCAGTCCAGTTGAGAATACTATACATGTTATCATCTATAGGCAATAGATCATCTCTGTGTCCCACAAAGTCTTACTTCTCTATTTTTTCTCTAATTTCCTTCCCTATAATCTTTCCCTCTCTCACTCTCCTTCCATTCTGTCTCTAGTATTCATAACTATTTTTAATGGTTTTATGCCCTCCAATCTTTCAGTCTCTACCATAGAGTGTGGACAGTCAGTATATGTTGAGTAGAGACATCCAGTGTTTCTCTTTCATATTCATCCACTTCTTATCAAATGCCAAGGTCTTGTTTTTATTTTATTTTTTTTTTTTAATAGCTAAATAGTATTCCATGGAGTATATGTGCCATATTTTTTCAATTTACTCATCTGACACTCCATTCATCTGTTTGTGTACATTTGGGTTGGTTCCATGTCTTAGCAGTTATGAATAATGCTAAAATAAACATAGATGTGCAAGAACTTTCCTGACTGAGCATTCTCCTGTCTTTTGGGTAGATACCCAGGAGCAGGATTGCTGGATCATATGGTAGTTCTATTTGTAGGTCTTTGGGGAAATCTCCATATTGTTTTCCATAGTGGCTGGATCAATTTACATTCTCACCAACAGTGTAGGAGAGTTCTCCTTTCACCAAAACCCTGCCAACACTTATCGTTTTTTGTGTTTTTAATCTTCACTATTCTGACCTACTCATTTTAACTCATAGGTAATTCTGACCAAAAATAACTATTACTGTGGTATTTGACACACTGTGCTTTTCCATTTCCTTTATTCCATCTACATTTATTAGTAGGAACTTTATTGTAAGGAAGAGCTTCGTCTCCCCTCTTTTATTATTTTTTTTTATAGAACTATGTTCTCAGATATTCTTATAATAGTGACTAGAATGACTTCTATCATTGTATATTTTGATGCTAAAATTGTCCTAGAACCCCTTTAATTTGACTTTTGTCTTTTAAAATTTCCTGGTCATTATTTGAACACGCCCTTGCTTTCATGAATCACAAGCTATTCCAGGTTAATCTTATATTTCACTGTCTCAGGTTGTGAATGAACCACTTCTCTAAGGTTTGGAGATTGGCATTTGGAAATCAAGAGCTTCTCAGTGATATTGGAATATCATTGTTTCTAATTCTCTTATTAAATACAGTAGTATCTATTTCTATATCCCATACATCTGTGTATATTTTTAAAAACAAGTTTATACTGATACTTTCATTTCCAGTTCAGTACCACAGAATTCAAGCTAAACTTCCCCCCTTAAAAATTTATAACTGCTTTCTCCAACAGTAAGAAACCTGGTTCTCATTATCTATGATATATTAACTTACTTGCTCAATAGAAGAATACATATGAGTAATTTCAAAATTACCAACCATACCCCTGTGAAAAATGAACTTCCAAACTCGAGTACAATATCTGTATATAGTTCTTTTTATCTTTAGCCCTGGAGTACATAGTCAACACTTAATTTTGAAATCTTATGAAAGTTGCTCATATTTTATATAAAAACCCTGTTAACTAGAGTATAATATTTTTGTATAGTTTACCCTTTTTTTCTTTTCTTTTTTTGCCTATCATCTTAAAATACTTACTTTCTTGAAATCATGTTAAATTTAAATTTAAGCCTCTGCCTGTGTTAACAATAAAAATAAATCCAATCATTTTCATTTTTAGGGCTTCCTTTCCCCAACCCTAGGGATTCACAGAAATCCTAGCCATTTTAAAAAGGGAGAAAACTTTTGGTGAAATCCCTTCAGTCTTTGGCCCACATAGCATGGGTGAAGACATTTTTATGAGCCTGAGAATCGTGGTACCTATGACCTTGTGTCTCTAGAAGTTCCAGGTAGCCTTACACCTCCAGAGAATTCCCAGAAGTCTGTTTTGAGTCTTTACAATCTCCCTTTTACCTCATTATTTTGTCTGGGACTGAAACATATGGCTGTTTATTCTTCTGCATACAGAGTATTAGGGGGTGTGACTGACTGTTCCACAAATGGATATTTATGCAGCTTCCCTCTTCTCGGCTCTAGATCACAGGTCACCTTTGGTTGTACCATTGGTTGCCAAGTCAAGAGCTTCTGCAATGCTAAGTGAAGACACTGCTCTCAGATTCCAGGACAACTGTCTCCATGCACACTCCAAGCTGCAATTCTGAGTCCCCCTTTACCCACCATTCTATCGGCTTTCTAGGTTCCAGATTTTGTTTGAAATCTACCCTGTGATGAATCCATTCCCATTTCCTTGACCTCTGATGAGTCTGTTCCCATTTTCTTGGCTGTGATCCTGATTTATACCTTTATTGCTGTTTATTGAGGGATGTCAAACTAGGGTATTCAGTCAATCATCTTGAGTCAGAATGTCAGAATAAATACCATACAACTTAGAATATTTTTAGGATATTAAACTGGGAATCACCTTTTGAGTTGTTTATGAGCCAAACAAGAACACTGGCTGCTATAGATTGCAGTTGAACATTTATAAGCCAAATGTCATTATCTGGTTCAATTACTAATCCTTTTTGCTAAAGAACCTTTTTTTTTTTTTAACAATAAAGTCTACCATCAATGTGGATAAAGATTATAAACTATACCAATAGCTAATTTCCCCCAAGTTTCCTAACATGTTTATTGGAGGAAATGTATAACTTTGCAGAGTTTGGACACCATGGGCAAAAACGTGACTGTCAGTGTTCTGATGGGTTTACTACTGGACTCTTTCTAATTATATGTATATAAATATATGTACATATACTACTATATATATCTATATATGTGTTTGTACACACACACCTAGCAAAATAAGCTATCCCTATTTTTAGTAAGAAATCACAACATCATTTCATGGCTTGGTATATAAAGGTAGTCACTGATTTATGCTTTCCAAGGCATAGGGCTTTGTGCTCTCTTGGGAGGAGAAGGAGCATTTACCTGACTGTATTGAGCGGAGGCGAATAAATAGACTTTCAACCAATTTTCTCTTTTGGGTCTCGATTTTATCTTCACTTTCAAAAGTACTTGCTGAAACCAATTCCTAAACCCTCTAAACTTTAAATCTGAGAAGAATTCAAGTGTACTCAGATATATTTAAAGGCTTTGTGAGATATATAAGGGGACTGACAAAGTACCTGATACAGAGAGTTGCTCAAAATGGGGTAGTTATGGGAACCAGCAGTTAGCGTAATGGCTATGTCACTGGACTCCCACATAGTAGACCGCGGTTCACGTCCCGGACCCGGTGGCTTAAAACTCACGCCAGGCGCGTGTGCGTGCATGCCCAAGATCCCAAGAGGAGAATGGAGGAGAAGGGATTGCGGCGTGACCATCCCCCCTCGGGGGTGATTTCTCGCTTTCTGTCTCTATGTCTCTGTCTGTCTGGCGAGCGCACGCGCCCTATAGCGAAAAACCTCTCAAAAAAAAATGTGGTAGTTATCAGTTAGTGTAACTGGGATGTGTGCATGTGTGTTTGAGCGTGTGAGTTTGAAGGTTTAGACCTGGATACAGTAGTACATTCTCTATTTTTAAATACTTAGCACTTAATCATTTAAGGAGGTATATTTTCTTATTCTTCAGGGTCTAAGGTAGAATAATTAGGACATTAAGAGAAAATAAAGTAAAACTTTCATGGCAAGAAATAATATATTTTTCAGCTATGTAACTCTCTTAACTATTAAGTTATGAACCTCTATCTCTGTCATTTTACCAAGAAGGCAATTGTATCTCTTTAAGCAGACTATTATAAAAAGAAAAAAAAGCCACTTGAAAGTGATTTGATTTATAAATTATGAAGTACTATATAGAGGAATTATATTTTAGAAAATATATTGAAATATTTTAAAGCAATACTAATATAATAACAACAATAATGGGACAGAGATCAGAGAAAGACAGAAACATATCCAAACTGAATACATGTATGAAAACATATTAGGCCACAGCACAGTTTCATGTTTAGGAAAGAACATGAATGTAGATCAAATTGTACGGGCAGCCTATTGGAAAACAAGGGATACACTGCCAAAGCTGTCACTGAACAGTGAATGATGTATTATCGTGTTTCAAACTCCTATTTGTTGGCCAGTCTGACTTGGTTAAAGTGAAATGGAGAGAGGGAACAATCATTTGGCAAATTTGGACAAATACCACATCAAGCCAAGGAAAACCCAAGGCTTTATCTAAATTATCCTCTAAACTGTGAGAAAACCTTCTTTTTCCCAGGTATCAATTTCCGGAAGAGTTGGGTTCTACTAGGTAGGCTGTTGTAATCAATCCTGACTTCTTACTGATGAGTTAATTTTAGTTGTTCCAAATCTCAAGACCACCCGGTGTGCTTATGGGTTGGACAACTGAAAACTTAATTTTGACTAAGGAAAGAGCTGTAGATTTTTTTTTCAAAACATCAGAACTGAAGAGTTTTAAATCATAGAACTTACATGTTTCTACTGACAAGCTACTGATTAGAAAGAACAGGCAGGGCACAGAGGTATATCTCCTTTCTTTGCTTAATTCCATTGGAAGGATTGTGAAACTGTGAAGAAAAAAATAAAATACAACATACACAAGCAATATGGAGAACTGGAGTGGAAAAGAGAGGAAACAGAATGTCGCCAAGCAAAAAATATTAAATAATTAGATATTAAAAATGAAGAAGGAATCACACTAGAGGCAGGAGAATATTGTATAGGAGGTGGAGCTATTCATTTCAGCACAATTCTGGAAAGACCACATTTAGAGGTAGTGTGAATGAAAAACGGATACATTTTGAGAGATAGTATTGTGGGTATTTAAATAGTATGCTGGCTTTCTTCAAATGAATCTCTACCCTAGAGTTATTGGATAACAAAAAAAGGGAGAGAAGAGTGTGTCCTTAATTAAATTAAATAATTTTCTTGTGAAAGTATATTTCCAAGGGTAGACTTTGGTGTTGAAAAATAAAACCTTCCTCATATTTTAGTTTACTGTAGCTGCTATAACGTGTATTACTGCAAACTTTGTAGCATCAAACAATAGAAATTTATTATATCGCAGTTGTGGAGCCCAGAAGTCCAATATCAAGGTATTGGCCATGGGGGTGTATGTGGGGGCATCTCCTCCAAAGGTTCTAGGGAGAATGTGTTCCTTGTCTCTTCTATTTTCTGGTGGGCCCTGATCTTCCTTGGCTTATGGCTACAAAACTCCAATCTCTACCTTCTCATGACCTTCTTTGTATCTGTCTTTTTCTCTTCTTGTTAGGATATTTGGGTTCAGGGCCCATCTGGGTAAAGATTTTAATTATATCTACAAGGACCCCTTTTCCCAAATAAGGTCACATTCACATATTCTGGGAATTAGGAGGTAGTCGTAATCTTTTTTGGGGGAGCACTATTATACCTGTTTCAACATTGTGAAGGAGGATAGGAAGGGAGTATAAACCTCCTGCCTGTAGATCTCTATCCACATATCCTGAAGTTCACAGAGTTTGCTGTGCCATCTTGTTAAGGGGACAGCTATGTTAAGGAACCTCTTTTACACAATAAAAAGGAAACAAGAACAAATTACAAATATTGCTCAAGTTAGAACTTAATGGTCAAGTACAAAGAGACCACTGAGAGTTCCCAGGCATTTGAGGAAAACCTATATCATATGGGGAAAGGACCAAAGAGGTCAAGAAACTGATAGCATAGGAAAAGAGAAAAGAAAATGAATTAAAGGTGTTATGGGCTGAATTATGTCTCCTCCAAAACCTGTATGTTGAATCCCTAATCCCCAATGGAGGTAGAGCTTTCAAGGAGGTCATCAAAGTTAAAGTCATAGGGTAGGGGCCTAAGTTGATTGGGATGGGTATTTACAAGAAGAGAAAGAGCACGCTGTCTCTCTTTCCTCTCCTTGTGCACACACAGAGAAGAGGCCAAGTGAATACACAGTAAGAAATTGGCTATCTACAAGCCAGGAAGAGAGCTCATTAGAAAGAAGCCCTGATGGCATCTTGTCTGATCCTGGGTACTTTCAGCATCCAG
Source organism: Tupaia tana (assembly GCA_026018925.1). Lineage (NCBI taxonomy): Eukaryota > Metazoa > Chordata > Mammalia > Scandentia > Tupaiidae > Tupaia > Tupaia tana. The sequence goes on from JAKSZU010000008.1 coordinate 78,415,862, forward strand.
AACGATAAAGAAATAAATTTCTTTTGTTTTAGCCACTCAGTATGTGGCATTCTGCTCTGGCAGGCTGAGAACACTAATACAGAAGGGAACAATTACAACCAAAAATATTCCAAATACTATTTGTAGAGAGCTTCTAGGAAATACTACTTTCATAAAACCAGAATATGCTCCTGGGAAATTGCAGTTTTCTGAGATCAAAAATATTCCTAGAAATTGAAAATCAGACTTTCAAACTAAATATTCAGTAGAAAGGCTGGAATATAATATTGAGAAAAATGTCCCTGGCCAAATAGTAAAATGAAGAGAGAGAGAGAGAGAAAGTAAGTCTAGAGATACATAGGGTCAAGTAAATATCCAATATCTGAAAAATAAGATTTCAAAATAGATTTTAAAAATGGAGTGGAAAAAGCATAAAAAATTAAACAAATCCTAAAGTTAAAGAAATACAGTAGTGCCAAGGATGAAGAATAAAGAGAGTCCTACACCTAGATAAACCCTTATGAACTTTTATAGACTCAAGGATAAAAATTACTCTGACACTTCTAGAGATAAAATAAAAGTCTCTTACAAAGGAACAGAAATTAACACCAGCAACATAACAGCAACACCAGATGCTAGGAGATAAGAAAGATGGCCCTCAAAGTTTTGGGACCAGCAGTTAGCGTAATGACTATGTTGCTGGACTCCCATGTAGTCGACCGTGGTTCGAGTCCAGGACCCGGTGGCTCAAACTCATGTCAGGAGCGTGTGCGTGCGTGCCCAAGATCCCGAGAGGAAAATGGAGGCGAAGGGATTGCGGCATGACCATCCCCCCTGGGGGGTGATTTCTCGCTTTTTGTCTCTCTGTCTCTCTTTCTGTCTCTTTGGTGAGCGCACGCGCCCTATAGCAAAAACTTCTACAAAAAAAAAAAGTTCTGAGAGAAAATATTATTTCACATTTATAGCATTAATAACCAACATTCATTGAAAAATGTGTTAGACATTGTTCTAAAAGCTTTAGATAATAATCTCATTTACTCCTCTTTACAACCTTTTGAAGTAGATAGTATTATTACTAAACGTATGTTCCAGATGAGGAAAACAACAGACAAAAAAGGGACCTCTAAAGACACTGGCATTTTGGAACAAAGCCTCCATAGTCTGGCGTTTTAGGAATCCACTAGTGTGGTAGTCAATTACTGACCACCATCATTCTGAAGTAAATAGCATTATTACTCTACATTGTTCCAGGTGAGGAAACTGAGGTAGAGCGGTTAAGTGATACTCTCTAAGTAGGGGTGCTGAGAGTCTGTGTTCCACTAAAGGATCATTCAAGTATAGGGCAATGAAAAGATAATTCAGGACACTGATGATCTCAGAAAAGGAAAAATCTCTTTAAAAAGTATATTAGGCTCTCTGGACTCGGACCTAGTTGGCGGCGGTATGGCTAAAGGCACCAAGAAGGTCAGCTTTGTCGGTAAATACGGGACCCGCTATAGTGCCTCCCTCCGGAAAATGGTGAAGAAAATTGAAATCAGCCAGCACGCCAAGTACACCTGCTCCTTCTGTGGCAAAACTAAGATGAAGAGACGGGCTGTGGGGATCTGGCACTGTGGCTCCTGCGTGAACACGGTAGCCAGTGGTGCCTGGACCTACACCACCACTTCCGCTGTCACGGTAAAGTCTGCCATCAGAAGCTGAAGTTATTGAAAGACCATAGAAGCTCCATAGACATTTGGAATATCAATAGCCTACAATAAATAGGTTAATTTATGTAAAAAAAAGTACATTAGGATTTATTCACTAAATGAACAAAAAAAATGCAAATAAAAAAAAGCTCTCTCATAACAAATATGATGGGACAGTCAGCAGTGTGATGGTTAAGGCAGCTAGATCCCACATGGCCAGCTGCATAATTCAAGTTTTGGACCTAGTGGCTTGAAAAACACTCTGGGGGGAACCAGCAGTTAGCGTAATGGCTATGTCGCTGGACTCCCACGTAGTCGACCGCGGTTCGCGTCTCGGACCTGGTGGCTTACAACTCACGCCGGGCGCGTGTGCGTGCGTGCCCAAGATCCCGAGAGGAGAATGGAGGAGAAGGGATTGCGGCGTGACCATCCCCCCTGGGGGGTGATTTCTCGCTTTCTGTCTCTATGTCTCTCTCTGTCTGTCTGGCGAGTGCACGCGCCCTATAGCGAAAAAACCTCTCCAAAAAAAAAAAAAATTAAAAAAAAAAAAACAAAAAAAAAACACTCTGGGCATGGTTGAGTGCATATCCAAAATTCTGAAAGAAGAAATGAAGAAGGGATTAAGGTGTGATCATCCCTCAAAGGGAGGGTGGTTCTTTCTCACTTCCCTTCTCTCTTTCTCTGTCTCTCTCCCTTTCTCTTCCTTTTTCTAGAAGGTGCACATGCCCTCTAGTAAAAGGAAAAAAAAGAGAGAAAAAAATAAGACAAAAGATTTGAGAAGTTAACCAAGTTAATGAAAGTAAGTCCCAGGATAACAGCTCTATAGGAAACTTAGAGAATAGTTCGATTTAGTCTAAATAGCATGATCTTAGTGACATGGTGAGTAAGATATGTGTTCCTTCTGTCAATAAGAAAAAGAAATAATAAGCTTCAGGGAAAAAAAAAAGCTCTGTACAAGAAAACCATAATACAATAATGAAGCAAACAACCATGTGCAAAGATTTGGATCGTGTATGTAAACTAAATGATGAGATTCCACTGGACTCTAACCTTTGGAGCTTTGTCCTTTGAGTCACATAGATTTAGTGATATAGGATAATATTGTTTATTTTAAAGATCAACCTTATCACTGTGTTAAGAAATATGTTTCTGGGCCAGTCATTGGCATGGTGGTTAAGGTGGCTGGATCCCATATGGCTGAATGTGCAGTTCAAGTCCCAGACCTGGTAGCTTAAAATGAGGGAAAAACAGAGGAGAGACAAGGTGTTGAGGCATTATCACCCCCTGGGGAATACTTTCTCATTTTCTCTCTCTTTGTCTCTCTCCAGTGATCACACACACCCTACTGAAAGTTAAAAAAAGTGTTACTGCACTATCTTAGTATTGCAAATGCTGTTTATTGTTTTTTGTTTTTAAAACTATATGTGTGTATATATATGTATATATATATGTGTATATATATGTATATATACAATTTATTTAAATAATCACAGCATAAAATATAGATGTATGTTTTGGAAATGAACATAAATAAACACTGACAATACAAGAATAATAATGTAGTAAACAGAAATCAGAAAGTGATGGGGATGGCTCACAGAGGAAGAACTATAGAAAATAGTACAAGAGGATGAATTTCATTATCTCACATAACGTGGGATCAAGAGATGCTATGTTTGTTGTGTCCTCTGGGAAGAAGACACTGAGATAAAGGAATACAAGAGGTTACTGGAGGATGATGCCTATGAAACATGACAGGAGGTGGAAACAGGATCACATGCAAAAAGCCCTCAGGCTGCCATGCAGATACATCTGAGAAAGAAAGGAAGAGAGAAGTAAAAGAGGCAGGAAGAACCTCAGACCATGACACACATCTGACAATTTGATCTCAGGTCTTTCGAGATCTGATGCAGGTCTATTGATTTGACCTCAGGCAAATCAACAGGAAATTAACAGGGCACTCCGGAGCAAAGCCTGCTCTCTAGAGGAGTCCTGGCTGGGCAGAACTGTCTAAACCCTAGTACTCCTGCTGTACTCTCTCGTCTGGGAGCTGGCTGGGCAAAGCATGGCATTGGCTTAAAAGTAAAAATGAATCCTGAACGGGCTATGGCTAAAAGCTGTCAGTTAACTTGTACTGAATTGCAAATTTTCTTGAAAGAAAATTTAAGCGATACACTTAGAGCCAGTTTTATGGATGTATGATTTGTGTAGCCACACAGGCTCTCACAGAAGGTGAATGTAAGTAGTTATTTTTAGAAAATGGTTTGAGAGAGCAAGATATTATGGTGGAAAATATTTATTTCTCAGTTTTATACATGTTCATACATTTTACATAGTAAAATGAAGAGAGAGAGAGAGAGAAAGTAAGTAAGTCTAGAGATATATAGGGTCAAGTAAATATCCAATATCTGAAAATAAGATTTCAAAATAGGTTTTAAAAATGGAATGGAAAAAGCATGAAAAAATTAAACAAATCCTAAAGTAAAAGAAATACACTAGTGCCAAGGATGAAGAATAAAGAGTCCCACACCCGATAAAGCCTTATGAACTTTTATAGACCCAAGGATAAAAATTTCTTTACATGTATAAACATGTAAAATGTTTACATAGAAAATTATAGAAAATACATAGAAAATTAAATTCAACAATGAAACTCATAGGTAAAACAGTGGGTCAACCACATGTGTTTAATTTCACTATCCTGAAATCTCATTAAAATGAAAATAAAAGACAACAGGTAACAGAAAAGAGGCCTTCAGATGACCAGAAATTTTAATACATAACTTGAAGATGGGAATCAATAGAAAAATGATAACTCATCCAGCATGGCAACTAATCGTTTTGCTTAAAATATGGACAGAGTGAACACTAGCTAAGAGCTGATCTGATCTGATGGAGATGGTACAGAGAAGAGAGGCTGGCATGATGCTGAAGGACAGGCATTTCAGTCAAAGTCTGTGCATACAGGAGCTGACCTAGCCATACTTCCTTTTGTAGATCTAGCAGGCTCAGTGCTCATGCATTTAGCTCTTAGAGAAAACAAACAAGAGACAAACATGAGCCTCTAAAGACACTGGGCATCTGGAAACAAAACCTCTTTAGTCCGGCATTTTAGGCATCGATTAGTGTGATAGTCAATAGCCTGCTAGCAGTATTCTGGAGAAGACTTCCATTCTAAATACCTCTCCCATGTATATAACACTTGTAGTCTGATGTTATAGTGCTCCAATCTTAAATGTGAATTGAGAACCAAGGTGCATATAGCAAACTGCCTAGTTCAAGTCCTGGACATGTTGGCTTGAAAATCATGCTAGTTATATGCACCTGTGTGTCCAATGTCCTGAGAGGAGATTGAAGGAGAAGGCATTGTGGCATGACCGTTCCTCCTGAAGGATGATTTTTAAATTTTCCTCTCTTTCTCTCTGGCAAGAGTAGGCATCCTATATCAAAATAAATAAAAAAATAAATAAAAAAAATTAAAAAAAAAAGGTTGCTTAAGAGATAAGGTCATTATATGATAAATAAAAAAATTGAAGGATCACTATAGTCTTTAAATCTAAAACTTAATCATTATATTGAAAATAGTGATATAACTGTATGTGGAAAAGAGAAAATTCAGTCATGCGAACTAATATTTATTTCTGAGTAGTAACTTAGACAAATATATATAAAATTAATCAAAGATACTGAAGTTCAAAAATGGAATTCAGTAGTCTCCAGTCCATCCCTTCTCATTCCCAGATGCCCTCCAGTCCTGGAAGGAGCTTCTAACAACTGTATTACCATTCAATTCTTTGGATAGTGATCTCTATCATTCCAAGCAAAATGAGTACAAAATGTTAAAAACAGAAAAACTGAAAATGGGTTAAATCTTAAGAAAGGAGAAAGAGGGGTCAATAGGTTTCACTGTGATTAAAGTGCTGTACTCACATCTGGATAACTGCAATTCGAGTCCGGGATCAGTGGCTTGAAACTCACAACAGGCATGTGTGCCCAAAATCCTAAGAGGAGAATGGAGGGGAAGGGATCGTGGTGTGGCCATCCTCCCTGAGTGGGGATGATTTCTCACTTTCTGTCTCTCTGTTTCTCCAGTGATCACAAACACCCTATAGTAAAAAGAGAGAGAGAGAGAGAGAGAAAGAGAGAGAGAGAAAAGAAAAAGAGATACTGAAAATACAATTTTACACAAGAATTATGTTTTTTGAGATCACATTTTGACATATTTCATTTTACCCTTATGACGGTTTTGTGACTTTGGCATTCTTCACATCAGCAAGTCATTTTTTTTTTTTCCCCAGCAGCAAGTCATTTTTAAGGATTAAGGAATTGAGTACAAATGACTAATTTCCATGGCACCCTGTGGATTTAAAGTGTAGATGGCATGGATACCAAGGTCCAAACGTAAGTCTGTTCCTTTATTCTTGTCCTTATTTCTACATATCAGTGGATTGCAAATCTTTGGAGCATACTCATTGGTCCAGCAAGACATTTTGTATCAGCTCAGAGCTATTCCTGAGTATCTTCCTTTTACCATGAGCACCTTGAGCTGTATAGCTTTCAGAACGAGGAGATCAGGAAGGAGAGGACACTAGTTCTCCTCTTGAAGCTCTTATGATCTGTACAGCATTTGACCTCATGTGTTTTGAAACTATCCTGGATAGCCAGGATGGAGAAATGAGGTTCGACCTTCACTTTTTCAAGTATCACTCTGTCATTTTGGAGGCAGTTTTTTAGAGGTGAGTTTGATAAAGTACGAATGTCCCTGTGACATTCAGATTTACATTTCTAGGCTCTTATATCCTCTGGGATTTGTGCACTGATGATTGTTCTCAAAAGGACATGACAGTTCCTGTACATTTTTTGAGATGGCATTTCAACTTTCTTTCACATGTTTTGGAATTGGTCTCTGATTGACAATTTGTTCTTTGAAGTTAAGCACAGATTCAGAATTCACTTTTTTTCCCACTGAAATCCCACATCACAATCTTTTCACATTCCTTATTGTCTATTTTGATAAAATCAGTTTGGTTTTCTTCAATGAAAGTCGTAGGTTAGAATTTTGATTGAGAATTGTGCTTACATTTTTCTCAAAACCTTCATTCCTTCATTGGCAATGGGATGTTTATATGTTTAAATCATCAATAATCCACAAATATCCGGTGCCTAAGCTAATTTTTGAGGAGTATTATGGTAGGAGGTATTTGATGGACCCTTTATGCATTTGTATGATCTTCAGAATGATAATTTATATAAGGTAGCAAAGTGGGGTGGTGAAGGTGACAAATGATTGTAGTTTACATATCACTCCTTTTTTATTATCTTTGTAATGTCAAGCAAATTACTTACACATTCCAGGCCTAAGTTTGCTCATGTAAAATGAGAATAATGCTTTTTATTTTATGGTTTGTTGTGAGGCTTATAAAAGATAATACAGACCACTTAGTACAGAGCCTAGTTAAGAATATGTGTTTGATAATACACATATTCTTATTCTTTGATAATAGCTACTATTTTTATGTCTTTTTCATCAACATGGTTATGATAAGGTATATAACAAATTCATGGCCTACAAGAGATGATAAAAAATATTCAGTGATGAATGAATGAATGAATGAACTACTCAATCTCATATAAGAACATACTACACTATATTGAGCTTCTATTTTACTGGTAGACTAGCTCACTTAAGTCCGTACCCCACACTGAGGTATTATACCCTTCATAAGGGGAGGGACACTGTTGGATTCAGAATTAATGTCTTGACACCCCAGCTGAGATTTCACTACTTAGAGTGAAGTAGAGTGGAGTGGGCAATTATTTGAGTTTTCATCCTGTATTCTTCTTCAGGTCCTTGCCACTACAGCCATTGAGGATGGTAAAGTATCACTAGGGGCAGTAGCAATGATTTTGCTGCTGTGGCATAACTTAGGAGTCATCTTTTACATAAGCCACACTCCATTTACCCCATTTGTTAAGGTTAGTACTGGTTTGACTCCAGTTGCACTGTTGGGAGAGAAGCCCTTTTCTTACAACTTCTACACATGGTAGGACTCTTGATATCTTGTCTACATACGTTTTGTTATTTCTCCTCCTCAGTGTCCTTATTCTCCATTCCTAGCTAGAATCCTGTTTTGAAATAGACACAAACTCTCTAGAGGTAATAGTCATCCACCTGACCTAGAGTATCCTTCTGGAACAACTGTATTCTTACCCTATGTATCAGTCATATCCTTATGAGATTTATATCTCAACAACTATTTGATTTGAAATTGTGTTTAGGTCATCTTTGCACATGGATTGATCAACTGACACCCCTTTCCCGTCAAGAATGGCCCAGTAGCTGGTCAGTTCCTTCATGAATGCCTCTGCTGTTCCAGTTTCCTCCTGTTCTCCAGCTTATGCTGCTGACATCCTGCAAGCTTTTCTGTGGAAGCTTTCAAACTACTGACACATTGTTCTGAATTTTGCAGAAGGCTATAAGGCAAATGCCTTTAAAATTTCAAGTAAATGAAAATCCTCACATATCAACTTTAGGAACTGAACTATTTCAACAGAAAATGGGCAAAACTGCTACCCTTAAGCAAGTCTTCTCTACTCCCTATTTCTTACTATTCCATGATCTATATAGTGGATCAATGATATAAAATCCTCTGTGGTGCTATGAGATAACTTCTGTGTATTCCCTTATGTGAAGGGCCTGTCTTATCAAGAGAGCTTTAATTTATTTTTCCTCCTTTTTTTCTTCAGTTTGCTGTAGGGGATGTGCCTTCACTGGAGAAAGACAGAGAGGGAAAGCAAGAAAGCACCCCCCCCCCGCCCCCGACCCCGAGGGGTAACCTCTTCTCCTCCATTCTCTTCTCAGGATTTTGGGCATCCATACACATGTACCCATTATGTTTCTGAATTTGTTGGGCCCAAGAGTTGAACTATATAGTTGACCATATGGGATCCATTCAACCACTCTGCCACTGGCTGACCTGAAAACTTTAATTTTAATTTCTCAGTGAAATATGGAATGCTGTGGCAGAGATGGGTTTCTTTTCCGGTGTACAATACACAGTCATTCCTCGGTTGGACAACAGTTCTCACTCTTAATCCTATAGTCACTATTTCAATTAATTACTCTCTGAGAGACTCCTTGTGCAGATGCTGGGAACTCACAGAGATTAGTATTTGGTGGAGAAATTTGAGATCAAATGACTTAACCCAAAGTTAATTTCAAAATTAAGGAAGCAGTCAAGGATCTGTTTGAGGCTCTACATCTCATTTATAGCAGAGTCAGGACACTCATGCCTGTGACTCTTCTGGATGTTATCTGTACACTAATGTGATTTGGAGAGCCTCAGTTTGTTGTATCCCTTGAATATAGCATCCTGGGCTACTCCAAAACCTTTCAAGACTTATGAGGGTCTCTCGGCAAACCGCTGCCTCTATTATCATGACCATTTTGTAGCAGACATTGCACCATTGTAGAGGGCATCATGGGACCTGGAGGGGGTTTGGAGTCAGAGTCCAGATGGGTTCCCCAACCCTACAGAGTTTCCATACCTGAAGAAAGTGGTCTTAATCCTGAGTGACCTATCACTGCTCTTGTTTTATTGAGGGTATACTTTAGTAGTGCAATTGGGATCCAGCAGCTGAACATCAGGTCATCTGGAAATACTGCCCTCTACATTAATTTTATAATCTCTTTCCTGGGAACAGCAGGTGGTGTAGTTGTTACATAGCTGTACTCCCACATGGCCAAATATGGTTTGAGTCTCAGACCTGGCAACTTGAAACTTACACCAGGCACATGTGCGTGCATGTGCAAAATTCTGAGAGGAGACTGGAGGAGAAAGGATTGCAGCATGGCTACCATACCCTGGGCGGGGGTGGGTGGTGGGTGGTTTCTCAGTTTCTGTCTCTCTATCTCTCTCTCTGTCTCTGTCTTTCCAATGACTGCACGTGCCCTATAGCAAAAATCTCTAAAACAACAACAACAAAACCTCCTGTGATGCCTAGGGGTTCTTCTGTATCACAGACGGGAGGCGGTGCCTCATCTTGGAATATTCACTGACTTTCTCTTAAAAGAAGAAGACATCATGAAAGAGGATTATCTCATCAGATAATTTCCTTTTCACATCTGTGCATTACCAGATTCCGACACTTCTGCCTTCCAATCTTGTATTCATCTCTTACCTGAAAACTTTCATGACATGACTCATTCAGGTTCTTAGGTCCTCTAGCCTGGAGTGTTACAGGAGCTTCTGAACTGGGCTCTGGCCTGAGATGTTCTCCTCTTTCATCTACCTTGAATACTACTGCCACACAATTCTGCTGATCAGAGATGCCGTGTGATGCAGTTGAATGGGATGTGATTTGGAATTAGACCCACCTGCATCTTATCCCCAGCTCTCTACTATCTCACTGGTGCTCAGGGCCAAGATTTTTCATCTCTCTGAACCTTGGTTTCCACATCTGCAAAATAAGAATAACAATACCCACTTGGAGAGGATGCTGTGAGGATTAAATAGAGTAATGCCTCTGAAATCCTTTGTCACAGTAAGCACTCAGGAAATGTCTCCTTTTTGTCTCCATTCATGCCTGACGTGTTATGTCTCAGCAGCACCTGAGACAAGGATTAGAGTGCAGGGAGTTCACATGGGAAGTAATCTCAGGAAGCAATGCAAGGGATGCAAGATGAGAGGAGGAAGTGAGTAAAAGCATGAAAAGATGCGGAGTGTGCAGGTTTCCATTATGGGAAACTGGGGTGTTACCTCCCCAGGACCCCTTAACAAACTATAGAACCCATCTCAGAACTGTCCCATTTAGGGTTGACAAAGCCAAGTGTTTGTCCATCAACTCCATCTCCGTGTAGTTAAGATTTTATGGGAGTTAACTGCCCTATAGTCCCTGCAAGCTGGTCATGCATGAAGAAGCAGAGAAATGGGCCAAAGAGACTGGTAAGGATCCTCTGGCCAAGATTTAGGTCCCTTGTCCTGGGCACCTAAATACTATTGGTGCCACTAAGTAGCAGCTCAGCTCTGTTGAAATGAACTGATTAAATAGAAATAGAGCAACAATGCTAGGTGAGGGTGGCACCACTCAGAAAAGTTCTTGTCCTTAATTTCTGGAATTATGACTAGGCTGGCAAAATCAGACATACACAGGAGCTCAGTGAGAATGGCATAATATTTGCAGGCAAAGGAAAACCCTCTCTTGGCCTGTGCTTAGGGCTTCTTTGGGTCAAGGCCATCCAGTCTTGACCTCACTGGTGTCTGCCAGTGACCATCTTCCCTCCATTCATTTCTAATTAATCAATTATCATCTCATTCATAGTATCAGTATGCTCTAGAACATCAAAACCAGGCAAGGTTCCAGGGCAGTTCCTGTTTATAATGCTTCTCTGCATTGTCTCTGTCTCATCTCTACTAATCTTAAAGCACAGTGGCTTTCCTTGTCCCTTGTTTAGTGAAGAACGGTCTCTCACAGGACCTGGCTTACTGACAAGTTCTTCATTCCTCTCATCTCCTTTTATCTCACAATTTCCAATATAATCTTTACATCATCTCTGCTACAGATTTTCTATCTGTTTTCTCTGTGTCTATTCTAGGCCAATGATTCCTTTTCATACTTATTTAATCTCTCTTAATCCTTCACTTTCCAACATGTTTGCCTTCTGTACCAAGGCAAAGGTCTTGGTTTGTTCCTCTTTAGCATGTCTAGCTGATTAGCCACAAGAATATTGCTTATTTTTTTCCCCAACCAACTCATATATAGCCAGACAACTTACCTTATTGCAGCAAATATGTAGCAAGAATTATGTGAATCTGCCAGCCCTGACCATGTGAGATCTAAGGGAAGTGTAAGACATGAGCAAGGCCTTATCAAAATTGAATATGAATGACAGCATTTATTTAAATTCATATATATGTAATTGACCATGCTGGAATTTAGAAGCAGTGAATAACTTGAACTGAAGGAAACAGTGAAGGCTTCTGAGAAAAAGCTACCCATCTCTGTTGGAGCTTCCATGAATACTCTTGTTTTTTTTTTTTTTTTTTTTTTTTTTTTTTTTTTTTTTTAGAGGTTTTTGCTATAGGGTGCGTGCGCTCACCAGACAGACAGAGACAGACAGAGAGACAGAAAGCGAGAAATCACCCCCCAGGGGGGATGGTCACGCTGCAATCCCTTCTCCTCCATTCTCCTCTTGGGATCTTGGGCACGCACGCACACACGCCTGGCTTGAGTTTAAGCCACCGGGTCCGGGATTCGAACTGCGGTTGACTACTTGGGAGTCCAGCGACATAGCCATTACACTAACTGCTGGTCCTTATTCTTGGGTTTGATGATTCCCCAGAAGGACTCACAGAACTCAGAAATATGGTTATGCAGGTATTGTAGTGGGAGAGTATAGATACAAATTGGCAATGGGAAAAAGTTCGTAGAGTGGAGTCCAGGAAAGATTAGGTATACAATTCTAGTTGTCCTCTTACTGAAGTTGTATGGACAGAATTTGACTCTCCTAGCAATGATGTGTGACAACATGTATAGAGATATCAACTAGGGAGGCCCATACAAGACTTGGTGTCCATGATTTTTATTGGGAGATCAGTCACATAGTCATGGGGCACCTGCATAAGTAACCTGAGTTACTCAAACTCTAGTCCTTCGAGAGGCTGAATTGATGCCATATGGCCCAAAGCCCCAGGAATACAAAAACATGCATTCAACATAAATCACACTGTTAGTATAAACTCTCTTGTATAGCCCAAGGACTGTTATCCAAATGCACTCTTATGAGGCATAAAATTACAAAATCTTAGAGGATATCTTTCAGGAGATGGTCTAGGGCCAGTCCTGAAGACCTTTAGAGTGTGCAGAGTTTGGGCAACCCAGGCCTGATGAGTTAACCTTTTAATGCACACCATCACTTCTTCTACCTTAACTCATATCTTGGATCAGTGAAAAATGGTAGAATGGTGTAGTTGAAGGACCTTCTGAGGTTACTGTTGTTTGTAGGTATGGAAAAGGAAGCTCAAAAAGGGAAAGTCATCTCTACAAGGAAGCATTCCTTTATGATCTCCAGATACACAACTTGCTTCCTTTTAAGAGCCCAACGGAACTTAAAAACAACTACCGTTTACTGAGGCTTTCCAGGCACTAAATATTGGACTGAGTGGTTTTCACACATTATCTCATTGCCAGCTATTCTTTTAGATATTTCTATCTAAGTATTGTCTCTTGCATTTGAAGGTGAACTTCTTGCAGGTATACTCTCTGACATAATTATCCTAGTACAACCAGTGCCTACCATAATGCCTGGCCCATGTTAGGTATTCAAGAAGCCAGGTTTAGAATCCATGCCTTCTCCACTGCAGTTCCCCTGATCAATATTGTGAAAACCAGACTAAAAAAGAATGACACTTGTTTCAAAGTTGGCAACTCCTAGACAACAGGGACTATACATGGATAATCCCCCACTGGGTCAATTACAGACATAAAAATAAATAGACTGAAACAAAATAAAAACTCATCAGCACTAGAAATAAAATCACAAAATGCCAGTTACTAGAAGTGAAAATTGCTTGTATTTTCCCCAAAAATGCCACATTGTTTTCTATATGTGTGCCCTGGAGTCTGGAGGGGCCCCCTTCCATGATGGCTTCACCAGATTCCTCTTCCTGGACATAATTTAAGACTCAGCTTTGTCACTGTATATTAGACATAGATCTTAATATAGGTTTACTATCTCCCAAAGGGTTAATTGGAAGGGGGTCTGAAGATGGGGAAATTATTTTCATTAACCTCTAACTGAAATGAATTATTTCCTTTAGTCATAAATGTAGTTAACAAATCCTAGTAGTATTGGCAGTATTCAAGATGCTGTCACCAATAGAAAGCATAGTTTCTTCATACCATGTTACATTATTGACAGTCTCAAAATATTGACTAGTCCTTATACTATTTTGTGGCTCTAATAGTTACGAGGTCTAATACTCAATTGTTTCATAAGTTAATTAAGTAACACATGTATTATGAAGTCACATTTGAAAATATTTTGATAACTATATTTCAACATAATTAATTTTCTTATAATTCTATGCATTTCATACTATGCATTTAAAAATAATTCATATAAGGGGGTCCACAAATTTCAGCAGACTGCCAAAAGTGTTGATGACCACAAATAGGTTAGTAATAGTGCTGTGATTTTGTGATGCCTGTGTATATCTCTGCAAGGGGCTTTGTTATAATATTCCAGTAAAATGTCTGTCTCACAACTAGGTTATGTGCACACCAGAGAAGAGATTGGGTTCTATTTGTCTGAATGCCTTCAGCACCCAGTCCAATTCTTGGGGTTTGTAGGTGATCGATAATGCTTACAGAATGATTTGTTGTTAGTGAGTGAATGAGCTAGAGGGCTTTTCAACAAGCATGCCTGGACTCATATTTATGAATAGGCTCTTTCTTCTTCTAAAGTTCTTCTCTTGGGCACACTGCATGTTTACTTCTGTTGGTCTTCCCTTGCTCAAGCAGTTTCTGTGATTCCTTTCAGGCAGTTACATTCTTGGCCAGATTTTGGAAACACTGCTAAATAATTCAGTCCATAAAATCAATGTTGGACTAAAGATGTGACCCTCTTAATCACTCAGCTTTTTTGTAAAAGTTGTGCTCAGAGTGACAATTTCAAAAGGACAAATAAACATAAAACAAAACAAAACAAAACAAAGCAGGAACTCAATTTTGAGTAGGGAAATCTAATTATTGCTACAGAAGTTATTTGAAAGGATGTGTTTCCTGCTCTACAGAGGATTCTAGAAGAGGACATTCAAAATGTCCTCAGTTACATGGGAATAAGTTTACAGTTTCTCCAAGAGATTATTTAGAATTGGCCTAGAACTTACAAATTCTCATGTGTTAATTACAAAATGACTTGACCTTCTGACTGACTTTCTTTCTTATCTTTTTAAAAGTGTCATTCATTTAATTTTATGTTTTATTGTTATCATTTTTAAATTGACCAGAGAAAGATGGGGGGTGGTGGGAAGCAAAGAAGCAAGTTGCCAGGTCTGGGACTCAAACCAAGGTCAGCCATGTGGGAGTCCAGAGCCCAAATCACTACACCATCTGCTGGTCCCCTGGTTTTCTTTCTTGAAGAATCTTTAAGATTCAACAGTCCTCTTCATTTTTAAAAGAACACTTACTTATTTATTCCTTGAGTGAGAATCTCTCATTATATATGTATATGAGAAAGAGACAGAGACACAACACTCTTACATTCCAATCCATCTCCAGCTTCAGACAGCACTGGGTTCATGCCCAGAGTACTCAGGGAGGTCACTGGATACAAACCGGCAACTTTCCCTGTGGGTCAGTCTCATGTGCCTGGTTTATTGCTGCACTACTCTCTCCCTCCAGCCTCCCATTTTCTTTTTTTAAAACTTTTTTGGTACATTCAATCACTGTATATAATTACAGCTTGCAAAATGAAGTTTTCATAACAGCTCTGTTGCACTTAGGACTGGTGTCTAAAGCTCAAATACATTGCAATTTTTCCTTACAATTTCTCCTCCATGAAATTTAAGTGTTGGGGTTCTGATACTTAGACTAAAGCAGTATAAGTCTATTTGTTCTTTTACTGTGTGTAGCACATATTCAAAATCCTCAATACAGAATCAGAAGTTTGCATAATCATAAACTCTCCAAAGGGTAAGCATTGCACAAACTCATATTAAAGATTCCCTTCACTAATCAGTATTCTTTTATCACATACCAGACTGGATTAGATGCATCTATGGAGAATTACAAGAATCTGAAATGATGCTATTCCATTAATACACCTTCTTTTACATTCCTCTGGTGCTCTAGGAATGAAAGCCATAGACAAATCTTTCTTGTAATGCAGCTTTTTATTTCAGCCACAGAGGAAACAAACAACACAAACACCAACAAGAAAGAAAGACTCCATGAAGGTTAACGGAAAGATGTGTTTCCTTCATTCTTTTCTGACCCTTGGCAGATCAATTGTAAAGATCTGTCCATTGGAGATTATTAAAGATAAATAAATTTTGTAAAAACTGTTTCTTGGGAGCTCTCTAGGTTTAAAGAAAACAACATTGATTTATTTGGTGTCCAATCCAATAAGCTCTGTGTTAATCATCTTTCACAGCAGATACTTCAAAGGAGAAAGAAGACATTATAAAGAAGAAAGTCTTTATCACAACTTGAGATGTCCCCAAATCTCATTGTGTATATAAACTCCCAACTTGCATACGTATCATTTTAGAGTTTCTTATTTATATAATGAGTTGACAAGTTCCTGGGGGCCACCATAGACTGGATTTTTAAATTATCTAGTATAATTATGGCAAGAAACATCTATGCTTTTTCTCTAGCCTCACATTTGCACAATAAAGAGGCCAATTATTGTTACTTTAAGAATGTATAATGTTTAGACATCCTTATTTAAGTTGTGAAAATTAATGGTCAAGGGGATTAAGTTTTTCCTTTTAAATATAAAATTGCTAGAGGGTGCATGGACTGACTAGAGTGAGAGAGAGAAGAGAGAGAGAGAGAGAGAGAGAGAGAGAGAGAGAGAGAGAGAGAGAACACCACCATTCCTCCATCTCTTCCTCCTTTTGGAATTTTAGGCACACATGCAATGATGCAATGTACCAGCCATTTTTCAAGCTTCTGGTTCTGGGACACAAACTGTACAGTCAGCCATGTGGGTTTCAGCCACCTTAACCACTGGGCCATGGACAGGCCAAGTTTTTCCTTTTTTTTTCTATTTTTTTTGGGGGGGGGAGAGATTTTCGCTATAGGGCGCGTGTGCTCGCCAGACTGACAGAGAGAGACACAGAGACAGAAAGCGAGAAGTCACCCCCCAGGGGGGATGGTCACGCCGCAGTCCCTTCTCCTCCATTCTCCTCTCGGGATCCTGGGCACGCATGCACATGCGCCCGGTGTGAGTTTTAAGCCACCGGGTCCAGGACTTGAACCACGGTCGACTATGTGGGAGTTCAGCGACATAGCCATTACACTAACTGCTGGTTCCCAAGTTTTTCCTCTTTTTAAATGTTGAATTCAATTACTCAACAAACAGTTACATGCTATGTACTCTAATATAGTTCCAAATGCCAGGAATAAAGTGACATTTATTTGAGTCCCTCCCTGCTTTTGTGTAGACCACACCACAGTGAGGAAGGCTAGGTATATTTTAATAGACTGAGTGTTATAACTGAAGTGTAGAAAGTCCTACAAGGATAAAGATGAAGCAGAAGTAAGATGGTTTATTGTACTAATTTTATCTTCCTTCTTTCCTACATCATCCACCTCACTCTCTGTAGTTGCACCTTCCAGCTTCTTATAGAAAAAGGAAATAGGGTAGCACCACCAAAAAGAAACACTTCCTCAAGCCTAACCCTTTTTTGTCACTGCCCTCTTTCCTTCTCTGCCCAATCAAGGTTGTAAATGCCTCATTTAGACTCTCTGTTTCTTCTTTTCTTCTTTTTCCTTTTCTTTCTTCTTCTTTTTTAAAGTTTTTTTTTTTTTTTTTTTTTTTTTTTTTTTTTTTTTTTTTTTTTTTTTCCCCACAGAGTGTGTGTGCTTGACAGAAAGATAGGGAGAGCGAAAGAGAAAAATCACCCCCAGAGGGGATGGTCATGCCGCATTTCCTTCTCCATTCTCCTCCCGGGATTTTGGGCATGCATGCACATGCATTTGGAATGATTTTCAAGCTTCTGGGTTTGGACTTAAATCATGGTCAGCCATGTGGGAGTCCAGCACCTTAACCACTATGCCACTTGATGACCTTGACTTTCTGCTTCTTTTCCCCAATGTTTGGTGGACTCTGTGATGCCCAAAACACGTTTAGGAATGGGCTTTCCTACCAGCTGCTACGAGAACTGGTAGCATGTAGCCTTCAGATTCAGACCTTCAAAGGGAGCGGACTCATTTAAATTTGCATCCCTTATGTTCTGTGCACCTTCAATGAATGATTGAAGCAGGGTATGTAGGATTGGCCAACCCAGCCCAACATGGGACCACTTTGGAGGACCATGCTCATTCCAGAGCTTCCCATGCTGTTCCCTGAGTCCATTGTGAAACCTGTATGATATCTTTGTTCCTTCTTTCATCCACTCCAACTTCTTTTAATTTCCACAAGGCGTGCTCCTAAGGGTGATCCTTAATAAACATTCTGCATATCTGACTCTGTCTTACTGTCTGTGCCTCAGGGAACCTAGCTGTGAACCATGGCTTTTATGTCCTGTATCTTTAACAAAGAACCTCTACAATTAGCCTCTTAGTGAAGTCAGTTGGAGCAATTTATTATTTTTACTTTCGTGATTATTTGTTGTTCAGGAGAAGGTGGCATTTACAAAAATGTATTTTAATATAATGGAGCTTGTATCAGTAGTGTAAGTATTCAAAAATAATACTCCTGTGAATACATGGTAGAAATCCTCATTATTTGTTATGTTTGGACAATTTTAGAAAACCAATATTATTATTGTTTCAGAGGGATGCAATGAAAATAGAAGATTGGTTTTTAGAAGCCTATGATATCCTTGAGTAGATGATGTTGCATACATTAGAATGTAATGCATTGGATAAAATAACTAAAATACAAAACTACCTGAAGTCCTCAGGTAGTAAAGAGCTGACTGCAAACTAAAGATGCAGGAAACCTGCAGGACACCTAATAGAGGACTCTAGTAATATTTAGAAAGATCAGAGAGAGCTATTTGAAAGCCATGGAAGTTAGAATAGACTATACAGGAAGAGAGAGAGTAGGGAGGATATTTCTAGTGAGCAGTGGTCAGTGCGCAGGAATTCTGAGGGTGGGGAGGACAAGTCAGACTAGACATTGTATTTCAAGATGACAAGGTAGTTAGATAAGAATGCAATATTGAGGTGTCATATAGTGTGTGATAAAATCTTAAAGTTGTTCAGAGTAATATATTACTCCAAAATCTAGTGGCTTTAAACAACTGTTGATTATCTTACAGTTTCTGTGGGTCAGAAATCTAAGAAGCCTTAGCTGGGTCATTTGGTTTGGGGGTTCTCACAGGCTGCAATCAATGTATCAGCTGGGACTACAGTCATCTCTGGATTCAACAGGGGCCAGATCTGCTTCTAAGTTCACTCACATGGGTACCGAAGGATTCAGTTTGTTATGGGTTATTGAGCTGAGGATGGTCTTCCGTTCCTTGTTGGCTGTTGATTGTGGACTTTTCTTGGTTCTTTGCCATGTGACTTTACCATCACTTGAGAAGACATACAGAGAGAGAATACCAGCAAGATGAAAGTCATAGTCTTTTGTAAGTTATTCATGGAAGTGGCATTCCAGCACTTTTGCCACATTCTGTTTGTTATGAGCACACCATAAAGGAGAGGGTATTATACAAGGATGAGATTTTCGGAGCTAGGGATCATTGGGAACCATACAGAAAGCTGCCTAGCACATACGTTAACCTGACCACCTTACCTTTTAGAACTAGAAAGTGCATCATACTTAATCTCTGCCAGTGATTTGCAGTTGTGTCTTGCCATGCAGCTTTGCAGCTTTTTTTTTTTTTTTTTTTTTTTTTAATATCTGTGTGCCTTTGCATATGCTGATTTCTCTTCTTGGATGTTCTCTATACTTCACTTAGACAATTCCTGAAACTTCTTATGTTCCAGTCATTTAGCACTTCCTCTATGAAGCTTTCCTGACATTCAACAGGAGCTATTAATCTTTTTGTCCTCTATGCTCCCATTTCTCTCTCTCTCTCTCTATCTATCTATATATATATATATATATACACATCTCAACACTGAATTTAAGTATCTACATATGTGTTTTTCCCACTAGATTGTTACTTTCTCATTACAAAGATTATGTTTTAATTATATTTTATTCATGGGCCTTTGCACAGTGATATTATCTCAAAGTAAATTCTGTAAGTGGTGCTTTTTTGTGTGTGTGACTAGATGATAGAAAGTGATTGATAATTACAGTGCATTTTTATTCTTTTCCTTATTTAGTTATAAATTACTGAGTATCACTATGTATCGCTCACTGTGAGATAGTCCCTGATTCCTAGAAAACCCTACAAGACAGGCATTGTTTCTCCTATCTCAAAGATTTGGAAATTGAGGTTTAGAAGAGGTTAATTAACTTTCCTGAGCCCCGTTATCCCCAGTCCTCTTCCAGCTCATGGAGACATTAAACAAAGTTCTGGTCAACCTGCTGGTGGGGATTCCCAGAAAACCTTTGTTTTCCTGATTAAAAATGAGCCACCTCAGCTGAGACACTCTATTTTTTTTTTTTTTAAAACAAAATTAGCATTGTTTTCTCCTTGTTTTCATTTTAGCAACTGGAGATAATGCCTCAAAGTTCAACAGGCATCTTGCAACCATGAGACTGCAAGCATAAAATGTATATGATAGTATCTTTGTTTATTCATGCTGGGAAAATTAATTTTACATGTTTTAATAGTATATAGAAATGAATGTACCAAAATAATAAATATATGTGTTAAAAAATGGCAGCCAAGTGCACCAGGAGGAGGTGGACTCAGATGGAAAGCCCTGGGGTCTGGATGACATCTACAAACAGCTGCACCAATCTTTGGTTGCCTCCCTGGGCTCAGTTCTATGAAGAAAATGTGTCCTTATAATAGTGCGGGTATTTTCATTTTTTAAAAATCACTTCCTAACTTATATTACTACTAAGTGGCAGAGCTGGGGTTCAGTTCTGTGCCTCTGACTCTAAATTCTGTGTTATCTCCTCTTTGCCATAGTCCCTTTTCATATTATAGTTACTGACTCTAGTTTATCCAGAATGGATTTAAAAAAAAAAAAAGCAAATGGACTGGGAAGAAGGTAGTCATATTCTAGGACTGGAGGACAAGCTATGCCATCTGCTCAAACCTTTCCATAGTAGACGAGGTGAGTGGTGGCGGGATGATTGGAGAAGGCTTTATGGAGAGGGCAGGCTATGAGCTGGGTCTCAGTTAAAGGGAGGAACTTGGTTCACAGAGAGGCTGGCAGAGGGTGGAGCCACCTAGAGAGCAAAGAAAAGACTAACACCATTGGTTCATCTGGGCAGGGGAACCATGAGACCATTGTCTCTTTCATCCTCCTTCTTTTACCTTCACTTTGTGTTCAGTTGCAAAAGCCACTGAACTCCTCTCCCAACTGTTTCTGTTTGTTTGTTGCAGGTTGCAAGCGCTAGCCAGAGAGAGTCAGAGAGAGAGTAAAAGAAATCATCCCCCAGGGGGATGATCATGCCACAATCCCTTCTCCTCCACTATTCTATCATGATTCTGGGCACACAAGTGCCCAGCATAATTTTTAAGCCCATGTGTTTGGGACTTAAACTACATAGTGTGCCATGTGGGATCCAGCTGCCTTAACTTCCACATCACCTGCTGTCCTCCTCGCCTTAGTCTTTGGTAAAGAGTTTGAGAAGCTATCACAACGTAACTGGTAAAGTCAAGAAGCAGGGATAGGTGGAAAGAAGAAGTCAACTGACCTCTGACAACTGAAAGCACTGGTGATGCAAGATGGGCAGAGGGTCATCTGGAAACAGGGAAGTTAACCAGCAAGTTACGTTTTATACTCTGACTAATCACTTGAATACACTTAGTGGAGTCTCCCCTTTCTTTATAACAAGATGCTGTGCTGCTGTCAAGGAGGCCTGATGCAGACCTAAGAATCACACAAGGGTTTTCACAAGTACTATGTAAGTGAGTGCCAGTATATTGGTCTACTTGGAAGGCTTTTAGAATAATTTTCTAAAATTTATCTGGTGTCTGAAGAGATTTGAAACCTCACAGAGTCAGGTTTCAAACACAGACTTCCTCCTTTCACTTACTCTACAGTCCATTTTTCCCTCTAGACCTTCTTCCGTACATGTCTTGTAATCTGGTTCCTCTCAGTTTTAGATTCTGCTTATGGTTCTGTGTTCCCTGTGGACTGCATCACTTCCATAGCTTTGGCTCATGTAGATATGCCTTCTGGGAGAGTCTGGGCCCTTTTCAGTTGTGACTGAGGCTTCTAGAAGAGTCTTAACTGGCTTCCATACTTTCCTGAGCTGCTTCAGTAGTAACCAGAGGGACCAGCAGTTGGTGTAATGGCTATGTTGCTGGATTCCCATGTGGTCGACCATGGTTCGAGTCCCAGACCCGGTGGCTAAACTCACGCAGGGAGCATGTGGGTGCGTGCCCAAGATCCTGAGAAGAGAATGGAGGAGAAGGGATTGCAGCGTGGCCATCCCCTCTGGGGGGTGATTTCTCGCTTTCTGTCTCTCTGTCCCTCTCTGTCTTTCTGGCGAGCGCACACACCCTATAGCAAAAACCTCTTAAAAAAAGAGTAACCAGAGATATTGAGGAATTCTAACAAGCCCAGTGGAAGCAAGTAGAAAAACATGGAGGGCATCTCTTACTACAAGAAAGACTTGCTGAGCATGTGTGAACTCCAGTAGACAAATATGGCACAATCTTGAGTGGAACATAAAGCTTACATTAACATATTCCCCTTAATAGGCAGGGCAACAGTTGCTAGAATACTGGATATTAATTTGGTCTCATTTATATAAGTAAGCAGTGGCAGTCTTGAGAGATATAAACTACCTAGGCTAAACATTGCTAAAAATGCAATGATGTTAATCATAAACTATCTATACACAGTGCCTCAGATATTTGCTGCCACTCTACCCTCTCTGGAACTCCCTAGACTAGTCATAGAGCACCTTGCTAGTCATTGTCTTTGTACTCAACTGCTTCTTTTCTGAGTTTACCTAATTAACCCATTCCTGGCACTTGTTACTGCTAATCAAATAGAACCCATTGCTTTCTCTCTCATGTGGCTGAATCCTCTCTCTCTTCAGGGCTGTTGGTAATTTGTAAGATAAGGTGGAGAAGGGACCTGAAAAACTCATCAAATTTATACTTTCCCTATTCTTGAGTCAGCGTGACATCTCAGGATGGAGAACAGATAAACCAGAATCAATTAGAGTGAATATTGATATTATATCACTTGATATGCCTGGTGTCATAAGACAAAAGCCCTGACACTTGGCTCAGTCACCCTGGAAAAGGAAGAAATCAATCTCTTCCCAGACCCAGAAGTGCAAAGGGAAGGAAAGAAGAAGCTGAGTGGGGAATTCTGCCTTTCACCTTTTCCCCTTGCCAACCATAGCCAAAAGGTTTGACGGAAGCCAATCTTGCACTGTTTGCCAGTTGTCCAGAGGTCCTTTAGAGTCATATGGTGTTGACTCATGGCATTTTACCTGCTAAGTCTTGGATATAAATTATTCAGAGTTGTATTAATAGACTCATTCACCAACACTAAGTTACTCATGGTTTTTTTCCGTCACCGAGTCAGATTTCAAACACAGACTTCCTTCTTCCAGCTTACTCTACAGTCCTTTTTTTTTTTTTCTCTAGACATTCTTCCTTACATGTATTATAACCTGGGTCCTCTCAGTTTTAGATTCTGCTTATGGTTCTGTGTTCCCATGGACTGCATCACTTGCATTGCATTGGCTCATGGTAGATATGACTTCTGCTGAGACAGCGTGGGCAGTTGTTGACTGAAGCTTCCATCACCTAAAGTTACCAATTTAGTGGAAAGCATTTTGGGAAGGGAAGGAGGGGAATGCCTAGTACTGTTTCTGCATAACTCAGTCCTTCCCTTCCTTGACTTACCAAATGATTTTTTTTTTAAAGTTCCTTTCCTTCACATTCAAGTTATTTTTGTATCTCTCTCATAGAATGGCAACCCCTTAGAAATCAGGAGGTAGGTAGCTTCTCTACTGGGTTTTCAGAAAAGCCATGATGCATTTTGGCATAGGAAAACATAGATTACATCATGACATTTCTGATAATGTAATATCAAAAACCCTATGTTCAAATCTTGGTTGTCAAGAAACATTTTCTCTATATTTTCTTCTAGTAGTTATATAGTTTCAGGTCTTATTTTTAAGTGTGTAATTCATTTTGAGTTGTTTTTTAATTTATGGCTTAAGGTAAGAGGATAATTTTATATTTTCTTAACATTTATTAAGGAAACTATCTTTTCCCTTTGTGTATTTCTGCAACACTTGTGGAAGATAAGTCAGTCATACATGCATACATGTGTGTGTTTATTTTTAGGATCTATATTCTGTTTCGTTGATATATTCTATTCATTCTATTTAGGATCCATATTCTGTTTCATTGATATATTCTATATTCTATTCATTGGTATAGTACTGATGTACTATACTGTTTTTGATTATTTTAGCTTTTTAATGTATTTTGGAATCAGGAAGAGTGATGCATTCAGCTTTTTTTTTTTTCAAGCTTATATTTTTTAGAGAGAAATGGAGAGAGAGGTAGATACTTTGACAGTGTCTTGCCACACTGTGATCCTTTCCTGCCCAGCCTCTGAGCTGAGCAGAGCTATGAAAATGAATGGGCATACTGACATGTTTTGGCCAACCTAGGGTTTGAATACAAGCCACTTAATGCAGCTCCAGTATTAGAGAGCAGTGCTTTTCCACTTGTGCCACTGCAGCTGGGTCAGCTTTGTTTTTCTTACTCAAAATTGCTTTTTATTTTAGGGTCTTTTATGGTGCTGTACACATTTTTGGATTGTTTTTGCAAAAGACACTATTGGAATTTGGTTAGAGATTGCACTGAATCCGTAGATCACTTTGAGCAGTATGAAGATGTTAATAGTATTTATTCTTCCAATTTTTGAACATGGGATATATTTCCATATTTGTCTTTTAATTTATTTGAATATAGTTTCAGTGTACATTCCTTTTGTTTCCTTGTTTAAGCTTACTTGAAAGTATTTTATTGTTTTGGATACTATTGTAAACTCTTTTTTGAAAATTTTCTTTCTTAGATATTTTATAGTTAATATATAAATGCTTTACTGTTTGTTTAATGTTGATTATTGTACTTTATAACTTCACTGAATTTGTTAATTAGTTTTAACATTTTATGTGTCTCTGTGTGTGTTTGTGTGTACATGTTTGTAGAGTCTTTAGACTTTTATTTCTTTTTCTTGCCTAATTATTTGCTAGGATTTATATCTCTGTGTTGAATAGAAGTGGTAATAATGGACATTCTTGTCTCTTACCATAACTCAGAAAAAAAAGACTTTAACTTTTTCCCATTGAGTATCATTGATATGTTTGAGTTAGCTATGGGATTGGAACATAGTCTTTATTATGTTGAAGTGCATTTTTTCTAGATCCAATTTGTTGAGTGTCTTTATCATGAAATGATCTTAATTTTTGTAAAATGCTGGCCTATCACAGAGGCATAGTGGTAACACAGTTCTCCGCAATGCTGAGAACATATGGTAAGGCATCAGGTTTGCATCCTGAGGGCTGCTTGTGCACACTAGGTATGCACATGAGTGTCATTATCCTGGCTAACTGGGGGTTGGATCACAGCATGAAGTCACTGCTTAGAGTGCTTCTATTTTTATAGAAGAAATAAATAATTACACTTATTTTTTTTTTTTTTGTCAAATGCTCTTTCTGCATTCATTGAAATAATCAGGAGTTTTTGATTCCTTATTCTGTTAATGTGGTGTATCATATGGATTAAATTGTGTATATTGAACTGTCCTTGCATCCCAATGATGAATCTAGCTTGGTCATGGTGTGCAATCCTTTTAATGTGCTGTTGAATTCAGTTTGGGATTTGGTGTTAAATGTGCTAATGTTTTATTTATTTACGTGTTCATCGGAGATATTGGCCTATAGTTTTATTTTCTTGTGGTATCTTCTTCTGGCTTTAGTTATTAGAGTGAGGCTGTCCTCATAAAATAAGTTCAGAAGTGTTCCTTTTTCTGTTTTTAAGAACTGTTTAGGAAAGACTGGTATTAGTTTTTCTTTAAACATTTGGTAGACTTCATCTGTGTAGCCACCTGATCTTAGGTTTTTCTTTATTGGAGGTTTTTGATTATCTATTTAATCTCCTTATTTGTTATTGGTCTATTTAAGCTTTATATTTATTCTTGATTCAGTTTAAATAGGTTCTATATGGACAGAATCTCCCAAATCTTAGATTCTTTAAGAACTAAGTAGCAATGCCATTTAATTAGAAGAAACAGAAGAAGAGGGTAAAGATGGATGCTTGATCGGACAGAAAGTGTGAAGACACTTTCAAGCCATTATGGTGGGGGTTGCATTCTGTAAGAACATTTCAGAGGTAGATATGACCACCAAATAGCTGTGTAACTTGAGAAAATTCTATTACAAAAGTTCTTCTCATTAATTAACTAATTTATTTACAAAAGAATCACTGGAGCCTTGGACTAAACGCTAGAGAAGTAAAGATGAATTGAGAGTTTCTGTCCTTGAGGAGCTCATGAATTTGGAAGGAAAACAAATCTGAAGTGGAAATCTTACAGTATGTGATTTGGTTATTATAAATCTATAGGCATAGAACTGTGGGAGCTCAGGGGAAAGGATTTAACACTTAAAATGGTATAAATAGGAGCTGGCACCCCATCTTATCCCATTAAAGTAACTAATTAATTAAACAAGTCCTCACCATGGTGCCAGGCTCTCTGATAGTCAGTGACATGCTGGTGTGAAGATGAATTAGACACATTTCCTATCTTCGAGGAGCCCTAAGGAAACTGTAGGGATTAGAGGGGAGGAAGACATGCTAATAAATAGAGATATATGCAAAATACTGAGGAAACGAAGGAGTGAGTATACTGCTTTCAAATGGAGACTTGAAGAAAAATAGGACTTTCCTTTGGCTTAGGACTTTTCCTTTGGTTTAATGAATTTAAATTCAATTAAATTCACATTGAATTTAATAATTGATAAAAGATCCAAAATATCAAATGTTCCCAAACCATGGGTCAATTTTTAAGCCGGCAGACTTAAAATTCTTTATAAAAATGATCATGAAGTTACTAGGGAAACCATAATCTTTTCTTTTTCTTTTTTTAAAATTTGCTATAAGGTATGTGTGCTTGCTACAGAGAGACAGAGAGAGAGAGAGAAAGGGAAAGAGAGAGAGGGCTAGTGAGAAAACATCCCCTGGGGAATGGCCTTCTTCTTCATTCTCCTCTCAGTATTTTGGGCATGCATGCATATGTGTGAGGGTGTTTTTCAAGTTGTGGGATTGGGACTGGAACTGCACAATGGCCATAGAGGATCCAGCTGTCTTAACCATGAGGGCACTTGACTGTCCCCAGAAACCATAATCTTTATAGGTACAAGTTTAAAAGAAATCTACACTAAATTAGCTATATTCAAAATGAATAAGAAAAGACATAACACTGTAATAATAAAAAAAGACACTTAACAGGAAAAAAAGGAGGTGTTAATAGTTCAATGCAATAATATTAGTATTTGAGAATATGGATTTTGTTCTTTTTTTTTTTTACTGAAAAACAATTCCAGTGAATACATTGCTGTAGTTATGGTTGCATTTTTCTGACTCTGGTAGACCACAATGTGATGCCTTTTATAGCTAATGTTTCTTTATGATTGAGCTACATACATAAACAGAAAACTGAATTAAACTCAAAGAAAAGACCTAGCATGAATGAACAGTATTTTGGGTAATGAAATAGTTAATCAATGTTTACTTATTTTTATGTATTTGTTCATTCAAAAATACACATTAGAGGTCTACTATGTCTTTATAACTTTATACTGAAGGAATTACAAGAGAATCACATTCATATTTATGTTGACTCATTCACTCCCCAGATGACTTATATGAATCTACTGAGAGTACAGTATTACCTTTCTAGAAGCCCATGGCTGGGCAGTAAAGACTGACCACAGAGTAATGTAAAAGTTCCTACTGGAAGATTTTAAAATCTAGAGAAGAAAGAAAAACTAATATGTAAGACTTTAGATAAAATGTAGGTGACAAACTGTGTTGTAGTGATTCCAAGTATTTGAAGACAAGAAAGATGTATATGGACCGAAAAAAATCAAGGAAAACTTTTCAAGAGTAAATCAGTAGTTGGCATAATGGCTATGTCGCTGGACTCCCATGTAGTAAACCACAGTTTGAGTCCCAGAGCCGGTGGCTTAAACACATGCCGGATGCGTGTGTGCATGTGTGCCCAAGATCCCGAGAGGAGAATGGAAGAGAAGGGATTGCGGCGTGGCCATCCCCCCAGGGGGTGATTTCTCGCTTTCTGTCTCTCTGTCTCTCTCTGTCTTTCTGGCGAGCACATGCGCCCTATAGCAAAAACCTCTCCCCCCACCCCCCAAAAAAAAGAGTAAATGGGCAATGTTCTTAGCAGTATGAAAATCCAGATGTGAGTTCATATATGCTCAGTAGTCTGAATCAACTCTTTATTATAAAAAAAAAATTGGAAAATTTTGAAATGTGAAAGGAATATTGGGGGTGGAATATAGGTCCTTATTGAGGCTGTGTTTGTGGTTTTTGATATTTTGGGAAGTATAGATTTTTAGAAAAATACTAATGATAACTGCTATGGCCTGAATGTCTATGTCTCTCTGAAATTTGTATGGTAAAACTTAATCACCAGATAAGTGTACTAAAGGCAGGGCCTTTAGGAAATGATTAGGTCATGAGGGTTCTGTCCTCATAAATGAGATTAATGTCTGTCTCAAAGAGACCCCATAGAACTTGCTAGCCAGTTAGAAGGTGCCATCTATGCACTAGAATAAGGACAGTCGCCAGACAATGAATCTCCTGGCACCTAGACCATGGATCTTAAAAAAGCCTCTAGAACTGTGAGAAATAAATTTTTGTTGATCATAAGCTATCCAGTCTAAGGCATTTAGCTAATAGGTTCTGAACCAACTAAGACAAAAATAAAATCAGCAATGTCAAAATTAGAATTAAAGAACTAAATATTCTGCCAAAGGCTTCGCATACATTATTTAATTTTCTCACAAGAAATGCTGTGTTGGAGATGAATATCAGGCAGTAAGAGAGAAAGGGAACACATATTTAAGGAAACCCTAATATGCACAGTACCATGCCAGGCATCTTTACCTGTGATTCTCTTGTCTCCCTAACCTGTATTGTAGGTGCTTTTAAAAAATGTCCGTGTATGAGTGAAGCGGTGTAGAGATGCTAAGGGTATTATTAAATGTCAAAGAGCTAGTTGGCAG
Organism: Tupaia tana; assembly: GCA_026018925.1. Lineage (NCBI taxonomy): Eukaryota > Metazoa > Chordata > Mammalia > Scandentia > Tupaiidae > Tupaia > Tupaia tana. The sequence goes on from JAKSZU010000008.1 coordinate 78,444,629, forward strand.
TGGTTGGACTCCAAACTCAGATCTTTCTGGAATCAAGGCTCATATTGCTGTTGTTGTTGCTTTTTATTACCAGACATTGCATGCACTCACCAGAGACAGAGAGAAAAAGATAAGTATCCTCCAAAGAGGCATTGTCATGCTGCAATCTCTTCTCCATTTTCCATCCTGTCAGAATTTGGGATATGTACACACACGATCCACAGGGGCCTGGGTTCAAATCCTGATCTGCTTTGTGAGATCTGGCTCCCTTGATCACTAGGCTGGGGACTGGCCCAAAGCCCATGTTGTATCTATACCACTATCACAATGATCTGACTCTATGTGACTGTGTTTATTAAACTTGAAATAATATTTATCTTATTGGGCACCTTCCATGTATTAGCTAATGAATGCTCATAACAATCCTAGGACTTGGATGTTGTTAGTATGAACTATTCACTGATAAAGAATCTGAGGCACAGAGTGGTAGCTAACTAAGATAAAGGTCCCACAGCTAATAACTACCAGGATGGCATTCATGTTCATGCAATAGGTTCCAATGCCCATGCTCTTAACCACTACATCATCATGCATAGCTTAACCTGTAAGAATGAGCCTTTGGGGATGCACAGTTTTGAAAACTAGTCTGGAGAAATGCTAAGGTTAGATATGCGAAGAGGGTGGAGAAAAGGGGATCAATTAATTTTGTCTGCAAAACAGTACATTTTATGATTGAAAGACAGCAAGATTCAGGTCCCAAAAAGCCATGCATCCTATAAAATGTGACCTTTCTGGAGAGTTTTAAGAACATGAATAACTTTTGCATTTTTGGAAAGTTATTTCTGGTATAAGAAGAAAAGGTAAAACTAGGTCTTCTCAACAGTTCAGGGTAGAATTTACAGGGATATAGTTCCCACAGTAGCTCTCTTTCTTCTCCCTCCCTCGTTTTTAAAGCCTACACTTTATTAAGCACACACTGGTAAGAAGTCACTGTCATCTCATCTATTGGCCAAGTAAAGAGAAAATCTTTCTATCCTTAAATCTTCATCACTGTTTTGATGGCTGTTATACAGAAAACTGACATTTCTATTGAGTTATATGCTTTGACACTTCACTTGCTAGTTTTTGAGATGTTTTAATTATTTCAAGGATTCCATTAGAATGCATGAACAGAATCATAAGCATGCTCATGCCAGTCACGTTACTCTTGACAGTAGGAGTGACCTGATGTGCTCATTTCTGTTCTGAACGTCACCTCTGTTCCTATTGCTTGATGTCTACGTTTTCCTAGTTGTCTTTGTGGCAATTGATCTTCTTGGTTAAGCAGAGAGATTCAGAAATCTGCAAGTCAGTTCTCTTGGCTATTGGCACTTTCTTTCTAGTCATTAATCCATGTATTGAAGAGCCATGGCTCCCTTTAAAGGGTTAAAGAGAACACATTTATTTCTATCTCTTAATCTTTATTAAATCCATGACAGGACCTTTTCTCTTTCATGAGTTTTCAAGTACTGAGTTGGTGAAGAACTTCACAAGTCATCTAGGTAAGGATGTATATAGTATTCTCAATTGGACTGAGATGTGTATCATGCTGAGTGAAATTTCTCTACAATCTAAATGATGTATAGTGATTGAATGTATAAATAATAATAATAATAATAATAATAATAATAATAATAAAAGAAGTTATTGGGAAATCTAATACCTAGTTTGAAGTTACAGAACACTTAAATGAATAAACAAAAAAATAAGGAAATAAAAAAAAGAAATAACAAACTGTCTCAGAAGAGTAAGATTTGGGCATTATAGCTGAGGCATGGGGTGCTATGAGTTCAGAATTGAGTGTTTTTGAGAGCATTATGAGTTACAGGGTTCTGAGATGACAAAATAGTAGAAATTGTTACATATTGAGTACCTACTATTACAGATGCATTTTGGTGGGAATTTTTATTACATTGCATAGTTAACTTTTTTTTTTTTTTTTTTTTTTTTTTTAGAGAGGTTTTCACTATAGGGCGTGTGCGCTCGCCAGACAGACAGAGAGAGAATAGAGACAGAAAGTGAGAAATCACCCCACAGGGGGGATGGTCATACTGCAATCCCTTCTTCTCCATTCTCCTCTCAGGATCTTGGGCACGCACGCACACGCACCCGGTGTGTTTTAAGCCACCGGGTCCGGGACATGAACTGTGTTCGACTACGTGGGAGTCCAGCGACATAGCCATTACGCTAACTGCTGGTTCCCAGTTAACTCTTATTTAAGGCCCCATGAAGAGAATATTCTTATCTCTGACTTTCTAAATTAGAAAATTGAGCCTGATAGTATAATGTGACTAACCAAGAGAGTTAGACTTTGAACTCAGATCTTTAGGAGCAAAGTCTTTCTGATATTATGAGTATGAAAACAATGCTGGATGAAGGATGTAAAGAGAGAAGAGAAGGATGTAAATAGAGAAGAATTTTTTATCAAATTTTATTTATTATTATACTTAAACATTTTTTTTCTGTAGGATGCATGTGCTTATTAGAGAGAGAGATGAAGAAAGAGAGGGAAAGTGATAAAGTAAACCGTTAGGTCTAGGATTCAAACTGTGGTCGGCCATGCGGGAAGTCCAGTGCCTCAAACACCACTCTACCTACTGCCCTCGAGAAAATTATCCTTAAATAAATAGGTTAATTACAGATGCGTTGTAAAGCCTCAGGCATCTGCACTTAGTGGACCACGCTTGACAAATGAAAAGAGGAACACAATTTTCAGACTCTGGTCTTGATACAGTATATGACTTTAAACAGCAACACTGAGGACACTCTTGAGATAACACTTAATATCTGGTTCCATGTAGTCTTGAGGATGACCATCACAATACTATTTTAGTTGTGATGGTTCACAGTAAGATTTCGATTTGTGCTTTTATGCTCTTGGGCTTCATTTTATTAGAGCAGGTGCCATTATTTCTCTGGGCTTATTTATGCACCACTATTTGAGAAATCTAGGAGGAAGAGTGGATGGCCATTAACTTCTCTTTACTGCCTGTTATCCTTTAGGCAGGGTACTAGATTCTTCACATACATTATTTTATTTAATAATCAACAAAAACCCTATGAACCTATGAAGTAGATTTTGTTCTGACTTTTTAGGTAAAAGACTGACCCTTAGAGACCACTTGCCAGCTGTCATGCAGTCCGTAAGGATAATAGATTTGATCCCAGGTCTAGTGGACACTAAGTCTATCATATCACACTTGTTAATATTTAGTTTATTTCTTTCAGTCTTTTACTAACTTTGAGAAATATTTTATTAGGTCAAGTATTATTACACTCTTTCCTTTCTTTTCTTCTTACTCTCTCACTGTCCCTCCCTCACACCCCTTTTCTCTCCCTCTCTTGCTCACTTTTTCCGTTCCCTTCCTTACTTTTTTCTCTCCTTTTTTACTTTTTTAAATTGAGAAGTTGAAAGACTGTATATTTGATATGAACTTTTTGAATCCATTTACTTCATTATATTTTCAGGCATCCTTTTCAAATGATAATGTATTAAAAGAACAACTTGCACAAATGTGAACTACTGTTATCTGTTTGCCATAATTTTGTCAAGGAAAACAAGTCAATAATATTTGCTCTGAGTTTTATGAGTGCCATTTCAAAGGATTTTGCCTAGTAGTCAAAATGGCCTTGTCTCAGGTACAGTGTCTCTCAGGGAGATAAGATAAAAAACCTTATCTGTGTCCCTCAAGTGTCTTACCTGTCCATTTTCTCCGCAAATTTCTTTTCCTATGCTCTTCTCCTCCCACACTCTCTTTCCACTTTGTCTCTAGTGTCCATTACAATTTTTAATGCTTTTATGTTCTCCAGTCTTTCAAACTCTACCTACAGTGTGGACAGTTGGTATAGGTTAAGTGGAGACATACAATGTCTCGCTTTCATAGCCTGACTTGCTTCACTCAGCAACATATCTTCCATATTCATCCATTTTCTATCAAATTCCAGGGCCTTGTTGTTTTTTTATGGCTGAATAGTGTTCCATAGAGTATATGTGCCATAATTTTTCACTCCATTCATCTGTTTGTGGACATTTGGGTTGGTTCCATGTCTTAGCAATCGTGCATAACTGCAATGAAAATAATTGTACAAGCGCTTTTCCAACTGAGTGCTCTCCGTCCTTTGGGTAGATAACCAGGAGTGGAATTGCTGGATCATGTTGGCAGTTCTATTTGAAGGTCTTTGAGGAAACTCCATATCATTCTCCACAGTAGCACACTTAAATTATCTTCCAATATTTTTAGCCTTTCAAACCTTGTGCTAATTTATTTTCTATGTAGACATGGTTTACATTGAATCTGTTTTTATAATAATTCTTTTTATAGTTGTTTTAATTATTCATACAATTATTTTAAGTGGATTTACTGATCACTATCAGTATACTGGCCAAAGTTTTGTCAATTACCTTTTGGTGATCTTTCTTCTGCTTTACCTCCCCATTGCTTACCAGCACCTTGCACTGTTGTCACTGGTCCTGGGTTCCTCAAAGTCCTCTTGTTTCTAGAGAACAGGTGTGCCTGAAACTGAGCCATTGAGCTTCAATTCAAGAACAAAGAAGAGTTGGGCAGTGTGTGCTATAGAAAACACTGAGGTCCTGAGAGTTCAAAGGCAAGTGGGGAAGGGGATGAGCCACGGGTCTCAGCCATAAAGTCCTCTAACCACAGTTGGCCTGATGAAAGCCAAGGCCCTTTACTGGAATGGGTGGCAGGGAGGGAAGCAAGATCATCTTCTATTCCTCATTGTTGAATCAGTATCTACTGAAGCTGTAGAGGAGTGTTAGAAACTGTTTTTAGGAAAGGAGTCAGTTTCAGAGAGATGAAGTCAATATTTTATTTAAAACGTGGCATCATTAATAACACCTACCTAATAAATGGTTATGAATATTAAATAATTTAATATATATATATAAAGTATCCAGAATTGTGCCATGCACATGAAAGCAACATACATTGTGAAAAGCAAGTGTAATAATTTGTCATAGGTTGGAAAGCCAGTATGGTTTTGTCAATAAACCTCTCTGGGTTTCAATTTTTTAATAAGAGGGACCAGCAGTTAGTGTAATGGCTATGTCACTGGACTCCCACGTAGTCGACCGCGGTTCACGTCCCGGACTGGGTGGCTTAAAACTCACGCCGGGCGTGTGTGCGTGCGTGCCCAAGATCCCGAGAGGAGAATGGAAGAGAAGGGATTGCGGTGTGGCCATCCTCCCTGGGGGGGGGGGGGGGGGGTGATTTCTCGCTTTCTGTCTCTCTGTCTCTCTCTGTCTGTCTGGCGAGTGGACGCGCCCTATAGTGAAAACCTCTCCAAAAAAAAATTTTTTTTTAATAAGACACTTAACCTCTTAGAAGTACAGTTTGCTCAATCTTGAAAATGTGTGATAATTTCTACTTTATGGTATGATTGCAAGGTTGAATGAGATAACATAGGCAAAATATATGGCCACTGCTAGGTCCAGCAAATGAGAACTTTTAGTAGATGTAATGTCAGAAATAGTGAATCTGAGCTCTTGGCAAACTCAATGCTCTTTATAAATCTTGAAACATTTACATGATTGCAAAAGATAGATTTCATATTTATCCTATAACTGTTTCTAATAGGGTTTAAGGGTGGAATACGGAATGTTTAATATATCCTAAGCCAACCCAAGAAAACCTATATGATTTGAAAAAAGAACATATTCTAGACACTTTTCTTCCTCTTAGCATAGTCATCAGTTAGCACATTGTCATGGTCTGAGCTTCATTAGTATGCTCCCAAAATCATGAGAGTGGTAAGCTGAAGTTCTATGTTTATATTTGGAAAACATTCCAAGCATAGAACTTTATTATCTCCTCCTGTTCTGAGTCTTTTGTTCTATCCTCTTAGACCAAGATCACTTAGATTTCAACTCTAATTCTAACTCAGCCATAGTTCGCTGCATTACGTTAGGCCAGGCACCTTCCATTTTCTTTGTCAGTCAATGTCTTCTTCTCTCTTAGTTTACCTTTCTTCCTACTTTCTTCTTTTAAAAATATTTCTGTTACTTAATAATTTGACCTTTTATTTTTATTTTTCAAAATTACTATGTACTTTATAAGGCAAGTCTTATCCATTCTGTAGATCTGCTTTAACTTATTTTTAGTTTCCATTCAGCCCCTCCTAATTGACTCATTCTCAATATTTCCCTCTTTGAGCTCCTTTAAAGATTTGCATTTCTATGCAGCACTGAAATTTGCACTGCTTTGCAGATTCTCTGTAAATAATGCCTCTTTGTTTGTTTGTTCCATATTTCAATTTATTACAGATAAGATTGAAGACATATTCCTTGAATACATTGAACTAAGTGAGATAAAACAAAATTAGAGATAAGCCTAAGTGGATGAAGATAGTGCAACAAAAAAGAAATTAGGGTGGAAAAGATAATGTGAAATCAGAAGAGAGGTTATTGAATAATGTAGTGATAAAATTCTCTACCTTTTTTTTCTTGAGCTTTGGGTACATTGGTATAACATTTTTACAGTTTTCAAAGTAGCTTGCAACACCTTATTTAATGTTTAAACAGAATAACCACAATGCCTGCATTTTGTTATTTATTTATTTATTCACTAGGGTAGAAGATTGAGATTTTCAAACTAATTAATTAATTAATTATTTTACATTTAGAAGATTGAGATTTAAAGAGGGTCTGAGGGAATGAATAATAGATCAAAGAAAGGAATCCCGATGTGTAAGGTCTTTTTACATATGCTCCATTTCACAATAGGATTATAAAGTCTTCATGGGGTTTGACACTGCTGAGGACATATGGGAAGTGCTAGATTATGGCCCAGTCTAACAGCCAAGCAAGTTCTGTAGTCCCAGTTTGAGATACGAAGAGCACTACAGAGCAAGATCCTGTCTTTAAAAAGAGTCTTTGTGGGGATGAGACCATGTGTTACTTCTCATATTTTACTCACTCAGTTTTGAACACATGTTATGACCAAGAACATAAACATGGGTTTGAATGCTATCTCGTTTTGATTAAAGTTTATAAACAGTGTGACAAGGTGAGTTAATGAGAATTTAATATGGCAAAATATGAGGGTTCAAAGTTCTATTTTGTTTCCTGTTACTTTGAAGAATTAGCTTAATCCTTGGGGATGGAAGACTAACTTTCACATTTTGAAGACAGATCTAATTTTTATAAAAGAAAAGAAGAGGTTATCTGATAATTCTTAGACCTGAAATATTTTGTGCATCTTATTAACTATTCAACTTCCTTACTAAAGAAAAAACATAGAGAAAGATAAATAGACAGTGGCCCTAGGGTTAAAAGTAAGGGCTATTTTGCTTGATAGGTAAAGAAAAGATTAGGAGAGTTTCCTTGAGAATGGAAAAAAATGATTGGACTTTGAATTTACCCAGTTAGTAAGAACTAGCCTCCTTAGCACACAGAAAAAGTCAGGGTCTTAAAGAATAGGAATTCAAGATGACAGCCTGGGAAACATAGAATATCTCTACAAAGGGTCACTGACTCTGGGGCTTGTGCAAATGGGGAGAACCAATGCTGTTTGGCAAACTGAGATTACTATGAGTGACCTGAAGAGAAGAATATTTTCTAATTTTTTACTAATCCTGACAATTTCTAACATTTTGTAAGGTCATACAAAGTGGCTGATTAATGTAGATAAGTGAGAGTCTGAATAGGACATAATTGATTTGTGAATATAGAGAAATAGACCATTTTCTTGCACCTTGGGTGTAAAGGAGTAATCTATATCCATTATACCAGCTAACTGCCAAGTACCACTGCTATAAGAAATATATCTTTGTCTCCTGAGCAGGCAACATGGTGTAATTTTTCATACCTTGCTGTCCCTTATAATAACCCAGAAAACTTGTTAAAAATACAGAATTATGGGTTCCATTCCAGATGTAGTGAATCAAAATGTAGGTGCTACAATGGGACATAGGTGGGACCAGCAGTTAGCATAATGGCTATGTCGCTGGACTCCCATGTAGTTCGAGTCCCAGACCCGGTGGCTTAAACTCATGCCGGGCATGTGTGCATGCGTGCCCAAGATCCCGAGAGGAGAATGGAAGAGAAGGGATTGCGGTGTGGCCATCCCCCCAGGGGGTGATTTCTCGCTTTCTGTCTCTCTGTCTCTCTGGCGAGTGCATGTGCCCTATAGCAAAATCCTCTCCAAAAAAAGAAAGATAAAAAAAAAGGAATGGGACATAGGTAACTGTATTGTTCCTTTCTCATCAGCCCTTCACTGATTCATGGTCTTTTATTTGAGACCTCCTGGTCAACTTTCTTCTTCTCTATAAGGGTAGAACAGTTATGTTTCTGAGGCAAAACATACAGGGTAATTGTGTCTTTATAAATAATCCTTACCCTAAGATCTTTAGGATGGTGAGGTCACATTGTGTTTTCAAAATGACATCTTAGGCTCAACCATCACCTGCATAACTAGAGTACAGACCACTTTTCTTATTGTCTTCTTTCTTTGGTCTTCTGAATGGCTTATAGTGGGATGAGGTAAAGGAGGTTCTCACATGAACTTCTGTTAATCTGGGTTCTGACATATCATACTTCATAGAATCTGCCCTGAATCTCCACTCTGTTTACTCCTCTTGGGTCATCATTCCTGTGACCACTGCTTCCCTGCTTCTAAGCTCTTGGCTTCTTTATGTTCTTATCTTCTGATCATACCAGGGCTGTAGTGTTTTTAAGTGGGGACCACGTAGTCCTTGTCACCAAGGTTCTTCCATCTTTTCTTATCACTTAATCGATTTCTGGGTAAATCCACTCATCAAAATCCTCGTTAGTCTTGGTGGTTAAGAGAGATGAGCTGAAGTTCTTGGGATTATTGTGAGAGGAAAATAAAGTTAAGTAACGGGTTTCATCACTCAATTTCACTCAATAGATTGTACCCACTGACAAGAACCTCATGGCATTGCTGCTTGAGTCCTAATATTTTGTCACACTTTGGTTTGTATGTAATCCTATTTATGAGCCAGAGAGGTTTGTTCATACTTGTTTCAATAATCTCCACACAGCACCCACATTTTCTATTTTCTAATTTTCTATTATAACTCTTAGGTTCCAAAATGAAATTTTGTTCTTGACATGACAAATCTTTTTTTTTCCTTTTGAAAATTTACATCATGACTATTAATAATGCCAAGCATTTTAGGCCCTGAAAATTTACCAAGTTGGACTGTTTTATTTGAGAACTTATCTGCGGGGATCATATGGGCAAGACAGAGTGGGCATTTTTTTGAACTGCAAATAATGAGGAAAAGAAATAAGGTGGATCTGGGGACTAGTCAGTAAACTCTGTGAAGACAGGGATTATTTTTTGTTCACTCTTTTATTTCCAGTGTTTAGAATAGATCTAGTTCACATGCAGTGCTCAATAAATATCTGTTGAATGAATGCTGAATAAGTAATGGACCAATAAAAGAGTGAGGGAAAGTAATTGTTGACTTAGAGGAAATTATGAGAAGATGGATAGTAGTCCTGGAAACAGCTAAGGTGAGAGGTGAGAGGGAGGCAAATAAAATACCCTTGACCTTGTAGAGGCAAGTAAGGACATTCATAGCCACTTCCAGTTGAGAGCTGAGGCAGAGTAAGTAGGAACAACAATCACAGTGTAGAGGAGTCCCAACTTCTTAGAGGAAAGACTTTTTAAACTCTTCTCTTGCTAGGAAATAGTGAGAAGAAACAGAAAAAAATATTTTGGAGTAGGATAAAGTGGTGTTATGCCTGCCCTCCACACTCATCTTAGAGAAACCTGATTCTTGATACAATAGGTGGCTGATCCTAGAATATTTTCTAATCTTGCCAACTTGTCCTACAATGAGTCTTACGGAAATCTCCATGAGTGTGTGTTTGTGCATGTGGATATAGTTGTGAGCATTTAGGCTACAGTATTGGCCATGCATCTCATGTGACCATAGCAGGCAATATTAAGAGAAATTAGCTTGCTCTCTGGAGTGAGATACCTTCCTCTTCAACCAACATTGGTGGCCGTGCCTCAGTCACTATTGCAGAGAGAGCCTGTTGAATTATGAGGGATGCTATAGACCAGTAGCAATAATACTAGTTAAGGAGAAGAGGGTGTCCTGAACAAGGTAACTTTTTCATTTTTTCTCCCCAACATGATCATACTTCTGGGCCAAAGCCAAGAAAGTAAAGGTGGAGTTCTGTTTTTTTTTTTTTTGGAGAGGTTTTTGCTATAAGGAGTGTGAGCTCACCAGACAGAGAGAGACAGAGAGCTAGAAAGCGAGAAATTACCCACCAGAGGGGATGGCCATGCAATCCCTTCTCCTCCATTCTCCTCTCTGAATCTTGGGCATTCACGCACACGCGCCCGGCATGAGTTTAACCGGGTTCGGGACTAGAACCGCGGTCGGCTACGTGGGAGTTCAGCGACGTAACCATCACGCTAACTGCTGGTCCTGAGTTCTATTTTGTTTTGAGAGAGATTTTTGCTATAGGGTGCATCTCCAGAGAGAGAGAAAAACAGAGAGACACAAAGCAAGAAATCACCCTCCAAGGGAGATGGCCACACTGCAATCCTTTATCCTCCATTCTTCTCTCAGGATTTTAAACACTCATGCACACATGCCCAGTGTGAGTTTTAAGCTGCCAGATCCAGGACTTGAACTGCGGTCAACTATGTGGGAGTCCAGAGATGTAACCATTATACTATGTGCTGATCCCAACACTGGAGTACTTAAAGTGGTCATAGGAGAAAAAAAAAAATGAGGAAAGTCATTTGCAATAGATGTTATATTGTCTTAAAGTAATTTATTATTAACATTAAAATGAATTTGTACCCAAGCCAATGAATCAGGACCCATTGAATACTCAATGAATTCTCCTATGGAGTCCTCAGAGTCTTCAGTTGACCTCCCTATAATTCAAGCATCTGCCATTCTGTGTCAGAATCCCATTATTGAGCACAGTTTGGATTTTCTTCCTGCCCTGGAGAACTTCAGTATGCTTTAAATCACAGATGCAAACAAAGTCAGGGAGAGATAGTTGGAGGTAGGGCCTTGCAGCTATCGTTAAGGGCTAACTTCACAGTCAGTGTTCTCAGAAACTCATCTGCATACTGTATACATTCATGTGTTCTCATTCATTTAATCTGTGTATTGGGAAAAATGACAATACTCCCATTTCTTTTTAGTGGAGGAGACTGAGGTGTAGAGAGCAGGATGACTTATTTGAGGCAGTGCAGGTAAATATTTCTTAGCCAGAATTTGAGCCCAGGTCTCCTGAATATACTCTGTGCTGTTTCTGCTACCAGCCTCTGCTCAGGATCAGATTCAGCCCGCATCAAAACCATGAAGTTGACTGATTATCTTTGGGTTTTCACACTGCCTGTACATTTTGCCTTCTTCCAGGGTCAGAGATCCAAGATATACCCCTTTTAAGTCACTTGGCTCTCACTTGTGATGAAATAGAAAGATGACATGAGTTTAGAATCAGTTCTGACACAAGGAGCACTGGCTTCATAGGCTTGTGATTTGTATAGTCATCCAGGATCCCATACTCAGAGGGCCATGAAATTCCTAATAATCTATTGAATAACAGGCTCTGTATTTTCATTTTGCACTGGGCCCTGCAAATTAAGTGACTAGTCCTGCTTACAAGCTTATGATTTTGGTTATGTTTCTTAACTTCTCTGAACCTCAGTTTTTCTAACTTACCAATGGAAAAAAAAATACAGCCATACATATCTCAGAATGTTCTTGGACAGAATAAATGAGCTATGGTAGCAAGCTAGCTAACAAGCTTTTGTACATGGATGATCCTCAATTAATCTTAACTGTTAAACATTTAATCCAGGAGGAAGACCTCATTCACATCTTATTAGGTCAGCACTGAAATATTGATTATACACAGATAGACCTTAGTTTTGTGCTAGAGTTATGGTTATGTAGAGTTTTCTGTGGTAAGAGCAGGTTAAATAATAAGAAAAAGATCTCTCATTTTAAGCAATAGTTATAAATTTGAACAAATGTGTAGACTGGGTGAGCTGGGCAATGAGGAAAACAAATGCTGTGACAGATGCACTGGGTAAGAAATGTGACAATTTCCTTTATCTCCTGGCCAATACCAGAGGCACTGATACATCCCAGAGCAGCATTGAGCTTGATCTGTTATACCTGCTGGCCAAAGGTAAGGGGAGCAATAAGAAAAAAAAAATTACAAAAGAAAAGTAAAGAATGTGCAAACCAGGGTTTATAGACATTGGAAAAAAATTAGGTCTAGCTGATCTAGCTGATTCAAATATATTACTTCACTTAAATTTCCTATAAACCCCATGGGTAGGTGATGTTAGTTGGATTTTAGAGATGAAGAAATTAAGCTCATAGAATATTTATAATTTTAGAGAACCACATATAATTGATAGTGTTTAAAATCCATGCTACTTGAGAAGGACAGAGCTAGATGACATAATTAAAGTTATCTGGTTGGGATGGCAACTGTAGCTGTAACTTTTTGGTAGGACTGTTTTGAGATGGATTCTTAGACTATGTCTATACTTGGTGGTAGAGAGTATCTTAGTTATTAACAATGCCTACCTTGGGCCCTGAGAAGTGGTAATGGCATGTAAGGAAAATAATTGCCATCTTGATCTAGTCTCTTCATTTTATAGACTACATAACAATTAAGAAGGTAATGTAGGGGGTCAGCAGGTGACATGGTAGTTAAGGTGCTAGAATCCCACATGGCCAACCACAATTCAAGTTCTAGATTTGGTGGCTAACTTTCTCTCTCTCTCTTTGCCTCTCTACTTTCTCTGGTCAAATTGAAAAATAATGATAATAAACAAAATTAAATAATAAAAAAGAAGTAAATATAGTGACATAAGATGAACTATTGCCAATGCCTATTTTTCATCTTAAAGTTGATGTGCTTAGAGAAAAATAACTTTACTGTGTAAAAACCCACCCAACCAATAAAAAGTAAAATAAAACAAAAAGGAATAAATTCATTGAAATTTCAGGCATTAATGAGAAAAGTGTTAGGATTAGAGTTTTCTTAAGATCTATAAAATCATAACATAGAGAGCTTTTCAAAATTTAGCATGCATCAATATCTCTTGGAAGCCTTTTAAAACACTGGTTACTGAGCCCCATCCACAAAATTTCTGATTTAGTAGGTCTGGGATAAGACCTGAGGGTTTGCAAATTCCCAGATGAGGTTGATACTGCTGGTCTGAGACCATCCTTTTGAGGGTTGCCTATTAGTAACTTCTCCTTGACCATTGATCTGACTCTTCTTAAAATGAAATGAATTATTCAAACATACTTTCTTTTTTGTATATAAATCTGGGAGACTCAGTTTGCCATCCTCATGGGATTTGTTAATAAGAAGTTTTGAAAATTATATTAAAAATTGTTTAATTAGTGCTTGCTTTGGCAGCACATACACTAAAGTTGGAACAATACAGAGAAGATTAGCATGGCCCTTGAGCAATGTGACATGCAAATTCATGAAGTGCTCCCTTATTTTTGGAACTCTTGTGCACTGTTGGTGGAAATGTAAAACAGTACAGCTGCTATATCAAAATATTATGGAGGTTCCTTAAAAAAATTGAAATAGAGTTACCGTATGAACTAGCAACCCCACTTTTGTGTATTTACTAAAAACTATTTAAAATAGGATCTTGAAGAGCGATTTGAATGCCACGTTCATTGCAGCCTTATTCACAATTGCCAAGAGGTGACAACAATGCGTTTATTGATAGTTGAACAGATAAGGAAATGTGGTGCAGATATAAAATGGAATATCATTCAACTTTAAAGAACAAGATAATCCCATCACATGCTATAACGTCATGGATAAACCTTGAGGTTTTTATGGTAAGAGAAATAAACCAGTCACAAAAAGACAATATTGTATGATTCCATTCATATGAGGTATCATAAGTAGTCAAATTCATGGAAATAGAAAGCAGAATGGTGGTTTCCAGGGTCTGGGGGAGGAAGTAATTAATTTTTCAAGATGAAAAAATTCTAGGCATTTAATGCAGAGCAATGTGAATAGGCTGAACACTATCAATCTGTACCCTTAAAAATAATGAAGAAGGTAAATTTTATGTTAGATTTATTTTGCCACAATTCAAGAAAATTTATTTGTTTAAAGATAATACTTTCAGGCCAACCAGTGGCATGGTGGTTAAGGTGGCTAGATCCCATATAGCTGATTGTATGGTTCAAGACACAGACTTGGCAGGTAGAAACACACACACACGTTCTCTCTCTCTAGCATGCACATACGCCTTGTAGCAAATTAAACAAAACAAAACAGGCAATATTTTCTCTGAAGGGCACAGCAATCCTTAGTTGTAGAGTGTCTAGAGAAGCAGAGAGGGACTCTCCTTGAGATATTCTAGTAGGAACAGGGTATGTTGGCTCTGTGTTAGCAAGTCCCACCTTCTCTGTGGGCCTAGTCTCTCACAGGTGATTCTTTAAGGCATTGTTACTGGGTCCATCTCACACATTTGAATTTAGTCTTTGATATGACCTATATAGTAAATAGTTTTTTTTTTTTTTTGGAGAGGTTTTCGCTGTAGGGCGCGTGTGCTCGCCAGGCAGACAGAGAAAGACATAGAGACAGAAAGCGAGAAATATGGTCACGCCGCAATCCCTTCTCCTCCATTCCCCTCTCGGGATCTTGGGCACGTACGCACACGCGCCTGGCGTGAGTTTTAAGCCACCGGGTCCGAGACGCGAACCGCGGTCGACTACATGGGAGTCCAGCGACATAGCCATTACGCTAACTGCTGGTTCCCTATAGTAAATAGTTTTCAAAGCTTCCCATATGGTTTGAGTTGCAAGCAGGTCTGTAAATCATTGTTTGGATCTGCGATTTTTTTTCTTTCTTTCTTTTTTTTTTTTTTAAGACGTTTTTGCCATAGGGTGTGTGCGCTTGCCAGACAGACAGAGAGACAGAAAGCGAGAAATCACCCCCCAGGGGGGATGGTCACGCCGCAATCCCTTCTCCTCCATTCTCCTCTTGGGATCTTGGGCACGCATGCACACACGCCCAACGTGAGTTTTAAGCCACCGGGTCTGAAACTCGAATCACGGTCGACTACATGGGAGTCCAGCGATATAGCCATTACGCTAACTGCTGGTCCCTGGATCTGTGATTTGTACACTGTATAGGGTTAAAAGGATCTTTTTGGGGTTCCTGTCAAACTATATATGCTCAAGACTCCTCTATGCCATTCCTCATTGTCCAAGGCAATTCTGATCACCTCCTGGTGACCCACTAATTTGAGAAAAATAGCATTAGATGATTTCTAATGCTGTCTTAATATAAAGTCCATCAGGAATCTCAGTTTCAGGAGATTGAGCTCATCATCAACAGGGTTTGCTCCTAAGCAAGGTCTCTATCGAGATTGTTGAGACAGTCTTAGTTTAGGTTGTTTGTGTACACATAACCCACTTATCATTTTTAAATTCTTAGAGTCAGTCAAACCTCACAGTTTTTGGGTTTGAAATAGCTTTGGGTTTGAAATAAAATAATTGAATAAAACCCAACAATTCCATTATTTTGCTTATATACTAATTTTAACAGGCTATATATAGTTCATAAGATGACTGAAGAACAAAGGGACACATTTCATTAGGAATGAACATTTGTGTGGAGGGCTTAGGCCCTGCCAGGGGTGATTTTCTGTCATCCCCAAAATCAGTGGTTTGGAGAATACACAGAAATCCTGAGGAATCTTAATCATAGTATCAGAGTATTCTCAGTTTAAAAGAATACCAAGTGCAAACAACTCCCACGTATTTAGTTATTGAAAGCCAGTTTAGCTACCCGTGAGGTCAGAAATTTGGCAGCACAGGAAACAGGTGACTTGCCAACTTAATACTGTTTAATATTAATTAAACTTAATATAACTCAGTTATCTATTTTTTAAGATATTCTAAGACAGAATACTGGAAAAGAAAAAATAAATCTACATTCATATTACATATATACTTAAATGGTATAATCATGAATGTATTTATAATTATATACTCATATCACACAATATAGGGTTTAATACATTCTATATTTCTAAATATTTCTAGAATAACTGAAAAAGAAAAATGTATATACCAAATCAATAATTTTCATGAAGAGTTACCTGCAAAATTCACATGAGAACAGGTGTTGTTTATACAGATACAGATTTTCAGTACACTGTACAGGAGGCTAAAATAGTGCTACATGCCTTTGCACTGTAGAGAAGAAAAAAAAATAGTCCTACGTGCACAATAACATTCAGAAGTGAGAGTAACTGACGTTTCCCAGAATTTTGTGAGGAAATGTCATGGAGGAGATGAACTACTCAGCTGCCTTTTAATACATGTCTAAGAATGTATTGGGGAAGCACAGCTATTTGAGGTAGTGCTACCTTGGAAAAATGTCCAGTAGAACTGGACAAAGAGAGAATAGCAGAGAGAAAGAGACAAAGAGAGAATAGCAATTGTGATGGTGAACTTTAGGTGTCAACTTGACTAGATTGATGGATGCCTGAAAGGCTCGTGAAACATTGTTTTAAAATGTGTCTGTGAGAATACTGCCAGACAAGATTAGAGTGTAAGCTAGTAGTTTGAGAAGAAGACCTGCCTTCAGTGTAGGCAGGCCCTGTCCAATTGGTGGGAGCACGGAAGAGACAGCATGGAGTTCTGTCTCCTTGTCTTTTCCTCTTTTTCAACCTTCCTCCTAGAGCTTTCTGTGTTTTATTTCTTCACATCTGCCTCTTTTACTCCACTCCTCCATGAAACCCTGGAGTCCATTTGTTCCCACTGACTCCCATGAGGTTACTTGAGTTACTCCAGTAAACTCAACTCCAACTTATTTAACCTTTGGACTATGGACTCACACAAAATAGTCCTGTGAGGATGCCGAGGATGCTCAGGACTGAGGCCTTCCAAGAGCCCCCTTCATGCCTTTACTGGAACTGCACCAGCTTTCGTCCTTCAGAGTCTGCCGAAGGCTCCCTTCAGACCTCAGAGTGAAACCACATTAGTTCCCTATTCAGAGTCTTTCAGCTGTTCTACAGTTTGCAGACAGTCTAATGTGGGACTTCATCTTCTGATCACGTGAGACAATTCCCATGTTTCTTCTTGAACATAAGTATTTATTCTGTTGTTTCTGTTTTTCACCATTCTGATGGTGACCAATATAGGACTCTAAGTGAATATAAAGCACATCAAAATTTTCATGGCTTTCCCTTTAGAAAAGTGCTTACATCTTACATATACGAGAGAAAGCTATAGCCCTTTTCTTATCTGATACAACCATGTGAAATTTACAACAGGGCAAGAAACATTGATTTCTATAAGCAATTAAATTTCTATCACAGTTAGTTTTCTAATATTTAGATGATTAAGCATTATTGAAATGTGCAGGAAATTAAATGAGAGTTTCTGGCATTAACCAGACACTGATGTTGGTTATCCAAATGGGAGAGAGTAGAAGTAAAGCCTGCAGGATCAGAGAACCTTTATCCAGGGTCCTGATCATGCTCTGAAACTTATCCCACCTCAAGGTTTCTTAGATATAAAATAGAGGTTAATATGTACTTCACAAAGTAGGATTATCCGTCCATTTAGAGGAGAGATTTGATAATATGCAGACATAAAATTTTAACCCATGATTTGTATAGAGAGGCTAAGTCATAAGAAAATGCATGTATAAAAATTACCTAGCTGAGATTGTTGCTTCCAATCATTATAGAGTAACAGGGAATATATTAACCCTCTGCAGCAACAGCTAAACGATAGGACAGAACATATGACACATGGTTTTTAAGACATTGGACTTCAGACAACAAAAGACAATAATCTCTGAGCGATAGAAAGCAAATGAGATTAGCCTTACAATGAACTCCTATTACTGCCTTGAGGGAGGTGCTAGCAGGAGGGACCCAGATGGAACCTGGTGGTTTTCTGGAACTGGGGAAATGGGTTTGATAATCTAAGAAAAGCAAAGTAGCTAGAATTTACAGTATAAAGTACTGGAGAAGATAGAGCAGTACCAGAGAGAAACCTAAAAAACTGCAAATATTTTCTGGTCTGGTCTGCAGCCGAGTACTGACTGGTGCATGCATGTGAAAAAACCGCATGAGGACTGGGAAAAATGTAACATCAACTCTTGATAAGAAAATGTCAGCAAACTGAAAAAAAAGGGAACTCACTCAACCTGATAAAGGGCATCTCTGAAAAATAGCTAACATTATACATAATTATAAAAACAGAATTATTATATTAATATTTTTCTTTAAGATCAAAACCAAGACCGAGATATGTACTCTCAGCATTTCTATTTAATATTGTACTAGAGTTCCTAGCTGGTACAATCAGGCAAGAAAAAGAAAAAAAAAATGCATCTGGATCAAAAAGGATAAAATAACCTGTTTTGATTGCAAGTAGCCTCTTTTTTCTGTAGAAAATCTGGTGAAATGTAAAAAAATTTATTAAAACTAATAACTGAGATTAGCAAATTTGCAGAATACAAGTTCAACAGACAAAACAATTGTATTTAAGTATATTAGCAATGAATATTTGAGAATTGAAGTGAGTCATTTATAATAGCATAAAAATATGAAATACTTAGGAATAGATCTAATAAAATAAGAAAGACTTGTTCATTAAAAACTGCAAAAGTTTGCTGATAGAAATTAAAGAATGCCTAAGTAAACAGAGAGATTTAGCTTACTTATAGAAGAGTCAATATTGTTGAAATGTCAGTTATCTCCAAATTGAACAAAACAGTCATCATAATTTCAATAAAAATTCAAGCAGGCTATTTTTTTTTTTTTTGGCAGTAAGAAAAATCTAATTCAAAATTCTTATGGAAATGCCAAGTATCTAGAATAGTCAGGACAACTTTGGAAAGGAAGAATAATGTCCGAAAATGAATGCTACCTGACAGACAAACTAGATTTGACCATCTCAAAATTATTTACTTATTTTAATTTGACAGAGAGGGAAAGAACAAGAGAAAGAGAGAGGGAAAGTGAGAAAGCAAGCCGCCAGGCCCGGAACTGGAACTGCTGTCAGCCATGTGGGAGTCCAGCGTCCTTAACCCACACACCACCTGCTGGCCCCGCATCTCAAACTAGTAATATTCTGATGTTATAGTAAGTCATTGCTTTCCTGATTAGCAAGTGGCTAGCTTGATGAGCGAGACAGTATCCTAGAGGTATATGGTTATGGCCAAGCTGCTCAGTTATATACCGGAAGGAACTAAATCTAAAACAGAATATTAGAGCAGGGATCAAAATCATGTTCTAACAGAAACCAGATTTCCAAATACATACAAATGGAAAAGCAGTGTTTATCTGCCTGCCCTCACACATTGTGAAGATTAAAGCAATGACATTACAATAGGACAACACACTACTCAGCTCTGGAATTGTTACTATATGAATACAGATCTTTCGAATAAATATTTTCAATATCCAAGGACTGAGAGAAATTGTTCAGATATTACCCATTCTCAGGCAAAGGTGGTTAAGAGAGGGGGATGAAGTCACCACTTATAGGATGTAAAAGCTTGGTACTCAATCACAGATCCTGTGCTTTGGGTTGGACATTATCTTAGAGGAGTAACATACGGGAGAGAATGAAATATCATTCTGGTTTATACTAATTAATACTATAATATTAAACAAGAGTTGTACTGTGCTGTCTACTAGTTCTGTAGATAGACATTAGATATTAGTGATGAGTGGTGAGGATTAAATGAAAAGAAATTTAAAAGTGTGTGAAGACCATAAAGCAGAAAGTGTGAAAGTGTGACATTTATTAGGAATTTTATGATGTTAGTCAAATATATGCATGGTTTTCAAGCCACCTCAACCCTCAATGTTTTCTTTTAGAATTTAGGATAATAAAAGCATTCCCTCTGTGGGGAATAATTTAAGCTACGCAATTTGTTCTATTTCCATTATTGCCATGGTTACCTGGAAGCTCAGAACCAATTATGAAGTATAGTATGAACAATTCTAAAATTTTTATCAATTTCATATCTAATTTTATTTCCTTTGATGCCAGCTTTTATTTCAATTAACTTTCCAATAAACTACCTACTTTTTTATGAGAAGAAAGAGGAAGAAAAAAAGTAAATGAATACATATGTAATAGCACACATTTATGTGTAAATATATATCATTGTTTACATTTAACATGCATATATGGAAAACCCTAGCTACATATCTATTTACATGTATTCAGTAAATATGTCTGAACTACTAAGGCAGATTTTATAGAAATCCCACCTGAAAATTAGCCTCATTATTTTGTAATTGCCCAGCGTCTGTGAGTGTGTATGTGAGCCTAACCTGTATGGCTGTGTCTACCCTGATTCCATTCAATCTTATTCTCTGGGGACTTTGACTTGAAAGCAAATCCATCCTTTTTTGGCCAAGGAGGATGAAGCTTTAGTTAATTAAATTCCTCGTAGGCGTCTTTCCTGATGCAGTAATACTAAATCCAGGGATAAGTTGTCTTGGCAACTGCTTTGGCGACTGTTACCAGCTTGCTTTTTAGGCTCGTAAAATAAAGATGTTTGAAAATGTAAATCACCAGCTGAGGTCCAACAGATTTTTTCTCTCTCTTCCAAAGAAACTGGACACTAATTGATAATACAGTGCATTTTCATTTATGTTTGGATAATAAAACAATGTTGATAGCTCAGCCTTTGGACGATTACATATATTATTCATATTTTCAAAATCTAATAAAGATACATACTTAATATCAGTTTTCCAATTAAAGTTTATGACCAGGCTCAGTGATGGTTATAGTTTTTGGCAGAGAGTTTTAATTTTGTACAAATGCTTTCTTGGGATTCACAAAACAGCTTCAAGTATAAACATGTTTAGCGTGGGGGAAAGGGAGGGGCAAAAACAATGTATGAAACAAAAACATGAAAATGACATATATATGCAAAAATTATTCAGGTGATAAAGCAGGCAAAAAAATGGATAGTTGATAGTTTTTTTTTCTTTTTTAGTAATTTATTTTTAATGAAAAAAAAAAACCCTTTTAGGGCTTAATGTACTGGAGCAATCAGCTGGTAAGTCAATTTGTTATCTATCAATTTTGTGGCTAGCTAATGTGCACTGATGTCCTTCCTTAGTACTAAAATAATATATGCCAATAAAACCATTTTAATGGCATAATAGGGTAATCCTCACTTAGAGAGGAGTCACACTAAATTCTTTACAAAATCTAAGATATTAAACAATTATATGGGACTGAAAGAGGCCTAAGATCATTTGGTTGAATTCTTTCCTTACAGAAGAAGATTCTGAGATCAGAAAAGTCCTTGGTGTCCCATGGCTGTTGTGCGCTTGGATCAGGTCGTGTGCTCCCCAATGCGGCCGAAATAAAAATAGATGTTCCTTTGATGGTGGTCTCTCCTGCACATATTTTTAGCTGACACAACATTTTCATGATATTTTTTCATCTTTATAGAGAAAACATGATATGGTTTGTAGATCTAGGGCTTTGGAGCTATATAGACCATTGTTCAAATTTGGATTATTCTCATTGTTTAAAAAACTAGCTTCTATCATCTTGAATCTTATATAATTGTTATGGTCAGGTAGGGCTGCCCTATCTATAAAATACGTGGAGGGGTTCCATATCCTGGAAATTATAAAGGTGACAAAGGGCTGAAAATTTCCATAGAGAGCTTCAATAGCAGACTTGAATCAGTAAGCTTGAAGACAGATCATTTGAGGTTACCCAGCCAGAGGAACAAGAACAACAAAAAGTTAAAAAGTGAAGAAAGCCTACGGGAACTGTGGGATACCACCAATAAATACAACAAAGGAAATTTATGAGAAATTGGTCCGACTCTGTCAGGAGAACTTCATAGAGTGTACAACATATGATTATGGTCAACGAGCTTTACAGAACAAGGTGTACTCAGATATCAGTTTCCATTTAACTCTCACTGATGAAATTTCATATTTGGGGTTGCTAATGAAGAGGCCTCTGGCTTATTTTGTCTGAATCTTTTTCTCTGAGACCCATCTTCACTTTATTTCTATATAAGTTACTTAATAAAATATCTGCTTATCAAAGCTAAGAAAGGTATAAGCTACTACAGCTCTCCCTCTAGAATAATGGGCTTGACTTTTTAAATTCAATCACTTCTGAGGCACACAGTTCCTTTAGTCAGAGTCACTCAGTAGGGCAGTGCTGTGTGTTAACAAATTTGATGGTGATATTTTTTGTCTGCACTGACCAATATGGTAGAGGCTAGCTGTAGGCAACTATTTTTAAAAATAAATTTATTTATTTATTTATTCTGAGAGGGATAAACAAATGGACATTCCCACATCCCCAACAGGGCCTTCAGGTCGAGATCCACACCTGGTCTCAGCCAGCCACATATGCATGTACATGCTTGGCTTGCTTACGGAGGTCCTGGAACACAAATGCAGGATCTTTCCCATGTGGGCCCAGAAGCATTACCACCATGTCATGACCCAGGCTGACCCTCATGTACCTACCGAGCACTTGAAACATGGATTATGTGATGGAGGAACTGAATTTTTAATTTTATTTAATTAAAATTTAAATTTAGGTATCCATGTGTGGGTAAAGGCTACTATACCATACATGGTAGGTCTAGAGACTGGGTGGGCAGATACAAGGAACCTGCCTCTCTATTTCCCTTCTTCCTCTTCTTCTTTTACTCACTTTCCTCAAGTTTTTCTTCTACTTTATTTCTCTATGCATGATGAAGTGACCTAGGCCAACTAACACTCTTATTGCTCTTCTTTCCAGAAAATATATTTGCTTTTTAATGGGACTTCTTTTGGAGACAGTTCTAAACTGGGGAAAAAATAATTTTAGGCCCTATAGATATAGAATCATGGAAACTGGTTATGGATTCTGGAGACAGTGTGGCAAGAGGGTGAGAGAAGGGGAGAGTGTGAGGAAATGATCAAGGAGAAAAATAGAGAGGCAAGACATTTATGGGACAAGTAATGGAGGATTATTGGTTGATGATAATGTGTATAGTATCTTCAACTGGACTGGTGTGAAGTATATTCATGTTGGGTAAATTAACTTTATAAGCTAAGTGATGTACAGTGATTCAATGTATAAATTAAATTTAATAATAATAAAAAAAAAGATCCTGGTAGGGAAAGCTCTCTGAGGTTGAGGAGTCTACGGTTAACTTGTGCCCCTCAAACCACACCTTATGGGTAAGTATGTGCTCCTCAAGTTTAGAACACACAGTTTAGTTGAGCATCTGCTGAATTGCCAATGTTGGTATTTCCTGATATGCTCTAGTAATAACGTACTCACTTTAAATAACCTGATGCAGATTTTAATGCCAAGAGCTTTCAGTGCTTTGTTACTGATTTTAGCCACCATTTTGAAAAAAGGTAATGATTTCTCTTTTAAGGCTTTGCTCATTTATTTCTCCCCTTTCCTGCATGTTGTAAAATAGTTTTCTTAAATACTGTGTTCAATTATTACACAAACATCACAAGTCCTTCATTCTACTAGTGTTGTAAGAAAATAAAGAGAAATCAGATGAATACAGACTTCTGTATTCTTTTTTCTAAGAGAGAGATTTTTGTTATGGTGCACGTGTGCTCTCTGGAGAGACAGCCAGAAGTCACCCCCCAGGAAGGATGGCCATGATGCAATCCCTTCTCCATTCTCCTCTTGGGATTTGGGCATGCTCGCACACACACCCGGCATGAGTTTTAAAAAACCACCAGGTCTGGGACTTGAACTGCAGTCACCTACATGACATCCAACAATGTAACCACGCCATCTGCTGGTCCCCAGACCTTTGTGTCCTAAAGTGGAAGACAAATAATTTTATAGGTAGCCCTTAGAAATGTTCCTAGTTTCAAGAGAAATTTTTCTCTTTGGTGTCTAATGTCTGGCTTGGAGACTTTGTTTAGGAAGTCTTTGGATTTCAGTTTCTGAAGTCATATCCATCAACAGTGATTTTTGAGTGGGTGACCTGTAATTCCTGAAGCCCTGACTTATTCTTTCAAGATTTGACTTTCTAAACACCAGCTGGCTCCTTACTCAGTCAGGTGGGAATCAAAGATCAGAGCCTTATTGGTCGCTGGGTATAGAGCTGATTTTTAAAGCTGTTGTGCCGATAAATTACTTCCTAAAACTGTGCCCAAACGTACAATTCAACCTGTTATGATGACTGTGCCGGTCCATTCAGCAACATTCCAAACTGCTCTTAACTGCTCAACACACCCTTTACATGTTTATCCTGATGGTGTGAGTGGCTTTTTTCTTATATCCTCATAAAATTCTTGACATTTCAAGTGGTGTAGTACTAAAATATGTTGTACTCCCTAGCAATTTGATCAATTAGATAAACCTTAGAAGAAAACCATAGCATAGTTAAGGGAAACCAGTCCCCATTCATTCCATCCCTAGTATTATGAATATATTCCAATTTTAAGACCTCGTCTGGCTACATTTCTTTCATTTATAGTCATAAGAGTCACTAGCAAGTTGTCATTATCATTTTTACTTGTTGATGAGGAAACTGAGGCTTAGAGAGTTTAAATAAATGTTACAAGATTTTCACAGCTCCAGTGGTAGAGTAGACACAGAAACCCAGGTCTATCTGGCCCAGTTAGACCTCTTTCTATTAATTACACATTTGATCTGTTTAAAAGGCCAACTTGGAGAACTAGCAGATGGTATAATGGTTACATTGCTGGACTCCCATGTAGTTAACCATGGTTCAAGTCCTAGACCCATCAGCTTAAAGCTCACGCTGGGCACATGTGCGTGCATGTCCAAAATCCCAAGAGGAGAATGGAGGAAAAGAGATTGGGGCATGACCACTCTCCCAAAGGGTGATTTCATGCTTTCTGTCCCTGTGTTTCTTTCTGTCACTCTGGTGAATGCATGTGCACTTTAGCAAAAATCTCTCTCTAAAAAAAAAAAAAAAAAGAAAGAAAAGGCAGTCTTGGGCCAGCCTATGACTTGGTAGTCAAGGGAGCTAGATAACACATGGCCACCTGCAGCTTGAATTCTGGTGTTGATGGATTGAAAAACATACTGGTAGGAACCAGCAGTTGGCGTAATGGCTGTGTCGCTGGACTCCCATGTAGTCGACCATGGTTCGCATCCCGGACCTGGTGGCTTAAAACTCACACCAGGCGCGTGTGCGTGTGTGCCCAAGATCCTGAGAGGAGAATGGAGGAGAAGGGATTGCGGCGTGCCATCCCCCCCTGGGGGCTGATTTCTCACTTTCTGTCTCTATGTCTCTCTCTGTCTGTCTGGCGAGCGCACGTGCCCTATAGCGAAAACTTCTCCAAAAAAACCCCCAAAAAACCAAACCAAACCAAACCAAACCAAACAAACAAACAAACAAACAAACAAAAAACATACTGGGCATGTGTGTGTGCATGCATGCCCCAAATCTCCATGGGATGGAGAGAGATGGAGAGATGTAGAAGGGATTGTGGAGTAACCATGCCCTATTGGGGGGTACTTTTTTCCTCTCTCTCTTTTCTCTCTCTCTCTCTGGTCAATGTGCATGCCCTCTGGCAATTAAAAATGAAAAGAAAAGAAAGAAAAGCAGGTTCATGTAATGTATATAATTTATACTTTCATATTTATATTCCGGGTGTCTTTACCAGTGAGTCTTATCTTTTTATTATGGTAGACCTGACAAGTCTTGAAAATTAAGATATTTGTTTGAATTAGTTTGTGTCTTTGAAGAAAATTGTATTTTTTAAAACAGTATCGCACAATCAATTTTTCATGAAATAAAAATTTTGATCAATTGGTCTCCATAATAAGGTTTTAAAAAATAATGCATGTAATAAATGAGTTTTATGTGCATATTTTGTTTCCCATATACATGCATGTAAGTCTAGTCTTGGAATTTGAT
Organism: Tupaia tana; assembly: GCA_026018925.1. Lineage (NCBI taxonomy): Eukaryota > Metazoa > Chordata > Mammalia > Scandentia > Tupaiidae > Tupaia > Tupaia tana. The sequence goes on from JAKSZU010000008.1 coordinate 78,470,544, forward strand.
TTTTGTCCCTGAGTTTTTCCTTTTTGGTTGGAAATATATCTCATTTTCTGAAGATACAGGCTTGAAACGTGGGCTCTCAATGTGACTTTATTTAGCAGCTCGCTACACAGTTTTGACAAAGATATTTAAGCTACTGGGTCCAGGACTTGAATAGCAGTCGTCTGTATGTGAATCCAGTGACTAACCACTACACATCTGCTGGTCCCCTAAGGTATTTAACTTCCGAGGTCTCAACCTTTTCACCTGGGAAATGGGAATAAGAGTTTATTACGATTCTTATCCATTTTTGTCACGGAAGTAAAGATCTCTAAAGAAGTTTGACATAACTGTTACTTCATCGCTGAGTAGAGTCTTCACCTGACCTCTGTCTCTGGTTGTTCAATAAAGATAAACAATCCCTTGCTCCTGTAACCTCCACATCACTCCTAGTGTTCGTGTCTGCAGTATGCGCTCCATTAGGGAGCATTTGAAACTTTCCATCATCAAACATTCATTTCCCAGAAGTACCAGAGTACGTAAGACTGGGCTTTTGTAATAATCTGAGAAAGAGAAAAACCTAAGGCAAGCTGAGGCCTATGTCAAGGAAGCTGCTACAGCTTGTAGTTGCAGCAGAGTGACCACAAGGTGGCAGCCTCCTAGAGCATTAGGCCTAGAAGAGTCCTGAAACTAGCCTTGGTGGTTGATCTCTCCGTCATAGCTCAGTGATATTGAGATAATAGGGTCAAATGCCTGCCAGTGATAGCTGCCGAGGGGGTCCATCAGCCAATAGTCTAGGAAACCGCTTCTCGACAGTATTTTCTAAAAAAGCAGAAACAACATCACTCTTCTGCTCTACAGTGCTGTATTTCACAATAAGCTTTCAAGATGCTTTATTCTACTCGAGAATATAAAATCTACACTGGTTAGGGGAAAAAAGAGGAGAGGAGGAGTCTTCTTTTTATTTTCTTATTATTCAAAGTCATTGGTTTTCAACCTTGACTCTACATTAGAATATTCTGAGAACCTTTTAAATCACCCTCTGGGCAGGGTCCCAGACTTCATTTTTAAAAACACTTCAGTTGATTCTAAAGTATGCTCAGTGTTGAGAGCCATGTTTTCAGGTCCTCTCAATTTATCTATGCACTTGCTCACCATTTATTGCACACTTCCTCATGTCAGCTTTGAGCAAGGCAATGGTGATGATGTAAAATGAGATTCTACGATTGCCCCCAAAGACCTTGTAAGTCAGTAATTCAATTCAATGGAAGTCAATTCAACAAACATTTATCAAGCTCCCCATACATGACAGTTACTGTGCTAGACACTGAGGAGGCAGAGAGGAGAGTAATTTCTGCTGTCTAGCATTTATATTCTAGTGGGTGGTAAGTGCAACTAATTATGATATGAGTAAGATGTGGTATTATTCATACCTTACTTTCCTATAACTTTTCACAGGAACACAACACATTTCTGCCAACCTGCATAACTTGAAGTACACCCAGTAATTCTTTTTTTTTTTTTTTGAGAGATTTTTTTTCGCCACAGGGCGTGTGCGCTCGCCAGAGAGAGACAGAGAGACAGAAAGCGAGAAATCACCCCCCAGGGGGGATGGTCACACAGTAATCCCTTCTCCTCCATTCTCTCGGGATCTTGGGCATGCACGCACACGCGCCTGGCGTGAGTTTTAAGTCACCGCGTCCGGGATGCGAACCGCGGTCGACTCCATGGGAGTCCAGCGACATAGCCATTATGCTAACTGCTGGTCCTCACGCAGTAATTCTTGAGATTGGTAAGCATCATGCTTTGCCAAATGAAAAAAAAAAAGAAAGTTCCCAAACCCCAAAATACGAACTTCATGGTCAGTACTCACTGACTCATTCCATGGTAGGTGATGAACTCAGGAAAGAGGGGTTGATTTTGACTGTCAAAGTCAAAGTTTGTACCAGGAGATATTTATGCAAATATCTAGGGAGTTTTTGGGAGGGAGTAGAGACCCGTTTCTGTGCACATATCTCTTGGGACACTTCCTCCGTCTAGACAAAGGTCTCTTCTGCGCCTGTCTTTATATGCGTATACTTTTTATATGCTCTCCTTCATCTTTTGCCAAAATGCCAATCTCTAAAATTTCCCTGGATATATATTGTCTTGATAATTTCTCGGGATGTATATTGTCTTAAAAAGAAAATGGAGAATAGTTCTATCGACGAATCTGCTTGACAATCAGCTTCTGTCAATCACAGAGAGGTTTAATTAGGAGATCAAAACTTAGTCCAAATGTATGTAAAGACGTCTCATTTTCAGAGATCTCCATTCTGTCAGTTAATACAGTAATAAGCCAGATGCCATCTGGATTGGGACTGGCACATAAGATAGTTGATGATGAATATGTTTTAAAAATTAAACTTACGGCTAATTTGAGAGTTGACACTCAAGGGAATGAAACGTGGGTGAGTATCCTTTTTGTGTGCAGAATCAAAATGATATGAACATCATTGAGAGAGATAATCCTGGGTATTTGTTTTATGTCCCTACAGTAGCAGAGAATCACTCAGTGGTTGATTCCTAGGTGATTCTGTTGCACAGACAACCCTATCCTTGACAATCCTGCCATAGGATTGTAGAATCATCTATTCTTCCCATAAAGGCTTGGCACCATTAGGATTTTCCAGATTTAGCACCATAGCCTAAGAGAAAAACTAATAAATTGGAGTACACCTGTGGAAGACATATGAGTAGGAATTTGAAAATCATTTTAAAGAAAAGTTGAGAAACTGAATGTTTAGGCTAAAGAAGCAAAAATTGGGCCAGCCACTGGCATGGTGGTTATGGAGAATGAAGGAGAAAGGATTGTGGCACGGCCATCCACCTGGGGGTTATTTCACTCTCTCTCTCCCTCTGGCGAGTGCATACACCCTATAGCAAATTAAGAGAAAAGAAAAAGAAGAGAAAAGAAAAGAAAAGAAGAGGAGAGAAAAGAAAAGAAAAAAGAAAAGAAAGGAAGTGAAGCAAAGGCCCAGAAATACAAATGGGAGCCCAAGAAAGTCTTCAAATATGCAAACATTTATTTGTAGAAGTAGGGTTAAATTGATTCTGTTCAACTTCAGAGAGAAGCTGGCAATAACCAGCAGTGGAAGTAACAAGGGAGTAATTTCAATTTCCCCTTATATGGAAGGATATTAGAATTATTAAACAGTGGAGTTGCTTCATAAACTCCCTGTTTTCAGAGGTGTTCAACAATGTTATGTTACAAATGTGGAAGAAGATATTCCTGAACTGGTCAAGAAATTGTAGTTAATGAACCTTCCTGGAACTAGTCAATAATTCTGGGTATCCATCTAAAGAAAGTTTACTGCAACCTTTATGTCTCTAATTATTTCTATTATATTATCTCTGTCATGGAGGGTTACTCCCTCAGGTAGAAGAAAACAGCTGATTGGTGTTAAAAATGCTGGTAGGTTTCATTAGGATGCCAATAGGTCCTGGGTATAAAATGAGGCAGATACCAGTCACTTCCTATTCCCCTGGTTGCATAGACTTAGCCCACCTAAAAAGTCCAAGCTCTGGATTGGAGTGGACAGGCTGTGCCTGCTTCACTAGTAGATCGAATGAAAGTGAACCTAGAGCGAGGCTGAGACTTTACCTGGGCACCTGTATTGCCGCACACTTCCATTCCAGGATGACATGACTCAGATTGCCCTTAACATTTAAAGCACATCCAGTTGAACTTGGCTACTTCCCTAGTTCCATGATGGCAGCATGAGGAAAGGATGAATTTCAAGACAGGAGGTATCTTCTAAATGTCATCCCAAAGCTATTTAAGAGTGAGATACCACAGAGATTGTACAATACGTTGTATCTCTGGGGAAATAGTTCTCTTTAACTTCATAGCTGGGAATTAGTATTTTTGCACTGGAATATCTCCTAGTTACCAATGGGATGGCTTTACACTTTTGGATCAGCCTGGAAGCTATAGGGTTCCTAAATCTTTAGGGAAGGAGTAGGGAGCAATGAAGTCTTCTTGAACACCATGATTCTGAAGATTCTTGGGCTGCTTTCCAGATCAACGCCCTCACTCTTCTCCATCGCGACGGCCGGTTGCTGAAGGCTTTTCCTTGCTGGTGGACAGTAAGAGCTTCATTGGCAGGAGCATGACCACGGTAGAGATCTACAGGGAATGAGGATAGCTCTGTGCCTGACCTATGCCTCCCAGGTGATGTTTGGCTGCTTGGGGTCAGCAGGCCCCAGTGATGAGAGTAGCCTCAGTGACAGACCCCACAATTATCTCTAGACCATGACGAGAAGAACTTGCCCTCTGACTGATAGGTCAGATACTGGCAGAAGGGATTTGTTTCTTCCCGTGTGTATATTAGAGGGGGTCCAGGAAGCTAGAGATGTCTGGGTTGACTAGCTTCAACCAGGAACACTGAAGCTGTGGCCCATCCTGATGTACTTTCTTTGTGCTCCATGTTCTTTGTTTCTCTCTCAAAAAAAAAAAAAAAAAATGTGGGCTGCTTTTGTAAATAGTGACTTTCTTCTAAATAGGAAGTGGTTATCTCACGCATGATTTTGTGCAATGAACTGGAGATGTATGCTGTGTCTTCTGTGGTGGAGCTGAGCAGGCCCTTGTGGAGCTAATTTCATGCCCTGCATGTGGGCAGGAAACTTGTATACGCTCGGTCATAAGGACCCTTTGGCCTGTAGACTGATGTCTATGGGATCAGGGGAAGCCAGTCTGAACCATGGTAAACTCATTTCAGATAATGATACCTTGTTTGTGTCATTAGAGAGATTATGTTATTTTCCCAGCATTCACTCTACTAGGTTATTTTCTGTTTCCTTTTTTTCTATGCTACACATGCTTATGTCAAAGTTGTAACTCCTCAAATATAAAGTCACTTAAATAGTCAAACAAATAAAATTCCCCATACTTGTATGTATGCAAGACACCCACTAGTTTTTGTTAAATGAATGTACAAATAACTTTTGATTTTTCTGAAGTCGAATCAATTGTGTACTGGAAGGAATTAAGAGTCCCACATGACCTGGCTCTGTTTTACCTATCTGGACCTCTACCCCTCACACTTCATACTTGCGTCATCCTCAAATACTGGGAGCTGTTGTAATACGCTCTGTCGTACCCTTAAGCCTTTGTTTAGGCTATTTTTATGTCCAGGAGCTTGTCCTTTCTGTTCCTCTACTGACATATCTACCATGTCACCTACCTGTCTCTGGCTCTTCATTTAAGGGTCATCTAAGACTTTATCACCCATAGGAATTCATCCTTGACCTTCAAGACTATCTTCCTTGTCACTCATCTACTCCCATAGTATGAGTACATTGTTATTCTATCCCTTACACTCCTGACACACATCACTAATCAATAATGATGTATTTTCTTGGATGAGCCTGAATTCAACTTTTCAAGTCATTCCAGGTAACCACTAGTAATGAGTAAGAGCTGAGAACCTAGATGAAACCTGTTTTCCAGTCCCAATTTAGAGCCTGCCTCACTTATAATACTGCTCATATTGTATTTAAATGGTTTATGAACTTATCACTTGCACAAGACTGCAGTCACTATTCAAGGGATTGTTGATGTTAAAAATATTTCTGTCTCTAATATCATGCATAAGATTGGCATTAGTATTCACATAAGAGTTCTTTGACATAGAAGTAAACTAGGAGACTTGGCTAGGGAAGGTTGGAAGGGAATAGAGGAGATCTCAGACTCACAGTCCATACTTGGTGCATGTGCCCTGCCGATAACCCAGGGCACACACTGACTTTGAATGACCTCTGCCTTTGTAGAAGATGGACTGGAAACACCCCACTCAGCATTTCTGAAAGTCCCTCTGCAACTTTTTTGTTCATGGTCTAAAAGATCCTCTGGCAGGAAGAGTATTTTTTGCCTTTGAACTCCTTCTCATTCTTTTAAAAAGAGCTCTTCAATATTCAGCCCTTTGTTGTGGGCAGCTTTTCATGACTGCCTCCTCTTAGTGTCTCTGCACAAATCCCTCCCCTTCTCATTTGAAAGTGCCCGATTGCCTATGAGAGCCTTTTATATCTTTTTATATCTGGCTCCATTTCAGACATCTCTGCTCTATTTAAGGGTGAGGGGTGAGACTTACTCTGTCCAGCTTCAGAGAAGGACATTGGCCAAGGATGGACACGTTGAGAACCAGATGTTATTATAATCAATAGATAGAAGAACCTGAGAGTTACTGAACAGTGAACAGCTGCTTTACAAACCTTCCTGTTTGTAGAGATGTTCAGGACAGGCTATCACTTCATGAAAGAGGGCCTCTCATTTGTAATCATTTGTTCATTATGGAAGTAAACATTTAGATTAAGATCTAATGTTATATAAGAAGTAGGGTAAAATGTATTTCACCGAGATTTTATGAATCTAAAAAAAGTACATTCATGTAATATTTCTGGATGCCCCGAAAAAGAAGTTTTCCCCTCCACAAATACTCATGTTCCTGAATACATTGTTTATGCCAGGATATACTATTACCTCAGCCGAGGGCAGGAACTATGTGTTCTTTTATGTCTGAATCCCCAGCAAATAGATCACTGCCTGAGTAAGCATGCAACAATTTTTTTCATGAAATAATTTTTTAAAACATTTTAAGATTTTTTATTCACATTTAATTAGTGCACGTCTCTATAACATACAATATGGCTTTTCAAAGTATGCATGCAGTACGTGACACATTCAAAATGGATCAAAGATCTAAATGTAAAGCCTCAAAGTATAAAACTACTTGTGGAAAACACAAGGGAAACACTTGAAGACATTGGAGTAGGCGAAGATTTCTTAAATAAGGTGCCTTTGAAATGTTTGTTGAATGAATGTCAAATTAAATTTTGATTTTCAGACTCAAACATATGCTGAGTCTCTTCATAAGGTATGTCTACCTGCAATACACTTGTAGCTAACATTTATTGAGCTCCTGTTATTGGCTAGGTTCCAGGCGAATACCTTTTAACCAACTCTATTAAAAAGATCAAGCAGATACTACTACTATACTCTTTTCACTAGTAAGAAAACTGGGGCACAAAAAAAGCTAAGTAGCTCCCCCATGGCTATACAGAAAGTAATTAAATATAGGATTTAAAATTTAGGTTGTGTGACTCCAAAGGCAGCACAGTTCATTAATACAGTATTCTTTGCATGAAGGAGGGATCATTAGCAATCCTTAATAGGGTAGTAAATGTTTAAAACACAGCTAAGATTTATTGAGTGCTTTCTACATGCCGAGCACTAAGGATTTGTAATTCTCATGTTGGCCTCATGGTGTAGGTACTATTAGCATGACCATTTTGTGCCCAATAGAATTCCATGTTTTGGGATCTAGGTTTGTAAGACCCTAGAACTTATCCTCTCAATGTGATGTGGTTTTCTTCCCTCTTTTGTGACACTGAAGGAACAAATAATGACTCCTCATCGATGAATTGTGTTTCTTGCTCTAAGAATAAGGATTTGACCTGGAACTGGACTTCAACTCATCAAACATTTTAAGATAGTAACAAACCAAACTAAATAAATATTCTTTATGCTTGCCCAATGGCCATCAATTAGCTAAAGGTTTAGAGGAACGTTAGAGGGGACAATTTCTTTGTTCTAAAAGCAGCATTGTGGCAAGAACTAAAAAGTAAGCTCACATGAATAAATATGTGTTCAGGTTCTATTTTACCATCTTACTAGCTGTGGGGATTTGGTGGTCGCTTAAACTTTCCATGCCTCAGTTTATCGTCTGTGAAATTGCGGTGGTAATCATTCCTGATTCATGGTGTTGCTATAAAGATGAAAGGAGATGACAGATATCAATCATTCAGCTTCACTCCTGACGTGGGCAGCTTCGCTGCTTCTCCCCATCTCTTGTCTTCTTGTTCTCCTTTTTCTCCCTACTTTTCTTCTTCCTTATGTTCCTCTTCATTCTCATCTTTATTCTTCTCTGTTTCCACATTATTACACATAGCTTTTTAAATGGGAAGAATTGGGTTTATTATAAGTCAGTTGGGGGGCCTATCCTGTGGTGTGGGGATTAAGGTAACCAATTGTGCAGTTTGTGCCCCGGATCCAGCAACATGAAAAACATGGAGTCTATGTGTGTGAGTGTGTGTGTGTGTGTGTGTGCGCCCAAAATCCTGATAGGAGAATGGAAGAGAAGGGATTGCAGTGAGGCCATCTGGAGGAAGCACTTTCTCACTTTCCTTCTCTCTTTCTTTCTCTCTCTCTCTTTTTTTTTTTTTTTTTTTTTTTTTTTGAGAGGTTTTTGCTATAGGGTGCGTGTGCTCGCTGGAAAGACAGAGATAGAAAGCGAGAAATCACCTCCAAAGGGGGATGGCCATGCCACAATCCCTTCTCCTCCATTCTCCTCTCGGGATCTTGGGCACGCATGCACACGCTCCCAGCATGAGTTTAAGCCACTGGGTCCGGGACTCAAACTGCGGTCGACTACATGGGAGTCTGCAACATAGCCATTATGCTAACTGCTGGTCCCTGTCTTTCCCTATCTTTATCTACTGAGTATATGCACCATCTAGCAAATTAAAACAAAACAAAACAAAAGACAGATGGAGTTGTGTTGGAAAATAGTTGTGTAAGCCTCATTTTATGATGTAGCTTAGTTCTAATTTATGAAATTGAGTCAACTTGAAAAGAGTTTCAAACCTTCAGAAGGTCTACAAAATGTGGCCCCTGAATGAGCAATGGAAGAAGTCCACCAACCAGATCGGAAGATGCTGGTTGTCTCGGGTCTGGAACTTACTTGAATTTTATAGACCCTCTTAGATAAAGGATACATCATTAGATACAAATGAGGTTTTGTCATAAATATTTAATGTAGTTTAAATTAGGTCAAGCATTTTTTACTAAATCAAGATCAATTATATTCCTGAAATAATTCTAGATCTTATAGTTGAGTTGAAAAGCTGTGAATCATATTTTAATGTAATAAGCTTGGGTTTATAAAATAAGGTAGAGTTTCACCCCCTTCATCTCTTTGGTTCTGTATATTTTAGATCAAAAGGTGAGAAAAAGGGAGAGGGCTAATAAATACACACGTATGTGTATGCCTGCAACAGCAGTTCAGCATGGGAAATTTTCAGAGTCTACCAAAATGTGAGGCATGGCAGGAGATCAGGAAGAAGCCAAGAACTCACTATACTAAGTTATATATCACCTGGACAAGGTGCTCATTAAGGAAACCATCTGTTGATTCTAGTCTGGGGAACCCACTTGGCTGTTTTTAGGCTGTCTGTGAGTATCAAATCATTCTTTAGAGATGCTGAGCAGAGGAGAAGGATCTGTCCAGTCTTTGGCATCCTTTTCTCTCGCAGTGGAGATCTGTGCTGCCTCTTGCCCGGGTGTTGTGGGGGAGATTAATTAGCTAATATTGGTAAAGGGCCTTTGATGATGACTGCTAAGTGTTTATGCCATGTAATTGCCATTTTTCCAAGAAAATGTCCATAGAGTTCCTAATTAGGTATTGTTGAAGCACCTCATGCCCCATTATTTTACAGTTGTTTTGCAATTAAGTGGCATCAGTACCATTTCAAATGACATTTATTGCTCATTTCCCTGGTTTAATTTTTGGAAATTTTATGGAAAGCCTGGGCATTGTTTCTTATTCACTACAACTTGAATAATTAACAACGTAAATATGGCTTTGGGTGGTGATACTGTCAACAAGGGTTCTTTAGAGATTTTAATTATGAATGCTACCTCTGTACTTCACATGGAAGTTTATTATAGTACATAAGCTCTCTAAATACTCCTTTCCTGTGGATTGTGGTTCATGCCCAAGTGTGCATGTGTATTTATGTGAGTGTGTCTGTATGAGTGTATGTGCAGACTGTATATGACTATGAGTCGTAGTGTAATACAAGACCCAACTTCTGTGGTGCAGCTGATGCCATACCAGACTACAGAACTAGAAGACACATGCTGACTGACTGCAGTTTAAGTTCTTGGTTTGGTTGGCCTGAAAATACGTTGGTGTGTATGCACTTACCCAGGTTCCTGGCAAGCAGGAAACTGGAGGAAGAGGATCACAGCATAAAAGAGTCCTGTAGAAGGATTCTCTTTGTCTCTCTTTTATGCATGTGCATGCTCTCTCATGAAGTTTTAAAACAATAGGGTAATGTGAGATATGAAAACAAGAACAGAAGTCCTCATTGGCTTGGCCTCCTCCAAGACACAAACTGGAGGAAGTGATGAGCTTTTTGCCATTCTGTTACTATCACCAGAGAATTGAGTCAGTTCAAATCAAATGTAATTTCTAAATGTCCACTATGTTATTAGCACATTGACTAGATGTGTCTCATGCTTTCTTCAGTCCTTACAAGTCAGAGAGGCCTTTTGTAATGACAAAACAAAGGCTCCAAGGGGCTAAATAAGATGGCCAAGCTCACACAAGTAGTAATAGATGAAGATAGGACTCAACCTCAAGCCTGCCAGACTATGCAGCCTGGGCCCTTTCCACTCTATTTTGCAAGTAGAATTGCTGAGCTTTCTCTCTGGAAGTAAGTTTTGGTCATTCCAAAGGTCAACTTTCACTTTTTCCAGAAAGTAACACTTATGTAAATACATCTGCTCTCCTGTACTTTCTATCACTCCTGGCAGCCTGACTTTTATTTTATTTGTGTACCAGTGGGGAGCGCAATTTAATGTCACAGTTTTGAAAGCATGGACTTTGGAGAAAACTGGAATATATTTCTCACCCTGGTTCTTTCTATCTGGGTTATCTTGGACAGAATTCGGTACTTTTTAAGCTTCGTATTGATGTGAAAATAAAAATAAAAATGAGAGCATGTACGGAAAGTTCTTAAATGTTTTCTAGTCCTCAGAGAGTACACAATACATATTGGTTGCTTAAATGAGAAAAAAAAAAAAAAACACAAACAAAAATGAATGACTAAATGGCAGTGACCTTTGCTCATTTGTGTGATTGCAAAAATCTTATCACCTAGAGATTATAGCCAATATCATCTCAATAAATAATTTAAAAAATAAAAATAAATTTTAAGAAAGTTTGAAAAAGCCAGGGAATCTGACTGAGGCCTAGGCTATCCCTCTGTGGGGGAAAAACTGAACTATCACACTGATTATGAAGATATATCCAACTGCTTGACAATTGACATTAAGACCAGAATATGTTGATTGTTGATGTACTGTAATACATGGGCCTATTCTGTTGTGACTTCCTCCAATCAGTTTCAGGTGTTGAGACTGAATGATGGAGACTAGATTAGAAATCACAGAATTCTTATCAGAATCCCAACTCTACCATGTGTAATTATGTGACACTTTGGCCTATGCTATAAGCAGTACATTTCAAAGAAACTACCAACACTGCATGAAACATACTCTGAATTGGAGGTTTTTTTTGTAGAAAGTCTATTGGGGAGTGTTCTCTGAAACAGCATCTGCTAGGGTGAGAGAAGCAGGGTTGGGTAAAAGTGGCTGTAAAAAAGCTAATGCTGATCCTTCAGGCATTCTGGAGTTGGGATGGTCCTTCAGAGCTTAATTGAAGAAAGGGGACCAAGCTTTTGAACCCTTGCAAAGGAGAGGGGTATAGTACTGGGTGACACAGCTCTTTTTGACCATTGGAGGGCAGTTCCTGGGGAGGAACACAACTGTAAGATTTCAGCAACACATGTTCCTAGCGGACATGTGCTTGAGTGTCTCAGTCCTGGGAAGGTAACTTAATGGAGCTTAGAGCATTCATTACAGTGGTGGAAGAAGGATTTGAACTTAAAAAGGCTAACCCCTTATGACTGCCTCATGATTTTTTTTCCCTTGCAACTCAATGACTATTGTCATGTCTATTTTGCTGCTGGAAAGTCTCAGAGTTAAGTGACATGCACAATTAACATGCCAAGAGGTTGTAGGGTCCATAATTCATCACCAAATCTTATGCACATTTTCTACTTTGACAGTAAATGAGAAGTCATTCAGTAGCTTGGTAAACTGTTCAACACTTAATAGCTTGCTCACACTCATAAGAAGATTGAAGGGGAGCATGTGTGAGTGTATGTGTACATGTGCAATATTTCTGAACAAGCAGATATTAGCTGTTTCATTCTGATAGTGTCACTCAAGACTTTGAGGACTAGCAGAGGCCATTACAACACATTTCATTTCAGGCTGATTCTATGAGTCAAGTCTTATTGCTTGAAAACAAACCCCAGGCAATGAAACCTTTTGAACTTCACACCATAATTCTAATACATTATATCAGAAAGTATTTGCTCTGTATCTATGATGTGCTCTTGAGGCATATAGAGATAAATGGGCCTTGTATATTGGTGACAGGGTTGTATTGGTCCTGGACCCCAATATTGCAAGAGGCTTCTACAGGCATGGTTGCCCAGAGAATATAAACAGAAAGGTGGGGCTGGCATGTGACATGGTGATTAAGACATTGGATTCCCACAGAGCTGAGTGTGGGAGTCCTGGACCTAGCAGTTTACTTTCTCACTTTCATTCTCTCTCTGTCTCTCGTTGTCAAATAAAAAAATGATAAATACAATTAAATAAGTAATTATTTAAAACACACACACGCACACACACACACACACACACACACATACACATACATTGGGGCTGGCTGGTAGCGTGGTGGTTAAGGGTGCTGGACTCCCACATAGCTGACTGTGGGCCTGGCAGCTTACTTTCTCACTTTTCCTCTCTCTCTCTCTCAATCTGTCTTACTCTGTCCCTCTCTGGTCAAATTAAAAATAAATAAATAAATAAATAAATAAATAAATAAAGTTAAATAATAATAATAAAAAATAAAATAGTCTCTAAAATCTTAGTTCATTCCACCATACAAAATCTGAAGTATATGCTGCAAAAGGAAAGGTAGAAATGAATGGATTTAGGGAAGGCAAGGACTCATTGCTCCAGCCTATGAAATGTCCTGCAACCTGTGGAGCCAAACTAATGTGCAAGTGAGCATCTCTGCTAGTGTAATCCCCTGCAAGATAACTGGCATAATCATTAGCTTATGAACCTGCAGGATTCCAGCTTCAGGACCATATGAGTTCATAGAGGGACAACAACACTGGGAGGCCTCTCTCTACGGCAGTCCAGGCATCCACTCTTCCTCTTTCAATGACCCTGTCTGTTGGGTCATTCTAATCATTTCCTTTTTTTCATATTTACTCTTTTCTGCCTGAGCCACCTCAGACTTTGTTTTCTAACAGGCGTAAATGGTTCTTCCAGGCCTCTTCCAGCTAAAATGTGAGGCAGAGTCTAGCAGAACTCTGGATTGGTAGGCAGTACATAAGGGTGTTGCATGCACACATTTATTATTTCCTCTTCCTTGATCTTCAACAGGTAAGAGTTAAAGTCAAATTGCCATGGTAAGACTGAGTTTCACTTACCTAATCGCAGTAATGTAAAACTTCCTTTGTAGTTAAAAGTGTTTGCTGCTCCTTACTGTATATCTAATGTACTCCTCTGGAGTTTGACAAGGAGATGCCTTGGTAGGTACGTAAAAAACAAGCCTTCATTTCTTTGTTTGGGCTATTCCTTCTGCTATGAATACCTTTCCTTCTTTTCTAGGGTGGCAAATTCAGAGCACAAGCTTAGAAGACTGCTCAGGTGGTTTCTCATCCCTGGATGAAGCTTTTCCTGATGTTCACATAAGCAGGAAGAGTCACAGATAAATCTTTTGTTTGAAACCCTTCTATAACATGTCAGTCTCAATTCTGCAATGATTTCCTTAAATCTCTCTTTCTTCTGTAGACTGTGGAGTCCTTGAAGAGAAGCACTTTATTTTATTCATCTTTTTGATTCAGAACGATTAGCATGGATGAGCTTGCAATAGATGAATAAATATACATAAGTGCACAAATAGATCATTTTTCCCAATGTTCATCTTAAGCTGAAATATTTATAATTCATGTCATTTGGTGATATTAATTTTTTGAGCTTAAGCATAATTATGTTCATTATTTTTCAAGGAATAGAACAGTGAAACATTATACTAAAAAGATTACAACATTCTTTTCCTCCAGTTCCTCCATTCTCCATTTTGAGAAAGTTCTTCATTTTTTTTTTTTTTTTTTTTTTTTTTAATTTCCACTTCTTTATGGGCTTCTCTAACATGCATATTATTTCATGTACTAGTAGGCTGGTGATGTTGAGTCCTGTCTCGTTCACAGGATGGTATTTTAGAACTGTCACTCTACTGAGTCGGGAGAAAGATACAGTTCAAACTGAATGACTGAATTCAGATTGAATTGTTACTCATTGGGCATCTACCAAAGGCTGGATTTAGTGCTCAAAACATCTACATTATCTTAATAATCAATTCTTACTACATCCCCATGTACAGTTGAAGAGAACTCATAGAAATGATTAAATTTGTTGGCGGGAGTCCAGTGCCTTAACCACTGCACCACCTGTTGCTCACCTAGTTTTTAATACTACCCTGAGTAAAGAGATCTGATTTCACAGGCTGAAAACTGACTAGGATTTAGAGAGGGCTTAGATAGTACTGATGTGTCTAGATGATGTGCAAATTCCTGCCAACCCTGAGGTTTTATGATTTGAGTGGCATAGCAAGGAGTGGCATAGCCCTACTGGCTGAATTTTGCATGCATGTAAGAATGAAGTGAGGTTGGGGGATGGAAGGATGAAATATCTGAGTTCCATTACTTGCTTAGTCATTCATTGGTGCATTAAATATTCGTTATTTCATGCTGCTGCTCTGCTGTGTCCTTGCGTGGCTTCTGTGCTATTTTAACAGAGTTCTTGACTCTATCAGGGGCTGTGTGACCTGCCTCTACTCCTTCTCCAGCTTCAAGTCATTCTTCACTTTTTCTTGCTTTGGGGGTGACATTTCAGTGCCTATTCTCTCTTGTCTTTGCGAGTGCCATTTCTTCTGCCTAGAACCCTCTTCTCATCTCTCTTGAATCACCCAACTAAATAAAACCTTTTCACCCTTCAGTTCTCAACTTAAGCATTTCAGGCTACTCTGCTGCCCCAAGGCCAGATTCCTTCAGAAATGACTAATATACACCTGTCTTCCTTTCCTTCAGAGCACATCACTCAGTTGGCAGCTATGCATTCATTCATGGATTGGGTGATTAACATTTGTCTTTCCATTTTGTTTTTTTGAAAGAGAGGTTTTTGCTATAGGGCGCGTGCACTTTCCAGAAAGACAGAGCGAGACAGAGAGACAGAAAGTGAGAAATCACCCCCCAGGGGGGATGGCCATGCTGCAATCCCTTCTCTTCCATTCTCCTCTAGGGATCTTGAGCATGCACACACATGCCCCTGGCGTGAGTTTAAGCCACCAGGTCCAGGACTCGAACCGCGGTTGACTACATGAGGGTCCAGCGACATAGCCATTATGCTAACTGCTGGTCACCGTCTTTCCTTTTAATCTAAAAATTTCATCAGAGCAGAGAAAGCAAAATATAGTTACCATAGATCTTAGATGTCATCTAATCACAGACACCTATGTAAATATTCTCTTCTCCTCACTGAATCCCATGCAGTCTCCCATGAAACTAGTCTATGGCAGCCATTAAATGAAAATTGGTGATTCACTTTCAAAAAATTGCTTGCCATTCTATCAGAATTCTAACTCAACTCAATTTATATCTACACAATCTTTAATGGATCCAATAACTAATATAGGAATGTAGGAAGAGACACAACTGGTTCTTAATGGCTTTTTTTACATGTGTGACTGTGTATAAGTCTTCAATGTTAGAGCTCATTGTTTTGAGTTTTTGACCCCTGGGGGAGAATTTGAGTCCTGCTCCGCCTAGCTATTAAAGAGCTCATTCCACAGTAAAGCAAATTTTTATGTCGTATAGGGAGTGGGGGTAGTGCGGGGAAAAGTGGACTTTGGATCTAGACTACCTGTATCTAAAGACTTATTCTACCACTTACTGTCTCCATGAATTTAAGTGAGTTACTTAAATTACCATATGTAATTTGGCAATATATGATATCATGCCATATGCCATATATGATAGTTTACCATTTGTAAAGTGAGAGTAATACATAATTTATATTGTAGGGCTGTTTGTAAAAAGTGTTTAGAACAGTTTCTGACCTACAATACATGCTGTAAACGAGCTTTCAATTCTTTTAATTTGTTTAGGAGATAGGACTTGTTAAAATTTTTCAGATTCTAGCCCCTATAACCACTTCCTTCCTATATCTTCTATAATTTCTTCAGTAGATCTACCTTCTGCCTCTTTTCTGGTCCAAGTTGCTAAGATCTGAGCATGTCTTACTCCTTATTCTATTTGGATTGTGATAATGTTTTTATTTCTCTGTTTTCCATCACAAAGGCTCAGTTCTTAACTGATGGGAAATAGCCTTATGATCTCAATTATACCTGAACTCTGCTCTAAGAAACTTTGGTCACAGGTTCAATCAGTGAGAAGGAGCAGTGCTGGGTGATTGGGGGAGCTTGGGAAAGGTGGCTCTTCCAGGACAAGGAAGCATAGTACAACTCCACTGTGCTAAGTGGAGCCACTAGAACCAATGTCTGTTTGTGTTCCTGTTAACTGTCCCCTGTCATCTCTAGTGGCTTCCTTGGCTAGCAAGTTGGCATTGAAAGTAAAGGAATGTTAATAAAATGCCTCTCCAAAATGGGTTGGCAGGGCAATCTACAGGAATGAAACTAGTTTTTAAGGTTCACTAAAGGGATAAGAGATTGAGACTTTCAGTCTGAACTGGCCAAGGCACTGAAAATTGCCTGATGTACCTAGGGTACAGAGGTATGAGTTCAACCCTGGTTCTACCACTTGAGAATTCAGTAAAATTTTCTCTACTACTGTCTTAGCTATTTCCTATTATTTTCTGTATGTCTTGTTTTCATTATGACGGTTTGAAATATGTCACTGTCCTTTGGATTTCTTCTTCGACTCATGTGGTATTTGAAAGTGTGTTGTTTAGTTTCTAAATATTTGCCTTTTTTTTCTTTTTGGATATTGAATTATAATGTATTTCCTCTACACACAGAAATATCATCTGTAAACACTGATCTTTCCTGTCAGCTCTAGAAGAGACTCGCTCAACAAATGTATAGCCCAGTTCTAGTACAAGGATTCTCAGAGATCTCCCCATGCATTATGTAGGGTTCTGGGGAGTCCTTTGTGAATATTGCCGTTCTTTTTTGGCATGGTTCCCTGCAAATTCCAGTTGCATTAGCAGCACTCAACCCAGTCCCTGCTTCCTGGCTCAGCAAGACAGTTGCTCTTAATTTAGTCTCTATCTTCTTGTGACACGTGGAGACCTCAAAATGTTCCCAAGGCAGAGCTTACCATGTGTGTTTCCTCCTTTTGCTGGAGTTTTAGGCTGATTTGGGATGAGAACTCCAGTAGGGCATGTGGTTCCAGTGTCACATATCAAAATTCATTGCCTGTGTCACCAGTTTCTCTTCTTACTAAATGGTTCTGTCATTTATTCCCAACATATAAGACTGCTAGAACCATGAATCCTGGATAAATAAGATGCTATTTTATCTTCTACTCAGTTACATAGATTCATCAATCAGTTATCATTTAAAATCACATATGCTAGGACCAGCAGATGGTGTAATGGTTATGATGCTGGACTCCCACATAGTCAATTTTAGTTTAAGTCCTGAGCCCAGTGACTTAAAACTCACACTGGGCATGTGTATGTGCATGCCTAAAATTCCAAGAGGAGAATAGAGGAGAAGGGATTGCAACCTGGCCATTCCCCTTCTGGGGATGGGGGGAGGTGATTTCTCACTTTCTGTCTCTCTGTCTCTCTCTGTCTTTCCTGTGAGTATATGCACCCTATAGCAAAAATCTCTCTCTAGTAAAAAAAAATCACACAGGCCAGGCCATGCCACTATTTTTAGGAAACAAATCATGTTTCGTATTCTGGCAGATACAAAATAAACAAACTTCCTGTTCTCAAGTTGCAAGTGTAGATAAAAACCCAGGCATAGCTATTTGGAAAATTAAATGGCATTTCACATTTTAGAAAGGCAAAATATAAATATAATTTTGTGAAAAATAAATGATTGGACAAGTAATATGGCTAACTCAGAGAAGAAACTAAGGATAGACATACAATCTTTTCATAGAAAGATTATGTTGTCAAGGAAATATTGTATACTCTCTGTACACTTTAAAATGCCTTGCCACTTAAACACCTGGAGTTGTGTTATATGCAAAGGTCTCTAGGTCTCTTTGTTTGGGGCCCATAGCAGCATAGTGGGTAAGGTGCTGAATTCCCAGATGGCTGACCATGGTTTGAGTCCTGGATCCAGTGACTTGAAAATCACAACAAATAAAAAAAAAAAAAAAAGAAAATAGAAAAAAAGGAGAGAAATAAATAAATGAGAGAAATAAATAAATAAAAGTTAAAGAACTCTCTTTTTTTCTTTGACCTATGATGGGCCATATTATCCTATTAGATACCCAATCACTTTCTTCTTATTTAAAAAACATTTTTAAAGAGATTTTTGCTATAGGGTGCATGTTCTCTCTAGAGAAACAGAAAACAAGAAATCATCCTCCCCTCCCCAGCAGGGGATGGCTACACCACAATCCCTTCTCCTCCTTTCTCCTCTTGGGATCTTGGGAACATATGCATGCACATGCATCCAGCATGAGTTTCAAGCCACTGGGTCCAGGACTCAAACTGCCTTTGACTACATGGGAATACAACAACATAGCCATTATGTCATTTGCTGGTCCCTCACCTTATTTAATACATAACCTACTGACCTTATGCTTTCATTGTCTTTCTCAATAGAGAAACTCATCTGTTTTCTAGAACCCCAGACCTCCACATCTGTAAATGTCTCCACACTTGTGTTCAGGGTGCCCTGCAGCCATTAATGGGACTAGATCTATACTATGAATCAGTTCAAAGCTATAAGCCAATATGGATTTCTATGCCTAGCTTGTTAGTGAGTGACAGGCTGTAGGCGAAGAAGAGCATCTTGAAACACACCCAAGACTATGATTGGGTCACATATGACCCCTTGAAACTAAATAGCTACAAATACAGTTTCACATGTCCTGGTTTGAGATGAGACCTGAGCAACATTCCTCTAGCCATATCCCCAGGGACAGGTAGCAAAGGAATTCAAAGAAGAAGCATCAAATAGAGAAGCTCCCTTGTCTTTAGCTATAGGTATCATTCTAATTGTATCCTGATAAATACAACACAGTCTTTCCATAAAATCACTTTTCAGTTCACTCCAATGGTTTATTTTTTACATTTTTACAAGGATATAATTATATATCTATATCTACATAAAATACATCTTTCTTTTTCTTAGAAAATGACACCAGAGTTGTTGATTTTGTTTTCGTTGACCAAGTTAAGCTGACTATACAGTCTTCAAGGAGGTAAATAAACCAGGCACAAAGTCTAAAATGAGTTCTTCAGAACTGAATGGGGAGGAAGAATGTACATTTGTGGATGTTCATGTTCTATAGACAGAAGCTGAACTCTAGAGCTAAGGCTTAGTGTCCCAGCATCCATATCTCCTTGGGAACACTCTATTCTTGTCTGAAAAGCAGGGACTGAGGAGTATAACGTAAGTTCCTTTTACAAAATCTTATTTAATCATATCACTCGCTTATCTGCAGGCATAAACCAGCCTCCAACAGAAACATGCTTTGTTTGCTGGGCAATAGAAATGTAGATCTTCTCACTTCCCACTTAACAGGGATACAAATCCAGTAACTAGAACTGACTCATGAACTGGGAACTTGAATTGAATTTTAAGGGTTGGGTAGAATAAGTGTCACTCTTGCAAAAAGTTTCTTCACTCCAAGATTAATTAACTATTCACCTTATATTTCCTTTCCTTCTTTTATAAAGTATTGAATCTTATTTTCTTTGTATAAATTAAAGATATAACTGTATTTCTTAAAACTTGTTAGTTAATTGATCCACTTACATTTATGGAAAAAAATCTATCTAACTGATTGGCCATTCTTTTTTTGGAGAGATTTTTTTTTTGCTATAGGGCATGTGCGCTCACCAGAAAGAGAGAAACAGAGAGACAGAGTCACTTTACAATTATATTTAAATATGTTTAATTTATATGTTTAATCTACATATATATATGTTTATATATTAATTTGAGGAAGAATGGCATTTAAAAATATTAATTATCTGATACCAAAATGTTTCCATTTATATAAGTTTCTTTACACTTAATGCATAGTCTTACAACTGGTTATAAGTTTGCTGTTAAAAATATTTTCAGTAGATCCTCTTGTTTAATCCACTTTATTACTCATGGAGTAGGCATGTAAATTATTATTTACATTTTATACATGAGCCTCAGATGTTGAATGGAGGGATGCAGAACCCAGTCTGTTGACTTGGATTCTAGGGCTCATTTCATCTTTGTCCATTAAAAAGTCTAGAAATGAAAACAAGACAAGAAGAAGAGCCAGGCAGTTGCATGGTGGGATCCACATGGATGACCACATGGTTCAAATCTCAAGTCTCAAATCCAGCAGCTTGAAAACCATGCCAGTTCACATGTGTGCTTGCCCAAAATCCCGAAAAGGAGGGCGAAATGGAGAAGGAATTGTGGCATGACCATTCCCATGGAAAGTGCTTTCTCACTTTCCCTCTTTCTTTCTCTCTTTCCCTTCCTCTCTTATGAGCACATGCACTCTGGCAATTTTTTTTTTTAAAGACAAGGAGGATTTAAAAGGCAGTGCAAAACTTTTCTTACAATTTAAAGAGTTGGAAACAAAACTTTTATTTTTCATCGTGAGGGGAGTTTTCCCCATGATTTTGAGTTTCCAAACTTTTTTGGAATACCATAAATTTCCTTCAACTGCTTTCCAGTTCAATTTTGCAAACTCAAGAGATTTGTACAGTTTGAATACATTTGAAGATAACCCCTTAATTAGCGATGCTTGGGTGAAATTCTGAGGCATTAGTATCTCATTCATTTTAATGGGGCTCTGGTATTTTATTTAAAGGATCAGCAGTGTGTAATAACAAGGTGAATTATGTGGCCATGACCTGAAACTCATTATCATCATAAAACTTTTTTGATTTTTTTTCTCCTCCTCTTTTTCTCACTAGGTCCTGGGAATGGGGGAATAATTTAAAACATAAAATCACTGTGCCTTTAGATCCTTTTGACAAAAATTCACTCCATAAATAATGCCTATGCAGGATTATAAAAAAAAGGTAAGTTTCTTTTCCTCTGTTTAAGAAGGTGGCAATAATGGACTTAGCTCACTAAAGTAGGATGTGCAAGACTGGGGTGTCAGAAATGGTCTTGATACTCATCTAAGGAGGCAGGAAAGGCTTGGGTGGACAGCTCTGTTGGAGGGTAGGAAAGAAGGTCTAGACCAGCTGACAGAATATAGTATCTGAGGACAATGTAACAGACTATACGGAAGAGCCAGAGAAATAGCTGGTAATGACATGGGATCTGAGCCCACACCTATGAGCAAAACCCCAATGGATTAATACATCAGGGAAAACTGTTCACAGATAGCTAGGCTCCAGATTTTGAACTAAGTTTAAGGGCAGAGAAGATAAAGAAGCTAGGAAGAACTAAGTAAAACCAGACACAACAGTAATTTTTAGGAGTCACAAGACTGAAAAAAGAACCTAGGTCATGGAACATGCCAAAAACTCAGTTGACTGGGGTGGAGAATGACTTCCTTCCAGAACCAGTGGCAAATACTTCTTTCTTCTATACCTTTTTCTTTTTTATTTTTTTGGAGAGGTTTTCGCTATAGGGTGCGTGCGCTCGCCAGCCAGACAGAGAGAGACATAGAGACAGAAAACGAGAAATCACCCCCCAGGGGGGATGGTCACGCCACAATCCCTTCTCTTCCATTCTCCTCTCGGGATCTTGGGCACGCACGCACATGCGCCTGGCGTGAGTTTTAAGCCACCGGGTCCGGGACGCGAACCGCGGTCGACTACATGGGAGTCCAGCGACATAGCCATTACGCTAACTGCTGGTTCTCTTTCTTCTATACCTTTATGTGTAGATAGGACATGCTTTCATCACACCACAGGTAAGAATAAGGTTATCTGTTAAACTGACAAATGCTTTTGAGCACCTACCATTTGTAGTAGGTGATGGGAATTCAGTAAACAAAATAGAAAAGCAACTTTCTGTCATGGAGTCTCTCTATGTATTTTTAACTTGAGAGTATGTGTACTGACTAGGGGGGCTGGGGGAGAGAGAGAGAGAGAGAGAGAGAGAGAGAGAGAGAGAGAGAGAGAGAGAGAGAGAAAGACCTCCATGGTACCTGATTACACTGAAATTCTTTCTCCATTTTGCCCTCCTTTCAGGACTTTGAGTGTGCATGCATATGTACCCAACATACTTTTAAAGCCTCTGACTGTGGGCCTCATACAGTAAGCCATGTGGGATCCAGCTACCTTAACCACCACTCTACCAGCTAGCTCTGTAGTCTGTATTCTAATAGATCAAGGCAGATGATAACATAATAAATAAATGGAATTAAATAGACAAGATATATAATATGTTAGAAGGTAATATTCAATACAAAAAAACTGTGTAGGATAAAATAAATTGAGAGTGCTAGGTATCAAGTTGAAATTAATACAGGCTTAGATAAAGAGAGATTTTATTCTAAAAGACTATTGCTTTTGAGTGTTCCCATCTCAGAAATATTAAGTGTCTCAACGTCCAATAGAAGACATTTCTTTTATAGGAAAGGGGAAAGACAACTAGCAGGAAGTTAGTAAGGGAGGAAGGCAAGTGGTTGGGGTGAGCATGTGGCAACATCAGGTAACTTCAACAGGGAGATGTTTTTCTCTGTGGTTGAGGAAGGATGTCTATATCCTTAGTGGGTTAGTGCATGTTTTTTTTTTTTTATGAGTTACTATTTTACTATAAAAATAAAAGCATAGTCATTTGAATTTACTAAAGCTTATAAAGTTATTTACCTATATGTTACATATTTCTGGAATAATTTTCATCTTCTAAGGATGTATTTGGGACTAATTTGCTGTTTACATAATGTTTGTATCACACTGGTGAATCAAAGAAATCAAGTTGAGAATAAGCCAAAGTATAGGGGACCATGAGGAGGAGAGAAGTCTGGCTAGAATCTGGTCAAGTCAAAATGTAATGATATCATGGGCAATTGTCAGCATTTGGGCACAAAGGATAGTGTTTATGTGAAATGTTTAATAGAATAATCAAGGATAGACTCATTGAGAGGATACCATTAGCAAGTGAGAAAGCAAAGACTTGAAAGCTATAAGGAAGCAAAACCTGCTGATATCAAAACAAAAAAATTTCAGGCAGAAGAAAAGACCATTGCAAGGCACTGAGGTGGGAAGGTAGCTGTTGTGTTTGAAAAGTGAAATGATGGATTGTATTTTCCAAATAGTTCCCTAAAATCGCCCATCCCACATGCTTCTTTGCATGATGACCCTGCCACATGCTCATGAATAAGTAGAGTCTATTTCTCTACGAATTCAGATCCTAGCAGGTGCTGTGACTGTTTTCACCAATAAAATATGGCAGAAGTGTCATTGTACTAATTCCAGGCATAGCCCTTAACTGGCCTGGCACTTTCTGCTTCCTGTTTCCTATAAAAATTGCTATTGAGATGTTGACTCTTAGAACACTGACTCTAGTAGCTGCCGTGCTGAGAAGCTCATGCTACGTAGAGAGGCTATATGGAATTGCTCTGGTGCATGGCCCCAGCTAAGTTTCCAACATCAGCTATCAGTCACAGAAGTCATATAGGATGTCCAGTCATTTGGCCTTCAAATGACTTCAGATTCAGCTGATATTGGATGTCAACCACACAAGGAACTTTGCAAAAATGCCCAGCTAAAGACAGTTAACACATAGATGATGTTAAATTAAACTATTTTAACTGAAGATGGCCACTATACCCCCACACTTGAATTCCTATATATAAGCCCAAATCGTACATGTTAGGCTGTTTTCCTGAGCTGGTTGCTAAGTAATAGCCAATCACACCAGCCACACTTCAATCACAGAAAGACCACCTTTCGGATTGTTGTGCAGCCTACCATACACCTATAACCAATCCATTTGTTGTGCTACCTCATTTCTTCACTTTCATTTTTGTATGTCATTTTCCCTTTTCCAAAACTTAAATACTGAGTTGACCATGAGGTGAGCTGGAGTTCTCCAAAAGTCTCAGACAACTGCCCAATTTAAATCATGTTAAGGGACCAGCAGTTAGCATGATGGCTATGTCGCTGAACTCCCATGTAGTTGACCGCAGTTCACGTCCTGGACCTGGTGGCTTAAAATTCATGCCAGGCACGTGTGTGTGCGTGTGCAAGATCCCTAGAGGAGAGTGGAGGAGAAGGGATTGCGGCGGGGCCATCCCCTCTGGGGGGTGATTTCTCGCTTTCTGTCTCTATCTGGCAAGCACACATGCCCTATAGCAAAAACCTCTCCAAAAAAAAAAAAAAGTAAAAAAAAAAAAAAAAAAAAAAAAAAAAAAAAACCAAAAAAATCATGTTAAGATTTGCTCAGTTAGGGGCCAGCAAGTGGCATGGTGGGTAACGGTGCTGGACTCCCACATGGCCAACCATAGTTTGAGTCCTGTACCTGGCGACTTGCTTTCTCACTCTCTCTCTCTCTCTCCTCATTCTCACTCTATTCCTCTCTGGTCAAATTAAAATAAATGAATTAGAAAAAAGATTTACTCAATTAAAACTCTACTCTATTGACCCAGCAAATGGCATATTGTTTAAGGTGCTAGACGTTACCACACGGTCAACCACGATTCAAGTCCCAGACCTGGTGACTTCCTTTCATACTTTCTCTCTCTCTCTTTGTGTCTCTCTCTGGTCAAATTAAAATAAATGAACAAAAAAATAAGCTTAAATAATTCTAAAATACTACAAACTCTAATCTATTAAATTGGCTGGTTTATTTTTCTTTAAGAAATAATAATAAATTGTTGTTTTAAAGCACTTAATCTTGATTTCGTTTGTTATGGAGCAATAGAAGACTGAGATAAATAGTGAGGAGGATATCATATCTAGAGGGAAGTGAGCAAGAGGGAAATTAGTAAGAGAAGAAGTCACAGAGAAACATGAGAAGTCCAACTGGAAATTTGCCAGTAAGTTCTTGAGAGCTTTGTTTTGAATAAAATCATGTATTGTAGTGGTAATTGAAAAGATCAGTGACATGAACTGACCTTCATTCCAAAAGGATCCTTGTAGTTGGTTTGTGGGGAATAAATTGCAGGTACCATTGTAACAATACAGGTGAGCAATGGTTGTGGTTAAGATCAGATTGATAGAGGAATGAGAGGTCAGAAGTTGGTATCTGTATATATTTTGAAAGTGGAGCATGAAAGTGTTTCCTTAGGGACTGAGATGTGAGAAGATGAGATTGTTAAGAATGTCTGAGATTGACAAATGACATTTCCATTCTTTATTTATTTATTTTTTTGAGAGGTTTTTGCCATAGGGCGTGTGCGCTCGCCAGAAAGACAGAGAGAGACAGAGAGACAGAAAGCGAGAAATCACCCCCCCCCCCCCCCAGAGGGAATGGCCATGCCCCTATTCCTTCTCCTCCATTCTCCACTCGGGATCTTGGGCACACATGCACACGTGCCCGGTGTGAGTTTAAGTCACTGGGTCCAGGACTTAAATTGTGGTCGACTACATGGGAGTCCAGCACGTAGCCATTATGCTAACTGCTGGTCCTGACATTTCCATTCTTAATTGAGGTAGAAATACTGCAGGAGGAGGTCCAGGTTCAAGAAGGAGGATTGAGAGTTCTGCTTGGTTTCTATTAAATGAGAAACATTTACTGGACATCCTAGTAGAAATACCAAGTAGACACTTGGACATTATAGGTTTGGAGTTAGTGAAGACATCAGGATTGAAGATGTAAATACAGTATTTATCAGCACATGAGTTTTTTTTAAAGTCATGAACTAATGAGCTAGTGATCTCATGTAGGAGTGAGTGTGGTTAAAAGGAGAGAAAAGGAAAGGAGGGGAGGTGAGGGAAAAGGAGTGGAGGTGAGGAAAAAGAAGACGGAAATAAGAGAAAAAAGGGAAGGAGAAGGGAGGTTAAGAGAGGGGAAGGGAAGAGGGAGAGGAGAGAAAATCAGAGATAAAAAGAGAGGAGAAGAAGAGAGAAAAGAGTAACACCAGGGACTAATCCCTAAAACACTGAAAAATGAAGAGCCTGGGGGAAAACACAAAGAGCAAAATAGATCGAAAAGAAACAGACAACGATTTAAGAGGAAAATCAAGAGACCTGATATCCTGGATGTTTAGTGAAGGAGATGTTTCCACTAGGAAGGAGTTATCAGCTGAGTCAAATGCCACTTATAGGTCAAGGAAGAAGAATACTTCTGAGAAATCACTTCTGTTTTCAGCAGTGAGATCCCAGCCAAATTATCCCATTCTCTCAGTTTCTCCTCATACTCAATATGTATGTTTGTTTACTTACTTACATTCAAAGTTAATTCAAGTATGTCTTCCTTGAGGAAGAGAGAGACAGAAAGACAGAGCAAGATGGAGAAAGAGGCATCCACACTAGGGTCTTCACATGGTAGTCAACTCCCAACCTCAGCAGGCCTGGCTCATGTACATACATGAACTGGGCATGCTTAGGGAGGTCTCAGGATGCGAACCTGGGACTCTTTCATGTAGGCCTAACACTGCAGAATGTTTCCTTACTGCTGGGCCACTGGCTGGCTTCTACAAAACAATTTTTATTAAGCATTTACTATGTATCAGTTACTTTTTAGGCTTTGAGGATAGTAAAACAAATGCTCCCTAAAGGAATTTATAGAAATTGACTGATTAAATAATATTAATTGCACAATTACAGCATGTAAGGCACTGCTAAGTACTACAAGGAGTATTAATGTGCTACAAGACATATGTTTAACCTTACTGGAAACATTAGACAGAAACACAGACTGTTAAATTTCAGTATAAACAAAGCTTACAAGACATGTCACAATGAAGTGTAAGTTTTCAGTAAATGGTAGCATGTAATACTAAGTGCTTTATGATAAAGGGATAGGCAGCCTAAATTAGAAAAAAAAATCTGGAAAAGCTTCATGAAAAAACACGGAAGTAGAAACATGCAGGGATGGGGAACACATGGCATGGGCGTTGAAGGTCAATCAGTAGGCAACACTGGAGACATCAGAGAATGAATACAAAAAGCAAATGGGACCACATGAATGAACTTGGAGGACAGCCACAGGACAGATGGGGCATGATCTTATCTACATGAAGTATCTAAAAGAATCACACTTGCAGAAGCAGAGAGTGGAACAGTGAATGTCACAGCCTGAAAGAAGGGGGATAGAGGGAGTTTCTGTTCAATAGACATAAAATTTCACGTGGGCAAGAATAAGTTCTAGAGACTTCTGTATGGCATCTTCTTTATAGTTAACAACACTGTTTTGTATACTTAAACATTTGTTAAAAGAGTAGATCTTATGTTAACTATTCTTACACCATAAACACAATCAAAATTCAATCATTGCAATTTTAGAAAAGCAAGTGGAGACACATCAAGAATGGATTGGACTATTGTGTATGACTTTGGCATTTGGGCTTTTCTCTGCTATGGCAGGGTGAGTTTAGGAAATGTGAACATTTTAGACCAGTGGATGAATAGTAAAGTTTTTATTTTAGGATAACCAATCAAATGGTGAAAGTTAAGATGAAATGTGGATGGGGGATGAAAAGACTCAGAGATCATGGCATTGAAATAGATAATTTCGTAGAGTAACACAAGAATTTTTTTCTTCTTTTTTAAAAAATCGTATTTATTTTCTTATTTTTTTTAAACATTTAATCATTGTACATCCTTACAATATACAAAATGAATTTTGCCACCTTGAATACACTGCCTATTGGTCCAGTCAAAGATATTATCATACACATTATTATCAGTAGACAATTTTCTATTTTGTGTCCATTAAGGTAACACAGGAATTTTAAAGTCTTTGCAACATCACAAAATCTTTCCCAACTGAAATGTATGTTCTTATATATTTAGGGTGTGATGTGTTGGTGTGTATGTATGTGTGTATATATATGTTTAGTGCACATCTTTTTTTGAACATCTTTTTTTTTCTATTAATATTGCTATCAATCAGAAATTTATTTTATTTTTGCATCTCCCCTTTTCTTTTTAGTTTGATAGTTTGATTTAATTTGATTTGCCTGAAATAACAAAAGCAATTCAAATACAGAGGTAGAGCATTGACGGGATGGGGAGGTGTGGTGTTATCTGTTGAAGATATTTCGATCAACGGGTCTGGGGAGAAATGTTCACATATCGAAATGGTCTCATTGTAAGCCAAACAATATGATTGAAAGTATATACAAAAATAAATAAAGTAATTAAAAAAAAAAAAGCAATTCAAGCAACTTTCATTATGTAGTTGATGTCCTGCATTAATTCATAAATTCTCAGTTTTTGCTGCCAAGAATGGAATCCATTTATATCCTACTTTAGTTGTCACTAGTACTTAAGAATTTTATTGCAATGCTTGGAGTTTCCTTAGATCCCATAACAAAAACTACTTAATTTGTCTTAGGATTTTAAAAATCTTTTCTAGTGTTACAATCATATCTTCCACAAACATAGATATTTCTGTGTTCTTTCCTCTGATTCTTATGCCTCTTTTTCATACAAATTTCTGAACATGGTTACTGCCACTTATATCTTGAAAAAATTATTTATTTTACATTCTTCTTCTGCTTTTTAGATGTTTCAAAAAACTGTCTAATAAATACACAGTTAAATATTTTTATTTTATATTTATTTTATATTTTATATTTATTTTATATTTTATATTTATTTTATATTTTATATTTTATATTTATTTTATATTTTATATTTTTATTCATGTCAGTTTACCTTTTTCTATAACATCCAATCTTTTCATCTTGTCCTGTAACTTAGAAATCTCTTTTTTTCAAATTCTCAACAATTTAAAAACATTTATGGAGCACTTATTAGGTACAATTGAAATATGAATGCAATTTAATCTCCTCAATCTCTTTGGGAATACAGATGCTGATTTATGTCATTACGCAGGATGAAATAATAGATAATATACACACACAAATAACTTGCTGGGTTTCTCATTTCTTATTCCAAGTTTTATTGTTGGTACATTCCCCACTAATTAATTAAATTCACCTATATAAATTTTACTATTTTTCAAGGCACTATTAATATTGCTATCAATTAATCAGAAATTTATTTTATTTTTGCATCTTTCTTTTTCCTTTTAGTTTGATAGTTTGATTTAATTTGATTTGCCTGAAATAAAAGCAATTCAAGCATCTTTCATTATGTAGTTATGTAGGACATCAGTCCTACATTAAGCAATCTACAAATTCTGAACAAAAGGTTATTAGCAATTTTTCAAAAACTTTAAAAATTAAACAACTGTCTTGAAACCATTAAATAGTAAATATATTTAAGAAACTAATTAGGACAGATGCTGTAACTTCATTAGAACACCACTACTCATGTATTTTTTCATTATCTACTTGGCTACTAGTATTAGCAATATATAATATTTAACAAGATATTTGTAGGCAAAAACTTAGTATAATTTCAATAAAAACACCACTCCCCTTTTTTTTTCTGAAAATACAGTAGTATTTGAAGGACTAATTTTTCTCTGCAACAGTTGTAAAGAAGCTTCTCATCTATGAACAGGAACAAAAATAGTATCTATAAACCTTGTAAATAGATTTGTATCACTTATAATCATAAGCAATCCAAATTATTAACAGCCAACAGCAGAAATTAAAGTATCACTTCATTTTTTTAAG
Source organism: Tupaia tana (assembly GCA_026018925.1). Taxonomy (NCBI): domain Eukaryota; kingdom Metazoa; phylum Chordata; class Mammalia; order Scandentia; family Tupaiidae; genus Tupaia; species Tupaia tana. The sequence continues at coordinate 78,500,349 of JAKSZU010000008.1, forward strand.
AGATTTTTTTTTTTATAGGGTGCATGTGCTCACCAGAGAGACAGAAAGTGAGAATCACTCCCTAGGGGGATGGCCACACTACAATCCCTTCTCCTCAATTTTCCTCTCAGGATTTTGGGCAAGCACGCATATGTGCCTGCCATAAGATTTAAGTGGCTGGATCTGGGCTCAAACTGTAGTGGACTCCATGGGAGTCCAGTGATGTAACCATTGCACCATCTGCTGGTCCCTCACTTCATTCTTTTTCATGACTTTGTGTTGTCATCTTCCTTCTCTTAATGGCTTAAATATTTATCCATTTAGTCAAAAGTAATTTGTTGTGTTACTAATCCCTTAGTAATAGCCTGAATTAATACACTTTTGCTGGCTAATTATTCATTTGATCCTATTACTTTGTACTTTGAGTGTATGTTTTCATTGTTATATTAAATATATCTTTATAAGCTACAATTTGTGGTGTTTTATTTTAAAATATAAAAGAAGTCTTTTTAATAGACCAGGATATTCCTTTTTTTCAAGTTCGCTTTTGGGAATGTGTACTCACCAGAGAAAGAGAAAGGAAGTGAGAAATCACCTCCCAGAAGACATGGCCACCATCACAATCTCTTCTCTTCCATTCTCTTCTCGGGATTTTGGGCATACCCTCACATGCATCAGCTGTGTTTTTCAAGCCACTGGGTCTGGGACTTGAACAGCAAAGTCAGCCATGTGGAATCCAGCTGCCTCAACCACCATGCCATGAAGTGGTCACAGGATATTCTTTTTTGCCTTTTTCTACAAGAAGTTTTTGCCTTACGGTGTGTATGCTCGCTGGAGAGAAAGAGACAGTGAGAGGGAAAGTGAGAAATCACTCTGGAGGGGGGATGGCCACACCGCAATCTCCTCTCCTCCATTCTCCTCTCTGGATCTTGGTCATGCATGTACACATGCTGGGCATGAGTTCCAAGCCACCAGGTGCGAGACTTGAACTGCAGTTGGCCTAATGGGAGTCCGATGATGTAAGAGCTACATTGTCCGGTGGTACCAGGAATATTCTTAATTAGTGGGTATATGTGACGTAAGTTTTGAATTTTCTCTTTCACCCTCCAAATTTATGTTGCTATTTCTAAAGTTCTCTTTTCATGCATCTCTGATTTGTAATAAATGTCTTCTTTCCCCTTTAAATTTATTTGAAAGATAACTAGCTCATCTAATTTTCCTCATATGTGAAGATGTTGGTCCAGCATCAGAGCCTACTGTTTAGTGTATCTAGCTGCCACAGGGCCAACCGCAGCTCACATCCTGGCTCTGGTGTCTTGTGAAACACCAGGTGCATATACATGCCTGCACCAAATCCCAGCAGGGTGGAGAAATGGAGAAGGGATTTCAGCGTGACATCGCTCCACTGGGAGGTGTTTTTACTCTCTCTCTTACCCCTTCCCTCTCTTTCTGTTTCTGGAGAGCACATACACCCTCTGGTAATTAAAAATGTTGACATGAGTGTTTAAGACTCTTTTTCTTTCCTATGGCTTTCTTTTTCTCTGTTTTTAAATTAGCACAGTACTTCTACTTTCCTAGAAATAGGACTCTGGGCAGCCTGCTAACCTAACCCTGTGCTAGTGGCTGACATCGATGTTAACAAATCTGTTACAAATATTTTTAGGCTCTTTCATCTATCCTAATGGACATAGAGGCTACAGATGAATGGAAGATGGGATTCAGTCAATAATTTAAACAGTCTGCCACATGTCCTAGCTGATACCTAGATATACATTAATAGCACTTATATCCTGAGTTCCTTTTCCAAATCAGTGTTCCCTGCAGCACTGGACTGCACATTAGCGCATTCATTCCAGCCCCAAAATTATCTACATAAAGAAATTCTGGAGGAACTTCCAGGGAGAACAATGGGCTGTATCTTTAAAAAAACAAAATCTAGCTGCCAGCAGGTGACAAGGTGGTTAAGGCTCTGGATACCCACATGGCTAATCTTGGTTCAAATCCCAAACCTGGCAGCTTGAAAATAATGCCAAGTTTGTGTGTGTGCATGCCCAAAACCCCAGAAGGAGAACGGAGAAGGGATTTTGGCATTGCCACCTCCACCAGGGGGTGATTTTTCCCTCTCTCTCTCTTTCTAACAAGTGCACATGGCCTATGGGAAACAAACAACTATTATTACATAGTATAGAAGTGAAGAGAGAAAACAAAAGGCTTGACTTGCTACTAGCAGGAAGATCAGACTAAAACTGCAGGGACCAGCAGGTGGCATGGTCGTAAAGGCTCTGGACTTCCACGTGACTGACCCTGATTTGAGTCCCAGTCCCAGTGGCTTGCTTTCTCAGTTTATTTCTCTTTTTCTTTCTGTATGTATCTTTCTGGTGGGCACATGTGACTTATACAAACATTTTAAAATAAGAATAAAATTTAGTAAATAATTATACATTATTTTAAAAAACTGCAGTATCCCTGACATCTGGCAGTTTGCAGAGATTTTGGATGTTATAGGGCCTACAGACCCAAGGCTGGTCAGGAGACAGGTAGTATGGTGGGCAAGGCCAATGCTCTCTAAGGTCAATTTTCTGAAAAAATTATTTAAGGTTAAGGAAAGTCAGGAAAGTGCATTCAAGAGTTAACTGTTATTTTTTCACAAAAAAAAGTGAGATGAAAGTAAACAAGTCTGTGAAAGTACTTTTTGAACTTTCCGTTGTTTAGAATTTAACAGGTAGATGGGTAAGGCATGCTTGAGGTTTACAGGCTTTTACTTTTGCACAAAGATTTTAGCCCTTTACATTTTTGGGGACCCTCTGTATGCATATATCCCATTTGAAGTTAGCTTTGCCTTACGTGGACAGCAAATAAACTCCATAAAAAGTGCTACCAGTCAAACAAATCGCCATACACATATGTTTGATTGGACCATATAGTGTATCCATGCTGGGAAAATAATTCTGTATGTTGGGAAGAGGTATAATAATTAAATGTAAAAAAAAAAAAAAGAAAGAAAGAAAAAATGCCACCAAAACAAAGTGAGGGTGATTCAAGTCACAGGTATCATTTACTTTCCTCATGCCTAACAAGGATCCCTCATTCTTTCTGTCCTTTAGTTTAGAAGTTAACTCTAGCCCAGAACTCAAAGGGAGAGATTATTTTTGTGGGGTCAGTGTATAACTAAATGAAATCCATGACCAAGTGTTGAAGACTATGTAGAGATGCAGGAAAAAGAACCTCAGGACAATTGGTATAAATGGGCAAACTGCAGGCCTAATAGCTGCAGTGAGATTCCTAAATTCTGGCTTGGAGCCGCCAAGCAGAATGCTCATCCTCTTTCTCCTCCCCCACCTCCTGTAATTTCTCTTACAGTGATGGTGAACAGTTTCAGTCCTTGGTGAGATAAAATCATAGCCCCAATTAATGTGTGGATTTGTACAGCCAGAGAGGGGAAGAATCCCAGGCATCCCCAAGACCAAATATAACTTTATTACATGCTCCTTGAACTCTCTGTAGAAAGGGACAGTTTTATTTTTTGAAATTTCTAATCCATCATAGACTGATTCTTTTATGAAATACAGTAAAATTGAATTACTAAAAAATTATATGAAAAGGTATAAAATGCAACCCTAAACTTTCTTTTTTTTTTTGCTATTAGGTCCAGCAGAAAAATTTCTCTGTCAAACTGCTGTAAAAGTTCCTAAAAACTTACTCTCAATTTCAATTCCCATCTTTCATAGATGGATAACAAAAGTTCACAGACAAGCTTTAGTGCCTTAGAGTGTCACTTTTCCAAAATTAAATATTCTGAGGGGATATTGTGATCAACCTTCTCTTAAATGCACATTTACTGAAATCTATCTATCATCCTCATCTCTATTTTTGTCTTGTATATTGGTGCTCTCCTAGATTCAAACCATATTCTTGAATTCTATTCTATCTTTCTTCATTAATTCATTTAAGTTGTTACTACAAGGATATCTCTCACTGACAGTCCCAAAATAATTGTGGGAAACCTGAGAAGAAATGCATGGGTGTGTGTATGATTTTGGTAATAGCTGTAGCAATTCACTGTACTGTGTTAAGAACTTGTTAAGGAAGTCAATACTTGGCTCTAGTTGGAGAATGTTCATTTTATGTTCTCTTATTGCAGGTTTTGGGTAAATGATAGAAAGTCACATTAAAAAAGTAAATCTGTGGGCTGGACAGTGGCACAGTGGTAAAAAAATACTTTTTCTACTAGTCTGACCCACATGACAGGAGTTCCAGGTTTGTGTCCCAAGACCTCCCAAGAACACTGGGCATGTGCAGGTCTGTGGCCTGGCGCTGACTGAGGCATGGGTGAAACACGGTGTCGAGCCCCCGCTGGGGGTGCTGTGTTCCTTTGTCTCTGATTCTCTCACTCAAGGAGGAAATAAATAAGTAAACTTTTAGGAAAAAGGTTAATCTGTTTATATAATAGTTTTCCTTTCCTCTATCTCTTGATATAAATCTTTGGAGTAGTTTTGTTTCTCAGAAATTCTTTTGGATATTATCTGGTTATACAAGATTTTCATAACTGACCATTTTTTACTTTTTTAGATACTTTACTGCTTCCTCTTTTCTTAAGCCGTAAGGTTCATTTTTTAAAAATTACATTGTACTTGGTTTTATTATTGGATTATTTATTCAAATTTTTAAAGATGAGGGACTTGGTTACCAAATTTGTTTCAATCCCTATGTCTTAAATCCAATTTCTATGTCTTGTGGATATCAAAATTAGCATATCTGGGAGCTAATGCTCATTGCAATGTATCCTATACTTGTGTTGATTTTCATATATACTGTGCTATTCTTCAAGTGTAAGAGGCCAATCTGAAGTCGTTTATGTACTCATATTATAAATATTGATTACTTTTTTTTGGACCTGTATAAGATTATATCCTTGCATTTGTGGGTGAAGTGAAATGTTTTTCACCCCCTTAGGTTCTTAATTGGGACTCTATAATAAAAGACAGATTCATAAGAGAAAACAAACAGAAGTTCATTAATATGTATATATCATATGTTCATAGGAGAAAGTCAGACATGAGTAACTCAAAGGTTGGGTTAGAACTTGGACTTACACAGTACCTTAACAAAAGAATACATGTGTAGAGAAGTCAAAAGAGAGAGGAAAAGGACTTTGAACCTCTGGGAATGATAAACTGTGGGAGTCAAAGAGAATATTCTGAAGAATATTCTCTCTCGGGATCAGCAGTTAGCGTAATGGCTGTGTTGCTGGACTCCCACGTAGTCGACTGTGGTTCGAGTCCCGGACCCAGTGGCTTAAACTCACGCCGGGCGCGTGTGCGTGCGTGCCCAAGATCCCGAGAGGAGAATGGAGGAGAAAGGATTGCAGCGTGGCCATCCCCCCTGGGTGGTGATTTCTCGCTTTCTGTCTCTCTGTTTCTCTCTGTCTGTCTGGAGAGCGCACGTGCCCTATAGCAAAAACCTCTCAAAAAAAAAAAATATATTCTCTCTCTCTTTGGTGAGTGCACGTGCCTAATAGCAAATTAAAAATTAATAACAGTATTAAATAAAATTAAATAAATTATTCTTTTAAAAAATAATCCTTACAACAAAGTGGCTTGTTTAGGGGTGGCAAATTCTGCTACTCTTCACATGTAAGGTTGTATAACTTGAAAATCACTTATCTCTTTCAATATTGTTCTTAAGAAAAAAATAGTAATAAACTAATATTAATGTATATGTAAGATTTACTATCTGGGATTGTTAAAGTAATATGAAAATCACTTATCTCTTTCAATATTGTTCTTAAGAAAAAATTAGTAATAAACTAATATTAATGTATATGTAAGATTTACTATCTGGGATTGTTAAAGTAATGTGAAATAAAAATTGCATCTCTAATTACACCAAAATACAGATCACAGAAAAAAATGAGAGCTAAAAAATAAAGAGAAAGAGAGATAAAAAATGTGTATAAAAATACATTCTGAACATAGAACTGGATTTGGGAAGAAAAATGAAATTACTTCCTTGTCTAGCATCGTAATCAAGAGCATGGGCCCTAAAGCCTGATTACCTAGGCTCCTGTCTATCTGACACCACTAACATAATTGTAATTGAGTTCGAGTGACTACCTTAATCTGAAGTAAGTAAGGATAGAAAGACTACCTTTCTCATGGTAGTGTGAGGATTCAATCAGTTAATACATCTAAAACATTGAGAATAATGGCCTATAGCTTATTGATATAAAGGTGAGTGAGATACACTTTCTTTTTTTAATTTTATTTCTTTTTGTATATACATTCAATTGCATTGTTTAGCTTACAATGTGAGCATTTCAATATGTGAACATTTCTCCCCAGTCCTGTTGATCAAAATACCTTCAACCGATAAGACCACACTTCCCAATCCCGTCAATGTTCTACCTCCGTATCCCTTCTCCAAATGTCCTTCGTTAGGCCCCACTCCTCCACACATACCTCATCTGACATTCACACCCATCTCTTTTGTTTGTACAACCGTTAGTCAATCAGTTTCAGTCATAGAGTGCAGACATTCGGTATATGTTAAGTGGGGACATACAATGTATCTCCTTCATAGCCTGGCTTGCCTCACTCAGCAATAAATCTTCCATATTTTTCCACTTTCTGTCAAAAGCCAGGGTTTTGTTTGTTTTTATGGCTGAGTAGTATTCCATAGAGTATATGTGCCACAGTTTTTCAATCCATTCCTCCATACGGGGGGCATTTGGGTTGGTTCATGACTTAGCAATCGTGAATAGTGCTGCAATAAACATCGACGTGCAAGCACTTTTCCAATGAAGAATTCTTCTGTCCTTTGGGTAGATACCAAGGAGTGGGTTTGCTGGATCATATGGTAGATCTATTTGTAGATTTTTGAGGAATCTCCAAATTATTCTCCACAGTGGCTGGACCAATTTACATTCCCACCAGCAGTGTAAAAGAGTTCCCCTTTCACCACACCCCTGCCAACACTTACCTTTTTTTTTTTTTTTTTTTTTTTAATCTTAGACATTTTGACTGGGGTTAAGTGGTACCTCATTGTTGTTTTTATTTGCATTTCCCTTACGATGAGGGATGTTGAACATTTTTTCATATTGTCTTTTGGCTATTCGTATGTCGTCTTTAGAGAGTGTTTTTTTCAAATCCTTCTCCCATCTTTTAATAGGGTTGATCATCTTTTTTCCTAACAGCTTCTTTAGTTCCTTGTGTATTCTGGTTATCAGTCCCTTATCTGATGCAAAATTTACAAAAATATTTTCCCATTCTGAGGGCTGTCAATTCACATTAATTACTGTGTCTTTTGCCATGCAGAAACTTCTTAGTCTGATGTAATCCTATTTGTCTATTTTGGGGATGATTGACTGTGCTTTGAGGGTCTTATTTAAGAAGTCTTTCCCTACACCAATGTCTCCCAGAATTTCCCCAGTGTTTTCCAGGAGCAGCTTTATAGTTTGAGGTCTTAGATTTAGATCCTTGATCCACCTTAACTTGATTTTTGTCAAAGGTGAGAGGTAGGGGTTCAGATTCATCTTTCTGCAAGTGGAAATCCAGTTTTTCCAGCACCACTTGCTGAAGAGGTTTTCCTTTTCCCACTGGATTGACTGGTACCCCTTGTCAAAGATCAGTTGATTGTATGTTTGGGCATTTATTTCTGGGGACTCTATTCTGTTCCATTGGTCCACGTGTCTGTTTCTGTGCCAGTACCATGCTGTTTTGATTACCACAGCTTTGTAGTATATTTTTGGGTCAAGGAGTGAGATGCCGCCCACTCCACTCTTCTTGTGCAGAATTGCTTTGGCAATACGGGGTCTTTTATGATTCCAGACAAATTTTATGATTGTCTTTTTTAGGACTGTGAGGAATATGTCTGGTACTTTGATTGGCATTGCATTAAATATGTAGATTAATTTGGGTAGAATTGCCATTTTGATTATATTAATTCTTCCAATCCAGTAACATGGGACGTCCTTCCACTTTTTGTGTCATTTTCAATTTCTTTTTTTAGATTCTCATAGTTTTCCCTGTGGAGGTCTTTAACTTCTTTGGTTAAATTTATTCCTAAATATCTTATACTTTTGGTGGCTGTGGTAAATGGAATAACTGTTTTCAGTTCTATCTCAGTCTGCCTGTTGTTCGTATATAGAAATGCTACCGATTTCTGTATATTGATATTATATCCTGCAACTTTACTGTAATCACGTATTACTTCCAGAAATTTTTCCATGGAGACCATTGGGTCTTCTATGTATACAATCATGTCATCTGCAAATAGAGAGAGTTTCACCTCTTCTTTTCCTATTCGATTGCCCTTTATTTTTTCCTCTTTTCTGATTGCTTTGGCAAGGACTTAGCTACCGGTAACTCTTTATTTTTAAAAAGAATTATTTTATTTAACTTTATTTATTTACTTAATTATTTTAATTATGACCAGAGATGTACAGAGTGAGAGAGAGAGAGAGAGAGAGTGTGAAAGCAAGCCACCAGGTCCAAGCCACAGTCGGCCATGTGGGAGTCTAGCACCCTTAATCACTACGCTACTTGCTGGCCCCAACCAGTAGCTCTTATAGGCAACATATAAAATGGTAAAAGTTAAATGTTCTAACATGTACAAATCAATAGATGGGCAGATGAAAATAAGCAGTGTGGGTGTTAGAATTTCTATTCAATAAATGAAGAAACTAAGGCCCAAAGAGTTTGTGATGTACTTTTTGATCTCTTGGCTAGCAAGACTCAGAATACAACTTAGTTGGCTGACTCCCAGCAGTGAACCAGGGCTCTTTCCTCTGTGCAGCATAACTTCAGCTTCTCCACTGACTAGCTATATGATCTTTGGGAAGTGACTCAGCTTCTCCAAGCCTTACTGTCTGTATGTATAAAAAATAGAATTAATAGTACCTATCTCTGGAAATTGCTGAGTACTAAATGAGATGATATGTAGAAACTGCTGTACGGAGTGGCTTATATCAAGCATCCAATGTATCTTCACTTTTACTAATAGTAATATAAATATTTTATTTCATCCCAATACTACTTGTAGAGAATAGATTACAGACTTGGAGTCACATAATCAAGATAGTTCCTTTCTTTTGTAACCAGTTTTTACTTCTGAACAGAAAATATAAGACAGAAAAATCAAAGATAATAAATACATAGAAAGAAAATTATAATTACAAGGCAAAGTCTTCCCAGAAGAAATAATTAATTGCAAAATGAAGTGACTTGAGTTTTCTTTCTTTTTCTTTAAGCTTCCACAGGAGACTGCATAATAGTTTCAAAATACTCCAACACATGAGATTAAGAATAAAGGAAAAGAAAAAGCCCCAGGCAATGTGAGCTGTATAAACCATCGAGGGCAATTCCTGGCACCAAATAGGTGTTCAATATTAGTTGCCTTTTTATGCAGTGACTAGAAATGTTTCTATGTCCTTTCCACAAGTGTCCCAATATCCCCAAACAAACTACGTTTGTCAACTTAAAGGGCTGAGGAATGAATAACAAAAAAGAAAAAAAATCTCTCTGTATTGGGGAAAGTTATAGCTTTCATTTGTAAATTATTTGTAATAGTGTATCCAAAAGTATTTGCTTTTAAGGGATTAGGTTTGTTTTAACATATGGAATGATAAATTTCTCAAAGTTATCTTTTTGTTTTTGTTTGAAAGATGTTTGTGGTCTGATTGATAATGAATGCTACTGAAAAACTAAATAAGTTAGGGATCTCTGGAAAGCAAGATTTAGAGTGAGAAAATCATGGTCCAGTCCTCAAGTACAAATATGCCATTCTCTAAGCTGCTCAGTGCCAACTCAACACGAGTCCCGGCAATGCACAGCCATCTGTGTTAGGCACCTGACAGAGGCCAGCATGAGACAGAACCCTGTTCAGCTTCTCACTGGCACTGATTTTTCATGAACTTCTTGAAGACCCCCTTTACATTACTTGTACTAAGACCCTGGCTTCAAGGTCAACATCTGTACATTTATGGTAGATTGAATAAGGCCTAAGGAAGAATAAGCATGCTTATGATGCTTAAGGGGGAACTTAAAAAGGGTGGTAGAAAAGGAAGATGATAGATAAAGAGTGAATAAAAATTCTGGAGAAGAGTTTAGAAATCCAGGTTTTGGATGGCATTTTTCAGAACTTTAACGAAGCTAAAGAAATTCGTAATGATTATTATTTTTTGCGTACCTTTTAGCTGGGACAGCTTATTACAGATGCAACTCCCTAGATTCAACTGAAATGTGATAGAATCTGTCTGCAAGACTGCATATGGTAGTTTAGAACTTGACTCTGCAATGTGGAAGTTGGGGACACATGCCCATGCTCCTCTTCCATGTCTCCTCTCATGGGTTCTTCCAGTAGGGACTGCTTCCAGGAAACTGCTTCTTGCCACAGGAACACATGAATTTCTATCTGAAGACTCCCTCTGGCATGGGAACATCCATGACCTAAAGTCAGGTGGGATAAAAATGCCAAAGAATTAATATACTCCCAGCAATTGTCAACCATAGCTACAGGGAATGGTATATTAAGTGTCCCAGGTTTCTCAGTGTTCAGGCAAGTCTTCTCTGAGGTATGTTCTACACCATCTCTGGGAGATTGAGACCCAATTTCCCACAATGTTGTTTTCTTTTGGCTTCTTTTTCTTGCCTGTCTCCATTCTCCATCCCTTTACTGATGTTTCCTGGGATTCTACTCCAAATCTACTTGCAGTAAACCTCAGGTCAGGGGCTTTTTTGGGGGAACCAAAATTAAGCCATGCAGTCCCATTTCAGATATTTCATAGTCCCATGAGTATGCTTCCCTGAGGTGCGGTGTCTTTAAAAGGCAATTTACCTGTGGCACTGCTCTGCAGGCTTGGGGCATTCTCTGTTGGAAAATAGCTTACATTTTATAACTCTATGAATATAAAATATGGTTGGTAAAGATAATCCTTTCTTTTAAAAAATGTGACTATGGTCTGAATGATCATGAGTAGTATTGCAAGTAGAACACACTTGGGGAAAAGACAATCAAGAGTCATATTAAAAAAAACACAATCATCTTTGGAAGTGGTGGAAAGTTATTCTCTAAGTCACTGATTCAGCAAGTATTTCTCAAGCCTTAGTTATGCTCAGTGGGTGAGATGGCTCTGAGACTGTATTTGACTCTAAGGAACATATCTCAGAGTCCTAAAAGTCAGGGGGATGCTCAGGTTGGTTAAATAGAAAGACTTGAAACTGGTTTCAATATGTGGCTTGCTCAGAAGCCATCACAGGAGTTAAGTTCTAAGGAAAAACTTCCTCCCAGTTTTGAGTAAAGGCAATCCTGAAAGAGATGCATATCCAGACCCCACAGTGGGCTGGTTAGCAGGCTCTAACATTCGCTAGGCTTCATGAGATGTGACATATCTGTTTAATAACGAGTTTCTCTATTTCATATTCTACCTCATAGATTCTTCAGCTTCTAATTGCTTTGTGTGTGTTTGTCTTGTTTCCACAGCAGGCTTGTGAGGAGTGTTGTATTGTTTCAGTATATTGGATAATTTAAAAAACACATAGTAAATTCACCCACTTAGTAATTTTGCAAAGGTTTATTGGGTTCTTGTTATGTACTGAGCACTGACTTCTGAGAACAGATGCTCACTCACTATTGCAATCCTTTATCTCCTCTTGCCACTCTTGCCATGAAAAAGTAATGAGATCTCATAGTCCTGCTTCTTAGGGAGCTTCTAGTCTAGTTTAGAGACGAATGAAGAAAGAACTTGCTAAATGGTGTGGTAAGTGTTATGGCAAAAACAGGTAGGGAAATAAGAAATTTTAGCCAAACTGAGCTTTAGGGAGATGAAGAAGACTGGAAGTAGAAGTCAGGTCAAGAATAAATCCAGAGTAAATGCCATCTAAACCTCACACATACGTGAATACACTGGGGCTTAGCCAGATGCAGAGAGGGCATTGGAAGCAGGAGGAAAAGCACAAGCAAGGGTCTAGATGTGGAGAAGAGCATGGGGCATGGGGCAACAGATGGTGCGTCAGCGAACTGGAGTGCTGTCTGCTAAGAATCAGCAACAGAAAGAGGTGAGTCAGGGTGTGAAGGACTTGAGTGTATGCTATGCTATGTAGTGTAGACTTTCTTTGAAAGGAAATAGGGAGAGAAAAATTTTGAAGATTGGCTCCAGAATTAGATTGCACTTTAGTTCATTTGGGTTGCCCTTTGGAAACTAAATTGTGAGAAGAAAGATTGAAAGAAAGGAGATCGTTCAGTAAGTTGAGCAGCAGATTTGGAGAGATAAGATGACATACAGATTGAGCCAATATCAGTGCAAAAAGAGATGTGGATAGAGGTATTAAAGGGGGGAAGTCAGGCTTTATGTAAGAACATGGCAGGAGAGATGGGTAGACATGAAAAAGAAGTGTGTTTTGTGGAGGAGCAGGCAGGGTTGAGGAAAAAGGTATGACTCAGCAGGAATAAGGTGCTCATTTCTACCTTTCTATTTATTGTTACCTGACAAACTATGGCTTCTGCTGTTTGCAAAACAACCACATCTGCAAACCACATTGTTTACAACTTTCTCCCTCCGTATGAGAGCCCAAACTACTCAAAATGCCTAGACACTTTAATCATCTTCACAACAGGGTGTGCAATAGCCTGGATAAAATTAATCTAATTTGTCTGTCTTTTCCTTTTGACAGCTTCATGCCACAACTCAGGAGGAGACCTAACCTCAGATTCCCACTGACTCTGCCCAGGTAATAAGAATGCTTAGAGTTCTTTACACTCCATTTTTGTCAAGCAATTCAAGGAGCTAAATGTAAGTCTTAATCTTATGTTTCAGACTCTTGTCTGTTGGTAACATGGTAAGGATTCGATTTTAATTCTTTTTGTATGCACTTGATTTCTGGTGCTGGACTTTGTTTGATTGTTTTTATGGGCATTGGTAATCACAAGTGAATTAAATTGTTTAAAGATATTTTGACTCTGTCAGGTGAAAAATGACAGAAAATTGAGTTTGTTACTGTTTTCACTTGTTTATCTATTTTTCTCTATTTTGAATGCAAGTAGGAGTTTATATTTACTGAGAAGATAAGAGTACATTTTTTCTTTTATTTATTTACATTTAATCACTGTACATGCTTAGAATATACAAAATGGTTTTTTCCAGCACTAATATAGTGCATATCAGTCAAGACAAAGACATTATTATAGATAAGAGTCCTTCTCATATGGACAAATGAGTATTTGTATTTTTGCCTTTATTTATATATGACCTATGATTAAAATTTTATAACGTAAGCTATAAGTTCTCTGTATCACTTGTGTATATACATATCTATGGGTATATAATATTTTCCTGTTTCCAGTGGTGTTACTAAATCAGGTTATAAAAATTTTTAAAGGTGTTCTATTCTGATTGACTTAGAACTAAATAAGGTCTTATATAAATGGAATATTCCTAAAACTTCCAGAATTACAAAAAATTAATTTTTTATGTGAGATAGGGAAAGAGAGAGAGAGGGGACCAGCAGGTGGCGTGGTGGATAAGGTGCTGGACACTCCCACATGGCTGACCATGGTTTTAGTACCAGACCTGGTGACTTGCCTTCTCATTTTCTCTCTCTCTCTCTCTCTCACTCTGTGTGTGTGTGTGTATCTCTGGTAAAATTAAAATAAATAAATGAATAAGTAAAATTAAATAATTAAAAAAAAGAGAGAGAGAAAGGAGAATTGTGTGTTTTTTGTTTGTTTGTTTGTTTTTTAAATTTTCCAGAAGGCATATGCATTTGCCAGAGAGAAAAAGAGAAAAAAAAATACCTCCACATGGGTTATGGTCACATCCCAATCCTTTTTCCTCCATTTCTTCATCCTGTCAAAATTTTAGGCACAGAAGATTACATGCCTGGCATGTTTTTCAAGTCACCTGGGCCTAGACCCAGAATGTGACCAACACTGTGGATTCTGGCTTCAAATGCACATTGCCTAACTGCAGCACTACTGAGCCAGCTCACAATAGGTACTTCTGACATGGTCTTGCCTTGCTGTGGGCCTCCTGCCTCAGCCCCTGTTAGCTAGAACCTCAGGCATGTGCCACCACACCTGACCTGTTTGAAGTTGGGCCAGGAATTGAACTAGACCTCCCACGCAGCTTCAGCGATAGCACAGTGGCACCTTCCCACTTGCCCTACCACGGCAGGGCCAAGAAAATGGAACTTCTAATTAGAATATGCTAAAAATACATTCTTTTTGACACTAAGTCTCATGTTCTAAGAATTCAAGTACACATAATTTAGGTAAATTTTGGCAAATGGAATTAGTTTACTATTGTTGGTTTAATAATGTTAAGCCAGTTATATCTTCTGAATTATCAATATTAAGTATTACACAAGCATATATTTGTGTCTACTCAGACATGTTCTTCATCAATTTACACAGAATTTCTCACACAGACTAATAAGTTGTCATTTCAGTGACTATATGTTTAGGGTTATAAAAATACAAATTTTTACTTAGGCAAATTGAGTCATTATTTTGACAAATTTTATTTTAAAAGCAATTATGACTTATAATACATTAGCTTGAAGATAAGTTTCCAAGCCATTTTGGTAACTTAAAACTTTGGACTTATGTTGAATTGAGTTAATGGCTATATATTATTAGATACCAGATCATATTTAAGTAAGAGAAATATTATAGTATCAGTTACTAAATATACTTTTTTGTTTATGTACTCCTTTGCCTTTTACCATTATATGTTATAAAAAGGATTTATTTTTTTGGATCTGTTAATTATCATGTTCTTTTTTTTTGCCACCTTGGGAAGTTATGCTATAGGGATATTTATGGCTATAAAAGGAGATGAAATATTATTCATAAGCTAGTCAAGTCTGCTATAAAATAGTGATATTTAAAGAATAGTTCACAGTTATCCACTGAAAAAGACCCCCTCCTTGAACATTTTTGAGGTAGGCTTTTTTGAGTACTCTTCCACTAGACTTTGACACTAGTCTGTCCAACTCAGTTTTAACAAAGAATCCTGCTAAGCTAGTTTATTGAGAATCTCGTCCCCTTGATATTTGGTCACTCTTGATATTTGATCAGCTTCCTAGTTCTCTACCTTTGATATTTCAGTTCTTGACTTCTCTTTGGCAAGAATATTATTAGGCTAATTGAGCTAGAATCCCTCTGCCCTTGATACACACACACACACACACACACACACACACACACACATTAAGATTTTGCCATAGGGTGTGTGTACTTGCCAAAAAGAGAGAGTGAAAGAGAACATGAGAAATCACCCCTGGTGGGATGGACACACCACGGTCCCTTCTCCTCCATTCTTCTCCTGAGATTTCAGGCACGCATGCATGCGTGCACACACACTTGGCATGATGCACAAGACACCAGGTCCAGGACTTGAATAACAGCCAGCCATGTGAGACTCCAATGCCTTAAGTGAAATGCCCCTTCTGGCCCCTACTCACGTTCCTCTTAATACTTTCCCATACTATGAGCCCCTCAGTCTGCTCTTTGGCTACAGAGTCCAGCTGTATCTGCTGTATTGAGTTGAGTTCAGTTCTACAGTGGAGTCTCTCTCTCTCCCGTTGCAGTAGCTTAAATAAAATCTATCTTGCTGTTTTAACAAGTATTGAGTGAACAATTCTATAAATACTACCTCCCAGTTTTCACTACATAATAGATGTTGTTGTAGTAAGCATTATAACTGATAGATGTGAATGAGATCCTAATACGAGTGACAGTGGCAGAGAGGAATATTTTATATGCAAGGTATGCAGAACTTATTGTGTTAAGAAAAGTAAGAACAGTTTTTTTTTTTCTAAAGTAAAATGAGTGGTCGTTCCAGAATGAGAAAGAGGAAAGTACATAGGAAAAATTCCCATTGGATAAAGAAAGTTTATGAAAATAGAGTTCTATTTTGCAGTCAAAGCAGTCTAAGGGTTCATGGGTTTATTTATAAGATTTTTAGTAAGAGCTTTACTCTCGAATACACTGTTGAAATCTAGCACTTGGTTTTCTGTTAAAATGACAAATGTTTCTTGGATTATTGGTCTTCTCTTAATAAGACCTTATAAAAGATTTTTATTCATCTCCTGAATAATCTGCCTAGATGACAAACATTCAGGGTCTTAGCAGAATAATTTTCTATGCTTTGTGTTGACTTTATTATGTCCTTAATCTAAGAGACCTGTGCACACAGGCCCATGAGTTTGGCTGACTTGGAAGGGTGGAAGGAGGATAGCATTAAGAAAGTCTATGAGGGTGCTTCTCTCTCTCCCTTTCTCTCTATATATCTCTGTGTGTCTCTCTTTCATGAGAGAACAAACTAAACTTCACAAAGCCTTTTTTTTTCTTTCTTTGCCACAAGACTTGTGTGCTCACTGGAGAGACAGAGACAGAAAGTGAGAAATCACCCCCCAGGGGTGATGATCACACCACAATGCCCTCTCCTTCATTCTCCTCTTGGGATTTTGGGCATTTACATGAGCCCAGTGTGAGTTTCAAGCCACCAGGTCCAGGACTCAAGCTGTGGTTGGCCATGTGGGAGTCCAGTGACATAACCATTAAAGCATCTGCTGGTCCCAGCAAAGTCAATTTTAAAAGTTTTACACAAAATATTTAATTATATTTTCAAAGGAGAGTGAACATTGCATTAAATTTATTAAAATAGATGGGCATAATAGTACATAAAATGTTTATATATTTCATAATAGTTATAAGACATGCCATGCCATGGATATATCAAGCATATAGTTAGAATGTGCCAGGAATATATTTAGATTATTAAGCAAAAAGATTTAGTATATCTGTAAAGTTTAGGAAGAAAATACTCAAGTAGAATAAAAATATATTCTTGTAGTGCTGACAATCCAGAGGACATAGCTATATTTAATACAACCACAATATCAAACCACTCTCATTGGCCAAAGATTTATTTCAATTACATAAGCTTGATGTCTTAAAAACATATTGGTAAGTTTTTATAAGAACTTTTTTCACATTGATCATATTAAAATGTAATTTCTGGGAAGTTCGGGAACATCCAATTTATATAGACTCTTATTTATCTCTAAGCCAATCTGAAATAATTTAATGTAGTAATACCATCTGGATGTAGAAAAATATTGCACAAACACACACGTGCATACATAATACATAAACATCTAGACATAGAGAGCTTGCAGCTTTAATTTTAAAATGTTGAGCCATGGTTCAGGCATCATTACAGACATACAAGACTCACTAGTTCGTATAAAAGAGCTAACTGTCATCCTTGCATCAGATTCACATTTTTGAAAATATCTACCAGAGAGAAAATGTGCTCACTGGAGAGAAAAAGAGAGAGAAAAAGAGGAAACATCTCCCATAGGGAAAGGTCATACCACAATCCTTTCTCCTCCATTTTTCTATCCTTTCAGGATTTGGGACACATGTGTGTGCTTTTCAAGCCACTTGGGTTTAGGACTTGAACTGTGGGGGTGGAGATGAGGGATCCAGCTGCCTTAACCAACACACCTCTTGCTGGCTTACCCAGCTTTACATTTTTCTAAGGGTTGTATTTTTGACAAATGGGGCAAGTTGAAGTAATCTGTTTAATACAAGAACCGAAGCATCTTCTTCACTTATCTGTGTAGGCTACCCTTAAGGTATACTTTGCCTTGATGTGTCATTCTACAGAGACTGTGACTTAATTTTAGGGGATGACCAGAGAGGAGAAACCAAGCAGCTATATGGTGTTTCCAAAGCCCACTTGAGTGTGTAGAGCTACCCAGTCAGTTTTCAACTATTTTTTTTTTTTTAGCCTCAGGAAGCCTCAGGTGCTTTAGCATTGCTGAGCTCCTCTGGAGACTGAACTAAGGTGTTATAGACTTAACACTAAGTGACTAAAGGAAGATAAGAGGCAGGTGAGATGGGAGAGATCTGGCAGGGATGGATAAAAATGTGGAAAAGCTGGAGAAGTTGAATTGGGAAGGTCAAGGGATTCAAGGGAACTGAAGGGAGAATTGAAGGTGGTTAAAGGTGAAAGATTTTGATGGATAGATTTTGAGAGAGGTCTTGGAAGACATTGGAGAAAGCAAATGGTCTTTATGGGAAGCAATGGTCTATAAATTCAAAATTTTTGTAAAAGAGACATGTTTTTTTCTGTCCCTTTGCACCAGACAACAATGAAAACTCCATTGCTTGGAAGTGTTCTTGGAGGTATGGGGCTCAAGACCCTTTCACAGAGTGAGACCATTCAAGCTATGGAAGTTTATATGACCCCTAGTAAAATTTGGCCATTTTTGAAGAATTTGGGTGAAGTTAATGTAATGTAATGACAGTGCATATACCCAACAGGTGAGTAGTCTGAGGGACAGCAGTTAGGTTAACAGTTTCTCTTAATAAAGAAAGTAATTCCTACCAGCATGAGAATCTTTAGGACTTTAACACAAGATATGAGATCTCTAGGGGAAGAGTTGGGGGTTTAACCACACTTCAAAAAAAAAAAGGCAGAAGAAGACAGAAAAACAAAAGTAAAAGACAAAAAAGTGGGAAAAAAATAAAGGCAAGTTCTTACTGTGCTACAACAGACCAATGTCTGGAACACAGTCTTAGGAGTCATGACTCGCCACTGTGGATCCTGATTTCCTTCTCCAGGAAAAGGGCAGAGTTTGGTAAGACCACTTTAACTCTTTGGTGAAAAAAAGAAGGATCCCGGGGACCATTCCTATTCCTTTGAAGTCATGGTATCATTTTAGTGTCAAAGGAAAAAAACAATTAATCTGGGCATTGAGATAGAAAAATTTTTATTTATTTATTTATTTATTTATTTTTATTTTTACATTTTAAAAATTTCATTTTCTTTTATACATTCAATCTCATTATTTAGCTTACAAAGTGCATATTTCAACAGGTGAACATTTCTTCCTAGTCCAGTTGATAAAACTATAAAATATCTTCAAAAGATAATACCACATTTCTTTGTCCCATTAATGCTTTGCCTCCCTATTTTTCTTCTAAATGTTCTTCCTAGAAAAAATTTATTAAGGAGGCTATTGCAATAAAAGGAGGATACTATTATTACACAAAGATACTTAAAACCTGAGCCAGAAATCTCAGGGAAGGGATGGGTGAGCGAACTGTAAAGCAAGCATCTGATGTAGGTGGTGATGGAAAGTAGGTGATGGGAGGGAGGTCCTCCTCCTCCTCCTCTTCCTCTTTTTCTTCCTCTTCTTCTTCTTCTTCCTCTTCCTCTTCCTCCTTCTCTTCCTCCTCCTCCTGTTCTTCTTCTCTTCTTCTTCTTCTTCTTCTTCTTCTTCTTCTTCTTCTTCTTCTTCTTCTTCTTCTTCTTTCGTTTAAGAGTGGGGTTTGCCATAAGACATGTGCACTCACTAGAGACAGACAAAGAGAGACTGTGAGCAGGAAAGTGAGAAATCAATCTCCAGTGAGGATGACTATGCTTCAGTCCCTTCTCCATTCTCCTCTTGGGATTTTGGGCACAGATGAACATGTGCCTGGTGTGATTTTCAAGTCAGCAGGTGTGGTGTGAGACTCAAGCCACAGTCAGCTACTTCAGAGTCCAGTACCTTAACTATCATGCCACCTACTGGCCCCAAGAGGGAGTTCTTGAATTCTAACAAACTTCATCAGATATTGTGTTAACAGGAAAGTCTAGGCAGAAACTGTTTGTTGTTAGACATAAGACAGGGTCTGGGACTGATGGGACAAACAAATTAATGTCTGAGAAATTTTCTTATAGAGCTGAGTGCCTAGTGGCCTTCAGCAAACCAGCCAAAAGTTGTATCAAGCAGAAAGTGAATCAGCTTTGTGAGCAGCCAATGTCTTTGAGATTTGCTCAAGGGTCTCTGGGAGAATCACAAAAATTTGTTCTTTGATGTAAAAAGAGAAGTGTTAGAAATAATCAAGATTATTTCATATGATACTAATGACAAGATAAATGGGAAGCATTGTCAACTCAGAAAAGATGTTTAGATTTCCCTAGGTTAAGTTTTTATGGGTAAAATTTTATTAATATGAATATTTTATATTTTATTCTTTATAGCAAGACTAGAGAATTGTGAACATTTTGCTGTTCATGGCCTGTTTCTATTTATCAGAATCCTGATGTTGCTTTGCCTAATATTAGACAATAGCAGTATACTGTTTTCAGTCATAATTTCAGTTATTTTTTCTGAAACATTAACTTGGTTGCAACTTTACATCTTAAATTTGATCCAGTATATTCAAGGTTAATAATTTTCTATTGTGGGTTCCCATCACTTATCTAGATAGTCTTGTTAATATACTGATGTCTAGAACCTACTCCAGATTTACTAAATTTATGTATTTAATAATCGTGATATGTTTTTGACAAATTGCTTAGCTAGGTATACATGGCATCTAATGTCTCACGATTTTTATGTTATATGTGAAAATGTTTTCTTGGTAAAAGTTATGTATATCTTTTTTTGTAAAATAGATTTAGTATCAACTCTTTGTTTAAAAATACTAATAAAATGTTGTGGGACCAGCAGTTAGCGTAATGGCTATGTCGCTGGGCTCCCATGTAGTCAACCATGGTTCACCTCCCAGACCCGGTGGCTTAAAACTCACGCCGGGCACGTGTGCATGCATGCCCAAGATCCCAAGAGGAGAATGGAGGAGAAGGGATTGCAACGTGGCCATCCCCCCGGGGGGTGATTTCTCGCTTTCTGTCTCTCTGTCTCTCTCTCTGTCTGGCAAGCGCACGCACCCTATAGCAAAAACCTCTTCAAAAAAAAAAATACTATTAAAATGTTGTGTCTATTTGTGTGAAACTTTTTATATTACTTTATTTTGCTTTGTATGCCACAGAAACAACCAGATATGCTTGCCAATTGTTTTATCCTTATAGTGATTTATGTTTTGGTTATTCCCTTGAGAAAAATGCCAGTAATGAGTAAATGATAGTTTTTATTAAGAATAATTTTTATTTAATTTTATTTATTTTTTTGACTAGAGAAAGACAGAGTGAGAAAGAGAGAGAGAAAAAGTGAGAAAGCAAGCCACCAGTTCTGGGACACTTGAACCACAGTTGGCCATGTGGGAATCCAGTGCCCTTAACCATCATGCCACCTGCCAGCCCCAATGATAGTTATTTTTTTAAAGAATCATTTACTCAATTTTATTTGTTATTATTATTTCTTAATTTGATGAAAGAGAGAGAGAGAAACTGAGAAAACAAGCCACCAGGTCTGAGACTTGAACTGTGGTTATCCATGTGGGAGTCTAGCACCCTAACTACCACACCACCTGCTAGCCCTAATTTTTATACTGTTTTTCATCTAAAGGTAGTCTTGTTTGTTTTATTTCACCCCACTGCTTTCTATTGGAAAAGGACTTTGCCAGATACTCTGAGCACAGAGTTCTGAGGGCATTGCCTAAACAACTGTGAAATCATTGCACTGGACTGAGTCGGTAGTTCCAGACAATGGCCAGACTATCTATAAAAGTGCAACTGTGATCACAACTTCTGTAACGGCCTAAAGCCCAACACAACCTTTTCTGTCAAGAAGCAGAGATGTTCATGAGACAACTACCCTGAGAATGAGTGAAATAAGAATTAATTGCACGGAACTGAACAAACAGCTGATAGATGATTGTAATTTTTGTTTGAAATATTGTTAACATTTTAAAAATTATTTTCTGAATATAAGAAATCTCTTTCTCTTAAGCTATCACACAACAATTTCCTAGACTATGCTCATTTCTTGTAAACAGAAATGAAACTTCTTTCCTCCCTCATTCACGTTTTTAAAATTTGCACATTCATTCTTGTTTTCATGACAACATGGTTATTTGCATAGAATCAATCAGAGTCTGTCCTCTTTGTTAACAGAATATAATTGGAAATACTGGTAACATGATCAATCTTTGGGCTGAAAGATCCTGTTTTAAAATTATGCTTATTAGGGCCAGCAGGTGGCATGCTGGTTAAGGGCACAGGTTTCCAAAGGGCACAGACCTCAGACGGTGGCTAACCATAGTTCGAGTCCCAGGCCTGCAGGCTTGCTTTCTCACTTTACCTCTTTCTCTCTCTCTCTTTCTCTCTTACTCTGTCTGTCTCTGGTCAAATTAAAATGGATAAATGAATAAATAAAGTTAAATAAAATAATACTTAAAAAAGAAAATTATTCTTAGTGAATCAGATATGAGTAGATACTTTTAATGAACTACAATTGACTTTTTAACAATTATTTATTCATTTTATTTATTATCATTTAAGTTTGCCATAGGGCACATGTGCTCACCAGAGGGAGACAGAGAGAAAGAGAGAGAGGGAAAGTGAGAAAGCAAGTCACCAGGTCCAAGATTTGAATCATGGTCAGCCATGTGGGAGTCCAGTGTCTTAACTACCACACAACCTGCTGGCCCACTAGAGTTGAGTTTACCTGGCCAATGCTTTCAAAGATTCTCTTAGGAAAACTGGCCTGATACCTGGCTTTACAGGGTGCCAGGTTTATAGGTGAGTAAGGAAGATCACTTTCTAGCAGATTCAGGACTCTCAGGATATTTGGAGAACCTCTGAAAGAGAGAAATTCCTGCCAAATCACTGCAGGTGAAAAAATCAAAATGAGTTGTAGTCTATCTCTCCCTTTAGATCTAACAGTCTCTCTTTCACATATTTTGGTGCTCCAGTGTTGGGAGCATAGACATTGGGAATCTCAATATACCACTCTGTCCTCTAGACATTATCTAGACCAATATATATATATATATATATATATATATACACACACACACACACACACACACACACACACACATATATGTAAACAGAGATACAAGATACAAAACAGAGATACAAAGATCTAAATGACACCATAAATCAAATGGACTTGACAGACTTGTATAGAATATCTCACTCAACACCATAAAATACACATTTTTCTCACCACTGCATAGAATATTTTGAAGATTAACCACATAATAGGGCACAGAATAAACCTTTACAAATTCAAAATTTTAGAAACTATATCTAGTATCTATTCTGACCATAATGGAATCAAACTTGAAATCAACAGAAAGAACCCTTGAAAATACACACACATCTAGATTAGATCCTCAACAACTTACTCTTGGATGACTTCACAATCACTGAAGAAATTTAAGACCGGGACCAGCAGTTAGCGTAATGGCTATGTCGCTGGACTCCCACGTAGTCGACCGCGGTTCGCGTCTGGGACCCGGTGGCTTACAACTCACGCCGGGCGCGTGTGCGTGCGTGCCCAAGATCCCGAGAGGAGAATGGAGGAGAAGGGATTGCGGCGTGGCCATCCCCCCTGGGGGGGTGATTTCCTGCTTCCTATCTCTCTGTCTCTCTCTGTCTGTCTGGCGAGCGCACGCGCCCTATAGCAAAAACCTCTCCAAAAAAAAAAAAAAAAAAAAAGAAATTTAAGACTGAAATAAAAATATTTACTGGGACCAGCAGTTAGCGTAATGGCTATGTCGCTGGACTCCCACATAGTTGACCGTGGTTCGCGTCCTGGACCTGGTGGCTTAAACTCACGCCAGGCACGTGTGCGTGCATGCCCAAGATCCCGAGAGGAGAATGGAGGAGAAGGGATTGCGGCGTGGCCACCCCCTCTGGGGGGCTGATTTCTCGCTTTCTGTCTCTCTCTCTCTCTCTCTCTCTCTCTCTGTCTGGCAAGCGCACGCGCCCTATGGAAAAAACCTCTAAAAAAAATTACTAAAAAAAAAAAAAAAAAAAAAAAATCATACGAGAAAGACAAAAAAAAAAAATTACTGAAACCAACAGTAATGAATAAACACGTTTTTGTAACCTATGGATACAGCAAAAGCAGTCAGAAGAGGCAAATTCACAACAATTAGTGCCCACACACACAAGAAAAAACCTCCAGAAAGGTGGCAAATAGACAACCTAATGACACATCTCAGGGAACTGAAAAAAATAACAAAAGCAAAATGAAACAAAATGTCAATCCTATCCAAATTAATTTACAAATTCAATGCAATTCTTAACAAACTACCAGAGATATTGCTCACAATAATAGAAAAACAATCATAAAATTTTGTCTGGAATTATAAAAGGTCCTGTATCAACACAGCAATACTGTGCACAAAGAATAAACAAGGAGTCATCTCACTTTTTGATCTCAAAATATATTACAAAGCTGTGATAACCAAAACATGATATTGGCACAAAAACAGGCAGGTAGACTAATGGAACAGAATTGAGAACTCAGAAATAAGTCACCAAACATTCAATCTACTGAATTTGATAAAGGGTACAATAAATAAATCTTATGTTTACACCTAACTTCTATCTTTGAGATAACTCATTACATATGTGCTTGTAGTCAAACATCAAAAAAATCCAAAATCTGAAACAGTTCTGGTCCTAAGCATTTTGGATAAGAGATATTCAACCTGAAGTAACATTTTCTGGCAGTGTATGTGGTCATTATGTTCTTTTGTTCACTTGTGTTTTTGAGGAATTGAAGAAAAGAGGAAAAAAAATATTTTTAGTATAAAAAAGGAAAAAATCCAAATGATAGTAAGTTCTTGGCTTGGCTTCTTATTGTTAAGAGGCTTTGACAAGTCCAATTTGAGTTGCTTTAGATTCTATTATTTTTATTCCCACTTATACCTTAGGACAAGTCATGGAAAGTTGAATAGGGACTCTCAACAGCTCACATAGAATGATGCATTTCTGGTTGGTTTGCTTGTAGATTCCCCCTCCCCATAGCCTCCAACTAGGCACAGCTGACCCTTTCCCTTTTTCCCACTGTGGAGTTTTCCACAAGACTCTAGTTGCATTTGAGTCTCTGCTAAACACAACTGTTGGTGGGGGCTCTTTTGTTTAGCAAGCTCTGGATAAATTGCATTTGTTTCTCCTCATTTGAACAATCTTCACTTATTTCCAGTTTTCTTGTAGGTTCTAGCAAGATATGATCGGCATTGCTTTCACCACAGACCCCTAGTCTTTACCCAGGCGTGAAATGCCTTTCTGCTTCTTGACAAGTCCATGATGATATGTTAAGTCAGCATGAAGTCTAAAACTCTCCTTTTGTGTTAATTCTTTGGCTATTTATTCCGAGTTTGGTACCCTTGTTTTGTTATTACTTCTTACTTGGTTGGCATCCTGGGCGGAAACAAGTCTTTGTTTTCATCCACTTTTGATGTCATTTGTGTTTACTATTTTGTGTTGTGCTATCTAAAAGTGTGGTTTATTATAAGAAGGAGAATCACAAAGGAGAACACAAGCATAAGCCTTCTAAGTCTGCTGTTAATGCCAGCCTCACAGATTTATGAGTTTTAGTTCCCATCTCACATACCTTCCTGTCATCAGTTCTGCCTAAAGCCATTTACTTCTCTGTAGCAAATCTCTGCTCTGGCTTTTCTGAGTGTGCCTCTAGATCAGAACATACCTTTTTCCTTCACCTGGGAAGGGCAATGGTATGCCTGGGCATTATGCCACTCTTCTGATCCTCATAAAATAAGGGCAACATCATGACTGTATTTTTTCAGCTATAAAAACTTATGTACCTCACTAGCTGTATTAGAGATCCTATTGAGAAAATAGACCTAACGTTATTTGTTGATGGATCATACCTCAAGATGAAAACTGGCGGTCATTAAGTAGGATGTCCTATCAGTAATTTAAGAAGATAGGTTTTAGAATATAGTCCTCTACTTGAAGTAGAACCATCCCAGAGGACAGAACTTATTGCACTTATGAGAATTTGTCAATTAGCTAAATGCCAGTGAGTAGACATTTTATACATCAGCTATGCTTATGTACATGACTTTGGTGTGCTTTCATAACAAAGGTGTTTCTTACCTCTTCTGTTGTCTAACAAAAGAGAAGTTAGGAAATTTTTAGTTGCATTTCTACTTCCTAAAGAGGTAGCTATCATGAAGACTGAAGACACACACAGAGAAATAAGTTAAAGGAAATACTCATTGGGCCAAACAAATTGCCTTAACCACAGAAATAATTCTATCTAAAACTTCAGAGAACGAAGCTATGGTGGGATTTTGAAAAGGAAGAATGGAAAAAATCTGAAATGTCTCAGTTGTACATTTAACTGAGACCATCTCTGGCACCCTCAAGATGAGCACCTGAGGTACCAGATCATTTCAAAGACATTCACGAAATTTCTCCAAGAAACTATTCACCATGGGATAGATGATTTGATTAGTATTTCAAATCAGCATTATTTATTTATTTATTTAATAATGATTTATTTTATTTTATTTATTCATTCATTTATTTCTTAATTTGACCAGAGAGAGACAGAGGGTGAGAGTGAGAGAGAGAGGAAGTGAGAAAGCTAGCCACCAGATTCAGGACTCGAACCCTGGTCAGCCATGTGAGAGTGTCTAGCACCTTAACCACCACACCACCTGCTGGTCCCCTCAAATCAGCATTATTAAGGAAATAAAAAAGTTGATGTTATTGTCATGTCATGTGGCACCTAGTGAAAATAAAATCCTGAAAATGTTGAAAAGGTGGGACACAACCAGGGTCCAAAATTTAATGGCACCTCAAATAGTTTCAGATGGAGTTTATGCAGCTTCCAGACTTTAGGAGATTTGAATATATTTTAGTTATTGTATATCTATTTTAAGCATTTCCTTGTTGAACAGCTACAGCCCATAGTGGTCAAGAAGAAGGCTGCTTAATTTTGCGCTTCAACCTGGGACATTCAACTTTTACAAGGATGGGCCACTCACTTAACATAAACCATCATAAGAGTGCTCTGTAAAACATTGCTTCTTAATCAAAGAGCAATATTATCCTTACCACCTGCAGTCTTCTGTAAAGATTCTTGGAAAGACCAATGATGTTCTTAAAATAAAATTAGTAAAGCTTTCAGAAACCCTTGAGTTCCCTAGGCCAAAGATACTTCGACCAGCACTTTGGATCATGTGGTCCTCTCACTTAGGGACATATTAATTGTCCCCCATGAACTGCTAAATGGAAGGCACATGCATTTAAGGATTTTACCTCTAGTACTTTACTTATGAAGGCCAGTCCAATGGTGTAGTGGTTATTGGAGGCTGATGCCATATGGTCAACCATGATTTGAATCCCAGCCCTGGTGGCCTGAAAAACACCCCAGGCACTCGTGTGTGTCTCTAAAATTTTAATAGAATGAAGAAACGGAGGAGAAGAGATTGCAATATGTCCATGATCACTGAGTGGTGTTTTCTTCCTTTCTTCTTCTCCTGCCCTCTCTAGACAGCACAATTTATCTCTGGAAAAACAAACAAACCCAAACCAAACCAAACCAAAACAAATCCCCAAAACTAACTGTATAATGGCACAACAAAATATCGCAAAAGGCTCATGTATTACACCCAATCTTGTCTCCACTGGGTTCAGGTTACCTTCCCACAACATTTTTCTAAATTGCCTCTTTATGATCTTCAACCAGGATATTTCATCTATTGAAAAAAAAAAGTCAAAGGAACACTGCTCTTGATACCTTTAGAAATGAATTTATCAGGTAGTGCCAACAACAAATATATTAGTAAAATTCCAGAGATTTGATGCTTGGGTTCATGTTTAACAACTAAAGAAGTTGCTTCACACAGCTGGAGAGCTAATCTAATAGGGGACTTCGACTTGAGCATATTCAAAGATTCTGTAGACACAGCAGATCCTTGAAAGGAGAAGGTTGAGGAAAAAAACAAAGGACTTCAGACAGTGAACAGCTTCTGCCTAAGAAGTTGTATCGAGACCCTTGACTAATTCCTATTTCATTTTTGTATACTTGTTAATAATCATTCTACTCATTCTCCATGGATCTTTGATCATCATTCACACAAAATGGCCCTTTTTCTATTTTCTTCGTATGGTAATTGTCGGGTCAGAATATACTAATTGTAGCACTATTCTTAGATTATCACAAACAGTAACCAGTGCTGTCAGTCTTAATAACTTCTGGTAATTCCATTCATCCCCTAATACCATTATAAAAACCTCTGGGAAATTCCTACCTCATCAAATGAGACCTTAAGAAATTATAGATGCTAGTGTATTTTACTTGAACCTGCTTGTAAAAATGACCATGAACAAATGGACTTATGACATTACTAGTGCCCTTCTCCCTTAGAAAAAAAACCAAAACAATTATTATAATAATTAATATTTCTCTTTTCTATTTAAGGCATACTTGTTTGAGACATCTAGACTTCATTATTCTGAAACAACTAACCTTTGCTATCACTCATCAGATGGTTCAATTTGAATTGCAGGAACAACAAAAACAAGAGCCTTAGAGAGAGTGGTTTTTTTTTTTTTTTTTTTTTTTTTTGCTATAGGGCACGTGTGCTCACCAGACAGAGAGACAGAGAGATAGAAAGTGAGAAATCACCTCCCAGGGGGGATGACCACACCGCAACCTCTTCTCCTCCATTCTCCTCCCGGGATCTTGGGCACGCACGCACACATGCCCGGCATGAGTTTAAGTCACCGGTCCGGGACTGGAACGGCGGTCGACTACGTGGGAGTCCAGCAACATAGCCATTACGCTAACTGCTGGTCCCAGAGAGAGTGTTTATTACACCCCGTTTCATCCTACTCTGGAGGTTTGTGCTTGTCTCCCAGTTGTTCAGAGATCTATTTTATTCATTTACCTCAAACCAAAAGTGCGTGCGGACTGCCATTGTTGCATTTTGAGCTCTGTGTTCTTGAACAATTGAGTTTGAAAAAATCTCACATCCTTTGTATTCTGGGAAGACCTACTGCAATGAACAACCCTCTTATCCACAATTAGAGACAATGTTTTGTTCACTTTTTCTCATGAATCCAGTAAAATATGTATAAGCTTGTGGCCAACTGATTTTTGACAGGGTTCCAAGACTACTCAGTGAAAAAAAAAGATATTTTTAACAGTTTTGGGACAACTGGATAGTCACAGGACATAGGATGTAATTGAATCTTTATCTCAAAATTGATCAAAGACCTAAATCTAAGAGATAAAACTATAAAAATGTTAGAAAAGAACACAGGGGGGACCAGCAGTTAGCGTAATGGCTATGTCGCTGGACTCCCACGTAGTCGACCATGGTTCGAGTCTTGGACCCGGTGGCTTAAACTCACGCCGGGCATGTGTGTGTGCGTGCCCAAGATCCCGAGAGGAGAATGGAGGAGAGGGGATTGTGGCGTGACCATCCCCCCAGGGGGTGATTTCTCGCTTTCTGTCTCTCTCTCTCTGTCTGTCTGGCGAGCGCACGTGCTCTATAGCAAAAACCTCTCCAAAAACAGAAAAAAAAAAAAAAAAAAAGAAAAAGAAAAAGAAAAAAAAGAAAAGAACAAAGGGATAAATATTCATGATCTTAGATGCAGTAATGGATTTTATGTTAAGTGAAAGATGCCGGTCACAAAAGATAATATAATAAGATCCATTTATAGGAAATGTTTAGAATAATCAAACTTACAGAAAAAGATATTTGGCTAATGGTTACTTTGGGATAGCAAAGACAGGAGGAGGCAACAAGAGGCTATAACTACAGGGTAATTTTTTTGAGGTGATAAAATTTTCTAAAATCGGCGATGAAATTATTTCAAAATATGTGAATATAATAAAAATCTTTGTATTATACACTTTAAATGAGTGAATTTTATGGCATGTGAGCTGTTAAGATAAGAAGTCATTGGTAGCTTCATTCGTGGATATGAAAAGTTGGGAGTCCATTTTAAACTATCTTTGTTCTTTTTTTTCTTTTTAGAGAGATTTTTGCTATAGGACTTAAGTGCTCGCCGGGAAGACAGAGAGGGACAGAGAGACAAAAAATGAGAAATCACTTCCTGGGGTGGGAGGGGGGTGTCCATGCCTCAATCCCTTCTCCTCCACTCTCCTCTCAGGATCTTGGGCATGCATGCACATGAAACCAGTATGGGTTTTAATCTACTAGGTCCAGGACTGGAACTGTGGTCAAGTCTTTGGGAGTTCAGCAACGTAACCATTATACTATCTGCTGGTCCCTGTTTTTTTAAATTCAAACTACCAATACTTTTACTGATGTAATTCTCTGAATAACATTGTGGATTATCTGTAAATCCATTAGGAGATTTGTTCTATGCCCCCAAGACCACATCCATAATAATTATTATTTTCATTATTTTAGTTTTGCTATAGGGCACGTGTGCTTGCTAGAGAGATAGAGGGGGTGATATATATATATATATATATATATATATATAGAGAGAGAGAGAGAGAGAGAGAGAGAGAGAGAGAGAGAAGGAGAAAAGAAAAGTGAGAAATCATTACTCAGGGGATATTATCATGCTTCAATCCCTTCTCCATTTTGCTCTCAAGATTTTGGAAACACATGAACCCAGCATGATTTTCAAACTGCTGGATCTGGGCTCTTAACTGTGCATTTGGTCATGTGGGCTTTAGCTGCCTTAACCTCTACATCCCCTTCTGGCCCTATTATTATTAATTGCCAGAGAACTTATGTACTCACCATAGGGAGATAGCAAAAGGAAGAACACCCACCTCCCCTACACACACAATGGTGCATGGTCACACTACAATACCTTCTCCATTTCTCCATCCCATCAACATTTTGAGCACACAAACACACATACCTCACATGTTTTTCAAGCTGAATGAAGTCAGGATTTGAAGTGAAATGCACCATGTGGGATCCTGCTTCCTTACCCCTAGGCTACAGGGCTGGACCTACTTTTTTTTTTTTTTTTTTCTTTTTTTGGAGAGGTTTTTGCTATAGGGCCCGTGCGCTTGCCAGACAGACAGAGAGAGACAGAGAGACAGAAAGCAGGAAATCACCCCCCAGGGGGGATGGCCACGCCGCAATCCCTTCTCCTCCATTCTCCTCTCGGGATCTTGGGCACGCACGCACACGCGCCCGGCGTGAGTTTAAGCCGCCGGGTCCGGGACTCGAACCACGGTCGACTACGTGGGAGTCCAGCGACATAGCCATTACGCTAACTGCTGGTCCCAGGGCTGGACCTACTTTTGAGACAAGTTTTCATTAACTTCTGCTGCCTGTGATAATAAAATGGTCATTAGAAGACTTTTTGTCACCTAAGAGAGTCTTAGGAATAATATTCAACATGACTGAGGTCTTACCAAATGGTCTTACAATTATTCATTGCCAAACAAATTATCCCTGAACTTAATGAATTAAAGAAAAACATGAATTTTCAATTTTTGTATAGTTTCATGGGTCATTTAGGAGAGTCTTATACTGATTTTGCTTGGTTTCACTCATGAGCTTCATTTAGCTGGAGAATTGGTTACATTGGAAGGTGCAAGTAAAGCTCTCTCATTTGTCTGGCTACTGGTGGCTACTGGTAGTATCTTTTGGTTGGGATTAATGTCTCTGTTTTTATTTTTCTGTACATGGCTCTTCATCTTCTAATAAGCATATTCAGTTTCCTTTTATGGAGGTCTGAGGGACAATCCCAAGAGAGTAAAAGCAGAAAATGAAACACCTCAAAAGCCTAACTTTAGAATTTTTAGTCATTTTTGCCACATTCTGTTGGTTAAAGCAAGTTTGAAGCCTACCCCAGATTTAAGAAAACAGAAAAATAGACTCCTCAACTCCATAAAGTCACATTGAGGTATTACTATGTCTTACTTAGATAGGAAAGTTGAACTTTATCCTTTAGTGATGGAAGTGTTACTGGCAAACTGAGCCCAGCCACTTCTACAGTCTATAAAATGAGCGGCAGACGCTGGAGAAGAAGGGAGTTTATTTTTGCGACCAGGTTACAGAGAGGCAGTCAGCTAATAACACCAAACTCAAAAAGTTCAGCATGTTCTCAACGGTTACAAGACTTAAGCAAGTGGAAATCATACGTCACTACCTTCAACCAAAGTCGATTGCTTTCCCCTGAGTAATTATCATTTCTGGTTTCTCAACTGACAGTTCCTCAAACAGATCTCCCTGTGATTCAGCACTTGGTCAGATTGTTCTTGTTAAAGGTCTTTTTAAATTTCAAAATGGTTGCAGTTCTGCTAGATCTCAAGCTGGCCTGCTTCAGAGGCATCTCTAAAAGTTATTAAAAAGTTATTAAACAGAAGAATTCTATGGTGTAATTTATGTTTTCAAAAGATGATTATGAGGCAGTAAGAAAGACAAACTGAAGAAAGATTGAAGGTAGGCCAATGTACTTAGAAGAATTTTAAAATAGTTTAGGGGTGATAAGGACTTGAAAAAAAGATTGAATGAGGAGATGTTTCATGGATTTTTGACTATTGTTCTGTATCTACTTCCTTGAAATTGTTTAACACATAACTCATGCTACCATGACTTTGTGTATGTGTACATGTGTAATAAATTATATAACATATTTTAATGCTACATATAGAGATATCTTCAAAAAGTTGACAGAAAAATGCATATTATGAAAACAACTGTGCATAGATTTTAAACTTTTTTCCTACCAAAAAATTGCCTCTTTAATTGCATTTTCCCACAAATGTTTCAAAGTCCCTTCATATGTGATATAAAGCTATGTCAAGTGAAAGTAAGGGGGAGATGAGAATAAAATTGGGGATGATAATTATTTTAGGCATAGGGTATAAGCTATTCTAAAAGTTCTGAATGTTTTATTAGGCAGTTGGCTCATACTTGTGTATTACATTGTTTTAAAAAAAAGAGAGAAAGAGAGGGGAAGACAGATAGCTACAGACCAAGATGAGTACACAGCACAAAACAAGGCTTGTTCTCAATACCTGACCTATGAATGGAAAAGATGAGGCTAATCTGTTTTGTGTCTCTTTTGTAGGATGAAATATTCTCTGGGCTTTCTTGCTCTTGAACATTTGTCCACATATATGCTTTGGGAAGTGTCTAGAAACTGATAATTTTCATTCATAGATGAGTAACTTAAGTTATGGTATGTAAAACACTTGCTCTTCTTATTCCGAACCTTATATTTTTCTTTACTTTGTATTTTTAATAGAGTTTTTAAAAATATAATTTAATTAGCTAATAAGCATCCAATAATATCCAATGAAGACTGAATACTTAAGTTTTGTGAATATGATAAAAAGCATGCAAGCCTTTTTCTCGCCTCTAGAGATGAACTGTCTAATATGGTTGCTACAGGCTGCCTCTGGTTATTAAGCTTTTGAAATGTGGATAGCGTGAGTGAAAAACTAAATGTTTAATTTAATTTAATTTAAATTAAAATGTAAAGTGTTTTCCATTAAATATAACTTTTTCCTTTGGTAGGATTACATTTTATTAAACTATTACAATTTAGCATCCATATTGAGATGTGCTATAAAGCATAAAATAAGGCCAGCAGGGAGCAAATTGGTTAGGGTGACTGGAGCTCTCATGGCTGACTACATGGTTTGAGTCCCAGGCCCAGCAGTTTATCCAGGACAGGGCAGCTTGAAACATCCTGGGCAAGTGTGTGTATGTCCCCAAAAATCTCTGGAGGAGAATAGAGAAAAAGGGTTTGTGGTGCCATCCCCTCAAGCTGTGCTTTCTCTCTCTCCTGCTCTCTCTCTCTCTCTCTCCCTCTGGAAAGTGCACATGCCTCGTAACAAAAAATTTTTATAGAAAAAGACATAAAATAGGCACTGTATTTTATAGGCTTAGTACAAAAAATGTAAAATATTTCATTAATAATCTTTATTATATTTAGAAATGGTTATCTTTTGTCCATTGGGACAAATAAAAAAATATTACAGAAATGAGTCTCACCTGTTTTTAGTAGTTTAATGTGATTGTTAGAAGATATAAAATTGCATATGGAACTTATATTTATTTCTATTTGACAGTGCTGCTTTAGAATCTTTTTCTCAGATAAAATACAAAGCCCAAACGTAAAACACTGTACTCACCATGTGATCATCAGAAAGAAGGAAATCTCCTTCTATGCCTTTCTGACTTTTAAATCATTATCGACCAAGATTATCCTTAAAATAGGAAGGAGAAATAAAGGCATTCCCAAATAAAGAAATGCTGAAAAAATTAACCAAAACACAATTATCTCTTCAGGAAATACTTAAGGGATAACTACATCAGGAATGCTGAAGAGAAACAAATAGAAATAAAAGAACACAGAACTGGAAAAAAAAGGTAAGTCCACAAATATTGATAATAACATTGAAGGTTGGGACTAAACGTAGATTAATCTATTTTACATACAAGTAGGTTTAAATATAAATCCACCAATTGTCTGATAGACCATTATCTCTTCAGGTGTCAATTTAAGTATTTATTATAACTGTTACTCATTGTCTAGAACTGGATAATAAAGAAAAAGTTCAAAATATTACAGCTGAGTCTTTCTTTGGAATGAAAAAAAAATGCAAAATCAAGAACTTTGTAAAGACTATAAATCACCAAATCACAGGTTTTACCATGTCTTCCCTTTTAAACATCTCTTTCCATTTTTATTTTATTTTTGCTTCTTCAAGGACTTATTTCTTTATACATAGTACAGTGCTATGGTCTTATAAGAACTCTCAGTGTGTAAGTAAAGTATTCTTTTTTTTTTTTTTTTTTGGAGAGGTTTTTCGCTATAGGGCGCGTGCGCTCGCCAGACAGACAGAGAGAGACATAGAGACAGAAAGCGAGAAATCACTCCCCAGGGGGGATGGTCACGCCGCAATCCCTTCTCCTCCATTCTCCTCTCGGGATCTTGGGCACGCACGCACACGCGCCCGGCGTGAGTTGTAAGCCACCGGGTCCGAGACGCGAACCGCGGTCGACTACGTGGGAGTCCAGCGACATAGCCATTACGCTAACTGCTGGTTCCCAAGTATTCTTTTCATATCTCTTCCTAATGAGCTATTGTTCTGTACAAATTTGCCAATCTCTTACTCGACCAATGATTAATACTCACAGTTTTTTTCTTGTTTTTTTTTTTTTTTTTTTTTTTTTTTCAGATTATAAATTCTTATCTCCCCTAACTCTGTACCTGGAAATTATAAATTCTTTTTTCCTTGGCTATGTTAAGATCATCTTTGTTAATTTATGAGATTATTGACAAATTTTTAATCAATATGTTTTTCTTTAGAACTGTACCTCATGGTAAAGAATGCCATACACAATTCATTCTTTCTTGCAGAATAACCATTGGAATGAGTTTCAAATATTCACAACATAATGTTAAATGTTGAAGGTAGTGAATATGTTTATATCCCCAATTTCTTTATCACACACCATATACATGTTTTTAAAAACCATTCTGTAACCTATAAAGATATGTAATGATTACATGTAAATCATAAATTACAATACATATTTAAAGAGGAAAAAATCTTTGTATAAAATTACAAAAGTATAAATGATCAGCCTTGCAATCTTCCCAATATGTGTGATCATAGCCAAGGGTCTGAGAGATCTATTCACACCACCGTGAGTAAGGCTGTGTTGTAGGAAGCCAGAGAGGTGCCCTTTCTTTGTGGCCGTATAAGCTAGACAGATGGCACTCATGACTGATTAGAGGCCTTGGCTTGACTTGTCTGTTTAATCAATCTTAGAAGCTGTTTACTGCTTGCTTGACTAAAAAGTGGTAGAGATTATTGCTTTGAAGAGCTTTTTTTCCCGTCAGCTCTTTCCAGAGCAGAGAATTCTGTTCAGGGTCACACAGATCGCCTGTGAATATGCCAATGACTAGAAAAGCAGGAATGATGAGAAGGAAGGACAAAACTAAAAAATGTGAGCGCACAGGAGCGGTCCAAGCATTCATAGTGGGACCATTCAGAACAACATGGCTGAACAGAGAGCCCAGAGCTCAGTCAGCCCTCTGAGAAGAAGCTCTGAGCCTCAAAGACACATAGGAATGGCAAAAGCAGCAGTCCAGAATGGGCTGAGCGTGTGTATGTGTGTGTACATGTGTACATACACTCTGAATGTTTATTAAAAAATGTTTTGCTCTTTCTAATGAGAATTCACATTGAGACACACATAGAAAAATGGATCTATTTCTCTATCTAAGAAAAATCTGCCCAGCCCCTGACCCAAGCTGATGTGTTAGATGCAGTTGGAAGGGAAAGAGACAAATCAAGGATAAATTCTATGTAGATGAGTGGAAAGGAAGAGGGGACACTGGGAAACTGAGATCTGGAGTCCCACATTCTAGCCTCTACTCTGTAATTGTGGAGCACCACCCTTCCCATTTTATCAATAACTTCAGTTTTCTCACCTGTCAACTGAAGAGATTGGACTATTAATATATGAACAATCTCCTGGTCAACTTCTCTTAGGTGATAAGGGATCACTAGTGTTGGCAACATACTCTGAATGTTCATAGGGTTAGATGCTAGTCAAAAAATTCGGATTTGGGGGGCCGGCAGGTGGCATGGTGCTTAAGGCCACTGGACTCCCACATGGCTGACTGTGGTTCAAGTCCTGGACCTGGCAGCTTGCTTTCTCACTTTCTCTCTCACTCTGTTCCTTTCTGGTCAAATTAAAATAAATAAAGTTTAAAAAAATTAAAAAAAAAAAATTCGGATTTGGGACCAGCAGTTAGCGTAATGGCTATGTCGCTGGACTCCCACGTAGTCGACCGTGGTTCGAGTCCCGGACCCGGTGGCTTAAACTCACGCCGGGCGCGTGTGCGTGCGTGCCCAAGATCCCGAGAGGAGAATGGAGGAGAAGGGATTGCGGCGTGGCCATCCCCCCTGGGGGGTGATTTCCTGCTTTCTATCTCTCTGTCTCTCTCTGTCTGTCTGGCGAGCGCACGCGCCCTATAGCAAAAACCTCTCAAAAAAAAAAAAAAAAAAAAAAAAATTCGGATTAAACCTCAGCACCTCCATTCCCTAATACTTACCCTAGAAAAGCCACTAGGCCTCTCTTACATTTGAGTTCCCTAGCTGGAAAAAGTGAATTACAGTACTACCACCTGGAGCCATTATAAAGAATAAACAAATTAATATCTATAAAGTACTTAGCACAATGACTCCTCTGTAAGCTGCTCAGTAAATGTAACCATCATTATTATGCTCTTTGTATTTATTTTATCAACCCAGAGTTCCAGGGAAATCAAGAGAAGTGCACGTAGAAAGTAATTTTAGTTGATTTTATGTTTGCCTAATTTCTCTATACGCTCCCATGGACGTATTTTCTCTCATGCTTACCAAAACCTTCACAATCTGCAGAATTCAGTATCATTCGTTTTACAACTTAGAATCTATAATACTGTGCTTGAATCATGGCATTATCCCTGGGAGCTTTCCAAAGCATTTTTAGTTCCAAATCTTGATTTATTAAAGAGAAAAGTAAGCCTCCTATAAGAATACATTACTTCATTTGGAGTCTACAACAGCAGTAATTGTTTTATTCACTTGTAACAATTTTACCAGCCTCAAACTTACCAGTAAAACATCTTTCTGTCTGGAGTTCCACTGTCAGTGAGCTTGTTCACACATTTTGAGAAGAGGGGGATGGAAGGGAGTGGACATTTATTACATTAAGCCCTGTGCTATGTTTTTTATTAAATTTTTAACAGCCAGGCAGCATTTTAAATGCTTAGAATTTTTTGAGCCCTTTAAAAGCCTATCATAAATACATATAGGCCTCTGCAGGTTCTTAAGCTGGATGTTAGGTGCACAGATATTCACTCTGTTATTCTATACCTTTTAGTATACCTGAAATATCCAATAAAGTCTTTTGTTTTCTCAGCAGTATCTGCCTCATGACCTCAGACTTTAAAGAACTATTTTTCTACTTGATGTTACACATGGATCCTCTTCAGATTTTCATATATACTTATGTCAGGAGATAAATACTAACTGGTTATATTGTTTTGTATAATTTTCTATTATTCTTGCCCTTAAGAAATAATTCTCCAGTTATTAAAAGAGAAGAAAAGAGGGTTTTGTTAACATTCTTTTATGCTGTTAATATTTTTATTAATATGTGAATATAGAAATAAAAAAGTCACTACTGAACAGTTACAATAGTAATTTTATATGAAACTTCCTGCTTTCATGACAAAAAAAGAATTAGAATGGAATATCCTTGGCTTTTTTCCCTTTCACAGTGTTTTTCTCTTTCTACTTTTGCTCCCTCCTGCAAATCAACAATGGATTTCTTTTTCCCAACCAGTTTCCTGACTTACTTCCTTACTACAGCTCCAGGCTTTGAGCATTGTCCTCAAGTGGGAAAGTCTCCTTCTCAATGACTGAACAGGATTGTGTTCAGTCCATAGAAGGTGAGAACTGACAGGCATATTAGAGATTGGTTAAAAAAAGTTTGATTCTCAAACTTGACCATGAATCAATATCACCCCAATAGCTTGTTCCATTGTTGAGCTCCAAACTCAGAGTTCATGATTCAGTAGGTTGGAGGTTCTAATATACTCCCAGATGAGACGGATGCTGCTGCACTATACTTCAAGAACCACTGACCAGTGATTTAAGAGCTAAGCGCTCTTCACTTACTTGCTATTTTTTTTTTTTAATCGAAGAAAATGCTTGGGTCAGACTTGGGTCCTAGTGGTTAAGAGAGTCAGATCCCACATGGCTGACCATGCAGTTCGAATCCTCACCTTAGCAGTTTGAAAAACATGCCTGGCATGTGTGCATGTGTGCCTCAAATCCCAACATGGTGGAGAAATGGAGGAGAAGGGATTGCTTCATGATCATGTCTCATTGTGGGTTTCTAGATCTCTGTCTCTGTCTCTGTGTCTCTCTCTCTGGTGAGCACACATGCCCTCTGACATTTAAAAACAATGCTATAGAACACTGTCAATGTGTCATATAGTGAAGACATTTAATGAGTCATATAGTGTGAGCTTTTAATGAGATCTAGTTATCAAAGCAACACTAAAATTGACCCTGTCCTTTTTCCCATTTTAGAGGTTTTGAGGAAAAGTAATTACTTCAAAGTCATAAGGCCAGTGAATAGCAGAGGTTGGCTCCAAATCGAGCAGGCAGTCTCCAGATTTGAGGCTTTTACCTTTTCCCTTTGCTGCCTTCCTGCCAAGTTTGACTAGAACCAATAGGGTGCAGTGGTGATCACAGGACAGAATAATTCATTTATTTTATTTTCATTGTTTGTTTTTCTTGGTTTGCCAGAGAGTGTGTGTGCTTGCTAGAGACAGATAGACGGAGAGAAAGGGAGGGAGAATGAGAAAGTGCCTGCAGTGAGGAATGTCTATGATCCAATTCTTTCTACACTTCTCTTCTTTTGGGAATTCGAGGCATGCGAGCACATAGTGTTTTTCAAACATCTGGATCCAGGACTTGAACTGCACATTTTGGCTTTGTGGGATCCAGCCATCTCTACCACCAGTATGGCTGGCCCAAGTATAATTCATTTAAATAAGGAAGATATAGAAAAAAATTTAGAAATTTGAAGCATTTCCACTGGGTCACAATGTTAGAATAAATTTTGACAAAGCAAGATGGCAGGAGTAATATTCTAGATTCAGGAAAAGTTATACAATAAGACACAGTGAAAAAAAAGTGCATGAGGTATGCTGGGAATGAGGAATCTAGCTTGATTGGATCATAGTTTGCCTAGAGATATTGAGTGAGAAATGAAGCTAGAAAATATTGGAAAACCATACTGAAAAGGGTCTTGGGTACATGCTGAAGAGTTTAGATTTATTTTTTCCTATGGAAAGAGATGGAGAAAGAGGAGTCACTAGAGTGTTGCGAGCATGATGGAACAACGTTCATTACCATATCTGCATTAATGTGGAGAATGGATGGAGGAGGACAGAATCCATTAGATGACAGTCGAAAGACCCAGTTGAAGGATCATGGTGGTCCAGCTTCAGACAACAACAGAGAGAATGGAGCTAAAGTGTTGGATCTGAGAACTTTTAAGCAAATTGAATCTAAAATTTTCAAACATTAATCAAATTGAAATAAATGTTATAGAAAGGGAAGAGAGGTGAGACTAAGGCAGACAACCCTTTACCTGACAGTGACTTATGTTCCAGTCACTGTAACACGCACCAAAACACAAGGGTAAATTAAGCTACAGGCTTACTGTCCAGGAGGAGCTTTTGGCTTACAGAAAAGATTGAAGCAACCTAAGTAATAACTCCTTCAGTTCAAACCAGACTGGGAAGTTGCTTGGACCAGAGCGTAATTCTTTATGCTGAAGCTTGGATAGATTCAATTGCTTTGGATTCAAGAGGATCATTTCCCATGGGCCACAGTCAGCATGTCTAAGAAAAGACAAATGTCTCTCTCCAGGAACAGCCCTTACAGCAAGTAAATAGATCTGACATTTAGGCATCTATTGCTCCTTGTGCACTAATAAGTCTAACTTGAGACCCAGAAATCATTAGAAGAGTGTGAGCTTTTAATGAGGTCTAGGAGAAGAATATGGTTTAAAAAACACATTACCTGCAGTTAAGCAGCACCATGCATGTTAATGTTAAAATTTATGAGAAAAGTGCTTGAGGAAGGCCTGAGCTAATATAAATGCTAGACATAATTTTTAATTTTACAAAAGACAATTTGATTATTTCTTTAAAAAGTATCCACTCTAGAGTATCAAAACCTCATAATAGGTTTTGTATTCAGTGTTTTTCTCTACCCTTTCCTCTCTAATGTGGTTAAAGTTTAGATA
The DNA here is from genome assembly GCA_026018925.1 of Tupaia tana. Classification (NCBI taxonomy): domain Eukaryota; kingdom Metazoa; phylum Chordata; class Mammalia; order Scandentia; family Tupaiidae; genus Tupaia; species Tupaia tana. Next base: position 78,540,843 of record JAKSZU010000008.1, read on the forward strand.
GAGAATTGGCTATGGGGCCATGTGGTGACCTGGTGAATTCACTAGTTTTGCTGTTAGTTTGTTTTGTTTTGTTTTGTTTTATTTATTTATTTTTTTCCTACAAAAGGGTACTATCGGGCAAAGTATAGGATGGTCTCCACCATCTAACCAACAAACTAAGGTCAGTTAATTCTCATACATTCATTAAACCCATTCCCTTATTTGATTATTAATTTAAGACACATTTTTAATTCCACACTTATACTTACTACTTATTTCTGTAGTATATATAGGCTATATATTGTCCTCAGTAAGACATTTTTGAAAGACAAAGGAGACATCATTAACAATTGCTTTTGTTTTCCATTGCTATGGAGCAAACTACCCCAAAGCTTAGTGGCTTAGAGCAGACATTATTAGACACTATTACTGTCTCTCACGATTCTCTGTGATGACCAGACTCAGCTGGGAAGTTCTCACTTGTGGCCTTTTATGTGATTGTTGGCTGAGGTTATTTAGAAAACACCAAACATGCTTACCAAGCTATTGCTGATATAAATGTGTGCTCTGGGGTCCTTACCTAGATCTAGGTTGTTTTTTCTACCAAAAGCACCCTTCCCAATGTCCTATGTGCTCAACTCCCCATCTTGCAAGTTTTATCTAAAATTTACCGTGTATTCTCCTTGGTCTCCTTCCCAACTTCATCTGTACATGTCAAAAGTCAATTTAGAAATTTAACCTTGCATTATGGTTACTGGAATGAATGGACGCTGCAGGATTGGAGAGAAGGAAGGAGAAAAAGAGAAAATGAAGGATATTTTTGAAACATCAACTATTTTTTTCTGGTTCCAACTCTGTTATCATGTGGTTCCCTTTAAGTTAGGCTGTTTATTTAGTGTCTCAGATAAAGCATGTAGCAGCATGTTGATAGCTTTGAGATTCAAGATTCTCAAACTTAAGGGTCAGTAGAAAGAATTAACAGTTCGTGTCATGGAATATGAGATGAGAGGATAATCACCTCCCTCATGAGTCCATGAAGTAATTTCCCCAGGTTTTGTTGAGGGGAATAAGGTCATAGGTGTAAAGGAAGAGGGGACTGTGTAACTCCAGATGGGGGGGCCAGAACTTGAGACATCTTATTGAAAAGGTAAGATCAGGATTCAGGGCAGTTCATCTTCTCTTGAATGAGCACTCTTCCTTTCCCATCCTGGTGTGTGGAGGGTACACTAACTACGTTGTTACATATGTATATATATGTGTATACACACATACATATTTATATATATACATTTATATATATAATATATAAATACATGTACATATATATACACATTTATATATTTATATATATACATACACACACACATATATATGGTGGGACAGCAGTTGGTGTGGTGGTTGGGGTGCTGAATTTCCCCATGGTCCAATATGGATTAAGTCCCAGCAGCTTGAATTCACACCAGATGCAAGCACATGCATGCCCAAAATCCAGAGAGAATGAAAGAGAAGGGATTGCAGCATTGTCATCTCCCCTAGGGGGTGGCTTCTCATTTTCTTTCTCACTCTCTCTGTGACTCCAGCGAGTGCACATGCCCTATAGCAAAAATTTCTCTAAATTTTTTTAAATACTAAATTTAGTTTATTTAGCTTTTTCTTGGTGATGCCATGCCATCATCATCATTATATCATGATTTTCCACTTTTAAATATGCAGCTCGGTCACTTTTCGAACAAAGCTTGTTTATCAGGAGAGAGAGACAGGTGCCTTGATAGGGTCTTTATGCCATGATCCTCTCCTTAGCCTTGTGACCGGCCAGGATCGGGCTGGCCCTGCACTCTGTGCAGAGAGACCCTGGATCTAGACCTGGAGCCTTCCCATGTGGCTTCCAGCACTGCACAGTGGCACCCTGCTGCTTGCTCCACCACACTTGGGTTGCAGTTCAGTCCCTGTTGACCCCCCAGGGCGTGACTGCAATTGCCTTTGTAACTTCATCTATTTCCTTTGCCCACCCCCAACCAGTAATAGAGAATCTACACTGCTTTGGTGTGGCTCCTATCTTAACCCACTCCTCTTTCGTCTGTACAGGATTTGACATAAACTTTCTTCTCTGTTTCAGATATTCAGTCTTCTGCCCTTTATCCTTCTGATTGTACTTCTTTACAACCAGAGTTCAAGACCCATCTGGGTATCACCTTCCTTGATCTAGTCCCTGCCATTTAGAGTAAGTTCTGTGCCTCTGTAAATCTGAACATATCTCTACGATGGCATTTATCACATGTATACTTCTTTACTTGTATTGCTCTATATATTCCCATTGCATTCTGAGCTCCAGGAACTACTTGACATTAATCTTTGAATCTCCAGTGCTTACCAGAGAAACTACCATTTAGCAGTCCCTTTATACATGCTTGAAATAAATGAATAAACAGACATAAAAGCAAATATGCACATTAAGGTGTCACTTCTCTCTCTGTAAAAGCAAGACAGAATTGGACCTAGTAAATTGATAGTAATAAAATAATGTGTTTTATTTAAACTGACTTTTTTTTTTTTTTTTTAAATCTTAGTAGACATTTATTGAATGCCTAACTGTTTGCAAGGCACTGGGCTCAATTTGTACTCTTTTCCACAACAGGAAAATTCTTTCTTTTCTCGCTTAATTCTAGCTCCCCTCCAGGCTAGAAGGAGCTGCTTATTCAATGAGTCTAATTGGGATTGGACAGTCCGTGATTCTGGTGAACAGGTAGTAAAAGGCTAGGATGCACATACCTGCATATGGCATTCCCTGGCACTATCTGCTTCTCCCTTTCATGAAGGAGGCAGACAGCAACAAGGTCTAGATCCCTGAGCTGGATCCACAACCGTGTCTCTCTTCTTTTCATCTTGGGCTGTTAATTCAGGGAGAAAATAAGGAAGTCCCATCTAAGCCTCAAGCTTGAGCTATACATATATTCATTCTAGTTTTTATCAGAGCTCTTCAACTTAGGGGTTAAATAAAGTAATGCAGTGTTTCCCATGTGGCCTCTCTTCCTTATTCTTATAGTTCTGGAACCTAGGAAGTCCAAGATCAAGGGGCTGACATCTAGGGAGGGCCTTCTTGCTGGGTCATCCCACGGCAGCAGGCGGAAGGTCAAGAGAGAAAGAGCAAACTCCTTTCATCAAGCCTTTTTTAACAGCAGAGGGATCCGAACTCAGGAGACCCAGCAGTCTTAGAAGGTAGTCAGACATGGTCCCTCAGGGCTAGAATTCTGAGACTATATCCCCAAATAAAAGAGAATAAGAGAGATTTTTAAAGGAGAAAGCATAGTCTTCCTAACATATCTTCTGTTACATTTCTACGAGTCCTTTGATTTGTCACTATACTTAGCAGCAGAATGACATTCTTGTTCTACCCTAGGGAAGGAGATAAAGAAGACAAAATGAAATAAATTCTGTAACAATTGGCAAAAGTAATGAATAAGAACATTTTTTTTGCTAGAGCATGTGTGAGAGAGAGACAGAGAGAGAAAGAGCACCCTTCCAATGAGGCGTGCTTATACTGCATGCATTTTCCTCCGTTATTTCATTCAGTCAGGATTTTTGGCACACACAAATGCACAGCATGTTCTCAGACAACTGGGGGGGATTTAAATTGCGGTTGGCCATGTGGGATCTAACTCCATTTCAGGACACTTAACCATTGTGCTGCTAGGTCAGCACAAATGAGAACATTTTAACAAGTTTCAAGTCACTAAGAACTTCCTGTTTCTGGTTGGAAAATTGGAGCAATAGTTGCCAAGGCTAGGGACTATATTTTTTCCTCTGTATATAGTGGTCCCCAATTGGGTCAAAATTGATTACTTGTCTGAGAGTTCTTGACATGCAAAGAGAATTTTTTTTTTCTTTACATTGGAAGGAAAGAAAACATGTGAAGAGGGTAGCCAACCTCAAAATGTCATGTATAAATAATGCTTCCTAACCTCCCAAGGATACAAACTCTAGGCCAGAAAATAATTAAAAAGGTGCAAGAACTTCATTGCTCAAAATATCATTCACTATTTTCTGACTAAGGCAGGAAATTCCTATACAGGAATATAGAGGTTAGTAAAAAAAAAAATTCTTCAATGTTTGATTAATTTTCATCTAAAAGAAAATATTTATGAAAATATGAAAGTCTTTCAAAAGTCATTAGGGAAAATTCAGTTTTTTAATATAAATTTAAAAAAATTATAAAGGACAAAACTGTAGACTTCTACATTTTATAATTAAAATTATACTTAGGTTTTTAAATTATATTTTAGTTTGGAAAATGAAGTTAATTGTTTGGAGTCTGTATGCTCTCATTATTATCCTAGTGATAACATGGATACAGTATAGCTTTTAAAATGATTTATAGGTAATATATACTTATTTTACAAATAAACTAGGCATAATGAAAATTTAAATCTATAACACTGAATATCCACTATCTTTTTTCTGTCAAAATCTTCAATTTTAATCACTTCACACCTAGTGCAACAGTGCCTTCCTCATGCAAAGTATACTGGAAATATTTGTCGGATGAATAAGAAAATAAATAGTTTTGTATTTCTGAGCTGGGGAAGTAGACAGGGACCAGATTGTAGACAGTCTTATATTTCAGCTGAAGAGGATTTTCTGAGCTGAGAAATATTTTTATCAAATTAGATATGATAATGTGGGATAGGAAGTTGAGTGTTGGAAATAGTGCTGGGATATCTTGACAAAAACGGAACAGAGATGGTGAAGAAAATCAAGAGTTATAAAATTATGAGAGTACAAAAGATATTATCTTAACTACAGAGTTCCGTTTATTCTATTATCTTTAATAATGCTCCATTCTGAAGAAGGGAAAAATAGGAGGGATTCAGAGAACTAGAAAGAGAGTAAGATAAAGAATTTCTATTGGTATTATTTATTGAAATCCCAAGAGGTTTTCACTATAGGGCGCGTGAGCTCACCAGACAGACAGAGAGAGACACATAGAGACAGAAAGCGAGAAATCACCCCCCAGGGGGGATGGCCACGCCGCAATCCCTTCTCCTCCATTCTTCTCTCGGGATCTTGGGCACGCACGCACACGCGCCTGGCTTGAGTTTTAAGCCACCAGGTCCGGGATGCAAACCGCGGTCGACTACGTGGGAGTCCAGTGACATAGCCATTACACTAACTGCTGGTTCCCAAAATCCCAAGATTTTCAAGATACCTTGCTGGGAATTCCATACATCACCTATTATATCTTCTTATCAGCAAAGTAAGTCTAAAGCCGGACACCATTACTTGTTACCCTTTGTGAAAAGTGTCTTGAGTCACAAAGCATGGTTTATAGCTAGTGAATATTAAAGTGGTTTTCAAACCAAAGTTTATATGACTGTAATGTCCTTTTCCTTCTATCAAACCATATGTCCTCTCCAGGAGAAAAAAAAGTCAAACCTCTTAGTAGCGCAATCTAGGTCCTTGATATTTAGTGACGTTGGGATAACCGTGAATTATCAAAAAATCATGAACTTCAGAGAAGTTTGCTCTTTCACACTGCTGTTTTGTGTACTCATTCCTCCCTTTACTCATATTGGAACTGATTAATTGATGAGCTTTTATTTTGTCCCTCTTAACATTACAGATATCTTAGGAAGTAATTTGAAAGTTGTCCCATATTTATATTTTAAGTTATTTTAACAAGAGGGTCATATGGTATTATCTTGATATCTTTGGTAAAGCATATCTTACTTTGCAGCAGAATGATGAGTTGACTTTTCCTCAGTATCTCAATAGTCCTTTTCTGTATTCCCTATCCACACTTGTTTGCTTCCCTGGAAATGTCCACAACTAGACAACTTATAATTTTTAGGGGTTCGTAGCTATCAAACCTCAGCTAGCACCATAGCAGAAATACAGTTCGTCCTTGAGAAAACAGTCTCATTCCTTCTTAACCTCAGGACTCATACTCAGCTCTGGAGTCAGCCTTTTAATTCCCATCCTCTTATCAAAAGGATGAGGCTTATCTTTCTCCAAAGAGGTCATGGAGTTCTTTAGTGAGTACAGAAGCTAATGGGTTCTTCCCAGGAATCAAAATTATTTGGACAAGCTCATGAGGCAATATATGAGTGAGAATGAAAGATATTGAGAGCCTTGGGTTAGAATAAAAAAGAAAATACAATGAGCGAAAAGAAGACTTAGCAAGTAGAAATATGGAATAACCTTCTAAATGAGGTTGACAGCACCTTTTTATTTGGAGTCAAAATAGAAGGGAACATTCACTGAAGAGGTCTCTGTAAAAGGCAGTCCCTCAGTGTCATGCTGACAAATGTGTTGACCTTCTGGTTCCCCTTGCTCTATAATTTCTATGATTCCAAGAACTAACATTCCTGCTACCTCAATGAAAAAGACAGAAGTGTCTCTAATGACATTACTAAAGTGAAGAATGCCGACCGCCGACCTTTCCAAGAAAAAGAAGCCTAGACATTTATTAACTAAAATGAGGGAGCATGTGTATGTACCTGTGACTGTGCTGTGTCAGCTTAAATTTAAGCCCGAAGATCAAACACTGATTTTCAGTGCTGTGACAGGAGATCCCTTTAGACATGCACAAATTCAATGTATGTTTAATAAAAGAACAACTTCCCTCTTACATCAATATTCAGATTTTTAATTTTTACTGGCAAAATATTCATTAAAATCTGCATCCCATAACTTGTTTTTGCTGTCATCTTTATTGCCACCTTGTATGCTAAAAATATTAATAAGACATTGCATTTTAAATTTAAAAAAAAAAATTGCATGCCAAATACCTATATTGTACATTAAAGTTTTAAAATTGTTCTACATATGATTAATGGCTAATTAATGTATTCTTTTATTGAAGTGATGGCTAAAGAATATAATGTGTTTTGGATCTGCTGCAGGGGGATTAGTCTGAGAGGTACGAGTATTTGATCTGTTTTTGTATGGACCCAAACAACACTAGAGCTAGCTGTGTGATTTGATGGCAGACCATTTTATCTTTATTGATCTCAGAATTCTGCTTTAGGGGTCTCTCTTCTAAGAGCCTATGGTAGCAGCATAATCATCCCCAAAGATTTCTGTGTTTTAGTTCCTGAAATCTATGAATGTCAGGTTACATGGAAAAGTGAATCAAAGTTGCGAAAGAAATTATAACTGTCAATCAGATGACCTTGAGATGTAGACACTAATCTAGATTTTCTGAATCACCCAGTGGAACACCAATAATTCTTATAAGTAGAAAAGGGAGGCAGAAAAGAGAAAGAACCAGAGAGATGATTTTGTGAGAATGACATTGCCTTTGCCACCTTTGAAGTTGGAGGGAGAGGCCGTGAGTCAAGGAATGTGGACAGTCTGTAGAAGTTAGAAAGGGCAAGAAAATGGGGTCTCCCTTAGCACCTCCAGAAGGAAACAATCTTGCCTACATCTAGATCAGAACTCCGACTTCCTATTCAAAGCTTCCATCCCCCAGAACTATAAGATTATATTTATATAATTTGTATTGTATTTATAAACAATATAAATACATTTATATTGTTTCAAGACATTGAGACTATGGCGATTTGTTACAGCAATACTGAGCCTTTGACAGCCAACTATGATGCATGTGGTATTAAACATTCTTAGACGAAAATCTGGATCTCACACTCCTGTATGTTGGTTGGAAGATGACTACTCATGAGGGTTAATTGCTAAAGTGTGCAATTAGGGGAATATCTGACATCCTTCAATTTAGGAGGAGCAAATTTAATTTCCAGTAGACAGTTAAGGTATAGCAGCAAAATGGGGTCTCCTATTCTTTAAATTTTCTCCCTGCCAACACATTTGGACAGTCTGCTCTTAAGCAGCAGGCCTAACTTGGGTGTACAGGCTGAACTGAATAGGAGCAGCAGAGAGTGAAAAGAGACAAAGGAAAGTTTTCCTAAATTGAGGCTAGTATCTTCAGTCTACTACAGTTGAGTTATATGCTTCCTTTTATCTCATTGCATTGCTAATAATGCCTCCAATTTCATGTTACATAATGTGGGAGAGAGTGAGCATCCTTGTCATTTTCCTAACTTTTTTTCTGTTGTTGTTCTGTCTGTTGCTCTGTTTTCATGGGGTGATCAAGGGAAATAAAAAACCATGATTCTCTAGCAATTGAATGTATAAATAATATTAATAAATAAATAAATTAAGAAAAAAAATTCTCAGGGCTGGATGGTGGTACAGAAGTAAAGCAGGATACTCTCTGAGGCAACCCCAGTGGAAAGGTTTCTGATTCAAGAACAGAGACCTCCCTGAGTATGCCAGACAGACTCACACTCATGACCCAGGGCTGCCTGAAGTTGGGGTGGATAGTGGTCTCAAGACCTTGTTGGGAGTGCTGTCTTTCTCTCTCTTTCATGGCAGGAATAAATAAACTTAAAGAAAAAATGTAAAAAAAAAAAGTACTTCTTTCCTGCCACATTCTTTTCTGGAACTTATACATTTTTTAAAATGTTTTTGTGTGTGTTTCTTTTCTGGTTCTAAATACATCCTCACTTTTGTTCCTCACTTTATATTTGTAATGCATTCTTTCAATAAGTAGAACCCCCCCAGATATAAGCTTTGGGCCTCTCAAAACTTGGATTATCCTCTGACCATGCCAGAAATGTAACTATAAGATAAAAGAAAAAGTGTAAAAGAATTGAAAAAAGATGAACATTAAGGTACTAGGGCAGGACTAACATCTAGACAAGTCAGAAGGATTTTTTTCCCCCTTTGGTTGAGGGATATTTTTGATATAGGATGTGTGCACTAGCCAGAGAGACAGACAGACAGGAAGTAAGAAATCATCCTTCAGATGGAATGGTCACACCGTGATTCCTTATCCGTTTTTGTCTTGGGATTTTTGAACACGCTTGCACACACACCCAGTGTGTTTCAAGTTGTCATATCCAGGACTTGAATCATGGTTGACTACGTGGGAGTCCAGCACCTTAGTCACTACGCCACCTACTCGTCCCCATATGGGTGATTTCTAACTAAATTAGAACTACTAAGAGATTTCATTTATTTTTTTGCATTTTTATCTTTATTCTCACGTTTATTTGTTCAACATATATCTACTTTACATTTATTATACATCAAGCTAGTCTTAACAATCAACAAAGTAGGCATAACTCTCTTCCCCAATGGAAGTTATATTTTTGGAGTGTGATAGAGATCAAATAAACAAGTGAGTTGTATCATCTGCCATATATTACCAGATGCTAGAAATCTAGTTGAACCAAGGACTACAGGCTTAATAACAAAGATGCAAATACTTCTTCTAATAAATGGCAAATTCATTTATTCCTTTGTTTTTTTTTTCATTCAATACATATTTTGAATACCCGCATTTTTTTAATAGACCAGAGTTTGTTTATTTTTAACACCTATTATGCCATGGCATACTCAGATTTTTAACATTAATATTCATTTCCTTCTGTATTCAACAAACACTTTGAATGCCTTGGAATATCTCATCTGTGCTAGGAATGTAATTTACAAAGAAAGGTAAAAATATAATGTCGACTTTCTAGGACTCACTGGTAATGTGAGAACTGTTTGAAGGAAGAACAAGCTGCATTTCAAAGTCAGTGGGAAGGGTTTACCTACCAGACTCCCCAGGAGAGTGTTCTCTAACTGTCAATATTTACAACCCCACTCATAAACTCAGAGGTATGTTCGGTGTATCTGGAAGGGAGATACCACCTTTCATATACCTTTTGCAGTCTTTGTGTCTCCTTGTGTGTGGTGGAACTGTAGCAGATGTTTATCTTGACTCCTTCACTCTCCACCCATATACATTTCTTAGAAGGGATGAAAAGAATGCTAGATTATAATTCACTTTCTAAACCTATTAAGCACTTTTCTAAAAAAAAAAAAAAAAAAAAAAAAAAAAAAGGCTTCCAAGAAAGATTAGTTGGTATCTCTTGTGGTTTGGAAAAAGGTTGTCTCCCAAAGTTCATGTTTTTAAATTTGGATGTCTTTCAGAAATTCATGTGTTGGGACTTGGATTATATTGTAAAGGTGAAAGTGAACACTTAATCCCTGCATGGTGTGTCAGGGTGGTGTGCCAGCCTTTGAAGTGCTAAAGCTATTAGGGTAGGGTTCCCATGATTGAGTTATAGTTTATAAATAAGTAGACAATATAAGGCAGGCAGAGTCACATGGACACAGGCCAGAAGAAGAGAGAGAGACATGGGTACAGACCATGCTCTGCTCTGCTGAAAGCTCTGTCTTCCTCTATTATACGATGTTTTTGGACTTCCTAGTTACCAGAGTTATGACTTTTGTAAAACCAAACCAAACCAAACCAAAACCTGCTATTTTCTTTATAAATCATCCAGTCTTAAGTATTTTTTATTAGCACTGCAAAAGTAGATTAAGATAGTGTCTCTCCATTAATGTGTAAGTTCTTAGCAGTGGACTGCAGTTCTGAAACCGGACACGAGTAACCAGGTGCTCTGAACATGAAAGGGGATTGAAGACAAGGAGCACAGACTGCTCTTTTAAGGTGTGATATGCAGATGTCAAAATCTTTTAGACATGGCTGCTAGTCATCTTGGAACTAAAAGTCTAGTGAGACAAGTAAACTGTAGATCATAGAATTTAATATATTTTATTCATTTTGGGGGGTAAAAACAAAAATAAGAAATAAATAGTAGAGCCAGAGGGAAACATATGCGCTCCTCCTGCCTAAAGTGTAAGCGAACTTCATTAGATAAATAATGTGCTCTAACTTAGCAACTGTGCCAGAGGTTGAAAATAATAACCTGTTCAGTGGCTGTGGATGTGAGAAAAGTATCCAGCCATGGCCCCGACAACTTGTACATCCTGCCTATGGGTAAACAGTGACACTTGATGCCTCTAGAAACATCACCTTCTTGGAGTGAGTACTGAGAACAGTCAGTGAAGAACCTATGAAAAAGTAATGGAGAATAGGATGAGAAAAAACAATTGAACCCTGCAGATTAGAGAAAAATAGATCTGAAAATTATCTACTGCAGAATTGGGCATTAAGTTTTGGAATCTGTTAGGAATCCTCAGTGCAGAAAGTGGAAAGTTCCATGAAACAGGTGCAAAATGTCATTAGGAGAGAATAGACTGACTGGCAATGACAAGAGAAGACAATGCAAACAGAAGATTGATGATGTAAAGAAGAACTACAGGAGCTCTAAATGAGATGAGTTTAAAAATCTGTCACAGAGAAAGTGAAAGCCAATTTTTAAGTATGACATGTCAGATCAGAAATGTGAAAGATAACATTTTATTTATTTATTTATTTATTTATTTTTTCCATTTCATTTTCTTCCATACATTCAATCACATTATTATTTGTCTTACAAAATGGATATTTTAACAGGTGAACATTTCTCCCTAGTACTGTTGATAAAACTACGAAATATCTTCAACAGATAATACCACACCTCTTTGTGCCATTAATGCTTTGCCTCCCTGTCCCTCCCCCAAATGTAAAGCTTTCCAGAAAGGTTTTTTAATTTTTTTAAAGATAAATAGATAAAAAGAAAGGACACTAAACTTTGAGAATGGACATTGAAGATCCAGTTTGGTGCATGTGCTGAAACATTACTAAGTAAATCTTAATGTAAGAAAATCTTCCTGAGATTTATTTTTCTCTAGTATTCAGACTAAAGTGTATGGTCAAGACTGAGACAAAGGAAACTTTAAATTTATTGAATTACAATGTTGCAAGCCTTATTATTAGAAATCAAGATATATTATAAGATATAATAATTAAGTTAGGGGAATTTTATTCCATAAATTGATTTCTGGACCTATAATGATAGAATATAATAAAGAACCTACACATATACAAAAATATAATATATAATAGAGGGAATATTCAAATCATTGGGAGAAGGCAGCTGGTGATGAGGTGAGTAAGGAATCCTCATGGTCAACCCTTGTGTTTTAAGTCCTGGACCTGATGTCTTGAAAAATATACCAGGCACATTTACGTGTGGGTGCAAAATCCTGAGAGGAAGGAAAAATGAGGGAGGAGAAATTGTGGCATGGCCAGTCCCCACAAGAGGAGGTTTTCTCACTTTTCTTCTCTCCCTTTCTCTCTCTCTCTCTCTCTGTCTCTCTTTAGCAAGTGTACTTTTTTCTGACAAATTAAAAAAAAATAAAGGGAAGGCATACTATTTAATAATGTTGCAGAGATAATTTGTTATCAATGTATAAAAATAATGTCATAATTCTCGCTTATGTATTATACAAAAATAAATTCTAGATAGAGAATGTGTAAAGTAAAACTTCAGGAATTTTAAAGGAAATATTACAACTTTGGGAAGTAAACAAATATTTTAAACGAGTCTTCCAAAACCCAAATGGGATACTTTGATTGTTTTTGAATTTTATATTTCTTTGCAGAAAAAGACATTATAAAAATAATGAGCAGTAGACTTGGAGAAGATTTTAGTAACACATATAATTGATATTTTGTTTTGAGAAGTAAAAGCAGAATAACACTAATCTTTAAGAAAAAGGCAACAAGATAGAAAAAATAGCAAGAGTAGGTAATGCACAGGAAAGAGAAAATCTTAATGGCTAATAAAAATGAAAAGATGTCCAACTTTACTAGTAACTAGTGAAGTAAAAATAAAACCTATAATGAGATACACTTTGCATGCAACAGACTGACAAATATGAAAAATTTCGATAAAACCACATGTTAGCAGGGATATGAATGGAATTGGAAACTAGCTGCTTCGGGGAGTATAAATTGCTACAGTCAGTTTGGGATGAATTTGATAATGTCTAGAAAAGTCTGTCTATGTTATGTCAAATGTGTAGTTCAGTAACTCTACTGTGTGACATTTTGATCCTGGAGAAACTTTCATAAGAAAATTAAGTACAGAAGTGGCCAAGTGATGGCACAGTGGGAATGCCATTGGGCCAACATGGGATAGGTCCTGGGTTTGTGTTCTGATGCCTCTCTGAACAAGCTGGGTGTGTGCATGCTCATAATTTGGCTGGCTGAGACTGGGAGTGGATTGTAGCCTGAACACCCTGTTGAGGTGTCTGTCTCTTTCTCTCTCTTGTGAAATAAAGAAATAAATAAACTTAAAAAAAAGAAGAAGTCATGTACAGGGGTCCTAAGAGCAGTGTATTTTCAGAAGCAAGAAGTTGGAAAGAACTGAAATGTGTTTTTACAGAAGAATGGTTAGATTACTTGCAACCTGCTCATCCCACATTTAGAAATGAAAGGGAAATTCTTTAGTCTGTTCAGGAGCATATATGTATTACAGGTATTATCATACTTAACAGTGAAAGGTTAAATGTCTTCCCTCCAAGATTTGATTAAGATTTAAAGCAAGGAGTTATAAATTACATTGGGTTTCCCCAAATTCATATGTTGAAGTTTTGCTCCCCATTGTGATCAGATTTGGAGATCTGGTCTTTGTGAGATAATTAAATTTAGATGAGGTCACATTGGTGGGTTCTCATGGTAAGATCAGTGCCCTTCTATGGGGAGAGGAAGAGACATCAGAGCTCTATGTCCGCCATGTGAAGTTATAGCGAGAAGGTGGCTGTCTACACCAAAAAGAGAGCCTTTACTAGGGATTAAATCTACTGGCACAGGGCTGTGTCGCTGGACTCCAATGTAGTCAACCGCGGTTCGCGTCCAGGACCTGGTGGCTTAAAACTCATGCAGGGTGCGTGTGCGTGCGTGTCCAAGATCCCGAGAGGAGGATGGAGGAGAAGGGATTGTGGCGTGGCTATCCCCCCTGGGGGGTGATTTCTCTCTTTCTGTCTCTCTGTCTCTCTCTGTCTGTCTGAGAGTGCACGCGCCCTATAGCAAAATCCTCTCAAAAATAAAAAAAAAAATCTACTGGCACATTGATCTTGGACTTCCCATTCCCCCAAGAACTATAAAAAATAAATGCCTGTTGTTTAAGCAACTGTCTATGTTATTTTGCTATGGGTATGGCATCCCAAAAAGACTAATACAGAAGTCAAGAGTGTTCAGTCTCACAACTGTCATTCAGGATTAATTTGGAGGTTCTAACAAACATAATGAGACAAAAAGGAAATAAAAGGCATAAATATTGAAAAGAAAGATGTAAAGATGTTTTTATTCAAGCATGGTATGATTGTATACATGCAATAACCAAAGAAATTAGAAAATACTAGCACTAATCAATTTTGTCAAACTAATTGGATACAAAATCTACATACAAAAATTGGTCACACTTCTAAAAACTAACAGCTACCATTTGGAAAATAGTGTAAAATATGTAAAACAGCATTATAGTAAATATTTTATAATAAGTGCATTGAAACATATATAAGACCTCTACATTAAAAATGCTTTTTAAAATCCTGAAGGCTGTTTAATTGGAAATGAACCATGTTTATGAATTGAAAGGCTAAATATTACATTGTTGGGAAAGCCATGACACATTTCTGCATAGAAAAATACATCAGAGGATTCTTATTGACTTGTGGTTTGAATGCAATCCCAGTCAGTATTTCTAGAAACAAATAAGCAAAAAAGATCATGGACACACTGCTTCTCAAATTGATATTTGCATAACCATAAGCAATCTTGAAATAGAACAAAGTTGGGAAAATTTGTACTATCTGACAATAGCAGAGTAAATAAGAAGTTGATATAGGTAAAATATTAGATTTTAGGACTTACTATTATGCTACCCTAAAGACTTCCTGGTATGGGCATAAAAGTAGACCCATGGATAAAAGTAGAGTACAAAAGTAGGTGATCACATTTGTAATCAATTGATTTCCAACAATGTGGCAAAGAAATTTATTAGGAGAAAATTTTATCAATAGATGGATAGATAGAAGTGATAGCTGTTCATATTAATAAGAAATAAAGAGGGGGCAGCAAAGGGTGTAGCAGTTACGTTGTTAGACACCCATATGACTGACTTTGGTTTGAGTCTTGGACACAGTGGCTTGAAACTCATGCTGGGTGCATGTGCATGTGTGCCTAAGATCCCAGGAGGAGACTGGAAGAGAAGGCATTGTGGTGTGGTCATCCTTGCTGGGAGAAGTTTTCTCACTTTCCCTCTCACGGTCTCTATCTCTCTCTCTCTATCTGGCGAGTGCATGTACCCTAAGACAAAAATTTCTAAAAAATAAATAAAATAAAAAATGAAGCTAACCCTTTTAGTACACTATGTGTAAAAAATCCTTACATTAGAATACATACTTATGAGTGACTATTAAAGCAGTCAAGATTCTTGGAGAAAATAGAATTAAACTGGACATCTTCAAAACCTCATCAAAATGTGGCACTAATTACAAATGTAAAAATAAAAGCCACAGCCTTAGAAAAAATATTTGAAATATTTTAGAGCTAGAGATCAAAGTTAATGTAAAAATGGGAGGCAAATAAAAACCAGAAGAAATAGAGGGTAGCAGTTTTAGTGGAGCATGAGATTTTTATGGCAAAAGCATCATCAGTGACAGAGAGGAATGCTGCTTACTCTGTAAAATAGTAATAGATCCATGAAATAGAACAATCAGCAAAATATATTCATGTAACTACATATAAGTTCAAAATATATTAAAGCAATAAGCAACAAATTAATGTAGTGATTCATCTTGTATTTGGGGATTTTAGCACATATGTTTCAGAAATGGATAGAATGAACAGTCAAAAATAAGCAAGATCATAAATCTGTATGAGGTGATTAATAAGGATAATTCAGAGATACACACAATATTTTCTGTAGCAATTGAAATAGGCACAAAAATGTACCATACACTAGGCCACGAATATATCTTTAAATAATTCTAGAGTCAACACTGTACCATAAAGTTTCTCTTATAATGAGAAAGTATAAAGTTAGAAATTAAAATTCAGAAGAATAGATTTTTTTAAATTACCTTTATCTTTAAACCAAGAAGGCATTTATATAAAATTCCTGCAATAAAAAGAGTAAATAATAAATGACAAAATACTTGGAGCTAAAAGGTAAAGAAAACAACGTATAAGTAGGATGCTAATAAAGCAATGTGTGTGTGTGTATTTTGTTTTTATTCTGTTGATTAGAAAATAGACCAGAAATGCATGAAGCAAGCATTCAATGCAAAAATGCTAGGAAAAAGAGTGAAAAGTCAAATTTCCTGCCTTATGTCTATCCAGACAGATGTTCTAAAAAATGACTCTGCTGACTTAAACACCTAAATTGTGGATAGTTTAAAACAAACTTATTTAAAATATATCACATTGCTGAGCTAACAATAAAGTTTATGTGGAAAATTTCAAAGGCCAGAGATGGTGGAGGGAGGGAGATCTGAAACTATATAGATAACTATAAAGATAATGTTTTCCAAGGATCAAAGCCAATTTTTGGACTTTAGCTCTTGGATTATTATTCCAGCAGGAGACAATAAAAAATAAGAACTGTGCCAAGTCATTGGGTTCCTTAAAAATAGGAAAGAAAAGAGAAGAAAGCCAACAAAAATGCAAAGTCCTATTAATTATGGTAACTTTGACCTGAACTTGCAAAGACACTTTAATGTTATTTAGTTATTTGTTATAGATGATTATTATCTGTTATGGCAGATTATTTTAAGTTACAATGTATTATAAACAGTAAATATACATAATTATTATAATATAGAGTTATGTTAAATATTATAATATTGATATGTTATTATTATAATGTTAGTAAAACTTTGTTA
Organism: Tupaia tana; assembly: GCA_026018925.1. Taxonomy (NCBI): domain Eukaryota; kingdom Metazoa; phylum Chordata; class Mammalia; order Scandentia; family Tupaiidae; genus Tupaia; species Tupaia tana. The sequence continues at coordinate 78,557,508 of JAKSZU010000008.1, forward strand.
TTTATTCTGACCTAAGGAAAGGAAATTAGATTTTCATATTCCTGTGTCTGCAGTGATCAGTTAAGGGTATATGGGAGATTGGGGGATAAATTTCTAGGAACTTTTAGTTCATTGTGCAGATTCAGTACAACGGTGCTAGTAACTCAAGGGAGCTTGAAATAAGATCATAAGGCATCTACTGTTATCCTCAAGGTATACTAAGTAAAGGATTTTAATCAAAATCTGGTTTGTCATATTCTGATTTAAAATAGCTTAGTAGATGTTAAAGTTTTTAGTAGAGGGTCCATCATTCTTACCAATCACAGGGATGTCTGCACTTAACATGCTGTGGAATGTCTGGAACAACCTAAACCTTCTCTCTAGCTCAGCTCTCTGAAGTGCACCACCTCCTCTTTTATTCTGAAGTCACTGGTATTCTTTTTTTTTTTTTTTTTTTTTTTTGGAGAGGTTTTTCACTATAGGGCGCGTGCGCTCGCCAGACAGACAGAGAGAGACATAGAGACAGAAAGCGAGAAATCACCCCCCAGGGGGGATGGTCATGCCGCAATCCCTTCTCCTCCATTCTCCTCTCGGGATCTTGGGCACGCATGCACACGCGCCCGGCGTGAGTTGTAAGCCACCGGGTCCGAGACACGAACCGCGGTCGACTACGTGGGAGTCCAGCAACATAGCCATTACGCTAACTGCTGGTTCCCAAGTCACTGGTATTCTTTAGTTCTCACCAGATGCTCTGCTCTGCTCCATCTCAGAGTTTTTGTTTATGTTCTTTCCTCTGCATGGAAAGCTATTCCATTTGTCCAAACATCATTTCTTGAGAGAAAATTTCTCTGACTTTGCAGATGGCAAAGCATTTCATTTTCTATTCTATGTTGTTCTATATGGTAACCACAACTCAACATGTAGCTTTTAAACACAAATTAATTAGCTAAAATTAAATTAGATTAAGTATTTGTTTTTTTCAGGTACATTTCATGTACACATTAGTCTCATATAGTTAGCAGCTTCTGTGATGGACAACATATATGTAAAATATTTCTGTCATTGTAGAAAGTTCCATTTGACTGTTCTTTATAATCTTTTGTAGCACTATTTTCTTTCAATATTTATCGCAATAGTCAATTTACATTTGTTTCTCATCTTCTCCACCAGATTCCAACCTCCACAAGGACATCAGATGTGATATTTTTCTTACAGTATCCCTGGAAGAAAAATGGTACTCAATAAACATTTATTGAAAGAAAGAATGATTAATAATCAAAACATGGTTATTAAGTTGATCTGTTGGGACATAATTTACATACTACATAGTTTATACTTTTAAAGTATCTAAATAAATTTTTTTTTAATCATAGCTACTGAGTTATGCAATCAATTTTGTCTAATTTTTGAACATTTCTGTCCCCCCCCCAAAGGAAACCTTGGACCCATTAGCAGTCGCTCTTGATCTCTTCTGCTACCACCCACCCTTCACCTCTCATCCTAGGAACCACTAACATATTCTATCTATAGATGTGCCTATTCTTGCCACTACATATGATAAAATTATACAATTTCTGATAGTTTATGACTGAATTCTTTCACTTGAGATAATGTATTCAAGGTTCATCCATGTTATAACATGTATCAGTGCTTCGTTACCTATTGCAAACTCAATTCCATTGTGTGGATATACCACATTTTATTAATTTATTCCTCAGTCAATGGACATTTGAGTTGACCTGCTTTTTATTTGTTATGAATAATGCTGCTATGAACATTAATGTACATGTTTTTGTGTAAACATGTATTTTCATTTACTCTGGGTGTATATCTATGGATTGAATTGCTGAGTCATATAGTAACAGTATGTTTAACATTTTGACAAACTACCAGTTTTCCAAATCAGGTGCATGACTTTAGATTCCCACCAACAATCTATGCAGCTTTTACTTTCTCTATTTCTTGCTAATTCTGGTTTCCTTGTTATCTTGATTATAATAATCTTAATAGGAGTAAAGTGGTAACCCATTGTGGTTGTGATTTGCATTTTCCTGAGAACTAATGATGTGAGTCATCTTCTCCTATGTGTATTGGTCATTTGTATATCTCCATTGGAGAAAGTCTATACAAAAGTTGGCCATAAAAAAACAACAAAACCCTGGCTTTTGACAGAAAGTGGAAGAATATGGAAGATTTACTGCTGAGTGAAGCAAGCCAGGCTATGAAGGAGAGACATTGTATGTCCCCACTTACTATAAACCGAGTGTCTGCACTCTATGATTGAAACTGATTGACCTAAGGTTGCACAAACACAAGAGATGGGGGTTAGTGCCAGAAGTGGTATGTGTGGAGAAGCGGGACCTAAGGAAGGACATTTGGAGGAGGGATACAGAGACAGAGCATTGACAGGATAGGTAGATGTGGTGTTATCGGTGGAAGATATTTTGATCAACTGGACTGGGGAGAAATGTTCACATATTGAAATGTTCACTTTGTAAGCTAAATAATATGATTGAATGTATATAAAAAATTAAAATAAAATAATAATAATAAAAAGTTGGCCCTTATTTTACTTAGGTTATTTCTTTTCGTGTGGTTGAGTTGTAAAAGTTTTTTTATGTATTCAGGATGCTCATCTGCTGTCACAGATGTATTTGAAAAAATTTCCCTATTCTGTTAGTTGTTTTCTCTCTTTCTTGATATATTCTTTGCCACTCAAAAGTTTTTTTTTTGTTTTTTTTTTTTTGAGAGGTTTTTTTCGCTATAGGGCGCGTGCGCTCGCCAGACAGACAGAGAGAGACAGAGAGACAGAAAGCGAGAAATCACCCCCCAGGGGGGATGGTCACGCCGCAATCCCTTCTCCTCCATTCTCCTCTCGGGATCTTGGGCACGCACGCACACGCGCCCGGCGTGAGTTGTAAGCCACCGGGTCCGAGACGCGAACCATAGTCGACTACGTGGGAGTCCAGCGACATAGCCATTACGCTAACTGCTGGTTCCCGCCACTCAAAAGTTTTAATGTTAGTGCAATCAAACCTACATTTTTTGCTATTATTTCTCATGCTTTAGGTGTTAGGTCTCAGAAGCCATTATCTGATCCAAGATTATTAAGATTTAATCTTATATATTTTTAAAAGCTTTATAATTTATTACATTTAGTGCTATGATCCATTTTGAGTTAATTTCTGTGTATTGCACAAAATGGGGCTCTAATTTGCTTATGGTTATTCAGTTGTCCTAGCACCCTTTGGGGACCAGACTGTTCATTCCATGGTAAATCTGTTTGACATGCTTGACAAAAATCATGATACCTTAAACTGAAGGGCTTATCTCTGGATTCTTAATTTTATTCCATGAACATACAAATTTATCTTTATGTCCATATTACACTATCTTGATAACTGTAGCTTTGTATTATGTTTTGAAATGGGAAGTCTGAATTTTCTCACTTTGTTCTTTTTTTCAATATTGTTTTAACTTTTTGGGTCCTTGCATTGAATAAATCATATCGATTTCTGCAAATATACAAAGAAAGGAAGGAAAAGGAGGAGAAAGGGGAAAGGGAAGAAGAAAAAAGTTCAGCTGTGATGCTAGCAGGAATTGCATTAAATCTGTAGATCAAGTTGATGAGTATTAGAGTATTGCCATCTTAACAGTATTAAGTGTTCTGAGACACAGATATGGGATGTCTTTCCAATTATTTAGCTTTTTAGTATTTTTCAATGATGTTTCATAGTTTTCTGTGCAAAGGTCTTGACAAATTTTTCATTTAATCTTAGCTATTTTATTTGTGAGTTTGAATGTTAATACTAAGTATTTTATTTATTTTAACATTATAGAGTTTTTTTCTAATTCTATTTTCTGGATTGTCAATTGCTAATGTGTATATATATATATATATATATATATATATATATATGGCTTATACTTAAAATCTTGGTGAGTTCACTTATTAGTTCTAATAGACTAAATTAGATTTTATTTTTTAATTTGCTATATGGTACATGCACTAACCAGAGAGAGACACACAGGGTGGTTGGGGATGAGAATGAGTAAGCACCACTCAGGAAGATGGCCATGTCATAATCCTTTCTCCTACATTTTCCTCTTGGGATTTTGGGCGTGCATGCACATGCACCCAGCATGTTTTTCAAGCCACCAGGTCCAGGACTTGAACCATATCATCAGCCTTGTGGAATCCAATTTCACCATCTCATTGGCTGCCCCCCCCCCCAAATTAGATAAATTTTTAAAAACATTTTTTAGCTGAAAGATTACATCATTTGAAAATAGAGATAGGCTTATTTCTTATGTTATGATAGGATGCCTTTTACTTTTTGTCCTGCTTAGTTGCACTGTCTAGAACTTTTAAGTACAACATTGAACAGAAATGATGAATGTAGACATGTTTTCCTTGATATGAATCTTAAGGGAAAAGAGTCTACTTTTTCACTGTTAAGTACTGTATAAGCCATAGGTTTTTGAAAAATACCCTTTATCAGGCTGAGATAGTCTTTTTAGTCCTATTTTGACAAACATATTTATCATGATAAGAAGTTTGACTTTATAAAAAAGATTTTTGTTTCTATTAAGATGATCATTTTTTCATCCTTTAGTGTATTGATATGGTGTGTTATACTGATTTTTAGATTTTGAACTAACTGCATTCTGTGATAAGTCCCACTTGTCATGACGTATTGCTTTTATATGTTGCTGGATTTGGTTTGCTAGTTTTGTTGAGAATTTTTGAATCTATGTTGATAATGAAGATTGGTGTATGGTTTTATTTTCTTGTAATGTCTTGTCTGGATTTGATTCCTGGGTAATACTGCTCTAACAGATTTCATTAGATACTATTTCTTTTTAATTTTTTTAAAAGCTTGTGAAGGATTTGTATTAATTGCTTTTAATGTTTGGTAGAATGCCCCAGTGAGGCCTTTTTATACTAAGCTTTTCTTTATGAAAAGTTTTTAAATCAGTAATTCAGTTTCTTTACTTTTTATTTATTTTTTTTTTTTGGAGAGATTTTTGCTATAGGGCGCATGCACTCACCAGACAGACAGAGACATAGAGACAGAAAGCGAGAAATCACCCCCCCCCAGGGGGGATGGTCACGCTGCAATCCCTTCTCCTCCATTCTCCTCTCGGGATCTTGGGCACGCACTCACATGTGCCCGGCGTGAGTTTTAAGCCACCGGGTCCGGGACGCGAACCGCGGTCGACTACATGGGAGTCCAGCGACATAGCCATTACGCTAACTGCTGGTTCCCAATTTCTTTACTTTTTTTAGTACAAAATGTCCCTTTATTTATGAGTCAGTTTGATAACTTATATTTTTCTAGAAATCTGTTCATTCATCTCATTTACCTAATTGTTTGCTATTTAGTTTATTATAATATTTCCTTACATATTTTTTAAATTTCTGCAAAGTCAATAGAAATATCCTCTTATTCACTTTAAATATTAGTCATTTGAATCTTATGTCTGTTTTTCTTGGTCAATCTAGCTTCATGGTTGTCAACAATGTTGATCTTTTCAAAGAACCAACATCTTGTTTTGTTTTGTTTTGTTTTGTTTTTTGTCTGTATTTCTTCCCTACTCTCTGTTTTACTAGTTCTACAGTCACTATTTTTCCTTCCCTTTTTTTGATCATTGATTCATTTTGCTCTTTTTTCTCATCTGTTAATGCAAAACATTAGGTTACTGAATTTAAGTTCTTCCTTCTTTTTATTATCTGTGTTTATAGCTACAAAATTTTCTCTGACCCTCATTTTCCTGTATCCCCTAAGTTTTGAAATGCTGCATATTTATTCTCATTTATTTCAAAATATTTTCTAGTTTCTTTCATTAACTCCTCTTTGACCAAATGCCTATTTAGTACTGTGTCGGCGTCCACCCCAGGGCTTGGGTCTGTCTGAATCGTGATCAGAGGGCTGCTGGTGAGGAAGAGAAACAGGATGAGAAAGAGAAAGCCCTCCATCTTGCCAGGACCGGGGAATTGGAAAGAATGAGACAAGGGGATAGAGTAGAAATGGACACAGGCAGCCTGAGCCTAGGTAGCCCAAGAAGCTTGTGCCGCCCAGAAGAACTGGACGACTTTATAGTACAAGGAGACATTACACATGTATGTTTCATGACACTTCATAGATCGGTTGCCAGGTTACAGACAATAAGAAGCAGTTAACAAATCTATAAGGGCTTAGTCATACCCGGCCAGGTGTATCCCTTGGTGATAATCCCATCAAGAGAAAGTCTCATCTTTTTTTCTTTTTCTTCTCTCTCTTTTTTTTTTTTTAGAGGTTTTTGCTATAGGGTGCGTATGCTCGCCAGACAGAGAGAGACAGAGAAACAGAAAGCGAGAAATCACCCCCTCAGGGGTGATGGCACACCGCAATCCCTTCTCCTCCATTCTCCTCTCAGGATCTTGGGCTCGCACACACACACGCGCTCGGCGTGAGTTTTAAGCCACCGGGTCCGGATGCGAACCTTGGTCGACTACATGGGAGTCCAGCGATATAGCTATTAAGTTAACTGCTGGTCCCTCATCTTCTTTTCTAATGCAGAGAACTAGCTGTTAGGTGTGGGGAAGGAGCTAAAGAACTTCTCCATAAAAAGTGCACCACCACACCCAGAGAAGGCTAAAGAACCTTTCAGATGCAGAGCAGGGATTGGGCCTTACTAATTAGGGTCAAGATGTTTCTTGAAGTCCATCAGATGTGTCTGTTGGAATGCCCCTCGTAATTTCCACCCTTGCTCTGTCGGCAGCCAAGGTCAAGGAAAAGACAAGTTATAAGGTTCTGCCAAACCCCAGAAGGACAGGGGGTGGTTGCTCAGAGCATGTCCCCACACCTCAGGTTCTCTCTCTAAACGTGTACCCACAGTACTGTGTTATTTTCTACTTGTGAGTTTCCCAAATTTCCTTCTGCTATTGTATTAATGTCTCATTCCATTTCATGTGGTCAGAGAACATTTCTTTTATTTCAATTTATTTGAATTATTTTAGATTTATTGAGATCTGTTTTGTGGGCTAATATCATCTACTGTGGAGAATGTTTTGTGTGTGCATGAGAAAACATATATTGTACTATTATTGAATGAAGTGATCTAAAAATATCTGTTAGGTCTAGCTAGTTTACAGTGTTGTTCAAGTCTTATATATTGTTGTTAAACTATTTATTCTACTCATTATTTAAGTCAGTTGTTAAAATTCCCAGTTAGCATCATTGAATTGCCTACCATTCAATTCTGTTCAATTATTCACTTTTCAATTCATAGAGGCTCCATTTTTAGGTACATTTTTATAATTGTTATATCTTCCTGATGAATTTACTCTTCCATCATTATACTATGTCTATTTTATTTTATATTTTATTTTATTATTTTTTAGATTTTTTGCCATGGGAGTGTATGTGCTTGCCAGAGAGAAAGAGAGAGGGAAAGTGAGAAATCACCCCTCTTCATCCATGAGGGATGGCCATGCTGCAGTCTCTTCTCCTCCATTATCTTTATAGGATTTTGAGTACACAGGCACATGTGCTTAGCATGACTGTCAAGTGACTGGGTTTGGGACTCAAACCTCAGAGTCAGTCATGTTGAATTCAGTGCCTTAATCACCATGCCACCTGCTAGCCCACTGTGTATATCTTATCTCATCACATGTTTCTTTTCTTTTTTTTTTTACAATTTTAATTTTTAGTTGGTCTGATATTAATACAACTATTCTAGCATTACTATGGTAGATAAAATATAATATATTTGAATGTAATATATTTCTTATTTATTTTGTTTTCTATTTGTATGTTTTAATCCAATGTATATATAGCTCCTTAGATAGAACTTCTTAGATCTTGTTTTCAGTCTGACACTTGATTGAATTATTTAATTCATCCACATTTAATGTCATTTAATGTTCTCATTGCCTTTTTCTTCTTTTTTTTTATATGTATCACATTTATATGATTTTAAATTTGATTTAAAGTCCCCTTTTCTGATCTTTTTTGGGTAATGTAAAAGAATATGTTTCTGAATGTTACTTCTGAATTTGAATTGCAGTATCAAATTTTGATATTTTTATGAAGTCTAAAATTTTCTGGGCATTATTTTTCTCATCAATTAATCATTAATTTCTGTTTTTCCTAAACCCTAGCTTTTTTTTAAAGGTAAAATTTAAGCATGTATGTGAAAGAGTTTCTGTGTGAAAGATGACTATGACCAGGAACAGACCAGAGATTTTAAGAAAAGTAGAGATGAAACCTTCACTGTAACTAATTCTGGCACTCTCTGGTCCACTGCACCACTGCTTCAGCAGAGCCCATATCTATAGATCAAAGCTTTCTGTATTGGTAATAACTTGAAATTCCCTCACATATTTGACACATTTGAAAAAAGGTATAATAATTTTTTTCAGCTGGACTATATTGTTTTATTCCAAATATCTCTGTTTTCTACGATTGTTGCTCCATTTGAGATCAGGGGCTTCAGAAGAATGAATGAGGGTAAGTCAGTTAAAAAAGAGAACACACTTATACTAATTGCTTGAATGAGTTTTTCATTCAGAATCACTCTACTACAGTGGGAATAGGGTTTAACCCCTACCCCTCACAATAGAAAAAATCTGTCTTCTGGCCAAAAACAACTCTCTCCATGCCTTGGTTTTAGATTTACTTTGACCTGAATTGCTTAGATTTAGTGTTTCTTTTCTTTCTTTCTTTCTTTTTTTTTTTTTTTTTTTTTTTTTTTTTACTACATAGGTTATGAGAGGATAATAGAATTTACTTCACAGTGATGTTGTGAAACCTATTTTAGATAAATGTGTAGAAAACTATCTACACATATGGGTTAACTACCCTACTAACCTTATCTCTTACAAGAAAACCCATGTTTCAGAACCTTGTAGTACTATGCTCTTCAATAACCCATGCTGCAGGGTAAATACATGCAACATTCATGTCAATTAGACTGTCCTTCAAGGTTGAGGGCATTACTGGGTCAAGAATGAGGAGACCTCTCCAACTTACCATTGGCTGAAATGTCATTGATGAATGAGACTTAATAAGGCAGAGGGGAAGGGTAATCTACATGTTAAAGAAGAGGAAGCAGACACTTGGGACTACAGAGGTGCACTTAGGAACCACATAAAAAAAAAAAATGTTGAGGTGTGTTTAGGAGCCAAATGAAAAAACTGAAAACAGAGATGCAAAAAATTAGAATAGATTCTTTGTACAATGACTCTATTCATGACTTTTTAGCCTAGGACTTGGTTTTCCTAGCCTATATTCAATTCTCTTCTTGATTCTTCATTGTCTAGGTCAGTTAGAAAGTGGGGGAGAGCAAACTATTTTAAGCTGGAAGTCCATTCTACTAAATTTTCTAAAGCAAGCCCTATATTGAGAAGTGTAATGATATATTTGCTATGAATGCTTTGGGAACCGCCACAGGGCAGCCAGCTTGTCAAAATTGTAAAGACACTACATCATTCTTAGACTATGACTTTCTAGGAAATGAATAGTCACTCCTTTTCATCCTTACGAATGAGATTTCAGACTTTAAAGTTTTGGGTATTTTGGGCAGCAACTACCCAAATTTTCAGACTTTTAAATCTTACTTGAGCAATGTCAGTGTGGCATAAGATTTATACCCTCTTGTCTAATAGATCTGACATCCAATTCAAATATTAACCCACCCTGGATGCTCTGACACCTACCAAGCTGAAAACAAAGTACGACATGGCCCAAGCAGAACATTTCCAAGGCAAAAATCTTTCCCAACTCCTGCTATCCCTTTCTGTATTTTCCATGATTAAATAATAAGCATCACACTGAGAAAGAACATTTAAAATTCTAGGTAATGGTGTGCATAATGCAAAAACAAAGGGAAAATCATCAAATGTGTCAGATCAGTCATTTTAATATTCTTACAATGCTCTTTCCTGTACTGTTGTTCTCTTCAAAGCTTCAGTGACAATCCCTTAAGAAATAAATTCATGAAGCACCTTCAATGTGCCAGGTACTTTGTCTAACACTGATGAGAACTAAGGATAAAAGCCGATAGGATTTCTACCCTAAAGATGATATAAATAACAGTTTAAGGTAGCAATGGAAGACATTTGTCAGGACAATATAGGAGTTATTACTAAACTTAAGCAATAATAACAAAGCTATTAAAAGTGAAAATTGAGTGGCTCTTACATTCCTGATCATTGAGGAAAATTACTTGAAAAGATTAACTTTACATAGAAAACAAAAAGTACGTCTTTTCTACATAACTGTTGTGCTTTTTAATTTAATAGGTGCAGATCAATAAAAATAACATTGCACAAATTACTAGTTTTTTTAAAAATATTTTGTTTTGTTTTGCTTTTAAAAGGCTTAACCTTGCTGTTAAGCTAGTTGCATCAAATTAGACAGGTCATTAAATCTCAGTTTGTTTCCCAAATATATAAAGTGGCAACAAGTAATGCCAACCTTTTAGGGCTATTGTAGGTACTATTTCAGATAAAATAGTACCCCCAAAAAACTCTTTAAATAGCACTTGGCACAGAATAAGTGCTCAACTACGTCTAGGTTGACCATGTGGCTCTGATTTTTCATTTATGATTTTAATCATCAAGTTTTTCTTAAGAGAGATATAGATAGGAAGAATTTTAAACAATTTGTTCTTTTAAAAGACATCTCCATTAAGTTGAATAATGGTGTCTACACTATGCTTCGCCATTTTTCTCTTAAAGTTCTGGGTGAGCTCACCTGACTTAGTCTAGCAAATAAAATGTGAGCATAAGTGATGAAGGGCAATTCCGTTTAGATACTGATACTTAAATCTCAAGCCCTTCTTACTTACAGTGGAAGGATGAGGCATGGCTCAACTACCCTAGACAGAGACCCAAAAGCATAGCAGACTAAACACAAGTAAGAAGTAAACTTTTAGTTGTTTTAATTAAGACACTGAGTTTATCATAATGAACGTCAAATATCTTGTTACCTTCACATTTGTAATCAATTTTCAGGTGCAACTAATAAAATTTATATCATATTATTACTCAAATGGCTTTATACTCAAGCTACATAAACATGAAAATATCTGGGTACTACCTAGAGACTAATATATCACTTTCCAAGCATAAAAATTATCTAATTCAAAACTCATAGTGAGCACTGATCATCTGTGATGATAATGAAATGTGAAATACATCTCGAATTTCAAAATTTAGATTGTGACACTCCATTCTTGCCAAGGATGTCTTCTAGCTTCGTGAAATTAATTCACAGGTGAGAAACTGATAGAATTTCCAAGATAAAGTTATGGGAAATGTTTGGCAACCAGAAAGTATCCTTTGGCCAAAACTCAGGTCTCTAAGGAACTACTCTAATAAACAGTGTAACTTCCAATGTCAATGTCATGGATTAGCTTTGTGGCTTAGAAAAATCACTTTTTATCTCTCTGGGCTCGAGTTTCTCAGACATGAGATAAAAGTGTAGACTAATTATACTCAAGGTCTCTTCTAATATGCTATTAATCGATAACATGTAGTTTTAAATGAGAAAATGAAGTGCAAACATTCATCCCCATAAACTAGAGCTTGTCACTCTGGAGAAGTTAATACAGAATAAAATCTAAGCATAGCTTTCAGTGGAGACACTAACTAAGAACAAATAACCACTTTAAGTTATTGTTATTGCATGAATAAGTGAAAGTGTGAAAAATCCTCCTGAAGTATGACCATCTTGAGGACAATTCATGCTCCTTCCTCATCTTTTCATGTTTATGTAACTTAGTGTCTGGCATGCAGAGTAAATGCTCAAAAATTATCTATCAAATTGGTAAATTTGTAGACAAATAAATGGAAGAATAATGAAAATTTTCCCCTAGTATTCTTTGTCTTCATGCATGTATAATTTACTGTATAAAATTGCTTTTAGTGAGAAAAAAATTACACTTAAAATGATCAAACAAGTGGTATACAAAGCATATAGAAGGAGAGTAATCAGAAGACCTTGGTTGCAGAGCTGGTGCCATTATTAATTAGAAGCATAACCAGAGAAATCACTTCACCAGCTCAACCTCAACTTTCTCATCAACATAATGCTATTGTATCTTCTAAATAAAATTATATTCTTATATCTTGTGCCTTTTGTATCTTCTAAATAAAAATTGCTGTTAAAATAAAGTAGGGTAAGGCATAAAGAAACTATGAAAAATAAAACGATGTCACTATAATTGGTAAACATCCAATGAAGAGCAGCTTATATTTAAGGCAGTAAATCTTCCCGGAGGCAATATCTCCAAGAACCTTTTGTTTGCTTTTTATTAGGAATACTAGACTTTCTATTCTTACTTTAGAAAAATTTTCTTCCGGACTATTTTTATCTTCAAAATAGACATTGTTTTAATTTTTCATTTATTCATAATTGGCAGAAGCACGTGCACTTGCCAGAGAGAGAAAAAGAGTAAAAGCACCTTCCTTTTTTCATCCTGTCAAGATTTGGAGCACAGAGACCAACAGCATAACTGGTTATCACTGGACTCCAATGTAGTCAACCATGGTTCGAGTCCCAGACCCAGTGACTTAAACTCACACCGGGCACATTTGTGTACATGCCCAAGATCCCAAGAGGAGAATGGAGGAGAAGCGATTGCAGCATGGCCATCCCCTCCCCGGGGGGTGATTTCTCGCTGTCTCTCTGTCTCTCTCTGTCTTCCTGGTGAGTGCATGCGCCCTATAGGAAAAACCTCTCCAAAGAAAAAAAAATCTTAAAAAGATTTGGAACACACACACACACACACACACACACACACACACTACATTGCATGTTTTTCAAGCTTCCAGAGCCTGTATTAGAACCATGGTCTGCCAATTGGGATTCAAGTCATGATGCATAGGGCTTAATCACTGTGCAATGGACAAGACCTGTTTAACTTTTCTACTAATAGTGTTCTTTTTTTTCTAGCTCTATATTCTTTGATTAGATTTATCTTCCATTTCTAAAATCTAGATGTCAGTGTATCCCCAGCTCCAATCGGTGGACTACTTCTCTATGAATTTTCACTCTGTCTAGATGAGGTCATCTCGAACCATTACTTCAGTAAATTGATTACTCCTAAATTTAAGTCCTTCTTTTACACTACTATGAAGTCAGACTCACTTGTGTCTGCTTGATCAACATTTCCAATTTTACCTCCAAGAGGTGTCTCAAACTCAACAAATTATCAACACTCTCCACATATCTTTTCTCATCTATACAGAAGACCACTGATAGCTACAGCCCCACACTTTCAAATCATCTTTGAGCCTTCTTCTTCTCTCAAATTCCACTCCAATGCAGCCATAAGAATGAGTCTAACTGATTTGGCTTTTAACTCTCTTCAATTAATGCAAGAGCCACCAAGCTTGTCTCCCTGCTTACCTTCTTACTTCAACAACATATTTTTCAAACAATGGACAACTTATATAAGTTACATCAGAGGATGACCTGTTCAGTGCTTGCTAATAACTTTTCATCCGATTTAAGGCAAAATCTAAAATTCTCTTACTGTAAGAAAGACCTCACTGATTTTTCTGGTCAATTTTATTTATTTATTTATCGATATTTGCTATAGTATGTGTGTGTCCTCACCAGAGAGACAGAAAGCGAAAAATCATACCCTAGGGGGGAAGGCCATGTTGCAATTCATTCTCCTCTCAGCATTTTGGGCATGCATGCACATGTGCCTGGCATGAGTTTCAAGCCTTCAGGTCTTGGACTTGAACCACAGTTAGTCATGTCGGAGTCTGGCGATGTAACCATTATGCCGTCTGCTAGTCCCTCTGGTCAATGTTTTAACTTGCCAAGTCAGATTTCTTTCGGGTTGTTTTCATATTATTCCTCTAGTTTCACTTCCATTCTCCTTTGGAGAATTTCCTTGATCATAATCTTCAAATATCTTTTTGTTATCTTTATCCTGTAATGATGCTTTACTTTTTTTCATTGCACTATGGTTATCAGTTTTTATTTTTATCTCAGTTTTCAGGTTTTTTTTTCTCAAACAGCTATAATATATAATACAAGCATCACTTTCATATAAAAGGAAAAAAAAAAGAAACCAGCAGATAGTGTAATGGTTACGTTGCTGGACTCCCATGTAGTCAAACATGATTCAAGTCCTGGACCTGGCAGGTGCATGTGCATTGCACCCATTGCCCAAACTCACAAGAGGAGAATAGAAGAGTAGGGATTGTGACATGGTCATCTCCCCAGGGAGTGATTTCTTGCTTTCTGTCTCTCTGTCTCTCTGGTGAACTGTATAGCAAAAAACAAGCTTTAAAAAATCGGAGCAATTGAGATCTGGACTCATACTGTGAAGCTCATTCATAAATAGGCAAAGTTTAGGGAGTGATAGAGAATAAGACTTACAGGCTCATAATGAATTCTTACTGACTTTCTGGTCAATTTTATTTTATTTTATTTTTAAAATCAATTCTTTCCTCCATTCTACTTAGGGATTTTGGGCATTCATGCACACCTAGGCAGCATGTTATTCAAGCCACCAGGTCCAGGATTTGAACTACAAAGTTGGCCATGTGGGATCTACTCACTTTAACCACCATGCCACCTGGCTGGCCCAAAGCTCATATTTCTTACATTCATATTATTCTCTAATTCTATAAGGCTTTTTACGTATAGCAATATTTAGTCTGTTCTTCTATCATTTGTATTTTTTATTTGTTATTGGGTTATTTCATATATTTCAATTCTTTTACTTGCAACTGTAATAAGTAATTCTCAGTTGTATGTTCCTCTATCAGTAGAATTCTGTTCCTTTTACTTACCCAAGTACAGAATCTGACTCCATTTTGATGTTTGACTACTGACAGCTTTTAAATCCCAATCATTTTTTTTTCTGCTCCATATCTGCACCAGCTGAAAAGAAACCTGATTCTCCTTCCTTTGCTACCAGTGGGAAATTCAAACCAAACATACCCCAGCCTATGCATGAAAATTCTTACTCGGGGGAACCAGCAGTTAGCGTAATGGCTATGTCGCTGGACTCCCACATAGTGGACCGTGGTTCGTGTCCCGGACCCGGTGGCTTGAAACTCACGCCAGGCGCGTGTGCGTGTGTGCCCAAGATCCCGAAAGGAGAATGGAGGAGAAGGGATTGCGGCGTGACCATCCCCCCTGGGGGGTGATTTCTCGCTTTCTGTCTCTATGTCTCTTTCTGTCTGTCTGGCGAGCCCACGCGCCCTATAGCGAAAAAAAAAAAAAAAACCAAAACCAAAAACAAAACAAAACAAAAAAACCTCTCAAAAATTCTTACTCGGACCCCACTTCATTATCGTAAAATTCCCTGGACAACTTGCCTCCTTTCCAGGCTTTCTCAGATCATTTTTGGACCAATCTGGGGAGCCTATATTATTTGTTCCAGAAAATCTCATTCTGTAATAAGTCTTTCCATACCCACTAGGCATGTGTGTGTGGTGCCATCATTGTCAACATGAGAACCAAGGTTTGAAATGGTTGAGTCCATCTTTATTGTATGGGGTGGCTACACCATCTCATTTGGCCCTCTGTAGAGGACCTACCTAAAGTGTAAAAGAAAACATTTCAATCTGTTTAAGTCATATTAGTAAAGAAACGAGCTATGAGTTATGTTGAGATTTAAGGTGAGTGAAAGAGTATTTTTATTTTATTTGCAATGACTAAGAAAGAAATAAGGTCAACCAGCTGGTATTCATTTTATTTTTTCCTGAACATAAAGAGGAATTAAATAATTTATAACAATAAGTATAATAAGCACAGTTTGTAGCTTTAAA
Source organism: Tupaia tana (assembly GCA_026018925.1). NCBI lineage: Eukaryota > Metazoa > Chordata > Mammalia > Scandentia > Tupaiidae > Tupaia > Tupaia tana. Next base: position 78,573,274 of record JAKSZU010000008.1, read on the forward strand.
GAACAAACTTTAATATAAAGACACATATGCATAAGCACTAGCTATAGAATAAGAAATGGTGGGTAAGAAGATTCTATTTCTGATAGATTAAAATTATCTTTGTATTTACAGTTTAGTGAATATACTTAAGAAGAACTGTGTTTAGTAGCTTAGGGTAGAAAAAGACTATCTCAGAAAGCTGCTTATTCCTTCTTAGTAAATAAAAACCAGAGACAAATAAGTTGTTTTCCCTACTTTCTAAAGTTCTTGGCATAATAAAATCATTCCTCTTAAATTTTTATAAGTTACCATTTTAATCAATACTTTTTATTTTCAAAATAATCTATTTAAAATGATCTGTTTGGGTTATTTAGTCACTGATTCATTTAGTTATTAAAATTCTCATGTCAGAATTGAGTTGACAACAGTTTTCAGATTTGACATAAAACCATTGTTGATCTTTGCAATCACTATTTTTCTCTTTCCTTTCTTATTATATATTACGGTTTCTCTCCATATTAGGATTGCCAGCTAAAATACAGGGTATCTACTTCAATTTGAATTTAATATTAATAGCACCATTTTAGTAAAAACATACCCATGTATTTAATTATAAGTATTTAATATTTGTTGTTTATCTGAAATTCAATTTTTTACATCCTACTATATAAAAATGAATTTTATTGTTATTTTACTATATAACATATTTACTAATGCACCACATTGGATTTCCTCAAATCACAAAAAAGGCACATTTCTCTGATTCCTCCGAGAACTCAGTATCATCTGTCTTTTGGAGGATCCAGTTTCTCACGACATCTGTGATATTGTCCGTGGGGATACCAGTGGTGCTTGGTGGTAAAGAAAATTTGCTCAAGGCATTTATTTTTTTCTTCTAATCTGGTTTTGAGCATTTGATCATGTGTTTCTTCATTGCTATGCACAGGCTGGTCAAGGGATAGCTTGCATGTTCATATGGAATGTCCACAGAGGGTAGAAGCCCTACTATTGTCTTGGCATCCGATGTCAAAACAAGTTCCACTTTGTAATTATAGACATCTGAAAGAGAAAATATGTAAATTTATAACAAACACAATGAAAAGTTCCAATTTTAGTTGGAAGAAAATGTTTCAAGATAGTTGTCTTTGATATCACCTCTTTCACTGCTGTGACTGCCATGGTGTACCTAGATGCTTCTTAGGTAGCATGAAAAAGTGGCTTTCAAGAGAAACTGCTTTTAAAATCTGCAATCTGCTTTTAGACAAACTACTTTTCAACCCTTGACAGATCCTCATTGGAGTGTGCCATCTTGTCTCCCGAAATTCAGTTGTAAGCACATACTATATGCTTTCATTTGCTAAACCTGACAATTCCACTCTTTATTGCCTAACTTTATTTATTTATTTTTTTATATTTCAATTTACTTTAATTTCTTTTATACATTCGATAACTATACATCACTTAGCTTGTAAAGTGAATTTTCTAATTCATTTTCATTTCTCACCAGTCCAGTTGGGGATACTATACACATTATCATCAACAGATAATTAATTCACACTTCTATAAGCTTCTAGTCTTATATATCTCAGATATAAATATTCCCATCTATTATTTTTAATATATATATTATAAAAATATACATATATATATATTTATATAAAATGTTAAGTTGTTTACAAAAAGCAATGCTAAAATTATATTCTATTATATTCTTCTATTTCTCTGTTGTACTTCTCAGGCATATATTCAAGAGTGAAATTACTGGATGGAATATATATTCATTTTAATATGAACTTATGAAAGGATCTCCTAACAACTATCTCAGTTTAAACTCTTGACATACAAACATGAAATTTTCTTTCTCTTTCTCTTTTCCAACAGTTGATATTATTAAACTTTCTTTGTCAATATATATACTCGCTAGTATAAAGTTTTTAAGTACTCTGAATTTTCACTTCTTTGATTACTAGTGAGATAAAGCATTGTGTTACTGATTTTTTTTTTTTCAGTAGATCACATTTTCATGTTCTGTCACTTTGGAGTCTATCCTTTACATTTTGAATGTTCTGTAGTAGAGCTTTTGAGATCAAAGGCTCTTGTTCTTCAAAGAAGCATTATATTCATGTGTTGGTTACTTAGTTAGATAAACTTTTCTGCAAAATGCATTAGCTCACATCACTAAGCAACTGATGGCATCTGTGTATTTTTTTACTTAGCTAAACTGCTTGCTACCTGGCTTGTGAATATGTAATGTAGTGCTCAGGAACTGGACAAAATTTTCATATACAACATGACTGGGATTTACCCTCTCTTAGAAATCGCTCGCTCACTTTTGGACAGTTCTGATCACTACCCCTGCTTCCTTCTTCTTTGTGTAAGTAAGATGACATGCTTTCTATTGGGGTTTCAGCCACCTGCACATCCCCTACCAGAGCCCCCCCCTCAGTCTAAACTGCAAAGAGGGAGAATTCACCCATTTCCTTCTTTTCTTCCAAGTTTCAACTCACCTCCAAAGTCTGCATTTGGTAATTGCCTTTTATTTTTTTTTTCAGAGTTTATCATTGTCATATTTAGGTAGATTGATCTAACATGACTTTACTCTGTCATGCATGGATGCAAAACGCCTCATCCACTAAGTTTTAAACTTTAATAATGACTTATTTCCATTTTAGAACTTTCATTTGATCCTTTACATATTTTTGTAGTCACTCTCTCAATAGCTTCTTGTGTATTGTTTTTTTGTGATAAATTTATTTTCTTACTCTTTATATGATAATTTGAATATCTGATGTCTTTGAGGGATAAATCTGTTTGTATTTCTATTGTTTGTAATATTATTTGTATGTTTGTCATTTCTATTCTTTCTCAGGGATTTGTTTCCATGAGTTTTGTGTAAATGTTTTCCTTATTGTTAGTTATTCATTGCCTCAATTTAATCTTTGGGAAACCCCAGGTTGTGGACCAGTGCAGGTTTACCAGGTCATGCAAAGCTGGGTGGGCAGTGAGTGAGTGAGCAAGGCTCTGTCTGTGTTTGCAGCCACTCCCTGTCTGCCACTTTAGCTCTGCTTCCTGTTAGATCTGCAGTGGTTTGGATTCTTAAAGGAGCACAAACATTATTGTGCAATTGTTTCATTATATATTATAATGTGCTAGTGGTGGAAATGGGGTGTACAGTGGATGTGGAGGAATTGTCTTCCATGATTCTGGTCCCTGGTACTGGGATAAATTTTGTGATAAATTTATTTTCTTACTCTTCATATGATAATTTGAATATTTGATGTCTTTGAGGGTATAAATCTTCTGTTTGTATTTCTATTGTTTGTAATATTATTTGTATGTTTGTAAATTCTATTCTTTCTCAGGGATTTACTGGGAATGTTGGAGACCAATGCTGTAAATGAAATGAATCAATTTTCCCAATGCATTTGTGTCAAGGAAGGATGAAATTCCCAAATCATTCTCTGAGAGATCCAGACTTAGAGAAACCAACAGTGGACCTCACCAAAAGATATGGAGAAGCAAATGTTCCTGAATGAAATTATCATGATCAAATAAAGAAATAAATGCCAAGGCTGACCATTTCACATGAACCAGTAAGGAGAAGCTGGGAATAAATTTTCCCAGGTTCAAATTAGTTTCAGTGGATCCCAACTTGGCCTCTCCTAGGGGCATCTTGAGGAAATTTGTCCACCAATCATAAGAGCTTTAGCTTTATATAGGACTTTTAGCTGGTATTATGTAAAACTTTTTTTTTTTTTTTTGGAGAGGTTTTTTGCTATCGGGCGTGTGTGCTCGCCAGACAGACAGAGACATAGAGACAGAAAGCGAGAAATCACCCCCCAGGGGGGATGGTCACGCCACAATCCCTTCTCCTCCATTCTCCTCTCGGGATCTTGGGCATGTATGCACCCGCGCCCGGCGTGAGTTTTAAGCCACCGGGTCCGGGACGTGAACCGCGGTCGACTACGTGGGAGTCCAGAGACATAGCCATTACGCTAACTGCTAGTTCCCTATTATGTAAAACTTAAAAAAAAAAAAAAAAAAAAAGATTCCAGAGTGTATGTGCTTGCCAGAGAGAAACAGAAAGAGGGGATGGAAGTGAGAAAGCATCCCCATTGGGGATGATCACACTGCCATCCTTTGTCCTCCATCTTCCCCTCTTTTTAGCATTTTAGGCACGGATGGCCATATAAAGACATATTTCTCAAGCCTCTTGGTCCAGGACTTAAATAGCGCAGGTGGTCATGTGGGATCCAGCTGCCTCAACCACAACTCCACCAGCTGGCTCATAAAAATGCTTTTGATAGATCATGTATAGTATCATCTGACCTGGAAGATGACTGAGGATTTACATGCATTACGTAATCAGCATGAGTTGTGTTTCTTTGATCAAAGCTCTGAGTAACTCTTTACTCGAGTCCATGATTTCTTAACCTTGGGACTATCGATAGATGGAGCCATCTTTGTTGTAGAGGCTGCTTTGTACATTGTAAGATATTTAGCAATATCCCTAGCCTCTACCTACTAGATGTCAGTGGTACCACAAGTCGTGATAATAAAAAACATCTCTGATTTGATCATGCCGCAATATTTACCTATATTTAAACACCACATTTCACCACATACATATATTCAATTAGTATTTGTCAATTAAAAGTAAAACAAGCATGACAGAAATGTCTTCAATATATCAAATGTCCCTTGGGGAGCTAAATCTCAGTGTTTAATACCACTGCTCTAGATAGTGTTCCCTCCCCCCCCAGGAAGATCTGGGACCAAATATTTATAACCTTATAGAGGTCCCCAGGCTAGTGTAGACTGATATTCTGACTAAGAAAATAAGAGTTTGGAACACCAAAGTACCAGAAATGTAAGTAGATAATTAGAAAACAATGTGAAAAAGTGTTAAAACAGCATGAATAATCCCACCATAGAGTCCCAGAGCCAGGAGTGATTGATTCTGACTTCAGGGAGAGGTAGGCCTGAAAACAACTTAGCAGGGGATATGCAATTTGATTTGGACCAAGAAGTCAGAGTGGGTAAAGATGGGAAAGGCATTGTACGCTGGAGGAAAACATGAGCACAGGTGTGGAGTCGTTCAGATTGCAGGCAGAAGGGTGTCCAGGGACAGAAGAAGGACAGGAAAGGAAAGGAAGAGAAGTAATGAAGTTGAGAGAGCTTATTAATTTCAGTCTTCATTTTAATTCTTCCCTATATATAGCATCTTTTCCTAGCTTCCAAGTTGACGAAAAAAATGATCAAAACTGAAAGGAACCCTTAAGTCCATTTTATAAAACCAAGAAGGATACAGAGAAGCAAATCAACATAGGAAGGAGATTTTCCTCTTTAAATTTCTGCCTGAGAGCAAAATAGATTTTCTTCTTCTTTCTTTCTTTCTTTCTTTCTGATTCCTTGGGAAATTTAAAATCCTCTTGAGCAAATGCTTGTTAAGGTCTAGAAAGTAATCTTAATTGGCTTTTTCCAATCTGTATTTGTAGGAATGGGTATGAATGCTCCTTATGAATTTAAATCTGATGGTATTTTTAATTTCAGTAATTATTTAAGTGAATGATAATAGATGCATAAAATTTTCTGACTCTTGTTGAAATTAATTGCACCTGAAGTTATTTTAACATAGAAAAAAAATGATGGGCTTGGAAAATTTACAGTTGGTCTGATATAGGCAAACCCTCATTCAATTGGCAACATAGATCTTGACACTTTGACTTCAGAAGTAGTTACCAGGTATTGTAACTGCTGTACAAGTTCTACCCCCAAAGTTCACCATCTTTGCATTCCATGCCCAGCAATAATACTTGGTGAACACATATAGTGAACACATTATGCATTGTGGAGTACAAAGAAAAAAACAAAACACAACACATGCCTTCTAGAAAACCATATTAGATCTTTGAATAATAATGCCATAAACTGTATGATAACAACAATTCTTTTATAGCAAATATGTCAGAATACATTCAGCTCTATTTAGGGACAGGAGAAAGGCCGTGTAAAGTAGGAGTTAATATCACAGACATTGGACAGAGTCCAGATTCCATCCTAGCTTTTCTGCTTTCTACTATGCAGCTTGGGACTTGTTACTAACTTTGCCAAGCTTCAGTGCCCACATTCACAATGTGAGCATTTTAATACTCTATCTCATGGGACTGTGGTAGAATAAATCAATATCATACATGTAAGGTGTTTTAATGAGTGCTGTCTTCTTGTAGACCTTTAATATCTGGTATATCAACTGCAATTGGAGTTACCATTTGGTTCAATTTATAATAATGTGCTGTTATTCTTTAAGATCCATCTTTCAGGACTAGCAGATGGTGTAATGAACATAAGGTCACTGGACTCCCACGTCGTCAACCACAGTTGGGGTCCTGTACCCAGTAGCTGAAAACTCACGCTGGGCACATGTGCGTGTGTGTCCAAAATTCAGAGAGGAGAAAGGAGGAAAAAGGATTGCCACATAATTTCTTGCTTTCTCTTTGTCTCTCTGGTGAGTGCACATGCCTGATAGCAAAATTATCTCAAAGAAAAAACCCATCTTTCAGCTGCACAGGTCAAATAAGAGAGTTGAATGGGGATGTGGTTGAGAATCAGCAAGCCTGATCTTTCAAGTCCTTGATGGTGTCACTAATCTCACAATCTCTCCAGAGATGTGGTGTAGGTTTTGATTTACTGTCTTCTTAGGAAAAGAAAATTCTAATGACATTCACTTAGCCTTTATACCATAATTACCCTCATCTTACAGTTCAGGGAACCAATGTAGGAATTCTGACAACTGCTACTTATGTCTGTTCCAATTATGAATTCTGGAACATCTGAAATAACCACAGGATAGATTTGGGGACCTCCTGAGATTATATTGAGATGTACATGAGCTAAAATTCCTTTGACCATCTGACCTCCATGAACTGCTATTCTGGCTGGAGGACCACAAGAATGCTTTGAACCTCCTGGAATCAGTGTCGATTCATAGCCATTGTTCCTGAAAGGTCCAGTTATTCAATTTTTCCACAATGCACAGTTACTCTATTAGAAGGCCATAGGTCCTGTTGAGGAAAGCTGGGAGAAATATTAATAGTATAAACTTTCAGTAGTGCCCTGATGTCCTTCCTGGAGAGAAACTAACATCCCCTTCATTCAAGAAGTTCTGGGTCATGGCTGGGAAATGATTGAAAGGACATGACTCTGTTTTTACTACTTAAGTTGAAATTTTATTCACTTGACCTAGAACTTTCCTGCTTATACAGACCAGGTAAGAACTTAACAGACTTCCTATTTATCTCACTTTTCAGAACATCATGATTAACTATGCCACCAGGTCCAGGACTCAATTGCACAGTCAGCCATATGGGATCCAGCCACCTTAAACACCACACACCACCTGGCTGGCATACCCTTTCCTTTCTCTTAGGTCTCAGTTTGGTAATAAATATATGTATATATACGTATATATATATATTTTTTTAAGAGAGATTTTTGCTATTGGGTGTGTGTTCTAGCCGAAGAGACACAGAGACAGAAAGCAAGAAATCATCCCCCCTCCCATGGGAGATGGCCATACCACAATAATTTCTCCTTTATTCTCCTCTCAGTTGGGTACACACATACATGCATCCAGTGTGAATTTAAAGCCACCAGATCTGGGATTTGAAGAGCAGTTGCCCATGTGGGAGTCCAGTGATGTAACTGCTATGTTATCTGCTGACTCCCATCGGTTTACTAATATCTTTAAAGTGCTGAATGAATTGGTTAATTTATTAAGGCCCTAATTCAATAGGTCTGTGTTCAGTTATAATGGTCTTTAAAAGGAGAGAGTGGAACTTTTAGAAGGATATTTACTACATTAATATGAAGGTATGTAATTAGAGATAGTAGTCTTATCAAACACCTCAACTGAGAAGAGACTGCTCTAATGACTAACTCTCCTTCCGCAGGTTCACAAGAATATTCTGATATAATAGGGAAGGACTGGCTATGGTATATCCATTTAACCTGGAAAATTATTTATAAGTATGCAACTGTGGACTAAACAGTTGCAAATTTGAAGTTTGAGAATTGGCCGTTATCTAAGGTAGTAAAGGCATATAGTAGTAGTGAACAAATGTCCAGAAGAATGGAAAGACCAGTTTTCAAAAATGATCCATGTGGTCACAATGAAACAATAGTACTAGTGGGGTAAGAGGTATTTATAACTTCTTTTCCATCTGGAATTTGGGAAGGTGGTCTAAACTTACTTGGGCAGAGTGAATCTTTGAGGTTTCAGGACATGTGTTTTTAAATAGAGGCACATGAGGGTTCAAACAATTAGTTGAAAGTATAAAAGAAACATGGATTTTCACTTGTGTCGTAAGCTGGTAGAGTGAGTCAGGTAGGTTATTTTGAATCTGTAGTACCTAAAAGACAAGGGAAGATACTGAGGAAGTTGGCTATATGAGTGAGAAGGTCTAGGGAGAAGTTAGAGTTTAAAATACAGATTGAAGTCACCCATCTGTGGTGGCACAGGCAGTAGGGTACCACTCTACAATGCTGGAGTCACACGGAAGACTGTGGTTTGGAAACTCGGCAGACCTGAAACACACTGGGCATGTATGCTCATACCTGTGATCCTTACTGGCTTGAAGCCTTCTAGGATGGGGTGGAAATTGAAGCAAGGCAAGATCCTATTGAAGATGTCTGTTTCTCTCACTCTCTCTCTCCATAAAATTAAAAAATTGGGGGCCAGCAAATGGCATGGTGGTTGAAGGTGCTGGACTCCCACGTGGCTGACTGCAGTTCAAGTCCCGGACCTGGTAGCTTGCTTTCTCACTTTCTTTCTGTCTCTGTTTCACTCTGTCTCTCTGTGGTCAAATGAAAATAAATACATGAATAAAGTTAAATAAAATAATTCTTAAAAAAATTAAATTTAAAAAATAAAAATATAGGGACCAGCAGTTGGCGTAATGGCTGTGTTGCTGGACTCCCATGTAGTGGACCGTGGTTCGAGTCCCAGACCCAGTGACTTAAACTCACGCCAGGCACGTGTGCGTGCATGCCCAAGATCCCAAGAGGAGAATGAAGGAGAAGGGACTGAGGTGTGGCCATCCCCCCGGGGGGTGATTTCTCGCTTTCTGTCTCTCTGTCTCTGTCTGTCTGTCTGGTGAGTGCACGCACCCTATAGCAAAAAAAAAAAAAAAAAAAAAAAAAAAAAAAAAAAAAAAACCTCTCCAAAAAAAAAAATATATATATATATAAATGCCATAATTGGGTTTGTGTCTTCATATGAGTTCACTAAGGGAAAACAGGTAGTGAAATGAACATAACCTCAAGGTTAGGAGACCACTAAATTTGAGTGTCTAGCAGAGAAGAAGGGTACATGAAGGAGAAGTCATTGAAGTAAGAGAGGAAACAGGAACAATGAACTCATAGAGTCCATGTAAAGAGACGTTTCTCAAGAAAATTGTCAAAATGAAATTGTCATAGAAAATTTAAGTGTGTCTAAAACCTCTTTTCATTGTTTATATTAGGTTAGGTGTTCGGTCTATTTGGGTCCAAAAGGGCTCTGAATAATGTTGATGGAATTTTCACATAGACCTTAATGTTTCCCAAGGTGAAGATGTACTTATCCTGGATCTAGAAAGCCAAGTACCTGTTGCAAAATAAAGAGCGAACTGCACTTTTAGGTATTCCACTAACTTGCACCACTAGCTTTGCTACAGGACCGACAACTTCCACAAGTCAAGATACCTTAACTACAACAACAATTTTAAAAAATAGAACCCTTGTTAATAGGTGCCATGATGGTCTTTCTTCATGTATGGATTGGTCTGCATAAGACTATAAACCCAAGATCAGATTAATTGAACCTGTAATTGTTCTTCCTTACAGTCTTTGTGACTGCTCTGTAGATCAGTATCTTCTGCAGCTGTACACTGAGTGAAATAGATGAGTGGACTCTTATTCAGGCTTCAAATAGTTCTAAGTGCTCTCTACTTTTTTTTACAAAACTTTACATAATCAGAATCTTCAAAATGCTAATAAAAACCTCTAGACTCCTTCTAATCCCCTGGGAGTTGTGTGCAAATGTTATGCTAACATGCTCTGTTTCAGCTGAGAAAATACATCAAGTTTGCTAGTGAGCCACGTTATTGACAGAGCTTTGGGAATTCAACCCCATGGGTCTGAGAAGTTAGAAAGCAGAGCAAAGCTTATACTAGAAAAATAAAGTTCTTTGACTATGGCTTTCTCTTTTAATTATAATGCCCTAAAAGTTACAATTCTATTGTGCCCTCTCACCAGGCATTTTAAAAATGAGACTGCTTCATCTTGCTTTGAAAGAGTATGTCTGCATCAAAACATAATATATCTCTACCTCCTGTGGAACTACCTAGTAATTCAAAGGCATGTTTCATCTGAGTTGTCTAGACTCTCATTGCCATTGGAAAATTAAAAATAAAAATGTTCAGTTCTTCCTGTGTTGTGTAACAAAGGGTTGGGGATTCTAAGAGAAATCATAACTTTAAAAATACAGGCTACAGGGACCAGCAGTTAGTGTAATGGCTATGTTGCTGGACTCCCATGTAGTCGACCACGGTTCGCGTCCCGGACCTGGTGGCTTAAAACTCACGCCGGGCGCGTGTGTGTGCGTGCCCAAGATCCTGAGAGGAGAATGGAGGAGAAGGGATTGCGTCGTGACCATCCCCCCTGGGGGGTGATTTCTTGCTTCCTATCTCTCTGTCTCTCTCTGTCTGGCGAGCGCACACGCCCTATAGCGAAAACCTCTCCAAAAAAAACAAAAATACAGGCTACAGGGACCAGCAGTTAGTGTAATGGCTATGTTGCTGGACTCCCATGTAATCGACCACGGTTCGCATCCCGGACCCAGTGGCTTAAAAAAACTCACGCTGGGTGCGTGTGCGTGCGTGCGTGCCCAAGATCCTGAGAGGAGTATGGAAGAGAAGGTATTGCAGCGTGGCCATCCTCCCAGGGGTGATTTCTCGCTTTCTGTCTCTGTCTCTCTCTGTCTGTCTGGCGAACGCACGTGCCCTATACCAAACAAAACAAAACAAAACAAAACAAAACAAAAAACCTCTTCAAAAAAAAAAAAATACAGGCTACTGTTCTGCTCTGAAAATAAAACAATTCCAAGAGTATTTGCTATGACTTTACAAAGAAGCTTTTAAAGATTTAGAGTCAAAATAAAATACCTCTTCTAGAAATGGAAGTGTGAGACCCATACCCAGGGTGTGTACCATCTGTCTTGTCTTCCAGGGAGAGTTTCTTGGCAGGCAAGGTAACAAAAATCCCATGGGAATTAACTTCTTCATTTGTCCAAACTGTTTTGTTGTAATAGGATTTGGGGACAATTATTGCACTGCTAGAAATCACACTTGAAAACTGTTGGGGCCAGAGATGAAATAGAACTCTCTGAGCCTCTCTGTAGTTAAATTCGTGGGAGAAGAATCTGAAGCCAAATTCATTTTGGAAAATCATGTCCAACCATCCAGTCCAGGACTGATCTATCTTGGAATTAAGAGAACCTGGGCTCATATCTTAGCACTGCCAATTTCCTTTTTCTCTAAAAGATTTTTAGACAATGTCTTACTGTAATGATCCTAAGTCTCCTGAGTAGCTGGGACTAGGTGAACCCGGTTTTTAGAACGAACCTAGAATTAAACCCAGGTCTTCCATATGGCCTTATACTGCTAAGTAAGAGAGTCAACCATTATGTGCTACCACAGCTGTGCCTCTGCCAGTTTCCTTTCTTTTCTTCTTTTTTAAAGAGATTTTTTTTTGCTATAGGGTACGTGTGCTTGCCAGAGAGTCAGAGAGAAAGACAGAAAGCAAGATATTATCCCCTAGGGGAGACAGCCATGCCATAATCCCTTCTCTCCCATTCTCCTCTCAGGATTTTTGGCACGCAGGCATACACCCCCCAGTGTGAGTTTTAAGTCACTGGGTCCAGGACTTGAACCATGGTCGACTATGTGGGAGTCCAGTGACATAACCATTACACCATCGCCTGGTTCCACATTTGCCAACTTCTAGCAAGTTATTGAAGCTTTCTCAACCTCAGTTTTCTCATAGGTAAATTGATGCTACCTTTGTTTCAGAATATACCAATGGTTAAAGTAAATCATATATAGTCCAGCAGATGAATAGGGGTTAAGGTGGCTGGATCCCACATGGCCAACAGCACTGTTTAAACCTACTGGCTTGAGAAACATGCCAGGCATGTGTATGCGTATGCCCAAAAATCCCGAGAAGAGAATGGAGAAGGAATTGCAGTGCGGTGACCCCCAGGGGGTGCCGCTCGTTTTCCTTTTGACTCTGTCTCCAGAGAGCACACATTCTCTATGGAAAAAAAAAAAAAGTAAATCATATATGTAAAGCCAACATCTTGGTGATGCATTTATACTAAATGCACATAATAGTAGTTACAGAACATGAGTTTGACAGCAAGCATAATGCTTCCCAGATATATCTTTAAACTTCTGGTTACTCAGAAAGAAAAATGTTGTTACACTTAGTTTTGGATTCAAAATGTGGAGAAGATTTTACTTAGAATGTGGAAATAGGGAAGATAGAGAAAGTTCGAAAGGCAATTGTTCCCAACTTTTGGCCTGATTTTAAAATCTAGACAGTTGTTTCATTCAGGTTTATTAAACAAAATTTATGATGTGATTTTCTATTTGCCAGGCTCTGTGTCAGTTCTGGGGCTGTAGATATTAACAAGCTAACTACCATCTTTGGTCCTATTCAACTTGATGTTTATAAGGGACAAGGCATTAATTAAGTAGCTACACAATATGTACAATTGTAATGCGTGTCATCACGTAAAACCACAGTGTGCTTAGAGAGTATACAATGGAGATATCTAGCCAAAAGCGTAACTTTTAATCCCTGAAGACAGATTCATTTCCAATGGAAATGTGAAGTTTGAAGTACATTTTCTTCAATATGCTTTCCAAACTGTGCTGTTCTCTTTTAAGTTGAAGGAACTAGCTCCTTGAAGATTTTTGACAATGACTCTGTATTATTAATCTTTGATCATTCTTCAGGATATATTTGTAAAGATAAGATTTCTAGTCCAAAATGGATGATTTTTGAGACTTCTCTCATTTGCCCCAAAATAAAAATGTGCATATATTTGTACCTCTTTAGAGAGCTGTCTGTTCAGCTTATTAGACCATCTTTTAATTGGATTGTTATATTTTTGCTGGTAAGCTGCTTGAGTTCCTGTACATTGTGGCTATCAGTCCCTTATCCAAGGGAGAGTTGACAAATATATATATTCTCCCATTCTGAGAGTTGTATACAGAGATTAAATGTAAAAATATGATAATAATAAATTTAAAAAATAAAATAAACTGTCAAATTTTTAAAAAGTATACCTCTTTGTGTTAGTCTTATAAAGGGAGAAACAATAAGCCCCATTACCCAAAGTGAACAGATAAAAAAAGTAAATAAAGAAAAAGATTAATGTTGTACAGTGTTCATCAGCCCTATATGATCAGAAGCCCATATACTAAAACAGAAAATGACAAAACATACACATAGTTTGTCTAGGGCTATGTTCATTTCTCCTCTTGGGATTTCGAGCGCATACTCACAAATGCACATGTGCCCAGCGTGAGTTTTAAGCCACAGAGTCCAAGATTCAAACTGTAGTTAAATATATGGGAGTCCAGGAACATAACTATTATGCCGTCCGTGGTCCTAGCAAAGGTAAAGTTTTAAAGGCTAAGTCATCTACAGATTGACTACCTCACTTTCCCTCTGTTTCTCTCTCTCCCCCTGTGTCTCTCTGGTCCTCTTTTAAAGGCTCTATAACTGAATAGAGATGACAGATTCTAACTAGGACCTTCATAAATTAACTCATTCTTTCACCTCATTTAAAATATTAGCAAAGTGAGACCCAGAGAAAGGAAGGTGTTTCTCCAATGGAACACTAACCAATCAGAGATGACCTTCGAACTTCTAATGCCCGTCCAGTCTTCTTGGGCCATATTCAACTTATATATTAGGTCATCGGGAAAGTCATGACGTATTTTTCTACGCAAAAATGTATTGTGACTTTTCCAATGACCCAATAGTTGTAAAGTTGAAAGGACCTAAAACAAGGGTACTTCAAATTTGTGAAAATATAGAATGAGTTTAAGGTAAGAGTTTATTTTGGTGCAAAAAAATTGAAATCCATGCATAGTTTTTTTCATAATATGTATTTGGCATACATTTTTGGAAAATATTTCATATATATGAAGTAGTTTAGTTCTGATGTACATGGTAAAAACATGCTTTTTTCTCTTTTGTGAGAAAGATGTAGTGATTAAGATGCATTCTACAATTAGACTACCTGGAGTTTAGAGACCACCTTTACTACTTTATAAGCCCAGACTTTCCTGTAGGGTATTTGAGAATGTTAAATGAGATCAAACATTTCAAACAATTTAGAAAAGCACCAATTAAGCTATATGCTAATGTTTTTTTCATAACAATCTAGAAAAGCATGTTAAAAAAAAAACCCAAGAGGATAATGGATAAGGGATTGCAGCATGGTTATTTCCTCTAGGGGGTGATTTCTCACTTGCCCTCTCTTTGTCTCTATCTCTTGTCTCTGGAATGCACACACACACACACACACACACACACTATGTTAAAAAAGCTCTTAAAAGAAAAAAAATGTTAGAATGAATGCTATTGTACTAATGTTATGATAAGGATCGAAATAAGTTTGCTAAGACCCCACATAAAATTTGTGACAGGCCCAAGCCACAGTCCGAGTTTACCATGACTCTCTTCATCAAAAATAATTTTTATATCAGCCAGACACCATGCACATTCTTATATGATGTGACAGCAACAGCTGAGTACAGAATTGGTCTGAATATCAGTCCAGATGGGTCAGGGTTAAATACAATTGACCCAGGCACTGGGATTTCAGCAAGTTTTACCTATAGACACTGATCAGATTAAATATCTGTAGAATTTTTTACTCTAATTTGTGAGAACTCAGTAAATTAGCGGTTGTGGCAATGCTGTTTGTTAACAAAAGGACAGCATGCCAGAGTGGTCAGGGGTATCACTAATCTGCCATAGCATGACCTTTATTATTTTTTCAGAGAACAAACAGGCATTGGTTTAATAAATTGAAAGATGTCTCATTCTCTGAACTTGTCCAGAATCATAAATACTACATAAATCCTATATTTATTATCTGAAACTGCACTTTAAAACATTAGAATGACAATGGAAATGAAAACCCTGTAAGGATTCATAGCAAATAGTATTGTATTCTGCTTAAGGATATTCTACTGGCCTAATTCAAATCCTAGCTCTGTCGTTAACTGTTTCAGTGATTTGGAGGATTCTGTCAAACCTCTCTATGTCTAAAGTCACTATTTTTATAAAATTATAAATAATCAGAGATAACGATGGCACTTATCTCAAAAAGTTCTAACTAATTAAATGAGTGTACAGACACATCTTTGTAACCCTTCCACCTATACCACACAGAGGGACATGCAGGGCATATGATAACTATGTATTTTATAATATGATATTCCTGGGAAATGAAATGACTAAAGAAAATTGCTGGTTGCTTGATTTATCATTTAGGAGTATATCTAACATCTATCTTATATGGCTGTTTTAGACTTCTGTAACAAAACCCAGTATTCAATATATTTATTACATTTCTTCTAAGAAACAGTTTTAAAAACAGATCATAAAACTAATTAGAAATCCTAGGGTATTAGATGAGGAAGACAAAGGAAATACTATTCAGCTTAATTGTCCTGTTTTCCAAAGAAGCAAACTAAACCACAGAAAACAATTTCTCCAAGGTGATAGGACTCTTAGTGAAGAAATACTAGGAAAATTCAATGTTTTATAATCTCCATCCAGAGGTTTTCTTCCGTACCAAGTCATTTGCCTTCTCTCCTACTTTAGGAGTTTCTGATTTTATATTTTATATTTTTATCCCCTCTGGTCAGACAGAATAGGCATAAATGTTGGAGAGAGGGAGAGGAGGTTGAGACGAGAGAGAGAGAGAGAGAGAGAGAGAGAGAGAGAGAAAGTACTCCCCACCCCAAGAAGACTTGGCCATATTGCAATCCATTATCCATTATCCTCTCAAAATTTTGATGTGTGCATGCACACCTGGTGTGTTTTCTAAGCTGCTGGGTCTGGAACTTGAAACGTGGTCAGCCATGTGGGATCCAGTCTCCTTAATAGGCACAATACCAGCTGGCCTAAGTGTGGAATTTTCAGATGGAGAAGGTCATTTACACTGTAATTATGAGGATATGAAATTACCAATAGATGTACACACCTCCACAGAGCTCCAGAGGGATGAAAAAACAAAAAGCAGAGATAGTCTGGAGATGGCTTAACCTTTAAAACCTTGGTACCTTTGTACCCATTGCTTTAGGTGCGTGGCTCATCTATTTCAGTACATAAGGAATAGAACTTGTCGCCCATTACAAACTCAGCCCTGGAAGTCATATGTATGTTTTGCCATTTTCTGTCCCAGTGTATATGAGCTTCTGTTCATGTAGGCCATAGGCCGATGAACACTCTACAACACTAATCTTTTTCTTTTCTTTTTTGATCTTTTTTTTTTTTTGTAATGAGCCTTATTGTTTCCCCCTTTGTAATACTAACACAAAGAAGTACAAACATATGTACACTTTTATTGTTGAGCAAGTAATAGAAGCCTTAAAAATCCATTTGGATTAGAAATTTTATCTTTACATATCTATTCTAAGGAATGATCAGAGATGAGTATAAAGCTATATTTATAAAACTGTGTACTGAAACATTATTTATAAAAGACTTGAGCTGAGAAAAATAGCAATTTGACAATGGGGGATTGCACAAATATGATGGTGTATATTCATCAATGATTAGCCATGCTCAGAAATATCATGAGGAAAAAAATACACTGTTGAGTTAAAAATGGAGCATGTTATAAAACAGTAATATAAATCTTCAATTGTAGAAAACTGGATACATATAGATATATAGAAAAGTGGAACTATATTAAGATTTTAATAGCACCTATATTTTGGGGGAATAGTAAGGAGAGGCAGAATTATTGATTTTCATCATTTTTAAAATGTTTTTCTGAGAGGAAGAGAATCAAAGGGAAAAGAAGCAATACCTTTACTGGGCTAATATACAGTGTATTCATGCTGGGAAAATTCATTTTACAAGCTGTAATAATATACAGTGATTGAATGTATAAAAAGTAAATAAATAAATAAATTTTCAAAAGTATATAAAAAAATTCTGGGACCAGAGGTTAGCGTAATGGCTATGTTGCTGGACTCGCACGTAGTCGACCGCGGTTCACGTCCCAGACCTGGTGGCTTAAAACTCATGCCAGGCGCGTGTGTGTGCGTGCCCAAGATCCCGAGAGGAGAATGGAGGAGAAGGGATTGTGGCATGGCCATCCCTCCTGGGGGGTGATTTCTCGCTTTCTGTCTCTCTGTCTCTCTCTGTCTGTCTGGAGAGCGCATGCGCCCTATAGCAAAAAAACCTCTCAAAAAAAAAAATTATATAAAAAATTCTTTTCTGTTTCCCAGATTTTCTTTAATGAGCAAGTATTATTTTATGGGAAACAAAGTAAAACAATATATTGTATAAATTTTGAAAAATATTAAAAAATTAAATAAATCTATGATTATCCATTTCACCACTATTGCATTCTCAAGTGTTTTACTTACACTCTATCATATTCACAAATTTTTGCAATTTTTTTGTTTACATGGCTTTATTACAGGATAAATATAATTTAGTTTGCACAGCTGTAACTCAGAGTATGCCATGCTGAGGGCACGTGGGATGGTCCGGTTTGCATCCCAAGGTCTCCTGTCTGCACCTGGTACATGTATGCCCCTTGATACTGGCTGACTGAGGGTGGAGGTGAGCTGAGGTCAAGGGCGTTTTTTTTTCTCTATCTGCTTCTCTCTCTCTCTCTCTCTGTCTGTTTCCTTCTCCATCATGCATAAACTTAAAAAACAAGCAAGCAAACAAAAACTTCAAAAGCATCAGACGGCAATAAGTGCTATAACAAAAACTATTCAGGGTAAAAGCAAAAACAGAAAAGCTCTATTTCATATAATTCCTACTGCTTTTTCCCAATCAGCTTCTTATATCTCTCTCAATTTATGTTAAATTCTTGGTTTTGACAAGTATAGCACAAATATATCATTGACTCTTTTTTCTAGAGCAGCTTTATTGAGCTATAATTTAGAAACTATACAACTCATTCAATTAAAATGTTCAGTTTTTTTAGTATATTCACAGCCTTATCAAACTATCACCACAGTCTAATTTTAAGATATTTTGGTTCACTTCCCCCAAAAAATCCTGTACACATTGGAAATCATTCCCAGTACTCGCCAACATGCCCCTCCTGGCCCTTGCCTCAGGCAACTCTTAAATTTTTTTTACCTCTGTGGCTTTTCCTATTCTGGACATTTCATATCAATGGAATTATACAGTGTGTGGTCTTTTGAGACTCAATTTTTTTAGTTAGCATAGTGTTTCCAAGCTTCATTTTTGTTATAGCAGATATCAGTACTTCATTTTTTTACTGAAGTAAAATTTATGTATTATAAAATTAAACAGTTTAAAATGTAAAATTAAATTGCATTTAATACATGTACAATGTTGAAAAACAAACATCTCTGTTTCACTTCAAAACATTTTTATCTCTTGCAAAGGAGTCTCTGAGTCCATTAAGTCGTCACTCTTCATTCCACTCTGTCCACCCCTGAAATTGCTAACCTACTTTGTACATCTAAGAATATAACTGTTCTGGATATTTCATGTAAATGGAGTCATATCATATGTAACCTTTTTGTCTGGCTCCTTTTACTTAGCATAATGTTTTCAAGATTTATCCATACTGATGCATGGAAGAGTACTCCATTATTGCTTTGTGACCAAATAATATTCCATTGTATGACTATACCACATGTGTTTATCTATTTATTCATTAATAAACATTAGGTTGTACATTTTGACCTGTTGCCTATTGTGAATAGTGCTGCTCTGGACACTCAAGTACAAGTATTTGTTTAGGTACTTGTTTTCACTTTTTTTAAATTAAGAAGTATTTTATTTAACTTTATTTATTTATTTATTTTTATTTTTATTTGACCATAGAGGGACAGAGAGAGAAGGGAAGTGAGAAATAAGTTGCCGGATCTGGGACTCAAACCGCAGTTGGCCAAGTGCCCCCAACTACCACGGCACCTGCCAGTCCCTGTTTTCAGTTTTTAAAGTAGACTAGTCGTAGAATTGCCGAGTTACATCAGAGTCTCCAAAAAGTTCATGGAAAATGAACATAATGAAAAAACTGCATGGATTTCAAAAACTTTTTTGTACCAAAATGACCTCACACTTTAATTTCTTTCTGTCATAAAATTCTTGAAGTTCTTCATATGGTAATTCTCCGTTTTACCTGATGGGAAACCACCAAGCTGTTTTTCAGAGCAGCTGTACCATTTTCAATCCCTATCAGCAATGTCTAAGTGAACCAATTTCTCCACATCCTTGACAACACTTACTATTTTTCATTTTTCTGATTATAGCCATGTAAGTCAGAGTAATGTGGCATCTCATTGTTGCCCTTTCAAAGAAGTTTCTATTTTTCTTGTATGGAAATTATACTTTCCTTTGCACATTTAGTTCTATTTGGTTGAAAACTCCACCTTTTAGATAACATATTGTAGCAACTCTGGATACAAATCTCCCTTCTTGGATTATGGTTTTATTTGTTTAGTGACTTGCCTGAAATGATCTCGCAGCCTTTATTTCCCATGCAGTTTTCTGCCTCTAGTATGTGCTCAGATTTTTTCCCCTTGATTTTATCTATTAGCCTGGCTGTTTGGAATTCAACTCTGGTCAGCATAAGCCACTTATTAGTCAAAAAATGTTCTTAAGCTCCGTTAGCCAGTTGCATTTTTGCCCTTTACCATTGGATTCATGTATAACTTGAAAGCTGCTATCACAGTTGAGGAAGGCTGTGTATTTTGTCCACACTCAGCCAAGAACTAAGAACATGGAGACTCCCTCTGGTTGCTCCTAAGAGTGTGCAGCCTTTGATATGCACACAATCTTTAAGATTTCCAAGGATGGATGTTATTTTATTTTTAAGCTTCATTTTCTCAGAATCTCTCCAGGGTCAGAGTAGCTTACTGTTCAGTGTTTGCTCAGAAGTTGTGTTTAAGCTCCTTACACCATGAGATTTCTACCCAATGCCAACAGGTCTGTGCATTCCTTATGGAATGTTGTGAAGTCTGCTGGTCTGTCTGGTGTCCTATTTTGATCACTTCTGAGTCACTGCAGCCCAGAGCATGTGCATAGTCTTTAGCATCCATGATTTGAAGACGCCTCTATGGGAGGCTTCTTGGCTATCTCTTTTCCTGGTTCTCTCTCTTTTATTTTTCAATGCACAACAACATTTTATTTGTATTATAGTACTTTATAAAATGTTTGTGTTACCAAGACTTGAATTATAAAGGCAATTGGTTTATTGGGTATCAAGGTGCTTTGTGTTGCAGAGTTTCAGCTGGCAATAGCAGTACTTTTCCTTCAGAAATATCAATAGTAAAGGTTTTTTTTAATTTTAATATATTTTATATTTTATGCCCAGGTATATTATTTGATATTTTCTCTATATTACCTGCTAGCCTTGATTAACTGAGTTATTATCTGATGTATTATCTTCTCCTTCCCCATTCTTTGCCTTTTTTTTTTTTTTTTTTTTGGCATCATTAACAAAAATCAACTCAAAATGGATCAAAGATCTAAATCTAAGACCAGAAACTATAAAACTACTGATGGAAAACACTGGGGAAACTTTGGGAGACATTAGGGTAGGCCAAGACTTCTTAAGTAAGACCTCCAAAGCCTAGGCAATAATCCCCCAAATAGGCAGGTGGAATTACATCAGATTAAGAAATTTCTACACAGCAAAGCACACAGTAATTAGTGTGAATCCACAACCCTCAGAAGGGGAGAGAATTTTAAACTATGCCTCAGATAAGAGGCTGATAACCAGAATACACAGGGAACTCATGTGGCTTACCTGGTTCTCTCTTAAACTTCAGGCAGCTCTGTCACTTTGCTTACTGTGTTGAGCTAGCAGCTTCTCTTACTTGCTCTCCACTAAGATCACCATTGGGATTTTGTTTGTTTGCTTTTTTGTGTGTGTGTTTTTATTTTATTTTTTTAGATTTTTGCTATAGGGTGCATGTGCTCACCAGACACACAGAGAGACAGAGAGATAGAAAGCGAGAAATCACCCCATGGGGGGATGGCCGTGCCACAATGCTTTCTCTTCTTGGGATTTTGGACACACATGCACATGCGCCTGGCTTGAGGTTTAAGCCACCAGGTCTGGGACTCAAACTGTGTTTAATTAAAAAAGAGTCCAGTGACATAACCAGTATGCCATCTGCTGGTCCTGGATTGCCATTGCTTTTGACAATACCATTAAACACAGCGTTCCTCACATGCTATTCCAATAAAATAATGCCCCCAAGCAGAACTGCTACATTTTTTTGTTTTTATAGACTGCCTTTCTCCTGGTAGAACCCTGCATCACTTCATTAGAGCTGGGAATAAGAACCACTTTTCCTGCTAAGTAAGATGGGAGTGACAGTCCCTGGTCTTCTTGGCTTGTCCTTTTCATTGTAGTGTCTCTGTCCTGTAAGCAAGCTGAGGCTGGGAGATATCAGTGTGGCCAGCTTGCCACAACTAGAGCAGAGCTTCTCTATAAGGAAGGATTGGATGAAGAAAGGGAGAAAGAACATGTACTTTTCACTGCGCTTGCATGATACTGAATTTCTACAACATGGGACTGAGAACAGGTAAACACTACAAGCAGCTTGTTCCTCTTAATGTAAAACCATACCTCCAGAATAGGACATGTGGGAGAGGGACACCCTATCTTTTTGTTGTTGTTGTTTTCTCCATAGAGTGCATGTACTTGCTGGAGAGACAGAGAGACAGTGAGAAGGAAAGTGAGAAATCACCCCCCAGGGGGATGACCAATCACAATCCCTTCTTCATTTTCCTCCTGGGATTCTGGGCATGCACACACACCTGCTTGATGTAAATTTCAAGCTTCCAGGTCTGGGATTTGAACCATGGTCAGTTAGGTTGAAGTCCAGTGCCTTAATCCCTATGCCACCTGTGGGCCCCACCCAGTCTTTTTATTACACCTGCCTGGAATACAGTGTTTGTATTGGGCTTCTCTAACATGGAACTGTAGAAGAGATAATGGAGTAGTTTGTACACAAATGTAATATACTCTCCCTATACTTGTCAAGATTTAGTAGATTTTCGCTAATGAATGTTTCTATATTTGTTCTGTACCTTTAGAATAATTCCCAAGGACTTAAATTATCATTTTATTTTCTTTAGCTACAATTTCACCCATTGAATTATTTCTTTGCGGAAAAATCTGGTCCATTGAGGCCTTCACCCCATCACTCTCACCTCTTTTTTTCTTTTCTTTTTTAAGAGAGAGAGAGAATTTTGCTATAAGGTGTGTGTGCTTGCTGGAGAGACAGAGAAAGACAGAAAGCAAAATATCACCTCCCCTTAGGGGGATGACCGCATTACAATCCCTTCTCATTCATTCTCCCATTGGGATTTTCAGCACACATGCACACACATCCAAAGTGAGTTTTAAGCCACAGGGTCTGGGACTTGAACTGCAGTCAACTACCTGGGAGTCTAGCAACATAAACATTATGTTATCTGCTGTTTTCCTGTCCACTGATTCTTAAATTGGGGTTCAAGGACAGGTTTCAAAAAGTTCCAGACTCCGAATGCTGGGTAGTGGCACAGTGGTAATGGAATGCTCTACAAGTCTGACCTATGTCGAAAGGTTTCAGGTTCACATCTGGAGACCTACCGAACAAACTAGGCATGCATACCCATGATTGGGGCCAGCTGAAAATGGTGGCAGATTGTGACCTGAGGACCCTATTGGGGGTTCTCTCTGTCTCTCTTTTTTCTATTCTCTGTTCTTTCATTCATGAAAGAAATAAGTAAATACACTTAAAATTTAAAAAGTTTTAAAAAGAACAAAGTTCCAAAATCTCTCAAAATGGAAATCAGCTTTTGAATGGGGACATCTGTATAATTTATTGAAAGAATCCTGGTTTAAAGCATACATTCCCTACATACTCCCTTTTAGCAGGCATCTCATCTGAATTCTCTTTGCATTTTTCAAACCCATGTAGAACAATGACTTGCTAATATTGCTTGCTAAGATATGTACATGTTGCAAGGCCCAAGTTTCCACATCCACCTAGTCGAAAAGTCCTGTAGAGAATTTGTGACACCAAAATGTCAATCGAATATCCTCCTGAATTTAGAAATTGCCTTCAGGGGACCAGATGGTGGTGCAGTAATAAAACAAGGTTCTGTGAGGGTGAAAGGTTCCAGGTTCAAATAAGAAGACTTCCTTGAGTACGTGTGTCTGACATAATTTTGTATAAATCTCAGTCAGTGCATAAACGACTGCCTGTGAATGTTTGAATTCAAATCCCAGGTTTCTCACTTATTCCTTGTGAGAGTGTGGACAAATAAATTGCCTGGTTTCCTTTTCTGTATATTGGGCATGGCATTGAACAAGCTGCTAGCTGCGAGTCAAAATCCTTTCTTTTTGCTGGTCAAATAGCTAGACTTCCTTGCAGTCATGTGTGGCAAGGTACCTGAGTTCTAGCCCATGGAATGTCAGCAAAACTGGTAACTGCATGGCCCTTCTAGAGTCCTACACATATCCTTCCATGCCATTTCGCACTCCTGACTGATTAGGATGTAACCAGTAGGAAGACCTTGGATACAATGTAAGTTTATGCGAGTAGCATTACTGCAGTACTGCATCAAGTCATTTCATATTTGGGTTTATTTGTTAATCTCAGCTACCCCACACTAGTGAGTACATTGGAGATAATAGTATTTCCTTCCTAATGGTATTATCATAATGAGATGAGTTAGAATATATAAAACTAGTAGTTGAAGACAGAATGTAAGAAGTATAAGTGATACTCGTATAAGCCATCATTATTCTTGGCAGAAATTTCTTATATAAGGGGGCCTTTTAAAAGTTCATGGAAAGGGACCAGCAGTTAGCGTAATGGTTATGTCGCTGGACTCCCACGTAGTCGACCGCGGTTCGAGTCCCGGACCCGGCGGCTTAAACTCACGCCGGGCGCGTGTGCGTGTGTGCCCAAGATCCCGAGAGGAGAATGGAGGAGAAGGGATTGCGGCGTGGCCATCCCCCCTGGGGGGGTGATTTCCTGCTTTCTGTCTCTCTGTCTCTCTCTGTCTGTCTGGTGAGCGCACGTGCCCTATAGCAAAAAAGCCTCTCCAAAAAAAGAAAAAAAAAAAAGAAAAAAAAAAGTTCATGGAAAAATGCATATTATAAAAATATCTGAGACTGACTCCATAATGTAATGGTTCAACACTGCCCACTGGAAGCCAGATCCCACATATCTGACTGTGGTTTCCATTCTGACCCTAGCAGGTTCAAAAGAAAAACCCTAAGCACATGTGTGTGTATGCTCTGAATCTTGACGAAATAGAGAAAGAAAGGAAAAAAGATTGTGGCATTACCAAGCCCCACTGGGGTTTGCTTTCTCTTTCTCTCTCTCTAGCAAGCACACACACTCTGGAAATTAAAAAACAAATAAACAAAACTGCATGGATTCCAAATACCTTTCGTATCAAAATAAACTTATATTTTAGTTCCATTTTACACAAACTTTTTGAAGTCTCCCCATAGGGTATGTAGAGTTTGTGTGAGATTTTTGGTCCAGGTTTAGGCTCCTTTACAGATGGTTGGTCTCATTTTCATCAAGGCAGTTACAATGTGTAGGAGTGGATGGGACCATGAGCTGTTTGAATCTGCCACAGCTCCATTTCCAGTGAATTTTGGTTCACTCCAGTAGTCTTATTTGTATTCCAATCAAATATTCAGGGAAATTTTCCTCATTACCTTGTGGAAAGTCTTAATGATGAAGACCACTTGTTGATTCTCAAGAGATTAGAGGAGTCAATGTCCTAATGCAGTATTAACCTCATTAGAACAAGGGCTGTAGAAGAGAGGATTAACAGCAGGATGAGCTGCACCATTAAATATCAAACTGTTGTCCAATTAGGTGTTCTCCTTATGCAGTGTATTATTTCCATGTATCAGATGTCAAATCTCAAGTAGTTACAGCATCTTTCTAATTCTAAAATGTGTGATTAACCTTGATTGTACTCTTTCACAATTTACATTCTGCACTAAGCTGGAAAAATCTGTCCTAGACTTGAAAGTGTTTCCTAGTAACACAAGGAATTTTTTAGAGACACCCAAGAAGACAGACACTTGGTCAGCAGCTAATGGGTGTTCTATCAGTGTCCCTGGGTTAGGTTGGGAGCAAAATATAGGGCAGGCAAGGCTACTTGCTGGTCAAAGGTTCTCTCAAGAGATCATCTGATTGAATAGTGTGTATTCTCCTTTGACAATGCTCCTTGTCACTCATTGTGCAAATCAGAATGAATAATAGGCAGAGTTAATATGTGTGAATGAGGAGTAGAAAATGTTGAGAGAAATGGGTTCCAGGTATTTGGGCAGGAACACGGCAGAGGGAGAGGGATAGGGAATCAATGATGGCCAAAAAAAAAAAAAAAAAAAAAAAAAAAAAAAAGGCAAAATATACAAGACATAAGAAATGGAAAATTAGTTGTTAATAACATGTATGTTGATGTGCTTGATTGAGCCAATATACAGTGTATTCTGAATGAAAATTCATTTTGTATGCTGTAATGATGTATAGTAAATTAATGTAAAAAAATTTAAAGAAAAGGAAAAAATAAGTAAAAGTTAAATTTAAAAAAAAGAGAGAGGTTTTAGACTGAAGAGAGGGCTGGTAGGTGGTATGGTAGTTAAGATGCTTGATTCTCACATGACCAAGCACTGTGTGAGTTTTGGACCTATCAGCTTACTTTTTCATTTTTTCTTCTCTCTTTATCTCTGTTTGTTTCTGGTAAAATTAAATATAGTAATGATAAATAAAATAAAAAATAATTTTGGGAGGGAAAATATAAAAGACTGAAGAGAACATAGCATATTCAGGAAATTGTAGGTAAAACATAGTTTAAAAATAGTGAAGTACACACCTACAAAAATTGGAACAAAATTGTTACATTGTAAGCCTTGAGCACAAGAAGAATATTTAATAGTGATAGCTGCAAATATCATTGAGTCTATTGACAAGCAAAATAGGAGAGGCAATTATCAATGGACAAATGGACAAGTGAAAACAACTGTAAATAAGATAAGATAAAATAAAATAAGTGATCCCTGACAAGGATGATGATATTGATAACATGCAACGAATTTATGAGTAATCCAATTCTGTGTGCTTGGGGTTAAAATGTTAAAACTGTAAACAATAGTAATGATTATAAAACAAATAAAGTCACCTAGAGAATATAAGGAGAGGGATGTTTCACTGTAAATACATCTGGCTAAAGACTTAATCTATTATTGGGGTCAAAAGGTGGCATGGTGGTTAAGGTACTGGACTCCCACATGGCTGACCATGGTTTGAATCCTGGATCCAGTGCCTTGAAAATCACACTGGTTGTGTGTCCACGTGTCCATGATTCCAAGAGAAAGGAAAAGGAGGGACTGTAGTGTGCCCATGCCCTCTGGAAGGGTGATTTCTCATTTTCCCTCTCTCTGTCTCTCTCCAGGAAATGCCTGCACCCTATGGCAAAAACCTAAACAAATAAATGACAATAAAAGAATCCATCTATTATTAACAAGAAATGAGAATAATATGTGAGAAATACTAGATACCATTAAACATCAGAACATCTGGATAATCGGTATTCCAGAAGGTGAAGAGATTAATAAAGGCATTGACAATCTATTCCATGAAATCCTGGAAGAAAACTTCTGGAACCTGGAGAGGCATTCAAAGATCCAGACTCAAGAAATACAAAGGACATCAAAGAAGATCAACCCAAGATCTTCTTCATGACACATTATAGCCAGATTGACCAAAACTACAGACAAAGACAAGATAGTCAGACTGGCAAGAGTGAAACGTCAAGTTTCCTACAAAGGATATCCCATCAGGCTAACAGGGGACCTCTCATTAGAAACAATAAGAGCAAGGAAATAATGGAAAAATATATTCAAAGCATTGAGTGAAAAACAATTTCAACCAAGAATACTATATCCGGCAAGATTATTCTTCATATGGGAAGGGCAGGCAAGAACATTCTCAGATAAACAAAACCTGAAAGAATTTACTCATGGCAGACCAGCTTTTCAAGAAGTTCTGAAGGGAGTGCTATCTCAGGAAAACTAAAGTCAGACACATGGAAATAACAGTTCTAAAACAACTAAGAAAATGGCCAGCTTAATGGTAGGGATATGTCCAGAGTTGAATGTTATCTTCCAGAATTTAAATGGAAAGATCGGACCACAGTAGAAGATAAAGTACTTGAGTTTGAACTAGTGAAATAGAATTTTATGACTTTTGACTAAAACATTACTGACCTTCTATGCTTTGTTTTCCAGTGTTAATAAGTTTTGTCTTCTCTCCAGTTGTGGACAGGTCTATGTACCTACTATTCGAATAGAATCCTAACCTGTTTCCTGGTTTTAAATATTAAGCAAATTCTCTTAACATTTTTTTGATTCTGATTTATTAAAGCTAAAGCTGCCTTTTTTTGAAAAAAAAAAATGTATTTTAAAAGTACCTATTTAGTAACCACAGTAAGCTATATAGCCTCAGCTATGTGCTATTTTATAGTATATTTATTCTACACACAGTTTCATGCCTCAAGTCAACTTTTGTTCACAGATATGTATATATCAGCTGAATTTACCACTGAAAGTATTTAGATTAATTAAGCTATTTTGTGAATCAATACAATGTGGGAAAGAATAAAGGAATGAAAAGCAACTGCAGATACCAGAGACAGGGTGGGAGGAGGATGGGAAATGGTAGAGGGTGAGAAATAGGGGGAGAAATATATATGAGTCACATATATACATACACACACACATGCACACATATATACAAGAAACAAGAAATGGAAACGTATTTGTTGATGATAACATGTATGATTAAGCCACTTTATAATGTATTCTGGCTGGAAAATCACATTTTGTATGCTGTGGTGATGTTCAGTGAAAGTATGTAAAATAAGTAAATTAATAAAATATGTATTATAAAAGTAAAATAAAGTAAAGCTATAAATAAAATAAGAGAGTACAGATTAAAACATATTAAAATAAATGTCATCTCTAATTTAAAAAAGCTAATGCTGGAACAACATTCTACCACAATAATAGTTTTTCTGTGTTTTTATTTTGAACTAGTTCATTCATAAAGTGAGGAACATTATAGTCTCTCAATTAGCTGTATTTATTCCCAGTTAATCTTTTTATTGTCTAAAGGTTCAAAATAAAACTCTCAGATAATTATGTGGTTTTTCCAAATATGACTTCTAATTTAAGAAAAGTCACTCTGACCAATTTAAAATACTGGTGTTATTATTATTATTGGAGACCTTGGTAAGATAATTTAAACTCTGAATTTCTTGTTTTGCTTATAAGTAAACTGGGGATAATGATAGTTCTCTAGTACATCATGAAGTATTATGAGGAATTAAAAAGATATCATTTGGAAAATGTTTAAAATGTTGCCAGGTACACAGAAAAGACTTAAAGACAAATACTAATTTTTTTTAAAAAAAAATTACTTATTGTTATTATTTTCTTGAAATATTACCAATACTAGAATTCACTGATAAAGTAATCGGCATATCATGACCACCACTGCCCTGAGGAGTGTATGCCATTTTTTTTCTCCTTTTTTATCTTTTGGCCTTTTGCTAGAGGGCATGTGTGCTAACCTGAAATATAGAGAGACAAAGAGAAAGGCAAAGTGATGGGACCAGCAGTTAGCGTAATGGCTATGTCGCTGGACTCCCACGTAGTCGACCGCGGTTCGAGTCCCGGACCCGGCGGCTTGAACTCACGCCGGGCGCGTGTGCGTGCGTGCCCAAGATTCCGAGAGGAGAATGGAGGAGAAGGGATTGCGGCGTGGCCATCCCCCCTGGGGGGTGATTTCCTGCTTTCTATCTCTCTGTCTCTCTCTGTCTGTCTGGCGAGCGCACGCGCCCTATAGCAAAAACCTCTCCAAAAAAAAAAAAAAAAAAAAAAAAAAAAAGAGAAAGGCAAAGTGAGAAATCTCCCCTCTCCCTTGGGGGATGGCCACACCACAATCCCTTCTCTGTTCTCCACTAGGGATTTTGGGCAGGCACACACAAGTGCCTGGCATGATCTTCCAGCTGTCAAGTCCAGAACTCAAACCATGGTCGACCATGTGGGAGTCCAGAGCCTTAGCCAATATGCCATCGGCTGGCCCGAGGTGTCTTTAAAGTTATACTTCTCAAAGTAGATTGCCTGGAGTACCAGCATCTGAATATGGTTTGGAAAATAAGAGACTATTGAGTAAACACATTTGGAAAGCACTTGACATTACTTGACCTGGTAGTTTACTATAAACCATTTTGTGTGATTATCAGCAGTGGGGGGAATCTAGTTGGATGAATCTGTGAAGGGAAACTGATCTCTAAAATACCTAGTTTAGTAGATAAGAACATAGGTTCTGCTTGGGTTCAAATCCTGCTTTCTGGTTCAGCACATTACTAACTCTGTGACCTTGAGGAATAACTTAACCCCTCTGTGCCCATTTTCTAATATATATTATGCAAGTAAAATAATAATAGTGTCTTTCCTACTGGGTTGTATTTGTAAGTATAATGTGTTAGTAGATATAAGAGTTTGAAATAAAGTCTAGTACATAGATAGTGCTTAATATCTATTTTATATTATTGCTACAATCTATGCATGTCTATATACATTTAAGTGAAATGTAAGACTCATAGGGAGGAAAGTGATTTTTATGATTAGGATACTGAGACCTGTACCTCTTGATCAAAATATTACATGTAGGGCTAGTGCCATGGCCTAGTAACCAAAGCACCCAGATCCCACATGGCTAACTATGTGATTTGAATCCTGGTCCCAGTAGCTCAAGAAACATGCTTGGGGGACCAGCAGTTAGTGTAATGGCTATGTCGCTGGACTCCCACGTAGTCGACCGTGGTTTAAGTCCTGGACCCGGTGACTTGAACTCACATGTGAGTGCGTGTGCATGTGTGCCCAAGATCCCAAGAGGAGAATGGAGGAGAAGGGATTGCGGCATGGCCATCTCCCCTGGGGGGTGATTTCTCACTTTCTCTCTCTCTGTCTCTCTGTCTTTCTGGCGAGCGCATGTGCCCTATAGTGAAAACCTCCTCAAAAAAAAAAAAAAAAAAAAAAAAAGAAAGAAAAAAGAAACATGCTTGGTGTGTGTGTGTGTGTGTGTGTGTGTGTGTGTGTGTACATTTCATGAATTCCAATGGGGTGGAGAAATGGAGGACAAAGGATTGTGGTATGACCATATTCTACTGAAATATGCTCCTCCCTCGCTTCCCCATTTCTCTATCTGTCTCTCTCTCTCTCTTTCTCTTTCTATGGTGAGTGCATGCTCCCCTCTGGCAAAATTTTGGAAAAAAAAATATCATTTAGAAAGTTCAAATACAAGGTAGTTCAAATACAAGACCTACCCACTTAAAGACAAAAACCACCCCCCCCCACACCTTCATCATCGTTCAGAATCTCAATGTGTTATATTTTTTGCTTCTGTTCTCTGCATCTGTCTACTTTGCAGAATTGGGTCTGTCAAACACACAGTTCCACTCCATTTCTGTATCTCCCTTTTCTCTAACACAGAGGACCTTAGAAATAAAAGACTCCAGTCCCTTCATCTCTGCCAGGGTCAAGTTCATGTTAGGTGATATCAAATGGCAGCAAAGAGAGGATGAGTTTCTAGGGACCATGGTTGTCATTTGAAAAAAATCGATTTGTTGCTGTATTTGGCCACTGCTGTTACTATAAAATATTGCACTCATTTAATGTGCTTGCTTCAGTGGGGCTGAACTTTGTCCATTTAGAGAATCTGTTATTGGGACTGGTGGTTGGGACAGAATAAAAGTGAAGAAAATTTTTTCATCCGTTATCACTCTTCTTCATTCTCATCCCAGTGTTGTCAAGAAATGAATAAAATAGGAGTGAGATGTTACTGTTTCAGGGTCTCCTTCAAATTCCCACCCTCTTAAATATCATTCTGTGGATCCTCAAGTGTCTTATATGAAATGACATAGGACAGTTGACTCTCCATATCCATGGGCTCCCTATCCATGGACTCAACTAACTTCGGATGGAAAATCCAAGGTGAGATTCAGGATGTGGGACCTTCAGCTAGAAAGGGCCAACAGCTTATGGAGAGGGATTGCTTCCCTGTGACTACCAGGGCTTCAGGAACATAATTGAATTGTAGGCAAGGGAACATAAAGTTAAATTTTTAGACTCATTCTTTTGCCTTATATTTACAAATCATCATATGCCTCTTTCTCATTTTATCAAACCCTGATTCTATTAGGAAGCCATCATGTCAGTCCTATGAGATAACTCACTGTTGGTTGAAACAAATTGTAATTGTCTCATTTCCTTTTGTTAGATATTTACTTTTCCAGATGTTTTTGCAGAAAGGGGTGGGCATTAACATACATCAATAACCTTTTTTTCACTTTTTAAATTTCATTTTCTTTTATACATTCTATCTCATTATTTAGCTTACCAAAGGAATATTTCAACAGGTGAACATTTCTCCCTAGTCCAGTTGATAAAACTATAAAATATCTTTAACAGATAATACCATATTCCTTTGTCCCATTAATTGTTTGTCTCCCTATTTTTCTTCTGAATGTCCTTCCTCAGGCCCGACTCTTCTACACACACTGTATCTGGTAATTACATCCATATACCGTATTTCTATATCCTTTAGTTGATCAGTTTCAGTCATAGAGTGCGGACACTCGGTATATATTAAGTGGGGACATACAAGTGAAACCTTTCCTTCATGCTCTGGCTTGCTTCACTCAGCAATAAATCTTCCATATTCATCCACTTCCTGTTAAAAGCCAGGGTTTTGTTGTTTTTTTATGGCTGAACAGTATTCCATAGAGTATATATGCCATAGTTTTTCTATCCATTCATCTGTTCATGGGCATTTGGGTTGGTTCCATGACTTAGCAATTGTGAATAGTGCCACCATAAACATCGATGTGCAAGCACTTTTCTGGTTAAGTATTCTTCTGTCCTTTGGGTAGATATTGAGTGGGATTGCTGGATCATATGGTAGTTCTATTTGTTGATTTTTGAGGAATCTCCAAATTGTTCTCCACAGTGGCTGGACCAATTTACATTCCCACCAGCAGTGTAAGACAGTTCCCCTTTCACCACACCCCCACCAGCACTTTTCTTTTTTTAAATTTTAGTCATTCTGATTGGGGTTAGGTGGTATCTCATTGTGTTTTGATCTGCATTTCCCTTACAATGAGGGGTGTTGAGCATTTTTTTCATGTGCCTTTTAGCTATTTGTATGTCATCTTTAGAGAGAGATGTTTTCAACTCATTCTTCCATTTTTTAATAGGATTGATCATCTTTTTTTGGAACAGCTGCTTGAGTTCCTTATGAATTCTGGTTACTAGTCCCTTATCTGACACATAGTTTACAAAAATATTTTCCCATTCTGAGGGCTGTTGATTCACACTAATTACTGTGTCTTTTGCCATGCAGAAATTTCTTAGTCTGATGTAATCCCACTTGTCTATTTTGGGGATTATCGACTGTGCTTTGGGGGGTCTTATTTAAAAAGTCTCTCCCTACTCCAATGTCTCCCAGAGTTTCCCCAGTGTTTTCCAGGAGCAGTTTTATAATTTGAGGTCTTAGATTTAAATCTTTGATCCACCTTGACTTGATTTTTGTCAAAGGTGAGAGGTAGGGGTTCAGATTCATCTTTCTGCAAGTGGAAATCCAGTTTTCCCAGCACCATTTATTGGGGAGGTTTTTCTTTTCCCACTGGATTGACTGGTACCCCTTGTCAAAAATCAGTTGACTGTATGTTTGGGAATTTATTTCTGGGACTCTATTCTGTTCCATTGTTCCACATGTCTGCTTATGTGCCAGCACCGTGCTGTTTTATACCAGTAACTTTGAATTTATAAGAATAATTTTCTTTTATGAAAGAAAAACCTGGTGCTCATATAGAAAGAAGATAACCAACCTGCCCCACTCTTCTCTTGCTCTCTTTCATCTCTTAACTCTGGAAGTTGTAATACCATCTTATAATCATGAGGGGAGTCTTTACCAACAACCTCAAAGTGCTAAAACAGAGAGATTGGGTGATTCTGGATTCCCAATGAGACTGTCAGGTTGTCAGACCAGCCCTGCAACTGCTGGCCTGCAGTTTCCTACTGATACCACACTTGTCTGAGTTACTTGAGTCAATCTTAGTTGGTTTGTGTACTGCATGTCATATTTTCAGTTGCCATCTCAATGAAATATTGAATTAGAATTTTAAAAGGCTGACTGTATCTCAATCAGCTTTGGGTTGAGTAAGTAGGATGGAGGATGTATGGGAATGCGTACCAGCTTTGTATTCAAATATGGATGATTTCACACCCCAGGTCACTAGCATATAATCCATCCATTTTAGGAGAATTTACTGACCATTTCTGTGACTCACTTTGCCACCTTTCATTGGAGATAATGGTAGCTAAGACTATTGGGAGGGTTAAATAGCATTGCATAGAAAACGTCTGGGAAATAGCACAAACTCAATAAAATTTTCTCTTTTTTTTCTACTCCCCACCTACATTTCAGTTCAAGAGGAGATTTGGGTTTTGTCATGGGATAGATTTTGTGTGAAATATTTTAGATTAAATAGTATGTAGAATCTTTCATCTCTAAAAAGATGTGGAAGACGGAAAATGTTGTTACATGTGTTCTGAGTCAGAGAAGTAGGCTGCATAAATGTTTTCAAATGCATCCAACTCTTGGATTATCTGTAGCTTTTGCTTACTTTTGCCTTTGACAGTTTCAGCCAGGTTGATAGTGCTGCTTTATATGAGTGACCCACCAAAGGATTTCTCTTAAAGATCACTGGGAATTTAACAAGTCATGAACATCTTTGTCCATCTGCTAAATAGTATATACCCTATGATGCCTGTTCTGCCAGAATCGAGGGCTCATAAGTGGGCTTCTTCCCATCTCAGAGCTAAGCGAATCAGAGTCTGATTTCCCTTCTGGAAGGTAAGCTCTGGTCTGTTCTTTTTCACTGGGCTCTCTACAGGCAGATCTGGACATGGAGATTCACATGCAAGTGATTTATTAGGAAAGTGCTCCTAGGACCAGCAGGTCACATAGTGGTTAAGGTGTTGGATTCCAATATGGCGAACCGTGGTTTGAGTCCTGGACTCAGTGGCTTAAATCTCATACTGGGCATATGTGTGTGCGTGGCCAAATTCCTGAGAAGAGAATGGGGAAGAAAGGATTTGGGTATGGCCATCCCCCCTGGGGAGTGGTTTCTCACTTTCTCTCTGTCTCTCCAGTGAGTGTATGGATCCTACAAGGGGGGAAAGAAAAGAAAGAAAAGAAAACTCTCTGAAACAGGAAAAACAATGTTCCTAGGAAAAACTGCTAAGAGATAGTGGAAGAAACAAACACTGGGAAAAGTGAAATTTCTGGCAAAGTGTCAGCCCTAGCTTAATACCACAGGGTACTCTGCAGCACATTAATTACATATAAAAGTTTCTCCAGCCTCAAGGCAAGGGAGATGAGCTTTATATTCAGCCATTGGCTATGAGCTATGCAGTGGGTAGATGGGGAGGAAACTCCCAGGTACTTTCACCTTTCTGAGTGCATACCCAAGTGGCTCTCAAAGTCAATAGGGAGCACTTTGAAGAAGGATGCAGGTGCAGGCCACTGGGAACGAAGCACATAGAAACTGATGTATACACACACAGAACTGGGAGGTAGGGTCAGAGGGAATCTGGGCAATGAGCTGACAATGTTCTCTAAACCTATTTCTCCATCACTTAGAGACAGCGTACCATGGAACAAACAATTCACTCAACTCTAAATCAAAGTCTGCATTATCTCAAGCTGCCCAACCTAGTCACTTGCTTTCTATGTGACATTGGGTAAGAATTTAAGAGTTGCAAGATTTTTCTATAGCTAGAATTTAATAATAAAGCTAGAATTAGAATTTAGTTTTTCTTTTATTGTTGTTGTTCTTTCTACTACTATGAACCATGTAAAAATCATGAAATTAAAAGAAACCTTGAGTGGGCATTTTTTCTCTAGGCAAGACAGATGTCTACCTGCTTCAGAGAAGTGAGGTCTAATCTGTAATAATCTTCCAGTCTGGTAGTTTTCCTGGTTTTAGATATTTCCAGCAAAATAATAAGAATAATAAACAGTGATGATATATTACCAGCAACAACAAAAAATTTCCTTCCTCAAGGGTTATGCCCAATAATCACTTCCTTGAGGAAACCTTCATGGTTCCCAGACTAGATAAATTCCCAGAATTATGTACTCTCATAACACAAAGTATCCCTTCCTGTAATTTGTCAGGGATGCGATTTTAAATTCATTTCTTTGATTCTCTGAATAATGTTTGTCTCCAGTACTGCATCGTGAGTTTTGCAGACTACAGTGAGTAGAGACAAAGCACGCTGAAACTGGCATATGTATGCCTTTGTGTTTTTTATGAGTCTTTGTGCTCTTCCTCACCTCTTTATTCCTGCACCCTACACAGTGACTGACACATATTAGGTGCTTTATAAATAACCATTGTAATATAGTGAACTTAGGATAAGCCTAGGGCTAGAAGGACCTGGATTGTTTTATTGAAGAAAAATTTATATACAGTGAAATTCACAAATTGTAATTTTAATATTCCATCTGAACTTTAAAATATATTTAGCTGTATCCAATCCTACTCAAGATATAGCCAAGATCTTTTCTATCACACCAGAAAGTTCTTTTATGACCCATGTCAGTTAATCCCTCCTTTAGTCAACGCCTCTTATAATTTATAAAAGCATTTGTCTTTTCTTGAAATTCACATAAATTGAATCATCAAGTTGTATTACTTCATAGCTTCTTTCTTTTGATGAAGTGTGCTTGAGATTAGACCATGTTGGTCATAGAAATGGTTCATTATATTATAGATAGATTCTTGATCTACTTCCAGTTGCTAGTTAATCTGAATTAAAGTCTCATGAATATTCTTGTGCAACTGTGTGTATAGATATATTTATTTCACATGGGAAAATGCTTATAAGTGAAATTTCTGGGTCATAGGGTAGATATACATTTATTTAGGTTAAAAAAAACCCTGCCAAATATTATTTTATATCCCATAAGAAACACAGTTTATCATCAATATTTGATTTTGTCAATATTTTAAATCTTATTCAAGTGGGTATGAAGTATTATTATCCACATTTAATTTGCATTTCCCAAATAACCAATAATGTCTAATAATTTTCCATGTGCTTATTTTCCATAAATTTATTTTCTTTGTTAGAGTATTAATTCAAGTATTTCATTTACTTTTATTTGAATTGTTGGCATTTTAATTTTTTTATAGGTTTTTTTCCATAGGGGCATGCTCTCGCCAGAAAGACAGAGAGACAGAGAGACAGAAAGTGAGAAATCACCTCCTGGCAGGATGGCCAAGCTGCAATCCCTTCTCCTCCATTCTCCTCTTGAAATCTTGGGTATGCACGCACATACACCAGGCTTGAGTTTAAGCCACTGGGTCCAGGACTCAAACCACGGTCAACTACATGGGAGATCAGCGACATAGCCATTATGCCAACTGCTGGTCCCGACATTTTAAATTTTAATTTGCAGGAGCTCTTACTGTTTCCTAAATATTAGCTATATGTCAGATCTGTTTCATAGTTTCTCTTAGCATTTGGCTTGCCTTTTCATTTCTTTTGATGAGCAAAGTGTTAAATTATGATGAAGCCTAGTTTATCAGATTTTTTTCCTTTTATGATTAGCTCTTTCAGTCTATTCTCTAAGTCTTTGCATGCTCTGAAGCCACAAAAATGCTCTTTTATGTTTTCTTCTAAAAGCCTCACAGTTTTAGCTATTAACTTTAGGTCTATAGCTCACCTTGAATTAAATTTGGTATGAATAAAATGAAGTAGGAGTAAAGGCCATTTCTTTCTACATATTTATTCCACTGTTGCAACACTATTTATTGAAAAAAAAACTTTCTTTTCCATCAAATAACATTTGACTTTCTCAAAAATCAAATAAGTAGATATTTACAGCTCAATTCAAGGACTTCAAAAAATGTTCAATTATTAATTTCTGTATCCTTAGACCAATGTCACAATTCTAACAGTAACTCCATAGTAAGTCTTGAAACCAAGACTGAAGTTGGATAATTCTCCTGCTCTATTCTTTTGCACATTTTCAGCTCTCATAGGTCCTTTATATTCACATATTAATTATAAATTAACTTGTAAATTTCTACAAAAACATCTATAGGGATTTTGATTAGAATTGTGTTGACTCTGTAGAGTAATTTGGGGAGAATTGACATCATATTGTGTCTTCAGATTCACAAACTGAAGTTTAGTTCTCCGCTTATTTGAATATTCTTTAATATCTGTCACACTTATTTGAATGTAGTGATATTGTATCTCTTTTGTTAAATTTATTCCTCAGTATATTATGTTTCTTATATTATCATAGCATTAACTACTTAAAATGTTTATTTTCTATGTGTTATTTCTAGAATATAAAAATACAAATCATTTTCATATATCAAATTTATATATCATAGGCATGCTAAATTAACTTATTAATTTATAAATGTCCAGCTGATTCACAAACTGTACTTAACTTCACAATGTTGTAAAAATATTGCAAAAATAAGTAATGTGTGCAGACATAATTCCCTAGTCCTTGACACTAGGGGAAATGTTTAATTTTTACTATTAATAATGGTATAAACTTTAGGATTTTCTCAAGTATTTTTTATTAGATTGACAAAGTGTCTTTATTTCTAATGTTCTAGTTTATCTTGAATGGGTTTTCAGTGTTGTTTAATACATTTTTTCATGTTGTCTAATATTTTTAAAAATGTGATTTTGTCCTATAGTCCTCTGTTAATGTAGTGAATTACCTAGGTTTATTTTTGAAATTTGAACTCACCTTCCATTTGGGTAAGATATTGTACATATTCTTAGTATATTACCATTTTCTATATTGCTGAGCTAAATTTGCTAATAGTTTGATAAGAATATTTATGTCTGAGTTCTTGGGGGCTGGCAAGTG
Organism: Tupaia tana; assembly: GCA_026018925.1. Taxonomy (NCBI): domain Eukaryota; kingdom Metazoa; phylum Chordata; class Mammalia; order Scandentia; family Tupaiidae; genus Tupaia; species Tupaia tana. The sequence goes on from JAKSZU010000008.1 coordinate 78,611,607, forward strand.
ATGTGGTGGTTAAGGGCGCTGGACTCCCACAAGGCCAACTGTGGTTCAGGTCTTGTACCTGGTAGCTTGCTTTCTCACTTCCTCTCTCTCTATCACTCTGTCCCTCTCTGGTAAAATTAAAATAAATAAATAAATAAATAAATAAATAAACTTTAAAAAAAGAATATTTATGTCTGAGTTCTTAAGTAATGTTGATATAAAATTTATTTTTTGGCATGTCTCTAATTGCTTTTGTGTACTTGTCTTTTTCTCCATTCAGTGCTGTCAGCTTTTGTGTAATGGGATTTGAAGTTATATTAAATACATTTTTTTATTTCCATATAAACATTAGATTTAGTTGGTTCATATACACAAAATAACTTCCTGGGAGTTTGACTAGGTTATGCTGAATCTCTAGATCTAATTGAGAAGAAATGACCTTAGTAATATTGAGGTTTTTAATCCATGAACATAGAATACTCCATTTATTTAGATCTTTGATTCATTTCATAAGAAATTTGTGGGGGAACCAGCAGATGGTGTAATGGTTATATCACTGGACTTCCATGTAGTCAAATGTGGTTCAAGTCTCAGACCTGGTGACTTGAAGCTTACATCAGGCACGTGTGTGTGTGTGTGCCCAAGGTCCCAAGAGGAGAATGGAGGAGAAGGGATTGCAGCATGGCCCTCCCCCCACCCCAGGGGGTGACATCTTGCTTTCTGTCTCTCTGTGTCTCTCTGTCTTTCTGTCAAGTGCACGTACCCTATAGCAAAAAACTCTCAAAAAAAGAAATCTCTCTTTAAAAAAATGTGTGGTTTTGTGCATATGGAATCTGTATATATTTAAATGTATATTTTGGTGCTATTATACATTGCATTTTTTTCCATTTCAGCCTACAATTGTATATTGCTAGCATATAGAAAAGAAATGAACTTTTATATGTGCTAACCTTGCATTTTATGGCCTTACTAGCCTCAATTTTAGTTCCTGGAGTTTTATGGTTGATTCCTTGTACTTACCTAATTTGTTAGCAAATTTACTGATTTTTCAAGAGACCAACTTTTGGATTAGCTGATTTTCTATTGTTTTCCTGTTTTTAATTTCATTGATTTCCACTCTAATTTTTGTTATCTCTTTTCTTTTACTAGCTTTAGGCTATGATTAGTCACCTTTCTTTAGTGTTATAAGGTGGGAGCTTATATTATTGATCTTAGAGCGTCCTCCTTTTCCAATATATGCACTTAATACTGTGTTTTCTTCTAAGCACTACAAATTTTGATATATTTTCAATTTGATTTAATTAAAAGTATTTCCTAATTTATTTTGTGAGTTAATTTTTGAGCTGTTATTACTTGAAAGTGTATTGTATAATCTCTGAAAACTGGTTATTTCCCAGTTGTCTTGCTTTTATTCATTTCTAGTTTAATTCTATGGTGGCCCAAGAACATACTCTATAAAATCTATTCTACTATTCTCATTTTACTAAGGTGTGTTGTGTTCTGAATGTGGTCTTTCTTAGTTAATGCTCCAAGTGAACTTAAGAAGAATGTGCATTCTGCTATTGTTGGATGTAGTTTTCTAAAAATATCATTTAGGTAAAGTTGATAGTGCTGCTCAGGTCAGCGCTACTGTTACTGACTTCCGTCAATTTCTGCAAGAAAGACAAAATCTACAATTATAAGGAGACTTTAAAATTTTGTGGAAAATGAGTTTTATTTTGTTGCAAACATTTTTTAAATTCATGCATAGCTTTTTCCTAATAAGCACTTTCTATAAATGTTTTGAAGACTTTTGCATAATAATGGATTTGTCACTTTTCACTCTTTCAGTTTGTGCCTATCCAACCATGCTTCTCCTAACTTAAATTTTGTACCCTATTACCAACATCAACTCAATTCTACTAGATCCTCCAGTCCTAGGGAGCCACCATTTACTCTCTGCTTGTCTGAGTTCTACTTTTTATGTTCCGCACGTGAGATCATGTTGTATTTGTCTTTCTGTGCCCGACTTATTCCACATTACTTGGAATAACTCAGAATGTCCTCCAAGTTCATCCATATTGCTGCAGATGACAAGATTTTCTTCTTTTTTATGACTGCATAATACTTGTGACATTTTCTTCATTTATTCATCTACTGATGAAGCTGAATAATATTATAATGACCATGAGAATGGATTTATCTTTTGACATACTGGTTTTATTGCCTTTGAATATATACCCAGTATTGGGATTGCTGGATCATATTGTAGTTCTACTTTTAATATTTTTAGGAACCTCCATACTGTTTTCCATAATGGCTTTATTTAAACTACTTATATTTAATGTGACTTTATATGGTTGGAATTTAAATATACCATCTTGCTATTTTTTTTCTTCATGTCACGTCTGTTATTTATTCCCCTTTTTCATTTCCTGGATTTCTTTTGGAGTATTTTTATGCTATTTTACTTTGATTATATTCTTATCATTTATATTTTTATTTTTAATTTAAATGAGTTACAAGATAGATGATATATATGTATGTATATCTATATGTAAATATCTGCTTATCTTCAGATAATGTTATACCATTTCATATGTCATGTAAAAATTTTACTTCCTACCTTCCATCTTCTGTGTTGTTTTTACATTTTGTCTTTTCATGTTATAAGCCCATAACACATTGTTACTTTTTTTGTACTGTATTTGTTCCTATTTTGAAGTGATTAAATTTATGAAAGACAGCATTCTATATTTACCTATTTTTGCTGTTTATGGTACTCTTTTGTATTTACATTTGATTATCCTGCCAGAAGAATTTTCTTTAACATTTCTTATAACATAGCTTTTTCGTAATACACATTTTTGTGACCTTTTTGAAACTGCAGATATATATATATATATATATATATATATATATATATACATACATACTGACACATTCTTCACAGATCTAGAAAAGACAATCATAAAATTTGTCTGGAATCATAAAAGACCCTGTATTGCCAAAGCTATTCTCTAGTAATAATTATAGTAACTGACAAGAGAATAAAAACTAAATCATCTTAGCACTTATATCTGTCTGTGTCATGCTTACTATTATTTTATTTAAGAATTTTTATAGATATTTTTGTTATAAGGGGTGTGTGCTCACCAGGGAGACAGAGACACAGAGAGTGAGAAATCTGCCTCCCCCCGTAGGGGGAATGACCATGTCACAATCCCTTCTCCTCCATTCTCCTCTCAGAGTTTTGGGTGTGAGTTTTAAGCTGGCAGGTCCTGGCCTCCAACCGTGGTCAACTACATGGGAGCCCAGTGACATAACCATTATGCCATCTGCTGGTCCCAATACTTACTATTATTACTATATGTATTTTTAGGGCAAGAGCTCTTCCCTGAGCATGCGAGAAATCATCCTAAGACTCACTCTCACCATAGTCCCTTTGATTACAGTGCAGGTTCATATTTAGTCATTATGATCAGGATAAAGATAGAGTTTTGGGACCAGCAGGTGGCATGGTGGTTAAGATAGAGTTTTGTAGTGTATTATATTTTGCAAAATACTTCACAAATATGATCCCTTGTTAAGTCATGTGAGCCACTTCACACAAAGAAGTTGATCTGATTTAATTTTACATAACATCAGATGATAGTTAGTGTGGATCTGACTTCATCTTGTTTCCTTTACACTGTGTACCATGGTTAATTCCTCAAGTTACTGTGATAATGTCTGTCTTTTGACTCTCTTATGAATCTGTTAGTCTATTTTTTGTTCAAGTGGATACAAATTTGGAATATGTATGATATATTGATCACTATAATCTGTTTTCTAAACAGACCTCTCTTAGTATATATATTCTAAATTTAATTCCATATAGATTCTAGTTCTTATAGCTTTTGTAATATAAAACTTAGATTTTCTTCACATTTAGGCCCTGTGCAGTCTGTAACATTTCCTTTCCTTTTTTTTTAATCTCCTTATAATCTCATGTTTATCTTCACATCTTCTAGGTCTTGCTTTTTCCTCACAGGGCAAAAAATAATCTGGTAAATAAACTCACCCTAGAAACAAGGATTTAGATAGAAGAAACTTAATCCAAGCTGCTAGTAAGTGGTAACAAATATTTGAATCCCTGTAGACTCGAATCCAAATTCATGTTCTACCTTATCATACTTATTATCCTCCTTTCATGTTTTCATGTCTGTTTCTTTTAATTGTGAAAAGGCGTGTGTGCCTGAGAGAGAGATGAGAGACAGAGAAAGCACTTTCCAATGGGGCATGGTCATTCTGCAATCCTTTTAACTCTGTTTTTCCAGCCCATCAGGATGTTGGGCACATGCCCAAAATGATTTTCTAGCTACAGGGCTGTATTCGAACCACTGTTGGCCATATGGTATCTGATCCCCAATACATAGCACTTAACTATGTCACTATAGCGTCAGCATGGTCCATGTCTTTTCCAAAGTTATCCTGAACTAGTTCCCTTTTCCAGATGTGGATTAACCAGATCAAATATACTCAGATTATTACCTTACTGTGAACTAAATATGGGTGTTCTATGATTCCCAATTAAGACTATATTAGCACTATAATTAAATGACACACTTAGTTACCTAATAATCAACTGGATTCCTTGGATCTAACTCTGGTTAAATGAGGCTCTCTCATTTTCTATTTGTGCAATTGGTTGTTTGAACTAAAATACATTACATAATGTATGACTGTTAACTTTCAAATTCTTGGTCATCCCATTATATTGATTTATGAAAAAATTGTTATTCTGTTTTCCTCTAAAGTTAGTTTTTCTACTTTCTTTTCTTCATCCAGTTTACATCAACAGCAAATATGAGACCAAACCAGGTATCTATGTTTTTATTCTAATAGTAAATCAGGAGACATAAGTGACTAATGAAAGTTTAACATATTATCTCAGTCCTCCCAAGAATAATTATCATTTAAATAGAAGAATGTTGTAAAAACAACGCTTTAGGACCAGCAGGTGGTGTAATGGTTATATCACTAGACTCCCACGTAGTCAACCAGTTTGAGTCCTGGACTCAGTGACTTAAAACTCACACCGGGCATGTGTGCACAAGTACTCAAAATCCCAAGAGGAGAACGGAGGAGAAGGGATTGTGGCATGGCCATCCCCCCTGGGTGGTGATTTCTCATTTTCTGTCTCTCTGTCTCTCCAGCAAGCACACATACCTTCTAGCAAAAATCTCTCAAAAGAAAAGAATAAAGAAAAAAAGAAACAATAAAAAACACAACACATTGAAGATGAAGGAATGTATCTTATTACAATAACACCATCAGTAGAACATGATAAATCTATTTACGAATCGATCTTGCTTCAAAAGGGATTTAAGGTAACTTGCATAAAACAGAACAAACTGTAATTGGTTAAAATTAGGAATAAAAATAAAGGAAATAAGGCAGGACCTAAGAATAGCAAGCGTTAGACCAAATGTGCATATTATAAGTACTTATGTTCTGAAAAATTATTTTGTAAGTGTTGGCAACTATAAGGAAAATCTTAAAACCCTGCCTGTTAAATAGTTCACAGTGTTTATAAACTATAAATAGATTTTTTTCTATTCTTATTACTAGAAGCAAACAGGAATTTCTCACAGGAAGAGTGTGTGATGTGATTGATGTGCCCAACAACACTCTGTCCTATTCAGTGATGAGTACTGTGAGCTGTTTCTTACAGTGAACTTCAGTATAGTTTAATGGTCTCCCACAATGACATTCAGTAAAAGGGCAAGGTGGAAAAATAGTGCCTTCAGAAATTGAAAGGGTACAGTCAGGTATAGGCTTCAGTTGACTGTGCCTAATCTGAAGGTTTATTTCAGCCCATTTGGTAGACAGGAAGAATGGTATATCCTTCAGGATATTCTTTTCTGTATCTCCCAGCAGATCTTTTGTTAAGTATTAGGCAGCTTACATTGGCAGACAAACACCTAGAGGGCAGTTTTATTTCATGTAGCCAGTTGAAAACAGACCCATGTGACTTATAGGCAGTTGAGTTTGGGACTAGACTGACATGGGCCTTATCAATTAATTTCTAAGAAGTCAAACTGATGGTGCAAAGTGGAATGGAATACTCTTGCTTAAAGACCTATTTCCAGGAAAGTCTGTCGTGCATCAACCACAGGGGATCCAAGATTCACAGACATTAATAGCACAGATGACATCATTAGGCCTTATTAGTAATGTAGCAAATGGTATATACATCCCTCACTTGCAAAGGTCATTTCTCTTTGTGGAAGCATTTTACTAGCTCAAACCCCTTAACATCATCAAACTTTTGGTGTGCAGGGTCTTTGATCATTTTAATTCCGGGTGCCAGACAGTCTTTAGCTGCAATTTTCTTCCTTATGGAGCCTAAAGTTTATTTCCTTATCTTATGAGGCTGAGGAAACTGATATTACTGGGTTCCCCAAGCTAACCTGTATTTTATCTCACAAAGCTTTAGACACATTCCACAGTGATAGCATCTTGTCTGGTAGAGTAGGGTCTGGGGAGGAAGTTAGATTTAACCATGCTTCTTCCTGAGCTCTGCACAGACCAGACCTTTCTGTGGAGACCTTATACCCTGTGGTACTCGGCACACTAAATCATACGGTCTCAGGGATTTTCTTAGTTGATTTCATCTAAATGCAGATGAAAAGGTATTTTAAAGAGACTGACCGCTAACTCAAATCCGAAATCACTCTGCAAATAGTAGATAAAGGTGGTGTTGATAAGCCTGCTGGGGCTGCCTCATGCCAGCGTGTGACTTGGGGAAGAAACTCAGTTATTCCAAAATTGCCATTTTCCCAACCATAAGTGGGGACGATACTACTTGGTCTGAAGATTGTTGGGAGGATTTAAGGCATTAACCCGTAGGTAAAGTGCCCTTTTTATCACAACATTTCATCAATTGTAACCTACCCTCTTCCTTCTTTTTATCTTGAATTTCTGAAATCAGTATGAAACTTTAACACTTGTACTTACTTTTGATGTTAATATGTCCTTTCCAAAAACACTTCGCAATGTGTCTTGTATTCAATGGCTTCTTAGAAATGAAGAATACTGGATTAGGACCACTGAAGACTTTCTGCCCAGACTTCACCCTCTTGTCCTCCAGATCTAGCCAGAAACCAGGACAAGTCTATCACCAACCATATATATTTGAGTTCTAAGTGGCCCCATTCAAGAATTAGGACCTCTGAAGACTTTCTGCTCAGACTTTACCCTCCTTCCCCCAGATCTAGCCAGGAGCCAAGTTAGAGTACCCTATTTATTCTCTCTGTCTCTCCCCATCTCTCTCTCTCTCTCTTTAATTTTCTTTTTCACTTTTAAACTTCTTAGCTCTTTGTCACTCTTTTGTCTTGCTAATTCTTACCTTTACCCCTTCCCCCTATAGGACAAGACAATCACCAGCCATCTATATGTGAGTTCTGTGCTGCATTGTTTTCATTTTTTGCTTAATTTTTTTCTTTTTTCTATTATTTTCATCATCTTGTTTTTTCTTTTCTTTTCTTTTTTTTTTTTTCTTTTCTTTTTTCCTTTCTCAATTTTCTGCCCTCACACACTGATATTTTAGACAGGTCAAGGTGTTCAGTAGCCAAATTTCTGAATATGTTTAAGGTCAGATTAATCCTCAATTTCCACTGAGTCTGCTGCACAAAGGGAGAAAAATGGTATTGTTTAGAGATTGCAGGTCACCTCCTCCTGCATGCCTCTGAATGCTAAGATTTAACTCCAAACAATAGGAACAAAGTAGAATCCACCATATGAACAGAAACCACCACAGAGGCTCAAGAAATATGAGAAATAAAGAAAATATCTCTTCCCTAAGGGAAAGGAATAACTCCTTATCCTCCACAGATAATAAAAGGGAACTTATGAAATGTGAGATAAAGAATTTGAAGTATTCATAGTGACAAAGCTAACAGAGATGTAAGAGAAAAGAGAGAATGAATCTCATGCTGAGATTCCCTTTTTCTGGTCTTCTAGCCCATCTGATTTTGGTCACTCGCACACACACCTGGCATGTTTAGGCTGACCAGGCCAGGATTCAAACTGTGGTTGTCACATGGGATTAGGCTTCTCCTGACCAGAGCATCACCACTGTGCTATAGAAATGGACTAGTAAATTATAATTATTTTTGTTTATTTTGTGTTGAACTCTGTAGTTGATATTCCATGTCCATTCTTCTTTTTAAAACTTTTTGGATAAGAGGAAGAGATCTTTGACAGAGTCTTCCTATGCCGTGATCTTTCCCCAGCCTCTCAACTAGTCAGGGTCATGTGGACACGTGAGTCTTCCTGGCATGTTAAGGTGAACCCAAACCCAGGCCTTCCACATAGTCCTGGTATCACACAGTGACACCCTACCACCTGTGCTACCACGGCTGGGCCATCTGTGTGTTCATCTTAACTCTGATGGAAACCTGTGAGGCGCCAGGCGCGTGTGCGTGTGTGCCCAAGATCCCAAGAGGAGAATGGAGGAGAAGGGATTGCGACATGGCCATCCCCTCTGGCGGGTGATTTCTTGCTTTCTGTCTCTCTCTCTCTGTCTCTCTAGTCAGTGCACATGCCCTGTAGCAAAAACCTCTAAAAAAACTCAAAAAAAAAAAAAAAAAACTGTGAGGAAATTTTTAATACTTTGAGACTCTATGACTTTAAGAAGTTAAATAATTTATCCAGGGTCAGTTCCTGACAGAGCTTGTGTTTCAGTTGTAAACACAAATAAGAAGTAGCTGATGATGGAAAAGGCAGTACAATATAAAATAAGTTATCACAAGGGCAAACATGGTATCTCTAATTGGGTAAATATAAATAATAAAACCAGGGAGTTAGAAGGAACAATCTTCATGAGCTAAAGTGTGTATTAATCAGGATTAGCTGCCTTCTGTTCCAGTAACAAGCAGCCTGATTGCTGGATAGACAGCAAATATCTACTTTTAGCCCATGGCCATAGGTTGGACACATTATAGCTGCATGGGAAATCAGGTCCATGCAGAAGCCATCATTTTTGATGTTGTTGGTTACTCTGCCAGAGAGAGCTCTGGAGAATGTTATAATTAATTAAATTAATTGAATGCTTGGCAATTGAATTCTGTGACACAGAGTCACTTCTACTTTCAAGTAATTAGAATTAACCACGTGATCCTGGAAAATATGAGGGTCAGGAAGCATATATCTCCCATGTGCCTGGCAAGAGGGAGAGCTGGAAACATTTGGTGAATATTAGTAATTATTAGTACCATGTGGTTCTTCCAGAAGTCCAATATAGCCTATTTTCAATGATTTTTTTACAAATCAATGTTTCTTTTAACTATAATGTTTTCTGAGTATTAGTTCTGGTTGAAAATTGCTCTAATGATAAGGGTGTGTATACATTTTTACATACATCCGTACTGCTTACTTTAGCCCACTAATTATACACAGGGAGGACTTGTTTTCAGCCACAGTACTAACTTTCTTTCAAACTATTACTAAAGCACTGGCTGGTAGAAACGTACGGCTCTAAAACGCTGCTGATTATCCTCCCCTCTATGTAGGCATAACATCCTAGGTACTTCTTTATCAAATAAAATGCAGCCCATTTACAGCACCTTAGAAATGACAAAGTAGTATATAATTTTACTAGAAAAATGTATTTCAGCATCTACCATTTATGTGGTTGCTTAGGCCAGAAACTTAGGCCACACAATCATCCTGAACTACTCTGACCCTTCCTCAGTATGTGTGTAATTAGTCTTCAAATGCCATTGACATCCTATTTTTAAAACAATTGACTACACATTGGAATCACCTAGGATGCTTTTTTCTCTTTTTTTCTTTATTTTTTTATAAATTTTTTTTCCTTTTATTATTATATTTTTCATTTCATTTTCTTCCATACATTCAATCACATTATTATTTGTCTTACAAAATGGATATTTAAACAGGTGAATATTTTCCTAGTACTGTTGATAAAACTATGAAATATCTTCAACGGATAATACCACACTACTGACATTAGGTCCCATTTTATGAAGGTCTTATGCCTTGGTCTTAGAACTACCTGGACATTTGGGATTTTTATAAATTTCCAGATGATTCTCATGTGCAGTAAGTCTGAAATACAAGAAGTCTCAGTTCTTTTTACTTCTCTTCATTCTCTCTGTCCATCTTAGATAACAGTCCCTCTAATCTGCGTTACTTTCGCGATCCCTATCTAGACTCCCTGGTTCAGCCTGCAACAGAAGATCCCATATTGTGTTCCCAATATATCCCACACCCATACAGACAGCATTAATGTCTCCTTTTTATACTCATATCTTCTAATAGACTATGAGCGTCATGAAGGTAACAATGAAGATTATACGCCTGACTTGAGTTCAGGCTATGGCACATAAAATATGCTCAGGGCTGGGACTGTGCAATTTCCACATCCCCTTTGCAGATGCCTTCTTGTTAGGTTCTACCAGCAAGTGTCACTGAAAGAAGATAGAAAGATAGGAGTTTGGGGAGAAGAAATTTACTCCTCCACTTGCTGTTCCTGATGTTTTTACCACGGCAGCAGTTCTTGATTTCTACAGCATGGGTTGACATAACCTCTGACTCCTTTTTATTCACATCTTGAACCACCTTCCTCAGTGTCTCCTCCCACTGCTTATATATCGGTACCAGGGAAGGATTCAAATGAACTATTTGGGTCATGTGACCCCCTGAGCCAATCTCCGTTTGCTAGGAGAAGGGGTTCTATGATCAGCTAAGTCTCTCTGGACGTTCCCACTACTGTGCTAGGAACAAGGCCTATTCCTGGAACAAGAGGTGTGAGAGAGGGTACTTGAGAGGCAAACATGCAAGCTACCACCTTTGAATATAAGATTAAAGGGGGAAATTAATTTTCAACTTTGAGAAGTCTTAGATATTATGTCAGCTGTCAGTGCCAAAGTAGCAATACCTACTCTTTCACACAGAGCTTCGTGATCCATGGGCTGAAACTCCATTTTACTGCCATGCCACATCTCTAGGGGCTCTCAGACATGCCCAGATTGGCTCAAGTTCCAGAGCTTAAGGCCCTCGTGCAGCCAAAGTCACCCAGGCATGATCAACATGTTAAAGGAGCAAAGTGGTATGAATAAATAATTGTTCACTGGATTGCCAAGTGCCTTTAGAGATGGAATTTGAAACCGATACTGAAAAGTCAGTGTGCATTTAGTAGGCAAGTCAGGAAAAGGAAAGCATAGAGGATAATCTGGGCTATGAAAATAGCAAGAGTGAAGAGGAATGGAGGCATGAAAAGGCATAATGGGTTTTGGAGAATCATTTCGTGTGGCTGAACATAACACGTACAGGGGGTGGAGGTGGTGCGTCTGGAGAGACAGATTGTGGCCAGATTGTGATGAGCTTGAAATGCCATCAATTCTCTTGGAAAACATCTGCTTCCCATGTATCGGCCAAAGTGGCAACCATTTCCACACATACTTTTATTATGGGGCTCCTTTTTCTAAGTTTGCCTGAAATCAGCTTGCACCAAAGGGTTCAAGTCCAGTGAAAAGATACCTGGGAGGTGAAGAGTGTAGGAATGAAATGAATGTTTTCAAATTTGCTACACATTTCAGATTTCAGCAGAATATCTTCAAGCTGTTACAAAGCTACAGCAAGCTTTCCCCCCTCTGCATTTCTATACCTTCATGTTTCCTTGCTCACCACTGGGTCAGGCGCTCCATGTAGCCCCGGAAATAGCAGAAAGTAGGGCTAGAAAATCAAGTAAGAAAACAAATCTGCCTGAGGCAGACTCACCTGAAAATTGAAATATGTAAACAAAGTTTAGCTGTGATGGGCCAGTTGGAGCACACATAGCTGTAGGCGTTGCAACAATGTAGCAAGGCTGAGAGTGATGCTGGGACACATACATTATTTCTGACTAAAAAATAAAGGGCCAGACAGAGAAAGAAAAAGCTGGGCATTGTAGAAAATGCATTTAGGGAAACATTATCATGATCCACACACGGCTGAATATCTTTCTGAACCACTGACAGCTGATTTCCCCAGGCTGGATTTAAAGCTGTTTTTGATTATCCTCACCTTGCTCTTTGTGGTTAATTAATTATACCTTTGCCTGGTAGAGCCACCAGCTTGAGGAGCAGAGATGGAAAGGAGATGATGATTAAAAAGCATTTATAGACTCAAATTTGCCTGAACTTCACATTGCAGAAAAGGCAAGGGTGAATTGGAAATAGTCTTGGCCTCAGGACTAGGTGAGCTTAGCTAGTTGCAAATTGCAGTATGGGTAGTAAAGGAACCAACCCATCCCGGCTTGCCCTGGGATTTTCCAGATGAAAGTTTCACTTTGCTCCCAGTTTCTGGCAAACCAGAACATCTGGTCACCCGAGGCAGTGTTGGTGATCTGGCTAAACATCAATCAGGAAGCCAGGTGAATTTGATAGAAAGTGGTCAGATATGGAAGAAAATATACATTTATTTATAAGATAGGTAGGATATCATGAGCTTTTCTGTATCATAGGTGGTTTTATATTTTAAAGTCAAACCAGGTCCCTACTACTATAATTTCTATATATATTAATAATATAGTTAAGTCCAAAATAAAGTTATTTCTAAGACACATTTTAAAATATGATATAGAACTCATTCTCTTTCTCATGATGAGCATTACATAAAGGGATTGGGTCACAGCATATACAGCACTATTGGTGAAATGGCTGGAGTTCGATATAGTCATTTTATCAATGTTTATTGACATTGGGTACATTCCTAGGAAAAATACAGATTTGATCAATTTGTAATTACTCTATTTTGTTATGAGTCTTTCATTGTATATTTTATAGCACTTTATTGTACATTAGGGAATATTTTCCTGACATTAAATACTAACAAATGAAAAAAATAATAATAAATAAAAGAAGCCAGGTGAGGTAGGCCGAAGTTTGGGAAGAGAAGAGTGAAGGCTGCCCCAAGAAATGAAACAAACACAAGGTCAGCCTGATGTCCAAAGAATGGAAATAGGCAGTCAGGGAGATGTTAAGAGAAACTGAGAAGCTTCAAAAGAAAATGGTAAAGGGAACCAGCAGTTAGCGTAATGGCTATGTCGCTGGACTCCCAAGACCGCGGTTCGGCGGATGGCTTACAACTACGCTGGGCGCGTGTGCGTGCGTGCCCAGGATCCCGAGAGGAGAATGGAGGAGAAGGGATTGCGGCGTAATCCCCCCTGGGGGGTGATTTCTCGCTTTCTGTCTCTATGTGTCTCTCTGTCTGTCTGGCGAACGCGCCCTATGAAAAACCTTCAAAAAAAAAAAAAAAAAAAAAAAAAAGAAAATGGTAAAAAAAAAATCTGATGTAGACTGCAGCGAGCAGACAATTCTATATTCAGTTTATGGCTACCTGTAGCTGCGTGTTTCTTCTCAACACCAAGTATCCTAGAATGACAGCCAATCATTTTTTTTTTTTAATTTCAGATTTTTTGTTTTCTCATCCAGAGTCTAGATGAGCTTCACACAGGGTGGGCCTTTCGAGAATGTTTATTCAATTATAAATCAACAGAAAATGTGGAAACTTTGACGATCAAGAAAAAAGAGGGAGCCAACTGGCTTGCTCGATGGAAGAGAAGAGCTGCTTTTCTATCAAGTATGGTACTTGATATCCAAAGCTACTCTTTGGACAGAGTCATCGGCACTACTGGGAAGTTGTGCGAAATGCAGAATTTAGACTCTATTCCAAGCTTTCTGAGTCTGAACCTGTATTTTAGGAGAACTCCAACTGATTCCTGTGCACATCAAAATTTAAGAAGCATGGTTTTAGAGCACAGGCTTTGAATCCCTGTAATCAAGGTTCTAGTCTTTCACTTACCAGCTGTTCAACCTAAGGCAAGACATTTAACCTCTTGGAGCCTCAAATTTTAAATCTGGAAAATGAGGATATGAATTCACATTACCTGCTAGGGTTGTGAGGTCCAAATAATCCTGCAATGAAAATGAATATGCAAGTATAAGAAAAAAAAAATTGCACAAGTCACAATACCTGACTTTTTACAGTAAGAGTTCAATTGTTTGATGTTATTATCTGAAATGTCTGTTTCTTCACTTATGAAAATTGAAGACCTGGCAATGGACAGCCCATAACCTTCTATCAAATCCATGATTTAAAGATTGACTCAGTAGGGACCAGTAGATGGTATAATGGTTACCTCGCTGGACTCCCACATAGTTGACCCTGGTTTGATTCCTGGATCCAGTGCCTTAAAACTCATGCTGGGCATGTATGCATAAGTGATTTTTCACTTTCCATCTTTCTGTCTCTCTCTTTCTCTGGTGAGCACACACACCCTATAGCAAAATACACCCCCCCCCCCAAGAAAGATTGATTCAATAATGTTTTCCATCCTCATGTACAGAATCATCAGAACAGCCTACAAGTTTTCACCCTTTCATAAATATAATATACTTTTAAGAAATGTGTGTCCAGGGGGCAAAACTCTATAATAAGGTTAATGAGAAAAGAAGCAACACAAATCTGTTTTCATCACTGTTAACAGAGCTTAAATCATAGCACAAGGAAAAACAGCTGTTCTGGAAGGCAGCCTAGGAGCAGATCAGTAGAAGCTGATTATCTATTAATGAGAGGGTTTTAGTGGTTAGCTCTGGTGAAAAAGCCACCAGAGTCAATTCTGTGAACCATTGCTGAAGAGGTGGTGTATATGAATCCCTTGACTGATGTGAAAAATTTAAAACAGATTCTTCCCAGCACCCTAGGAGCTGTCATACCCCATTGCTCTCTTATCTGTTTATGTTGAGGAAATAGGATCCTTCAGTAAGTAAATGCACATAGTATTTAATTAAACTCACTGCTGGGCTCAGTGCATGCACATGGCTGGTCCTCATTTGGGGATTATTCGACTGTTGCATCTTGCCTTCTCTCTCATTTTCTCTCCTGGTGCTTCTGATTCCAGATTAAAATGGCTGCAGGAGGTTTATGCTATTACAAAACATTCTATCAAGCTCTTAATATTTTTTTTTTTGTTGAACTCATATTTTTAGAAAACTGAGACTCAGAACGCTAAGGTCACTTGTCCAGACCCTCTGGCTTAAAGAATTATGATTAAACTTAAGCTCTGGCTGAGTCCATAGACTAAACTTGTAAACCCTTATGAGATATAACCTGAGTTAAGTAAGACTTAACAATTGCATGTGGTAGAGGTTCTCAAAGTCTGTCTTCAGGTATCAGCATCTCCTAGGAACTTAACAGAAATAAAAACTCTCAGGTTCCACCACAGATCTATCAGAAAGTTTGGAGTTGGTTTCAAATGAATGTTAAAGTTTGAGAACCATTGGTAAGTGATCTGTGTGACAGGCACTCAGGTCTTGAAAAAGAAAAAGAAAAAGAAAAAAAAGATAGGTTCTATTTTTATTTCAGAGAGTTCAGAGTCTGGCAAAGGAAAAAAACATATAAAGAAAAACAATAATTATATTTTATTAGTATACTGTAAGTGCAGTGAGAAAGTATGCCTAGGAAATTAGGAATGTACAGATGAGGACAACTAACCTGGATGGGACAGGAAAAGCTTATTGGGAGAGTGATGCTTGGACTGAATCTGAAAGCATGGGAAGGCTTTGACCACAGAGACAAGGAGACAGCATAAACACAAGATGAAATGAATGATGAGTGTGACTGTGAGACAGCAGCCACTGTCGGGTTGCTGAGGTAGGAAGCGTGGTCAAGGAGGCAGTGATGAGTTCATGTGGCGGGCAGGGGGCTGCCCTCTGTCACTCCACAGTTTGACTCCCCACCTGCTGAAGCTCGGGGAGTTTGATTTCTGAAAGCCCTGGCTTGGAGATTTTTTTAGCTGTTCATCAATTTATGGCATTTACGACTGCCCTATGGTCTCAGAGGACGGGCAACATATATTATAAACGCTTGTTCTTCATGAGCTGTTGAGCACCCAGTAATTCATGCATGTTATTTATACCACTCACTCATTTCTCCTTCCTTTTTATGAAGTCCCCCATGCCACTGACATCCGTCAAGCTGTCTGGTGGATAAAATGTTATTTGACAAAGGCTCAGGAGCTAGGGATATCACTTATGGTTTACATCATGAATTCCAACTCAATTCTTTGTTTCCTCAGATAATCCATCAGTGAATAATATATTCATACCATTAAATTTTAGTCTACGTCTTTGGTCTATTTTCCAGATCAGTATTTTAACATGGGCATTGGGTTATGATTGAGCACTTAAAATAAAATTCCACCTGACATAGTGGAAGAGTATAGGATTGAATGAGAGTGATCAGAGCTGTAGCCCCAACTCTATTTTATAGTTGTGTCCATTAAATTACACTTCAAGGTCTACTTGTTTAATCTTATGAAACCTCAATTTTTCATGTCTGTGGTAGTTTTCCAATCCCACTTGGATATTGCTATAATTCTTGGAATGTTTGAGAAGTTCCCAGTTTCTAGCCCTGAAATATGTAATTCTTGGGCGGTGCTGTGCTGTTCCCATGTGCACATTCTTTTGGCCACCACCACCTCCAGAGATAAAGCTTCTAATTCACTTCAACTCTCCAGACATCACAGACGTTCCTCTCCTTGACAAAACTTAGCACAGAACCAAGCATGCAATGAGATTCTGTGGAATGTAGTTGTCAACCTTAGAAGGATGTAGTGGGGGTGCCAGCTGATAGTCCAGCTCACCACCAACTGCACAGCAGACTAAGAACCTTCCTTAAAACAAAATAGTTTGTAACCTTGTTTAAAATGTTGCAAAAGCTTCCCCTTCCTTTTTTTTTTTTTTTTTTTTTTTTTTTTTTGGAGAGGTTTTTGCTATAGGGTGCGTGTGCTCGCCAGGCAGACAGAGAGAGACAGAGAGACAGAAAGCAAGAAATCACTCCCCAGGGGGATGGCTGTGCTGCAATCCCTTCTCCTACACTCTCCTCTCGGGATCTTGGGCGCGCGCACACACACACACACACACACACACACACACACACACTCAGTGTGAGTTTTAAACCACCAGGTCCGGGACTCAAACCACAGTCGACTATGTGGGAGTCCAACAACATAGCCATTACGCTAACTGCTGGTCCCTTCCCCTTCCTTTTAGGATAAAACCCAAACTTGTTTCCAGGTTCTACTAAGCTTGCTTGATCTTTTCCTGTGTCTGTTTTCAATTTCATCTCATTCCAGATTTCCTTTTAATATTTACATGCCAGCCAAACTTGTTTTTGTTCTGTTTTTCCAAACTTCCAAATATTTTCTCACCTCAGAATTTTTTTTTTTAAATTTTTGCTATAGGGTATATGTACTTGCAGGAAAGAGAAAGAAAGAGAGACAGAAAGAGAAAATGAGAAAGCAACTGCCATGGGGTATGGTCATATCCAATCACTTCTGCTCCATTCTCCTCTCAGGATTTCAGGCACACATACTACACATCCAACATGTTCTTCAAACTGCTGGATATGGGACTCAAACTGCATGTGTAGAATCCAGCTCCCCTAAACACATACCACCAGCTATCCCCACACCTCAGAATTCTTATACTTTATACTTTTTTTAAAATTTAAATTTTTTTTAGAATTCTTATACTTACAATCTCCTTTGTTTAGAATAACTTCCACCTTGAATTTCCTCACTCTTTGATATCAACACTATCTAAAGTCCTCTGATAGTCATTTTCTGCCACCTTCCTTTGGTTCTTTCAGTGTATTTATTGCAACCTGCTCTTTTCTATTTAGTTAGTGTCTGTTATACGCACTGGAACATAAGCTCAATGAAAACTGGTACTGGATTGTCAATCGTCCCCCCCTAGTTCTCTATCCTGACTTAATTCTCAGTCATCCACTTGGGACATAGGTCATCATGGGCTGAATTCACTGCTCCAAATGATCAGAGGCCATCCATTTCTTAGTTCCCAATAGCCTGTACTTATTGTGACAATATTAATAAAAGTGCAGAAGAAATAAGGACAAGAACTACTCAGTGCAATGCTTAAACAGTTTCAGTACCTGTCAAGCAAAGTACCTTAATTATACCTCAAGTCTACAGAGTTTTACTGTGATATTCTACAGCCCTTCTTTGCCCTCACTTCTTGGTATAGATAGAAATCTCAAATTAATTTGATTTATTATAACTTTACCCTCTCCCTCAAATCTGACAAAGCTTTCTTATAAGTAAGACCTATGTGAAGTCTGATTCATGTAAAGAAAATGCTGCAAAAATTTGTTATTTTATAAATCTTAAAGGAGATCTGATAAAAGGTCTTTATCTTTTCATGACTTTTCCTCCTGAACAGTTATGTTCTAGCAAGTGATCAACATGATAGTTGAAAAGCCTAATTGTTGGTAAATGAATGATGCACAGTTCAAAATGTTAATATCCACTGATTACCACCATGTTATTTGAAGTAGAAGTGACCATGTATATTATCTTGTCTGAAGAATTTTTTTAACAAAAAAGCAATATCTGTCATTTGTGAATTTTCTTATTCTAAAGAAAGCAGTTATTTCTTAGAGCTATAAATTACATAAATAGAAGTTATTTTATCCTAAAAAGTCTGCAGTTTAAATGCATGCAGTTCATTTGTTTTTGTTACTGTTCCTATTATAATATTCATCATAGTTCAGCTTATTAATTGATTGGTTTGTATAATGCTTTTTTTTTTTTTTGAGAGAGAGAGAGAGATATTTTTGCTACAGGGCATATGTACTCACCAGAGAGACAGAAAGTGAGAAATCACCCCCCAGGGGAGTTGGCCACACCAAATTCCTTCTCCTCCATTCTCTTTTAGGGACCTGCAGCACCAATGCAGAAATGCCTGGTGTGAGTTTTGAGCAACCAGTTCAGAAATTAAAATGTGATCAGCCACGTGGGAGTCCAGCGCCTCAACCACTACACCACCTGCTGGCCCCAATTTGTTTGTATGATTGACACCACCACTAGATCTCATGTTATTTAAGAGTGAGAAGTCTGTCTAACTTTTATTTCCATTGGCAGGGAAAGTAAAGTTATGGGTAAATCCCACTTAATTACTGGGCCCTTAAACACTCTAGCTACATTATTCGCAGAAGGCCAGCTTTCCTCCCCGATTAATGCTATTTTCCAACCATTCATCTTATCTTTCTGTTTACCTTGTGCTGTGCTGTGGTCCTGATCTCCATATTACACAAAGTGCATACCACCTCTGGTTTGCAAAACTCCTCATGAATAGGACACATCTCACTGATTTCCAGCTTACCCAGCCTTAGCACTTTTCTGCAAAGCCGACTGGCTTTGTCACATTCAAATATTTGTATGAATGCATTATTCACCTGTCCCTCCAAATCTAATTGGTACTAATTAGCCAATAAATCAAACTGAATTTTCCATTAAACATGCTTTTATTCTTGTCTGTGTTCACTTGTTTGCATTTTGTAAAGGAAAACAGTTACAATAAACATTAATAACTTTTTTCATAACATATTCAAATATTTTTTTAATTTATTTTTATATACATTCAATCACATTGTTTAGCTTACAAAGTGACCATTTCAATATGTGAACATTTCTCCCCAGTCCAGTTGATCAAAATGTCTTCAACAGATAATACCACACCTCCCAATTCCGTCAATGCTCTGCCTTTGTAATAACTGTTGTTTAAGGTAAAATAAATGAGTCTGTTCAAATTGAAGTGGGTAGCATTTTTAAAATTTTTTAAATAACAATTTTTCTTATTTTCTAAAGGAAAAGATCATGATAATACCAATAATAGTTCCCTAGTTCTAAATAACTATTATATCCCAGACATTATGTTAGATTATTTCTGAGCCTTCCTATATGTTATGCCTAGTATTAGGTTATCAGAAAAGTTATGACGTATTTTTCCCTGTTTTATTTTTAGTGAAAAAATATGTCATGACCTTTCAGACAACCCAATAATTATCTCCATTTTCCAACACTAGGAAATTTTTTTGTAAGAATGAAGTAATTTGACCAAGGTCACGAAAATAATTTGAGGTTTGACTAGGGATTAAATATTGGCCAGCTTGACTTTAAAGCCCAAGCTTTTTGTTTCTGCAGCATCATATATATTATCTGGCTTACATTGGATTATATTTCTGATAGCAATTCTTTATTTCACTCTAGAGTCATAACTTTTGCCCTTTTCTTTGGTTAAAATATGAGACTGTGTTTGCCCAATAGATATGAGGGAGTTCTGGATCTGAGTCTAAGCTTTCAGATACTCCCATATGTCCACCCACTTTTTTGTAACTCTTCTATGACCATACAAAGAACACAGCTGGACTACCCTTTGGCTTCAGGATATAATGAGACAAATGAAGCAGAACCACCCAACTCTGACAGTCAACCTGTGGTGGGCTATAGACATGTAAGTGAGTTCATTTAAGTATGGTGAAATAGCCCAGCTGAGCCTGGCCTAGATAAACCAAACTCCATAGGCCAGCCCAGGTAAATGAGCCCACACCAGACCAACAATACAGTCCAGCGGAACTCAGACCAGTCCATTCCTAGCTGTTCACACACTTGACAAAGATAATACACAATTGTCTTTTTAACTGCTGTATTCTGGAGCTGATTTTTGCATAGTTACAGATTACTGAGATAGCTACTAACTAGTTCTGTAAGTATGCTTAATAATAGCATTTCCAACCATTTATTAAGACTTTACAATGTAAGAGACACAGTACTGAGGACAGCAGATAGCATTTTGGTTACATCGTTGGACTTCCATATGGCTGACCACAGTTTGAGTCCTGGACTTGGTGGCTTGAAACTTATGCCAGGCACATGGATGTGTATGTGTACTCAAAATCCCTGGAGAAGAATGGAGGAGAATGGATTACGACATTACCATCCCCTGAGGAGGCAATTTCTCACTTTCCTTCTCACTGCCTGTCTCTCTTTCTCTCTCTGGGTGAGCACATGTGTCATAAGGGGGGAAAAACTTTTAAAAAAAAAAAAAGACAAAGGGGACTCCCATGTAGTCAACCGTGGTTCGTGTCCCAACCCGGTGGCTTAAAACTCACGCCAGGCGCATGTGCGTGCATGCCCAAGATCCCAAAAGGAGAATGGAGGAGAAGGGATTGCAGCGTGGCCATCCCCCATGGGGGGTGATTTCTCACTTTCTGTCTCTCTGTCTGGTGAGCACACACGCCCTATAGAAAAAAAAAAAAAAAAAAAAAAAAAAAAAAACCTCTCAAAAAAAGGTAAAAAAAAAAAAAAAGACAAAGACACAGTGCTAAACACTTCATATTCATTATTCTCCTTAAACCTTTGTCACAACCCTTTAAACCCTCTGAGAGTTTTGCAGATGAGAAAAATGAGATAAATAGAGATGAAATAACTTATCCAAGTTCACATAGTTTATAAACGGCAGAGCTAGGATTCAAATGTATGTCTTCAAAGATGTTCTTTTTCCTTTACACCAGGTTGACTCTTTGTAATATAGGAATCACCTGAAAATAACCAGCTGTATGACTGTGACAGCCAGCTAACTCTGGGTTCCTTTTATTCAACTGTAATCCAGAAAGACATAACTAAATGGTACCTGTTTTTATCTTCTTACCTCGTATAGTTCCATGTTCCTGTATTCAGAAGTTATTTGTAGCAAGCTTGACGTCGAGTATGAATACAGTTTGATGGTAATGGTGAAGCTACTGATGTTGAGATAGAGAGAGATTCAATATCTCGTTGATGAAACAGGTATAAACTTTGGCCAGCAACCAAAGTAAGATGATTTCTGCAAGTAACAATAGAATCTAGCTGTGAAAACACCCAGCTAAGATGACAGAGTAAAGGGGAATCACACGATTTTCTCTATTACTTAACAAATGAACAACAGTAGTTTTGGCTGAAAGTCCACTGGCAACAAAGAAACAGCAAACAAGATACACTGTTAGGCTCAGAAAGAGCTGAAGTGACAGCCAACGAAGACATTGCTGAGCATCCTTGACAGCTCCCACCCTTAATCCTAGTGCTTAGAAATGGTGTGGGAAAACGGAAAGAAAATAAAATTCAGATAAGTCTTAGTACTTCCTAATCTGAGTTTAGTAAAAAACAAACCAAACCAACAAAAATGTTCAGATTTCTAGGATTAAAAACTCTATACATCCTTGAAGATTTCAAGATCTCAGCATAAGTACACACAATTGTTCTTTCTCTTTCTGTCTCTTTCCACACACACACACATGTGCACGTGCACACACTCACAGAGAAGATGCTAATGGGATGTTGTCAGAGTTCTGTGGTGAATTGTGATAAAGACACAAACTTACACATATCCCCACATGCAATGAGACACTCAATTTCTACTATAGAACGTAAGTGCTGAGATAGGGTATTTAAAAATATTTCAGAAAAGAAAGTAACACTTTATCAAGGTTTATACTATAGAGGGCTGGCCTTGTATCTGAGGGTTAAGAGAGCTGGTCAGACATACACACATACTTGGAAGAAATACTTGTATCAAAATATTACATCTACATAATCATTTTATACATATACACTCAGCTGCTGCATAGAACATGTTGGCCAGTGATAGACCAACATATACAACTGTGGTCCTGTAAGATGATAATAGAGCTGAAAAATTTCTATTGCCTAGTGACATAGTAGCTAGTCAAGAAATTGTAGCTGTCATTGAAATCTCATAGCACAGCTATTGCTCATGAGTCTGCAGTGATGCCACAACAAACCTCATTGAGACCCACACCAAAATTCACAGAAATCCACAGCACACCCCACTTTAACCCACAGGACACCATACTGTGACCCACAGCACACCTCAGTGAGACTACCACACTCATCACTGAAACCCACAGCACAAAACTGTGACCCACAGGACACCCCAATCAGACTGAAAACTTACTGAGATCCACAGAAAACCTCACTGAGATCCACAGAAAAAAAATCAATGAAATACACAGCACACCCCAATTTAACAAACAACATAATACACCTCAGTGAGACCACCAAACTCATCACTAAGACCCACAGCACAGAACTGCGACACACAGCAAACCCCACTCAGACCCAAACCTCACTGAGACCCACAGAAAAGTTCACTGAAATCCACAGCACACACCATTTTAACCCAAAGTGAACCACACTACGACCCACAACACCCCCTCAATGAGACCACTGCACATATCACTGAGACTGACAGCACAAAAGTGCACCCACACCATACCCCACTCATACCCAAACCTCATTGAGACCCACAGCAAACCTCACTGAGATCCACAGAAATCTTCAATATAACCCACACCACACCCCACTTTAACTCACAGTGCACCACACTGTGACACTCAGCACACTTCAGTGAAACCACTGCACACATCACTGAGACCCATGGCACAAAACTACGACCCACAGCACACCCCATTCAGACTCAAACCTTCTGTAGACGCACAGCAAACCTCACTGGGACCCACAAAAAATTCAATAGATTCCACAGCACAGCCCATTGTAACCCACAGTGCACCACTCTGTGCACACCCCACTCAGACCCAAACCTCACTGAGACCCACAACAAACCTCAATGAAATTCACAGAAAACTTCAATATAATCCTGGGACCAGCAGTTAGCGTAATGGCTATGTCGCTGGACTCCCACGTAGTCGACCGTGGTTCGAGTCCCGGACCCGGCGGCTTAAACTCACGCCGGGCGCGTGTGCGTGCGTGCCCAAGATCCCGAGAGGAGAATGGAGGAGAAGGGATTGCGGCGTGGCCATCCCCCCTGGGGGTGATTTCCTGCTTTCTGTCTCTCTGTCTCTCTCTGTCTGTCTGGCGAGCGCACGCGCCCTATATCAAAAACCTCTCCAAAAAAAGAAAAAAAAAAAAAGAAAACTTCAATATAATCCACAGCACACCCCATTTTAACACCCCATTTTAACTCACAATCCACCATACTGTGACCCACAGACAACTCAGTGAGATGACCAAAGACATCACTGAGACCCACAGCACAAACCTGCCTCTGAGAACACACCCCAATCAGACTGAAACCTTACTGAGACCCATAGAAAAACTCACTGAGACCTGCAACAAAATATATTGAAATCCACAGCACATCCCACTTTAACGCACAGTGCACCACACTGTGACCCTCATCACACTTCAGTGAGACTACTGCACACATCACTGAGACCCACGGCACAAAACTGTGACCCACAGCACACCCCACTCAGACCCAAACCTCACCGAGACCCACAAAAAACCTCACTGAGACCATAAAAAGTTCACTGAAATCCACAGCACACCACTCTTTAATGCACAGTGAACCACACTGCAACCCACAGCACAACTCACTGATACCACTCACACATCACTGAAACCTTACTGCAGAGCAAAACTGCAACCCACAGCACACACAACTCAGACCCAAAACTTACTGAGACCCACAGCAAACCTCAATGAGACCCACATAAAAATTCAATGAAATCCACATCACACCCCACTTTAACCCACAGGGCACCACATTGCACCCCACAGCACACCTCAGTGAGACCACAGCTCACATCATTGAGAACCACAGCATAAAACTACAATGCACAGGACACCCAACTCAGACCCATACCTCACTGAGACCCAGAGCAAACCTCACTAAGACCCACAGCACACTTCACTGAGATCCAGAGCACACAACATTTTAACCAATGGCACACCCCAATGCGTCTCGTAACACACCTCATTGAGATGACCACACACATCACTGAGACACACAGCACAAAACTACCACCCACAGCAAACCCCACTCAAACTCAAACTTTCCTGAGACCTATAGCAAACCTCACTGAAACCTTCAGCAAAATTCAATGAAATCCACAGTACACCCCACTTTAACCCACAGGGTACCAAACTGCAACCCACAGCACACCTCAATGAGACCACTGCACACATCACTGACACCCACAGCACAAAAGTGCAACCCACAGCACACCCCACTCAGACCCAAACCTCACTGAGACCCACAGGAAACCTCAATGAGACCCACAGAAAAGTTCACTGAAATCCACAGCACACCCCACTTTTCATTTATGTGTCTGCTAAATGCTCCTTTCTCATCCCCTCCCTCCCACCCGTGTTTTCCACCCCCTCCTATACACTCTCTGGCATCTACAGTTGCCCTCACTACTGCTGTATCTTTCATTCTTTCAGTTTCTACCATAGAAATTCATTCATTCATTATATTTTGAGCAGAGACACATGATGCCTCTCTTTTATTGTCTGACTTGCTTCACTTAGCATTAAATCTTCTATATTCACCCACTTTATATCAAATGTCAGTGTCACATTGTTTTCTATGTGAAGTAGTATTCCATAGTGTACATATGCAACATTATTTCAACCCAGTCATCTGCTCTTGGGCATTTGAGCTGATTCCATGTCTTAGCAAGAGTGAATAATGCTGCAATAAACATGGATATTCAAGTTTTTTTCCAATTGAGTGTTTTTCTATCCTTTGGGTAGATATTAGGAAAATTTCTGGGTCACATTATAGTACTATTTGTAGTTTTTTGAGGAACCTCCATATTGTTCTCCACAGTGGCTGTACTAATTCACATTCCCACCAACAGTGTAGGAGGGTTCCCCTTAACTTCAGCTTTACCAGCTCTTGTTGTTCTTTACTTTTTTAATCTTAGCCATTCTGACTGGGATTAAGTAGTATCTCATTGTGGTTTTGATTTACATTTCCTTTATGATAAGGGATCTTGAGCATTTTATCATATGCTTTTTGGTTGTTCATATGTCTTGGAGAGTTGTCTGTTCAGCTTGCTTGCCCACTTTTTAATTGAATCTTTTTTTTTTTTTTTTTTTTTTTGTGGATAAGCTGCATGAGTTCCCTGCATATTCTGGCTATTGGTCCCTTGTCTGAGGCACAGTTTTCAAACATGTTCCATTCTCATGGGTTCTCTTCACTCTATTGTTTCTTTTGCTGTGCAGAAGCTTTCTAGTCTGATGTGATCTCACTTGTTTATTTTTGAGGTCATTGCCTGTGCTGTAGGGGTCTTACTTAAGAAGTCTTTGCCTACTCCAATGTCTCCAAGAGTTTCCCCTATATTTTTCATTAGTAGTTTTATACTTTGAAGTTTTATGTTTAGATCTTTGATCCATTTTGGGTTGATTTTTATTTAAAGGTGAGAGATAGGGACCCAGTTTTATTTTTCTGTAGGTGGATGTCCAGTTTTTCCAGAACCATTTGCTGAAGAGACTTTCTTTACCCAACTGGATTGACTTGTGCCCTTTGTCAAACACCAGTTGTTTGTATTCTTTGGGGTTTATTTCTGGATTCTCTATTCTGTTCTATGCTTGTTTTTCTGACAGTACCATGCTATTTTATTATCAGAGCTTTGTAATGTATTTTGAGGTCAGAAAGTGAGATGCTTCCCTATTCTTTCTATATTATTAAGTTGACTTTATCACGCTAACCTGAGAGATAGCCCTGTCTCTCTACATAAAGCCATATATACCCTCCCAGGGTTCCAGGTACCAGTCTCCATCCTAGGCTCTTCAGACATGTGGTGGCAAGTGCTCCTGTTTCCAGTCCCAGGGATCAACACTATCCTCTGTTAGTTTCTCTCAATACTGGATGCACTTTTATAAAACTCTCCTTAAATTTCCAACTCTTTCTTATTAAGGACTGACTATAGATAGATAGGTATGTAGGTAATCCATATATGTTGTAAAGAATAAGCTTTATGAGAAGATTAAAGTAGGGACTGAAGGTATGGCTAATTGCCATGAATAGTATTGGAGTGTTCCTGATTTGCCTTATTGTGGGGTCTATGCACACAACTGGCCTGAATGCATCCAAAACAAGACAAATGGAGGCCATCAACTTAGGCCAAGGATAAGGGTCAGTCCTTAGGGTTCTGAATTCAACCAGAGTTCAGATGCTATAGGTAGATAAAGTTTGCTATGATAATACTAGAAGTGACAAGACGTGAGCAGAAAACAAAGGTGTAAGTAAGAGAGGTCAGAAGCACAAATAAACAAGGTTAAATAAGACAATGTATGGAAAAGGTTTGGATTTAGACACAGAGAATGAAGTAGGTCAGTCAAAGCTTAAAAATAGAATGAGGCTTGTCTGGGCAAAACACTTCCCAGATACTGATCTCCTATCTCTGCATCTTTTCATGTGTGACTTCATGAGATGTGTTTGCATGTTCTGTGTGTGTTTCTGCCTAGGTTTAAGTTTAATAGGTCTTATACAATTTTTATCACCATCACCATCAAACTACATACAAGTATTCCCTCTCTTTCACACACACGCACACACATGCACAAATGTACACAGGCAATTCTAGTCCTACAGTTCATAGTTGGCACATGTCTCTTGCAGTGCCTGTAGGGATGCCAGCTATGGTTTCTAGGGAATGCTCCTTTAGCAATTTCATTTTTGTGTTTGTTACACACACACCCACACACACACACACACACACACACACACTTGTATTTATTTCTATGCTCACACAATGCCTCTGTCATAATGATCTTGCTTTGGTTTTGCTTTCTGCATCCAAATAACCTATTTTGCTTCAGGAAACAGCCTTGTCACTAGCTCCCTGTTTTCACCATTGTCAAAGACACTGTGGAGAGTGGTATTGACAAGGTTATGGCATTTTATGTCATTTGATTGTTACGGGTTTCTTTGTCATTAATGTCACCCTCACAATTTTTCAGATCTTCTCAGAGTCACTCTCCTCTCCAGTCTCCATTTAATGCTGCTCCTAATTGTACTTTGTAAATAAACTAAATTTTAAGCTTGGATTTTTAACAAATCAGTCTTAAAAATTGCTATTATCCCTATAATTGCAATAATCACTTTGACTCAAATGGGTCCCAACATTAGCTTTCAGTCCAGTCAATCTTGGTGATTATACATGGTTGAAGATCGCAGGTGTTAGGAAGAAACTAGCTATAATGACTGCATGTAGATATTCAGGAAGGCTTTAGTCTTCCCAAGATAGTAAAATTAAGGTTTCAAGCAACACCATTGATATTTTGAATATAGAGGCAGTATATGTAGAAAAAACCTTTCTTATAATATAGTCTGTAGGCTGGTCCATAGTGCAGTTGGTAAGCTCAGTGCATGAGATGCAGTATCTCACATGTCTGATCACAGTTCAAATCCTGGCTCCAGTTGCTTGAAATCACACCAGGCACGTGTGCATGCCATGACCAAAGTCCTGATGTATTGGAGAAATGGAGGAAAAAGGATTGTGGTGTGACCATACTCCTTTGGGGAGGGTGTTATTTTATTTTATTTTTCTTCTCTCTTTGCTCTAGAGTGAATGCATGCACCCTCTGGCAATAAAAAATAACATTTTTTAAAAATCAATAATGTTCTAGTCTGTAAAGTCAGGCTGTGTTTAAATCCCACTTTTGCCATCTACAGGCCTTGTGTCCTTACACAAGCTCTTTCAAGTTTTTATGTCTCAATTACCCCATCTGTAAAATGAGTATAATAAAATGTCTATCCCCACACCTGTTTCAATGGTTTCCATTCTGCTTGATCTGTATCCAAGCTGTACCATTTGTTAAATATTTTAAATACCATCCCTTCTGTAAAGCCACAAAATAACCATGTCTTATTTTCATGAGAAGATTAGAAGGGTAATTAATGTAAAGCCCTTAGTACAGTAGAGGTACATTGAAATTATTTGGTAATAGTGGTTGTTGTAATAACCATTATTTTTATTATTATTTCTCAAGGGTTAGATAGATTTTATTTGGGTAACACATAAGTTATCTCATAAAATCCTTATGCCAACTATTAAAATTATGATTATCATCCCAATCTATTGCGAGGAAACCAAGATTCAGAGTGGCTGGATGAATTGCTGATATTACAAAGCTAACAAGTTGCAGAGATGCAATTTAAACCCTGACCTGGTTTTTATAACTTTCTACTGCTCTACATTATTTTGGATTAGAGAGAGTATTGATAAAACCTGGAGAAAAAAGTTGGCGTCAGAACACCCACTAGACTAACAATTAGGGGTGCCAAAAAGTGGGACTAAAAGAGCACTGGGCAGCAATCACATTGCAGTGGGTGTTCATAGCAGCTTATTTCAGTTAAAGAATTGGATATTCACTTCCACAGGTTCAAGTATAGTTGTGGGAGCTGAGGCTGCAGAAAGGAGAACAAGTAGTCTCAACTGCAGAGACAGGATCAAAACACAAAGAAGAGTAGAGCAATGAAAACCTATGACCTTCTTTAAAAAAAATGATTAATATTACACTTAGTCACTGTCCATCTTTACAACATACAAAATGAACTTCCCCAGCATGAGTACACTGCATAATACTCCAGTCAAAGATTCCCACACACAGCATCGTCAACAGACAACTCATTTTCATGCTCATTAAATGTTTCGCTTTTCTTTTCCCTTGATTCCCTCTCCTCTGCCCTCCACCATTGCCCATTGCCCTCCCACACTGTCTCTAGTGTCTACAGTTGCTATCCATGTTCTTATGCCTTCCAATCTTTGACTTTCTGCCATAGAATGCAGACGTTTAGTATATATTAAGTGGGGGACATGTGATGCCTCTTTTTCATAGTCTGGTTTATTTACTTAGCACTGAATCTTCTATATTTACTTACTTTACATCAAATGGCAGAGTCTCATGTTTTTGATGGCTGAGTAGTATTCCATAGTGTGTATGTGCCACACTTTTTCAATCTATCCATCTGTTCTTGGACATTTGGGTTGATACCATGTCTTAGCAACCGTAAATAATACTGCCATAAACATGGACGTACAAATGTTTTTTGAATTGAGTGTATTTCTATCCTTTGGGTAGATACTCAAGAGTGGATTTGCTGGATAGTTCTATTTGTAGGACTTTGAGGAACCTCCGTATTGTTCTCTTCAGAGGCTGTAATAATTTTCATTCCCACCAACAGTATAGGAGGGTCTCTTTTCACTACCGCCTCACCAGCACTTGTTATTTTTCACTTTTGTAATCTTAGCCATTATGACCAAAAAGAATATGTAAAAATGCTCAACATCTCTTATCATAAGGGAGACACAAATGACCTTTTTTGAGTGTAGTGAGTGCTCAGGTACTTTACCAAGGCCACCCCTCAGGACTGAAGTAGCAATTTCTCCAACCACCAGCAGTGCTGACCTGTGACAATTCTGAGCTGAGTCTCCCTCTGAACACTTCCATCAGCTGAAGAGCACAATCTGTCCAAGGTCAATCCCTTCCCTAGGCACAGCCCAAATCCATTGCCTGGTCCATATAAGGGTATAAAGGATCATTCTCCTTGTGGCATGTAGAGAAACTCTATCAGGACATCTAATCCCCAAGCTTTGTGAAGTCAGCTGAGACCTTAGTTCTAACTGTAACTCTTCCCTCTTGCCCCTCTGCTCGATTCAGCTTCATTTTCCCACAGGTGTTCAGCAAACAGCACTACCCAGTACATGTCCTGCACACTAATCAATGCCTCAGAACAGGAAACCTGAACTGCCATAGGAGGCAGAGGATGAGTCTCTGCTGTGGCAGCCAATTCCAGTTAATTCCATATTTCTGAGAAGGTTCTAGTGATTTGTCAAATATTTACTGTAGTCTCAGTAAATGTATCAGGATACAATAAATATCAGGAGTACTTTTGTGTCAGAATGGAAATATTTCATTGATTGCTGAAGGGAGCTATGTAGTTATTGTTGAAAGATAAGCCAGTGGTCCAGATAGAGA
This sequence comes from Tupaia tana, assembly GCA_026018925.1. Classification (NCBI taxonomy): domain Eukaryota; kingdom Metazoa; phylum Chordata; class Mammalia; order Scandentia; family Tupaiidae; genus Tupaia; species Tupaia tana. The sequence goes on from JAKSZU010000008.1 coordinate 78,642,268, forward strand.
TCCAGGTCTGAATAAACATGTCTATTAACGTCATTTCATCTGCAGGGCCTTTGATGCCCAGGACAGCGTGGGAGCATCTAATGGCCACTTAAACAATGGTGAAGTGTTAGACCTGTGCCCAAGGTTTAGCCGACTTTCTCCCCCTCCACCCCCCACCTTTTCCTTTTTTTTTTTTTTTTTTTTTTCATTTTTCCACCTGGAAGTTTCCCTTTGCAGTTGAGTCGCTGTAACCATAGGCTTGCCCTCTAGTTACCATGGAAGTGAGAGGTCATTTCTGAACCTCTTCTGGGCATGGGAATCATGTTACTGCACTTCTCAGGGGTGTAACAGAAGGGGCAAAGTATGATCATCTTAGGGTCTGAAATTAGGTGATGCATCATCAGCCAGGCTACATCTCTGGCCATGCCCCTTCACCTGCAGTCATACCAACAACGTGCTCTAAACTTGGTCTGCTCTTTCATTCTTGTAAATCTTCACCCATCTTTTGCCCTAAAAATCCCCTCAAGTTCTTCAAGACTAAGATGAAATAGGGCCTGAGATGCTATCTGAATTGATTAATTGTCTAAGGACTATACATAAACCTAAACGTTTTTTGGGAAGCAATTGAAATTCAGACATGTTCATTTTCTCAGATATAGGAATTCCACCTCTAAAATTTTATCTGTAGACATAGATTTTTTTTCTTTTTTTGTTTTGTTTTTACTATAGGATATATGTGCTTGCTGAAAAGAGACAGAGAGAAGAGAGAAAAAGAAAGTGAGAACTTACTCTTGAGGGAGGGTAACCACATCACAATTCCTTCTCCTCATTCTCCTCTTGAGATTTTGGGCATGCACCCTCTCACACATGGCGCAATTTTCAAGCTGTAGGTCTACAGTGAAACATGAAGTTGGCCATATATCCAGCTGCCTTAACCTCTATACCATCTGCTGGCCCAACATAGATTTTTCAATAGAGATAGATATACAAAATTCATAGGCATGACCATAAAATCATGCTTTTCTTTTTTTCCCCTTTCATCCTCTTTCTTTTTTTCAGTAGAATTGAAGCTCTGTCAGGTAAAAATCATGTCTGTTTTCTTCACTGCTATATTTCCACATGGTAAATGTGTAATAAATATTTGATAAGTAAATGAACACATCTTCAAATGTGCAGAAAGTAGCTAAAAAATGTTGTTGAAATATAAAGACCTGCATAAAAAACAGAGTACTATTTTATATTTAGTTGGCAAGAGAGTTAACATTGTAAATATCTAAATTCTATAATAATCTACAAATTTACAGCATTTCCACTCAGCATAAACTCAGAAGGAAAGAATAAAATAGAACTTTACTTTTTGAAAAAGTAAATAAATAAACAAGAGGAATTTTATCTTGCTGCATATGAGGGAACTTTGAAAAGTTTGTGGAAAATGAAATTAAAAGAAAGATAAACCAGAAGACACAAGGAACTCAAGCAACTGTCCCCAAATAAGATAATCAACCCTATTAGAAGATGGGAGAATGAGCTGAAAAAAACAATCTCTAAGGAAGACATATGAATAGCCAAAAGGCATATGAAAAAATACTCAGCATCCCTTATTGTAAGGGAAATGCATATCAAAACCACAATGAGATACCACCTAACCTCAGTCAGAATGACTAAGATTTAAAAAACACAAAATGAGAAGTGCTGGCAGGGGTGTGATGAAAGGGGAACTCTCCTACACTGCTGGTGGGAATGTAAATTGGTCCAGCCACTGTGGAGAACAATTTGGAGATTCCTCAGAGACCTACAAATAGAACTACCATATGATCCAGCAATCCCACTCCTCGGTATCTACCCAAAGGACAGAAGAGTTCTTCATTGAAAAAGTGCTTGCACATCCATGTTCATTGTGGCACTATTCACAATTGCTAAGACATGGAACCAATCCAAATGCCTATGAACAGATGAATGGATTGAAAAAGTGTAGCACATATATTCTATGGAATACTACACAGCCATAAAAAACAAGACCCTGGCTTTTGACAAAAAGTGGATGAATATGGAAGATTTACTGTTGAGTGAAGCAAGCCAGGCTATGAAGGAGAGAGACATTGTATCTCCCCACTTAATATACACTGAGTGTCCACATTCTGTGGCTGAAACTGAATGACTAAAGGACATAGAAACATAGTAAATGGTTGTGAATACCAGATATAGGGTGGGAAAAAGGTGGGTGAAGAAGTAGAGTATGAGAAAGGACATTAAGAAGAAAAATTGAGAAGCAAGCCATTTATGGGTCAAAGAAAAGGGTTATTATCTATTGAAGATAATTTTATCATATTGTTAACTGGACTGGTGAGAAATATGCACATGTTAGAATATTCACTTTGGAAGCTAAGTAACATGTGATAGAATGTATAAAGGAAATTGAAATAAAAAATTAAAGAAAAAAACTGGAATATACAAAAAGAAAGATAAAAATTAAAACATTATATTTTAACATACTCGTCATCAAGTTTCAAGGCATTTCTCTAAGTGATGATGCCAGCAATTTAGTCCATCCACAAAAAACTGATGGCCCTGGAATTTGGCCATGGCAATGAAATCTTTTTTACATTAATTGAAATAAAACATAGGTTCCTGGGGCCAGCGGATGGCATGGATGTGGATCCTACATGGCTGACTGCACAATTCGAGTCCCAGATCTGGTGGCTTGAAAAACATTCCTGGTGCATGTGTGTGCATGCCAAAATCCCAAGAGGAAAATGAAGGAAAAGGAATTGATGCATAGGTATCCCCTCTGAGTGGCGATGTCTCACTTTTTCTCTCTCTCTTTCTCTCTGACTTTCTCTGGTGAATTCACACAGTCTATAGCAAAAAATAAGTAAATAAAAGCCATTGAAAATTTGTTTAAAAAATAAAACATTGATTTCCTTTAAAGATTTTTGTAAAACTTCATTATTTCTTCTATTAGAGAGAGAAAAAACAGAGAGAAGCACCCCCTACAAGTCTTTACACCTGTCCACCCCTATTCTCAGCCAGCCTAGGTCGTGGGAATGTATCCACACCTAGCGTGTGCATACAAATCTTGGGAGTTGAACCCAGAACCTTACTCATTTAGGTTGTTGTATTACCCCTATGCCGCTGCCTTATCTCAAGTTTCTTAAGATTGGGAATCAAAAAGAAGTCAGAGGAGCCAAATCAAGATTGTAAAGTGGATGCCTAAATGATTTCCTGTGAAACTCATACAATTGCTCTTGTCTGATGTGGGAAATGAGAGATGCATTTGTATGGCAGGGAAGTACTCTCTAGTAAAGCTTTCCTAGGTTTTTCTCTGCTAAAGATTTGGCTAACTTTCTCAAAACATTCTTACAATAAGTAGATGGTATTGGGTCAATATGCAAAAAAGTCTTGAGCATTGCAAAAAGTTATTGCTATAGAGTTTGCTCCTAACTAGTACACTTTTGCTTTGATTAGACCACTTTCACCCCTTTGTAGCCATTGTTTTGATTATGCTTTGTCTTTAGAATCTTACTGGTAAAGCCATAGATCATCTCTGTTAAATGTTTTAGGATCTTGGTCCCACTTGTTTAGGATTTCCATTGACAGCTGTTCTTGTCTGTAGCTGACCTGAAGACAGCAGGCTTTCTAACCCTTAAAGGTGAGTTTGTTTACCTTTAATTGTTTCAGTCAGAATTGTGTAAGCTGAACCAATAGAGATGTGTGATGCTAGCTCTTGTCTGCTGTTAATTGTTGGACTTTTTCAACTAGGGCACTTACAAGATTACTTATGTCTTTGTAAATTCGTGTCCATGGTCTGCCTCTGAGAATGTCATCATTTGTTTTTGAGAGAGATTTTTGCTATCAGGCACATGTGCTCACCAGAGAGAGAAAGAGAAAAAGAAAGTGAGAAATCATCCCCCAGCGGTAGGCCACACTGCAATCCTTTCTCCTTCATTATCCTCTCCTTACACACACACGCACCTGGAGTATGTTTCAAGTCACCAGATCCAGAACTCAAACTGTGGTCAATCATGTGGGAGTCCAGTGCCTTAACCACCATGCCAGCTGCTGACCCTGAATGTTGTCTTTAACATCATCTCATCCCTTCCTAAAATAAGTTACTCATTTATAAATTGCTGATTTATTTGGGGTATTGTCCTCATACACTTTTCTTTATGCATCAGTAGTTTAACCACTCTTCCACCGAGCTTCACCATGTATTTGATGTTTGATCTTGCTTCAATTTTGGTGGAATTCATGTTGCTCCGATAGGGACTCTTTTCAAATTAATAGCTTATTCTTCTTAGTGCCTGAAACTAGATCTTATTTAGACATCTTATAACAAGTTAGAACAAACACAGGTTTACTTTTTTCCATAATAGGCATTTTCCATGAACTTTTAAAGACTACACACACACACACACACCTTGGTATGCAATGTAATCAAAATGGTATGGTACACACAAAAAAAGTACTTTAAATACTTTACCTGGTGATGCAACAAGTTCACCTTTAAAAATGTGAAACGTGTTCCTCTCCCAGTTACTAACTGTGCTCTGTGGTTGAACCCTTCTTTCCTACTGATTAGCAGCCGTTTTAAGCATTAGGGATAATTAAGACTATCTGTTTTCAGTTGAGACCACTCTAGAACTTTAATCTCTTTTACTCCTCCTTTAGCTGCCTCCCAGCACCTTACTGAAACATACTGTGAGATCCATAAACTTGTAGTTTTGAACTTCAGCTGCTACTAAGCAAGTTAGTAAACTCCCAACAAATCTATTGGACTTCTAGGCCTAACTACTTCATTACTGGTGACTTGGAACAGCGGTTTCTCATGTGAGCTGAAGAGCAGATTGGGCCTTTTAGCACCTTTCTGAAGATACTGCATGCAACATTAACTCCATGTTTAAATCCAAGTGTGAAGGGGCTAAAAGCACTGACACTAAATTATAAGCATCCACCACCTTCTCTCCTCTACTTTTCCCAAAGGAGAGAAATAAATGGATGGCTAGGTCAGTTCTAGACCTTCTTATTTGTTATGAGAACTGGGACAAAGGGTAAAACAAAATAAAAGGCTTGAGCCAGAGGCAGCGATGGTAGGTAGAGAGATGAGGTCTGTTTTAGCCCGGAGAGAAAGGATTTTTTTTTTTTTTTTTTTTTTTTGGAGAGGTTTTTGCTATAGGGCGCGTGCGCTCGCCAGACAGACAGAGAGAAACAGAGAGATAGAAAGCAGGAAATCACCCCCCAGGGGGGATGGCCACGCCGCAATCCCTTCTCCTCCATTCTCCTCTCGGGATCTTGGGCACGCACGCACACGCGCCCGGCGTGAGTTTAAGCCGCCGGGTCCGGGACTCGAACCGCGGTCGACTACGTGGGAGTCCAGCGACATAGCCATTACGCTAACTGCTGGTCCCGAGAAAGGATTTTTTTAAGGGTTCATGTAGTGGGAGAAACAGGAGAAATCTGACACATCTGTGAGGAGGAGTTCAAGAGAAATGGAGAGAAAGGGATTTGGGGAAAGGGGATTTGTTACAGAAGAAGATGGCTGGCTGCCATGGAAAGAGTCACACCTTTTTTTTTTTTTTTTTTTGCTATAGGGCGCGTGTGCTCACCAGACAGAGAGAGACAGAAGAGTCACACCTTTTGAAACGTCTTCCATTGCTTTTCTTGACATACTGCAGTAAATATTTCAATAGTTTTTAGAAGCTATTTTTAGTTACTGGATTGTTTCTTTGTGCAACACTAGTTGCAAAGCAGTTTGGATCTACTGCTATGTGAGTCTTTTTATTGATCACACATGCCTTCTGTGTACTCTGGTCAAGAAGAACCATTGTGAATGTTCTTGGCTACCGTGGTGTGGAGGAAAGTAAACAGTGACCATTGCATGGATACTATGATGGCATCCCCAAATGTTTTCTAAAAGAAATAAATTATTGGGGCCAGCAGTTAGCATAATGGCTGTGTAGCTGTACTCTTAGTAGTTGACCGTGGTTCGAATCTTGTACCTGGTGGCTTAAACTCATGCTGGGTGTGTGTGGGTACGTGCCCAAGATCTCGAGAGGAGAATGGAGAAGGGATTGCAGCGTGGCCATTCCCCCTCTCTCTGTCTCTCTCTGACTTTCTAGTGAGTGCATGCGCCCTATAGGAAAAAATCTCTAAAAGAAAAAAAGAAAAAAAAAAAAGAAATTATCAAAATTTTTATTTTTAAGTTTTTAATTTTTGTGCTCACCAGAATGATAGAAAGTCAGAAATCACTGTTCATGGGAGAAGGTCACATCACAATCCCTTCCCCGTTCTCCTCTCAGGATTTTGGACATGCATGCACATGCATCAAGCATGTCTTTCTTTTTCTTTAGTTTCAAATTATTCATATTTATTGATTTACTCTTCAATACCAAAGATCCTAATGTTACCAAAAATCAGGTCTAATTGCTCAACACTCCAAAGTCAAAGTCAAAACAATGAGCATTGTTTCATGGAGAGAGGTGTATTATCTGAAAGACTTCTGAGTAGGAAGATGGCAGAGTTCCCACAATCACTTCTCTGAGCAGCAGGAACTTCTGGGATTTTGTGGGAAAGATGTAAGGGGAAGAGTCTGGAGAAACAAGTATTTTTGAACCATTAAACCAATTCTGGGCAGTCTCTAGTCCAAGCCAAAACGAAACATTATCTCCACTTGGTTTCCGGAAGAGCCTTTAAAACAAACCCTTAAATCCATCTGATTGTGATAAAGTTTACATCCTAAGAAAGCAAGAAGTTAAGAAGGTAAAATATAAATTTATGTCTTAAGAAAGCAGACTACTGTCAGAGGGAGCTACAAAACAGACTATGCAATAATAAGGTTGAGGTAATAATGATTTCACTAGTATGTGATAGTTAAGAAAACAAAAAATTACAGGTCCAGCAGAGGTTATGGTGGTTAAGGTGCGGGGCTCCCACATGGCCAACTGCACAGTTTGAGTCCCTGACCTGGCAGTCCGAAAATTACACCAGGCACTTGTGTGCATGTGCATCCAAAATCCCAGAAGGAGTGTAGAGAAGGGATTGGAGTGTGGCCAGTCCCTTAGGGGATGACCTCTCACTGTCCTTCTCACTGTCTCTCTCTGGCAAGCCCAGGCACCCCACAGCAAAAGAGAAAAAAAAAAAAAAGAATAATTCACCAATTTAGTAAACAAGGAAGTACTGAACACCTATTACATGATAGTCAATTTCCTAATATTCGATGCCATGGAGTTAAGTTATTCACAGTTGTTTCCTTGCAGGAAGAAACTTCAAAAGAGAAATTAGAAGTGAAAGTATAAATTTGCAATCCATTTTTTTTAAATGAAACATGCAATAATAGAACAATAAAGGAAGGGAGTCAGTTTTCTTAAAGACATTCTTAATAACATCTTTAGGGAGGTGGGATCTTTGTCTTGGACATTGAGAATGATCATGATATTGTAGAGAAAACATTTTAAACAAAATGACAGACATATGCGAGTACAAAATGAAAACTATCTACAATATGGCAAGTTGAGCAAAACAAATTATTTAGGGCATGGAATCTCTACTGTGGTCTTGAGGAATGGAGAAGCAACAGGAATAGACTTGAGTCTACTCTGAGCATGTTTTTCAAGACACTGGGTCCAGGATTTGAGCTGCAGTTGGTTATGAGGGATCCAGCCACCTTCACCACCATGCCACCAGATGGCCCTGAAATTATTCAGTTCTAAAAAGCCCTGACTGTATTCTCTATATTCTCAAAAATTCTAGGATCATGTTCCACTTTTACTTTGCTAACTGTGCAACCAAACCAGGAACATCTTGAAAGCAGGAAAAATATACCATCACCTTTTTATATTGCAGGATTTTAGCAGTTGGCCACCTGGGCTGTCTAATAAATACTACATATGAGTGACTAAGTGTGTATGGCTTTAGCCATTTCCAAGAAATCTTTTAGTTGCCTTCATTAAACACTGGATTAAAAAATCCTTCTGGCTTATTATTAATTCTTGAAAAATGTAATCATCTATACCTTTATGTGGAAAATGCTTATTATTTAACTTTTCTTTAAATGGACATGTGGTGCTACCTTGAATAAGGATAAGTGGTGTATGGATTTGCTTGAATAAATGAAGAGATGAAAGGGGGAGAGACAGCAAGACATGGAAAGACAGGAAAAAGAGAAAGGAAATAATGAGAAAATGTACGGAATTTTTTTTTTTTTTTTTGAGAGGCTTTTTGCTATAGGGCGTGTGCGCTCGCCAGACAGACAGAGACAGAGAGACAAAGCGAGAAATCACCCCCCAGGGGGGATGGCCACGCCGCAATCCCTTCTCCTCCATTTTCCTCTCGGGATCTTGGGCACGCACGCACACGTGCCCGGCGTGAGTTTAAGCCACCAGGTCCGGGACCCAAACCGCAGTCGACTACATGGGAGTCCAGCGACATAGCCATTGCGCTAACTGCTGGTCCCAATATATGGAAATTTTTTAGGAAAGAAATCATTCCAGTAAGTTATTTATTGAAGTAACTAATCAATGTGATCAAAAAGACTGAAAAGATTTTTTTTTAAAAAAAACATGTCAAAACCATTTCTGGATGCTTTGGGCTTAAGGAAACTAATACACAGGCTTTCTCATAGTTACACATTTCTCCTCTTATCACCATGGTAACTCTGATTTAAATGTATTAGCGTTGATGGACACTTAGTAATGCGCTCATATTGAAGAGGCTAGGTGTGTTTACACAGTATGATGACTACTAAACTATTTTTTCCCCAGCTGATCAAAGTGTCACTCGTTTTTCCCTTCTACCTTTTTCTTATAAAGGAAACACATCAAGCGCCTTCTGAAGGCTCCCTGTTCCATCCCAAAGGAGCTCTACAGTAATGTCCTTTCATCATTAATTGCTGGGTGTTCTGCAATGTTTTCTCCCCCGAAGTCATAAGTCACAAGTTTCTGATGTTTTGTCTAATCTCTCTCTCTCAGCATCCTGGTTCTCTGGAGACACGTGTCATGGAAATGCTTTCAGATAGATGAAAATGCATTCATTCTTTGGTCTCTGATGAACCTGTTTTCTCAGAGTCAATATCTGTAAGAATGGCAAGTGCATTATCTAAAACATGGATTTTTCTTCTCCAAATTATTGTTATTATTGGTGCTTTGGACTTCTCCTGCTATATCCATCACTCTAAGGTCATTTGTGAAAAGGTATTACTCAGATCCAGAGCTCACAATTCAACATCAATAACAGAAAATGTTTATTAACTACTTACTGTTGAGCATTTACTCTTCTGAAAGCTTTTTGTGAAACAACTTTTTCAATCCCCTCCAGAACCCCAGAAGGTCATTTCTACTAAAATCCCTGCTTTATAAACAAGGAAAATAAGACACAGAGAGATTAAGTGGTTTCCCAAGATCTTTCGTATAGTAAACAGTAAAGTGAGAGATTTCCCCGAGACCATCTGCTCATAGCTCCCTTAACCACTACACACACTTCTTCTAATTAACAGACATGGACATATATATATATAGTACATGTCCTTTTTAACCTGTATATAAGTTTCATGGGACCAATGAGCTCTTTGAAAATTATATATAGACATGTGTGTGTGCATTAATGTGTATACATATTTTTTTTTGAGAGGTTTTTGCTATAGGGCTCGTGCGCTTGCTAGAAAGACAGAGAGACGGAGAGATAGAAAGTGAGAAATCACTCCCCAGGGGAAATGGCCACACTGCAATCCCTTCTCCTCCATTCTCCTCTTGGGATCTTGGGCATGCACGCACATGCACCTGGCATGAGTTTAAGCCACCAGGTCCGGGACTCAAACCATGGTCGGCTACATGGGAGTTCAGCGACATAGCCATTACGCTAACTGCTGGTCCCTGTACATATTTGTTGTTATGCATATATTTTTCTGAGAAGAAACACTATTTCTTTCACTGGAGCCTCAGAATGATCCAACTACCGATAAGATGACTTTAATGGACATTATCAGAAGGGCCAGCCTGTAACATGGTGGTTAAAAAGGCTAAATTCCCACATGGCTGATCATGTGCTTTAAGTCTCAGCCCAGTAGCTTGAGAAAACATGCCAGGTACATGTGCATGTGTGTCCAAAATTCTGAAAGGAGGGAGAAATGAGGAGAAAAGATTTTGTGGCGTGACTGTTCCCCTTGTGGGGAGGAGTGCTTTCTCCTTCTCTGTCTGTCTCTCTCTGGTGAGTGCATGGACCCACTGGCAAATTAAAAATAAATTAATGAATAAAATAACATTATCAGGAAAATGCCATAGTCTTTGGGATCTAACACATGGTTTAAATCCTGGCTCTGTCACCCAGCTGAAAATTGAGCGTTATTAAGTCATTAACAACTTTAATTTTCCTGAGGTGTTACATAGAGACTAATATGCCGACTAATAGGGTTATTATGTGAACCAAAGGAGGTACTGCACAGCTGGCAGCCAGAAAAGGGCATGGCAAGTGATGCAAGTAAACAGAGCTCCCTCAAGGCACACAGGATGCTCCCAACAATCAGGATAAATGGGGATACCTTTATCTGCACCTTAGTCTCAGATTCTAAGTGACCTTTCCTAAATGTTTGCAGCCAGCAAGTAAAGCTCACAGGCACAACTCTGGCTTTTATAAGGCCCAGTTTGTTTGTTTTTTTTTTTTTTTTTTTTTTTGAGAGGTTTTTCGCTATAGGGCGCGTGCACTCGCCAGACAGACAGAGAGAGACATAGAGACAGAAAGCGAGAAATCACCCCCCAGGGGGGATGGTCACGCCGCAATCCCTTCTCCTGCATTCTCCTCTCGGGATCTTGGGCACGCACGCACACGCGCCCGGCGTGAGTTGTAAGCCACCGGGTCCGAGACGCGAACCGCGGTCGACTATGTGGGAGTCCAGCGACATAGCCATTACGCTAACTGCTGGTTCCCATAAGGCCCAGTTTTCATCTCTACATAAATGATGCAAAAGGTTTTCTCCAGGCTCAGGTGTGTCTTTTACTCCTTATACACCTTTTTATTTGCAGGAGATTAATTAGGAAAAAAAAATTCATGCCAGATTTGGAGTGTACTTGATATTTCTTTTCATATACATATGAAAAGAATGTGAATGTAAAGGAAAAGGTATGTTCAGGAAAGGAAATGGAAATATTATTATACAAATTTTCTGTGGCTGCTCTAACAAATTACTGTAGGTTTAGTGGTTTACATGTATGAAGGAGAATGGGAGGGGAAGAGCACAGGAAAGGAAATTTGGGGAAAAATAGGTAAGATATTTGTGGGACACAGATATGGTTCATTATCTGTTGATGAGGACAAGTGTAGTATTCTCAACTGGATTGAGGCATATATCATGCTAGGTAAAGTCTCTTTACAATCTAAATGGTGTATAGTAATTGAATGCATAGATAATAATAATAATTAAAAAAGAAAAAAATGTATTATTTCATAGGTCTGAAGGCTGGAAGTCTCCTGTAGGTCTTGCTGGGCTAAAACAAAGGAGTCAGCAGGGCTGTATTCCTTCCTGGAGGCTCTGGTGAAAAATCCATTTCTTATTTTTTTTCTAACTAAAGGCCACCTGTATTTCTCAGCTTGTGGCTCTCTTCCATCTTCAAAGTCAATGTCTAGTTGTGAAATAATAAGTAAATATATTAGTCTCTGTTTCCAGTCCCTAGCAAAGAGCTTCCAAAATCCTTATAATTTCCTGAGTTATAGGAATGTTTTTGTTCTAATAAGACCTCTTTGTGGGTGCCTGGGTGGGGGCTAGTACTAGAAAGATCAAGCCATGATTAGAAGCTTGAAACTTTCAGTCCCACTCCAATGCCCATTCTCCAAAGAGGAGAGAAGGGCTGGAAATGGAATTAATAATCAGTTATAACTACATGATTAAATCTCCATAAGAATCCCTTAACAATGAGGTTTAAAGAGTGTCCACGTAAGTGAAGAACAACTCTATAGAGAGAAAAGCTCTTGCTCTCAGGACTTTTCCAGACTTTACCCTATATTTCGCTTCATCTAGCTGTTAATCTGGTTTTTTTGTTTGTTTGTTTTTTTTGTTTGTTTGTTTTTTTTTTGCTAGCAGGATCATCTGCTCACCAGAGAAAGACAGAGAGACAGAGACGGAAGGAGAAAGCACTCCTCATGGAAAATAATTGTGCCATAATTCTTCTTCTCGCCCACCTTTCAGGACTTGGGCACCCGTGAACACATGCCTAGTATGTTTCTCAAGTCACCAGGTTTGGGACTTGAACTACACTGTTGTCCATGTGGGATCCAGTACCTTAACCACCAGGCTTTGGAGCCCGTGCTCATGTGTATCCTCTATCATACCCTTTATTAATATAAAAAATTGCTATATATAACATATATATATATGAAATATGTTATTTCACTGTGTGTGTATGTGTGTGTGTGCGTGTGTGTTTGTTTCTGTGTTCCATGAGAATTGCTCTAGCAAATTGATTGATCCCGAGGTGGTAGTCATGAGAACTCTGATTTATTCCTGGTGGGTCAGAAATATAGGTGACCACCTACTAGAGTGTGAAGTGAGGGCAGATTGAAAGGACTGTTGATTTCCAGGTAGATAGTGTTAGACCTGAGTTGAGTTAGAGAGCACCTGACTGGTGTCCCCTGAAGAATCTGCCAGAGAATTATTTGGGGTGTGGGGAAACACCCATGCATCTGATGTCAGAGTGCTAAACTGAGTGAAAGTAGAAAGCAGGAAGAACATTGTTTTTTTCCTTATCAGTACACCAGTCAGTCTTTTTGATATTACATCAATCTGACATTGACTTTTCTTCTGCCTCGTATTCTGTTTCCCATTTTCAGGGCCCTTGAGCCTATTTTAAGGTCAATTTATTAGCATCCTTAATTACAACTGCAGCCTTAATTCCCCTTTGCTGTTTAGAATAACATACCCATGGGTTCTGGGACTTAGGATGCTAATGTCTTTGGAAGGCCATAATTCTGCTTACCACATACTTTCTCAGTTAGGTCTATCATGACGACACTATTTCAAGTCTCGACACCCCCATCCTCCTGATTTTCTTTATACTTTTAAGACAAGACAGCTGCAATAAAGGTGCAAAGTGCCAGAGAAAAGGATTTCTTCGAAATGATGGATAGAAGTGTCAAAATGACCTGCATTTGAATCCTAGGCTTGCCATTTGTAAGGTGATGGGTTTTGGAAATTATTAACATATTTGAGCCTCAGTTTTTTACTTGGGAAATGATGATAATAATCTACCACATAGGATTGTTGGGAATATCCAAGAAGATAGTACATCGGATGTACCTGATACAGAAGCATACATGCCATGTATTATTTATGTCCTTGTCCAGACATGATGGAGCTTACAGCTGAAACAGTGTGCTTCACAGGCTCAGACACTGTGGGAGGCTCAGGTTTGATTCCCGGTCCTACCTAATTACTCGATACAGTGGTGTGTGCTCATGGTCCCGGCAACTTGGGGAGGCTGAGGTGGGAAGATCATAGCAATAGCAGGATTTTCTTCCTAGATTTCTTCTATCTACTCCCTTTTTTCCTATTCTGACTCTGAACCAGTTTTAAACAATAATCCCCAAGGTCATCAGTGTTGTAACATGTGTTAGGATTGCCTTCTTTCTAAAGACTGAATAATATCCTATTGTATGCATATTCTCCATTTGATTTATCCATTTATCCATCAGTGGACACGTGGGTTGATTCTACCTTTAGCTATTATAAATAATGCTCCTAGGAATATGGGTATACAAATATCTTTTTTTTTTTTTTTTTTAGAGTTTTTTGCTATAAGGCGCGTGCGCTCGCCAGACAGACACAGAGAGACAGAGAGACAGAAAGCGAGAAATCACCCCCCAGGGGGGATGGCCACGCCGCAATACCTTCTCCTCTATTCTCCTCTCGGGATCTTGGGCATGCATGCACACGTGCCTGGCGTGAGTTTAAGCCACCGGGTCCAGGACTCGAACCGCAGTCGACTACATGGGAGTCCAGTGACATAGCCATTACATAACTGCTGGTCCCCACGAACAAATATCTTTGATATTCTTCTTTCAATTATTTTGAATATGTACCCAGAAGTGGAATTGCTGGATCATAACATATTTCTACTTCTAATTTTTTGAGTAAATCCTGTTTTTTACAGTTGTACCATTTCACCATCTCATCCACAGTACACAACATCTTTACCAACGCTTGTCATCTTTCTGTTCATTTTATATTGCCATATTGAAGAGTGCAAGGTGAAATCTTATATGCAGCTTTTTTAAATTTATTTTTTATATACATTCAATCACATTGTTTTGCTTACAATGTGAACATTTCAATATGTGAACATTTCTCCCCAGTCTAGTTGGTCAAAATATCTTCAACAGATAACACCACACCTCCCCATCCCATCAATGCTCTGCCTCTGTATCCCTCCTCCAAATGTCCTTCCCTAGGCCCCACTCCTCTGCACACACCACATCTGGCATTCACACACATCTCTTGTGTTTGTATATCTTTTAGTCAATCAGTTTCAGTCATAGAGTGCAGACACTCGGTATATATTAAGTGGGGACATAAAATGTCTCTCCTTTGATTTGTACTTCTCTAATGAGGTCTCATGATTTCTCTAATGAGATTGAGCATCTTTTCATATACCCATTGATCATTTGTGTATCTTCTTTGGAGAAAAATCTATTCAAGTCTTTTGCCCAGTTAAAGAAATGGGGTTATCAATGGGAAACAAAGGAAAGAACAAGACAGCTGGGGGTGGCCAGTCTATAAGAGGCATGAAAACTATTGAGTGATCTATAAAGTCATGACGCATTTTTCTTTCTTTTTCTATGCAAAAATGCATCACGACTTTTCTGATGACCCAATATATTGAGAATGTATTAAGTTGTGCAAATACTGTATGTCTGAAGAAATATTTGACAAGCTACTAGCAGAATTTTTCAGTTAAAATCTCCATGAGTCATGCATGCTTAAGGTAAAAGAGATGTTGATAAACTCTTTCTGAGAGTAAACCTGTCTCTTTGAGAGATTCTATGCCGCATTTCCTAGATGCAAGAAAGAGTAAGTACAAAGGCAAACTGACCCAATTGACCAGTGGAATCAGCATTCAGGTTTCCAGAAATATTATTTTCTATTATGCAGGGATATACTAGAGAGGGTCTTTTTTTTTGGGGGGGGGGGGAGAGGTTTTCTCTATAGGGTGCATGCGCTCACCAGACAGACAGACAGAGAGAGACTAGAGACAGAAAGCGAGAAATCACCCCCGGGGGGATGGTCATGCCACAATCCCTTCTCCTCCATTTTCCTCTCGGGATCTTGGGCACGTATGCACACGCGCCCGGTGTGAGTTTTAAGCCACCGGGTCCAGGACGCGAACCGCGGTCGACCACATGGGAGTCCAGCGACATAGCCATTACGGTAACTGCTGGTTCCCCTGGAGAGGGCCTTTAAACTACTAGACTTCATTCAGTAGGCAACCAGGAACTACTGACATTTTTGATGGATATATTATTATCATTTGGTAATATCTTTTGAGCTAGTAAATTTGGTTTGCATTGTCCCATAAGGAGAGGTATATCATGGTTAATTTTATCAAATCCTTTTTAGAAAAAGGAAGAAAATAAATGTATAAAAAATAAAGTAAGCAACAGCAAATAAATAAATAAATAATAAACAAATAAATACACAGAGTATATTTTCAGTTTTAAAAGAGAGAATATGAATGATAAAAAAAAATCATAGCCAACCAGTTTCAAGTAAGTTTTCCTTACAAAAGTTCTTGATAAATGGTCAATAAATGTTAAATGGGACAATATTTTGTGGTTAATTTCCTTTATTCTCTAGTTTTGCTTTTGTAAGCAATTTCACCATCCAATTTATAATTGTAGTATGTAGGAATAGATACATAACATTTTTTTTTCTCTTTCAACAGGAGAGTAGATTGCAAAGATTTGATTTCAGACAGCTAAATGATTTACAGTAAGAACTACTAGACCATTCTGAAAACATAATTCAAATATACCAAGTTTTTTCTGTTTTTAAAGTTAACAGTTTTAGAAAGGAATGTTGGATTTGATTAAAAAATGATACTCACCTTATAAAAAGTCACAATCCAATTGACTCTGCTGGGTACCTAAATTGACATTCATTTTTCTACAAGGCTAATAATGCAGTGTTCTATTATCAATGAGCTAAAATTAATAAATAAATAAACAAACAAACAAACAAACTATGGAGTGCAAAATTAAGAAAGAAAAGTTAAAATAATAAAAACTTCTTTCTTGTATCTTTCAGTCTTTGTTGAAACCTCCCTTGACCTGCTGATTTTTGACAACCTGTTGGAAGGTAAAAATTACATGCGTTTTCTTCTATGCTGTATTGCTGCACAGCTTTCTGACAGGCTTGTCTTTGGCTAAACAAATCACTTGCACCTTGCCTGATTTGTTTTCATGTTAGTAATTCAACTACAATTTGTTTCTTCCCATGGATAAATGAAAATGAGGTCATCAGATGCAATCCTTCCTGTTGGGTATCATAAATAATAGGTTTCTGGAGTGCAGCACATACATATTTTACTAGCCACAGTGTAGCTTTTAGGAAATGGCAGAATGAAAGTAGTATATAAAGGATTTCCTAAGTATTCATTTTAAACAGTATTAAAACCTCATTTTATGATTTGGTGCATTCATTAGACTCCTTTAGAAAGAGTTTATCCCAATAAAATATCATAGTATAAACATGTATTTCCTAATTCCTTTATATACCAGGTTTAATTTTCTTCCTGGCTGAGTTGGGATATGATATATCATCAAGGATTCTCAGTCCTGATTTTAATTCACTGACTGCTTTTTTTCTGTCCAATTCTTCCCCACCTCCACTTCTCGTAAGATCATTACCTCCTGGGCAAATGAAGAACCACAGCAGAATAATGAAGTTTATACTGAATATAAATTCTTCTCACTCATGTTGGGCCAGCCACCTGAAAATATAAAAGAGAAAAAAGAAAAATAGGGTGGAGATTTTGGGGAGGTGGGTTATAAAGAGTAGCACTGTAAACGTAATTCTTTTCTCTAAGTCAAAAGACTTTTGCTTAAAAATATATTCCCTCTGGCCCAAAAACCTATTTCCCATGTCTTGTGGTTTCTGTTCTGTAGGTGTCCTGAAAATAATTGGGTATTTAAAGAACCTCAAAAAATTGCCGATCACAGAGCCAACTGCCTCTTGGTACTTTCCCTCTGAGGCTCTTATTAATTTTTAATCAGCTTGCTGCTGTTTTGAGTCTTTAGGAGTTCTGTAAGTAAAGGAAAATGCTATGTGGGAGGCAGAGGAGGAGAGAGTAAATAAAGGCAAAGGGAAACGGCCTCTCCTGAATATTATGAGGCAAAGGCTGGTGTGGCTTCAACAAAGTGGGAGTTAAAGCACTGTTAGGGGAGAATACCACTGTCTCAGCTGGACCAGATGTGAGAATTAGAATCCTAATTCTCTCCAGCTGCTTGACTGGTATAGATTGTGCCTTCCTTGGCCTTTGTGTCCACGAGTGAATACCACACCTGGACTTCTGTTCTCAGAAGGGCATAAAGACTTTCTTTTCTAGGAATTTTTCTAACTTTTATAATTTTGCTAATAGATGTCTAAATCTCACTCCAAATCTTGTGCTCTTACTCCCAGTGTTTCTTGGCTGATTTCACCTGATTTTATAGTTGCATCATGCATTAGCCCATTCTGGGAAAAAAAAAGGATTCATTGTAATTTCTTCCTTTTTTTAAACTATGTTTTAAAATTTGTATATAATAGTTGTACATATTTATGGGATTGGTGTGGTTTTTTTAATACATATGCACCATCAAATCAGGGCAAATCTATCTGCCATCTAAAATATGACACTGTATTGTAAACATCTTAAATCCTCTCTTCTAGTTATTTTGAAATATACATTGAATTGCTTGCAACTATAATTACTCTACTGTGCTATAGTACTCTGTAACACGTTCAACTTATCTACTTATAATTTTATATCAGTTTACCAGATTCTCCCTATACTCCCCAAATGCCTCCCTTTCTCAGCTTCTAGTAAAAACCATGCCACTCTCCACTTCCACACAATCAACTCCAAAAGGATAACTATCATAAAAGCCACCATTAATTGAGTGTTCAACATGCACCAGTTGTGATTCTCCATGGCTTACCTGCGTTTTCTCATTTAATGCCTCTGAGAATGCTAAGTAGACACCGTTGTTATAGTGCAAGTAACAGCATGGAAATAGGTAAGCAGAGAGTTAAATAACTGGGATAAGAAACCTACGAGCATTTGAATCATGATTCAAATCCATATTTGTTTGATTCCATACCCTAAAACTATAATTAAAGAATATGACTTTCAAATAATTTCAAAGGTGTTTTGTTGTTCATCATACAGTATGTATGTGTGTGTGAGAGAGAGAGAGAGAGAGGAGGGAGAGAGAGAAAGAGAAGCACCCTCCACATCACCCACTGGTCACACTGCAATCTCTTCAGACAGTGGTCGGCATATGGCTTCTAGCTCTACAGTCCTGTATGTTACTGCTGACCAAACCCCGGAGGCTGGGCCAATCTTAAAATTCTTTATTGACAATTCTTAGGATATTGAAATGGAAAAAAACAAAAACCCTATAATCTTAAATTCCGAGGCAGATAGTACATTTCCTGTGAAATCACCTGCATCTGAGAGATAGGTAGTATGTCATATACAGTAAGGTGGGCTACAGTCCTTAGGCTAATTTTATGGAAATTGTAATGAGGACAAATAAATAAACCTGAACTGTGTATTTCAAAGCACCATAGCAGTGTTTTACTTTAAAGTTCAGATAGATACTGGAATATTTCTAAATGAGCGTGAGTGACTAGGATTCTCTACCCAACACAATGTTGATCAACCAATATTTGTTGCATCACAATGTAACTAATTTTACTTCACTGAAATAAAAAGCAATAAAACCTATGGATGGAGGAAATGGGGAAATATTATATGGGAAAAAGTTTCAGTTGTGTGGGATGAATAACTTTTGGGATCTAATGCATAGCATGGTGACTATAATTAATTACACTGCATTGTATTCTTGATATTTGCTGAGAATAAATCCTAAATGTTCTAACCCACACACAGTGAGTAACTATGTAAGTTTATAGATATGCTGATTATCTTGATGGTATAAAAATTTCAAAATGTATATGCACATCAAAACATCACATTGTACACCTTAAATAAATGCAATTTTAATTTGTCAATTGTACTTCAATAAAGCTGGGGGAAAAACTAAAATTCTCAAAAAAATTGAATGTAAAAGCAGGTTAAAAAGATTACACCATAAATAAGTGGGATTTACTCTAGGAATTCAAGAATTGTTCAATTTTAAAAAATTACTGTAATACATTACATTAATAGAATGAAGGAAAAATAACTCACATCATCTCAATTCATTAAAAAAAATCAACATTGTTTCATGATATAAAACATTGAACAGACTAAAAATAAATGCTCCTTACTCAACATTATAAAGGGAATTTATGATAAAACCACAAATACCAAAATACCACCACTCTTACAGAAAAGATGGAGGAACAGACAAGGTTGTCTGTTTTCATGCTTTCTATTCATTATATGGAGATTCTAGCCAGAGAAATTAAGCGAGACAAAAAAAAAAAAAAAAAAAAAAGCAAAATTGGAAAGAAAGAAGTAAAATTGTCTTTATTCTAATTTTGTGTAATTTTACATAGAGGAAATCTTAAAGAATCCACCAAAAGCCATTAGAGCTAATAAATGAATTCAGCAAAGTTGCAGGATACAAGATAAGCATACAAAAATCAATTGTATTTCTATACACTAGCAGTGAACAATACAAAAAGGAAACTTAAGAAAAATTCCTTTCAAGGGGCCAGCAGATGAATCCCACCTGGTAGACTGAGGTTTGAGTCCCTGAACTGTTGGCTTGATTCATGCTTGGCATATGTGCATGCATGCCCAAGGATTCCAGGAAGAGAATGGAGAAGAAGGCATTGTTATGTGGCCATTCCCCCTGGGGAATGATTTCTCACTTTCCCTCTCACTGTCTCTTTTTCTCCAAGGCAAAAAACAAACAAACAAACAAACTTAAAAAAAGAAGAAAAGAGAAAGGAAAAGAAAAATTCCTTTTGAAATCACATCAAAAGAAATAAAATACTTAGGAATAAGTTGTATTATGGAAGGCAAGATGCACATAAAAACTACAAAACATTGCTCGGAGAAATTTAAAACCCAAATAAATCTAACACCCATGTTTGTGTTTGAAAAACTTAATCTTGTTAAAATCTCAATATCCAAAGTGATATACAGATTCAGTTCAATGTCTGTCAAAATCCTAAAGGTTTTATTTTTCAGAAGTTAAAAGTTTATCATAAAATTGATATGAAATTGGGACCAGCAGCTGGTGTAATGGCTATGTCGCTGGACTCCCATGTAGTAGACCGCAGTTCGAGTCCTGGACCCGCTGGCTTAAACTCACGCCAGGCACATGTGTGTGCATGCCCAAGATCCTGAGAGGAGAATGGAGGAGAAGGGACTGTGGTGTGGCTATCCCCCATGTGGGGTGATTTCTCACTTTCTGTCTCTCTCTGTCTTCCTGGTGAGCACACATGCCATATAGCAAAAACCTCTTAAAAAATTATATGAAATTATAAGGAACCCTAAGAGCTAAATCATTGAAAAAAAGCAGTTTATTTTATATTCAAAATATCCATGCAGTTCATCAGATTTACAGAATTAAAAAAATAGTAATAATCCTTTCAATAGATGCCGTAAAACAATTTGACAAAATCCAGTATCCATTTATAATATCTTTCTATAAATCATGACTTGAAAGAAATTCCCTCAATGTCACAAAGAATATATATGAAAAACCTAAAGTGAAGATCATACCCAATTGTGAAAGACTGAATGCTTTTCTTGTCATAGGAAGAATTTAGCAAGAGTATAGCCTCCTACTATTTCTATTTCACAGTGTATCAGAGGTCATAACCAGTGTCAAAAGTAATAGAAATAAAACCAAGTAAATATTGAAAAAAGAAACAAAACCGTTTGTAGGTGATATGATTGACTATGTAAAAAAATCCTCAAAATTTTCCAAAAATAAAACTTCCAAACTAAGTGAGTTTATCAAGGCTCTGGATTTAAGGTTGGTACATAAAGAAATTATATATTTACATAATAGCAACAAGCAATCAAAAGTTGACATGGATTGAAAGAATGCTATTTATAGTAGCATAAAAAATAGGAAATAGGTAGGGGTAAATTTGGCAAATATCTGTAAAAGTGTGCACTGAAAATGACAAAATATTACTTACATAAATTGAAGAAGACCTAAGTAAACAAATACATCATGTTTATTGATTGAAAAGCTCATTGTTTTGTTTTTTGTTTTTTGATTTTTAAATAATTTTTTGAGAGGTTTTTGCCATAGAGCGCGTGCGGTCGCCAGACAGAGAGAGACAAAGAGACAGAAAGCGAGAAATCACCCCCCGGGGGGATGGCCACGCTGCAATCCCTTCTTCTCCATTCTCCTCTCAGGATCTTGGGCACACATGCACACGCGTCCGGCGTGAGTTTTAAGCCACCGGGTCCAGGACGCGAACCGCGGTCGACCACGTGTGAGTCCAGCGACATAGCCATTACGCTAACTGCTGGTCCCGAAAAGCTCATTGTTAAGAATGTTGATTATTTCAAAATTGGTCTATGGTTCAAAGCAACCATAATTAAAATCCAACCATGCTCTTTATTGAGTTTAAACAACTGGTCCTACAGTTCATGTGGAAGTGCCATAGATCTAAATGAGCTAAAAGAAGTTTGAACAAGGAAAATGAAGTTGGGGGCATTAACCTTGCTTAACACTTAGAGACTTAGAGCAGCTTCCAAGGAGCAGCTGTGACATGATGGTCAAGGGAAGTTGAATCTCCCATGGCAACTGAGTTTGAAATCCCTTGCCTGCTTTTAATAAAGGCAACTCCTCAAAAGGTCTGGGGGCTCACCTTTGCATATCTTGAGTATCACTGAACAAGAAGACATTATAGATACTGTGGTCGGGCCTGTGTGTGAGTGACCAAAATTTGACAGACTGGAGGACTGGAAGAAGATTGTGATGTGACCAGACCCTGTGGAGGGTGCTCATTGGTCTCTCTCTCCCACTGTCATATGCATGGACATGTGCTCTATCATGAATAAAAGGAAAAAAAAAAAACTGTAAAGACTTAAACATGTAATAGAGCTATAGCAATCAAGACTGCATAGTGTTGATGTAGAGGTAGACATGTTTATCAATGGAACAGAATAGAGTCCAGAAATTTCTTTTTTTATTGCTAAAGGTTAGTGCAGTTGATCATACAGTGAAACTGAGAATAGGTACATTCCCAAGACTGCCATGTCAAATCTTTAACCAGAATCTCAACAATGGACAAAAACTATAATATTTACAATGTCTTTATATCTAGTGATATTCAGGATATGCCATGCTGAGCCCCAGACCTTTGGAAGAGAATAGAGAGGCTAACAGGGAATAAAAATTTAACAGACACAAAGACATAAAGTTTTCTGTTGAAAATTATGTATATGGGAATTTCTAGATTTGATCATCACATACTGCATGCATAGTTTGAAAAACCATATTGTGTACTATAGAGAGGTACAATGACTAATGACCAGAAAAAAAATGCAAGGGGAAGGAACATCATGATGCTCTATTCCACCACAACCACTTCACCCAGAGTAGCTCCATTTTTATCTATTTCATTTGTTGTGTCTAACCACATGGTTTTCATAGACATGTTGAAACTTACACTAATATCATTTTATAAAATTATTTTAAAGTTTTCTGCTACTTGCAGGGGCCTAAAATGAAGCTCCACTCTTGCTTTCACTTAACTCCTATCATATTATAACATTGTATTATATTATCCCACAACATATGACAATGGTTGTCCTTCCACAATGCCAGTAGAATTTACGTCATGTAGAATTTACAATGCACATAACATCTTGTTATGATGTGGACATACCTGTGCTACAGCCAATGTAATTCATAGGATTTCTGGTTTCCAAATACAGAACAGAGATGGAGAAGTTGGGCTTCAACCAGGTGGTAGCAGAGCTGAAGATCAAACTCATTTTTCTCAGTTAAAATTTTGTGCCCTTGGTCTCTTCACCTTCTATCTCTATTGTTTAGTAGATTTTATTTTAAAATACTTAATATATACTTTAGCTCTAGTTCACATGTAAGAATCTTGGGGCCTAATTGCAGTCACTTGAACAAGAGGGCATCCCTTTGTGGTGACTTTGGCTGTAGGGGAAGCTCAGGTTTCTGGTACAACCTAAACAGGCCTGGCGCAGCTGAACTTGTAGTCCTAGCTAACTGGAAGGCTAGGACAGGATGACAGGATGAAGCCCTGTCAAAATATCCCTCTGTCTCTCTTTCTTTTCCATTTTCTCTGTCATTTAAAAAAAAAGAAAGAAAGAAAAAGAGAGAGAGACTGTAGATGGCATAGCAGTTAAGTTGCTGGACTCCCACCCAACTGACCACAGTTCAAGTCCTGGACCCAGTGGCTTGAATATCATGCCAAGCACTTGTGCATGAGTGCATTTCCTCTTAGGAGGAAAATGAGGGAGAAGGGACTGTGGTGATTTCTGGGGGTGATTTCTCACCCCTGGGGGAGATTTCTCACTTTTCCTCTCATTGTATCTGTCTGTCTCTTTCTTTGGTGAGTACATGCACCCTAAGGCAAAAACCTCTCAAAAAGAGAGAGAGAGAGAAAGAAAGAAAAGGAGAGAAAAAGAAGAAACTAAAGCCATCACTCTATCCAAACAACAAGTAAGAAAGAGACAATCTGAAATATTGACAATTCTTATAAATTTAGAGAAATGAGGCCAATTGGCAAGTCATTGACCCCAGAATTGAAAAGACAGGCAAAATACAGAGAATGACAATATACAGAGCAGCTGCCTCCAAGGAAACCAGCACATCTGGGAAGTCTGACCTTTAATTGCTGGAGACTCAGCGTGGGCAAGTCTGGGAGACAAAAACTCTAGGGGAGCCCTGTCTTGGATGCCATGTGATGGGGGAACACACTTCAGTGAGTTTTACCATCAGGAGCGCTTTCGGGTCCTTTCGGTGAATATTGGAGAAAATTTCTATCCTAGTCCATTCTGTTGTGAATAACAGAAAATACTTGATTCTGGGTAATTTATAAAAATAGAGGTTTATTCAACTCATGACTTGAAGGTCCAAGGTCCAGGGATGGCGTCTGGTAAGGGTATTCTGGCTCTATGACAGTATGGTGGAAGGGTCCATCCATCTTTGTCTACGTGTCTCTTTCTTACTCCCTCTTTATATAAACCTTCCAGGCTTCAGCCATGAAGGCCCCACTCTAATAACTTTAATCTTACTCTTCTTCCAAAGGACCCACCTTTCAACACCATAGTCAAATTAAGTTTCACCCTCTATCCTATTACAACCAAATCTGAACAGAAGCATTTGGGGGAGGGGCATTCAAACTGAAACAATTCCCCTTATACTTCTCTCAGGAAGTGGGGAAAGGGAATCATTTTGAAACATGACAGAATATCCTGTTCATCTTAACAAGATCTGTCCTCAGGAGAAACTGTTAAACCAAAGCCTAACCTGTTGAATTTTTACCAGAACCTAACTGGGGAAGGAAAATACTCAACTTTAGCCTGCTCTAGCTATCCTGCCCCACCTACAGGGTGGGGGTTTGGAGGGGATGAAGTGGGTCCTGAAAAGCAGGTGTGAATTCCATAGCCTAGGCACAAGCTTACTAAAAGACAAAGATCTGATCATAGACCTGTAGAATGTTTCCCATCCCCTACACTGTACCACCACATTATTGAAGGCCTTTTTATAGCAATTTCTTTTACCCAGTACATCATACCAGGTATCAAGAAAACTTTGCAACACATACTAAAATGTTAAAAACTTAAAGTATTTGGGAGGTTTGGAAATAAGATCTAAAGAATAAGTGACTGATATTTAAAACGAGCTGGAGTTTACTCTATTTTTTGGATTTTCTGAATATGACCTGCCACTACTTAAGGTCTATCTTGGGTGGAATAGTGTTCCCACACTCCAGATTTACATCTTCTTGGAACTTGAGGCTGCAACCACCTTTAGAAAAAGAGTTTTCCCATATGTAATCAAGTTTAGAGAAGATTATACTGAATTAGGCTGCTTCAATAGTTTTAGTGCGTTCCCCCAAAATTTATTTTTTTCTTTTTCTTTTTAAAATTTTATTAATTAATTAAATAATTATTTTTCAATTTGTTTTCTTCCATACATTCAATCACATTATTATTTGTCTTACAAAGTAAATATTTTAACAGGTGAAGGTTACTCCTTAGTACAGTTGATAAAACTAGAAAGTATCTTCAACAGATAATACCACACCTCTTCGTGTCTTTAATACTTTGCCTCCCTGTCCCTCCTCCAAATGTCTTTCCTCAAACCCTCCTCTTTCACACACACTGTATCTGGTATTTACATCTATATATTGTGTTTCTATATTCTTTAGTCAATTAGTTTCAGTCATCATAGAGTGTGGACACTCTGTATATATCAAGTGGAGACATACAATGCCTCTCCTTCATAGCCTGGCTTGCTTCACTCAGCAGTAAGTCTTCCGTATTCATCCACTTCCTGTCAAAAGCCAGGGTTTTGTTGTTTTTCATGGCTGAATAGTATTCCATTGAGCATATGTGCCACAGTTTTTCTATCCATTCATTTGTTTGTGGGCATTTTGGTTGTTTCCATGACTTAGCAATTGTGAATAGTGCCACAATAAACATCAATGTACAAGCACTTTTCTGATTAAGTATTCTTCTGTCCTGTGGGTAGATACCAACGAGTGGGGTTGCTGGATCATATGGTAGTTCTATTTGCAGATTTTTGAGGAATCTTCAAATTGTTCTCCACAGTGGTTGGACCAATTTACATTCCCACCAGCATTGTAAGAAAGTTCCCCTTTCACCACACCCCCACCAGCACTTATAGTTTTTTTCTGTTTGTTTGTTTTTTGTTTTGTTTTTTTTTTTTTTTTTTAATGTTAGACATTCTGACTGGGGTTAGGAGGTATCTCATTGTTGTTTTGATCTGCATTTCTCTTACAATGAGAGATGTTGGGTATTTTTTCATATGCCTTTTAACTATTCGTATGTAATCTTTAGAGAGTAGTTTTTTTCAACTCATTCTCCTATCTTTTAATAGGATTGATAGTCTTTTTCTGGAACAGCTGCTTGAGTTCCTTGTGAATTCTGGTTATCAGTCCCTTATCTGATGCATAGTTTACAAAAATATTTTCCCATTCTGAGGGCTGACTATTAACACTACTTACTGTGTCTTTTGCCATGCAGAAACTTCTTAGTCTCATGTAATCCCACTTGTCTATTTTGGGGATTATTGACTATGCATTGGGAGTCTTATTTAAGAAGTCTTTCCCTACCCCAATGTCTCCCAGAGTTTTCCCCGATGTTTTCCAGGAGCAGTTTTATAGTTTGGGGTCTTAAATTTAGATCTTTGATCCACCTTGACTTGATTTTTGTCAGAGGTGAGAGGTACAGGTTCAGATTCATCTTTCTACAGGTGGAAATCCAGTTTTTCCAGCACCATTCCTCCAAAATTTATTTGTTTACATTTTGTTGCATCATCAATGTAGTAAGAAGGTGAAACTTGATCCAATCATGGTATTAAAAAGTGAGGTCTTCAACTGAGGCACCAGGTGGTGTAGTGGTTAAGGCACGGGACTCTCATGTGGCCAAACATAGTTCAAGTCCTAGACCCAGCAGCTTGAAATTCACACTAGACATGTGTGCATGTTTGCATGTGTGCCCAAGTTCCTGAGAGGATAATAGAAGAAAAAGGGTTGAGGTGTGGCCATCCATCCAGGGGGTGATTTCTCACTTTCTGTCTCTCTATCTCTCTATCTGTCTCTCTGTCTCTCTGTCCCTCTCTGTTTCTCTGGCAAGTGCAGTGAGGTCTTCAAGAGGTGATTAGGATTAGATGAGGTCAGCAGGATGGGGCACACACGATTGACTTCTGGTAGGTTTATGAGCAACATAGACATAGACACACATGAGCTCTGATCTTGCCATGTGATGCCCTTTGCCACCCCAGGACTCTGCAGAGTGTCTCCAATGATAAGAAGAGCCTCACCAGATGTTATCCCCTCATCTTGAACCTCCATAACCATGAGCTAAATAAATCTCTGTAAAATACCCAGTGTGTTAGTGATAGAAAAGTGGACCAAAACATGTGGGTTCTAAATTTAATAAGTCTAATATCCTTATAAGAAGAAAAAAGTTTGGTCACATAGACACAGACACAGAGAAGAAGGTTAAGTGAGAACAGAGGTAGAGATGGAAGTGTTATAGGCCAAGGAATGGTTTCCAGCAACCACAAGGAGCCAGAAGTGGCAAGAAAAAGTTTTCAACTGCAGGCTTCAGAGGGAGCATGGCTCTGGTGACATCTTGAATTCAGATTTCCAGCCTCCAGACTGTGAATGTCTGTTACACTCTATTTGTGGTACTTTGTTCTAGGAGCCCTAGAAAACTAACAGGGTCTATACAGAGGATCTCTACTTCTACCCTCTTCTTAAAGGTCCCTGGAGATAAACTGAGTTAAGCTCTAAAGCTTAGTAATGGCTTCCCTAGAGCATCAAATGTGCTGACCAAATGTGAGTAAGACAGAGGTGGCAGAGCTGTTGGCAGGTGATAGGGAAGAAGGGGAAGTAGGGTATATGGTATGTTAACTCTCACTCAGGAAATATTTTTGAATATAATCTTCCATTCTTCCAACTAGAAAGCATTTTATTTTCCCACAAAACTCAGCATAAATATTACATGATACAGATACTGTTATCTGTTTACCACAACTTGTGTTCTTCTCATCTTTATAGGCATGCACCTATTTTATATTTCTTAACCTGTTTTGATTATAGTCACATGCCTTAGTTCCAGCCTAAAATGTCAACAGGAGTCATAGTAAAATTGTAAGCCATGTCTCATAAGAACCTCCTGAGTTGGTGCATAACTGCATTTTTCAGCCTCTGAATATTGGCAAGGAGAAACACAATGCTTCTGCTGAATACGGGAGAGCCTCTGTCAACCTGCATCGCTGAAATAACTAAAGGTGAAAAGTCCATCTCCTGGCCCAGTCACCTAGCCAGGACTGCTACCTGAGTCAAAATCAGCTTATTTTGAGCCATTATAAAGTTAGACTCTATTGCAGCATCTAGCATAGTACTAAACAATATACCCAATTTGAAAAACCTTCTTTAACTCTTGTAGAATTAGTAGTTCCCCATATTATGTTTTCCTTTTTTTGCTTTGTTCATATGGCAAGCTTTTATCAAATTGGATTAGAGTTATTTGTCTATAATAACATAATGATATTCATAATAATTATATAAAAACATAATATTTATTTCTCTTTCTCACTAGAATATGCACTTTACATGGGCAAGGAAGGGTCTCATTTGCCCTGGTGTCTCCAGTGACAATCATTAGGTACTGAGCATGAAAGGCCTCAAGAATTGTATGTTGAACTGAATAAACTAGAACTGAGCTCTTGCCCAGCCTGTCTTTCCTGCCTCTGTTCTTCCAGAATTAGCACCTTGGTTCTGAACCCTAATTTATCTATTTATTTTGCCATAGGGTGCATTCGTTTTCTGGAGAGAGACAGAGTGAGGGAAAGTGAAAAATCACCCTCCCCCATTCTCCTCCTGGGATTCTATGCACACACACTATGTGCCTGATGTGATTTTCAAGTCACCAGGTCCAGGATTCGAACTGTGGTCAGCCATGTAGGATCTAGCTGCCTTAACCTCCACATCTTCTACTGTCCTGAATCCTGATCCTTTTTAATCAGTGCCCACTATTTGCTTCAAAACTTCTCACTCTATCCATGTACTGCTTTTTTTAGAGAGAGAGATTTTTGCTAGAGGACATGTGTGCTCGCTGGAGAGACAGAGAGAGACAGAAAGACAGAAAGTGAGAAATAACCCCTCCTGGTGGGGGGTAGCCATAGTATAATCCCTTCTCCTCCATTCTCCTCTCAGGATCTTGGGCATGCACACACATGTACCAGGCTTGAGTTTTAAACTGCTGGGTCTGGACTTGAACTACAATAGACTACGTGGGAATCCAGCAGCATAGCTATTACACCATCTGCTGGTCCCCTATCTACTACTTTCAACTTGAGACCTCTAAATGTCAACCTCCCTCTTCCATTGCCAATACCACCACTTTTCTATCAAATTATCTGAGTTCCCAGCCCTACTATCTTCATATGTCCCAAAGCCCTCAGTCTCAGGAAGGCAGTATTTCTTAAATATCTTGGGAGATTTAAAAAAAAAAAAGTTTTTATGAACACAAGATAAAATCTCCCCAATTTCATTTTCTGAGCTCTTTTATTTATTAAAGTGGAAAAATTATCTTACTAACCCCAAATCCTCTTATTTCTGAATCTAACCATTGTTAGTTATAATCCAGGATTACACAAACTAACAAGCTTGAAAACCCATGAGTCCTGAGGGCAGAACAAAGATCAATTCAAGGAAATGTAGTCTTGGGGGGTATTTCAACTATAGCATAAGAGGAACAAAAGAACAGCAGAAAATGTCTTTATATTTATTCAAAAGAGTGAGAGTAAACAATGTATTTTCAATGCCTATTTACCTCACCAGTATTTTGATGCTAAGAATTGTACAGTTTACTATGCTATTTCATTGGAAAGTTACTAAATATAAAATGTCAGGGCTGGAAAGTGCTTTCGATTCAGGTTGGCTATATTGAGAGTATGTGGATTTTATTCTTTTAAAATTTGCCAGAGGGCATGTGTGTTCACTGGAGAGAGTAAGAGAAAGGGAAAGTGAGAAAGCTTGGGGAATGGCGATGCTGCAATCTCTTCTCCTTCATCTCTCCCTCCTTTCAGGATATCAGGCAATCAGGCATTCAAGTACACATGCCCATTGTGTTTTTCAAGCTGCTGGGTCCAGGACTTGAATCACATAGTTAGTCATGTGGGATCCAGCTGTCTTAACCATCCTGCTGCCAACTGGTCCAGGGATATGGGCATACTGAAATACATTTTAAAAATTGTGAACTTTCCCTCACCTACCACACACACACACTTTACATATAATTTCAATGATTCAAGTAGTCCCTTAAGGACATCCATGATCTTTCCACAGAAACCCATCCACAAAACTCTTTGAAGAAGTAACAAATATATGTGCATATCAGCTATGAATTTTACTATCTGGAACACAAAAATGCATAATTGCCAAATACAATCATCTATCTAGTTCTCTAAGTTAAGTTTTATCTACTTAGCTCCTGCACATTGGCTTAATAAAAAAAAAAATCATTTCAGTCTTCTTCAAGAAGTCTGCTGCAGCCCAGTCATGCCTCTGCATGCAGGAGGGTGCTGTTGAATACTAGCTCAGGCCACTGGGGGGGTCCAAGTTCAGCTCCTGCTTCAACTTAAATTAGACGGGGCATAGTGGGGCAAGACTATGACCTCAGCTAACGTGAAGCTAGGGCAGAAGAACTGTGGTGAAACTGTGTCAAAAACACCTTTCTCTCTTTTTCTAGAAGAAGAAGGGGTTGGAGAAGAAGAAACCTGCCACATCCATTCTTCCGGGATTATGTAAAGGTCCTAAGTGCTTTTAAAGTGCTGATCATCAAGGGAGTTTACATTACTTGCAGTTGATGTGCCTTCAGGCACTTGTCCTTTGAAGCAGCCAGCTTTCATCAGCCTTGTCAAACTGGGATGGGCAATCTTTCACTGTGGCTCTAGAAGGACCTACTCTGAGTGTTCTGTCACATCAGAATCACCACACCACCCCATCAGAGATGTTGTCAACTCTTGGGGATGGGAAAAATAATGACCATACATGAAGGTGAGGAAGGACACCATGAAGGAGAGGACACTGTACTAAATAACTCCTAAAGCTCCCAAACTCTTAGAGGAAGGGCTCCTTGGAGTTAGAAACTAACCCCCTGTGGAGAGTTAGTGTGTTAGAGGTATCTGTGCAGAATAAAGAAGACCCCTGAGCTGGGAATTAGACCTCTGAGGAAGCCCATCTCATACTGGGGTTTTTAGCAGGTGGATATGAGGCTGGTTCTGAGAGTGTGGGAAAACTAGAACTGATTCTCAATTGCTATGACTAAATCCAACCGCCTCTCCTCAGATGAAGAGCCATTGCTGAGATGGTCATAGCACACAGAAAAGAGCAAGCACTTTCCTCCTCCTCTAGTCTTGCAGGCTCCTTCTAGTGCCCTTGTAGACAGAACCTAACAGGAAGCCCTGCCAAAGGCTAAATATGGTTTTCAACGTCCCATCTACCTAATGTCACGAATCTAAGAACAGCAAGTGTATTTGGAATTGACAGGAAATAGCTTAGGGGTTAGGATGTAATAACTAAATGACATGCATTTTATATGTATTTCTTTATTTTTTTAAAATAGTATGATACCAAGAATAAATGTAGTATTTTGCACTTAGACTAAAACTATAGCACAATTTAATAAACAATGTGTTATAGCTATGAAAAATATATGTGACCATTTTCTCAATGTCCAGACAAGTAAGGTGGTAACTCATCTCTATTCTGCAATGGCTGGGTCACAACTGTAATTTTTTTCTTTCAACTTGGGGTATTTCATCATCAAAAGTACTTTGAAAAACTGAATTTAATAAGACAAAAGTGACCATGATGAAGGGATCAAAACCCTTTGCACCTCATCTGACTTCAGCATGAGAATAATAGCCCACAGAGTGGGCTCCCTGCCTCCACCTGGCTGACCATCCATTACCCAGACTGCAGCAGGGTGATTGTTCCCAAATACAAATGTGCTCCTGTCACATCTGGCTGCATTCATCCCACAGCCCTTGGAATGATGTTAAAATCACCTAAAATGGCTCCAAAAGTTTTTAGGTTCTTACACCATTTGCATCTTCAGGTACACATGTGCCCATGGGCATACTCTCTGTCTCTTATACACACACACACACACACACACACACCACAGCTGGATCTTGCTAATTCTTACCTCCTAAACTCTGGGTATTTTATTCCTTTCACTGATTCACTTTTCTGCCTGTAACCTGTACATACACACTTGCCCTATCCCTGCCCTTTGACAGCTAATTCTGGCTTATCCTTCCAGGTGTAAGCTCAGGCTATACTTTATCTTGAAAGCCTTCTTCAACAACCCATGCTCCAGGTTCTGGTGTTTTAGCCTCTCCTTTATGCCTTTTGAGCATCCTGAACTTGCCCTACTTTAACACTATGACATTTTGCTGTGATGGTCATGTACTTGGACCCTCTACTAGATAGAAAGTTATATGAGAGTAAGGACAAAGTTTACTTTCTCACTATTTTATTTTCACTACCAAACCCAGTGCTAGTGCTTAATTCCCATGAAATAATTCATTCTTGAATAAAAGATGAATGAGTTTAAATAAGATATTTGCTGATAAGAGTATGTATTGCAAATAGAATCAGGATGGTTTTGTCTGGCTCCCTCATCTCCTGTCTTACCGTGTTTGAAGGCCACAGGATAAATAATTTATGTTCTTAGTTGTGCTGCACTTGTGTGCTTGCTATGTAGTTATGACTTTGCTGTTTTATGCCACTGACTGTAACATGCATGTGCATGTGTGACAGTTTAGTTTGGGCAATGAGCTGCTATTGTGTGCAGCCCCTTTAAGAGAAGGGGCACCTTGTCAGCTAGCAGTGTCCTCTACTGTGCTGCTCTGCTAGCCCTGCCCTGCTAGCTAGCCCTGCTGCTACTTCAAGCCATGATGGTCTTGACTCCAGCCCCAGCTCCACACACTGTGAGCTTCAAGAGGAAGGAAGTCCCTGTGAATGTTCTTGTACATTACCAGCTCCAAGAGGGAGGAAGTGCTTGCGAGTGTGCTACTACAGACTTTGTGAGCCTACTAAGAGCTCTGTGAGCTCCCACTAGATTCAGCCAATAAACATGATATCAGTACCTTGCATCTTTTTCCAACTCCTTGCATCTCTGTTTTTTTTTTTTTCTTTTTTTTTGGAGAGGTTTTTGCTATAGGGTGCGTGCGCTCACCAGACAGACAGAGAGAGACAGAGAGATGGAAAGCGAGAAATCACCCCCCTGGGGAGATGGCCACGCCGCAATCCCCTCTCCTCCATTCTCCTCTTGGGATCCTGGGCACGCACACACATGCGCCCGGCGTGAGTTTAAGCCACCAGGTCCGGGACTCAAACTGCGGTCAACTATGTGAGAGTCCAGCGACATAGCCATTACGCTAATGCTGGTCCCCTCCTTACATCTCTATTCTACCCACATTTTGGAGGAGGAATGAACCTTGTGAAACATAGTGTGAAAGTAATTCCAGAATATAAAGCAATATTCAGCATTTTCTTATTTGAACAAGAAATCAGGATTAGGACCAATGAATAAAAGTGGATTGAAAGTATTGGGCTGTTGGGAAAGCCTTGACATGTTTTGTTCTGATGACCCAATAGATTTTCATTCAATAGAAGAAGTTCAATAATTAGAACAATTAAAAAATGTGGCATGCTAGGTTTTGAAGTAGGAGGTTCCTTGTTATTGAAAATGTCCAAGTTGAGAGGCAGGCTAATGGATATATTTTAAATGTCAACTATGATAAATTGGTAGACTTTTCTACAGTGTTGTGTTTGAGAAAGATTCTGAGATTCTGTGTGGGAAGTAAAGGAAAAATTACAAGATCAATTATTAGTCTTTGTCAAGAACTTTCTTAAGACTGAATGAAATATGTAGCAATGGTCTATACCTGCCTCTATATCCCTGCATCTGTTCTATCTGCTTTCTAACACATACCATAAAATTAGAATCTTTTTTATTTTCAGTTTTGTTACAAGGTATGTGCACTTGCCAGAAAGAGAAAGAGAGAGAGAAAGAGAGAAAGTGGAAGTGAGAAATCACTCTTGATGATGGACATTTCACAATCCCTTCTTCCCCATTTTCCTCTGGGCATTTTGGTCATACACATACATGCACCTGGTGTGTTTTTTAAGCATCCAAGTCCAAGACTCAAACCACACAGTTTGTCAGATGGGATCCAGTTGCCTTAACCACCAACTGGTCCCATAAAATTAGAATATAGTTTCTTCAGCTAAAATTCAGACCCCCAATTGGCAGCAATGCCTGGAAATTCTTATTTCATTATTTCTTTTTCTAGTGAATAAGGTAATGTTCACTGTCCTTTCTTTCAAATGGAAAGTGGATAGCTTTATAATAATTGACGCATTTTTATTCATTATTATTTTGTCTTTAAATAGCAAAATGAGAATTGGCAGGCCAACAGATGGCATAGCAGTTATGTTGCTAGACTCCCACATGGCTGACCATTGTTCAAGTCCTAGACCCGGTGGCTTAAAAAATCACACTAAACACATGTGTGTGTGTGCCCAAACCTCTTTTAAAAATGAGAATTAAGTGGATAGCTGTGGACAGAAACAAAATGTTAAGAGGTTTTATATATAGAACATACCATTGACTTATACCTGGGAAGCACATCCATAAGGTTAGTAGATTTTGCTGAACATTGGGCTTGGTAAGGTCAGTATATGCCAGAATATGAAAACAAGGCTTAGCACATGATAGTTAAATTCTACAATTCTTTGGAACATCAAAGTAATCCTTATACTAGTAAAGGCTGCAACTGTCCACTAGAGTTGAGGAACTACTCTTGTCTCTTATTTCATTCATTAAATAAAGAACTTTGAGCAGCTAAAGAGCAATTGTATTATAAGCTGTACTGTTATTCTCTTTTTAGTGCTGCCTTTTCTTAACATATTGATCTTTGGTATACTGCAAAAGTGTATTTTGCATTGAAGTCAGGAAGCCTAGGTGATATAAGGGCAGCAAGCCATGGATTTCCTGGGTGGGTAATATACTGACCCTGGCAGCTAGGGCCTTCAGAGGAAAAAATAAATGGACTCCTTTTCTGCCTGTTGGGAACATTAAATGCATGGCTGCATGTACAGCACATAGACCTGATAAATGCTAAGTATTAAATAAATGCTAGTTGTTATTATTGTTATATTAATATTATTCTTAGGTGCTGTCAAGTGTAAAGTTCAGGGCTTTTTTCTCAAAGTTCTCTTTCTAGGAGGAAAAAGGCCTTCAATGTAATATAAACAAGATTATGATAATAATAAATAAATTTTATAAAATAGATAAAAAGAGAAAGGCCTTTGTTTATAACCAGCATAAAGAAAGGAAGCTGCTTGACTTAGGGACCAAGTATAGGTTTTGGAACCACATATTTGAGTTTGAATCCTAGATCTTAATAACTGTGTCACACTGGGCAAGTTATTTGCTTTCTTTGACTTCAGTTAATGGTTGGACTAAATATGTCTACGCATATAATCAACTTAGGCAATCCACAAAGCCTGAAACAATGTGCCCATTTTTGTTAAAAATAATCATCTGCCATTATTAATGTACACTTATTTTGAGTTGAGTGTCTTTCCCTTTAATCAATTCCTGTGTCATAGCCAAAGCCCTATGTCTGAAAAATCCATCTGACCATATCACTCTTATACTTATTATTGGTTCTTCTCTACATTCCACATATTCAAAACAGTTCCCTTTTAGAGAATGCATACCAGAAGCTGGAGGAGCTCTGCTAAGGGCTTTACTTCTATTATCTGATGTAATCACTGCAACAACCCGGAGATATAGGTGTTACTGTTATTCCCATGTCATAGATAAATCAACTAATATTGAGTGACTAATCAGTATGTCTAATATGACCAGATAGGAAGTATTGTCAAAATCTGAATGTTGGCTTGATTTCAAAGAACAGATTTTAATAATAATAAAATTCTCCCTCTGAAATCGAGGCCCTCATGAAAGGACCATAAGGCTCCTCATGACCCTACTCTGTTGTTTCTAGAGCTTAATCCCTGGCCTTTCTCCATATGACCCGGTTCTTCACCCACATCAAGTGTGTCTTACTCTGTCTTGTCTGCATCTTTCCACCTAGATCCTTTTCTATATATTTTCATTTCCCATCAAACATCATATTCTTTTTGATTAATCTCCTCTCACAATTCAAGACTCAATTCATCATTACTCCCTTAGAAGCTTTCCTTAACTGTCTAGATTTCTGCAAAGTTCTTTAAAATTTTCTGGAATGATATTTGTCCTGAAGTATATAGCCACTGGATACATCCTAGTACATTGGTCCACTTGACCCTGGCTCTTTATCTTTGATCACGAAGAATGACTTCGGGTTTGCTGAAGAATGATTCCTCAGGCAGACTCTTCATTCCCATTTAAGTAAATAATAGAGGAATCTTATATAGAATTGCTATAGATATTTGTATGTTGATTTTGTATCCTGCAACTTTATTGTATTCATTTATTACTTCAGGAAATTTTTTTCATGAATACTATTGGGTCTTCTATGTATATAATCATGTCATAATTTCACCTCTTCTTTTTCTATCTGAATGCCTTTTATTTTATTCTCTTTTCTGACTACATTGGGGAGGACTTCCAGTACTA
The DNA here is from genome assembly GCA_026018925.1 of Tupaia tana. Lineage (NCBI taxonomy): Eukaryota > Metazoa > Chordata > Mammalia > Scandentia > Tupaiidae > Tupaia > Tupaia tana. Next base: position 78,678,843 of record JAKSZU010000008.1, read on the forward strand.
TATTGAAAAGGACTGAAGACCCGCAAAGCACGTCTATGATCCCATAAATAGATAAGTGGGATTACATCAGAGTAAGAAGTTTCTTCACAGCAGAAGACACAGTAATTAGTGTAAAACAACAACCCTCAGAATGGGAGAATATTTTTGTAAACTGGTTCAGATAAGGAACTGATAACCAGCATATACAGGGAACTCAAGAGGTTCAAAAAAAATCAAACCAATTAAAAGATGGGAAAAGGATCTAAAAAAAAAAACTCTGGTGGCTGCAGGCTCTAACGGCCAGGACCCATTGCTCGTTCCTACCTCTGCTCGCCTCTGGACTTCAGGTTTGTTTCTAGGGACTTTAGGATGAACTCAAGCCTCTCCCCACCCCTTCTGGAGACTGATTCAAGCCAGCAGCAAAGCCAGACACCAGGCTGCCTATGGCTTCAGGCCCTATTGGCTGGACCTGTTGCTCATCCCCTTTCCCTACTTGCCTGGGGATTCTTAGAACTTTGGTGTTTTGCATAGTGTGTGGTGAGCACAACATGAACTTTTCTCCTGAGCTGAAGCTCATTAGCTCAGTTGGAGGCTAACCACTCTTTAGGAGCAAGGAGGATTTTGGGTAACCCAGGACCCGTGACAATAGTGAAGTGTACTGGTGAGCAACAGGGAGGCAGACCAAAAGACAGATTGCCAATTTTCTACTCCCACACACCTTTGAACACTCTGAGGTACTTTAAATAAGTTAGGAAGGAACGTATAGATCATCAGGTGACTAGGAACAGTCGCAGAAGCTCAAGAAATATGAGCAACCAACAAAATCTCTCCCCCAAGGATTAACCCTTAGGCCCTATTGGCTTTATGGAACCCTGCAGGTTAAAAAAGTGAAAGAGCTTTCTGGTTAAAATGGTTATTTGAATGCATGCATTTTTCTCTGCATTTTCCTAAAGGGAGAAGATAAATAGCAACAAAACTTTGAAAGCCAGAAAGGTACTTCACATATTTGGATTGGTTACTAGCTTTGGGGGAATTTGAGAAGTAACTGTATTGATCCCACAGAACTCTCATCAGGCTTAGGCAATAGAAGCATAAGGTAGCTCTGGAAGAGAGGAAGAAGAACTGAAATCAAGAAGTCTGCTTAAAATTCTTCTAGGACCACCACTTTCCTTGTCCATTCAATGAAGCTGGATGACAACACCAAGAAAAGAATATAAAACGTCTCTGAATTGTTAGGAAAATGGAGGGAACACTTTCCTTGATAATAGGTGATTCTTTGAACTCTAGTTTTTTTTTTTTGTTGTTATTTTTGTTTTTTTGTTTTTTTTTCCACTTGGCTATTACAAAATACTGGAAGTAAGATTTGTTTCCTAAGCAAAATATTAGAAGCATATTCTCTCAGGGAAACTAGGTAAGGATATTGAACTAGTGGTACCCCAACTTAATAGTTCAGACATATGATGCCCATAGTTGATAAGTTCTACCTGCATACATAGTTTCCCACTATTTTTGTCCCACTCTTAAATAAAAACAAAACAAAAACCTAACAACAAAACAACAATAAACAGGATATACAGACAACGAAGGAAAATCTCTGACATGAAAGATGGAGATGAAGGGACCAGCAGTTAGCGTAATGGCTATGTCACAGGACTCCCATGTAGTTGACCACGGGTCCTGGACCCGGTGGCTTAAAACTCACGTCAGACGCGTGTGCATGCATGCCCAAGATCCCGAGAGGAGAACGGGGGAGAAGGGATTGCGGCGTGGCCATCCCCCCGGGGGGTGATTTCTCACTTTCTGTCTCTCTGTCTCTCTCTGTCCGGCGAGTGCACGTGCCCTATAGCAAAAACCTCTCAAAAAAAAAAAAAAAAAAAAAAAAAAAAAAAAAAGATGAAGATGAAAAAAAATAGGGGAAAAAAAGAGGATCAGCCCATGGCCTGGTCATTAAAATGGCAAATGACTGGACCCCACGTGGTTGACTGCACAGTTCAAGTCCTGGACCCAAAGGCTGTAGAAACATGTCAGGAATGTGTGCATTTGTATATGTGCCCAAAATCCCAAAAGGAGAGAGAAATGGAAGAGAAAGCCCATGGAGAGTTCATTCTCACTTTCCCTCCCTCTCTTTGTCTCTGGGGAGTTCACATGCCCTTTGACAAAATTTTAAAAATAAAAAAGAGAAAATCATAGAAAGTTGAAACTATTCAGGAAGACAAACTTTTCCAAAAACAAAAACAAAACTCCTGGGGTGGCAAGTTGTGTGGTGGTTAAGGCTCTGGAATCTTCTATGGGACTCAACCATGGTTTGAGTCCCATACCTAGTGGCCTGCTTTCTCACTTTCCTTCACTTTCTCTCTCTCTGTTCAAATTAAAAAATAATAATAAATAAAATTAAATAGTTATTTTAAAAAAGAAACAAACAAAAAAAACACAAAATAAATAAAGACTATCAATGTCCTTGTAGAGCTAAAATAAGATATTGTATACAAGAAATAAGTTGAAAATATAACATAAAAAAGATAACCAAAGAATAAGAAATATCTTTAGATAATAAAAAAAAACCCTGAGTTGTATAACTGTAGTTTGGATTTGAATACATAGAAATAAATGCACTACAAAGATTAAAAAACAAAAAAGGCCAAATTGAAGAAATGTTGAAATATAAAGTGGATGAAATTTCCAGAAAGATTGAGAAAAAAGATGGAAAACTGGGAAGAAAGAAAAATAAATTAGAGGACATGTCCAAGGGGTCTAACATAATAATCAAGAGTCTCAGAAAGAGAAAACAAAGTAGATGGAGGTTAGAGAATATTCTACAACATAATGTAACACAATTGTCAGGACTGATGGTTGTGAGTTGTCAGGTACAAGGGCTCTCTTGGTTCCCAGTAAAATGGACACATATAGACTGATCACATCAACATTAAATCACCACATAGTTCAGAATACCAGGAACTAAATTAATATCCTAGATGTTTCCAAGAGGGGTGCAAAGAAATAAACATCAAATGTAAAGGAAAACAAATTTTGAAACACCAGATAGTAAAAGACAATGGAGTGATGTCTTCAAAATTTTCTTGTTTGAATTCTGTAGCAAAATTATTTATATGCATGAGTAGAGAATTTTTTATGGATCCACAGTTTCAGAATTTGCTTTGCAAACCACCTATCTCAGCAAGTTGCTCAGAGATGTGCTCCATTAAAACAAAGGATAAACCAAGAAAGGGGAAGAAATGAAATCCAAGAAACAGAGAATCCAAACTAATGAGAAATTAAAAGAATCCTTGGGATATCGTAAAGAGAAAGCCCAGGTTGATAGATATTCAGCAGGCCTAGAGAACCACCAGCCCAGACTGGGATAGTCAGAGTGCATGTGGAGATCTCTTTAGGAAGATTAAATTGACAGAATACTTTTTTTTTCTTTAAACTTATTGAGATATGATTTAGACCACAAAGTAAAAAGAGTTTGTGGTTAATCTAGTGAAAAAAATATTGAAAGCTATGAAAAAAATTTAAAAGATATTTATTACTACCAAAAGAAATAAAAATTTATGCAGAAGTAAGAAAGTGATACATGTTTGTAATCATAATAAAATAAATTTGAATAGTAACAAACCCATTTATGATGTAGCCATTTTAGGAGGATGATGTTGGGAGATAGGAAGTACACTGTGTGGTTTTGGAATGGGATTAAGGAATAAATTCTCAATATAATGAGATATGAAAAAAAACAGTTGAGAGTGATATTTTTGTAATATAAAATGAAGGATGAGGGTAAAGGAAGGCAAGGAGAATTTTTTTGTGTGTGTGGTGAAGCTTTAGAAAATTTTCTGACTTTTTAAACAAAAACTAAACTTGAAGTTGGAAAAAGGGACAATGAGAGAATGTAAGGGGAGAAATTTGATAATAATTTATACAATTTGGTTTAAGTAGGATGTTAAATTTGTTTCTTTTATATCTATTGTTATAGAACTACAGTTTGTGGATTGACAGCATGTATTCATGTAACAGTATAAATAGTATAGTGAGAATTTAGTATTTGTTAATAATTTAGTGGTTTGAACTTTTAAACTTTATTTTGTGTAAAATATTTAATGAATTTTAGTTCACATGTATTATTTTCTTAAGGATATTTTAAAAAAAAACAATCCATGGTGGTGTGTGGAGCGAAGGTTAAGACAATTGTGGTGTATTTCATTTCATCCAGACAAAATCATATTTGCTGGTTAGGTTATTTAGAATTATGTTGTCTGGTTCCAATTATTTGGTTTATTTCCATAGATCTTTGTGTCCTTGATTTCTGACTTAATCCCACTTTGGTAAGAGAGTATGGTATATTGGCATTTGCTTTATGGCACAAAATATGACACAGAAATTACACTATCTCAGTGTATATTTATACTTTGGCACAGAATTTATATTATCTCAGTAAATATTTCACATACACTTAAGAATAAATATTTTGCTGTTGTTAGGGAAATTGTCCTGTACTTGTGAATTCAGTCCCATTTGTTGATAGCATTGCTCAAGTTCATATTTATTTTCTGTCTACTTTTTTTTTTTTTTTTTTTTTTTTTTTTTGGAGAGGTTTTTCGCTATAGGATGCGTGCGCTCGCCAGTCAGACAGAGAGAGACAGAGAGACAGAAAGCGAGAAATCACGCCCCGGGGGGATGGTCACGCCGCAATCCCTTCTCCTCCATTCTCCTCTCAGGACCTTGGGCACGCACACACACGCGCCCGGCATGAGTTTTAAGCCGCTGGGTCCGGGATGCGAACCGCGGTCGATTACGTGGGAGTCCAGCGACATAGCCATTACGCTGACTGCTGGTTCCCATCTGTCTACTTTTTTTTTTTTTTTTTTTTTTTTGGAGAGGTTTTTCGCTACAGGGCGCGTGCGCTCGCCAGACAGACAGAGAGAGACATAGAGACAGAAAGTGAGAAATCACCCCCCAGGGGGGATGGTCACGCCGCAATCCCTTCTCCTCCATTCTCCTCTCAGGACCTTGGGCACACACACACACGCGCCTGGCGTGAGTTGTAAGCCACCGGGTCCGAGACGCGAACCGCGGTCGACTACGTGGGAGTCCAGCGACATAGCCATTACACTAGCTGCTGGTTCCCATCTGTCTACTTTTTAAAATAAAAATTATTGAAATGGGGTATTTAAATCTGTAACAGCGAATTTGTTGTTTTTCATTTAGTTTTGGTGTTTTGTTTTGTTTTGGCCTTTCTAGCAGTTTTTGCTTCCTGTGTTCTGAAGATCTTTTATTAGGTATATGCTTTTGAATTTTTATGTCTTCTTGATGAACTGACCTTTTTATCATTATAAAACTTTGTTTTACCCCTGATAATTTTCTCAGTTCTGAAATCTATTATACTTTGTCTAACATTAACATAGAAGCTCCAGCTTTTTTTGGTTAAAATTTACCAGAGGGCATGTATGTTTGCAGGAGAGACAGAGAGAGAGGGAAAATGACAAAGCACTCCCTCATGAGGGACGGTCACAGGGCAATCCCTTCTCTTTTTCTCCCTCTTTCCGGAATCTGGGTCCATGTGCCCAGTGTACTTCTCAAATCTCCCTTCAGGTTCAGGACCCTAACCACGTATTAGGCCAAGTGGGATCTGACTGCTTTAATCACCACACTAGGCTTGCCCAACTCTAGCTTTTTTAAAACTAGAGTTGATATAGTTTATCTTTTACTGTTCTTTAACTTTAGCCTAGTTGTGCCTTTATATTTGAAATGTATTTTTTGTACATAGAATTTAGATGTTCTTATTTTATTCATTCCATCACACTGCCTTTTAAGTGGAGTATATGGATTAGTTGCATTTAATATTATTGATATATTTGGGTGTAAGTCTATCATGTTGTCTTTTGTTTGACTTGTTCTTTCTTTTCTTTTTTTGTGTTAAATTTTTTATTCTGTGTTATTTCTTCATAAAAATGGTAGCCACAACTCTTTGTTTTGTTACTTTAGTGTTGCTTTAGATGTTAAAGTAAATATATTTCGGATCATCCTGTGGCATGGTGGTTAAGGTGGTTGGATTCTATATGACCAGCTACACAGTTCAAGTCCTGGACCTGATGGCTTGAAAAACATGCCTGGTGAATATTTATATGTGCCCAAAATCCTGAACAGAGAAAGAAATGGAGAAAAAGAGATTGCAGCCTGATTATTCCCTATGGGGGAGATATTCTCACTTTCCCTTTCTCTCTGTTTTTCTGTTTCTCTCCTTTGAGTGCATGCACCCTATAGCAAATTAAAAATATAAATAAAATAAACATATGTAAATCACATAATCTACCTTCAAGTGATAGTATACAACTTTGTCAGTAAAACATAAAAACTTGACAATATTCTCCTTCCTTTTTTCCCTTCCCTGGTTTTATGTCTTTCTGTTCATACGATGCACTTTTAGATAGTTTATACATCCTGCAGTGCATTGCTATGATATCTATTTAAATAGTCAATAATGTTTTCAACATTAGTAAAGGGAAATTTATATATTTACTCATATAGTTACCCTCCCGATTGTTCTTCCTTCTTTATGTAGATCCTTATTTCTCTCTGGTTTTACTTTTCTTCTTCCTGTAGGACTTCATTTCTTCTGGTGTAGGTATGTTGGAAATTCTTTTATATGTCTGAAAAAGTCTTTGCTTTCCTTTCATTTCTGAAGGATAGTTTCTCTGGGAATAGAAGCTGCTGCTCCACTCTTCTCATTTGCATTATTTCTGAAAAGAAATCTATTGACACCTGTGTCTTTGTTTCTCTGTGTCTTTTATTTCTGAATACTTTACTAAGTTTCCCTTTATTACTACTTTTCAGCAATTTGATTGTGATATGCCTTGATGTGATTTTTGTCTGTCTTATGCTTAGTGTGCATTGAATGCCTAGTGATTTTTTTTTTTCCCTCTGCTTCTTGCCTCTGTAATATATTCAACATTTCTACCTTGACTATTTCTGGATGCCACTTATGTGTTCTTCATTTGAACATCTATGGATATCAGTTTTTACAATGATACTCTGGATGCTTGAGCCAGATCCATATCCCCAGTGCCCTCACTTTGATTTATACCCACTCAAATGGTAGCTTGATGTTCTATACACCGTGTGCTCCTAATTAAGGATGTTCAAAACCTAATTAGGGACAATCTAGAGATTTGTACTTGAAAATATTCATGTACAAAAAAATGTCTGTTGAAATTTAGTAGGTTGTCTAGTAAAAACTTCTTTTGCTTTCTCAATTTATAGATTAAAAAAGAAAGAAAAAAAAAGCCAAAACACAAGGCCAGCAGAGTTTAATTAAATTTCCTAACATCACAGAGCTAATTAATGTTAAAGGTAGTGCTCAAACTCAGATCTTCTTCATCCTGATTGATATTTCTTTTATCGCAGATTGTAAACACTTAAGTAGTTCTTTTGGTGAGCTATATATTATTAATATTGTTCCTGGAAAAGACCTTTCCATATACTCAATTATCATGTCCCTGTAGTTTTTTCTAAACCTAACTTGCATAATGAGAGATTTTTTTAAAAAAAGATTTTGTAAGCCAAGCCACATTCTCAAATCTACTTCTAATTCTACTCCCTCATATAACACAACAATCTACAAAAGAGAACAGAGAGAAACTTGTAGTTTCTATTTCTTTTTGTTCTTTTTTGTTTTAATTCCTTCCTGTCTTTTTATTTTCTTTCTTAGTTTGCTATAGAGCATGCGTGCTCACCAGAGACAGACAGAGAGAGAGAAAGAGGGAGAGAGAGGAAAAGTGAGAAATCACCTCCTTGGGGTATGACCATGTTATAATCCTTTCTTGTTCATTCTCCTCTTTGGTTTTTGGGCACACATGCACACGTGCTGAGTGCTTTTTTTTAAGCCAGCAGGTCCAGAACTTGAAACCTTCATTGGTCATGTGGCACCCAGCCTTCTTAAAGGCCACCTGCTGGCCCACCTTTCTGACTTCTAAAAGCCGTAACACTGCATAAATGAATGTACTGCATGAACTTTTATGTATCACAATCTTAAGGCTGACAAATTTCCTAATTTGTTCAAGAGAGTCTTAAAAATTTCAAAGAAACTGTGTATTTATGAAAAGACAATATGGAGACCAGCAGTTAGTGTAATGGCTATGTCGCTGGACTCCCATGTAGTCAACTGCAGTTCGAATCCCGGACCTGGTGGCTTAAACTCATGCCAGGTGTATGTGCGTGCATGCCCAAGATCCCGAGAGGAGAATGGAGGAGAAGAGACTGCGGCATGGCCATCCCCTATGGGGGTGATTTCTTGCTTTCTATCTCTCTGTCTCTGTCTGTCTTTCTGGCGGGCGCAGGTGCCCTATAGCAAAAAAAAAAAAAAAAGACAATATGGATTATAAAAGGTTTTTTTTTTTTTTTTGGAGGGAGAGAGGCTTTTGTCATAGGGTGCATGTGCTCACCAGAAAGATGGAGACAGAGAGACGAAAAGTGAGAAATCATCCTCTAGGGGGGATGGCCACGCCATAATCCATCCCTTCTCCTCCATTCTCCTCTTGGGATCTTGGGCACGCACGCACATGCGCCTGGCATGAGTTTAAGCCACTGGGTCCAGGACTCGGACCATGGTCGACTACATGGGAGTCCAGCGACATAGCCATTACGCCAACTGCTGGTCCCAAAAAGATTTTACAGTAAAATAAGCTTGTATTTGAATTCTATTTTTCCATGAACTTTTAAAAGAGCCTTCATCTGTATCGCTGTATCTGGGTGGCCTATATCAGAGTATAATAAACCAATATTTTTCTAACTTGAAAAAGAATGTACTGAAGATTCTCGATTTTCTTCCCCTTCTCGCTCTGTGACAGTGTAGTTGAATATCCATACGTGCATATCCATTATGCAAGGAATCCCTACTTGAATTAAATCTGTGCAGATTTCACAGCAGAGTAAACTCTGTATTTCCCAGCCCTTCCTTGCCAATTCCTCCTCCATTACCTAAAGCACTCCACATTGGAAAAAGTAAAAAGATAACTCCAGCATCTAAATGAGCTGGAGGCAGGGTTGAGTTTAAAATCTCACTATCTCTTCCCCCAGCATCTTATAGCTCAGGGTCATTATGTGCAAGTCTCTTTTTATCACAGAACTTCTTATATGATTCACAGAAGTCCTTAAATTTGAGGTACGTGTCAGTAAACACTAATGTCAGCAGTGAGGGTGTGAGTGGGAGTCGATAGCAGAGCTATATTAAGGATATTAGTTGGAATGTTAGAGGAAGAAATAAAGCAATTATGAAAGGACTACTTAAAGTTATTTAATTTTCAGTAAATAATAGTAGTTTTCCATTAGACACATATATACCAACTAATGATTCAAAAGATTGTTTGCCTGTCAGCTTGATTCATTCCTACTCTTTTTTTCATTTAAAAAAAATTTAATTAGGATCACTGTTGGCTCTTACAGCATCAGACACTGGAAACCTAATTCATTAATATTCCTCTAACACTGGAAAACCAGCAATGTTTTAATTGTACAAGTTCCAGCAATGCAGCAGGCACTAAGTTCTTTAAATCACCTTTAATCTGGCAATCATCGAATAAATAAGATTATCCCATTTTCCAGCTAAGGAAGTAGAATCTCAGGGTAAATAACTTGCCCAAGGTCATGCAGAGAGCAGTTGGGAGTGTCAGAACTCTGATACCCAAGTCCTATTTTGCTTCTGCTATTACTGGAATTAGAGCTGAGGCTAAATTTTATCTGAGACTAAAACTCCTTCTTGTTCACTCTGTTCTCCCAAATCCGAGGGTGGTCATCATTATTATAATCTTGGAGCAGCTTCAAAGACATGGTGGCCCTGCAGATTCAACTACAGGATGGGAAAAGCAAATAAAGTGAGTGTTCACTTTCAGCCTTTATGTGGGTCTTTTCATCTTCAAAGTCCTTTGTGAATATTAAACAATTAATCCCCCTGGAAGCCCTCAGCACTGGGGAAAATGAACGTTTCCATTAATGTTGACGAATTCCTATTGCTATTGGTGAAGTTTCATCTTTCAGACTGTGCTTCTAGAGCCTGAAAGCCTTTCCATATAAATGAAGCATATTTGTAGTCACAGGTCTGTCCCAGGTGTATGAGGGCGCTGCTGAGGTGTCTAAACACAGTGGTTTTTAAGTACCTTTCAGGAGTTAAAAAGGTTTGCAGGCTCTGCTTTCTGAATTCATACACACACACACACAGTTTGTATAAACACACATAAAAATCCCACACACATACTTTATGATAAATCAGAAAAGCAGATGTTGTGTGTGTGTGTGTGTGTGTGTGTGTGTGTGTTGTTGGGTGTTTGTGAGCTACTCCAGACTCAGTGGCAAACAGAGGAGATGTCTCTGTTTTAGCTAAAGTCATAGTCAAGTTATACAACTGTCTCTGTGGTATACTAGGTTAGTACATTTGGTTGCTAACTGAAAGGTCGATGGTTCAGACTCACCCAGGAAAGAACTAACTTTGTTGGGAATTTGTGAGTAGTGGATTTTAGGAATTTATTCTCTCTCTGTGAAGCACTGGTTTAGCGTATACCTAACTGAACTACTAAAATTCACCCCAGGTATTTGTCACAGCTACAGGTGCTGGGATCTTAAGATTCTGAAATAATTATGAAGTGGTACCTAATTTGTTTAGAGGCTTTGTAACACTTAACTAATTAGACATGAGAATATTTTCTAGTTATTACGTGTAAGATGAGTTGCTATTTTTCTGATGCCTATTTTTTTTTTTTTTTTGAGAGGTTTTCACTATAGGGCGTGTGCGCTCGCCAGACAGAGAGAGAGAGACATAGAGACAGAAAGCAAGAAATCACCCCCCAGGGGGTATGGTCATGCCGCAATCCCTTCTCCTCCATTCTCCTCTTGGGATCCTGGGCACGCACGCACACGCGCCCGGCATGAGTTTTAAGCTACCGGGTCCGGGACGCGAACCACAGTCGACTACGTGGGAGTCCAGCGACATAGCCATTACGCTAACTGCTGGTTCCCTCTGATGCCTATTTTGATACAACTACTTTTCATGTCAAATATCTCCCATGCCCAAATGTATTCAGTGTGAATCGTTACTCTGTAAAATTAATAAAACAAAGATGATTGTTGTAAAAAAATATTTTGATCCAGTTGTCATGAAAAGGTGCCTGAGAATCTTGTGTTTTTAAAAACATACTTTACACACCTAGAAACTTATTGTGATAAGTCAGGTTTGCACAGAATTTGTTTATAAGATAAAGGAATTGGTTCCATGGCCATACAGCTTGGGTTTGAATTTCTGCCTCTCTATACACTAGCTCTGAAGAGTTTCCAGATCATTTTCTGCACCCTGCCCTGGTGTCAATTTAACTAAGCTGGAGATCCATTCGAGCTGCCTTTCCCAGAGTCCCCTTCCTATTTGGAATGAGGTTGGGCTAGCCATCAGAATATGCGGTACATGATGTGAGAGGTGCGAACGGAGTCACTGCCCTTGGAAGGTTATTACTGGCTAGAGGTGGTGAGGGCAGATGAGGAGGTGCCAGAGTTTCCAATGTGCCATCTTTTCCCCTCACTCCATATTTAGATCTCCTCTTGACTTCTAGCCCTGGTGACCACACCAAATGCTGCTCTATGAACTCTGAGCTGGCACCAGTGAAGAGCCAGCAATCTTCTGTTGATGTCTGTACTCACTACTAGAGCTCAACTTGCACAGATTGGACTCATTCTCTCATTTGAAGACTGATTAAAGTCTTTTCTGATTTTTAAAAAATTTATATCCCAGTAACTCCCACATTTGTATAAAATTGAATACATGTTTATTCCCTGTTATAGTCTTTCTGTCTTCATGATTAAACCTTAGTGGCTTTGCTTCCAAAAAAAATATAAATTCTTTGAAGTCTGAGACTCAGGCTTATCTTGTTCATCACTATTTCCTCAATTCCTGGAGCAGAGCTCGGTACCCTGGCAGTAAGCATTTGGTAAATATTACTTGAATGAATGATAAAAATGGTAGCTCCCCCATTTATAAAATGGACGTAATAATTTGAGTGAAATAAAGAAGAAACAGATGAAGAACTCATTATTCTTGTTAATAGATAGTAAGCACTAATACATGGTTGCTGTCACAGCTTTGAAAATATCAAACCCGGGGTCAGCAGGTAGCTCAACCTTTACACTGCTGGGTTCCCACATGGTCGACTATGGTTTGAGTCGTGGACCCAGTGGCTTGAAACTCACACCGAGTGTGTATGCATGCGTACCCAAAGTCCCAAGAGAAAGATGGAAGAGAAGGGATTGTGGTGTGGCCATTCCCCCTGGAGGGTGATTTCTTGCCTTCCATCTCTCTGTCTCTCTGGCAAGTACATGTATCTTGTAGCAAAAAAATTCCTCAGGAAAAAAAGAAAGAAAGAGAAAAAGAAAGAAAGAAAAGAAAGAAGAAAATGCCAAACCTATTTACTTATGTAAAATAAAAGTTTTAAAAGTTTATCCAACTGCAGCAATCATGATAACACATATGCATAAATAGTGTGAGTCTAATGGACCTGTATTATTATTGCCTAGCAATGTTTACTAATCCTGGTAATAGTTTTCTACTTTTTCAGTGGGTAAAGATATATCCAGGCTGTTTAGACAATGCAGTTTATACTTGTGCCCTGGTTTAATTATTAACAGTTCTCCCCTTAACTCTCAAAGGTGTCCAGGTTTGTTCAATAAATTATATAGATTCTCTATTAATAAGGAACAACTTTTTTCTCTTCTTTCTATCTACACATTTGAAATGAAGTAGCCTGCAGAGATGGACGTGTGATTTGGGCCTGATTAACTAGAACTTAATACTTACTTGGAACACTGGCCACTTTTCAGATAAGTTCATGGTGAGATCATGGAAACTAACCTTATAAGGCAAGCGAGAAGCAGGCTCTCTCTTCTGTGTTGGCCAACAGTGAAGATGCTGTGTTCCAGAAGCTGTCTCAAGTTTGTTAAGAGAGCTAGAGCATGAAACCAAAATAAGAACAACCAACAAAATAAAAGATGGGGAAATATCGATACCAAATAATAAATAATTTGATCATTCGATCAAACGATCAAACCTTGTTTGAAACTGGACTAACTATAGATGATTTGCCTAAATCAATCGAGATGAGCTTTACAGTACTTGCAAGTAAAAGCATTGTGTTCTTTTCTGGCTGGAACCATGGAGAATGTTCAAGAGAAGGAAAAGGTTCCTGTTGCAGCAGAAACCAAGAAAATGTTTCCTGCTGCGACAGAAACCCTGAAGCAAAAGTGAAGGAATTGTGCGGAGCTGAAGATCAAGAGCTTGAGAAAGAGCTTCGCTCAAAGATGCTTCAAAAGGCAAGGAGTAAACTTATCTATGAAAAAACTAAGTACTATCATGGGGAATACAGACAGATGTATAGAACCGAGATTCGCATGGTCAGGATGGCAAGGAAAGCTGGCAAGTTCTATGTACCTGCAGAACCCAAATTGGCATTTGTCATCAGGATCATTCATTTCAATGGAGTGAGCCCAAAGTTTTGAAAGATGTTGCAGCTTCTTTGTCATTGCCAGACCTTCAATGGCACCTTTATTTAGCTCAACAAGGCCTCAATTAACATGCTGAGAATTGTGGAGCCATATATTGCATGGGTGTACCCAAACCAGTAAATGAAGTAATCTCCAAGCGTGGTTATGGCAAAATCAGTGAAAAGTGAATTGCTTTGACAGATAACACTTTGAATGTTCAATCTCTTGGTAAATATGGCATCATCTGCATGGAGGATGTGATTCATGAAATCTATATTGTTGGAAAATGCTTCAAAGATACAAAGGTCCTGTGGACCTTCAAATTATCTTCTTCACAAGGTGGAATGAAGAAAAAGACCATCCATTTAATAGAAGGTAGAGATGCTGGCAACAGGGAAGACCAGATCAACAGACCTATTAGAAGGATGAACTAAGGTATCTACCATGATTATTTCTGTAATCTTGTCAGTAAATAAACAGTGATTGTTTTTAGACTGCAAAAAATTAAAATAAAAGTATTATAACTAAAATGTTAACTAAAAGACACAATGAAATAAGGTGGGTCACATACTACTATCCTAGACCCAGCCTGCATTATTTCTAGGCTACAATTGATAACCTGATAAGTTAGAGGGGAATGTAATCTTCCCTCCCCATTCCTAACTCAAGCTATTCAACTTGGGTACCCTGGACTTTGCAATTCAGGCCACACCATTCATTTAATTAATACATATAAATCAAACATATTATGACCTCATAAAGTTTATATTTTATTTAAAGAAAGGCTTAAAAATATAACAATAATTGCTATATATAAAGTAGAATACCAAGTCTCATGGAAACCAATTGCATGGACTACTCATGGCAAAGATTTGATATGCAGGTGAAAAGAGGAAGGCCTCAGAAAGGAAAATAACTATAAGTTACCTTTTAGAGAATTAGCAGGAATTTGCTATTTAGTCAAGAAATTATGGGGAATCCTATGAAAAGAGGAGACATACAAAATCATAGAGCTGGTACATATTAGGGGAATCATAAATATTTGCTAGAGTGCATGTGAGTACTGAACAAGCTTGGAAGAATCAGGAGAGAGCTGAGAGTTCTGGTATACTGCACTAAACATTTTGTATTTTTGTTTATTTATTTATTTTGGAGAGGTTTTTGCCATAGGGCGCGTGTGCTCACCAGAGAGAGACAGAGAGACAGAAAGCGAGAAATGGCCCCCCAGGGGGGATGGCCATGCCGTAATCTCTTCTCCTCTGTTCTCCTCTCGGGATCCTGGGCATGCACACCCATGCGCCTGGCATGAGTTTTAAGCAACCGGGTCTGGGATGCAAACCACGGTCGACCACATGAGAGTCCAGCGACATAGCCATTACGTTAACTGCTGGTCCCAACATATTGTATTTTTATAATGTGGGAAATGGAAGACCAGATCAGGTTGTTTGGCATCTCTCAGCCACTGTAAACAGACTGCTTCATTTTCTTCACTTGATCAGTCTTTCAGGCAACTGCAGGCAGACTAGCATAGGCTTCTACCTCATAGAACATACCCAGTAGAACATGTGTCATTTCTTGGAGAAGTCAGTACCTAGGTGACCTGGAGTCTTGCCATGTGTACCTCACACAGTTCAGGGCTTTTCACTTCTATCTAAACTCTGGCTGATTTAGATAGTTGATTTCGCTGTTGCTATTGTATTTCACTACATTCTCTTTTCCCTTACCAATTTTCTCAATCTCTGGACTACTCATTCCTTAATGTCTCATGCTGTATCTTCTCTCTTCGTTTCACAGATCCAATGATAAGATTTGCACTGTAGAAAGTCTGCTACATGGGCAACATTTTGAACAGAGTATAACTGAAGGCAGTGAGAAGAGATAGAGAGTTGTTACAAAAATTCAGGGGAGAGATGAGGGTATTAATGGGAGGGGATGTTAGAGAAAAGACGATTTGGAACGATAGTCACCACACATGTGGGAAGGGATGAATGAATGCAGTTGGGGTCTGTGTATCAAAAAGCAGTTAGCATATGTTCTGAGCAAAATGCCAGCATGTGCAGGTTTAAACTACATTTGGAATTGAATTTCCAGGCTCAGTAAATTCACAATATGCTTCCTCAACCCATCCCCACCCCTTTACTCCTCAGCTCAATGAAATAGCTAAATAATTAAATCCTAAAATGCTTCCAGGATATGCTTTGTTGTTGAAACACATCTGCTACATGTTGGAGGAGCCCCTTCCAGCAGATGTTCTTTTCCTTTGGCTTGTTTGTTTATCTATGGAAATGAATATCTTAAACCTCCTCCCCTGCTAAGTTTAATAAAAAGGAATTCTTTCCACACTCATCTTCTTCACTATGCCCCTCATGGTCCTTTATCAAATCATTAAGGACATATGCTGTGCAGCTAATTATTTTTCCCCCTTACTGCAGTGCATTAATCCAAGAAGTCCGTCTTCAGCTCAGCACACAGTGCCAGGGAACTAATCTGCACATAGCATTCTCTCTACCAAAAACCACACAGTCTCTGCAGTTGGATAAAAAGATATGGGGAATCAAGATTCTAAAGAGACTGTGGCCACTCTCGTTAGCCTTAATAAGATGCAGTCTGTTCTTTCAGCAATTACTTAATGGAGTTCAGAAAAAGTGTGACTTGCTGAAAATGTAGGGGGTGGAGAAAACAAAATAAATTGATCAAGTGCAGCTTGATAAAGCCAAAAAAAAAAATACACATTTGTCCAATTTGGAAAAGATGGTAGACTTTGAAAACAAAGAGGTAGATAGAGTTTAATATGTCTTCAAAAAGATCATGATCATAAGAAAAGACTTAGTAGACAACTAAGAGACATTAGTGGTGTCTGAATTTATTGAAACCCATGGAGAAAAAGGCACTTGTGAACTCTTAAGAGAGACATTTGCTTACTGTTCATGTATAGAGACTGTCAAGATTATATCTACCTGATAAAAAGAGGTAGCTACAGCATCTTGAAATACAGATGAGGCAGAAAGAAAATGGAGATTTTAATTAAGTCAAGTATGAAATGGTTTAGCAGCATGAGAGTCATAAGAACTATTTTTAAATTATTTTCATGTGACATAAAATCATGACATAAAATCATATTTTTTAAAAAATATCAAAGGTGAATTAAATATTTGACCCATGAACTCCATTGTGTGTGATATTTAATGTCACTAAGGAAGTCCTCAGACCCTGAGATTTTAATCGTAATTGAATTTCTTAACAGCATTTGCCTTTTGTTTTATAGATCAGTGTCTTATTATATGAAAAGTATTGTGTTTTAAAAGAAGCTAACCTATTTTTCATTCCTGTTGGAATAAAGCTTTTTCTACTGTTTTGATGTTTATAGAATATTTTTTTCTTCACACTTGAAATTCATGTTTCTGCCATGATGTGCCTACATGTATGTACATATATGACTAATTATTTTGCATTTGAAGCAAGATGTCTCTAGACCGAGTGTTTACCAATAATATGTAGATTTTCCTTAACTCTCCTACCCATTGGTCCAATGTTGAATTCTCATCATTGATCTCCAACTGGGGACAGGGTGATGGGCATTTCCGTATTTCTTCAGGATATGTAGGTAACATGGTCTATTTCATTGAACTTGAACCTCCCTATCACTACTGCACACATAATATATTCTGTCCAAACTCTAGCATGCACTGCTTCTACATATTTTTTACATTGTCTTTTGCTGCTTGCTATTGAGAATCATACTTTTCAGAACTGCTCCGCCCTTCAACTCCTTCATCCTTGACATTTTCCACATTCCTGTATCCTTTGGCTGTAGAAGAAATAGACATAGTAGAGGAAAAACATAACTGAATATTTGGAGGGAAAAAAATCAATGCCTATACATTAGAAGTATAGTTGCTTAATTTTAGTTCAGTGGAGACCAGCAGGTGTACAGTCTGGGATGGAAGAATTCTCTTATAATCTTTGAAAGCATACTTTGAGCATGAGTAAAACCATTTGCTGAATACCAGGTAGATATGATGTGAATTTTTACTCCAATATATTTGATTAAATTTAAAATGATTATGAATCCTTTCAAATTCAAGTCTAAATTTTAGAGGGAGTTAGCTTTTGCCTTGTTCACTGTCTCTGTGGGTCCATGAGTGTGGATGGACAAGGCTGCATTAGGAGGTGCTAAAATGCCAGATGCCATTTTAATCTGGAATGCGCCCAGCAATTAGCATCTGTTCAGTGCTTAGAATGCAGTGGATGAGTTACATACAAATGAACCTTTGGAATATAACCCTTTCATAATGCGGGGAAGTATTCTCTAATTCACTTATTTTTCCTCACATCAGTCGTTTTGGTTCTGAACTAAGAGTTGAGAAGTAACTATAAAAAAGTAAGAAGAAATCAAAGCTAACACGCAAGGTGAAGTCATTATTGTCATCACAGGTTTGAAGATGAGAAAAGAATAGGTTGATAAGAAAGCAAACTTCATGCTGACATACACACACAATTTTTTGTAGGTGAGAAAAACAAGGCTCAGAGATGGAGTCACATGTCCCAGGTGACAGAGCCACGTTAAGGAGCCTTAATTCATACTCAGGTCTGTCTCAATTGAAATATCAAATTTCTACTGTTATATATATCTCCATAAATTCAGTAGCTACTGAAAGAATTTCTCAGAAAATTTTGATGACCACATATACCCAGAGCAAAAACATTCTGCTGTGGGATCCTTAATGACTCATGTTAACACTTCTTTTTTTTTTTCTATTTTTTTTTCCTTTTATTACCAGAGAGCACATACATTAGCCATTTCTCAATCCCATCAGGATTTGTAACACACAAATGACTGGCATGTTTTCCAAGCTGTTGGGGCTAGGATTCAAGCTGCAGTTGACCATGGATGATTTGAATTTGGTTACTACTAAGCTATGATAAGCCTGAAAATGCTTATGCTTGCCTGTTACAATCTCTTCTTCCCTTAAGGCCTGGAATGAGTCCACAGGGGAAAGAAGGACTGGAGGTAAAACTAATTACTGTACTGATCCTTCCTCTCTCCCAAGGCCTAGTGCTTACCTTTGGACCAGGCATGCACTAATGCCACTGAATACTTGAATAAATCTACCTACATTGCATGAGTATTGAGACTTTCTGGCAATAGGTACAATTTTTCCTGCACTGTACCTTTCATTCCCTCACATAGCTAACCTTGAGGGTCAGTACTGTCTAGTGCTCAGGTCAGCAGAGAGGGCAGACATAGCCTTCCTTCTGAATTAGTGTAGCTCTTAACTCAAAAGTCTGTAGAAGAGACTAAATTAACTGGGATTTGGAAAGCAATGATAAGAGTATTTGCCAAGCACATCACCCGTTCTAGACCAGAGCTGATACGCTCTCAGAATAGACTGGGAAGTGAGGAAGGAGGAGGTATGCTCACATTGTGCACATTGACCTTCCAAATCATCTGCCACCAGATATTGTGCAGCTTATTGGAATTTTAAAAGGAAAAGCTAGCTCGATGACCATTTTTCATGATGCCACCAGTGGGTTTTGAATAATCCATAGTCACTATCTATCTTGGTGGTATATGAACAATAAGTGGGCATGGAACACGCAGTAGTTATCATAATGCTAATATTAACAGCTAAAATTCCTCTTTTTCCTCACTTCCTCCTACCATGTATCTTGCTATGCTTCATTGCATTTTTGCTGTGCTTAGAGGTTTCTATAAAAGTGTTTCATCTGTGTTCTTAAAACTCATTTTAGAGCAGAGACAAATAAAGATTAAGACCAGCTCGGGGGATGAACCACTAATTCTTTTTAAACAACCATAGCAAACTTTTCAAGGGTAAAAAGAGCTTCTTTATGTGCCTTTAAAAAGCTAGTGCATCATCTATCTTCTTTGGGTATTGTCCTAGAGTAGGTGCTCCCAAGAACTGCATCTTTACTGTCTGTGTCTACAAAGCATCAAGGAGGCCAAAAATGAACAAGCAATAGATAGAAACAACAACAAAAATATATCTCCTATATACAGGGTCCATATAGACTACACTGTGGATATTTAGTTTTTGGCTTTTTAATCTAGATGTTAGATGCCCGTGTCTGATTTATTATTTTATGCCCCAAAGCACCTAGCATTCTGTCTTGCACCTGGTGTATATACCAAATAAATATTTATTGAATGAATAAATGCATGAAAGATAATGCATGGATATGGATAACTGATAGACATTATACTGAAAGAAGTTGGAAAGATAAGGCCTTAGGATTCTCTTTTTCATTGACAATAATAGAAATTTTTCTAATGAAGTTTCTCTATTTCTATATGTTAGGATTGTGTGAATTCTCAAATGCAATATTTTTAGTGATTACATGCTAGATGAAGGTAGAAAATGAGAGGCCATCTTTCTTTAAATCAAATTGACACTCAAGTTAGAATTACAGAAAGTAACGCAATAGCTTTTGTGAGAATTCACCCACATGTCTAAATCTACAACTGGTTATATACAAGGGGTCGTAATGGGTCAAAAAGAGACTATGTCTAGGTTTATTCTATGGGATGGATGGTAGGACAGAAGGTGGGAAGAACAAGGGAGTAGATTTTAGCTAAATATAAGAAAAGATTGTCTGAAAACATAAACTTCCACTTAATAAATGAGTAGCTTTATAATGTAGCAGGTTTTCCCAACAGTGGATGTATTTAGCTCACTGATATTTATAAAATGCCTAGAATTTTGGCATACAAATATATCATGTAAACATTTCTTCAATAAACACAGGTGAGGATATCTGAACTGCTGCATAGATGACCCCTGTGATTTTTTTAAAGTTTTGCCTCAATTGCTTATGTAATAGCTCAGACATTTTGGGTGAACATCACAGAAATAGACTTTTAGACCTGAAAAGAATCTTAGTGAAAAGCTGATGCAGGGGAGTAGATGCATAGTAGTAAAGAGAGTCTGAAGACGAGGTTTGGAACAGGATCCAAGAATATGTAGAGGTTCTAGCTACCACCTCTGGGATTAATGAGAACTCTAGTTGTTTTCAGTATTTTTATTACTTTAATTCATACTTCAAATTACATAAAGAGAGTCCCTCATAATCCCTGCCTTGGGGGTCACATCCTTGCCTCTTGCCTAGGGAGCAGCAGGTCATTTGCTTAACTGTCAAACCAGCTTGTACACTGAAGTGATAATAAAATTCCCTAAGGGAGAACAAGGGTGCTCATTCCAAAAGGAAATGTAATGAAGACAAGATAAGCAAAAAGTCTATACACGCACTTGTTAGATGTAAAAGATAAATTTGATACAGTGTGTAATCCAATCAAATTGGCATCTAATCAGTTCTTACAATAGAAGATTGTTGATATTTTTAGTAATATTTAGTGTTGATATTACAATTTCTACTGTCACCATTATTACCTTTTCGTACCACATTCATCTCAGACTCTAAGTACAGTCAGATGTGCAGAGATGATCAAGTTCTTCAAACCATCGCTCCTGAAAGCAGGGAAAGAACCTATGGAAGAAATATGTGCTACAGAAGGAATAAGAGCAGAGCTTGAGCCCTGCTGTCCCACACACTTACAATGTCTTAGAAAGCTCCACCACCCTGTGTAGACCAGAGACTCTGACTTTCAGTAGCAATAACACACTTAAAGCAGAACAGAATAAAATGAATGAAAAATAAAGTGAACAACAAAATTCCTTATCTTCATTCACCAGCCAACATATATCTTTTTAAAAGACAGTTTTCATCTCATTATAGAAAAAAAACAAACAAACAAACAGAAAACTGTTTGTTTGAATACAGAAAACATCACTGCACTTCACTCATTCCCCACTACATTAATCAATCACTTTTGGCCTCCGGGACATTACTCTGTAAGTACTGTTTTCTATATACGTACACTTTCATAGAAACAAATTTAAATGGAATTGAACTAAAATGCTTCTGAGAATTAAGGGGTACAGATTATAGCATCAAGTGGAAAAGCTCTGAAGCCCCAGCAAAATGGAAACTAGTTAAGACTAGATATCCTTATAGGCTACAAAATGATTTAGAGAAAACCTATGGTTGGAACCGAGTGGCTCAAGTGAGCCATAATGATATATTGGCTCACTTGAGAAGAAAGTGATGATACAGTTTTGCATAGAAAAATATGTCATAACTTTTCTGACAACCCAGTAATATAAAGCCTGCCAGCCCCAGGTTACAGTTGTTTAATTAGTTGGGGGTTTATTGAAATTTTGAAGCGAGGTGTTTGTTTCTTAGGGGCCATAAGGATATTTTGCTCCAGTAAGTAGTGATACAATACTGTGTATCACCGTGGACATTTTTCCAATCAGGACTCTGTCAAAACCCAGGTGAGGGAGAGATTAGCAAACCCATTTCACAGATGAAGAACCTGAAGCTCAGGTTTTGCCCCATTTCACAAGTGTTCTAAGCAGAACAGTAGAAAAAGATCCTATATTTTGTCATTAAAACCTTGTTCTTTACTCTCCAGTTGTTGTTGCATTGCTTTGAGTCTGAGGTTATCCTTTGCCTCTTCCTAAAAAATAAAAAAGCAATTTGTGTTCCTAACTAGGACTTCCAGGGTGCTGGGCTTGGTGACTCTTGCTTGAAATTAGAAACCAGTGAAATAGGCTTAGGAAATCAAAGTCTGAGGTAGGAAAAGTTAAAGGATGAAAGGAAAACAATGTGTTTATCTGGGCTTAGTGCCCATTCTCTGAATCACTGAGAGGGGATCATGAAGAAGAGTAAAAGCGTAGTAAGGCTCCACTTTGCCGTTAATGGCTTTTAACTCACTTTTAATCCAGCAGCAAATGCAAGCATCTCTCATTCTTTGCAGATCTAACATCCTATTAGTCCTCTAAAGTCTCATTGGCTGATTGTTTTAATCAATGTTGGCATGGATACAAGCCTAGTAAAATGCAGGGCATTCTAATACAATTTACATGTTTTTCCAATTACCATTTAACTCATCTGATATTTGCCACATGGTGAACTTGTCCACATTCCAGATATGAGTTCTCTGATATTTTATTTTATAAATAACATTTAGTGTAATTTTTCTTCATTGGAAAATAATATATGTATATTGAAAGACACCTGGAAAACATGGAAGCTCACAATGAATAAAGATTACTATTTTCTAACAACTCAGAGAGAATCACAATTAACATTGTATGATGTGTGAGGTTTTTTTTACTATGCATATGTACATATTTTTAAACAAAATTGAAACCATATTATTAATATTTATACCAATTTAAAACCCATTTTTTCCAAACTTAATAATATAGTTTTTTTTTTTTTTAATTTATGATAAAAAACATAGAAGAAGAAAGAGTGAGAGAACAAGATAGAGACAGGGGGACACACACCCTCCGCAGGGTCGGTAATGCTGTAATCTTCTTCCCCCAAGATCTCCAGCCCATCTGAGTCATTCATGTATGTTTCTGGTGTGTTTCATTCTAGCCAGGCCAGGGATTCACACATGAGTAATGATTGCCACGTAGGATTTGGCTTCTCTTGAGCAGTGTCTAACCATCGTGCCCCAGAGCTGGCCACATGAATTCATTTTTCTCATTAAAACCACATGACATTCTAAAATTTTATTTTTAAAAGCTGCTTATATGGTTCCAAAATTTTAAAAACCCTTTTGTTGTTGTTGTTGTTGATTTGTATTTTTCTAACTTTTCAACTCTTGCAATGACATTATTAATAGGGACCAGCAGTTGGTGTAATGGCTATGTTGCTGAACTTTCATGTAGTCGACCGCGGTTCAAGTCCAGGACCCGGTGGCTTAAACTCATGCCAGACACGTGTGCGTGCATGCCCAAGATCCCAAGAGAAGAATAGAGGATAAGGGATTGCAGTGTGACCATCCCCCCTAGGGGGTGATTTCTCACTTTCTGTCTCTCTGTCTCTCCGGTGAGCGCATGTACCCTATAACAAAAACCTCTCCAAAAAATAATTAATTAAAAAATAACATCATTAATATATCATTGTGTACAAACTTTTTTACATCTCTATATCCCTAAGGAATGATTTGGCTACAAATTTAGAAAAGCTAACCAAATGTCTAAAAGATATAAATATAGGTGATACAGATATATCTTTCCTAACATAACAAAACATGTGGAGGTAGAAAACTAGGGCTGGTGTAGTTGCTAAATGACACCCCATATCCAGGCTTTTCATATCCTTTTCCTCCCTGGTCTTAGTATTTGCTTTTTATTTTAATGTTTATGGAGCTCATGGTTACAATACGGCTACCATAACTCTAGATGTCACAGCAGTCCTCAAGACACAATGATTTTTGCTACTGCTATTTTAATGACACATCTGTGACATGTGTCCACTCTACATGCACAGTAATCTGGGAAAGCAAGTGTTCAACTCATCTAACCTCCACAATGTGGCCAAGACACAAAGTTAGAAATGGATATACTGGTGAACCAACAGGTTTGTCTGTGATCCTTGCTGGCTAGGAAAAGCTGCAGGGGAGTCATAGTGCAAGATCCTATTGAGGGCACTTAAAATTACTTTTCTCTTCCTCTCTCAATAAGTAAATAAACTTTAAAAATTCCTAGTAATGGGACCAGCAGATGGCATAATGACTATGTCGCTGGACTCCCATGTAGTTGACCGAGGTTTAAGTCCCGGACCCGGTGGCTTAAACTCACGCTCAGCGTGTGTGTGTGTGTGCCCAAGATCCTGAGAAGGGAACAGAGGAGAAGGAATCATGACCTGCCTATCCCCCTTGGGGAGTGATTTCTGGCTTCCTGTCTCTCTGTCTCTCTGTCTCTTTCTGTCTCTCTCTTTCTGGCAAATACATGCGACCTAAAGCAAAAACCTCTCAAAGAAAATAAAAAACATCGTAGGGACCAGCAGTTAGCGTAATGGCTATGTTGCTGGACTCCCACGTAGTCGACCGTGGTTCGCGTCCCGGACCTGGTGGCTTAAAACTGATGCTGGGCACGTGTGCGTGCATGCCCAGGATCCCAAGAGGAGAATGGAGGAGAAGAGATTGTGGCATGGCCATCCCCCCTGGGGGTGATTTCTTGTTTTCTGTCTCTCTGTCTGTCTCTGTCTGTCTGGCGAGCACATGTGCCCTATGGCAAAAACCTCTCCAAAAAAAAAAAAAATCCTAGTAATGATAGCTTTAGAACCATTACCCAACCAAAGCAGGTACAGACTGGGAATAGTAACTGCTGCTAGAAAAGTCAAACTGAACCACAAGGTTTATCTAGGAGGAAAGCTTTACTGCATGCGCCATCACTCAGGACACAGGTTTTCTCAAAGGCCAATTCCCATAATGTATGGGGATGGGCTTTATGGCTTTGTTTTTTATTTATTTTTGCCAGAGGACACATGCAAGAGAGAGCGAGCGAGCAAGCCCCCCTCCCCATGGAGAATGGCCACACCCCAATTGCTTCTCCAATTCTTTCTCCTTTGGAATTTTGGACACATGTGGACATGCATCTACACCTGCACCCAGTATGTTTTTGTTTTGTTTTGCTTTTTGTTAGAGATATTTTTGTTATAGGATTCATGCACTCACCAGAGAGTGAGCTAGAGAGACAGAATGTGAGAAATGACCACTCTTTGGGCAAAGGCCAGACCGCTATCCCTTCTCTTCCATTCTCCTTTCCATCCTTTGAGCATGCATGTGCCTGTGCCCCATATGAGTTTCAAGCCTCTGGGTCTTGCACACAAAACATAGTCAGTCATGTGGAAGTCCAGCGTCGTAACCCATCATCTGACCCAGTTGGTTCTTTTTAGAGAGATTTTTGCTATAGGGTGTGTGCACTCGCCAAAGAGACAGAGACAGACAGACAGAAAATAGGAAATCACCCCCTAGGGAGACTGGCCACACCACAACCCCTTCTCTGAGCCCCAGCATTAGTTTTAAGCCCTTGGGTCTGAAGGTCGACTACATGGGAGTCCAGTGATGTAACCATTATGCTATCTGCTGGTCCCCAACCTAGTATATTTTCTAAGCATCTTGGGTCAGGACTTGAATAGCATAGGCAGTCATATGGGAACCAGCTGCCTTAACCCCTACACCTCAGGCTAGCCCTACCGATGGGCATTTATAAAGAAATACTTCCCCCTGAAGTTTCCAACTGGGTCCACATAAGCAAATGAAAGATTAAAGTGTGAGCAACTCTGGTCAACTCAAGCAACAGTCCCATTGGTCTATAATTGAACCTGGCTCTGTTTTGATTAGTCAGTCTGCTACAGCTGGCATCCATATTCTCTCCGTGCAGTGGAGCTCAGGCCCAGGTCATCAACCTTCCCCAATGTATGTGCCCACCAAATAGCAAGCTGTCGGTACCAGGTCTGAACCATCCAGGCTAGTTCTGGCCAGTTAAAGAACTGTATTTTTCTCTCTGATGAAAAATAATACATGTTGGCACTAACCCCCATCTCTTGTGTTTGTACAACCTTAGGTCAATCACTTTCAGTTATAGAGTGCAGACACTTGGTATATATTAAGTGGGGACATACAGTGTCTCTCTTTCATAACCTGGCTTGCTTCACTCAGCAGTAAATCTTCCATATTCTTCCACTTTTTGTCAAAAGCCAGGATTTTGTTGTTTTTTTTTTTTTTGATGGCTGAATAGTATTCCATAGAGTATATGTGCCACAGGACTTGGGAGAAATGTTCACATATTGAAATGTTCACTTTGTAAGCTAAATAATATGATTGAAGGTATATAAAAATTAAAATGAAAAAGAGAAAAAAAGAAGAAAAAACCTTTTTAAAAATAAAAAATAATCATAATACAGGCTTATTATAAACAATTAGACCAAAAATAATTTCAGTAAATCATGAAAAATAAAGTATTTTTTTTTATTGACCAAGGAGACAATGAGTCAATCTTTGAACAAGCTATGAATATTTCTAGTCTATATCCTATACTAGCTCAGATACTTGTGAGTGGAAGCAGGAACTAAGAACTGCTGCAATCCATATTATTACTAGTCTAAAGAATATCTTCATAAATGATAGACAATTTGCACAATGGCTAGTAAGGAGGACAGGCATTAAAACAAACATATATGCTAGATTTAGTAATACAATTAAATGCAAAGTATTAAACTATAGCAGAAATAGTTTTTTGGGGGTAAAACAATTAAGAAAAATTTCTTAGAAAAGATAATTCTGGAATTGACTTTTAAAGTTTAATTGTAATTTTCCTCATGGATAAGGGCAGGCCACAGTGATTGAATCAAGTGTTCAAGGTTCAGAAAACTGTATGTAGAAAGTACAGAGGAGTATAACCAAAGAGATTGTGTTTGAAATTACAATCAAATGACGGATCAATGGGTTGCATAATTTGGGAGATGAACAGAGAATGCTGGAAGGGGAGACATAAAACAAGGTCTTTAAAGTCCTTGCAGTGTATACAATAGAATGGCCTCTCTCTCTGTCCTGGTGCTAATGAAGAATCCTGAGATTGGGGCTGAAACAGGGAAGTATCTCAGCATCTTATCTGTGGGAAAGATCACTGCATGTGCAATTTCTCCTGTAGATTCACAGAAGAAAAGCCTCAAGGCAAGCAACCAGTTGAAGATTAATTACAATGTCCAATACTACCTCTTCTGGAAGACTTTCTTCCTGGAGAACACAGCCCTTAGGAGTCATGGGCAATTCTTATGGAAACTTCTTTGGCTTGGGAATTCCAAAGAAAACCATCATTAATATTGTCACCCTCTTTCCACTAACTGTAATGTTTGAGCAATTCTATATTCCCATTATGAGAACTAGGAACTTTATGTGGTTTATATATCACAAGAATCCCAAGCAGTTGATTTAACTTATTAATTCACCAGAGGTTGTATGCACTAACCAGAGAGAGAGAGAGAGAGAGAGAGAGAGAGAGAGAGAGAGAGAGAGAGAGAGAGAGAGAACCCCATAATAGGGCATGGTCACACTGCAATCTCTTCCTTTTTCCATCAAGTCAGGATTCTGGGCGTGTAGGCATACATTCCTGGTGTGTATTTAAAGACCTTGGGGCAGGATTTGAGTCACAGTTGGCCATCTGTGGCCTGGTCCCTTAACCACTAGGGTATGGAGTCATTCATACCCTAGTTGTGTGTCAGCATTTTGGAATTTTGCTTGTCAGTTTCAGTCAAAATGGAGGCTGAGTACATCAGGGCTAGTTTCCATTCCTGTTGGCTTCCTCAGCCCAAACTTTAAAGAAACATTCTTCATTTATTTATATTAAATAATCATAGAATAAGAGTTTCTTTACCCTACATCCTATGTAGGTCCAGAAATCTTCCTATCCCCTTTGTTGGTCAAATATGCACCAAATCAGGAAAAACAATCTTTGATTTTATAATTCAAAGCATAAAAAAGAAATAGCAACTCTTTTTTTCCCCTAAATTTTGCCAGGGATTGTATGTGCCTATGAGAGAGAGAGAGAGAGAGAGAGAGAGAGAGAGAGAGCAAGAGAAGAAAAGTGAGAAAACACTCATCCATAGGGAAGATCATGCTACAATCTTTTCTCTATTTCTCTTTCCTTTCAGAATCTTGGACATGCACTCACATGCCTGGCGTGTTTTTTAAGCCACTATGTCTGGAATTCAGAATCCATGGATAGTCATGTGGGATCCAGCTGCCTTAACCACCACGCAATGGGTTGGCCCTAGAAAATTTTTTTAGATCAATGCCATCAAAAAGGCATGGAAATAAGGAACTGCAAAATTCCTATTGCCTTTTGGATATTCGACTCTGCAAAGCAATGTTCCCTTCACCTCTCTTCTCCACCTGCTTATAACTCAAACCCTCTCAGTGACACCCAGGGAAAAGTATACTGGGACAGAATGACTCCCAAGCCAGGAAAACAAGTCTTGGGTCAGAGCATCTGGTAGTAGAAAAAAGATGACATAAGAAGGGTTTAGTAGTCAAGAACATGGCAAGGGAGGAGCACAAAGAAGGAAATATTCAGAGAAAGGTAGCAATTTTGGCCAAGGAAATTAAAGCTGAAAGCTCTATACATTCTTCTAGTAGCTAGTAGGCTAGGTAGAATTTAAAGAGTCCTTTCCAATCTGCTAATTCCTCAACTCCATATGGATAACAATAGGTAAACAAACAAAAAATGTTCAGCGCCTCCCAGGTACTATCTTCAGACTCTCAGAGACCAAATTTATTAATATTATTATTTGTAAGATTTAAGGCAAATAAGTTAACTCCTCCCTCAGTTTCTTTTCTTTTTTTTTTTTTTTTTTTTTTTTTTTTGAGAGATTTTCGCTATAGGGCGCAAGCGCTTGCCAGACAGACAGAGAGAGACAGAGAGATAGAAAGTGAGAAATCACCCCCCAGGGGGGATGGTCACGCCACAATCCCTTCTCCTCCATTCTCCTCTTGGGATCTTGGCACACGCGCCTGGCATGAGTTTTAAGCCACTGGGTCGGGGATGCAAACCGCGGTCGACTACGTGGGAGTCCAGCGACATAGCCATTACGCTAACTGCTGATTCCCATCCTCCCTCAGTTTCTTCATCTATGGAAGGAGATAAAGACACTATTTACTTAATAAATTGATGAAATGAGTTTATTGAAGTAAAATATGTGATGTACTTAGACAGGTCCTTAGGTTCTTTATCTATGGAAGGAGATAAAGACACTATTTACTTAATAAATTGATGAAATGAGTTTATTGAAGTAAAATATGTGATGTACTTAGACTGGTCCTTAGGAGTCAGTAAGCTTTCTATAAAGGATCAAATAGTAAATATTCTTGGATTTCAGGTCACATGGTCTCTGTTGAAACCATTCAACCCTGATCTTGTAATAGGGAAGCCATAGATGTGATTTAAACAAATGGTGTGGCTAAATGCCAACAAAACTTTCTCTACAGAAACAGGTGGTGAGCCAGACTTGTTAGGCAGCTGTAGTTTAGGTGTTCATGACTTAGAACATTGCTAGACACCTTGCAAATGATTCATAAATACTAGTTGGGATTACATTACTCTTACTAACTGATTACCATGTTCTTCCATATCCTTCTGTTTGATAATTATCCAAGAGTAAGGTTTCTGCTGTAATGTTCTTTCTTACTCTTCCAAAATTAAGGTCACAAATAAAGAGATCACATCATTTTGGAATTTCCCATAAAACAAATCCCACCATATCTGTCTATATCATCTATATCTATCTGTATCATCTCTACATTACTAGACTGGATTTTACAAACTTTGCTTCTACCATGAGTTTTTATAGTCTTAAATGTTCACAGTTTCTTTCCATGAAGATCTGAGCTTGAAGACTTCTTTGCAGGACAAAGAAGTTTTGAACAGCTTGCCCATGAGTAAAAGCCAATTTTTAACAAGGCTGGTTCTCTCCGATGCCATCCTTAACTGCCATCACTGTTACTATCATCCAGAAAATTCCCACTTCTCAAAGAGAACACCCAGCTTCAAGGAGGTGGTTTTGCCAGCTTCTCGGCATTTTTCCAGTGGGCCCATCTGTTTGCACTGTTCAGTCCAGGCCTACCAGCTAAGAACATATGGTTGGGACTTCTCATTTTGGAGAGTGGAGGCTGACAAAGACTTGAGAAAGCACATTTGGTGTAAAGGTAAGTTGGCCCAAAAATCTTGTCTATTTGGAAGCCTAAGGCTCATGGGGAAATCATCCTGAAAGTAGAGAACTTCCACATTCACAACTTACGAGCTAAGAATCAATGGACATGATTATATATTAGAGTGATATTGTTCAGTCTATACAATTGCAGAAAATGAGGCTAAGGAAGTTTGAAGGACATGGCGCAGTTGATACAGGGATAAAATGACAGAAACGGAACTAATTTGCAAGTATTCTGTCTAAACGAGGCTTTTAGATTTAAATTTACTTACCCAAAATGTCTAATTTTACAGTTACTCCAAATGAATGGAATTTTACTATACTTTGGAACATTAAATGGTCTGTGACTACAACCTGCTGCAAAATGGAACGTGAGCACAATTATAACTAGACAAGAAATACTGGGAAAACACTATAGATTGGCACAGTGACAAATAGTTCACAGCCAAACTTGGATATTTTAAGCAACTGGACACATTTTGATCCAGTTGTCAGACTCTATGTAACCACAGTCCTTTCAAGAACTAGTTATTCTGAAGGATGAGTCAATCTTGGTCTCTGTTTTCATGCAGTTTATAGACGAGAGGGAGGTTATTCAATCAGTGAGTGTCCCAGCACAAAACCAGAGACATATTCAAGTGGGTTAGCTGGAAAGAGTTCAGTTAAAGGTATACTGAGTTATGGCAAGTTTAAAGAAATTAGAAGAGAGAAACAAGCTGAGAACACAATAGTGAGAAGCTGTTATCACCTCTTTGGTTAAAGAGACAATAGGAAGAAATTAGAAGCTGGTGAGAGTCTTAGAAAAGTTATAGACCTGTGCCTGAAAAGGATAGAAAACTTGGCAGAAAAATCACAACAAAGCCGGGAAGGACTAGGTGTGGGAAGTAAAGATTCATGTTCTCTGAAAGCATTCTCCTGGCCCTTCATGGCAGAACCCCACAGGAAATCAGATATTAAAAAAGCCGGTGTAATAGTCTACAGTGTTCAGCCTCTTCAAGCAAAGAATGTGGTTGAAAACAATGGAGAATAAATTTAGGGGAAGTGGGTTGAAAATGAAGAATCATCTTAGTGATAGCATTTTTCTTCTTTTTACCTTTTTTGGGTTTTTTTTGAGAGGTTTGCGCTATAGGGCGCGTGTGCTCGCCAGAAAGACAAAGAGAGACAGAGAGACAGAAAGTGAGAAATCACCCCCTGGGGGGATGGCCACACCGCAATTCCTTCTCCTCCATTCTCCTCTTGGGATCTTGGGCATGCACGCACACGCGCCTTGCATGAGTTCAAGCCACCGGGTCCAAGACTCGAACTGCAGTCAACTACATGGGAGTCCAGCAACATAGCCATTATGCTTACTGCTGGTCCCTTTTTTTTTTATCTTTTCTTTTCTTTCTTTCTTTTTTTTTTTAGGGTTTTGCCATAGGGTGTGTGCACTCACTGGAGAGGAGAGAGACAGAGAGAGAAAGACAAGAAGTGAGAAATCATCCTCCGGGGATGGGAGGTATGATCATGTTGTAATCCCTTTTCTTTCATTCTCCTCCTGGGATTCTGGGCATGCACGCACACACAACCCATATGATTTTCAAGCCTCTGGATCTGGAACATGAGGATATTTGGGAGTTCAGCATCTTAACTACTACACCACATGCTGACCCCAATTTACGGTATTATCTAAAGTCTAGTACCCATGAAGAGCATATAGTAGACTCTCAATAAATGCTTAATGAAAAGTGATATAATGGAAATAGATGAGTTTGTGGTCAGCTCATGTTCAAACATGAACAAGTACCCCATTCCTGTTCCTGAATAACAGTAAGATATTGGTCAATGTCCTTCAATTGTCCTAATTTCTCAAAATTATAAGAGAGGAATAATAATGTTTTCTCCTTTGTGTCTTTGTAAAAAGTAAATTTTTTAACACCTCAATGTAGGACACTTAGATAATAATAAGTATTTTCTTCCTTCTTTTATTGTACTATATCCTTGTTATTATAATAATTCCAGGAATTTATAGCCCAGCAAGCATAAAATTCAATATTGGACACAACTGGCAAATATTTTAACAAACTTAACAATGCTTTAAAATAAAATCCTTCCAAATGATAGCAAAAGTAAAATAATGCTGGTCTTAAAAGAGATTAAGGTATCAAGCCTAAAGATTACAGTCATCTAAAATTCCACTCCCTAAAATAACTTTTTGATTTTTACATCAGAGCACTTCGGATGATCATTTAAAAATGTTATGAAATTTCTCATCCCAGGGGTGATCAATGTGCTTCTAATCTCTCCCTACCCGAATCCTCCTGTAGAGTTATTTGTCCAAACCAAGAAATGATTATATCACTTTCATCTCTTAAACATATCTCCCACATGCCTGTAGCACAAAGTTTAAACTCCTTAGCATGATATCCAAAGATCTTCCCCAACCCCTAAATATACCTCTAATCTAATCTCCTAGTACTCTATGTGCTACGGATCAACTTCACTGAACTATTTATGCTTTGCAACATATTTTTACATCTCTGTGAGTTATATTGTTCCCTCTGTCCATATCGCCCTTCTTAGCCAGGTAAAACCGCACTCATCCTTCAAATCTTGGGCCCAATGCATGTCCTACCTTTCTTGGAAAATAAGTCTCTCCTTCCTCTGTTCCCACAGTGTGTTGTTAATTCCTAATGCCACCCTGTGTTCTCGTTAGTTGGATGTCTGCCACACTAGCTAGACTATGGGCTCAATTCAACCTACATTCAAAGTACAGAGCTGTTATGTGCCAGATACAGTGAATACCTTTTGATTAAATGAGTATGTTTAGAGAAGAAAGAATTCACTGTAGTGGCCTTACAAAGGAAAATACATGTGACTGTCAGATTTACGAAATGAAGAATCTTAAGTTCCTCAGTAAAGGAGAATGAAAAAGCCATGTTGGTCGGTATGGATGCCAAGGGTAGTGCTTTAAGAATTCAAAAGAGCAAAACAGTTTACATGGAAGAGAAAATAAGTAGGGTTCATTCCAGGAAGATGCAGTGGCAGTTTAAGAAAACAAGAATAACTGATTCTTAATCTCTCGTTTTCCCCAGGCAACCTTTTCTGACCAGTTCAGCCCCTGAGAAATCACTCATGCTCTGGCTGGGTTTTGTAACTAGACAATCTTTAGCATTTTTTTGGCCTAACTAGAACCATTGTTATACACTTTGCTTTTCTTTCCCACCAAATTATAAGCTTTTTGAAAGCTGAAACCATGTGTCATTATCAACACATGTATACATGTCTCTGAGATTTTGTTGATCTCAATGATGAAAGAATTTAAATCTCTTATATAGTATTTGCCTTTGTTGGAACAGATAATGAGTGCAGACCTTTATTGTCCATCTAGTTCTCCCTTTCCTCTGCTCTTTACAAAAAGAGGGCAGGGAGAGGGGAAGGGGACAGGGAAAGAGAAAATGTCTATATATTTATTTAGCTTAGATTTATTTAGTGCCTGCTGTATGCCAGTCACTGTCAAGATGCCCAGAATAAACAAGAATGGAAAATTCTTGAGGATGTGTATGTAATATCTTTGACTTGATTGAAATACACGGCATGCATGCTGGGGAAAAAAAAAAAAAAACATGTTGCACATTCTAAAGATACGCAATGATTAAATGTAAAAGAGAAAAAAGGAATGAAGAACAAAACAAAGTACTTGACTTAATAGAAGTTACTAGTAACTGAAGGCCACAGAAAATAATGAGCAAATATAAAATAACTTAACTCAAGGAATGATGAGTCCTGAGAAGACAAATAAAAGCTCAAGATCATAGAATGATGGGGTACCCACAGGAAGAGATTTTTCGTAGAGTTGTCAGGGAAAGCATCTCTGAGCAGATGCTCTATGATCTGAGGCACACATATTGTGAGAAATGAAGTTGTTTGAAAAGAGTGTTGTTAGACTATCCCAATATGCTCTCAGTCAGCTTTTGAGCTGGTTCATAACTCATGTAACACTCACATGGTGATCCGATCCAGTTTCTCTTCAGAGTTCCTCAGCATCCTTCACCAATTATTTTATTAGTCTCTGAAAAATTCTTTAAATATGTAATTCTTTACTCATTTGGTCATTGTTAACCTTTAGGGTAACAATGTTTCATTGTTTAACAATGTTTTAATGTTTCATTGTTAACACAATGAAAATTAGAATCCTCTTCACTTAATTGTGTCTATTCTCCCTTCCTCTGTAAGGTTTCATTGTAAGATTTTTCATCTATAATTCTGATTGGTGGTACCTTAGAGGGAACAGAAGAGTGAGAATCACCACAAGCTGACTCCAGTGCATGGCATTCAAATAGCATTCCATGCAGTCTGTCTTCATGGCCTGGTGGTTAAGAGAGATGGATCCTACACGGTTGACCATGTGGTTTGAATTCTGGCCCCAGTAGGTTGAGAAATACACAGGGTGCATGTGTGTGTGTACCCCAAATCATGACAGGATGGAGAAATGAAGAAAGGAGTGCCATGTAACCACATCCCATGAAGGTGAGGTATGCCTTCTCTCTCTTCCTCCCTCTCTATCTAACAGTCACATACATCTTTTGACCAAAAAAAGTACATTCCTCTTCATTCCATTAAAATCAAGAAACATTTAATGAATGCGTACCATGGGTGGGTCAAGTGTTGCTCTACCTGTCTGGGATACACCAGAGAAGAAAACATTCAAGCTCTTCTCTATTCATGTAGCTTACTGCACAGTGAGAGATGGCAGGTTGATTCAAAGCATGGCTGAAGTGGAAGGAACTCAAAGAAGAATTATGCAGCATCATAAAAGATAGACAACAGACACCATATCCTGTAAGGACTTGAGGACGTGGTAAAGTAATTGGCTTTCATTACTGGAGTGGCTTTTACTCCCCATGGAACACTACGTAGTCTCTGTGGCTTTGCTGTCTTTCAATACTTGCCTGTAGATGCAGTTCTAAAGTAATCAGGGTTGATGATCTCCATGACTGAAGCCACAAACCACTTCAGAACTTACATTGTGTTTTTATATATACTCATCCATTTCCCCTCTAAAATCCTTAAGTTAATATTATACCAATTTTTTTATTGAGAAAACTAAGCTTTGGAGATGTTAGTATCTCTGCTAAGTTATGAAGGATCAGGAATGTAATTCATATCCAGGAACATTTTATTAAAATCATCTCTACCACTCTCACTATTACCTTTCTATATCCAGCTCCACTCTTCTCTTGCTGGGACTACCTTAACAGTCATCAACCCGATCAACTCTCGCCCACTTTTTCCTTACTGCTTTCACAGTCAATCTGATCATATAGCACCACTGTTTCAATGAGTTTCCATTTATGGCTGTGCTCTGCAGGATGCAAATTGGGTGGGCTTGTCTCTCTCTCCAGTCTGCACACATGACCTATCTCTTTTCTTTGGGTCACAGTGACATTGTTTCTCTTTTGTCCTCAGTCTTGCTTCAGGTCCATTGTAGATGGTGTTCTCTCTACAAGGAAAAAATTTTACATCCCTATTATCTCTACTTTTTATATCTCAGCTCGATTGTTTCCTTATACAACCTCTTCTTGATATTCCTGGGATATCATAAGTATTTATTTGATGCAAGGTGGGCTAGAGTCTCAATAAATATTTTTTAGACAAATGAATGCACAAATGAGTAAAAGTCTGTGTCTAAAGTCCACATTGTTCTCATGATACCCCGTGTTCTCATATGCAAGTACTTGATGCAAGTCTATGTTTGACATGGAAGGGTTAGCCAGCAGAGACTTTCATTCTACAGCAAGAACAGAGCTATGCACAGTTAGGCAGTTAATGCATCATTTATTTTAATGACAGATATGCTAATTCAGGCACTCAACATATATTAACTGATTTGTTCATAAAAGCAAAGTTGTAATTATGTTCTATTTAACCACAAACCCCAGCTCTTGCACAGGGAATTTACAGTTTGCATTCACTTTTGCTAGCATGCTGAAACCTTGTAAAAGCCTTATGATGCGATTTAAAGAGCATATTTTCTGACTGACACTATCAAGGTACTGGTGACTCAGTGAGTGCATTTGTAATTTTGCTGAGCCAAGATCTTGGTACTTATGTTTCAATTGTTTCACCAACAGTGAGTCTGATTAACCATCCAGCAGACTCATGTCATTATAGCTTTTTCTTTATAAAAAGGAAAATTTTATGCTGATAAGAGAAGAGAAAGTGAAAGCATCCAAGAAAATGGTGGTTTTGGCTAGGGCAAGTAACAGTCTACAGTGACATTTTCTAATGCTTTAAGAACCACTTATTGCTTATATGTCTTTTAGCCACCTTAGAATAGCTGCCAAGTCACAAAAAATGTAGTCCAAGCACTTTTAAGTCAATATGTCACTAAAATTTTGTGAGCAGAATATGGATACCTCTGCAAACTTCTTAAAATTCCTGCTTTTATTTTTTATCAAATTCTATTACGTATCAGAGCTACTCCTATACCTCTTAATTCAGTCATTTCCTGCCTCGATGTCTCCCTAGCTCAAGTAGTCCCATGGTCCTTTTTTTGGCTTTCTATTTTCCTTGGGTATTGCATTAAAAGAACAGAATATGAGACTGTCGGGTTGTCAAGCACTTGGCAACTTGGAAAGCAGGAAAGGACAAGGAATTTTGAGCTCACTTAGTTTTCCTTTGGTGGACAAAATGAGAGACAAACTGGAACATTATCACTATAATTTTGACCCATTATCCCTAAATTTTGTCACTCATAGAAAGAAATAGTGTCTGGATGAATCCACAGAATAGTCCCAGTGTATAGTGGGAAAAGCTGAGGTTCAAAAAAAAAGTGGTAAATTTGACACTATTGTCTTTAATATTAATGATAACTGTTTCTGTCTTATAGCAAAGTAGAAAAGAAAAGCATGATTTTGATTCACCTTGACCTAGTCTCCTACTTGCTTTTCAAAAGAAAGTTTTTAAATAATTACTTATTTTATTTTTTATTATTATTATTTAATTTGACCAGAGAGAAGGAGAGAGAGAGAGAGAGAGAGAGAGAGAGAGAGAGAGAGAGAGAGAAAGGAAAAGTGAGAGAACAGGCCACCAGATCACCAGATCCAGGACTCGAACAGTGGTTGGCCGTGTGGGAGTCCAGAAACTTAACTACCACACCTGCTGGCCCAATCTCTTGCTTGCTTTTATCCTTGAACTTGCTCAAGTGTCACAAAGAGGTATGCTGTGGGTGTCAGTGAATTGTACTCTGGGTCTCTGTGAGGGTTGCTGTGGATCTTAGTGAGGCTTAGGTGTAAGTGGGGTGTGCTGTGTGTCACAGATATGTGCTGTTGGTATCATTGATGTGTGTTGTGGTCTCAATGAGGTGTACTGTGAGTTGCAGTGGGGAGTGCTATGGGTCTCAGTGAGGTTTGGGTCTGAGTGGGGTGTGCTGTGGGTCAGCATTTTATGCTGTGGGTCTCACTGATGTGTCCTCTGGTCTCAAAGAGGTGTGATGTGGGTGGCAAAGGGGTGTCTATGGGTTAAAGTCAGATGTGTTGTGGATCTCAGTGAATTATGCTGTGGGTTTCAGTGAGGTTTGGGTCTGAGTGGGGTGTGCTGTGGGTTGCAATTCTGTGCAGTGGGTCTCACTGATGTGTGCTGTGGTCTCAATGAGGTATGATGTGGGTCACAAAGAGGTGTGGTGTGGGTCTCAGTGAGGTTTCAGTCTGAGTGGGGTGTGCTGTGTGTCACTCATTTGTGCTGTAGGTCTCACTGATGTGTGTGGTGGTCACAATGAGGTATGCTGCGAGTCGCAGTGGGGTGTGCTGAGGGTAAAAGTGGGGTGTGCTGTGGATCTCAGTGAATTGTGCAGTGAGTTTCAGTGAGGTTTGCTGTGCATCTCAGTGAGGTTTGGAGTGGAGTGTGCTCTGGGTTGCAGTATTGTGCCATGGGTTTCAGTGATGTATGCTGTGGTCTCTATGTGTTGTGCTGCTGGTCTCAGTGGTGTGTGCTGTGGGTTAAAATGGGGTGTGCTGTGAATCTCAGTGAATCGTGCTGTGTCTCAATTTACATATCATCTGCCCTGTTTCATGAGGTACTCTAAATATACCTAAAACCTACTTGATTTTTATCTTTGCTGTCCCTGATTCAGTAATGTCAGCTCATCATGGGTGTTCAAGCTGATGATCAAAAAAAGCTAGTGTTATATGTCCAAGATTCAAAGCTAGTAGAACTTGAAACTGTAGTTTGAATTAGGTGCCAAGTGCTTGCCCACATAGATTGTAGGTTATCTTAGGAGCTTTAGGCAAAACAAAATTGGGGGGAATGTCAACTTGATGTTTAGGGAGTTTTGATTTCCTTTTTGTCATCTACTTGTGTCTCTCATTATTCTCTATTTCCTAATACTAAACTTCATACTTCCAACTATTTGTATGACATAGTTCCTTTGTCTCAAACAATGTCACATGGTGAGAAACTTGACCTGCCATTCAAGGTTCTTCTAGGTTCTTATTCCTGCAGCTATAAGAGGACACTGAGTTGGATTTGGCATTGTCAAGTCAGGAAGCCCAGGGTTTTGTTTCTAGTGTTAGTAGTGAGTGATTTTTGAGGAATAAACCTAAAAGTGTAGTGTCTTTACATAATAGATGCTGACTGGCTTTATGTACCCCTCCCTACCACCTTCTTGCTGTGTCTTCAAAGGAATCTCCTATACTGATCTCTTCCAGGCATTTTAACTTATTTTCATGGCTAAACATTTTTTACATTTAACTGGGAGTATTGGGGAAGGCCCAACACAAAATGTCCATTGTATTCAGAGATTTCCAACAGATCATTTTATGATGGAAATGATCTCTGTCTAGACAGAGATCATTGGCCATAGATGGCTCTTAAGCACTTGAAATAGGGCTGAAACAACTGAATTACTTGCTTTTTACTTTTATTTTCATGGAAATTATTTAAATTTAGATCTGAAGAGTGACTATGGTGGCTAGTGCCACCATACTGGGTAGCATGGTCTTCAATGACATTTCAGATTTAAGTGATCAATGGGGTACATATTTAAGTGAATGGGTGATTTTCAAGCACTTTTGAGTATTGGAGATTGAAGTTACTCAGCCTCTTCCTCAGCTTATTCCTATTACAAGGCAACGAAGCTTCAAAATTTTATATGCGTAAGAACATACAGGTTATTCTTGTTATCAACTTTTTAAATATGTCTTCATTATTTTCCAATTATCTAAATTGCTGTTTTATTTTCTTTGTACAAGGCAGATGCTAAAATGAATTCAGAAGAGAAGCCGATTTAGCATCATCATTAATTTCATTTAGTAGGTTGTCTCCTTGATCCCTGTCACTGCTCCTTTCTCCTTCTTATAAATGCATTTTCATTCCTTTAACTCTCTTGAGGTAGGTTTAACTCACTACTGATGATCTGATCTCAACCTTTTATTAAGTCAGAATCCTGCAGCTTGAAGGTTTTCCTGGTGGACAACTTGCTTTGGATGGGGGTGGCATTTCCTATATTCTTCTTCAGTGCAACATCATTTAATAAACGATTATTTCAGATTTTATATATAGAAGTCCAAATAAAAGCCAATACAATGAGTCAGCTTTGATTTTCTATGAACATATTTTATCATGGAATTTGCCTTATACAATAGCAAACTCTGTTTCAGTGGAATTGTTCAAGAAAAGTGTGAGGTCAAGTTTTAGGAAGTCAAAAGATGTAAATGCGTATTCTAAGTTCTTGGCACCTAAATAGTTTAATGTTGTAATGCTAGACTATCTAGAAGCTTGTCTCAATTTCTTAGACTTTGTCCTGACACAAGAAACTTCCCTACTGTGTAGTTTCTGATTTTACTCCTATTTTTTTACTATCTGTTGCATTTTTCTGAGTTTCCTTCCAGAAGCTTTTTCTGCCAATCACAAGGGTTAGTTTCCCAGAGTCCTCTGCTCAATCTTCTTTCCAGCCCGGTCCCTTATTCTCTGTATGTGATCTCATCTACTCCCATGGCTCTACCTATAACACAGGTATTGCTGACTGCCAGGTGTGGCCCTAGCCCGGCACACATAGAGAGCTGTCTACTTAGATGTCTAAACACCTCACACACAATAGATAAAGATCTAAACTCATTGTCATTTCCAAACTGCCTATAACATCTCTTATTTTTCTCACATTCCCTCTTTTGGTGAAAAATACTACCATTTCACATACTACCTAAACTCAGAACCTGGGAGATATCCTTGACTTTTTTCTTTCTGATTTATCTCATCCCAAAGAGGAATAAGTCCTGTTCACTTTGCTACCATTCATTCATTCAGCAAATATTTATTACTTGTGTGCTGTGGGCCAGGTACTTTGCTAGGTGCTGTGAATGGAGAGGTGAAAAAGACACACAATCCCTGACTAAATGAAGCTTAGAGTACATTAGGGAGAGACAAAATTAATATTTTTTAAAAGTAATTTGCAATTCACACTCTATCACTCGTGGGCCAAAATAGACTAAGCCCCTCATGTATTCTTGCCTCTAACATAATTGCTAAAAATAATCCTTAACTCTTTTTCCAATAGAAAAAGAACCAAGATACCAATACTCTGAAATTCTCTCCAAATAGATGATTACTTGTCTATACAAATTGCTTATGGTCTTCATCATTTGCACAGTGAAGAGCCTCTGATAAAAATTCATTTTGCTTACAGAATTAATTCACTTCAGTTTTGAACTCAACATGAGATTCATTTTGACAATGTATGACCTGCTTTTGAACCATCAAACATTGGGCAAGCTCACAACCTTGTGACACATTCACTATATTTCTTTAATAACTTTGCCTGTTAGAAAGTTCTCACTTAAACTTTTATCCACTGCTGTTGTTTTAGAGCTCTATAACATACACAATATTTCCTTTAGTGATTGTCTCTCAGAGATCAGAAAATAATTATCTGAAGTTATCTATATATCGTTATCTAAATATAGTTTATATATATGTGTGTGTATATTATACACACACACACACACACACATATATATATATATTCTCTAAATCATTTTTTCATATAATGGTCATACAAATGATATGGTTCTCAGACCTTGTGCTGTCAAACTCGGATGCTGTTCCAATGTTTAAATGCCCATAGTAAAATGTGCAATCCAGAACTAAACAAGAGCTCCAGATGTGATATGGCTAGTTGTGATTGCAATGTTGATGATGATAAAATCATAAACACTTCTACTTATTTTATGCCTCCTATGTGCCAGGAACCATAGTAAGGACTTAATGATCTCATTTAATACAATAAATTTATAGGCTACACACTCTTCTCCCCATT
Source organism: Tupaia tana (assembly GCA_026018925.1). Taxonomy (NCBI): domain Eukaryota; kingdom Metazoa; phylum Chordata; class Mammalia; order Scandentia; family Tupaiidae; genus Tupaia; species Tupaia tana. The sequence continues at coordinate 78,720,205 of JAKSZU010000008.1, forward strand.
TTTGCTGATGTAGAAAGTGGAACTCAGAAAGGTTTCATGACTTAATAACAAATGATCTGTGCATCTCCAAAGCCTGTGCTCCTAATCAATTCTTTGTTCTGGTTTCTTCTATACAAATAAAACAGGGAAGGCAATTTTTTTTCCTTCTCTGTGTCTGTATAATTTTAATCTATATTTCCTTAAAGGTCTTAATCTGTAATTTTGGAATAATGATAATACTGCTAGAGTTGTTATAAAGGTAAAATTAAGTAATAGACATTAAATTCTGTGTGACTAGGACATAACTTTAAAAATGTGTGTTGGTATTGCCATTATGGACCCACATAATACTTCATAATAATTAATAAATGATTTAAAATGGAGACAGTAGATTTTAAGAAAATCATGAAGTCATAGCTAATGACAATTATCACAAGAAATCAGAAGCTTCTGTATCCTCAGAGTGTTCCTGTAATAGAATAGATAGGCTATATGGCAGCAACAACACAATTCTTTTTTTTTTAAGAATTATTTTATTTAACTTTCTTTTTCTTTCTATCTCTTTTTCTTCCTTCCTTCCTTCCTTCCTCCTTCCCTCCCTCCCTCCCTCCCTCACTCTCTCCCTCCCTCCCTTTCTTTCCTTCTTTCTTAATTTGACCTGAGAGAGACAGAGTGAGAGAGTCAGTGAGAGAAGGAAAGTGGGAAAGCAAGTTGCCAGGTCCAGGACTCAAACCACATCAGCCATGTGGGAGTCTAGCACTCTTAAACACCACACCACCTGCTAGCCTCAACAACTCTATTCTTAATGTCTGAAAACAAGAAGTGTTTTATTTACTACCTATTCTATGTTTCCAGCATAGTTCTTTAGAGTTCTCTGTTCTGTATATTTACTGGAGGTCTCAGGATGATTGCAGCTCCACCATCTTCTAGCCACCCACCTTGAACATGTTGGCACCTTGGTGGCTGCAGGAGGGAGACAGAGAAACTCAAGGATCACGTGTGAAATTTTCACAGGTCCAATCCCAAAATAGTTACCTTTTCAGTGGACAGAACCAGTCACCTGACTCCACCAAACTGCATAGGAAGCTAAGAAGTAAATTTTCCAACCCAAGAGCAGAGGAAGACTGGATATGAATAAAACTAGGAATGTTAGTGTGACCAAACATCACTGTTGGTTCTGGCAGGCCCAGTCTATAGCTACTGTCCTGGCATTTATTACTCTCAAAAATGCCCTGGTTTGAATGAAAATCTGTATGATTACTCTAAGTAATATCAACCTCTGTCTTCCTATTTTATTAAAAGCCATTCTTTGAGAGAGGCTTTCTCTCTCCACCTAATCTAAAGCTGACTACCATTTTCCCTCTACCCATCACCCTCTTTTATTGTCAGCCCAGCACAGATTACTACTTTATTATTTATTTGCTTGCTTGCTTGCTTATTATGATCCACCATTAAAATGCAATTAATGATGATTTGAGTCTTTCTGCTCTTGCTCAATCTCTCTTCCAAGATTTTATTTCCATTAATGTTCAAATTCAAAAGACAATGTGCCATTTTTTTTCAGTGTAGTTTTAACAATTGGAAAATAAACATTAAAACTTCATTAAAATGCCTCCACCAGAAAAGAAAACTGAAAACATCTAGCAATAGCAATAATTGATGAGGATGTGGAAAAGTTGAAACTCTCAACCACTGCTATTGAGAATATAATTTGGTGAAACCAGTTTGGAAAATAGTTTATGATCTTCTAGTAGATCTGATCATGATGCACATTCTCTACTCAATGATTCCATTCTGTAGTCTGTGAACAAGAGAAATTTTTTCTATTTAATGTGTCAGAAGACAGGCTTAGAATTATTGTTAGAAGAAAAAAAAACCCTCCTGTTATCCAAATTCTATCTGTGGTAGAATACATGAATAAATTATGATTATTTTTATAATAAAATGTTAAGTAGCACAGAAAATGAAGATAACTCAACAATATATTAATATGTGTGGGGCCCAGCAGGTAGCTTGTTGGTTAAGGTGCTAGACATAGTTGACTTCGGTTAAAGTTGTGGACCTGGCAGTTCTTCTCTCTCTCTCTCTCTCTCTCTCTCTCTCTCTCTCTCTGATGAGCACACATACCCTATAGAAAATTAAAATAATAAATAAAATTAAAACACAAGTGAATCTCAGAAATTCAATATTGAGACAGAAAGAAGAGTCACAGGGAAAAGTATGGAGCAAGATTACATTTGTACAAAAGCTAAAAAGAGGCAAAATTATTTAGATATAGATGCAGAATCAGAAAATCTATAAAAGCAAACAAAGGGTTGGCCAATTCCAAATTTAGAGCAGTATTTATCTTTAGAATTGGAAAGTGGAATATAGACTTAGAAGTCGACATAAGAGATTCCAAGGGTATTAAGTATATTTTTTGTCTCTTGAAATGAGCAGAAGTCCAATGACTTTGTTATTATTATTATTATTATTATTATTTAAATATTTTGTAATTTTTTTCATACAAATGATCTATTTCACCATAAAATTTTAGTCAAGGAAGGAAAAGTGGAAATGACTATTTTGGTTTTGATGGCGGTTTTGCTTACATAGAAATACTCAACTCATGTAAAATAAGTATGATTTTTTATTAATAAGAGGACAAATAAAACTATTGGTTATAATTTCCTTTCCTCTTCTTGAAGCTGAAGTTTCTCTCTTCATCTTGTTTTTACTTTCTTATTTGTTAATAAGTAGATTTTATGTAAAACTCTAAACTAATCTCTGTTTTTATTACCAAAGATGAGAAAATTCAGATTTAAGGGATTCATGCTTTCACATTGTGCTCCTTTTAAATTAGGGCTTTAGCTTGACTTGGTGTACTTGAAAGCTGTAAGTAAACATTTAAGGGACACAAACCTGGAAAATTATCTGTTGATGATAATGTGTATAAGAATATCTTTAACTGGACTTATATACAGTGTATTCATGCTGGGGGAGTTATTTTGCAAGCTGTAATGAGATACAATGAGAAAATGTATAAAAATTTAAGAAAATACATATATATATGAGCACACACACTACTGAATTCATTATCACTGTGTTTACTACTTCACATAATATTTTAGGAAATAAATGATACATACTACATAAGAGAATGATGTAAAGCTAAGATGCTAGAGCAGAGTCAGGGTTACAAATGCAGACTCTAGACGCAGGCAGCCTGGGTTTAACTTTGGCTTTACCATTTACCTTTTCCAACCAGATCACCTGGGGTCAGTTTTTAAACTGTCTAACTCTCAGATTGCTCTGCATGATTTGGGTGATAAAAGTTATTTCATAGGGCTGTTGGAAGACTGAACTGTGATAATACATGCTCTGTGTTTAACACAGAGCCTGTCACATGGTAAGCTTTCAATAATGTTAGTTTTCTTTATTAATAATTATCATCATTTACACATTAGAGACCTAGAAGAGAAGCTCTGGGGTCATAGTGCCGATGTCAAAGCTAGCTTGGGCTCCGTATTTGTGCCTTCTGTTCAATTGTATGCCTGGCAGATAGGTTTTGAAAGACATAAAATGCACAGCAGTGACCAAAATAAACCTTTTCTTAAATGCAATGTTCATATGCAAGACATTCTGAGTGCAGTGAGCTTTGTTACCATTCGGTAAGCTAAGGCAACCTGACTTGGAGTGTGATTTCTCTAAAAAAAGAGATGCCAGGAGACAGAAAAGGGGAGGGAGGAATATGATAAGAGGTAGGCAAGGGAACGGAAGGGCAAAAATAATAAGATGTTACAAGAGCCTTGAGATACTTTTAAAATCTGGCCACTATCAAGAGATTAATGTTTTGTGGAGCTGGACTTGCAAAAATCTCACGGTTAGAGTCTTCTGGAGCAGTCACAACAACAATAAGTGCAAATGACATTCTTTATTTCACAGAAGGTGTTACAGTGAGGAGGTAGAATTATCAATACCTCAGCAAGTACCAATGACCTAGAAAAATCAAATGAAAAGAGCAAGTGTCCCCAAATGCAGTAGCTTCAAGTGAGGATGGGAATGCTCTGAGTTGGGTTGACATTAACTCCTAGGATCTGAGAACTTGAAGACAACCCCGCCGTCACATTTTTGCAAGTCCAGCTCAATAACACATTGATCTTTTGATGGTGGGCAGATTTGCAAAGTATTTTAGGTCTCTTGAAACACAGGGACTATGTGATCTAACCTTCATGGTCCAAAACCTAGGAAGGTGAAGCATTGGTGCAGGGTCACATCATGAGTTTGGCTATGGGTCCAGAGCTATTTCACTCTCAGTTTCCTCTCCCAGTTTAACATCCCAAACACTCACTAGATCTTGTTTTCTTAGTGACTCTATGAGATGACAATTCCTGTAGACACTACAAGGACAAAAGGAAAAAGAAAGAAAAAAAAGGAAAGCTAATAAATTTCCTTTGGAAAGTTACCTATTAAATTTCCTTTTTGTAGAATTGCACACATAGTAGCTATAAGAAATTTTGCAATGAGAATTCAACTTTGTTTAACTACACATTCATATTATCTGTATTAATAACAAAAGTTACAACCTGTGGCACACATTTTTAAAAATTATAACAGAATTATGATATTCTATTTTAGAATTACATTAGAGTTTTGGTTAAAATTATTTTTCTAATTTTTCAATAGACTACACTGCCAAGCAATGCTTAGCCAAAGTTCCCCCATTCAGGAAATTCTTTTATGGATATTTATATTACATACATTCACTTATGTCATACCTTCACTTGTTCCTCATTATCTACAGAATAATAAAGTCCAGACTGCTAACTCAAGTCCTGTAACAGTCAGGTTTTAGTGAATTTAAATGTTAATTTGAGTTTTAAGAATTTTGCTGGAGAACATGTATGCTTGCCAGAGAGAGAAAGAGAGAGAGAGTACCCCCGCATAGGGGATTATCATGCTGTAATCCCTTCTTCTTCATTTATTCTTTTAGGATTTGAGATACACATGCATGTTCTCCTGGCATGTTTTTCTTTTCTTTTTCTTTTTCTTTGGAGAGGTTTTTCTCTATAGGTGTGCACTTGCCAGACAGACAGAGAGAGACAGACAGAAAGCAAAAAATCACCCGCCAGGGGGGATGGCCATGCCACAATCCCTTCTCCTCCATTCTCCTCTTGGGATCTTGGGCAGGCATGCACACGCGCCCGGTGTGAGTTTTAAGCCACCAGGTCTGGGACACGAACCGCAGTCGACTGCATGGGAATCCAGTGACATAGCCATTACGCTAACTGCCGATCCCTCCTGGCATGTTTTTCAAGCCACTGGGTCCAGGACTTGAATCTCATGGGTGATCCAGCTGTCTTAACTACCATGCTACCTGATCTGACCCCCATTAGTGGATTGGAAAAGGAAGATTTTATTTACAAAATTATTCTAAAGGCTAGAGGAGAAGATTCTAGGCTAAAATTCTAATGATTTTCTAAAAAATACCAGAGAATTGGCCTGCTAAGGAAACTTCTGAGAATTCAGAACATGTTTGTGCCAATCACTGACACTTAGCTGTGATCCACCATCAGGAGTACTATTTCAGAGCCCATGCCTCTCTTTCTTAAGATCTGCTGCTGCTGCCAGAGTGCTTAAGTCCAAAACCACACTTGTCTAAAGGATCCACACTTGTCCAGATGCTTTTACAGAACTACTGTCTAGACACAGGACATTTGCTAATAGTCTACAGAGTGAAATGTTGCTAGAAGATACTTTGGAAGGAGCCATAGTATTTTCATCTCACTTCTGTCGTCCAAATCTTGTACAAGCCCACCAGATTGGCTGAGCCTGGATCATCCAAGCTCTTGCTGCTAGGAAATGCAGGGTTTTGACATTCTATCCTCCGCCATATAGGCAAACATAGTAGAAAGAGGGTAGAATGGATGGTGGGCATCAAGCTACCACACTCGACATAAGACAAAGAGAAAGGCCCAGGAACAAAGGGAAAACAAATAGAGAGGCAACAGGGAGATACTCTTCTTTCCTAAAGTAGCTTAACGTGACTAGGTGGGGTAACTTCTGAGATCTGGTTCAATTGGGAGATTCTTTGAGCTATCAATCGAAAAACATTTCTGCAGTGATGTTTCATTTCACTTTTTTGGTATGTTGGTTACTCTACATTGCTTTGGTTTAGGAATGGGACTTTTGACTTTCATGTTAGTTCTCTTTATCAAAATCCCAATCTAATAATTTTGTGTTTGGACTTTGTACAGCATGTCTAAAACAAGATTTTCCCCCCCAAAGATTTATTTTCTGCCTTAAAAATTCTTATCTATTCCATATTCTTAATATAAAGGATTGTGCACAGGGTCAGAGAGGAGAAACAGGAAATTAAAATCAAATAGATTATGAAATAAATCAGAAAAGAAAGAACAAAGACAAGGGGAAAAGCCTGAGAATTTGATATAATTTATGAATATTTATCTAACTATTTAAGATTAATTTTATTGTGGACTGTCCTAAAGTGTTAAAGAATCGGCTCAGTTTGTAGCAACAGTGCTTGAGACACTAGATCCAAGCAGAACCAGTCTCTAGATGACTACTGATTCCCAAGGGATCAGGTTTAGGTTTCTTTTAAAAATTTCCCTGTAAGGAATGGTCCTAAAAGTACAGCTGCAGATGTCCCAAAGTAAACACAAACCAGATGGATTCAGGTGAAGAACCTAAGACTTCACTTCCAAATGTATCGAAGTTAGTTCATTGTGGAACGCCAGAACCTAAGAACCTTATGTGATCCCAATGCTGTTATTCCCATACTTGCTTTTAAAATTTTTCTATTAATATTTTAACTTATTTTATACATTAAATCATTGTATATCACTACAACTTGTAAAACTAATTTACCCAACATGAACACACTTCCCACCAGTCCAGTTGAAGATATTATACACATTATCATCAACCAATGACACATTTCTGTGTCCCTCTCATGTCTTGCTTCTCTGTTTTTATCCTTGATTCCTTTCTTCACACCTTCCCCCTTCTTCCGTCCTTTTCTCACTCTGTCTCTAGTATCTGTAACTGTTTTCCTTGCTTCTATATCCTCTCATCTTTCAATTTCCATCACAGAGTACAGACAGTATATATTAGGTGGAGACATAACAATGTCTCTCTTTCAAAGCTTGGCTTGCCTCACTCAGCAGTAAATTTTTCATATTCATCCACATTTTAACAAATGACAGGATTTTTTTTTTTTATAGCTGAGTAGTATTCCATAGGGTATATGTGCCACACTTTGTCAATCCATTCATCTGTTTGTGTACATTTGGGTTGGTTTCATGTCTTAGTAATTGTGAATAATGCTGCAATAAACACAGATGTGCAAGCACTTTTTTTTTTTGTAGAGGTTTTTGCCATAGGGCGCGTGTGCTTGCCAGACAGACAGAGAGAGACAGAGAGATAGAAAGCAAGAAATCACCCCCCAGGGGGGATGGTCACGCTGCAATTCCTTCTCCTCCATTCTCCTCTCGGGATCTTGGGCATGCACGCACATGTACCTGGTGTGAGTCTTAAGCCACCGGGTCCAGGACACGAACCGCGGTCGACTACATGGGAGTCCAGTGACACAGCCATTATGCTAACTGCTGGTCCCTGCAAGCACTTTTTTTTTTTTTACAAAGAATCATTTAATTTATTTATTAAATTTGATCAGAGAGGGACAGAGTGAGAGAGAGCAAGAGAGACGGAAAGTGAGAAAGTAAGCCACCAGGTCTGGGACTCGAACCATGGTTGGCCATGTAGGAGTCCAGCGTCCTTAACCACCATGCTACTTGCCAGCCTCTACAAGCACTTTTCCAACTGAGTGTTTTCCTTCCCTTTTGGTAGATACCCAGAGGTGGAATTGTTTACTTACTTATGATGAATGCTATTCTTTTTTTTTTTTTTTTTTTTTTTTTTTTTGGAGAGGTTTTTGCTATAGGGCGCGTGCGCTCGCCAGACAGACAGAGAGAGACAGAGAGATAGAAAGCAGGAAATCACCCCCCAGGGGGGATGGCCACGCCGCAATCCCTTCTCCTCCATTCTCCTCTCGGGATCTTGGGCACGCACGCACACGCGCCCGGCGTGAGTTTAAGCCGCCGGGTCCGGGACTCGAACCGCGGTCGACTACGTGGGAGTCCAGTGACACAGCCATTACGCTAACTGCCGGTCCCATGAATGCTATTCTTGAGTCATAAGAACAAAGAAGAAAAGGACTTTATAGCAGTGGGGAACCAGGAAAAGTCTGTTAAGTCTTATCAAGAAAGGTTACAGACCAGGTCTCAAGTGAAGTCCAAAACATGTGTGCTCTTTGGAACACAGGTACCTGGACTCAAGAACTACGAATTGAGGATTTCTGCAGTGGGGAGGAGAAGCAGGCATGTTATTCGGATTCTCTACACAATTGGAAAGCATGGGGAAAAAAAAAATAAGAAAGCATGGTAAGATTTGCAAATCATTTTCACAGATAATGCAGAAAGAAGCAGCATGTTTTATCCAGAATTCTGAACTCACTGGAGGTTAACAGGCACTAATGCTTATTAGTATGTGTGGTCTACCACCTATCATATCATAATTTATTTCTAAGTAAAGTCATAACCATTGAATGGAAAATCAGTCTGCCTTTCCATTTCCATATATACATTTGAGAAAAATAAAAGCAACCAAGGAGTAGCCATCTAAAATAATATTTTACCCTGTTGGTAATCTCAAATCTAATCACTGGAGAATTGCCAAGGAGACACAGTGTGATAATCCCTGTAGTGTTGAATGGTAGGAGAACCACTTGCCAAATTACTATAATGATGAAAGTTTGAAGTGACATTGTATTCCCACAGTCTTTGCAAGTGAATCTGCTACTATACTAGGTATTGACCTTACAAAGATATCCAATAGAGCAGATCGTTATCATGGGGGGAAATTTTCCTGCTCAAAACCAAAATGCAGTTTCCTCTACTTATTTGTATAGCAGAAAAAAAGATCATTATAGCCAATACTTGCTGCTCTAGTTTTAAAACAAATTGAAAGAAACACAACTGTATTTCAACATTGTGTTGTTTACTGTGCTTATTAAAAACCCCAGATGAAATTCGGAATTTTTATTTCAGTCTTTTTGTTAAGATTATTTTGTACTCCATCAAAACCATAACTGTGTTGGAAAATCCATCTGCCTTCACTGATCCTAAATGTAACTACATTAATCCAAGCTGATAGCTGCGTGTGAATACAAAGCTGATGTCATTTATGAACAAGCACCTTAGCGTACTGTTTTAACAACTTATTCTTCTCAGCTTGACAAATATAAACATTTATATTCCAAAGTAATTTACATTTAAAATCTCATGCCAAACAGATGAGAGAAGATAGAATATTGAATTTCAGCACATAAATAAGCTTTTCACAACAAAGAGAATTCTGGTAATGGCTTTCATTCAGATAGCACATTTTACCCACTGAAAATTTTAACTAGCAAAATCCACAAAAATTTGTTGGGGAAAAGTTTGTACGCTTCACAAGTAAAAAGATGTGTATTATATACATCTGCAATGATTTGGTCTTACAGATCACTTGAACCCAGAATTTTCATTTATTTCTTTTTCAAGGTCTCATTTCTAGAAACTTATGCATGGAGGTATAACTTCACAGCTACTTCTACCAGGTTTTGGAAAGATAAAAAGAAATTCAGCTTTTTAAATTTTTGTTTATTATTATTGTTATTAATATTTAATTTGCTATAGGGCACGTGTACTCAGCAGAGAGAGACAGAGAGGGAAAGTGAGAAAGCAAGACGTCAGGTGGGAGTCCAGCGCCTTAACCACCACACCACTTGCTGGCCCTGAAATCTAGCTTTTTAACCAGGACAATAAAAATATGCATCTATAGTTACAGGGCCACACCTGGAATATTCCTCTTTTGTAAATAGCCAATTTAGCTTTTTAAAATTGTATTTATTATTTTTTAGATGACTTTGCCTAAAATGAAGAAAGCACATTCATAGCACATTTTTCAAAAAGTGATGTGAGTATATGGATCTCAGTGAATTGGGGTTTCAGGTCATGAGAATTTTTATTAAAATTAACTAAACGAACAATGAAACTCATAAAGTACTAGAGTTGTGTTGGTCGAAAATTTAATGACTGACATCCATGTTTTCAAAAGCACTTTGTGATCGACAGGAAGCATAGTGCAAAGAGCTAAGATTTTGAAATAAATCAAAACTAACTGGCTTCTTGTCTGGATTTACCTCTGACGTTGTGATTATGAGACACAGACTGTGTGTCAGTGACCGGAGAAAAGTATTTTGCACATCTAAACAGTGTTTTTTAAAAGCTGTAAAATGGGAATAACATATTAAAAATAATAATGAGATCTATTTCAAAGGGCTACATTATAATAATAAAAATAATTATGCATGTATAATATTTAGAAAAATATTTGGCACAGATTAAACTTTCAATGAAAGGGAATAAAAAATATAAATATTGATTTTTCTAGGCCTAATTTAGGATTTTTTTTTTTTTTAGATATTTGCCAGCCCCCATTACGTCAATGCTTTCTCCATTATCCTCTCTGGATTTGGGGAATGCATGCACACTTGCCCCAGCATGCTTTTCAAGCCACTGGGCACAGGACTCAAACTGTGGAGTCGGCCATATGAGATCCTTAAACACCACATCGCCTGTTGGCTCAGGGGCCTGTTCTTAAAATGTAATAATTTTGAGAAAATATAAAGATACAGAAATTACTTCAGAATAAGACAGTAACAACGCAATATACAAATATATTATTGAAAGAAGGAATTAAAACAATGCAAGAATACCATTAAATTGGCAAAAATAAAAATGTCCTATTACAACAAGGTAAAAGCAATAAAAAAATGTATATATTGTTGGTGAAAGTGAAAATTGTTAAAACCACTTTGGAACACAATTTGATTTTATCTAAAAATGTCAAAGATGTGCATACCCAAGACTCAGTAATTTCACTTCTAGTCATATATCCTAAAGACTGTTTTATAAATGTGTACGGGAGACATGTACAAGGATGTTTGCAGTAACAATGTTTATTAAAAAAAAAAACAGAAAATAAGCAATAAAGCCATCCTGAATAGGACAGATAATAATTAATAAAAATTCATATTATGGAGTATTATAATAAGATGAATTTATATTGTCAAATTTCTTGATTTAATTGCCTTGTTTCAAAGAGTATTTGGCTTTTGTATAGATAAATTTGATTCCACTGAGGCCTGTTTTGCTATAGTAGGTCTATAGAGGCTTTTTCTTCATGAATAACTTGGTGCTACTGCAAGGGTATAACACTCTTCTCCCCAAAAGAATATTTACTAAGTGTACTGGGTTATCACCCAAGATACCCTGTTCTGGTTTGTTGGAGTGTAATAATTACCTGCTTGTATGTAGACATGCCAAAAGTAAAAAGATGGTAAATCACAACCAGAGAAAAATTATTAGTAGAAACAAAACCAGAAGTTGGGTTCCTATAATTCTATATAAAATGACAAAAAATCAATATAAAATAGGCCAAAGACTAAAACAGATTTAAAAAAAAAAAAAAGCAACATATAAGAATGGTCAAAACAACATAAGAAAGTACATAATTAGTCAGCACAGAGATGTACTAAATCCACAAAGAAATAGCTTGAGCCCAGAGTTTACATGGACTTGTGTTCCAAGGTCTCATTTTTAGGAACTTATGCATGGAGGTGTAACTTCAACCCCACTAGACTGATTAAAATTTGAAAAGATGAGAAAATGACAATATTAAAATTAAACTTGGCCCAGCATGCTTTTCTGGAACTACTCATTGGTAGAAATGTTAGTGTGAGATAACTTTGGAAAACTGAAAATTTCTTCAAAATTTAAACACACATTGTTTCTATAACCTATCAATTTTATCCCTAGGCATTGACTCAAGAAAAATGAAACATGCTTTCACAAAAAGACTTGTGCAGAAATGTTATTAGTACAATTCCTAAGGGTAATAAACCAATTATCCTTCCACAGGAGAATGAATAAATGCATTGAGAGTAGACTTATACAAAGAAATAAAAGCCAGTAACAGAAAAGGATAAACTGCTGATAATCACAATACTATGAATGAACAGACAAAATTCCTATGTAATGTCAGACATTAGAATAGTGGTTTTCTCTTGACAGGGAAATAGTGATGATTGGAAACAGTCATAACTTTCTGACAAAATGCGTATGTTCCATATCTTAATTTGGCTAGTGATTAAAGATGTTAAAACTCATTGAATAATATTTTTAAGAACTGTGCATTCCATTGTGTATAAATTATATATTATATTATATTTTTAAAATTATCCAAGGAGGAACAATCAAACTGGCAACAAATGAAATAAAATTATGACTGAAATAAGTACCACAAGGAAAAAAAAAAAAAAAAAACTTCATTCTTGATAGTTTATTACAGGGTAATTTATACTAGTGAAGGAAATTTGAGAAATTTCCCTGAGATTTTGATGCTCACTATAATAACTGAAAACTGGATAAAAATTAATCAAGGAAGGGCTGGAAGAGATTTGCATGAAGGGGGGGTAGCATTTGTGACAGAATGGTGAGTCTGGAGTGGAAAAAATAAAAATAAATCCCAGGAAAATGGGGAATCAAGATTAGGACAGAGACTTAGAGCCAGACAATGCAGTGCCTACAGAGCAAGGTAGAGAGTATTTCTTTTTTTCTTTTTTATAATTTTATTTATTCATTCATTTACTTTAATTTGACCAGAGAGAGAGAGAGAGAGAGAGAGAGAGAGAGAGAGAGGGAAAGTGAGAAAGCAAGCTGCCTGGTTTGGGACTAAAATTCTGGTCAGCCACGTGGGAGTGTCCAGCACCTTAACCACTACGCCACCTGCTGGTCCCCGAGAGTATTTCTTAATACCAACGACAATTGAGACCTTTGATATCCTTTCATCAGATCTGATGTGATCAAATTTTCCTTTATAAAAAAACATCATTCTGACTACAGTGCAGACAATAAAAGAGAACCAGGGTAGATCAGTTAGAAGGCTATTAAAAAAAGGCATATTAAGTTGGGCAAGAGTATGAGATGGTGATAGTAGTCAAAGAAAAATGAGGAAAATATTGTAGACTAAATACACTGGATCTGATTTTTTTTTCTTTGTTTTAAAATGAGGAGTTGGGACCAGCAGATGGTGTAGCAGTTACATTGTTGGACTCTCACATGGCTGCTAGCAGTTCAAATCCTAGACCCGGTGATTTAAAACTCACACCAGGCACATGTGCATGTATGTCTGTCTCTCTCTCTCTCTCTCTGACCAGTGCACATACCCTAAGGAAAAAACCTCTCAAGAAAAAAAAATAGAAATAAGGAGTAAAGATTAAGGTCATATTGAAGCAATGCTTTTCAGGGCTGTTCTATATGGGAAGTTTCCAAGATTGTGTCTGGAGACCTCCCTGAGTGTGCTGGGCACACATGTGTCCATGACCCAGGGTTGGCTGAGGCTAGCATCAGTAATGGCCAAGTTCTTGTGGAAGGTGTTGTAACCCTGCTTCTTTTTCTGTCTCTTTCACTCAGAAGAAATAAGTATTAGAATAAACTACTTTTTAAAAATAAAACCATGTTGAATATTATTTCTACATTTTTGGCTTATTCTATCAGACAAATGGTGATACTGTTTCTTTCTTTCTGGTTTTTTTTTTTTTTTTTTTTTTTTTTTTTTTGAGAGGTTTTTGCTATAGGGTGCATGTGCTTGCCAGAAAGAGAGACAGAGAGACAGAGAGTGAGAAATTCCGCCCCCCTTCCCCCCCCCCCCCCCCCCCCGGAGGGATGATCATGCCGCAATCCCTTCTCCTCCATGCTCCTCTCGGGATCTTGGGCACGCATGCACAAGCGCTCAGTGTGAGTTTAAGTCACTGGGTCCGGGACTCGAACCACAGTTGACTACATGAGAGTCCAGCAATATAGCCATTACGCTAACTGCTGGTCCCAGTGACACTGTTTCTTAAAACAGGAACACTGAGAAAGAATTAGATTTGGATAGGACTGTGGAAGAATGTGTTAAAGGCCAATTAAAGGGGTTTGTTTGGGGCAATGTATTTGATATAGCTTATAGGAGAAGTTCCCAGGTTTCAGTTTGAGTACAAGGAGTTTATTAATAAGCTATATAGAGAAGGGAGAAAGATTGAGCAGGGAGAGATTTAATTCAAGGTTTGCATTTGAAAAAGACTCTGTCAACCCACTGGGGAGCTTTAGAATGTTGTGAAAAATGTCCAAGTTCTCCCACCATGACCAGTCCTCAGCTGGGAGCTGCCCAGAATGGCTTGGACCTTGGTGTGAAAGTAGAAAAAGAAGCTAAATATGCCAACAGGTAGAGGCTATCAAGTAACCACTCAGCTGATAGTCAAACGGCAAGGCTTTTCCTGGACGGAGATTCTAGCACATAGCTACCACAAGTATTTTTGGCTTTCTGGGACCAGAACCGGCCAACAGGATGAGTAATGTATTAGCAAACCTCATTTGGATCTCCTAATTCAGAGCCTTATTCTCCTAATTTCTAATTTTTAAAAATATATTTCAAGCATATATCTGCTGGTCCATATGGGCACTTTTGTCAACATTTATTTGTCTTGGCAAATACTAGATTCTCTATCCTAAAGCTAATTATCAGAAGAGCAATCTTTGGCTGGCTATCCCAATGACTAGTCCCACCAGTATTGTTAGTATTATCCACAAATTGGCTAGTCTTCTCTCTAATTACTATTTAGACAAGTACAATTTGGAACCAGCCCTAAGGAATATTCATTTCTGTTTTATGTGCAAATCAGTATTTTTCATGTAATTTATTTTTGTTTTGAATTTCATGTTCCTTTATGCAGAGACTATGGTATTTTTGATAAGTACATTGTAGTTTAATGCTTTATCCTCATAACAGTCTTAAAAATATTGGTCTGCCATGTTTCTCTCATAGTTTCTTTTCACAAAGCTTTTTATTGATCATAATTGTATCAAAGACAGAATCAGATGGACCCTTATTTTTACATTCCCTCTTTCTCTCCTGACTTCACTCTATCCTTTGAAGATATATTTGTGAAATATTAAATATAATTATCTATTTTTCTAAAATGCATATGAATAACAATACAGTTATGTCTAAAACTCTTTTCTACCATGATAATCAAATATTATACATGAAGTACAGAAAAGATGAACTGAAATAATGATGGCTAAAGATTAAAAAGTGAAAGAACTCCTGTACTTTTGCCAGTTTAAGAAGAGTGACTCTACTGTACTTTTGCCAGTTTAAGACGAGTGACTCTACTGATAGCTTTGTTTAACTATGCTTATAGGCTAAGGAATATCTGTCCAGTTAGGTCCAAGAGATTTTTATTAAGGACAGTATTGAGAACAGAGAGGTCAAAATGTATGGGTCAAAGATAAAGCCCAATTATATGGCTTTAGGATAGAAGGAACCATCAAAACAAGATTCCAGTTCTTGTGTTCATGCTTAAGCTTAAGTTCCTTCCTGAGATATAAGAAGTCATGAGTGTCTAAAGAATTTTCTGACTTATAGGGTTTTAAAATGTGATATCTGCATTGGGCTCTGTTTGATTTCTGTATGGTAAAGCAGAAAGAATTTTACATAAAATTTCAAAAGGTAATGAAATGACCAATGGTGGCCAGAGAGTGGCAATGCTCTGTGAAGCAATCCCACATGGGATGGTTACTGGTTCAAGTTTACCTGAGGACTGTCTGAGTACCAGGTATGTGTGTGCCCATGATCCTGACTGGCAAAGAGTTGGTGTATAGGTCATGGCATCAGCACCCATGGGAGTGCTCTCATTCTCATGGAAGAAATAAATAAACTTAATAACAAAAGATAATGACCAACCAAAGAAATTGATTTTATTATTTATTCCCCAAACTATTAACCCCAACCTCCCATGCCTGCCCTTAGCCTTGTCTGTATTCCTAGGTTTGTATCTCTGGCTCTACACCTTGAAATTCTAGAAATAGGAAGTCAATCTTAGGTTCTCTTCTAGGTCTTGGTGGGAGTTTATTTTTATAACAAGTAAGAAAAATAACTTCACATTGTAAAGTTGAAAATTCTCATAGTCTATGATCTAGAAATTTCAAGTCCAGTAAAAGGGCATAGAGAAATACCTGGAGAATATAACTCAAAGGAATTTTTATATGTTCACCAGGAGACATTTTCAGAATGTTTGCAATATAAAATATTATACCTTAATGAGGATGAATGAATCACAGCTACACAAACTAAGATATATATGCATATATACACACACACAAACACACACACATGAATTTTAGGAGCAAAAAGGCAAATCTCAAAAGACAACATTCAAAATAATGCTGTTTTAATGCACAAAATAAGCAAAACTAATCATAGGAATACTTTCATACTTAAGAACAAAATACTGGGGAAAAATAAATAAATGCAAATTTCAGGATAATGGTTACCTCTTATTGGGAGGCTAAGGTTGGGACAAAAGAGCAATAGTTACATATAGATTGATTTAACGGTATAGGCAACTGTATACTAGAATCATGGGTGTTCATTTCATTAAGCTTTATAACTCACATATACATTAAATATATACTTACAGAGTCTGCTCAAATGATTTCATGATCCATTATTGGGTCAAAACCTAAAGTTTAAAAAACAGTATCTTAGAATACCAGTTTTGCTTATCCTGTCAAAGAATCAGCTTTTACTTTCATTTATTTTCTGTATAGTACGTTTATTTTCTATTTCATTTATTTCTGCTCATATCTTTATTATTTCCTTTCTCCTAGAATTTTTTGGATTTTTTTGTTGTTGCTTTTCCAATTCTCTGAGGCATGATATTAGGTGACCCATTAGCCTTCTTTCCATCTTCCTCTTATGTGCACTAATTGCTCTGAACTTCCCTCTTATGACTGCTTTAGCAGTGTCCCAAAGGTTATCACCACTAGCAAGACTTATTAAGAAGAGAGAAAGGAACCAGGTGAATCAAATCTGCAATGAAGCAGGAAATATAACAACAGACAAAGTAGAAATACAGAACATTATTAGAGGATACTATGAACAACTATATTCCAAGAAACAAGACAATCTAGATGAGATGGACAAATTCCTGGACAAATATAATCTACCAAGAATGAGCCAGGAGCATATAGAAAGTCTGAATAGGCCCATAACAAGCCAAGAGATTGAATCAGTAATAAATAGCCTCCCAACAAAGAAAAGCCCTGGCCCCGATGGATTCAACTCTAAATTCTACAAAACTTTCAAAGAAGAGTTAACTCCCATTCTGCTCAAGTTATTTTTAAAGATCCAAAAGGGTGAATCTCTCCCTAATTCATTCTATGAAGCCTCTATCATCCTCATCCTTAAAACAGATAAGGACAGGACAAGGAAGGAAAACTATAGACCAATATCTCCGATGAACATAGATGCAAAGATTCTCAACAAGATACTAGCAAATCGTATGCAACAACTTATAAAAAAGATCATACACCATGATCAGGTAGGCTTTATTCCAGGAATGCAAGGTTGGTTCAACATATGCAAAACCATAAATGTAATACATCATATCAACAAGAATAAAGATAAAAAACCATATATGGTCATATCAATTGATGCAGAAAAAGCATTCAATAAGATACAACATCCCTTCATGATCAAAACCCTCAGCAAAATTGGCATAGAAAAGCCATTTCTCAAAACAATAAAAGCTATCTATGAAAAACCCATAGCAAACATCATCCTCAATGGAGAAAAGATGAAAGCTTTCTCACTAAACACAGGAACAAGACAAGGATTCCCACTTTCTCCACTCCTTTTTAATATCGTATTGGAAGTCCTCACCAACACAATCAGAAAAGAGGAAAAAATAAAGGGCATTCAAATAGTAAAAGAAGAGGTGAAACTCTCTCTATTTGCAGATGACATGATTGTATACATAGAAGACCCAATGGTCTCCATGGAAAAATTACTGGAAGTAATACATGACTACAGTAAAGTTGCAGGATATAAAATCAATATACAGAAATCGATAGCATTTCTATATACGAATAAGAGGCAGACTGAGATAGAACTGAAAAAGTTATTCCATTTACCATAGCCACCAAAAGTATACAATATTTAGGAATAAATCTAACCAAAGAAGGTAAAGACCTCCACAAGGAAAACTATGAGAAGTTAAAAAAAGAAATTGAAAATGACAAACAAAAATAATGGAAGGACATCCCATGTTCCTGGATTGGAAGAATTAATATAATCAAAATGGCAATTCTATCCAAATTAATCTACATATTTAATGCAATGTCAATCAAAGTACCAGACACATTCTTCACAGATCTAGAAAAGACAATCATAAAATTTGTTTGGAATCATAAAAGACCCCCTATTGCCAAAGCAATTCTACACAAGAAGAGTGGGGTGGGCGGCATCTCACTTCCCAACCCAAAAATATACTACAAAGCTATGGTGATCAAAATGGCATGGTACTGGCACAGAAACAGACATGTGGACCAATGGAACAGAATAGAGTCCCCAGAAATAAATGCCCAAACATAACAGTCAACTGATCTTTGACAAGGGGTACCAGTCAATCCAGTGGGAAAAAGGAAAACCTCTTCAGCAAATGGTGCTGGAAAAACTGGATTTCCACCTGCAGAAAGATGAATCTGAACCCCTACCTCTCACCTTTGGCAAAAATCAAGTCAAGGTGGATGAAGGATCTTAATCTAAGACCTCAAACTATAAAGTTGCTCCTAGAAAACACTGGTGAAACTCTGGGAGACATTGGGGTAGGGAAAGACTTCTTAAATAAGAGCCTCAAAGCACAGTCGATCATCCCCAAAATAGACAAGTGGGATTACATCAGACTAAGAAGTTTCTGCATGGCAAAAGACACAGTAATTAGTGTGAATCGACAGCCCTCAGAATGGGAAAATATTTTTGTAAATTTTGCATCAGATAAGGGACTGATAACCAGAATACACAAGGAACTAAAAAAGGTGTTTGGAAAAAAGATGAGCAACCCTATTAAAAGATGGGAGAAAGATTTGAAAAAAATACTCTCTAAAGATGACATATGAATAGCCAAAAGACATATGAAAAAATGTTCAACATCCCTCATCATAAGGGAAATGCAGATCAAAACAACAATGAGGTACCACCTAACCCTGGTCATAATGTCTAAGATTAAAAAAACAAAAAATGATAAGTGTTGGCGGGGGTGTGGTGAAAGGGGAACTCTCTTACATTGCTAGTGGGAATGTAAATTGGTCCAGCCACTGTGGAGAACAATTTGGAGATTCCTCAAAAATCTACAAATAGATCTACCATATGATCCAGCAATCCCACTCCTCGGTATCTACCCAAAGGACAGAAGAATTCTTCATTGGAAAAGTGCTTGCACATCGATGTTTATTGTGGCACTATTCATGATTGCTAAGACATGGAACCAACCCAAATGCCCCCATATGGATGAATGGATTGAAAAACTGTAGCACATATACTCTATGGAATACTACTCAATGATAAAAACCAACAAAACCCTGACTTTTGACAGAAAGTGGAAGAATATGGAAGATTTACTGCTGAGTGAGGCAAGCCAGGATACGAAGAGACATTGCAGTCCCCACTTAACATATACCGAATGTCTGCACTCTATGACTGAAACTGATTGACTAACACAAGAGATGGGTGTGAATGTCAGATGAGGTGTGTGTGGAGGAGTGGGGCCTAACGAAGGACATTTGGAGAAGAGATACGGAGGTAGAGCATTGATGGGATGGGGAGGTGTGGTGTTATCGGTTGAAGATATTTTGATCAACGGGACAGGGGAGAAATGTTCACATATTGAAATGCTAACATTGTAAGCTAAACAATGTGACTGAATGTAAATAAAAAAATAAATTAACAAAAAAAGAAAAAGAATACCAGTTTTGCTGAATATCAATACAAATTAATTAAGCAAAGAAATTTGTTGTTTAATATGTTTAAGAAAATACAAGTTAAAATGTTGGCAGGAATGTAAATTAGTACAATTATTGTGGGAAACAATATAGAGGTTCCTCAAAAACCTACAAATAGAACTACCATAATACCCTGCAATTCCAATCCTGGGTATCTACCCAAAGAATAGGAATACTCTCAGTCAGAAAAACACTTGCTCATCTATGTTTATTGAGCATTATTCACAATTGCTAAGACATAGAATCAACACAACTGTCAAAGAGCAGATATATGGACTGAAAAAGTATGGCATATATACTCTATGGAATACTACTCAGCCATAAAACACAATAAGACCCTGACATTTGAGACAAAGTGAACAGATATGGGGGACTTAAAGTTAAGTGAAGCAAGCCAGACTATGAAAAAGAGGCATTGTATGTCTCCATTTAATATATACTGATGTCTTCACTCTATGGCAGAAATTGAAAGGTACAAAAGAGGGGGAGACAACTGTAGAAACCAGAAATTATATATAAGGTGATGGGTAATGGGGAGCAGGAGGAGGAGAATCAGGAGGAAAAAGAATATTTAACAGACACAAAAACAAAAAATATCTGTTGCTAATGTGTATGATAATGATTTGGATAAGACTAATATGCAATATATTTATACTGTGAAAAATCATTATGTATGAGGTAACGATGAACAGTAATTAATTGTAAAAAAATTAAATAAACAAATTGCAAGTTAAATAATCTTTATTATCAAATGCCCTTGTATGCTAATATGCAATGTGATAATCCAAATAAGGGCATCTAGTATGCAGTTTCCCAAATCTTCCTGATTATAGAGTAATTTATGGAAATAGTACAGTACAGAAGACACTCAAGATAATATTCCCTTTTTCACTGTCTCCATTTTCCTATCTCACAAATTCTTTGTTTCACTTGTGGTTTCCCCAAACACAATATTCATAATAATTAGGTACATGAAACAATACTGCAGGTACTCATAATTGAAAACAGTGAAACTGATTACTGTGACTACTCATAAAAGTATTAGAAAAGTCAAGGAATCTCCCATTTTTAGGAACCAGCAGATGGCATAATGGTTATGTCACTAGACTCCCACGTAAACTACGGTTTGAATCCTGGACCTGGCAGCTTAAAATCCACATTGGGCACATGTGCGTGCATGCTCAAAATCCCAAGAGGAGAATGGAGAAGGGATTGAATAATAGCCATCCCTCCTTGAGGGGTGATTTCTTACTTTCTCTCTCTCTGTCTCTTTCCGTTTCTCTGGCAAGTGCACGTGCCCATTAGCAAAAATCTCTCCAAACCAAAACTCCCATCTTAAAAAAAAAAAAAAAAATTCAACACTTCTAAACTCCTCTTATCAAATCTAATTTACTTGTGCTGATAAAAAAAAAAAATTTAAACTATTCTATTCAAGTTGCTTGTTTATTCAATTTATTGATTTTTTTACAATAGTTATCATTTTCTGCCTCTTAGTAGAAATCTGTAAGAACTCATTGATCTTAGTAAAATAGACTTTTGTCTAAGAACTGTTTATATTGTAATTTATATGGGATAATGTGTACTAAGTTTCAAATGACTGACTTACAAATGACTTACAAATGCATTTTGGAGAGATTCATCAATAAACTTGGGTCTGCCTAATACTCTGGAATCTTAATAGATTAAGCTTTTACCAATGATTAAACTCTTTTATGGGTAATTCCTTCTTGGGAGGAGTGGGGAAGCCTGAACTTTACAGGTTTAGGTAGGCTATTATAGTTGGAAAAGAACTATTAGAAGAATACTTCTTTATGGCAAGGGCCTCAAAAAAGGTGAGAGGGTACCAAAGACAATTTTCTAAGTTCTATTTATTATTTGTTCATTTTTGCTTATTTCATTTTCTATGAACAAATACTCTGCCTTAAATAGAACACATTTTTAATCTTAATTTCTCTGCGGGTGGGAAAAATGTTTACTGTTTGGATATTCACAGATAGTCAGTTTAGGCTCAATTATTCAAATTTTATAAATATATCTTTTTGTGTAAGCTCTGACTTTTGAACGTTTACTTTCTGGGTAGCCAGTTTTTGTTTCTCTCAACTCAGTGGTATTGCTAGCACTGGCTTGGAGTATCTCATGAGAGCTGAAGGTATGTATCTCATTCCCAATCTGCTTGAAATCTATGTTGAGCTACGTTGAGATCATTTATAACAGGAAAATTGTCTAATGCTAAAAATTGCCCCCCTTATTATTTTTTTTGTGAGTCAGTTTCTCACGCATAAGAGCAACTACCTACCTCCCCATAACAGCACAACACATGACATTGTGAAAGTTCTTTATGCTCTCTTAACTTCTTTAATGAGGAAAAATATTTTTCCATCCTTGTTCACAGAGGCAACATGAAACTCAAAGAAATATCCGTGCATATGTTCTGTAAATGGCAAAGAACCATGCAAGTAAGCATTGTTATTATTATTAATTTGAGAGAGATTTTTAGTATAGGGCATGTGCACTTGTCAGAGAGGCATAAAGAGACAGAGAGATAGAAAGTGATAAATCACCTCTCAGAGGCGATGACCACACTTCAATCCCTTCTCCTCCGTTCTCATGGCCACGCATGCACACGCACCTAGTATGAGTTTCAAGCTGCCAGTCTAGAACTCGAACCTCAGTCAACCATGGGAGTCCAACGCCTTAACTATTACACCATCTACTGGCCCCAACAGCATTATTTTTATCTGAACCAATTCTGCCTTCTTTATATCCATTCCTAAGTTTTATGCTGTAAATCAGTCTTGTTAATTTCCATTCTAACATATAGACGTTTGCAGTTCCCAGTGACATATACCTTGTGTTATTTAAGCCTCTCTGTCACCTCCTTGGTTCTGAGATAGTCTGTTAACAGATGTTAACCAATAGAATGAGACAGAAGGGATGCTGTGCTAAGTGTGAACCAAGGCTTTACCAGGCCCAAAGCTTCTGCCTGCACTTAGAGAGTAGTCAGGCAAAATGCAAGATACTGCATACTGTGGAGCACTAGTCATGTGAAAGCTTAAGTGAAGAGAAATAGAGATGGTTAACCGACCACCCAACAAAACCACCAGCTTTCTGAGTGAAGAAGCCATCTTGGATGGTCTAGCCTAAGATATACAATGTGAAGCCGAGAAAAGTCATGTGTACCAATTTTGGCTTTAATTTCAGAATTGCATACATACAAATTATTTTTTGTCATTTTAAGACACTAAATGTGGGGATAGTTTGGTGTCCTTGAAGTAGATAATTAAATACTCATCATACCCATTTTTCAAATGAAAACTGAGGGCTCAAGGTAGTGACTGTGGTACAAGGAAATATCGGATTTAGACTAAATTCTCAGTGTCCATACTCTAGCCCTATGTATTTCCCATTATTTCGTTCACGAGGGACTGAATACTTTCAGTGAAAACTTTAACCTTAATTGTACAATAAGTTCCATTTTAAGGTTATCTTTCCCCATTGTAGCCAGTCTAGGATTCTAGGACTGCGTACAGTTATTCCATACTAAGAGACTTGGGAGATCACAGGGTTTATTACAAAGAGGTAGACACAGAGAGTTGCACTGTAATCCCAAGGTAGTTTTATGAGTCAAGATTCCCCAAAGAAAGAGAACCATAGGGTGTGTATATGTACAAAGAGACAGATTTATTTTAGGATTTGGCTCACATGGTTATGACGTCTGGCCAGTTCAAAGTCTGCAGGGTGGTCTAGAAGACTAGAGATCCAAGGAAGAGAGAGTGTTGCACTCAAGCCCAAAGGCCATTTGTTTCAGAATTCTCTCTTGCTCAGAGGTCAGTCTTTTGTTCTAATCCAGCCCTCAATGGATTGGGTGAGGCCCATCCACACGATAAAGCATAATCTACTTTACTCAAAATCTCCTAGTATATCTATGTGTGTGTATGTGTGTGTGTGTGTGTTTTAAATTTTGCCAGAGGGCACATGCACCTGCCAGAGAGCTAGTGAGAATGTGAGAAAATGCCATTCCTGTTCCATGGGAGACAGTCACGCCACAATCCCTTTATCTCATTTCTCCTAGCTGCTGGATCCAGGATTCAAACCACACAGTTGGCCATCTGGGAACCAGCTACACCAACCACCAAGCAACTGGCTGGTCCAAAGTCCACCAATTTAAATGTTCATCTCCATCATAAAATACCGTTAAAGAAATATCCAGAGTAATGTTTGACAAATACCTAGGGACCATAGCTTAGCCAAGCTGACAAATAAAATTAGCCATCACAACCATTCTCTAGCTGTGGGGCCTGGGCCAGTCATCTGGTTTTTCCGAGCCTCGGTTCTCTCCTTGGTGTAAAGGCAGAGTCCTACTTTGCTCACAGACACATGATGACCAATAGAGTAATGCATACTGGGTACCCAGTACAACATGGCCCCCAAGCCTTGTGCAATACACAGGAAAGGAGTATTTGGACACTGGGTTTTTAAGAAACTGTCCCAGAAAGGGAATACCACTATGAAGTATTTTCTTGCTTTACTTCACAAGATTCTTTTTCTGACAGAGGAAGAGAGAATAAACTCACCAGGAACCCCCTAAATGTACAGATTACAATGCAATCTTACTCTAATCTCTTTTCATAAAGTGAACTCAGTAACACTAATTTTTTCCCTTTAAAGAAGAAAGAACAAAACATAGTTAACTAATTCAAATTGTTTCCCACTTCAAACTGCGTGTGACCACAAACCTGACCATCTCAGCAGCCTCTTGAAACTGGAACTACTTGTTTCCCACTTGCTGAAGCTGTGTGGGTGCAAGGGGCCATCTTCCGCTCATTCCAGCTTCACCTGTGGCATCTGAACAAGATCTCTGCCTTCTCTGGATCACCACCAGGCCCTCTTGAGCCCTAGCAACATCCTCCACACAAAGGCTGAGATTGTTCGTTCTTAGGACTTAATCTACAGAGATTAAAGACTTGATCCTTCCAAAAATGAAAATCCCAGGAACTCTAGCAGGATGAAGCACTTTGAAGGGTGTCTGTGGATGTGTATGTGTGTGTCTGTGTGTGTGTCTTTTGAAAAGGGGACCCAAACCAAAATAAGAAACTTTCTTCACTTAAACATCTCACTTAAAAGCTGGCCCTTCAGTGAGCCTGGAGACCTATCTGAGAGCTCTTTAGTCCATCCAGCTCCTTGTGAAACCTAAGGATACAGCCACTGTCTCACAGGAACCAGCGATTATCATATCTGGTTATGTGAGAGGGGTCAGGGAAGAGTTGATCCCCAGAGGAGTAAACTTATTGAACTCTCACTGGCCTTTTCGGTTATTTGAAGTTGAACCATTAACTCGTTCAGCTACAGAAAAGGTCATGGGGGAAGATTAGCTTCAGTCTCACACTGATATAATAACAGGAAGCTCCATGCTCTCTTTGGATTCCTTTTAGATTCAGGGAGGAGCCTTTTCCAGGAGATCCTTACAGTGGTCAGCAAGAGAGATAGAATAACTAAGATTTACATCACTCTTCAGACAGTGCGTCAATTATCCCAGCAGATTCTCATACCAGTCTTGCAAGGTAGGAGGGATGGGAGTATTGGTTAATCCCACCATTATTTTTAATTTTTTTTTTTGAGAGGTTTTTGCTATAGGGCACACGCACTCACCAGAAATACAGAGAGAGACAGAGAGACAGTAAGTGAGAAATCACCTCCCAGAAGGGGTGGCCATGCAGCAATCCCTTCTCCTCCATTCTCCTCTCGGGATCTTGGGCATGCATACACATGCACCCACTGTGAGTTTAAGACACCGGGTCTAGGACTTCAACCATGGTTGACTACATGGAAGTCCAGTGACATAGCCATTATGCTGACTGCTGGTTCCCAGTTAATCCCACTTTCAAGCAGGAAAAAAGTATTGCATCCAGATGGAAAAGTCTTCAGTGCTTGTTCCACTTTCTCATTATAACTCAGGCATTTGACAAACATGGTAAATAGAAATGCAAATAAAAGTGAGGAGTAAGCTGGGTCCTGTCTCTGAGTGGAGAAAGATAGAACTTTTCATGTCATCAGATACCACTGTAGCAATGTTGTAAATGATATTACAAAACAGCACGCCTGACATCAATCAAGGCATTTTCTTAGCCTCAGTAACAATCACAGAAGGACTTAAAAAAAAAAAATCAAGTTATGGTATTTTGCATACACACACCTTTAGGTTGAGAATTTTTTTTTTTTTTTTTGGAGAAGTTTTCGCTACAGGGCGCATGCGCTCGCCAGAGAGACAGAGAGAGACAGAGAGACAGAAAGCGAGAAATCACCCCCCAGGGGGCATGGTCACACCGCAATCCCTTCTCCTCCATTCTCCCCTCGGGATCCTGGGCATGCACACACATGCGCCCGGCGTGAGTTTTAAGCCACCGGGTCCAGGACGCGAACCGCAGTCGACTATATGGGAGTCCAGCGACATAGCCATTACGCTAACTGCTGGTTCCCCCTAGGTTGAGAAATTTTAAGATTTGATAATATAAAATGTTTATAAGAATAAAAATAAATAAGAACTGGCCAGCGGAAGTCTAAATAGATATGACTATGTCGGAGACCAATTTGACAATATATAATGGAGTTGAAGCTGCACACACCCTATAACCTAGTAATTTCATTCCCCAGTGCTTTCTCTAGGGAAAAATATCTGGATAGGTGCTCCGGTAACTTTTATAGAACTATTCATGGGTGCACTGTTTATAGTAATTGAAATTGGGTCTTAAAGCAGGAGCAGGCCTATGGCTATTCACTTATTGCTTTAACTATTCATTTACTCATTCACGTATGTGTGTGTGAAAGTGTCTGTGTATACGTATGCTATGTACCAGGCACAGTTCTAGGTACTGAACATCCAGGAGTGAACAAGACTGAAACACCACCTTATCCTCAGTTATGCTTTGGTGGGAAGAAACAATAAACAAGAAGGTCAATAAATATATAATTTTAGGAAGCAAAAGTGGTATGGAGCAAAAATAAGGAGAGTCAAGATCTAGAAAGCATATAGGTTGGAGAGGAACATATTTCAAAGATACTGGTTATTCCAAGAATTGTCTTTGTAGGAACAACATTTAAGTAGAACTTTAGGAGAGAAAGCATGAGTAAATAAAATCATTTTAATACCTGAGGAAACTAGTAAGTATTAGGGAGTAAAACTCACAGGTACAGAGATCTTTTTCTTAAGGTTTTTTCTATAGAATACATGTGCTCGCTGGAGAGAGACAGAAAGAGACAGTGAGATATGTGAGGGGGAATGGCCATGCCACAATCCTTTCTCCTCCATTCTCCTCATGGGTTTCTCAGTATGTATACACATGTGCCCAGTGTGATTTTTCAAGCTGTTGGATCTAGGACCCAACCATGGTCAGGCATGTGAGAATCCAGTGCCTTAACCACCATGCCACCTTCTGGCCACAACAGAGATCTTGAGGTCAGAATGTATTTGGTATTTTCGGAAACTTAAATGTATAGGAGATAAAGAGATTTGGAGGTACACAGAATTTTTTTAATTAAAGAAAAATTCAATTTATTAATGGTGGTAAGGACTTACTTAAGTCATTTGCCCCATCTCAATAAACAATTCAAGATAACAGAAAAGGAAATATGTCACCTAGGTCTAGGTTGTTAAGGAAATTGACTTAGAATGCTAATCGTAGTTGATATATACTAACTTCTTAAAATGTGTTAAGGACCATACAAAACTTTTACTAAATATCACTATTTATTTGATTTTTATGTGTATTAGTATTCCTGATTTGAAGATGAAGAAATTAAGACTTGACATGCTTAATAAACCAATGACCTAGTTAAGCTGCAAAGGCAGAATTTGAACATAGACCTGTCTTTATCATAGCTTTATGGGGAGCTACTGCTTTGCAAGGTTCATCTCTCCTCCAAAGGGTAGGTTGAATGTAGATGTAGAAAGTTGGAAAAAGACATGCTGCACTGATGTCATGTTGTTTATTGCTGGTTCAGGAGGAGCTCATAAAGTTCTAGTAGCACTTGCCAAGCACTTCCTCTCTCCTGGAGCTTATAATTCACAAGGAGAATGCTCATAGGGTGCTTTCTTCCTCTTGGAGCTCACAATGAGTAGACCTGAGCTGAGCCAAGCCAAGACTAAGCAGAGTCAAAGCCACCAGGGTTGTGGTAGCTGAAATTAGGATGAGCTGAAGGGCTAGCTAGCTGGCCGAGAAGGTACTCCTTTTTTCTTAAAGGGACTGCAGACAAAAAAAAAAAAAAAAAAAAGAGTAGCTCCTTGCAAAAGAAAAGCTGTCATACATTCACATGCACATGCACGGTACATTCAATGGTATAAAACAGCAAAGTCATAATTACAGCAATAAGTACATGAGTGCACTACAACTAATAACAAAACTTGTTTACCCTGTGACCTTCAAACATGATAAAATAGGAAGTGAGGAAGCCAGACTAAACCATCCTGACTCCATTTTCTCTACAGCCACTACAATAAAAACCTGGGCTGCTGGTGTTAGATCTGTTTTTCGGGGCCAGCAGATGACATAGCAGTTACACGGCTGGATTCCCACATAGTTGACTACAGTTCAAGTCCCAGACGCAGCGGTTTAAACCTCACACCAGGCGCATGTGTGTGCATGCCCAAGATCCCGAGAAGAATGGAGGAGAAAGGATTGTGGCATGGCCATTGCCCCAGGAGCTGACTTTTCACTTTCTCTCTCTCTCTTTTTTTTTTTTTTTTGGAGAGGTTTTCGCTATAGGGCGCGTACGCTCGCCAGACAGACAAAGAGAGACATAGAGACAGAAAGCGAGAAATCACCCCCCAGGGGGGATGGTCACGCCGCAATCCCTTCTCCTCCATTCTCCTCTCGGGATCTTGGGCACGCACACACACGTGCCTGGCATGAGTTTTAAGCCACTGGGTCCGGGACGCGAACCGCGGTCGACTACGTGGAAGTCCAGCGACATAGCCATTACGTTAACTGCTGGTTCCCTGTCTCTCTGTCTTTGTCTTTCTGGCAAGCACATATGCCCTGTTAGAAAAATCTCCCCCCCCACCACCAGAAAAAGGAGAATTGTTTTTCTCCTTGACTGGACAGGTAATGATAAAGACTGAAGGATAGTTATTTATATGAACAATATCCCTTTGGGGTCCTAGTTCCCCCTAGCTTATATAAATATATGTGTGTGTATATGTGTGTGTATATATATATATATATATACTATATATATATATATATACATATATGTGTACACATTTATGTGTGTGTATACACACACATTCTATTACATTGTAGAAACAAGAAACATCTGCTTTTGCTATACAGTCCCTAATCATGGGGAAGACAAGACTGACAAATTGGTTTCATTTCACATGTTGCCTCTCAATCAGCTGGTTTGGCTGTATGGAGCACTGATTGGAGAAAGATACTGAGCATTGTAGAAAAAGTGCTCAGCAGATAGACCAGGTGACACAACTTGAGTTAATGAATTCAATTTATTGGCACTATGACCACACTAGCAGAAGAAAAACTTGGGATACCTTATCTTATACTTTCTTGGTGGACAAAGATTATTGCTTTTATAAAAATTTGCTATAGGGTATATGTGCTCACAGTGAGAGAGAGAAAGTATCCCCCAGAGAGGTTTACCATGCTGCAATCCCTTCACTTCCATTCTCTTCTTGGAATTTTGGACACATATACAGACACCCAGTGTTTTTCAAACCATTGGGTTCAAGACTCAAACTGCATTGTGGCCTATGTGGGATCCGCCTGTCTTAACCTCCACATCATCTGGCTGACCCCATGATAACTGACCTTTTATATTTTAGTTTTTTGCCATTGGGCACATGTACTCACTGGAGACAGAGAAATGATGAGAGGGAAAGTGAGAAATCATACCCCAGGGAAGATGGCCATGCCACAATCTCACAATCCCTTCTTCTCCATTCTCCTCTCAGGATTTTGGGCATGCATGCACACATGCCTGGTGTCATTTCAAGTCACTAGGTCTGGGATTTAAACCATGCGTGGCCATGTGGGAGTCCAGCTCCTTAACCACTATGCCCCCTGCTGGCCTCCAACTATTGGCCTTCTTCGCAGAACTCAGCTGTGCTTCAGTTGTGATTCTATTCGTTGTAACACAAATCCATCTCAAGTACATTTTCATACTTTAGTCACAAGTAGATTTTATCCAAAGCACGTCTCTGGTCCCTTGATTATTGTTTTCTTTATGTGTACATGGCTCTCCTTGACATAATACAAAAAAGACAAGGAGGCTCTGTTTACTAGGCAATGAGATAATTGTCCTGGTCCATCCTTGCTGGAATTGTCTGTGCTTGGGGAAAGGGGGACTCTGAAAGTACTCTTGACTCACTGTGCTCTTAATGCCACAAAATGTGGAAAAAAAGAAAGCTGCTTCTTTTCTACCCCATGAATCAGGGTCACTCACCAATCAGGCACATTTACTATAATGTTTAGTAGTGTATTTTTTTTTTTCCTAAGCAACCAAGTTTCATTTGTTACGTAACAAGCCACCTTATCTTTCAGTTAGAAAAACACTAAGTTTGAATAAAGACATTACAGAATGAATTGGAGTCCAATTACAATTTGTTTTGGGGAAGGGAATATCACAATTCTATTCAATTAAGAAAAATATTTTTATAAAACCAGAGTTTATTTATCTTGAACACCTATCATGCCATGAATTCCTAGAGAATAGGTTCCAGAAGCTCAGTCTCCTTTCCATTGGTTCTCATAAAGTGTGCTTCCTTGGGAAGAGCAGTCTGAGAGCTAGGTACCTTTCTCTTTGGCTTACTTCTTTTTTTGGTCATTTTCCTTCACATATTTTAGGTTATTATCTCTTCTCTTAGAATGCTTGATATGCTGAATATGCTCATTAATTCTCTCAGCAAAAATCTTGTCCCTGGGGCCAGCAGGTGGTGAGGTGATTAAGGGCACTGGACTCCCATGTGGCAAACCACAGTTCGAGTCCCAGACCTGGCAGCTTGCTTTCTCGCTTTTCTTCTCTCTCTCTTTCATCCTGTCAATTTCTGGTCAAATTAAAATAAGTAAATAAATAAAGTAAAATAAAATAATTCTAAATTTAAAAAAAAAGTCTTGTCCCTAACTTGTTTGTTTACAATGATGCCAACAGAATGTTGGGTAACACTACAGACTCTTCCATTTTGCCATGGTAACATTTGTGGGACATTCCTTTTTGAACAGTACCCATTCCCTTGATGTCTACAATATCACCTTTCTTGTAGATTTACACGTATGTTGCCAAAGGAACCACTTCACGTTTTCTAAAAGGCCTAGAGAACATATATCAGGTGCCTCTCCTCTTTCCTTTTGTGTTCATCATTTTGGTTAATTACTGGAAGATGGCAGGTCTGACCAAAAAGTTTATCTTTTTGTTTTTAATACCTCAATACAAAATTAAAAGTTTACAAATTAAGATCTATTTCATCTGACTAAAGACTAAAATTTCATTAGTTAAATTATATATTTTAATTCATTATATTTACATTTCCTGAAACTTCTTTAATGAAAAAATTTCTCATTTTAATACTTCCAAATATACCATACTAGAAACTTCACAGTTGTATATTAATAAATTAGAATGTCAGTTCTGGAGAAACCCTAGAGATCAATCACCATTATGCCTTTATTTTATTTATTTATTTCTAAAGAGATTTCTGTTAGAGAGCATGTGCACTTGCCAGAGAAACAGAGACAGAAAGTGAGAAATCACTCCCAGGGAGGATGCTCATGCCACAATTCTTTCTCCTCCATTCTCCTCTCAGGATTTCGGGCATGCACGCACACACACCTGGCATGAGTTTCAAACTGGTGGGTTTGGGATTTGAACTGCAGTTGACTATGTGGAGTCCAGTGACGTAAGCATTATATCATCTGCTAGTCTCATGCCTTTATTCTATATATGAAGAAATCTAGGGCAAGAAAGCTGAGAACCAGGGCCCAGGTGCTACATTAGAGACATCATTATAAACCAGAGGACTAGTCACTCATTAATTTGCTTATTCTTTTAGTTGTTCAGAATATATATTCGCTAACTTTGAGGATAAGTTTAATCAAAATAATTCAGAAGCACAATCAGGAATCAACACCTTAAAGTCTTCAAGTTACTGTACCCAAGGTCCAGGTTTAACTATCCACACTTGCATCCAATAAAAGAGTTTAGTCTCATTTGAGTCAATAATTAGCTAGGTTAGAGAATTTTCTCAACCCACCTAGTTTCAACTATAAACAGTAGTCTAATACCAGATAGTCTTAAAACTAGCTTCAAGCTGTAAATTGAAAAAAAAATATTTCAATCAGAATTATAGGGAAATGTTTTTATACAGCAGAGGTACCCAGGCCCCATACTGGTCTGAATCATAATTTCTAGAGATGGAGCCTCAGGTGGAAAGAAGAATTTCTGATGTATCTTTGGTCTCAGGTTTTGATCACTATAAGTACTCTTTACTTATTGCTTCTTACTCTAGCTGATCTTTACCCTAGTTCCCAATGTTAACTGCCATAAAAATTAAAGTTTTAAAAATCTGAACACTCTTGGAAAAATCCTGAATATTTTATAGTCATAGTAACAAGTAGTCACTAAACCTATTTTAAGCAAGCACCATTCTATGACCATGGATTAGTAACTACGAGAACTGATTTCACACCCATTTAATCAATCAACACATCACTTCAGTGAACGTGCTTCCTAAAACTAACTAGTTAGTAATACCTTCTTCTTTCTGAAAGGCATCCAACTGAGCACAGAAATTCCCTAGACACATCCCATCGACAACAGTCTCATCTGAGTAATTATGTTTCCATGACTGACTTTAACCCAGTCCTGCTAAAAACTCACCAAACTCTCAATCATTCTTTCCAAAACCTTACGGAAGGTAGAAGTCCACTTTGCTTGGAGCGATTGTACATGATATGCCCAGCTATTCCTTACCAAATAAGCATTAAATTGAGTTCTGTCTTTTTTTAAAATATGGTGTGATGCTGTCATCTTTTGGCAATTCTGAATATACCAGCAAGATCACTGCAAACTTTCCATGGGGCCTCCAGACCTGCAGGAATGCTCTCTAGTTTTCTTGTGCCCAAATTCTACTTGTTTGCTGTTGTTGTTGTCGTCATCGTTGTTGTTGTTGTAATAGTAATTTGAACTGTAAGCTGCTAAATCGATCTCTCACAAACACCTTTTTTATCCTTGAAACTGAAGCCAACAATATATGTATTATATTGAATTTAATTTGAAGAATTTTTTATTTGAAGGGGCATAATACTGTAATTTCTTTTTTGACCAATAATGTGCCTATTCTTCACTGGTTACATTACATTTTGTTTGGTTTGTTTCTTAATATGCTATTGCACATATCACCTATGTGTACATATGTGTGTTTGTGTGTTGTCAGAGGGTGGCTGGGATTGTTTTTCCCTAGAGATTATTGGGTTTCTGTTGCATATAAGAGTGTGCTCCATAAAAGCAGAAGCAATAGACTTGATCAGTATCCCGTCCATCTTGACAATTCATGAAAGAACATCACCTTGTTTC
The DNA here is from genome assembly GCA_026018925.1 of Tupaia tana. NCBI lineage: Eukaryota > Metazoa > Chordata > Mammalia > Scandentia > Tupaiidae > Tupaia > Tupaia tana. Next base: position 78,753,750 of record JAKSZU010000008.1, read on the forward strand.
GTTTACATTCCAAAGCCCACATTTGTATTTTGATCACCCGTATCATTCCTAGCCTCTGTTTGGTTATGGAACCCAAAACACATTATGAACACACATTCTTAACTCGATGTAGTGGCCTTTTTCTTATTTGTCATGAGTTTATTTATATTAAAGAAAAAAAGCCATAAACTCCTTCTGGCGCAACAGCTGCTTCCCTATAAATTCCCACTATGATACTAAATTTTGTGCTTGTCATGGTAAATGGCAATTTTATTTTTACTTTAAATAATAATAGTATTGTGTAAAACTTTTTACATATCACAGTTTGTAGGAGCTTTAGGTAAAAATAGGAAGAAAAAATCAAACATACAATATTCAGCTTTTTCAGGCTGACTTCAAATAAACAAGATGCTGACTTTAAGAATATCTCACAGACTCTTTTACTTCCTGTTCAACCCCTTGAAATTTGCCCTTCTAGTATCTCTCTTGATCTATTTTATCTTACCCTCCTATTGCTTTTGTTCCTTCTTCTAACTCTTAAAGGAGTTAGAACATCCCCTTTGGGGGCTGTTCTCAGGAAAGGAACAATTACATCGTACATAGTATCTCTTTAAATTATTAAATCAGAAGGCAATATAGAAAAACTGCATTTAAATCAAGGTCTAGGAAAGTTGAAGTCTATCATCATAATAATAATAATAATAATTCTTAAGTCTCTAGAAAACATACCAGAATCTTCTATAGAATTGGGTCTGTTAGATAGTTATTGTCCTGGATAGTCAGAACAGTACCAATGTGCTCACTGATTGTCACTCCTTTGGACAGAAAAAGTTGTTAAAAGCAGCAAAGAAGGGCCAGCAGGTGACCCTGTTAGCTGATTCCATTAGAAATATATGAATTTTGACCCAAATCCTAAAATAAACTATTGTTAAAAATCTATGAGAACAATTTCTGGTAAAACACGAATGACTTATTTCTAACACCAGATAACCCAAATGAACATTTACCAAAATCTTTCAACAGACAATCTACAGCAGGGAAACATTGTTCCCTGTATAAAATACTGATAAGAGACTTTCCTAGAAGATGCAACTAATCCATGCTCTACTTATGACTGAAACCTTCAAAGATTACACCTGAGATGGGCACAGGGAACACTCATCATTTCCAAGTGGGTTTTATACAATTGCCCCCTTTACAGCTTAGAAATATATGCTCATACCAGTATATTTATTTCCTGAATGTGATAAAACACTCTCTTGTCAAAAATCAAATCACTCACAGTATTAACAGCAAGTTAAGTTCTGCAAATTCCACGTGCAGTCAATGAAACGAGATGCAGAGGCTGGAGGAGAGGGGAGTTTATTTCTGTAACCAGGTTACAGAGAGACAGTCAGCAAGCACTACCAAACTGTCTCAAAGAGCGCAACATGTTCTCAGTATTTATAGATACAAGTATATGCAAATCATTCTTCACTGTGATCAATCAAAGTCAATCTCTTTCTCCTGAGTGAATATTCTGATTCCTGTTTTACTTCAAATACCCACCCCTGGTTTCTCATCTAGCCATTCCTTAACCAAAACTTTCTATGACTCAGCACTTGGTCATATGGTTCTTGTTAAAGGCTTTTCTTAACTTCAATATGGCTGCAGTCTTGTGGCTAGGATGAAATAAAATAAATGCTTAAAAAACATCTACAATAGTGCTTGTTCCAATGTTCAGTTTGTTAGTACATCCATGGAATTTTGCTATGACTTTGTAGGACTTACCACAGTGTATTGTGAGTTTAAATTCCTTAGATATGGATCTGTCTCTACATACCCTTAAAGCACAATAATAAAAGTATCAATTTTTTTTTTGAGAGGTTTTCACTACAGAGCGCGTGCACTTGCCAGACAGACAGAGAGAGACATAGAGACAGAAAGCAAGAAATCACATCCCAGGGGGTATGGTCACGCCGCAATCCCTTCTCCTCCATTCTCCTCTCGGGATCTTGGGCATGCACGCACACATGCCCGGCGTGAGTTCTAAGCCACCGGGTCCGGGACTCGAACTGCGGTCGACTACGTGGGAGTCCAGCGACATAGCCATTACGCTAACTACTGGTTCCCGAAAGTATCAATTTTTGAAACTGAATTTTTATTTAGATCTACTTATTAAGTTAATGATACTATGTTTATTAGAAATTTAAGGTAAATATTCTTATGCATATAACAGTATTCTAAAATCAATAGAGTCAGAAATAATGGTCTTTCTTTTCATAGTATCAGTGATTAAAAACAACTTGTAGCATGGAACTCAGAAACTATTTGTTGTGGGCCAGCAGGTGGCATAATGATTAAGGCACTGGATTCCCACATGGTCAACCATGGTCTGAATCTTCGACCTGGCTGCTTGAAAATTACACTGTGAGTGTATGCATGTGAGCCCAAAATCCTGAGAGGTGAATGGAAGAGAAGGGATTGCCGTGTGACCATCCCCCTGGGGGGGGGGGGGGGGGTTATTTCTCACTTTCCCTCTTTCTGTGTCTGGCTAACGTACACACTGTGGGGTAAAAAAACAAAAACAATAAATAAATAAAATACAAAACTATTTGTTGATATGGTTCAAGTTAATGAATTATAATATTATCCCCAGACCTCAAATACATGTTGTCCCAAATGGGAACTATTGAATTCTCTTTAGCATGTTCTATTGCCAAGAAAATAAAACCTAATGGCAACATCTCTTAAACAAAGTTGGAACAAAGTTGTGAAAAATTGTCCGTGAATAATAAGGAAGGAAATATGTTTTGGTTAACAAGTTATTAGTGAAAAATCTAATTAAGCAGACTATTGTAGTATTTACAGTATTCCTTGAGGAGAAAAAGATTTCAAAATCTGTATTGAAGAGAAAAATAGAAGCAATCAGGAAAATAATATGTAGCAGAGAAGTTAGGAGAGAGAAAAACATATATAGAAAAAAAGGACCTAAAAGAGCTAATACAATTTTGGAAAAAAATGAATTGGGAATCAGCCTACTTAATTTTAAAACTTACAGAATTACAGCCATGAAGACTGCGTGGTATTAGCAGAGGAGGGGTGGACATATAGGTCAGTAAAACAGAATAGAACACCAGAAATAAATCCAAAAGAACAAGCCCCAATGATTTTGACAAGTGATTTTGCAATTTAATGGGAGGTTATTTGTGGGATGGAAGGTTAGACAAAGGGCTTGTACTTGATACCAAGAGCATGATACATAAAAACAAAAGTTGATAAATTGGACAATTTTAAATAGTTCGTTCTGTAAAATACAGTAAGAGAATTTAAGGCAAGCTACAGAATTGGTAAAAATTTTTTGCAAACCATGTAGGTGACAAGGGACTAATATCAAAAATATAGAACACTTTTAGGACCAGCAGGTGGTATGGTGGGTAAGGGTCTGGACTCTCACATGGTTGACTGAAGTTCAAGCTCTAGATCCAACAAGTTGAAACTCATGCCAAGCATGTGTGCATGTGTGCCCAAAGTTCCAGGAGAATGGAGGAGAAGGTATTCCTGTGTGGCCATCCCCCCTGGGGGGGTGTGATTTCTTGTTTTCCCTTTCACCATCTCTCTCTGTCTCTCCAGCAAGCACACCTGCACTATGGGGGGGGGGGGGGAACCTCCCAAAATTCAACACTTAAAAAAAAAAAAGCAAACAACCAATCAATTAAAAGATGGGCAAAAGGCAAAAGACATCAAGGGACATTTTATTGAATGATATATACAGTGGTAAGGGTAGAAAATAAACATTTGAAAAATGAAAAATAAACCAAGATAAACCAAGTGAGATAGTACTACATACTTCTCAAAATAAAAACAAAACTAAAACTAAAACAAAAAACTGACACTACTGAATGCTTGTGAGGACGAAGAAAAACTAAATCATTAAGAAGCCAATGGGAATGTAAAATTGTGCAGCCACTCTGGAAAATAGTTTGACAGTTTCTTAAAAAACAAATATTCTGGCCTAACTCCAGTGGCATACAACATCACACATGGTAGCCTGGAAACTCCATGAAAGGCCCAGGTTCTCTTCCTGGGTCAGTCTGAACCTTCTGGGTATGTTTATGTGTGCCTGTACTTTTAGCCAATTGAGGAGCTCAGGCAAGAGACCCTTTCAAAAAAATACTTCTCTCTTTCTGTTGTTTCTTCTTTCTACCCACTGCACTCCCCCCCCCCACACACACACACACACAAACTCAGATAAAGAAGAAAAAAAGCAAACAAACATACAACTACCATGTAAGTCAACAATCACATTTATCTCAGATAAGAGCAGGCATTTCTTCACACAAGCATGTATACACAAATGCTTACAGCAGTTTTGCCAAAACTAGTCAAATACTGGAAACAACCCAGATGTCTGTCAATGTGTAAATAGTTAACAATCCGTGGTACACCCATACCATGGAATACCATTCAGCACTACAAAGGAACAAGCTACTGAGAAAAAAAAAAAAGGAACAAGCTACTGAGAGAATAAGCTGATGAATCTCCAGAGACCGTGCTGAGTGAAATGAAAGCCAGTCTCCCAATTTTACATTGCAGTGATGTATGATTACATTTATGAAACATTCTTGAAAAGACAAGCTTACGGAAATGGAGAACTGATGAATGATTACCAGAGATAAGGTGGAGATGAAGGGCAGAATGAATGAGTGTGGCTATAAAAGACAAACACAAGGGATGAATATAAGAATGGATGCTCTACCTCTTGGCTTTATCTGTGTCAATATTTTGGTTTTGCACTATCATTTTGCAGGATGTTGCCATCAAGAGAAACTGGCAAAAGGGTACATAGGGTGTCTCTGCATAATTTTGTACAGCTGCATACATATTTATACTTATCTTAAAATGAAAAATTTAACTAAAAATATTAAAGCACTGTCCAGCAGAAGACTTAGTGTTACATCACTGGACTCCCACATGGTGCCAAACAATTTGGGTCCCAGACCCAGTGACTTGAAAGTCAAAGTATATATGCATGCATGCCCAAAATCCTAGGAGGAGAATGGAGACGGGATTGTGGTGTAGCCATCCCTCCTAGGGGTTGATTTCTCACTTTCCCTCTCACTGTCTCTGTCTCTCTCTCTGGTGAACACACATGCCCTAGGGCATAAATCTCTTAAAAATATTAAAGTGCATTCACTACTTAAAGAGCCATTGTTTATTTTTAGGAATAATGATCAATTATGGCTTATAATAAAGATATTTTTCTGGTTCCCTCTCAATTTGAAAGTTCAAGACACGGGAATACTATTACTTCCATCTGATATAACAAAGAGCAAAAACATTTGTGTAAGGCCAGACCTAGGTCCAAATCCCAGGTCCCTTTGGAGCTGTTACTTAAGCCCTCCGAGAATTAGGTATCTTGTTCTTAAAGTACAGATAATAAAACATATTTTACTGAGAAATAAGAGCTGAATAAGAAAAATTAGGCACAACACAGAGAACTAGCAAATTCAGGAGCTCGACAAATATGAGTTCCTATCTCTCCCCATTCTGAGCAATGAAGAAACCTTACTTTATTTTGCACATAAAACCAAATATGATAAAAGGAAATGTTAAGCTGTGTCTGCAGTACAAATTGTCTTGGGAAAAGAAAATTAAGATGGCTTACAAGGTTGAAAAATAATCTTCCCAATAGAATCTAAAAAAACTCAGAAATGGTCTCTATGGGAAAGCTTTCTCTGAACAGGAAAACATGAATCAGGAGATGCTCCTGAGAGAGGGTGATGCTACTTTGCTCTATTAGGTACTTGTTATAGCACGTTTATTTGCTGCTCTGGTTACAAGCCAGTAAGGGAACACTGAAAGTGGAAAAGGACTGTCTACTACACAGGCATTGCTTCTAGAATCTTTCTGACCCAGCATTTCAGGTGCTGATAAACTAACTTCTTTTGATCTCCAGCCTTCGCTGGGATGAGAGAATATTGAAAGAAATATCTATTTGTAGTAGGTGGCGGTGAGAGAACATATAAGACAAACTTCAGGTGCAATAAAAGGAAGCTGAAGTGGGAACATCAGAAAATGAATTTCCTGGCTCCAAGTGTTATTGGATTGTAGCTCAACAATCCACCTGGGATGTGTTAGCAACTCATCATGGGAAATCGGTGAGCTGGGCAGATGGAAACACCAAATGATGAGTGATAGAAAGATATCTGAAGAGGCGAAGATCCTAGTAACCCCTGGATGCCTTATTCGTCCATTTCTGTAGTGCAGAAGATTTTATGTTGCCTGCTGTCCAAATGCCTGGAGTGAATCATCTTCTCTGGAAGCTCGTTTGCATTTTAACCGCAGAGGCAGTCATCAGCACCGAGCACCAAGTACCGCCAACGGCGTGCTCAGGGCTGCCCCGGAAGCCGCTTCTTGATTTGTGCAGTGCTTGTCTTTCCAGACAGACTATTAGAATTAACTGGGCAAAATCAGATTTCAAATTAGATTAAGACTTCAAGAAAATGTTGCTTACTCGTTTCTCTTCTTGCAGATAGGAGAGAAATAACTATAGTTCCCAGATATTCTGTAATCATAAATATCATGTCTACATGCTTATATACAGCACATGGCAATGAACAAAGCATATCTCTAAATGGTGTCTCTGTAGGTCCAAGGAAAATCCTTGTAAAGTAGGCAGGATATGTTATTGCACAAATAATCATCTCAGGAGTGGGAACAAGAGGTTTGAGAAAATAATTGCCTAATGTCTCTGAGTAACCAGGCCAAAGCCAGATAAACTGACCCTTAAATTAATGCTGATATCTAACCAATAGCCAAGAATATAGATATTTTGAAGCTGGGGAGTTTTTTTTTTTCATTGTCCCTTACAATTTCTTTCTCTGTGGGAATGGAGGATTAAGAAATTGACTGTGATGGGGCCAGCAGGTGGTATGGTGGTTAAGGAGCTGGACTCACACATGGCTGACTATAGTTCAAGTCTGAGACCTAATGCCTTGCTTTTTTACCCCCCGCCCTCTCTGTCTTTCTCTAGTCAAATGAAAAATAATAATAATAATAAATAAACTTAAAATAATTCTTAAAAAATAATTGACTGTGATAGCCTTGTAGTTTAGGAGGCACTTTGAAAACACAGGTTCAGTCATGGCTCTGGGCTTGAAAAATATTTTAACTTTGTTTGGAAATAGGCATATGTTATTTTTTAGAGGGGGGTTTGTTCCCCAAAGGTTCGTATTTTGGAATTTGAGGTTGGGAGGTGGGGATGCCTAGTAGGCAGTGATTGGTTCATTATGATTGGATCATGGAAGCAACATTCTCATGAATAAATCAATGATGTCTTGTGCCAGCCGGTGGTTAAGGTGTCTGGATTCTTCATTCAAGTCCCAGATGCAGCAGTTCAAGAAAGATGCTATGAGTTTGTGCATGTGTGTCCAAAATCCCAAAAGAAGGGAGAAATGGAGAAGGGATCGCAATGTGACTGTACCCACGGGAGGTACTTTCTTGCTTTCCCTCTGTCTGCCTCTCTCTGGTGAGTACACATGCCTGTTGGCAAATTAGAAAATAATAATAAGCTGGAATAAAAAAATAAATGATGCCTTGCAAGACCCAGTGAGCTTTAGATCTCACGAGAAGAGGCTGGTTCTCGTGAGGGCTGTTTGCTATAGAGAGCGAGCTGCTCAGGCTCTGTCTGCACCCACCATTCTCTGTGCTCCTGTCAACCATACTGTAGGCCTACACCTCTAGACTTTCCAGCCACCAACATCGTTGAGTTTATCAACAAACCCCATCTTTATAAAATCACGCAGGCTCAGGTGTTTCTATTAGTAACGTCAGACCAAGCTGAAACAGCATACAATCGTTGAGTCGTTGATAGCTCTCAAAGGAGATAGCTGAGTATATACGGAAATTAGGGCAGAGAAAAAACTGCTGGAGAAATTCCAAGTAATAACATATCTTTATGAGCTAGAGAATAAGCAGAGGTTTTGTGGTGAAAGCCACTCAAAAGCAAAAACAGAATTGACAGCTCTTAAGGACAAAAATGAAAGGGTGGTCAAAATAGTTAAATAAAGAAATAGTTTGAGCAAAAACATGGAGTGGTCCATTTGTCCCAGGGCTATAATCATTGACCGTAAGGTTCAAATGAGTACTTCAGTGTTGTTTGAAAAGGAAGCTCTGAAATCAGATCATTGAAGTTAGACTCTCCATTGCTTACTGAGCAAGTTATATTACAATTTCTCTGTCAGTGAAGGTAATAATAGTACCAACCTCAAGAGTTTTATGAGAATTAATTTAAAAACACTTCACAAGAGCAATACCTATATAAGGACCCTTCAAAAAGTTAGTGGAAAAATGAAATTAAAATACAAGGTTATTTTAGTGGGAAAAAAATGACATCCATGCTTGTTTGGTTTTTTGTTTGGTTTTTTGTTTTTCACGATATCACATTTTCATGACTTTTTGGAAAGTCCTTCATAATTAACCTTAAAAAAAAAAAATCAGAAACAAAACCTGTGTTATCCAGCTTTAAAAAAAAATATCAGGAGCCAGGGAGTTGACTGGACTTCAAAGTACAGATCAAGTGACTGTATACATTTTTATTTAAGTTATTTAGCTTTTGAAGGGAAAGAGGTGCTACTAATGTTTATGACAGGATACCAAGTATTAAGGAGGAATGGTTCAGACAAACCAGAAGATATGGTGGCCCTACAGGTAGGAAACCCCATTCAAAATTGCTCCTTGTTTAGGTAAACGTCTCAGCTATGCCACAGCCAAAACTCCATGATCAAGTACCATCATAGAGGGCAAGAGTCTGTAAGCTAGTTGTGTAATCTAACGAAGGGTTGAACTTTGCAACCAAAATATCAAAAGTGAAGAAGGTTTTAGAGGTCTCCTAATACTTCTGCTTTTTCCATTTTAGGAAGGATCTCATTGATTTCAGATGCTTATGTGGTGCCTATGGTCTTATTAGGCAACACTTAAAAAATAAGAACTCTAGCTGAAGAGGAATGACATATATACTCCGTTGGAGATCATTTTATAGATTTCTAATTATTGTGAAAATTGGAGGCTTATTATTCAGATGAGAAACAGCTCTAGAGTTGCTAAGAAACTTATATCAGATTTCCTAACATCCGATTGGGTGTTCTTTTAAACATGTTCATATTTCCCAGAGTAAGTTGCATAGAATGTGAGTCTTGTGTGATGCTCTGGCAAGGACAGGGAGAGGGCCAGTGGAGACCATGTTGAGTACCTCTAGGCAATGCTGCATGTCTTGTTACACTCTGGGAAATCCACAAGAAACTCTGAATACTCTGAAAAGTACTTGAGTAAAAAAAAAAAAAAAAAAAAAAAAAATTAAAACTTTCTCAAGTTAGCATTTTCACGTGAGTGTTACCCCAGACTTTTTTTTTGTGCAATACAAATTAACATTCTACAGAATTAGTGCTCTAATGTTTTGCAAAGGACCACACTACACAATTTAGTATATTTTGAAGAATTTTCAAACCAGTAGAAGTAAGATATAAACAGATAACTAGAACATTTTCTCATTGCAAATGAATTTGTATACAGTATTAAAATTAGCATCTGTCCAGTAGAATTCCTTTATGTAGTTGGTTTAAGTAACATATTCAGTCAAGCCTATTATCTTGTAGACTATATTGGGTACAGAAGGTAACTGGATACACCTGATTGATCATTTCCTCATTATTAAATAGTTTGCCTTCTGTCAAAAGCAGTCAATATTAATATGATAAAATAATTTTGACTTGATTACATATTTTATAACCTAAGAAAAAACAGGGAGAAAACACCTCCATATTTATTCAGATCTATGAAGTGTGGAGGACTTTAGAATTTTAAAAGCAATAGAAGAATGCATAAGAAGAATAGGATTAACTATAAAAATGTTGTATTTCTGTATGTCAAAAAATAAGTACAATTAAAGAAATAGTAAAAAGGATTTGTGGTTAAATATGACAGCAAATGCTACCTGTCTTAAACACACGAACAGCTCACATAAATAGAAAACAGCATACGAACAAATAACAACAAAATCTCTGTGAGAGAATGATAGAAAAACGAACTAAGGACCTCAATAAAGGGAATGGGAATTTCCTTTGCTTCACTTCCCACATCCTGCTTTGCCAAAGGCCACACTTTCCCCTGGATGTGCTGGCCCGGGGAAATGACTTCCATACACCAGCTGCCGTGATGGATCAGAGACACCTGTAGCCTAGGACTGCAGCACCCTTATGGGTCTTTATTAGCTATTTTGTAAACATTTGTACTCTGTGAGAAAACTCCTTCCTATACCTAAAAGTTTATTGTTCAACTTAGAGCCATGCAGCTTGCAACACATATTGAAGTGCATATTATATACAAAAAAAAAAAAAAAAGGATGTTTAGATGTAGTGAATTTGGGGTAAACTTGTTCATGAGTGTAGCCTTTTAGGTTCCTGGGACCTGGCTGAAGGAGCTGATTCAAGAGAGAGAACAGATACATTTTCATTTTGAACTGTCATCTCTGCTCTCTGCTCTTCTGGCACTTGATTAGCATGGTTTCACATTTCTGGTTATCGGCTTTTATCTTCTGAGGAGACATAAGCCCCTGGTAACTTTAGACAGTCTAGCATCTTCCATTCGAGGCACACAGGACAATGGGTCTCTTGTATTTTACAAAGAGAAACTGATGTACTTTCCCGGGCTATCTCTGTTACGGAATGTTTCCTAATAAACCATCTCCAAAATTAAAACTTATTATCTCAGGACCAGCAGATGGTGTAATGGTTATGTCACTGAACTCCCACAGAGTTGACTGCAGTTCGAGTCCCAGGCCTGGCAACTTAAAACTCACCCTGGGGATGTGTGCATGTGTGCCCCAAAATTCTGAAAGGGGAATGGAGGAGAAGGGGTTGGGGCATGGCCATCCCCCGGGGCAGGTGATTTCTAACTTTCTGTCTCTCTGTTTCTCTCTCTCTTTCCAGTGAGTGCAAGTGCCCTATAGCAAACTTCTCTCTTCAAAAAAATGAAAAAAAATTATTACCTCTTGTGGTTCTGTGGGCTGACTGGGGCTTAGCGGGTGGTTCTTGCTTGAGTCTTTCATGCACCTGCAGCAGTGACTGAGATGGCTGAAACATGTAGGCTCCAGTGGGCTGATGTGAAAGATGAGGTCCCCCAGGTCCCCTCCATGTGGCCTCTCTCCCAGCAGAATGGTCAAGTCTTTCTATGTAGAGTTTTTTTTTTTTTTTCTTTTTCTTTTTTTTGGAGAGGTTTTTGCTATAGGGCGCGTGCGCTTGCCAGACAGACAGAGAGAGACAGAGAGACAGAAAGCAGGAAATCACCCCCCAGGGGGGATGGCCACGCCGCAACCCCTTCTCCTCCATTCTCCTCTCGGGATCCTGGGCACGCACACACACGCGCCCGGCGTGAGTTTAAGTCACCAGGTCTGGGACTCGAACCGCGGTCGACTACGTGGGAGTCCAGCGACATAGCCATTACGCTAACTGCTGGTCCCTCTATGTAGAGTTTTGATATTCAAGAAAAAGTATCCCAAGAGCTAGAGTTCTGAGAGATCCATATACAATCTGCAAATACTCTTATAATCTAGCCTCAAAAATAATTTTAATAAAAGCAAAAACCACTTCCATTGAATTCTATTGGTCAACAAACCACTACAGCCAACCTAGATTTGTGGGAAGAGAAATTATCTTCTTTTTTGTATTCATGCACAAATAGAGGAAAAAATGTTTGAGATCATCCTTGGAAATATTTACCATACTGGCATTCACTATCTCTTTCTTCTTCTCTGCTGTGTTTTTATTGGTATGACCCAGGTAATCCCCTTTTAATTCAGCTCTTTAACACTCTTTCTCCTTGTCCAAGTTTCATAGGAATCACATTGATATGAACTGAAGCTAAGGACCATGTTGATCTTTGTGCAAGGGGGCAGTGCTTCATTGAAGACAAAAATGTTGAATTATAGTATCTGACTCTCTCTCTTTCTCTGGATATTTCTTCGAAAAGCTCATGTTTACAGAGCCTCTCTCTGAAATTTTGTTTTCTTTGCTTTCTCAAATCCTTGACTGGCACAGTAGGTTCTAGATTTTGTGCTTGTGACCAACTCTTACCTCCATATTAGAAGCCTTAGTACAAACCAGCATTTAGCTTCTATGATAAGTATCATAGGTCAGGAACAGGCTTAGAATCTATAAGGCTCTAGGCAGAGTTTTATTTTGCGGTGTTACTATCAATATAATAAGTTTTATTTGAAATATATATAATAAAACACATGAGCACATATGAAGATTTATTTATGAAAATTTAGTATAATGGCTAAAAAAATATTTATGCTTTAGTTCACTTTCTAATTAGGGAATACAAAGAGTCTTTGATATGTTCAAACACCATCTCTTTTTTTTAAATTTTTTAAGAGTTTTTTTTTTTTTTTTTTTTTTTTTTTTTTTTTGCTATAGGGAACGTGTGCTCTCCAGAAAGACAGAAACAGAGAGACAGAAAGCAAGAAATGACCCCCCCAGGGGGGATGGCCATGCTGCAATCCCTTCTCCATTCTCCTCTTGGGATCTTGGGCATGCACGCACACGTGCCCGGCGTGAGTTTAAGCCACGGGGTCCAGGACTCAAACCGCAGTCAGCTACATGGGAATTCAGCGACACAGCCATTATGCTAACATTATGCTAACTTCTGGTCCCTCAAACACCATCTCTTACTGGCCACTTTCAAGAACTATTTCTTCATGGTCTTTACTTTTTTTATTTTTTATTTCATACATTCAATCACTGTACATCACAGCAGTCCATGGTTTTTACTTTCAATTACATGATTCCTGGTGAGTTCAGATCTTCTACTATGTGTAAAAGATGGCAATACTATTATCCCATAATGCCATGGAGTTTTAGACCCCATTTGTATTGAAAAATTATTGATCTCCTTGTCTCTGCACTTCCTAACACCATTTACTGAATGCTGGTTACGACATTGCTTTGGGTACTGACTTATCCACTGTGCTGTTCATCAGCAATGGCTTCCAGTAACTCATGGGGGTTACTGTGCTTTATTGAAAATGATGCAGCTTTTACCCAAAGGATGCAGTAAAGTGTGAATGAAATTTATTTTTGGTCATGTTCTATTAACTGTCCAGACTTTTATAACATAAAGATAGGCCAGCAGGTGGCGTGGAGGTTAAGGCAGCGGAATCTCACATGACTGACTACTCTGTTAGAGACCAGGCTGGTGGATTGAAAAGCACTTCAGATATGGGTGAAGGCATGTCCAAAGTCATTTGAGGAGAGTGGAGTAGAAGAGATTATGGTGTAGTCATCCCTCCAGGGGTTAGGGAGTGATTACTTACTTTTCCTCACTATCTCTCTTTCCAGCAAACATACAAGTCTTATGAAAAGAACTGAAAAAAATAATTAAAGAATAACAACAAAAATAACCCAGGTCTTTCAAACACATATTCAATTTTTAAATATTTTAAAAAATAATTATCTATTTAAATTTATTTAGTTTATATTTATTTTTAATTTGACCAGAGAGAGAGAGAGAGAGAGAGAGAAGGAAAGTGAGAAAGCAAGCCACCAGGTTTGAGACTTAAACCATGATCTTCTATTCTGGGACTCAAACCATGATCGGCCATGTGCGAATCCAGCGCCCCAATCACCATGCCATCTAACATCCCCAAACACATCTTCTCTTAAACTCTTTAGTCAGTAATCACTACATTGCTATATTGTGATCTCGTGCAATGTTGAATGCTCCCTTGCCTTCTGTACCACGCCATCAGCAGGGAGAACAGGCAGATGACCTGTAAGTGGAGAAAAGAATACTGTCCCATTGATGCAAAGAATGTCTGTCACTCCTCTGGCATGACTTTAAATGGACCAGGCAGTGTATTATGTCAGCACATTGATCAGAGGCAAGAATACTCTTTCAGAAAGACCTATTGGCATTGCAGAACAGAATTCTCAAAATTTCTTGGAGGTAATAAGTTTAGCTGTCTGAATGACTGCCTGACACATGTCATGGAGCTTATGAAAGAGTAGAAAGACTGCCATGGGGGCACAGTGCAAAGGACAACTGCTGTCAACCCTGTCAACCTCAGGTGTTGTCCAGAGGTGGCATCATAGTGGGAATACGGAGAAGTGATTACTAAGAATGAGGCCACACATGCAGCACAAGGTTAAGAGTGGACTATTAGTAGCCTAGAATCCTGAATTAGTTTGATGAGTGAGAGTGTCCCCAAGCCAGTATGTCAGAAACATTCTGACATCCAATATTATATATATATCATTTTAAAATATGCTCTGCTAGCCAATGGAATTAATATCTTTGTCAGGTTGTCTTCCTAGAACAGGGTCCTAAATGATCTCAAATAAATAAGTCCTAGAGCTATTGAAAGCATCTGGTCTACTTTATGCATAGGGTAGAGGGTTAGAGAATATCCCGAAGGGGAGAAACAGGAACTGGAACCAAAGCGGACCCAAAGTGGTTCCAGAGATTAGAGGATAACTTACAGTATTTCAAGAAAAGTGGGAAAAAATATGAGGACCTCCTGAGGAAAAGAGTTCAGAACAGGGGCCTTACTTGCCTGGATCCAAGGCAGTACTCTGTTCTCAATGTTCTTATGTTGACTAGCCTCATACATTAAATAAACAACTGAGACCCGAAGCTGAAACTGTTTTTGCCAGATGTTAAATCCAATACCTGCCAGTGTTCAGCAGGCTGAATTGAGCAAATACACAGCCAACAGAGAATGGAAAGGTAGGCTCATTACGGTACCTCTGACTATAACAGCAAATTAGTTTCTTGAGGTGTAACACTTATTAAGTCTTGATGCATGGGTTTCAGTCCTTGAGTGTGTTACAGGTAAAAGAGCACAGCCTAAGATAGTAGAGTAATTTCAAACTACAGCATTCAAGTCCATTTTCCAAGTTTCATTGATTTTGAAAACCTCATAACTTATTCTCACTTTTGTCTAAATATGATGCGTTACATAGTTACAAAGTTTCCATTTCCCTTCCTGACTACAGCATTTTTTTACCTTTCAAATGATAAAAGAAGAGAGTTTTTAAAAAGAGCAAGGGCAACTATGTGTCACTCTGCGAACTCATAAAATTTCCCACTTTAGAGTGCAAAGTGGGGAGGACACTGAAGCAAGCTGCATTGGTCAGAACAGGCCATCTGCAGATGTAACACACAGCTGCAAAATCTCAGTGACTTGACACACTCAGAGTTTATTCTTGCACATCTATGTCACAGTCCAACGCCATTTGCAGAAGAAAGGAAAATACACTATGTTCCACACAGACACTCAGGAGCCCAGACTCCTTCCATCTCCCACCAACGAGAAGAGTTTGTGAGTCTTCTACTGGTTCCTTTGCACTTATGAGGCATAAAAGGAGCAAGAGTTGATTTCAAAAGGGATGGATATTAATTTTAGAGTTAAAGCAGGTTCATCTTAACATAGGCCAACTTTCCATCTTCCAGCTTCTGGTTTTGTGCTTATTATATTTGTTTCACTTGGTTTCTATTTTCTCCAGTTTTGAAATCAACCTCATGAAACTGGAATATGGCATTAGGGCCTTATACATTTAAAAGAAAGAAATATAATGCAATGAAATATTTGTGATCTTTTTGGATAACGAATGTTACATAAGTCACAGAAATCATAAAAGTTGGAAAAAATACAATGCATAATGTTTGGTGAAGGATACACTGGTTTACTTCTGATGACACAAAACCCAGAAATTCAAATGAGATGACTCCGAGCTCAAGATTCAAGAGGTGAGATGAGAGGAGAGAGCAGAGGACTAGGTCTACAAGCATTTTAGGGCCATAGAGTTGTCTGGAAACTTGGCTGACATCCATGTGGATAGCAGTTCAGCGATACAGCCACCCACACTGTGTACAGCGTGATGCCCATATGTGCTCAGGATCTGTTGACTGTCAAACTGGCAGAACAAAAAAGGCTACAGGCTGTGTCTCAAGTCAGAACTTGTCCTCAGAATTCAGCACTGGGTGTCTAATATGTAGAAGTCAAAGGAAATTGCAAAGAGAAATTAGCATATTTTATATTAGGGAAGAAAGAAGAAAAGGGTTTTTAGAAAGAGCAAGGACAGCTATGTACTGCTCTCTTCAAACTCACAAAATTAGGCCAGCAAGTGGTGTGGTAGTTAAGGCACCAAGCTCCCACATGGCCAGCCATGGTTCAAGTCCTGGAACTAATGGCTTCAAAATCATACCGGATGTATGTGCATGTGTGCCAAATATCCCAGGAGGAGAATAGAAGAGGAGGAATTGTGATATGGCCATCCCTTCTGGAGGTGGGAGAGGGGTGATTTCTCACTTTCTCTCCCACTGTCTCTCCAACAAGTGCTCGTGCCCAATGACAAAATCCTTTTTTTTTTTTTTAATTTCCCCTATAAATAGTGATTTGATGATTCACATTCCACTTTCTAAGAGAAATGGCAGTCTGCACACAACCTATGCAATTTATAATGTAGTCACTAATGTCTCAGTGGGAAATTTCTCCTGATTTTTTTCATTGCCAGAGAGTACATGCACTCTCCAGAGAAAGAGAGGAAGAGACAGATACAGAGAGAGAACGATGGAGAGATACAAAGAGAAAAATCTACCTTTTTATAGGGCTTGATCACAGTATAAGCTCTTCTTCATTTCTCCACACAGTTGGAATTTTAGGCATGTATACACATGTGCCCATCATATTTTTCAAGGCTCTGGGGCCAAGATTCAAACCTCTTGGTTGGCCATGTAAGATCCGGTTACCATAACCACTAGGCTACATGGAAAGTCCTCTCTTGATTTTTATTTTATTTTTTAAATAATGTTTTTAAACTTTATTTATTTATTTATTTTAATTTGACCAGAATGAGATAGAGTGAGAAAGAGAAAGAGAGAAAGTGAGAAAGCCAGCCACCAGGTCTGGACTCAAACCGTGATCGGTCCTGTGGGAGTTCAGCATCCCTGACCACCACGCCACCTACTGGCCCTTTGATTGAGTTTTTAATTAACTAGACAATTTCTAAGGATTGATAATCATTATAATAAAGTTAAACTGAAGAAACTTCCTTCTTTATTCTCTACATCAGGAGACAGGAAACTATGACCGATGGGTCAAATTCAGCCCAGGACCTATAAACCTTTGTTTATTAAGGTTTATTGACACACAAGCACACTCATTTGTGTATATATTGCTCATGGCAGCTTTCATGCTACAATGGTAGAGTAGATGTGATGAAAAGCAGATGGTCCCTATAAATCTGAAACTATCTGGCCCTTCATGGACATGTTTGCCCATCCTTGAACTGCATTAATTCTCATGAAACATAAATTTTCTGCTGTACTTTGTGACCATAATTCAAATGTGACTCTCTATTGTAACCAACTAGGCTTTGAGACACCTTATTTCACTTAGGTATTGTATCATGTTTTTAATAATTTATTGAAATTATTATTTTATCGTGTATATGGCAGTAGTAGTTTTTGAATCTATGATTTAATTATCTGTTTTGAATACTGTCTGCTGCAGTTTGAAGCTTGTTTCTTATGTTTATTTTCGTTTGTTCCATGGCCTCTAGTCAAGACCTCCCTACCCATGTGTTATAAAACTAAATAAGAATTAGGCTGGTATCATATTGCTAGCATGAATAAAATTATACTTTCCAAATAGTAATAATAATCTCTTTTAACATGTTGAGAGGCACCTTAATTAAGAAAAATGTCAGGTTTAGTATGAGTTATGACTTTAAAAAAGGAGCCAAGGGCCATCAGGTGTCATGACGGTTAAGGTGTTGGATTTCCTCATGGCCTACTGTAGTTCCCAGACCGGGTGGCTTTGAAAATCACAGTGGGTGCCTCATGTGCCCCAAATCTCAAGTGGTATCTCACTTTCCCTCGCTCTGTCTCTCACAGGCAAGTACACACACGCTATGGCAAAAACCTAAATAAAAAGGTTCAAGGGCAACATATCACACCTTATGAGAAGACCACTTACTATTTGCATAGTGTGTAGATGGCTAAGCAGGCGATAGAGAAAAGTTCAGAACAATCTTCACTATGGATTCACGGTGTCCTCTGGGAAATATGTGTGATGCAAGGACTGTCATTCCTAAGTACAGGTCATAAAAGCCACCAGATGTTCTCTATCTAGATAGTATGAGGTCAGGATCAAAGAAGAGAGAGCCCTGAAAATACTAAGAACCTAGCTCTTCCTCAGGTGCCTTTGAGAGTTTGCTAATTCTCCAACAACAGTGTATCTCAAAGTGTGGGTATATTAGCAGCATTCTTGAGCTCTACTCACTAGAGGCAGATATTATATCCTACCGCATAATAATCAAAAATGCTTCCAGACATTGTCAAATGTATCCTAAGGGACAAAATCATTCCCAATTTAGAAAGACTAGCCTTAAACATTGATTTTCAAGCTTGGTCTCACAGTAAAATCAGCCAAAAATCTTCACAAAATAACTGATGTCTAGATTCCCATGTGAGAATTTTTCTCTATTTGACTTTTATTATGTATAGTCCTGTTATCTTTTTTTTTCTTTTTTGTTCTGATTTTTGCCATAAAGCATGTGCAGCAGAGAGAGAGGAAATGAGAAATCACCCCCCAGGGGGATGGCCACACCACAATCCCTTCTTCTTCAATCTCTTCTTGGATTTGGCACACATGCACATGTGCCTGGCATGATTTTCGAGTGTCTGAGTCTGGGGCTTGAACTGTTGTCAGCCATATGGGACCCAGCGCCTTAACCACCACAACACCTGCTGACCTGTTATCTTTTTATTTTAAAAAATACTAAACTGATAAAAGAGTTAGAGGTAATACAGTGTTCCCAGGGAAGTTTACCCAGCTTCCTTTAACATACTACATATCAAGAACGTTTTTGTCAAAGCTGAGATATTAACACTGATATGATACCACTAACCAATGTACAGACTTTACTGGGATTTGCTATATTTTCCCACTAATGTCCTTACCTGTCCCAGGATCCAGTCCAGGATACCACATTGCCATTTTCATAGTTTATTAATCTCCTTTAATCTGTAAGTTTCTCAAATTTTCCTTGTTGTTTATGATCTTTATACTTTAAACACTAATTGCCAGATTTTCTTTTAGAATATCCTTTATATCGGGTTTGTCTAATGTTTTCTACTGAATAGACAAGAGTAGAGATTTTGTAAAGAATATTGCTCTTGTCATTGCATCATATCAAAGACCCAAGATAGCAACATGACTTGTTATTAGCAACATAAACCTTGATCACTTAATAAACATGATGCCACTAGGTTTCACCACTAAAAAGCTACTGTTTTCTTTTTGATATTGTATTTGTTAATGTGAATCACTTAAGTATAGCCAACAACTAAGGGGCAATTTAAGGCCCACTTCCTAAAGGGAATGATATTAAAGAATTAGTGTCACATGTTAAAATCACCAAAGCAATTAGTATATTTGGAGAAAAATACTGTTTTTCCTTAAAATTTTGCCCACTAAGTTTAGAATTCATCAACAGATACTATCTAAAGCAATTATTACTATAGCATTCCAATGGTGTGTTTTCAGTTTCCCTCATTCTTCCACGTATCTGAAATTCTTCTGTAAGGAAGACTTTTCTCTTCACCTGTATGTATTTGTTTATCTATTCAATAATTTATTTGCATCAGTATGGGCTTATGAATATTCATTTTATTCTTTGTGTTATAATGCATTGCTATTGTTGTTCATGATGTTGTTCAAATTGTTCCAGCTTTGGCCATTGGGAGTTCCTTCAAAATAATGCCAGTTTCCTTTCAGCATAATCTAATTGTTCTTTTCTTTTCTTTCTTTTCCTTTCCTTCTTTTATTTTCTTCTCTTTTCTTGTGTTTTCTTCACCCACCCCCTAGAACCAACCATTTCTCCTAGGAGTCATGGCTACTATTATAGGAGAATGGTATTTAGAAACCAAGATCTGGGGTCTTTGTGTGCTCATAGTTACTGGGATGTCACTGATTTTCGGGTTTCTTCATCAATGGAGTAAGGAAATAGATATGTTTGTACAAACACAAGTTCAAGTCTATCTATATTTTTACATCTGTCTACCTGAAAGAGAGAAAAAGACAGATGGAAACATTAAAATAAACATGAGTCTGTGGCCAACATGTGGCATGATGGTTAAGGTGCTGGAATCACATACGGCCAAGTGAGGTTCAAGTTCCAGACCCAATTACTTGAAAATCATGCTAGGCATGTGTGCATGCATGCCCAAAATACTGAGAGGGGAACAAAAAGGAAATTACAGTATGGCCATCCCCCCCCCCCCGGGGGGAATCTCTCACTTACCCTGTCTCTCTCTGGTACACATACCATATTATCAAAACCAAAACAACAACAAAAAAGAAATGAGTCCATACTAATATCTCCAACTGGAATTCAAAACTACAAATTTCATTGTAGCCTCTCTTCCATTCTCTTACTCTAACATATTTGTAACTGTTTCTTACAGTGAGAAAACTGGATCCTGTATTCCATAATTTATTTATTTATTTGTGCATTTGGTTCTAGTATAGAAGTTTCAGAATTGCTCAACTGTATCCCTGTGAGAAATAAATTTGCAACTATACTATGACATTTTCATACACAGTTATTTTTGTCATTAACTTTACAGAATCCAGTCAAAACACTGTTTTTCGAAGTTACATAGGACAGCTCCTTTTTTCCTCCCACTCTCCTCAGTCAAACTATATAATATATTTGAAATAGACTTAAATACATTAATATTTGTCTCCATTAGATGCTAAGGTCTTTAATATTTTGGAGAATGTTTGATTAGTTTCTATGGAGTTAAGTCTACTCTTCGTAGTACACTGTTCAATGGGTTTTAATGACTGCATACAATCAGGTACCTTCTACCACAGAACTATTTATAACAGTCCCACTATACTATACTTTTGTTTGTCTTTTTTCTTTGTAGTCAAGCCCTCTCCTACCACTTGCCAACTACTGATCTATTTCTGTCCCTACAGTTTGACCTTTTCTAAAATGTCAAATAAATAGAATTATGAAATATAGAGTCTTTTGCATCTAGCTTATTTCACTTGGCCAAACATATTGAAAATTTATCCATCATGATGGGTGAATCAATATTTTTTGTTTTGTTTTGTTTTTCCTTTTAATTGTTGAGTAGTATTCCTTTGTATGTATATACTAGAATTTCTATCTATATCTTCCATTCACAAGTTAAAAAAATCTTGGTTGTTTCTAGTTCTTTGTGACAATAAATACAGGTACTAAGAATATAAATGTACAAATTACTTCATAAACATAAGTTTTAAATTCACATGGCTTAGCAATGTGGAATGGGATCACTGACTCATGGGATCACTGACTCATATGATAAATGTACATTTAAGATATAAGTAACTGACGGGCTAGTCCCACAACACAGTGGTTAACATATAGAACATTGGAAGCCAGTTCTGTCATGGCTAACCACAGTTCAAGTCCTAGCCCCAATAGTTTGAAAAACATGCTGGAGGCATGTGCACACATGTCCCAAATCCTGAGAGGATGGAAAAATGGAAGAGAGAGGATTGCAGAAAGACTGCACTCCATCCGGGAAGTGCTTTCTTTCCCTCTCTCTCTGGGAAGCACATGTTCCCTCTGGCAATTAAAGCAAAAAAGAAATAAAGAAGCTAATAAACTGTTATCTTCAGTGGCTCTGCCAGTTTTTATTTCTCTCATTAATTAATAAGCATTCCTGTTTCTCTACCTCGTCTCCAGTGTTTGGTATTGCTAAGATTTTCCCCGAGCTATTCTAGAAGGTGCATATTGGTATATCACTGTGTTTTTGATTAGAATTCCCTAATGATTTATGATGTTGGGTGTCTCTTCACTTTTTTGGTTGCTATTCAATATCTCTTTTAGAAAAATATGTGTTTAGAGACCAGCAGATGGTGTAATAGATACATCACTGGACTCGCACGGCTTAAACTCACTCCAGGATCATGTGTGTGTGTGCCCAAAGTCCAGAGAGGAGAATGGAGGAGAAGGGATTATGGCATGGTCATATCCCCTGGGGGATGATTTCTCACTTTCTCTCTCTTTCTCTCTCTCTCGCTCTCTCTCTCTCTGGTGAGCAGACATGTCCTATAGCAAAAATCTCTCTCTAAAAAAAAATGCTCAACCAGTTCTTCTATTAGGTTCACTGTATTCTCATTGTTGAGTTTTAAGAGTTCTTTATATATGCTACATACATGTCTTTCATCAGTTATGTGATTTGAAAATATTTTCTTTTAGTCTGTGGTTTGTCTTTTCTTTCAACAGTGTCACAGAGCAAATGTTTTACATTTTTATAAAATACATTTATCCATTTTTTCCTTACTTACGATATGTACATTTGGAATCACATTTAAAAGCTTATTGTCAAATCAAAGGTCACATAGATTTTCTCCTGTTTTCAACATCTGTGTTATATCTGAGTATGATTTTGTTGTTGCTTTATCTCTTAAAGATATATTTATTTTTCTCTTGATTTGTATGTGTGTGTGTGTATCTTAAAGTTTTAGACTGCAAACAGAACTACTGTGTAATAACAGTAGCAAGTGAAGTAAATAATTTTATGCTGGAAAATAAGCAGAAATTTTTTTAACAAGGTATAAGTGGGGAGCTATTGAATCAACCTGGCTAGAATATGAGCTGGATTTGGATTTTGGTGTTGCTGTGATTAGAGTCAGTATAATGCAAGAGTCAAATTTCTCTACCAATATTTTGTATTTAGGATAGAGGCTGGTTTGCAAGAGGATTTTTATCAGAGATTGCTCCACCTTCAATTATAGGTCTTTCCTTTCCTTTTCTTCTGCACTCAATGCATAAGGTCCTTATCCTCTTAACCTCCCTCGATACCTAGTTGATGTGTGTATTAGAGGAGAGATTGAAGGTGTGTTGGTCACTGACTCAACCTCATTCTTCGGCAAGCATTCTATCACTGAATGTCAGGGGTGAGGACTTCTCTATCTGTATACTTGGGGAAAAGTGAGCCTACCCCTCTTGCAGTGGTAAAGGATCTGTAACATTTTAGCTGCAGGACACATTCCCGCCTCATACAGAGGTTTCAGTTTCATTTTGTTTTCTTCTTCTAGCTGTAGGAAGTCTTAACCTGTGCTCTAAAGGTGACATGCTTTGAGGCTCTTCCCTGAATGCCTTAAGGTTTTTGTTCATAGGTAAAATGGAGGGGGATGATCCAGGGAGGTCTCAATGCCTTTATCTCTCAACAGTCACTGTTCCTCTTCCAAGCCTGCACCTTAAGGGTTGCTTTATCCACGCTATCATTACAAATCTAGACTTTCTTGGAGGGACCTGATGAGGATCTACAGAGAAGACCTGACAATGAGTACAAATGACCTTCACTTTAGCACTTTCCAGGAGCACCACACTCTTATGCTCAGTAACATATTAAAATTTTTAGTTGACTTCTTACTGGTTTGCTTCACAACTGGCATCTGCCCCAAAGTAGTTGCATTCTAGATCTTCTTGGAGGAACCTATCCTCCCTGAGGTTTGAGCATAGAGGACCACCCTCTGCAGGATCTGGTCATGCAGTGGTTTTCCTTCCTCCAGTCCTCCAGCCCATCAAATCATGAGCACTTGCACATGTACCCTGTGTGTTTTAGGCCAACTGGACTGGGGATTCAAACTGCAGTCATCATATGGGATTCGGTTTGCATTGAGCAGGGTATCACTGCTGTCTGCATAGTCAGCTCCAGATCTATTTTTTACTAAGAAAAAAATTATAATTATGTTTGCGCCATGCTGAATGGATTGGGAGACTAGATTTTTGGAAGGAAGTTAGGAGGCTATAGCAATAATTTGGGCAAAAGATGAGTTAATTCCAAACATAGCATGGCATGGAGATGAAAAGATAAAAATATATTTGAGAAATTTACGATTTAACAGGACTTCCTGACAGATTGTGGAAAGTGGGTGCATATTTGCATATTCATGTACTGAAGTGTGCTAAAGTGTGGTGCAAAAAAGAGGGAAGATTTAAAAATTGTGCACCTAGACAACCAGAGGATGGTGATAAAAGTCTCATGATGATATTAAGGCTGTAAGCAGGGCGGGCAGGTAGCATGGTGGTTAAGGCACTGGACTCCCACATGGCCAACTGCAGTTCGAGTCCCAGACCTGGTGGCCCTTACTTTCTCTCTCTCTCTCTCTCATGAGCATTTGTGACCTATAACAAATTTTTAAATAACAGTAATAATAAATAAAATTAAATAAATAATTCAAAAAATAAAACAAAAAGACTGCAAGCAAAGCGGGGATGTGGAGAATATATATAGTTGCATGTAATCCTTGGAGAACAAGTGGGCATTTCACCAAAAGGACTATAAAAAGGCAGGGCAAAGAGGCTCCACACTAATTTTGGACAAATTTGTAAATGAGTAAATGAATTAATAAACAACAAATAAATAATAAACATATATATATAAGATATTCCATTTGGAGCTGTACCTGTTCAATAAGTCTGATTTCCTTCTTTTTTATTCTAGCAAGGTCAATAGGTTTTGTGACATTTTAGAAAGTTCAGTGGGAGTAATTTGTACCAACTGAAATACCCTTATAATATATGAGCTGAACTATTGCAGCTCTTTTCTGAGATAATGAAGGGCTTTCTTCTGGCTCCTCATCACTGGAATTCCCAAATACTATGTGCTAATTGTGTGGGCTGATTAGTATGAAATTCAATTTGTTATAATCTGCCCAAGGCCACTTAATAAACCTAATATTTCAGCCTCAGGTTTGGGGACAATTAAGAGAAACTCATAGTGCAAAGGCATTTAAGTGCTTGTTAAGAAAGAAATATTTAATGCCCAATTCCCTGCTCCATCTTTCAGAAACCAGAAAGAGTTTCAATAGATCACAAACATGTTAATATAGCAATGATTGTTATAGGAAAGATAATTAAGGCAGATTATATCAGAATATCAGGGACTTCCCTCTCCCTTCTTCCTGCATACATGGAGACTCATCTCATCAGGCCCTTAGCATTTTGGAAGCAAGGATGACAATCTTTTCTTAAAGGAGTTGCAGTCCTCTAGGGAATAGTCCACAATTAGTATTTTCTAGTGTAAAATGATAGGTGCTAATCTCAGGAAAGCAGAAAGGAGAAGGAAGGAGCAATACTAATCAGGAGTGGAATTGTAGACAGTATTCATACAAATAAATATTGTTCTTCAAAATAATCACTTTTTAGAAAGTACATAGTCCCCCCTTGTAGTCTAATTAGTTAAAAGTATTGATAGTTGAGATTTTTCTCTTAGGGTTATATTTAAAGAATATTTGCAAGTTACAAAAATGTACTAATTGTCTCTCATTTTTATTAAATTATAATAACTAGGTCAGTGCTTTTCCAAATGTATCTTTTTGGTTTGTTTTGCCAGAGAGAGAGACACAGAGAGAGAGAGAGAGAGAAGCACTGCCCAATAAGTCAGTGGGGCATAGTTATGTTTTTTACTTCATCTCTCTATCCCATCAGAATTTAAGGCATGCACACACACCTGCCTAACATTTTTTTCCAAACTGTCAGGGTCAAGTTTTGCACAACAGTTGATCCAGTTCCCTATGCACGGGGATCTACTTCTGCACAATGGGGTTGGCCCAATATGTATTTTTTTGAACATTTGGCTACAAAGAAGATCCATGGAACACGCTTCTGTGATCAAATAAACTTAAGGAAATCTACTCATATTCTTCCCTTATTTGATGTACGTTAGCAGATTCAGAGTTTAGAGAAGCCCTGCAACAAACTTGCTTAACTTTGCAGGCCAGAGTTTGTCCAGCTTATTCTATTCACCAAATCTAAGACATCATGTATTCTAAGCCATTAATTTATGTAAATTTTGAAAAAGTCTATTTATTTCTTCCATGAGAGAGAAAAAAAGAGACAGACAGACAGATAGACAGAAATACAGCCATCCCTAATAGGCATCACATATACCTCAATTACCCCCGAGCCATGGTTGATAGGCACTTACACGCCTAATGTGCTCAAGGAGGTACCTCAATGCCAACCTGGACCTTTCCCATGGAAGTCAACCTCAGAGAGTGTTGCGTTGCTACTGCATCATCATTCAGTCCCAATTTATATAACTTTTACAAGAAATATCAGCCAAGTCAGCTAAATCTCAATGATTTCTTAGTACTGAATTTGTAATGTTTTATACTTACTAAAAGAATTCCTTTAGAATTACGTAAATAAATGTATATTACTCTTGAGGATAGATAGATAGATATATCTTAAGTCCTTTAAGGTATTTCAAGACTTTGTGAACATCTCAACTCTTTTAAATCACTTTTCATCTCATAGTTGCTAATACCCACGGTTTTGCACCAATATCATTATCTGTATCATCAAAAATTTTGGCAATGCTGTCTTTTTATTTTTTATTTATTTATTTATTTTTTTTGGAGAGGTTTTTTGCTATAGGGCGCGTGCGCTCGCCAGACAGAGAGAGAGAGAGACATAGAGACAGAAAGCGAGAAATCACCCCCCGGGGGGATAGTCATGCCACAATCCCTTCTCCTCCATTCTCCTCTTGGGATCTTGGGCACACACGCACATGCGCCCGGCGTGAGTTTTAAGCCACCGGGTCCAGGACGCGAACCGCGGTCGACTACGTGGGAGTCCAGCGACATAGCCATTACGCTAACTGCTGGTTCCCGATGCTGTCTTTTTAAATGTGCTCCACTAGTGTGTCTATGCTTTTCATCTAAGCCACTGAGATCTATTCTGCAAACGTTGAAGAATTTGTGGGAAACAAACAAGCACCTCAGAAACACCACCTAGTTGACAGTGATAGTAAGGTGCATTTTAATTTTAGAAATTTTAAAATTGGAAGAGAAAAAAGGTGTTACAGAAGCAGTGAAAAACATCATATGCCCACAAGGTAACTTGTTCATGAACTCAATAAAACTAGTTTTGGCTCAAGTTTGGGGGGCCTTTGAGACAGCTGATCTATCCTACTTGGTTAATGTTGGACTGAAATTAGTGATAGCCAATCTTTTATGAAATAATTATATTATTATTCTACATACTAGCAACATTAAACCAGGGTACACATAAGAAAGTTCCTGGAAGGTAGTCTATAATGAAGGCTGTGAGTGTAAGACGGGAGTCAGCTGGTCATAGCTTATATTCTTTATGACCACTTATTAGCTGTCAGAACATGGTAAGTTCCTTAATCTGTCTAGTGTGTTTTTTGTTTTGTTTTGTTCATTTTTAATACAGGGATAGGGTCAACAGTGGTGTGATGGTTAAGGCAGCTGCATCCCACATGGCCAGCCTCTCACTTCAAGTTCCAGACCTGGTGGCTTTCTAAACATGCCGGGTACATGTGCGTGTCTGAGTAAAATCTCAACAGGAAAGGGAAATGGAAGAGAAAGGATTGCATTATCATCATGCCCCATGGAGGGTGCTTTCTCACTTCTCCCTGCCTTATCTGTCTCTCTCTGGGTGAACAAGTGCACCCTCTGGTAATATTCTTTTAAAAGACAGGAATAATAAGGACACCTACAATAGAGTTATTATGAGACTCACATTAAAAAAGAAAGAAAGAAAGAAAAGAAAAGAAACTGGAAAACCCCTCAGCACTGACAGGAAGCAACAGAATTGGCTATTGCTATTTTTTTTTCAGGTATTCATAACCAGGTACCACGCAACCACCTTTTTTCAATTTAACTCAGAAAGACTCTTGGCTATTTCTGAAAATTAAAATGACTCCTACAGGATTAATAACGTCTCACATGAAAAGGTTTCTGGCAATATGCTACAGGGTCTTGTGATGATTACTAGAGTGAGGCCATTTTAAAAGTACTTTTGGCAATAACAGCATTATCCTGACCTCCCACATGGCTATTATGGAAGCACCTATATTCATTACAAAAAGTGACTCTGGGTGATTACTACCATACCCCTCTACAACTGTAGGTAAATTGAATAAAATCTTGTTTTCTATTTTCTACGTTCTATCTCTTTCCCCTCCCAGGTCCAATTCATTTTCAGGAGGCAGTATTACAAAGTGGTGGGAAAAATTGTGTTTTCTTTTTAAAGAATGAATTTCATTCCCTAGGCGTGTTAATTTAGAAATACAATTTAATATTTATGAACTGTCCTTTCATCTGTAAAATAAGGATGATAAAAGTACTCACCATAGAGTTGTTTGAGCATTCTGTAATATCAAACATGTAAGGCTCCATTAACATTTCCAGGCACAGAGTGAGCATTAAATAAATTGTGATGCTATTATTGTTGTTTTTATCATGATCATTATTTCTTTTAGGATTGGCATTATCTTCATTCCATAATTTCCTATTGCTGCTGTAACAAATGATCAAAAACTTGGTGGCTTAAGACAACACAAATGTACAACTTTACAGTTCTCAATGTCAAAAGTCCAAAATGGGTCTCAATGGGTTAGTTCTATCAGAAGAACTGGGCTCCTTCTGGAGGCTCCAGGGGGAAAATAGGTTTTCTTGCCTCTTCTAGTTGTTAGATGTAGTCTACATATCTGAACTTGTGGCTTCTTTCTCCATCTTCAAAGCCAGTGATGTATCACTGCACCACCTGATATTGCCCTGCCTGCCCCCCTCTCTTGTTCATGAGAATGCTTGTGATTGCATTGGGCTCAAGGGGATAATCTCCCCATTGCATGGTTAACTGGTTAGGAAATTCAATGCCCCTTTGCCACATGACAATGTATTCAAAGGTACCGGAGAGTAAGATCTGGACATCTCTATAGGCCACTATTCTGCCTACTATGATCATTATCATTCTATCAATTACCTATTGCTATGCAACACATTATTCTAAAAGGTCATGGCTTAAGATAACATTATCACTTTACAGTTTGTCTAGAACAGGAATTTAGATGGGACTGAACTGGGTCCTCTGATTCAACATCTCTTTGAGTTTACAATGAAGGCATCCACTGAGACTGCAGTTATCTCAAAACTTACTGAGATATAGGACTGAGGAGAATTCACTTTCAAGCCCCTTCATGTGGTTTGGACCAAATTCAGTTCCTTTTGAGCCACTAGTCATCCCGCTCTCAGTTCTTTACTACGTGGTCCTCTTCACAAGATAGCACACGACATGGTAACTGGCTTCATCACTCTGAAAGAAGCTAAGCAAGGAGCTGATTGTGGACTGAGGCAAAGTTTCAGACATTACTTTAGTGAGATCAGCCATCTCTCTCTGCCTCAGCTGCCACTGACTGTCAACAGGGGATACATGGTGACGTCCACAAAGATACATCTCTTCCAGTCTGCACGAATTGGTTGTAGTCATCTCCCAGTCTGTGGTGTGGTCCTTCAGAGAAAACTCAGTAATCATTTTCCAGAGAGACACAGGGAAATTAGTTCTCCATAGTTAGTGACACTCAGCAGGCTGTCATTTATTGCCAAAACGTTCACTATGAAACTGGCTTACAGCAGTCAGAAATGTAAGTGCACCTTCTTATCTTCTCTCTCAGGTAAAAAGAACTTGTTTACATTATTATTTTTTTTTCGGAGAGGTTTTCGCTACAGGGCGCGTGCGCTCACCGGACAGAAAGAGACATAGAGACAGAAAGCGAGAAATCACTCCCCAGAGGGGATGGTCATGCCACAATCCCTTCTCCATTCTCCTCTCGGGATATCGGGCATGCATGCACACGCGCCCGGCATGAGTTTTAAGTCACTGGGTCCGGGACGTGAACCACAGTCGACTATGTGGGAGTCCAGCGACATAGCCATTATGCTAACTGTTGGTTCCCTTTACATTATTTTATTTTCAAGTATAAGCCTTTAAAAAAATAACAAAGACATGTTTCAAAACAAACTTTGCACAGAAAATTTTATACAATTCTTGAGAATAATATGCTTATAAATGTATAAATTGAAGTAAAAATACTTTGCCAAAATTGAATGTTTTGGGGGAGAGGAAGAAGATTTTTTACAAATACTTACAACAAGTAGTCAATATAACTGATGGGAATTGCTCTAAATTGATAAAAGGATTTAAAAAGAACTTTCAATTTTAAAACATTGAACCTTCTAATCCGTGGACATAGTATATCATTACTCAGGTATTCTTTAATGTTATTAATACATTTTTATAATTTTCTCCTCATAGGTGTTTCATATTGTATGTTAAATTTAATTCCAGATATTTAAATGATATTTTCCAAATTTTGTTTTCTAACTGGTATTGTTGTATAGAATTGTATTGATCTTATATTGATTTGTATCTAATAAACTTGCTAAGTTCTCTTATAATTATAATTATTTTTCTACATTTTATGCATTTTTAAGAGGTTTTTGCTATAGGGCATGTGCGCTCACCAGACAGAGAGAGACAGAGAGATAGAAAGCGAGAAATCACCCCCCGGGGGGATGGCCATGCCGCAATCCCTTCTCCTCCATTCTCCTCTCGGGACCTTGGGCACGCATGCACACGTACCCAGTGTGAGTTTTAAGCCACCTGGTCCGGGTCACGAACCGCGGTCGACTACGTGGGAGTCCAGCGACATAGCCATTACACTAACTGCTGGTCCCATACATTTTATGCATTTTTTCAGAGAGAATTATATCAAAGAATAATGATGGATTTATTTCTTCCATTTCAGTCCTAATGGATTAAAAAATATTCTGGCCTTACTTTATTGATAAAGGTTCCAGAAAATTTATGAATAGGAGGGATGATTACAGCTATACTTGTCTTATTCTTTACACAAAAGAAACAGTTTTAACTATTCGCCATTATATATGACATCTTCAGTGTTCTTTAAAGTACACTCTATCAGCTTATTGAAAGGCTCTTTGTTCTACTACTAGCTCTTTTAAATAAGTATTGAATGATTCCTAATGCTTTTTTTACATCTAATGAAATACTCTTACAACTTTTTTCTCTAAGTTTTATATTGATTTTCTAATGTTGTGGCTAAGAATTAGCCCCTTTTCTACTATGATGTATTTTCTTTTTAATGAGTTTCTAGATTCAGTTGCCAATATTTTATTTATTATTTTGCATTTATGTTCATGAATTAGATTGGCCTCTAAAGTTCCTTTATTATACTGCCTTTGTAACAGTTTGATATCAAAAGTATAATAATTAAAATAAATACACTGGGCAGCACTTCTTTTTCTTTGCTTAGGAATAATTTATGTAAAATTGAAATTTTTCCTTGAACATTTGATACATCTTTTTAGGAAATTTATGGCTATTTGTTCAGTTACTTTAAGGGCTGTATCTTATTCAAGATTTTATTTCTTTATGAATTGGATATAGTAATGATATCTAAGAATTTTTCCATTTCACCAATGATTTCAACTTTATTATTAAAAAAGTATACGTAATATACGTTTATTATTCTTTAGTATCTGTGGTTTTTGTAGTTATTTTCTATTTTTGTCATTTATATTATTGTGCATTTGTTCCTTTTATCTTTTTTCCATGATTGACTTTGTCAGAAATTTGCCTGTTTCATAAGTTGTATTTCATTCTTATGTCTGCTGTAACAAATTACCACAAACTTGGTAGCTCAAAACAACACAAGTTGATTTTCTTTCATTAGGTTGTTGGAAAAGTCTAATTTTTTCTATGCAAAAATCCATCATGACTTTTCTGACAACCCAGCAGTTCTGGAAGTCAATAGTCTAAGATTTCAGAGGGCTAAAATCTAAGTGTTAATAAGACTGGATTGTTCTGGAGGCTCTAGGGGAGAATCCATTTCTTGCCTCTTGCAGCTTCTAGAGCCTGCCGATATTCCTTAGTGTGCTAATCAGGATTTTCCAGAGAAATAGAACCAACCAATTACGTGTGTGTGTATTTATATATGTATACACACATATACATACACTTACATACATATGAATACATGTAATGCAAACACACACAAATATAAAGGGACTTCAAGAAGTTTGTGGAAAAATGAAATTAAAGTATGTGTTTATCTTGGTGCAAAAAACTTTGAAATCTGGGACCAGCAGATGGCATAGCAGTTATGTCACTGGACTCACGTAATCAACCACAGTTCAAGTCCTAGAACCTGTGGTTAAAACTCACACCAGGCACATGTGAGTGCCCAAAAATCCCAAGAAGAGAATGGGGAAGAAGGGAATAGAGCATGACCATCTCCCTGAGGTGTGATTTCTCACTTTTTGTCTCTCTGGAGGGAACATGCACCCTAGAGCAACAATCTCTCTTAAAAAATTAAAATCTATACATAGTTTTCTCATAATATGCATTTTCCATCAGTTTAAAAGTTGCAAGTTAAAGACTTGGGAGAACTGGTGGTATAGTTCTAGACTAAGCCCAAAGGCCTGAGAACCAAGTAATCAATAATTAAATTCTAGTCAGAAGGCTGGCTGGATCAGGACTCATGAGTAACTAATATTTTAGTTCTAGTTGGAAGTCAGGAAAAGACCTGTGTCAGTTCGAAGAGTCAAATAGGCAGGGAAAATTCACTCTTACTCAGCCTTTTTCTTCTATTCAGGTCTTCCATTGAATGGGATGAGGCCCACCTAAATTAGGGAAAACAGTATGCTTTCCTCAATCTACTGGTTAAATGTTAATCTCATTCAGGAACACTCTGACAGACATACTCAGGATAGCATTTGGGAACATGTCTGGGCACCCGATGGCTCAGTCAACTTCACATATAAAATTAGCCACCTCAGTTGGCTCGTGGCTGTATCCTGCCTGGCTCAGCGCTGTTGACTCATTGCCTTCTTCCTCCTTTGACTTCCTTGCCTCCTTCTAGAGTCCATGTATGATATTTTGGGGCACAGCCAGATAACGCAGGTTAATCTCCCAATCTCAGAAGTTTTATTACACTCATCAAAGTCTTTTTTGCCACGTTAAGGTACCAGTCACAGGTCCCAGAGATTAGAACATGAATGTACTTGAAAAGGGAGTCATTATTAAACTTACCATATTTTTAAAATTACCTTTGATTCTGTTGACACTTTCTACCTTCTTTTTTTTTTTTAAAGAGAGATATTTTTGCTATAGGATGCATGTGCTTGCTGGAGAGATAAAGGGAGACAGAGAGACAGAAAGTGAGAAATCACCCACCAGGGGGTTGGCCACACTGCAATACCTTCTCCTCCATTCTCCTCTCAGGATTTTTTTTTTTTGGGGGGGGGGGAGAGGTTTTTTTCGCTATAGGGCGCGTGCGCTCGCCAGACAGACAGAGAGAGACATAGAGACAGAAAGCGAGAAATCACCCCCAGGGGGGATGGTCACGCAGCAATCCCTTCTCCTCCATTCTCCTCTCGGGATCTTGGGCACGCACGCACACGCGCCCAGAGTGAGTTGTAAGCCACCGGGTCCGAGATGGGAACCGCGGTCGACTACGTGGGAGTCCAGTGACATAGCCATTACGCTAACTGCTGGTTCCCTCCTCTCAGGATTTTGAGCACACATGCACACATGCCAAGTATGAGTTTAAGCCACCAGGTCCGGGGTTTGAACAGGGGATGACAAGGTGGAAGTCAAGTGACATAACCAATACACCATCTGCTGGTCTCAACACTTTCTACTATCATTTTTATTATTGCTTTCTTTGGGTGATATTGATTCCTCGTTTGCATTAGTTGGATTATTGATGACTTAGTATGTGACAAATTTTTGTGTAAGAGTAAACACATTTTCAAAGAATACTTTTTTTCATAACTGGGTGCAGTGTTCTGTATGTATATATTTTTTTCCCTCTAATTCTGCTCATCATGCCTCACCTGGCTCAGATTTTGTTTCTTCCATGAAGCTTTCTCTGAATATTGGGCTAAGTGTTTCTCTCTGCTTTCCCATTGTGCTCCAGGTAAAACTAGGCAAAGCTTTTCTTTTTCAGTTCTATAGCATTGTCTCCTTTATTTATGTCTCCTACGGTTTTTAAGATTCTCAAAGATAAGAAATAGATTTTACTCATCTTTGTTTTTTCCTCTTCTCAGCACTGTATCTGCCATAAAGATACTTGGTAAATAACCATTGAACTAAACAACTGAATGAGGCTAAGTTTTTAAAACGCTTGCCTGCCCTGTTCTCTTCCAAGTAAATAATATTCATTGAACTCTAGAAATAAAGCCAATCTGCCACATTAAAAGTAGTGGGAAGCAGGGCAATTTCTCTCTATTAAAAAAAATCAAGAGAAAAATAAAACAGTATTTTATCTGCAGATTTTATTTATCAAGTCAAAAGTGCTTATTTATCAAAGTCATATGCAAGTCAATGAAGTGAGATCATGAAGCCACTGGATTTAATTTTTAACTGTTGACAATTGCATGTGCCTTAATTTTGGAATTGTTATGTCATGTGAGCCTACAGATGAGTCACTACAGAGCTTTACTGTATGGCATGAGAAATAATTTTATTAATATAAAAATTATATTAATATAAAATTTTATTAAAATTATATTAATATGAAAATTTTATTAATATATTAAATAATTTTATTAACATAAAATTATAATGTTCATGTCTATGAGATACGGAAGAATCTAACTTTAATTAATTGTAAATTCATAATTAAGAAATAAATAGAAATAATGTAGACTAACTTGATTATTATATTCCTAATCTGAGAGTTCAAGCAAGATCAAAGCTTTTGCTCGAATGTTTCCAGTGATGGAAAAACTGATTACCACTAACATTTTTAAGGTTAATATTATTGCCTGTCAGGGATCTAGTACTGTGACAGTAAATTATTGCTTTAATTAGATAAATTAAGTAGTTATACTTTTCTATAACTCAGTATAAATTTCACATACACAAAGTAGTCTTTATGCCTCACTCTTTAATATAAAAATCATTACAGTACCAAAGCTTATCTGATATAAAACTCAATATTTAAACCAAGTAAATTTTCATGTAAAAACTTATATTTATATAAGTTTTATATAGGAAAACAAAAGTAAATTTATCTCTGAAAATTGCAACATGAAATAATTTCTCAATTTGGAATTTAACAAGTATTAGATTATACCATGTGTTTGTCAAATTTAATTTTAATGTAGTTTAAGCATTTTTTACTTACTAGATATATTTAAAAAATTTTAAAACAGTGAGTACTCCCAATCCAAAACTATAGTTATTTGTTCCTTTTTTTTTTTTTTTTTTTTTTTTTTTAAGATACAGGGTCTACTATGTGGTTCAGGCTGGCCTTGAACTCACAGACTTCCTGCCCCAGTCTCCTGAGTGGTTAAGATTGTAGCCTCAGGCCACCATGCCTGGACAGAGCTGGAGCATACTCATGTAAGATAAACTTTTATAATTTAGGAAGATTAAATAATGGACAAATGCTTCCAAATATAGGAGTTCCTAGGATAAGAATATTCTAGTTTAAATATGAATTGGTATGCTAACATATGTTATTTCAGAAAATGCTTGACATATATGTCATAGAGTCCATATATATATTTATATTTTCTTACCAACAACTTTTGCTTCAGTTTATGATATTTTTATTTACTTATTTATTATTTACATTTAATCACTATACATCTTTACAGTGTACAACATGGCTTTTCCCAGCACAAATATAGTGCATATAAGTCAGGACAAAGACATTACCATATACATTGTCATCAGCAAATAAGTTTTCATCTTCGTGTCAATTAAACATATTTTCCCTATTCCCTCCTCCCTTCCCTCTCTACTCACCCCTGTATTATCCCTATCATTACTATCTCTAGTATCTACAGTTGCCCTGTCTACTACTATACCTTCTAATCTTTCAGTTTCTGTTACAGAGTACAGACATTTGGTATATATTGAGTAGGGACATACAAAGCCTGTTTTCCACAGTCTGGCTTGCTTTGATTAGCATTAAGTTTTCCATAATCATCCACTTTGTAGCACAGGGAAAACTCTTGGAGACCTTGGAATAGGCAAAGACTTCTTAAAGAAGACCCCAAAGAACTGGCAATAGTTTCAAAAATAGACAAATGGGACTATATCAGGCTAAAATTTTTCTACACAGCTAAAGAAACAATAATTAGAGTGAAAAGACAGCCCTCAGAGTGGGAAAATATATTTGCAAATGATACCTCACGTAAGGGACTGTTAACCAGAATATATAGGGAACTCAAGCAGCTTACCTGCAAAATAATAATAATAATAATAATAATAATAATAATAATAATAACCACCAATCCAAAAATTAGCTGAATGGTTTATGATACTTTTATTGCAAAGATGCACAGTCCATATTTTCTTTATTATATTTTTAATTGGCAAGGCATATGCACTCACTATAGAGAGACTTGAGAAAGAGAGAGTAGGAGGGAAAAAGTACCTCTAGTGGGACAAGGTAATGCCACAAGCCCTTCTCTTTCATTTTTCTATCCTGTAAGAATTTCGTGTATGCAAACAAATGTGTTTGGTATGTTTTTAAAACCTGGGCTAGAATTTGAACCACATGGTGGACCATGTGGCATCTGTAAACCCTTAACTACTAGGCCATGGGGCCAGCCCTAAAGTATATACATTTTCCTATATCAACAGCCTTTTGTATGTGATTTTTCATGCCCTCCCACTCTCACTCTAGACATGCCCATATGACTTGATTTAGACAAAGGGATATGAATAAATGTGCTATGCACTGAGGCTCAATTAGTGCCTTAGTGTAGGGATTGCTCTAGCTCTAGTCCTCTGCCTAGTCCATGAGAACATTCCCAGCCAATCCTGCTAGAGAGACATAAGAAACATGTGGAGCCAAGGTAAGTGTCTCCAGCAGGCAACCAGACAACCCTCAGATACAGAAGTTACCATGGCAGACCTGCAAGGGATTTTGGTTTAGATCAGAAAATCTATCTAGTCTAGATTTATGAATGACACTGTGAGTGCCAGGCATCACTTGCCAATGATCCAGGGCTAGGTGGAGGCTGTGGATGGATCACAATGTCAGGA
Organism: Tupaia tana; assembly: GCA_026018925.1. Taxonomy (NCBI): domain Eukaryota; kingdom Metazoa; phylum Chordata; class Mammalia; order Scandentia; family Tupaiidae; genus Tupaia; species Tupaia tana. Next base: position 78,790,679 of record JAKSZU010000008.1, read on the forward strand.
CTCTGTTAGATAGCACTCCTTTCTTTCTTTTTATTTTTGTTTGTTTGTTTTCTTGCATGGACTGACTAGAGAGAGACAGGGGTGACAGAGAGAGAAGACATAACTTTTCTATATACTTGCTACATTCATATTTCTTAGGGTTTCTTCATTACCATTTAATAACTCTTATTACAGTGTACTGTTTAATTTACTCTAACTTCAATCTTCTGACTAGATTCTCACTGGTATCATCTAAGACACATTTTTTTCTTTTTTTCTAAGTTTACTTATTTCTTCCATAAGCAATAGAGATAAAGAGAAAAAGATATAGAGACACACTCTGAAAGTGTTCTGAAGTTAAAATTGAACCCACCTCAGCCAACCCAGGATCCTGGGAGTCTGCAAAGCCCAGTGTACTCAGGAAGGTCCCCATTCATGAACCCAGAGCATTCCCCTGGGATCAGCTTTGAAGATCTAGTGTTTTACCAAAATGGTAATTATACATGCCATTACATATTTTTCAAAAGCTATAGAACATACAACATAAAGAGTGAACCATTATTCACAATTGCCAAGACATGGAACCAATCCAAATGTCCACAGTCAGATGAATGGATGGAAAAAGTATGGCACATATACTCTATGGAACACTATTCAGCCATAAAAAAAGAAAACAAGACCCTAGTATTTAATAGAATGTGGTCAAATATGGAAGATCTATCACTGAGTGAAGCAAGCCAGGATATGAAACAAAGATATTGTATGTATCCACTTAATACATATCGACTATCCTCACTGTATGGTAGAGATCAAAATACTGTGGAGTACAAAAGCAGTGAAAATAGTTATGAACGCTGAAGACAGTGTGGAATGGTGGGGGGAGAAGGGAAGAGTATAGAGAAGGATAGCAAGAGAACAAATAGAGAGGGATGACATTAGTGGGACACAGAAATGGTTTATTACCTGTTGATGATAACATGGATAGTATTCTCAGCTGAATTGTTCTGAGAAGTATTTCATGTTGGGTAAATTTTCCTTACAAGCCAAATGATATATAGTGATCAAATGTTTACAAAATAAAGGGAATAAATAATAATACTAATATTGTGAAAAAATGATGAAAAGCTATTTGATGATGCTTATGTGGATAGTATTGTCTTTGTCTTGACTTATATGCATGGTAATCAGCTGGAAAAAAAGAAATGTAATACACTGTAAAGATATCTGTGATTAAATGTAATATAAAAATTATGATAATAATAAATAAACTTAAATTTAAAAAGAGTGAACCCTGATGTAAACTATGGATTTTAGTTAACAATGTTTCAATATTGACTCATCAAGTGTAATTAATGTACCATACTAATACCAGATTTTAATGATAAAGATAACTGAAATCCAGAGGGGATTATATAGGAACTCTCTGTACTCACCACTCAATTTTTTTAAAAATTAAAACTGCCTTTCACAAGTTCATTAAAAAAGAACACAATTCTAGATTACCTCACTTATGAATATAAATGATAAAATCTTAGAGCAAATATTCAATAAACAAATCCAGTAATATTTAAATAATTACACTGTAATAAAATAAGATTTACAGCAGGAGTAATATAATGATTTAGCAATTAAAATGTTAATATAATTTATTCATGGATAAAAGGAAAAACTGACTTGGTCTTATTAATAGATTAAGAAACACATCAAATGATGTTCAGTCTTCTTTTATGACAAAAGCTACCACTTACTAGGTAAAAAAGGGACTTTCTTAACATGATAAAGGATATCTGCTGAAAATCGACAATAAATATCAGAGTAACAGAACATTTTTGTAAAAGGAAGCAAAGTAAGAGCTGTCTTTATAGAGAAGAGATGCTGCAATGTGCATTGCACATCCAGTAGAATCAACAAACTATTGGAATGAGAGTTCATCAAGCTTTCTGAGCACAGAAAAATCAATAGCATTTCTCTATTCCCACACAAGCAATTAGAACAGGTAGTAGAAAATAAGATGCCATTTAAGGAAACCATAAAGTAACAGAAATTAACCTAATAAAATGAACAACACCTTTACAGAGAAAATTTTAAAGCCCTATTAAAGGCCATAAAATAGGCCTGAATAAATAGAGAGGTTACTACATCCACAGAGAGTTTGACTTAACATTATAAAGATGTCAATTCTTTCCAAAATTATTCTTTAAATTTTATTAGCACTGGCTACTGGCTCATTTCTCTAAACTTCACCCTGAATGAACTATGGAAGAGACAGAGAAGCATGGATCTGAGGATCTTAAAATTCCAACAATAAAAATAAACAGAAAATTGTAAGAAACATTTTGGAGACAAAGGTGATTGATGATTTAATGTGGCTGAATATTGACAGCCTGGGGAAGGTAAATGCCAGCCAGAGTACTGTGGTACATAGAGTAGGGGAGGACAATGTACTCCAAACTTTTTATTATAAAAGAATGTAAACAAGGACAAAAATAAAGAGAATAGTACACAGTGCCCCCTTTGACCCATACCCCTGCTTCACCAATTTTCAATTCAAAAAACACTAATTTGCTTATACTTTCCCTTTCCCTATTCACTGAATACTTTTGCCCAACCGACTTCCAAACAGCAACATTAATTTTCAAATAATGATGGAGGAATGAAATAAAATCACAATCCCATTCTATTTATGGATGTAGCATGAAAATCTTAAATAAATTACTAGGTGATCAAATTCAACAAGTATGTTTAAAAGTATTAAAGGAATATAAGGTGTTTCAGAACATATCAGCATATGACTCTGGTAATCTCTCCATGTTTCACTGGTTTCTTTCCTTGGCTTATAAAATACTTTTGTTTCTCTCCTCTCTTACCTAAGAAGTTACTGTCTTAGTCTTCTCTTTGTTCCTCATGTTCCCAATATTTAGCATTAAGTTTTACCAACACTGCCTTCAGACCCCTTCTCAATTTAAGTAGTCGCAGACATTCTTTTTTTTTTTTTTTTTGACAAATTGATCCTTGTCAGAAGGACCAAAAAGAGATGTTTTTTTTTAAATTTTTTTCTCAGTAAGAGTATAATATTTATTGATTAATATTTCTGCTATTTCAATCTTTTCAAAAACAAAATCCACTTTCTCCTCTCCTTTTCAATATAGTACTGGAAGTCCTCACCAACGCAATCAGAAAAGAGGAAAAAATAAAGGGCATTCGAATAGGAAAAGAAGAGGTGAAACTCTCTCTATTTGCAGATGTCATTATTGTATACATAGAAGACCCAATGGTCTCCATGGAAAAACTACTGGAAGTAATATATGAATTCAGTAAAGTTGCAGGATATAAAATCAATATACAGAAATCGATAGCATTTCTATATACGAATAACAGGCAGACTGAGATAGAACTGAAAAACTTATTCCGTTTACCATAGCCACTAAAAGTATAAGATATTTAGGAATAAGTCTAACCAAAGAAGTTAAAGACCTCCACAAGGAAAACTACGAGAAGGTAAAAAAAGAAATTGAAAATGACACAAAAAAATGGAAGGACATCCCATGTTCATGGATTGGAAGAGTTAATATAATCAAAATGGCAATTCTACCCAAATTAATCTACCTATTTAATGCAATGCCAATCAAAGTACCAGACACATTCTTCACAGATCTAGAAAAGACAATCTTAAAATTTGTCTGGAATCATAAAAGACCCCGTATTGCCAAAGCACTTCTACACAAGAAGAATGGAGTGGGTGGCATCTCAATCCCCGATCCAAAAATATATTACAAAGCTGTGGTAATAAAGACAGCATGGTATTGGCACAGAAACAGACATGTGGACCAATGGAACAGAATAGAGTCCCCAGAAATAAGTGCCCAAACATACAGTCAACTGATCTTTGACAAGGGGTACCAGTCAATCCAGTGGGAAAATGAAAGCCTCTTCAGCAAGTGGTGCTGGAGAAACTGGACTTCCACTTGCAGAAAGATGAATCTGAACCCCTACCTCTCTCCTTTGACAAGAATCAAGTCAAGGTGGATCAAGGATCTAAATCTAAGACCTCAAACTATAAAGCTGCTCCTGGAGAATGCTGGGGAAACTCTGGGAGACATTGGTGTAGGGAAAGACTTCCTAAAGAAGACCCTCAAAGCAGAGTCCATCGTCCACAAAATAGACAAGTGGGATTACATCAGACTAAGAAGTTTCTGCATGGCCAAAGACACAGTAGTTAGTGTGAATCGACAGCCCTCAGAATGGGAAAATATTTTTGTAAATGTTGCATCAGATAAGGGACTGATAACCAGAATACACAAGGAACTAAAAAAGGTGTTTGGAAAAAAGATGAGCAACCCTATTAAAAGATGGGAGAAGGAGCTGAAGAAAACACTCTCTAAGGATGACATACGAATGGCCAAAAGGCATATGAAAAAATGTTCAACCTCCCTCATCGTAAGGGAAATGCAGATAAAAACAACAATGAGATACCACCTAACCCCAGTCAGATTGTCTAATATTAAAAAAACAAAAAATGATAAGTGTTGGCGGGGGTGTGGTGAAAGGGGAACACTTTTACACTGCTGGTGGGAATGTAGATTGGTCCAACCACTGTGGAGAATAATTTGGAGATTCCTCAAAAATCTACAGATAAATCTGCCATATGATCTAGAGATCCCACTCCTCGGTATCTACCCAAAGGACAGAAGAATTCTTCATTGGAAAAGTGCTTGCACATCGATGTTTATTGCGGCACTATTCACAATTGCTAAGTCATGGAACCAACCCAGATGCCCCCGTATGGAGGAATGGATTGAAAAACTGTGGCACATATACTCTATGGAATACTACTCAGCCATAAAAACCAACAGAGCCTGGCTTTTGACAGAAAGTGGAAGAATATGGAAGATGTACTGCTGAGTGAGGCAAGCCAGGCTATGAAGGAGAGACATTGTATGTCCCCACTTAACATATACCGTTTGTCTGCATTCTATGTCTGAAACTGATTGACTAACAGTTGAACAAACACAAGAGATGGGTGTGAATGTCAGATGAGGTGTATGTGGAGGAGTGGGGCCCAACGAAAGACATTTGGAGAAGGGATACAGAGGTAGAGCATTGACGGGATGGGGAGGTGTGGTGTTATCTGTTGAAGATATTTCGATCAACGGGTCTGGGGAGAAATGTTCACATATCGAAATGGTCTCATTGTAAGCCAAACAATATGATTGAAAGTATATACAAAAATAAATAAATTAATAAAAAAAAAATCTGCCATCTCAGACTAGCTGGAAGCTTTGTCATGGTGAATAAATGTGCAAAATTATAACATACATGGAAAGCATCTGTTACATGTTAAAATACAGATTCTGATTGGATTAATGTGGTTAGGAGGGCTAGTGTTTTGCATTTCTTTTTTTAAATTTTTTTTTTATTTATTGTCATCGTAATCTTGTTTATATTACATTGAATTGCCTGTAACTTTACAGTGTATTATATTGCTTTTTCAAAAGGGATTGCCATGCATGTCAGTCAATACAGAGACATTAAACTCCCCACTTCATCATTCAATCTCTTTTTATTGTTTTTTCTGATCATTATTACTATTCCAATTATTTTTTAAGTCAATCACTATTTCTCATTTTTCTTGTAAAAAGACTGCCCATCATGAAATACTTCTCAGACTAAACCAGTTGGTAATACTATACACGTCATCAACAGGTAATAAGCCATATCTGTGTCCCACTAATGTCATGTCTATTTGTTCTCTTTCTCTATCCTCTTCTCTTCACCACCCCATTCCACACTGTCTTCTTCTCATTAAGTACTTTCACTGCTTTAATGTCCTCCAATATTTCGCTCTCTACCATAGAGTGCAAATAGTCGGTATATATTAAGTGGATACATACAATATTTTTCTTTTATAGCCTGGCTTACTTCACTCTGCAATAGATCCTCCATATCTGACCACTTTCTATCAAATACCAGGGTCTTGTTATTTTTTATGGCTGAGTAGTATTCCATAGAGTATATATGCCACACTTTTCCAATCCATTCATCTATTTGTGGACATTTGGGTTTGTTCCACGTCTTAGCAAAAGAAGCACACTCCTCCAGGGTGTGCTTGTTACTCCTGGGGTGCCACATGTGAATTAAAGTATGCCAGGTCCATGGGCCAGACATTGTGGCACACAGGTTAGAGCCACTACTTGAGAGGCTAGAGTTCATCTAGGAGGCCCAGTTTTAGTTCTGGAGCTCACTTGAACATGCTATTATTTATTATGTGCCTGTAATTCTAGCAAATTGGGAGTCTAGAGCAGAAGATCATGTTACAGTGAGACCCTTCCCAAAAATACTTCTCTTTGCCTCTTCATCTCTCTCTCTCGCTCTCACTCTCTCTCTCACAAACACACACACACACACACAGAAAAAAAATGTGTCAGGTCCATTCAGGGCCCTCTCCAGTCATTACAATCAATGAGAAATAGGTGCTTCTGAAAAGGAAATCTATCTGGGAACCAGCAGTTAGCGTAATGGCTATGTCGCTGGACTCCCACGTAGTCGAATGCGGTTTGCGTCCCGGACCCTGTGGCTTAAAACTCACGCTGGGCGCGTGTGCATGCGTGCCCAAGATCCCGAGAGGAGAATGGAGGAGAAGGGATTGCGGCGTGACCATCCCCCCTGGGGGGTGATTTCTCGCTTTCAGTCTCTATGTCTCTCTCTGTCTGTCTGGTGAACGCCCGCGCCCTATAGCGAAAAATCTCTCCAAAAAAAAAAAAAAAAGGAAATCTATCAAAGTTGTACATTTTCCTGGGAGAAAAAAGGTTTGAGAAGTCTTTAAAGCAGGGTTCCCCAACCGTCAGGGCACAGGCTGGTGCTGATCTATGCCTGGGAGGGGCTATGCAGCAGACTCGACCACACTGTGTGGGGGTAGTTTGCAGACAAGTGAGAAAAGGCTTGATCTGTGTTTGCAGCCACTCTCCATCAGTTGCATTGCTACCTGGGCTCTGTTTCCTGTCAGATAAGCAGCAGTGCTGGATTCTCATGGGAGTGCAAACCCTATCATTGAGGAATTATTATATATTGTATATTTCGCAGTTGTGGTAGGGGAAATGGGGTGCACCATGGATGTGGTGCACTTGGGTCGTCTTGGGACCAACTCCTGCCCTGTTGTGGAGAGCTTTTCTTCCACAAGGTGAGTCCCTGATGCCAGGAAGGTTGGGAACTGCTACTTTATAGCAAGAAACCCCGAAGAAGCAGCTAGCTATAGTGCCTCAGTAACATCCTGACTCATATGAGAAAGGTAATTTTATCCCAGAATTATAAGTGAGATGTACCCCTGATATAGGCTAAGAGGTTGTCAATCAGGAGTTATTTTGGTCCCCAGGGGTTATTTACAATGTCTGGAAACTATTTTGATCTTCTATTATCTAGTGGAAAAAGGTCAGAGGTGTTGTTATATTCTCTACAATCACAGGAACAGCTCCCACAACAACAAAATATGGTCCAAAATCTTTATAGTGCCAAAGTGGGGTAAACCTGATTTAGACTGAGTCACAGAAGGAAAAAAAAGGAGAGAAAATACAAGATAATAAGAGAAATATGCAATATTGTTAAATAATCTTAATTTAAAATAATAAAAGGGCTGGCCCTGTAGTCTAGAAATTTTGGGAGTGAGATTCCACATGGCTAATCTCAGTTCAAGTCCTGGCTTGTAAATCATACCATGCACGTGTGTGTGTGTGTGTGTGTGTGTGTGAATCCAAAATGTAGAGATGACAGAGAAATGGAGTAGAAGGGATTGTAGTATCTCATCAAGGGGTGCTTTCTCTCTGTGTGTCTCTTTATCACTCTTTGGTGAGCACGCTCACTTCTGAAAATTAAAAAAAAAATAATAAAAATTTGACTATTTTTAGAGATAAGTGGACTCATACAGTGTTTGTCCTTCCATAACTGGTTTATTTTATTCAACATAGTGTCCTTGAGGTTAATTTTTTTTTGGCAAAAATGGCAGGATTTTCTTCATTGCTAGTACTGAATAATATTCTGTTGAATGAATATATCACATTTTCTTCATCTATTAGTTTGTCAATAAACACTTGTGCTGTTTTTTTGTCTAAGCTAGCTACTGTGAATAACATTCAATAAATCTGAGAATGCAGGTGTCTGTTTGAAATCCTCATTTCAGTTCCTTTGACTATGTATCCAGAAATAGGATTGCTGGATCACATGGCTGTTTTATGAGGAATACTATTTTCAAACTTACACAAAAGAATAGAATGATAGTTGCCAAGGGTTGGGGGTTGAAGTAAATGAAATATTGTTTCCCAATGGGTATAGTTTGAGTCATTGAAAATGCACATGTTCTGGAGCTTTGCTTTACAGCATGTTGCATATATGAGGGTTCTCAAACAGTTCATGGAAAGTTCATGTTATGAAAAATCTGTGCATAGTCTCAAAATTGACTTATTTTAATTTCATTTTTTTTCATGAAATGTTGAAGTTCTCGCATAGGTAATGACATTGAATAGTGCAATTCAAACTTTGTTAAAAGAGTAGTTGTTGTGTTAAGTGTTCTTACCACAAAAAACAACCAAACAACACACAACAAAGAAAAAACAAAGACACAAGGAAACTTTTGGAGGTGATGATATGCCTATTGCCTCGATTGTGGTGAAGGCTTCAGGAGTATATGCATATTTCCAAACCATCAAATTGTGTACATTAAATTGTGCACATTTTTAATATCAATTATACTTCAATAATTTTTAAAAAGGTTTTTAAACATCATAACACATAGAGTATTTGAGCAGCATATTTAGCAAACTAAATGAAATATGTATAGAGCCCTTCATCAATAACAGAATATGAATTTGTATTAAGGGAAAATGAAATAATTACTATAATTACTACAGTAGGTTATGCAGAAGCCCCTAATACAGACTTAACTCTATATGAAAAATAAAACGTGTATCTATTCAACATTTTACGGTTTTTTTCTTTTCTTTTTTAACTGTGTACTTAGAATGAACTTTTCCTCACATACTCTTCTAAGAGTTTAGACCTTACCATTCAAGGATGGTTTTTAAAATGAACTTATTGAGTCAAAATTGTCACTAAAATGGGTCCCAATTGTGGGTTAGAGAAAGACAAAGAGCAGTGATTACCAGTTTTCCTCTATTTAGTAAGCATTTATGTATGAGAAAATTTCTTTCACTTACAAGTACAGTCAATCTCAGCACCCAAATAGTAAATAAGAAAATCATTTCTTTTTCAAAACATATTAGAAATAAAGTATATAATGAATCATGTAGTACTCCCTCATGAACTTGAATACATGTAGTTTTCAAGATAGAAACATTTAAAATTTTCCCCTTTCTAGAAGGAAGGTCCTTATGCTAAGTCTTTTTGTTCATTTTTTTCCCAGACAGTGTCTTGCTAGGAAACTATAGGTACATACCACTGTTCGTGGCTTTATGTTGGAATTTTTAAGGCAGGCTGTTTGGTTCTGTCCATTTCATGCAAGGACCATAAATTGAACTAAATGAGATAAAATCGGTCACAATGAACCTACTCACCTACAGCCATCTTGAATTTTTTTTTTTTTTTTTGGCTAGTGAGAATGCTCAACCAACTATTTTAAAGAAATTGACAAAATCAGTGCAATCAAAAGAAAATACTGAAAAGTAGCAGCTACATTTTTAACAGATTTACTTAGGAAACAGATAATTCCCATATTTTTCAGTCCATTTTCCATTTTCCGTCACAATGAAATGTTTTATTTTACATTACATTACAAAATAGAAAAACAAGAAGAAAAAGGCTTTTACAAACTCCACAAAAAATAAGATCATAAGATCCCAGACTCTCTAAATTGGAAAGATTGGGGACTAATACTTTTGTCATTTGTTTCTTTTCAATAGCCTCTATAAGAAGAAAGTTCTCTAAATTTTCTTCTGGATTCTCCTTCTGTACCTCTTTCTCTTTCTCAAAATACATATTTCTTTATGCCTCCCTGCATAATACAAAACTGATTTACACAAGTAGACATTTCATCTGAGAGATAGTGAAAGCAAGAAATGGCTACCTTGAATTGTCCCCCACTAGTGCTTATACTCTGTCTCAGTTTGTTATTGCTGATATAACAAACTATCACAGACTGGGTAATTTATAAATAGTAGAGATTAATTTCTCACAGTTCCAGAGGCTTGCAGTCCAAAATCAAGATGTGGCAGAATTGATATCTGATATCTGATAAAAGCTTACTCTTTTGGTTTCAAAGATGGCATCTGGCTGTTGCATTCTCACATGGCAGAGGGAGTAGAGATAGACTGTGTCCTCACATGGTAGACAAGATGAAGGGTAGAAGGAATTAGAGTGTTTCTCTCTTTTATAAGAGCACTGGGCCAGTCAGTTCATTAAGGTAGATGGACCCACATGGCTGACTGCATAGTTTGAGTTCCAGACCCAGCAGCTTGAAAAACAAGCTAGGTGCATATGCATGCATGCCCAAAAGGGTGTAAAGAAGGGATTGTAGTGTGACCATGTCCCATGAGAGTAGGAAGTGCTTTATTGCTTTCTGGTGAGTGCACATACCTTTTAGGAAATTCTTTTAAAAAGAGCACTAACTTATTCATGAGGGCAGGATGCTCATGCATTAATCATTTCCTTAAAGTTCTCATCTCTTAATACTATCACATTGGGTAAAAAAATGTTCCAACATATGAAATTTTTGAGGAATGCATACATTCAAACCATAGAATAAGCATTTCCTCAAGGCATGGGCAGTCCCAATAAAAGGCTCTATCAATATCAGTTTATAGTTATTTAAAACATTTAATAAAACAAACTTGACCTTACAGACATTCTTTGATTCAATAAGTTTCAGTCATTCCTGTGCTGCCCAGAATAAGCCACAAGTGTCCAATGTTCTACCCTCTCAGCAGCTTCATTAAAAGATTTACTTTCTGAGATGTCTGAAAATTCTTGGAAGAGTGAAGGGTCAGGGAAGAATCTAATTACCCTATGTATGGAATTATCTACTCCACGGAGTCCTTTCATTTTTCACATTACATTATCATATTTTATCATCACATTGTCTAGCCTCACGGATATAACATCCTTATAACTCTAGTATTTAACTCATATTTTCTACTGATTCTTCAAAGTCTTTCTGAATTGCGTTGTCTTTAAGTAAGTCTAAGGAATTCGCATGTATTATTTCATGATTATCCATGATTGGCTGCTAGCGAGTGAAAATTAATCATAATGAAACTTCCATAAGACCCAAGAGAACATGATTTGGAGAGTTTCTGGGTTGGTGAACATATGGAGATCCTGGGTGGGAAGAAGCGGCAGCCCTGTAGAGGGATAGAAGCTTTTCACCTCTTTTTACAATCCTTATTCTATGTACTTATTTATCTGGCTACTGATCTGTGTCCCATAGTAAACTCATAAATGTAACTACAATTTTCTCTGTGTTCTGTGTGCCATTCTAGCAAATGGTCAAACCCAAGGTGGAGGAAGCAGGTCACAGGGAACTACGACTAATGGCCTTTCAATTAGAATCACAGCTTACAACCTTAACTTGAGATTTTATCTGAAGGAAGTGGGGAAGTTTCGTGGAACTGAACCTTCACTTGTGGGATTTCATGTCTTCTCCACGTAGAGAGCATCAGAATTAATCTAAATTGTAAGACATCCTGCTGATATCCATGCAGAAAAAAACATTCACAAATGGTTTTAAAAGTGAAGTAGTGTAGAGAGTATAAGATAAGAAGGAAAATAGGTTTTATTTCTTTTTATAGGAAAAACGTATTTGAACAGGTCAACTAAACTGAGAAACATACTGTCACACTTGGTAATTAAAATAGTTTACAAATCATGTAATGATTTTTGCTCCTTCTGCTTTGTTAGTCAAATATATTTTGAGGTCTAATATTTTCTATTTCTACTAAATTATGGTAAAAATTAAGGAGTTAGAGTCTTTACCTCTACTAGAAACCAACATTTTTTAAGAGGTTTTTGCTATAGTGCACGTGCACTCGCCAGACAGACAGAGAGAGACAGAGAGACAGAAAGCAAGAAATCACCCCCCAGGGGGGATGGCCATGCTGCAATCCCTTCTCCTCCATTCTCCTCTCAGGATCTTAGGCAGGCACGCACGCACACGCGCCCGGCATGAGTTTTAAGCCACAGGGTCCAGGATGCGAACCGCGGTCGACTACATGGGAGTTCAGCGACATAGCCATTAGGCTAACTGCTGGCCATAGAAACCAACATTTTTTTAAGGTGGCCACCTCTGATGCAAATACATGACTGAATCCCATTCTTAGGGAACTCTATCTACTACCCTTCTGAAGTGCTGTAAATTGTCATGGAAATAGGGAAATATTAAGGACCAATGACCTATCCCATTTGCTTTCTCATTCTTTTTTTTTTTTCTTTTTTGTAAGCTTGCGCCATAGGGTACAAGCACTCTCCAAAGAGAGAGAAAGAGAGACAGAGAAGGAAAGTGAGAAATCATTTCCCCACTGGGGGAGATGGGTGGTGAGGGGGAGGCAGGAGGAATGAACATGCTGCGATCCCTTCTCCATTCTCCTCTTGGAATTTTGGGCACACAGGGACTTGTGCTCAGTGTGATTTTCAAGCCACTGGGTCCAAGGCTCAAACTTTGGTCAACCAAGTGGGCATCCAGCACCTTAACCACCACAGCACCTGCTGGCCTTGCCTTCCCCTTCTTATGAATTGTATCCACTTTAAAGCTGTCATTATGAAATGCTGATAGATGTAAATATTTAACGCTTCCTAACTTCTTCCATCACCAACAATTAAAAGAAAAATAACCTTTTTGTCCCAAACTATCTTTTGTATTACTGATAATGAGTACACTCTCTGTGAAAATACTTAAAAATCTCTTTCACTTATACTCTTTTTAGGGACATCATTTCATACTTTTTATTATTACTTTAAAGATGTTCTAATAAGTACTTAGCATTCAAATGGAGTTACCTGGCTTTGGCCCTAGGTCTTTGGAGACTAGAGGCATAGGGAGTTCCTAAAAGTGATTCTATTGACTTTCAAAACATGATTGAACAATTACCAAAAGGCCTGGCATTTACTGGGATGTTTCTCTTGTCTTTTTATCTGTCCATTGGATACTCTCTAAGAAGTTCCTTGGTGACACTCAAGCTAGAATAATATCCTTTTGTTTCTTTTCCTATAAATTCAATTTGTAGGTCACAGTAGGGGGTGGAGAGAGGGAAGCCAAACCCCACTGTGCCCTGATACAATATTTGGTGTGCCTTGAGCTCTACTGCCTTGTCTTGTGCTATTTTTATTTCAAATTGGAGGGTTTTTCTAATGTGCTAAAATGTTGAAGTAATTCTAGTAATAGAATTCAAAACACTGTCCTTGGGGAAATATATACAGATACTGAAGTATGTTAATTACAACTGATAAAATGAGTGTTGTTTCTTGGGACTTACAAATTTTTTATTTTATGTTTCAAAAGAAAAAAGCTTCAGTTCTTTTTTCTACTACTTGATTGTTCTAAAACAAAACAAAACAAAACAAAAACATGTAGTTCTTCATTTTTGTCTATTTCCCAGGACCCAATAACAACAACCATTAACATCTCTCACCGACATTTACAACTTACATGTTCACATAAATATGTCTCATACACATTGCAAGAGAGAAAATAGAGCACATTAGTTAGATGTGCTACTACCTACATTTTCATCTTCAAGGCAATCAATGCATTAGTTTTAATAAAACATTTTATTTCAATTCAGTTAAGAACTTACCAATTGCTCTTAATATTTAATCTACTATATCATGAAAAATTTTAAATTTAAAATATAATTTTGAAATACATAAAAAAATTATGTGTTACTTTACTCAGTGAAGCATTCTGGTGATGTAAATAAGTTGGTTTCAGAAAGTGAAAACATAGAAGCATACTTTAAAACTTTCCCATTTGTTTAATACTGTGAAATTACTGCCATTAACAATAGAGCTTCCACTATGTCAAATAGACAACCTTCATTTATGCTTTAGAATACCTGTTTCATATTTCCTTTGCTTTTCTTATGCTCTGATTATCGTTACCTCCTTCTTGGCCCCGAGGCCAATTCTTTACCTTTAATGTTCTGGCCTGATTCGATGTCTATGGGACCCTTCTTTTGATTCTCCTTAACACTGGTGAACAGTGTTAAATAACTCCAATCACATTACTAAGTAGTAGGAATATCATAAAGAAAATATACAAATAAATCATAGTAAGCATAAATGCAGTCAAGCTTGTTAAATACAGATTCTAGTTCTCTTTGTTACAATTATTATTTGTAATTTTATGCCTAAAAGAAGTTAATAGGCATACTGCTTATTGCTTTTTAATTCTGGTATTGGTCTGTGCTGTCACTTAAAATCTAACTTTTAGTCACTCAATCCCCTTCAAGCCAAGCTAAAGGAAGAGTGCTGGGACCCTGACGCTTCCCCACCCTGCTCTGGTTTCCTGTATGAGAGAAGACATTCATTTATTTCACATATATTTATAAAATGCTCACAAGTGAGAGCTTGTGTGTGTGTGTGTGTGTGTGTTTCTATGTCAACTCTGGTCTCAATCCATCCCTATACAAAACCATTAGTATTCAATGATGGTCACTCTACCATGACTTTATATTATCCTAATCACCTACAAATGGTTTCACATTTTAATTCCATAATCAGATTATGTTCCACTCATTAAATATCATCTTAAATAACATCATAATGAAACTTCAATACTTGAATTTGGGCGCTACACATTCAAATTGCAACCTTGGGGAATGATAAAATAATGTATCTTTGTTGTAAAACATGTGTTAGCTCCTAAGTATAAACTGTTTCTTTAAACAATAATTTTCCAAGAGTAACCTCTACCGCACAGAACAGAATTTACATGTATTTTACATGCATATAGATAAGAATTAGTTGCACTGCCATCAGTTATCTACAATTTTTTTTGTTTCTTTTTTTTCTTTATTTATTTTTGTATATACATTAAATTGCATTGTTTTGCTTACAATGTGAGCATTTCAGTATGGGTTGTAATGTACCTCTCATAGAATCGGAGTCAGGTGCCCAGAGTAATTCCTATAGACAATGCGTACTTTTTCACTGAATCACAAATTTAACTAGGTGCAGTAAGAAATACATAATACTAATTACAAAAATTTTTCCAAAAATGTTTCACCTAACATTATCAGACAAAACTAGAATATAGCATATTCCAAAAGAAAGCTAGACTAACCCCTCTCAAAAACATATAATTTCATTAAAAAAAAGAACTATTAAAAAGTGGAAAGAATGCTCTTTTACTTTTAACTTTAGAAATAATTTATATCTGGTTTTGGTATACATTAAGGAATGTTCTTTAATATAATCAAATAAGAGGAATAATGACTCAATATGGTAGATAACTCATGACTGGATTCTGGATTTAACAAAAGCTATAAAGATATTTGAGAGATAATTTAGGATAATATATAGACTACATTTTATTTTATATTATATAATCATTAATTTTCTTATCTCACATAATTCTGGAATTATGTCAATGAATGAAAAATATTTTTGTACTTAGGTAATAAATGCTAAAGTAAATATAATTGATGTGTAATCATGTCTTTGTACTCCAAATGTTTCTGTAAAAAGAAGATAATCCATCCAGAGAATACATTTATCAAATAGGTCACCAATCGGTAAATCTAGACAAAAGATACACAAATAAATTAAACTATTCTTTCAAAATTGTGTACATTTAATTTTTTAGCAATTTTTAATTGACATAGTATTGTACAGATTTCAGTACAGAAATCTGGTGTGTAATAATCAAATCAATACAATAAATATATCCATAATATCAAACGTTATGTTTTTTATTACTTTGGATAAAACTAAAAACTTATGCACTGCAAAAGAAGCAACTAACAAAGTGAAGAGACAATCTACAGAATGGGAGAAAATATTTCTAAACTATACATCTGACAAAGGATTAATAAACAGTATACAAAAAATTCGAACAACTCAGTAGCAAGTAAATTTTTTATGTTCTTTTCAATTTATTTTATACATTTAATCACTATACATCACTTAGTTTATAAGTTAAATTTACCCAACATGAATACACTTCACACTGTCCAGTTAAGGATACAAAACACATTATAATCAACAAATAATAACCTATTTCTGTGCCCCATAAATGTCTCACCTCTCTATTTTCCTCCTTAATTTATTTCCTTAGACTCTCCCCCTTCTTCCACCCTCTTCCCACATTATCTCCAATATCTATAATAGTTTTCAATGCTTCTACTTTTACTTTCCACCATAGAGTGCTTACAGTCGGTATATGTAAAGTGGAGACGTACAATGTCACTCATTCATAGACTGGCTTACTTCACTCAGCAGTGAATCTTCCATATTCATCCATTTTCTATCAAATGCCAGGGTTTTGTTGCTTTTTATGACTGAGTAGTATTCAATAGAGTATATATGCCGCACTTTTTCAAACCATTCATCTGTTCATGGACATTTGGGTCAATTCCATGTTTTAGCAATTGTCAATAGTGTTGGAATAAATGTAAATGTGCAAGCACTTTTCTGACTGAATGTTTTCCTTTGGGTAGATACCCAGGAGCAGAATTACTGGATCATATGCTAATTCTGTTTATAGGTCTTTGAGGAACCTTCATATTGTTTTCTACAGCGGCTGGACCAATTTACATTTTCATTGGCAGTGTAGGAGAGTTCCCCTTTCACCACAGCTCCACCAGCACATAACATTTTTTGTTCTTTTAATCTTCATTCTGATTGGGTTAGGTGTTATCTCAAAAATCAGTTGACTGTATGTTTTGAGATTGATTTCTGAGGTTTCTATTCTGTTCCACTGATCCACATATCTGTTTTTGTGCCAATACCATATTGTTTTCATTATCACAGCTTTATAATATATTTTGGGGTCAGAGAGTGAGATGCTGCCCACTCCACTCTTCTTGCACAGGATTACTTTAGCAATATGGGATATTTTATGATTCCACACAAATTCTATGATTGTCTTTTCTAGATCTGTAAAGAATGTCTCTTGTAATTTTATAGGAATTGCATTAAATATGTAGATTAATTTGGATAGAATTGTCATTTTGATTGGCTGTCCTTCCACTTTTTTGTGTCCTTTTCAATTTCTTTTTTAAGATTTTCAGTTTTTCTTGTAGAGGTGTTTGACTTGCGTGGTGAGATTTATTTCTAGGTATCTTATACTTTTTGTGGCTATGGTAAATGG
The DNA here is from genome assembly GCA_026018925.1 of Tupaia tana. Taxonomy (NCBI): domain Eukaryota; kingdom Metazoa; phylum Chordata; class Mammalia; order Scandentia; family Tupaiidae; genus Tupaia; species Tupaia tana. Next base: position 78,807,963 of record JAKSZU010000008.1, read on the forward strand.
GATTATTTTATTCAGTTCTGCCTCTGTGTGCTTGTTTGTCCGTATATAGAAATACTATAGATTTTTGTAAGTTGGTTTTGCATTCTGCCACTTTACTGCATTCATTTATTATTTTGAGACACTTTTTCATGGACACCTTTCTTCTTCTAGGTATACAATCATTTCATCTGCAAAGAGAGATAATTTAACTCTTCTTTGCCTATTTGAATCCCTTTTATTTCACTCTCTTGTCTATTGCATTGGCTAGGACTTCCAGCACAATATTGAAAAGGAGCAGAGCAAGTGGACAGCCTTGTCTTGTACCAATTTTTAGTGGAAAAGCTTTCAGCTTCTGCCCACTCAATATAATGTTAGCTATAGATTTTCAGATGGCTTTTATTATGCTGAGAAATGATCCTTCAATGCCAATTTTACTGAGAGTCTTTATCATGAAGGAATATTATATTTTGTCAAATGCTTTGTCTGTATCAATAGAAATGATCATACAGTTTTGATCTTTCTTTCTGTTAATATGGTGTATTATGTTTATGGTTTTGCATATGTTGAACCACCCTTGCATTCCTGGAATAAAGCCTAATTGGTAGTGATGAATAATCTTTTTTATCTGTTGGATATTATTTGCTAGTATCTTGTTGAGAATTTTTGCATCTTTATTCATTAGAGTAATTGGTCTGTAGTTTTCTTGTCACATCCTTATCTGTTTGGGGAATGAGGGTGATGGAAGCTTCATAAAATTAATTTGGGATCATTCCTTCATTTTGGATCTTTAGAAATAATTTGAGTAGATTGGAGTTACCGCTTCTTTCAAAGTTTTGTAGAATTCAGAAGTGACACCTTCCGGACCTGGGCTTTTCTTTGTTGGGAGGTTATTTATTACTGATTCAATCTCATTGCTTGTTTTGGGTCTAGTCAAGCTTTCTATGTCCTCCTGAGTCAATCTTGTTAGATTATATTTGTCCAGGAATTTGTTCATCTACTCCAGGTTTTCTTGTTTGTTGGTGTATAGTCGCATACAGTATCCTCTAATGATGCTTTGTATTTCTATATGTCTGCTGTAATATTGCCTGTTTTGTTGCAAATTTGTCTGGATATTTTCTCTCTTCTTCTTAATTAGTTTAGCTAATGGTGTGTCAATCTTCTTTATCTTTTTTTTTTTTTTTTTTTTATTTATTTATTTATTTATTTTCCATCCAAAGTACACTATATATCGTCTCAATCAAGCACATCAACAAACATGTTATTGTCAGTAAATGATCTTACATTTCTTGTCTTCTGTATGTTTTGCTTTTTTTCCCCCCATCCTTGATTCTCTACCTCTTACCCTCTGCCATCTCCCACTCTTCTCCCACAGTCTCTGGTATGTATGTTTGCTTTCTATACTGTTTTCTCCTCACATTTATTGTATCGCCAAAGACCCTAATCAATCCAAATACCCTCATAGCAAACACAGGTGATACCCACATTTCCATGAACACAAGTCTTACTTTACGCATCCTATAAAGTAGCACCTAGCTGTGGCTACATATCCCACTGCAGTCATTAGGTATATATATATATATATATTTTCTGAAACTTTTTTTTTTTTGGTAACTCAATTTACATTCCTTCCCTAAGCTTCATCACCGCATACAAAATGCAATTTCCCATCCAGTACACACTGCATAGTGATACACTCATGCACATTACAAAAAATTTTCCATTACTAGTTCCTAGAATTACTTCCACCCCTTTCTGACCTTCTGTCCCTTCCCACCCTTCTCTCACACCACCTCCAGTGTCTACAATTGTCCTTCATTCCCTTCCCACCCACATTGCATTGATCACACAATTTCCTACATAATCTAACTACTTTCAGTGTTGAGTTCACTCATTACTACTAAGAAAACCAGTTTTAACTTAACTCAAAGAAGTGCGAAAGAACTTTGCTTAAAGCCAGGAAACAAGTTAGGATTCTGTTCAAATGGTAGGTGTATGAACCTATCAGTCTCATGTACTTTTATCTTCTGTTCTGGTTCAATTTTCCTGATTAAATTCTAGGATACAATATTCAACTCCATACTTGTCCCTATGATTAAGTTGGCCACTTTCATAGTTTTTGGACTCTTATTTCCATGTGTCTGTGATTAATTTTCTTGATACAACACACCCTTGAGAACTTCTTGGAGATCTGGTCTGGTGTTGGTAAATTCTTTCAGGTTTTGTTTATCTGAGAATGTTCTTGTCTTTTCTTCCCACCTGAAAGATAATCTTGCTGGGTACAGTATTCTTGGCTGAAATTGCTTCTCTCGTAACACTTTGAATATATTTTCCCATTCTCTTCTCGCTCGCATTGTTTCCGATGAGAGATCTGCTGTTAGCCTGATGGGATGTCCTTTGTAGGTAACTTGATGTTTCTCTCTTGCCAATCTTAGTATCTTGTCTTTGTCTGCGGTTTTGGTCAACTTGGCTATAATGTGTCTTGGAGAAGATCTTCTTGGGTTGATTCTATTTGGAGTCCTTTGTATTTCCTGGGACTGGATCTTCGAATGCCTCTCTAGGTTTGGAAAGTTTTCTTGCAGGATTTCATGGAATAGATTATCAATGCCCTTATGGGTCTCTTCACCTTCTGGAATGCCAATTATCCGGATATTTGGACGTTTGATGGTATCCAGTACTTCTCGCATATCATTCTCAAATTTTTGAGCCATTTTCTCAGTCTTCGTGGTGGATTTTTCTAAGCCAGCCATTTTCTCTTCTACACCTGAGATTCTATTTTCTGAATGATCTAGTCTGCTTTTAATACTTTCTAGGGAGATTTTGACTTCTTGTATTATAGACTTGATCTCTAGCAGTTCCGTTTGAGTCTTTTGTAAAGTGTGTAATTCCTCTTTTAGATCTTGCAAGAATTTCCTCATCTCCTGGAACTCGGCAACTTCTTTCTCCTTTCTCTTTAGCAGTTCATTATCTCTCTTTTCTTCCATCTCTGTTAGCTTCGACATTACGAATGCTCTAAATTCCTTATCAGACATTTCCATGACTTTCACCGAACTGCTTGTGGATGAAGGAGAGTTACTCTTTTCCCGTGGAGGAGAGGTATTTTCTCGTTTTCCCATATTTCTCGTGATCCGGCGGTGATTTCTTGTCATCTGATGAATGGCGTGTTTCTTTCAAATTCTTGAAATTAAGCCTCAATGTACAGGAAGAAGCAGACAGAGGTGTTCTAGAATCTGTTTGCCGTTCTGTTGTGATCGCTGGTGCAGCAGATTTAGTAGATATTGGGTAGAGAGACAAGAAAAAGGAAAATGAAAAAGAGAGAGAGAAACAACAACAAAAAGAGAGAAAAACAGACAAAAAAATAAAAAATTGTAAGTACTTTTCTTTTTTTTTTTTTAAAGAAAAAAGCGCAAAACAGAAAACCGCGCAGCGCGCAAGCGCGCTGCACGAAAAATCTAGTTCCCAGTAGCCATGAGGAGGTCTGCTCAGAGAAGGGCTCAACTCTCCTGCCTGGGAGAAAGAAGCAGAAGGGATTATTAACAAAACAATAGGAGGAGCTGAGAGCCAGAGAAAAACTTTGCCTTTAAAAAAATCGTAGAAAGGAAAAATTACCAAAAAAAAAAATGAGGAGACAGGAGCAGAGAGAGACAAAGACCTCAGAGACACAGAGACAGAGATAGAAGGCCAGAGGGGCTCCCTACCACACTAGCTCTGCTTGCTGGAGGCTGAATTATGAGTAGAAAATCTTCATTTCTCCTGTTCCCTGAAAAATCTAGTTCCCAGTAGCCATGAGGAGGTCTGCTCAGAGAAGGGCTCAACTCTCCTGCCACACTAGCTCTGCTTGCTGGAGGCTGAATTATGAGTAGAAAATCTTCATTTCTCCTGTTCCCTGAAAAATCTAGTTCCCAGTAGCCATGAGGAGGTCTGCTCAGAGACAATCTTCTTTATCTTTTTAAAGAGCAGGCTTTTGCTTTCATTTATTTTCTGTATAGTTCATTTATTTTCTATGTCATTTCTTTCTCTTTTTTTTTTCCTTGCAGGAGTCACTTATAAATATCTATGTCACTTATTTCTGCTCAAATCTTTATTATTTCTTTTCTCCTGACATTTTTTGGATTTTTTTGTTGTTGTTTCTCCAGTTCTCTGAGGCATGATATTAGGTTGTCCATTTGCCACCTTTCCATCTCTTTCTTATGCACACTAATTACCATAAACTTCTCTCTTATGACTGCTTTTGTGGTGTCCCATAGATTATAGAAACTCATGCATTCATTATTACTTGTTTCCATTAATCTTTTGATATCAGTCTTAATCTCTTCAGTTGTCATGAAGTCATTTAGGAATAGGTTATTTAGTTTCCATGTATTTGTGTATTTCTGAGGATTTCTCCTGAAATTGATATGAAGTTTAATTCCATAATTGTCAAAGAAGATGCTATATATAATTTCTATGCCTTTGAATTTGTAAAGGCTTGTTTTGTGTCCTGTATGTGGTCAGTTTTAGAGAAGGTACCATGTGGGGGGTGATAAAAATGTTTATTTTGTGGGTTTCAGTGGAAAGTTCTATATATGTCTGTCAAGTCCATTTGATTTATAGTATTATTTAGGTTGTGAATCTCTTTGCTTAATTTTAGTCTCAGTTATCTAACAAGATAATGGGGTGTTGAGATCCCACAAAATTAGTGTGTTGCAGTCTATCTCTCCAGTCTTTCCTTCACATATTTGAGTGCTCCTGAATTGTGTAGATAGATATTTACAAGCATTATATCTCCATGATGAATTAGCCCTTTTACTACTATATAATGCCGTTCTTTGTTTCTTTTTGTCTTAAAATTCTTGTCTCAAAATTTTTTTTGTCTTAAAGCCTATTTTGTAGACAGTCAGTATTGAAACTCCCCTCTTTTTTGGTTTACTTTTGCATGGAATATCTTTTTCCAACCCTTCAATTTTAGTATACATATGTCTTTATCATGAGGTGGGTTTCGTGTAGGCAACAGATGGAGGGTTTCTGTTCTTTTATCCATTCATCCAGTCTGTGTCTCTTGATTGAAGAATATTTTTATTATTTTATTTTATCTTATACATTTAATCACTAAACATCACTCTGCTTGTAAGTTTAATTTACCCAACTTGAATACGTTTCACACCAATTCAGTTGAGGATACATTACACATTATCATCAACAGATAATAACCCATTTATGTGTCTCATAAATGTCTTGCCTCTTTATTTTCCTCCTTAATTTCTTTCCTTACACTATCTCTCTCTTCTCCCACCCTCCTCCCACATTGTCTCCAGAGTCCATAAGTAGTTTTAGTGTTTCTATATCTTCTAATCTCTCAGATTCCACAATAAAGCATGGACAGTTGATACATGTTAAGTGGAGACATACAGTGTCTCTCTTTCATAAATTGGCTTGCTTCAATCAGCAGTAAATTTTTCATATTCATCCATTTTCTATCAAATGCCTGGGTTCTTCGTGTTTTCTGGTTATCAGTCCCTTATCTGAGACATAGTTTACAAAAATCTTCTCCCATTCTGAGGGTTGCTGGTTCATACTATTTACTGTATCTTTTGCCATGCAGAAACTTCTTAATCTGATGATATAATCCCACTTGTCTATTTCTAGGATTATTGCCTGTGTTCCTCTAGTTTTATTTAAGAGTCTTTGCCTACCCTAATGTCTCCCAGAGTTTCCCCAGTGTTTTCCACCAATAGTTTTATAATTTGCAGTCTTAGGTTTAGGTCTTTTTTTCAACTTTGAGTTGATTTTTGTTAATGGTGACAGGGGTTCAGATTCATCTTTCTGTTAATATGGTGCATTACATTTATGATTTTGTTAATTGAAAAATTTAAACCATTAACATTCAATGTTATTGTCTACATTTCTAGACTTGTCCTTACTGTTAAGTTAGCCATTTTCTTGGTTTTTTGTTTTGTGTTGTTTTGTTTTTGTTCTGTTTTGTTTGGTCTTTTTTTCCCCCTCTTATTTCTGTCTCTCTGTCTTTATAGCACTCTCTTCAGGACTCCTTGAAGAACTGATGTGGAGTTGATTAATTCTTTCAAGTTTTGTTTATCCAAGAATGTCTTTACCTTTTCTTCCCATATGAAGAATAATCTTGCTGGGTATAGTAATCTTGGTTGAAATTGTTTTTCATTTAATATTTTGAATATATTTACCTATTCTTTCCTTGCTTGCATTGTTTTCCATGAGAGGTCTGGTGTTAGCCTAATGGGATAACCTTTGTAAGTGACTTGATATTTCTCTCTTGCCAATTTTAGTATATTGTCTTTTCTGTAGTTTTTGTCAATTTGGCTATGATGTGCTGTAGATAAGATCTTCTTGGGTTGATTCTGTTTGAGGTCTTTTGTATTTCTTGGGTCTGGATGTTTGAATGCTTCTCAAGGCTTGGAAAGTTTTCTTCCAGTACTTTGTGAAATAGGTTTTCAATTCCCTTACTAGTTTCTTCACCTCATGGGATATCAATTATTTGGATGTTTGAGCATTTAATGGACTCTAGTATTTCTCATATAATACCCTCATTTTGTATTTTGGTTATTCTCTCTGTCTTTTCGGTGTTTTTTCCCTAGGTCAGAGGTTTTGTCTTCTACATTCAATTTCTATATGATCTAATCTGCTTTTAATACTTTTAAGAGGGTGTTGATTTCCTGTATTATAGCCTTCATCTCTAACAGCTCCATCTGATTCTTTAAAAAAAATAATTATTTATTTATTTAATTCCATTAGTTATTATTATTATTTTTAATTTGACCAGAGAGAGAGAGAGAGAGAGAAAGAGAAAGTGAGAAAGCAAGTTGCCAGGTCCAGGACTCAACCCGTAGTCAGTATGTGGGAATCCAATGCCTTTTACCACCATGCCACCTGCCAGTCCCCATTTGATTCTTTTTTTTATGGTGTCTAATTCTTTCATATCATAGAAGGACTTTCTCATCTCCTGTAGTTTGTTGTCTCTTTTCTCTTGTATCTCTGGCATTCTTTGTCTCTTTTCTCTTGCATCTCATTTAGTTTTGTCACTATGAATATTGTTAATTGTTTATCTGATATTTCCATAAGTTTCACTGTACTATTTGTGGATGGTGAGGAATTGTTATTTTTCCCTTGAGGGAGAGATGTTTTCTTGGGTTTTCATATTTCTTATGCCTCCATGTGGTTTCTGGTCATCTGATGAATTATACATTTCTTCCTAATTTCTTAGAGTTAATTTTGAATATTCAAAGGGATGTTGGATCTGTGATCTCTTTGCAGCCTCCTCTTCCTGATGCTCACCCTGTAACTTTTGTTGCTGAGACTGGATGTCCCAAATGCTTCCCACATTCTAGAGAACAGCTGCACCTTGGGTTGAGCGGCAAGGTTTCAACTGAGAAAGAGTATGGGTCATGTTCTGTGCATTTCAGAAAACTATGAAGTCTTTAACAAACTGTTGACAGTGGAGGTTCCAAGGTGGTCTCTGACCTCAGTTTGCTCACTCACTTCTGCCATGCAGGAGCCAGAAAAAATGGTTGGGCAGAGTTGGAATCAACTCTGACACCTGGACTAGACCAGGAGAACACACAGGTTCCAAGACAATCTCTGGCCTCAGTTCACTCCCTTGCCACAAGAAAAGTTTTTAACATTTAAAAAAAAAAAAAAAAAAAAAAAAAAAAAACTGTTGAGGAGTGCTGGCCCTCAAGGGAGCAGGATCCCATGTGGCTTACTACAGTTTGATTCCCAATTCAACTGCTTGAAAAATATGCAGAGCACAGGAACATACATTTTCTTACCTTTATTTTTAATTAATTAATTTATTTATTTATTTTTACATTTTTCACAAACATTTACTTTACATATCAAAAAATTTTTTTTGCTCATACTCCATAATTCTTGACAGTAAATACACAACTTTCAAAATTTAAAATACTGAATTTCAAAGATAATGTTCAAAATATTTCTTATAATTTTCTATAATTTTGTTTATCACTCTATCGCAGTAGAAACAGAATGGTTTTAAATAGTTTTGAGAAAATATTTACATGTCAACTACTCAAATTGTTGAAAAGCAAATGCCCAGCACACTAGTCACACATAATCCTTCTCAATTCAGCCCTGCCTATCAGGTATCCTGTGATATACCATCTGCTAGCAAAGATCAGTCTCTTTTTTGTCCTTCAAAGTCTTTCTCAGGATAATCCTCTGGTGTGGTTGATCTTTTGTAATCTCTACTGATTACAATACTGGTCTGGAAAAGTCCAGGTTATTTTATGTTATAAATTCTTTCATATATCTTTTCTAATCCTCTCTGCTAGGAAGAACTATTTATGGGGCCAGGCCATCTTTCTAAAAACTTCTGTTGGCTTACTTGAAATCTACCTTAGTTCCATAGTTTTCTTTTTCTTTTTTTTGGAGAGGTTTTTGCTATGCGGTGCTTGTGCTTGCCAGAAAGACAGAAGAAACAGAGAGAAAGAAAGCGAGAAATCACCCTCCAGGGGGTATAGCCACACCACAATCCCTTCTCCTCCATTCTCCTCTAGGGATCTTGGACACGCACGCACATGCACCTGGCGTGAGTTTAAGCCACCAGGTCTGGAACTCGAACCATGGTCAGCTACATGGGAGTTCAGCGACATAACCATTATGCTAACTGCTGGTCCCAATTCCATAGTTTCCTGATTGATCTTCAAATATGACATTCCAGTCAAAGCCCTGTTCAATAATGAGTATTTCCATTTTCTGATTCAATGCAACAAGCATTATTGAACTTATGCAAATAACTATTCTGATATAAAATAAGAATACTCCCAAATAATATTTCCAATTCAAAAGGGGTAAGGAAGGAAGAAAAGTAAAATCCTGGCAGGAGAAAGGAATGGAAGAAACAGAACTGCAGCATGGCCATGCCTCAGTGTGTGTGTGTGTGTGTGTGTGTGTGTGTGGTCCCTTTTCTTCTCTCTCTCTCTTTCTTCCCTTATCATGAGTACAGGTGCCCTCTGGCAATTAAAAATTTGAGGAAAAGCTTAAAAAGCTTATAGAACAAAATAACAATTAAAATGAATTTCAAAATATAACATATATTACATATATCTTATATATCAGTGAGAAAATCACCAAATTTTATTGTACACCAAATTTTCACACATAAAATTGAGAAAATATGTACATAAATAGGTGATAGTGATATACTGAGTTACTTATATATGAAAGAGAAAAGTAGAGAGAGATATTTAATGCGTAAGTTGTTAGTCATAAAAAATTTGCCAGTATCCAGGAAGAGCCTTTATTTGACCTCTATGCCAAACTTCCCCTAAATCAGAAGGCTCCAATATTTTCTAATAAAAAAATTCTTTTTGAATGTGAGAAAAGATGTCAATATTGGGTTTGTCAGTTCTTAACATTTATTGATAAAAAATACGTAATGACTAATGTACTCATGAATTCAAGAAACAGTTTAGAATGAATATCTATGTCATTAAGCACAAGCCCATTTACATAAATGTGTGAATTGGGAATGCAAATGTGGTTGAGGCAGTATTTGTTTAGTTTTGAGACTATTTAGAATGTAGAATTAGTTGAGATCCTTCCTTTTTTAAAATTATGTAACAGGGAAAATGAGTTCAAAATGGAAAAACTTTAGATGATTCTAAAGAAGAATTCACTTTTATACTATCACCTCTTGAACAGGAAGATTAAATTTCCGTTCACCTGTCCTTCACACAGGTGGCAGTTACCAAGAAAAGAGCTCAGGTACTAGAGTCAGTCTGACGAGGCATAAATGTTTATTTCATCTCTTTTAAATGCTGGATCCTAGGAAAATTGCTTGACTTCACCAAGTCTTTATTTCATCATCTGAGATTAAATCATAGTATTAAAAATAGAGATAATATTACCAACAAACTGGGAAAATTGCATTTTTCATTATTCTTTTGAAATTTTGCATGTATTTATACCTTATTGTGTTTCCAAAACACCTAGAGGTAACATGGCAATATCACAGGGATTAGAAGAAAAATTTATGAGGTGTGTCCCTCCATAATAGATGTGTAAAACCTTAGTTTCTTCCCCTCTTCACTTCCTATTTAAACTTTAGCATTAGATAAATCCATGATCTTCAGTAGTTAATTTTATTACAGTGCATTATTATCATTTGAAAAATGAAGATTAATTAAAATCTTAGGATTTCAGAGTGAGGAGAAATATTTCCATGACCTTGAGAAAATCACTGAATTTTATCATACCCCAAATTCTCATCCATAAAATTGAGAAAATATACACCTTAACTAAAATGATATAATTCAATATTATAGCTCTAAAAGTTTTCGCAAATATTGAAATATATGCACATATAAGTAATAGCTACTCTATCAAGAAGTTAAAAGAGGCAGGAGGATAGTCAAAATTGTATGATGAATAATCATTAAAATTTTACTTCTAAAATTTTGCTATTTGAAGTTGAAAAACATTAGATGTTTGGTAAGTTGTAAATATATCAACAGAATTCCCATAAAATGCTTTTAATTTTTTATGTGCATTTTGTACCAAGACTTCAAAATAGACAAAAAGTGATACAGTGGAGGATTTATGTAAAAAATTCTGAATTCTTATGGGAAAATATACCCTAACATTTTAATATATGTTATTATTATTTTATGATTTCTATTACACTCCTGTTTGAAAATTAAATACACGATGAAATAACGTATCCATCATTAAATGCTGTCAGCCTCTGTGTTATCAGAGAGAAAGATATACTTTGTAAAGAAAAGCAAAGAAAGAGAACTGTCTTGGTCTTCTTTCTCTTTGGGAAAAGATATTATATTACAGCTTCCACAGTGTGTCAGAGTAGCTTAATTTATGAGGATCTTCCAGAGAGTATCCATCCTGACTACATCAGCTTGCATGTATATTTCACTTCATCAGTCAAGTCAGTTACCTATATGTGGGCAATGAGGATTTAAGCTTTCGATTAAAGTAACTGCTGATTTTGCACCCTTAGAGTGTCAAAAGAACTGAAAATGGTTCTTACTAAATTCTGTAGCTGCTATAATAATATCAACTGCATGGAAAATTCAGTACTTTTAAGGAGAAGTCCTCAAGCCATGTAATTTCCACAAGAATGATTAGTTTAGTTATAAATTATAGCAGATGATCTCATTGAAGGCAACAAGGAGATTACGATGCAAAGATGCAGATTCTCTTTGGGGTTCAAATCACTTCTGGTGGTGTTACAGGAAGTGACATTAACTTTCAAACTATCAGAAAAATTCATTATTGTTGCCCGGCACTAAAGTACCCCATAGGGGCATGAGTGAATTCATTCCTCTTCCTGAGAGCTTAATTTACTGCTGGGAAGAATTGACCTATGACTCTCACAGGAGTGAAACTTAATATCTACTGAGTGCTTATTATGATTCTGGCACCGTGAAATACCCTTTACTTGCACCATCTTATTTAACACTGACTACAATCCAGAAATAAGTGTTAATACCCTCAGATTACAGATAAATAGATAGAGAAAGGAGAAATGACACAATTATTTCTAGGCCACAAACATAAGCAACAGAGCTATATTTGAACATAGATTTATCTACCACCAAAGCCCCGTGATATCACTATACAATACTACCACTGAATGAGCCCATAAAGCAAGGGTCTCCTTCCTCAGTATTACACTCAATCCTCCCTCCATCGCTACCCTCAATCAAATCTACCACTTGGGTATAGGTGTGGACTACAAATATATACTACTGGAATTCTGGACTTGACAGTCATTCCATATTTTTCCCAAGGCCCATGCACTTCTTGAACCCAATGATTACTAAGTTGTCCATCACCAAGGTCCTATATGGGAAAATAAATGCTCAAAAAATATTGTTTTTATTCATACTGTATGACCAGAAAATAAGTAAAACTCCAGTTGACAAGATAAAAAAGGCTTCATGTGGAATGATAATATTGGAAATAGCATCACAACAGAAAATACCATGCAAAAAGGCTCAGAGGCAGGCAAGCCAGGAGGAAAAAGTTAAAGAAACATTAAAATTGACCCTGAAGATTCAGCTTTTATAGGAAATGCTGTTGTTATTCACTAGGATTAAGAAAGATAAAAATATTTGAGGGCATTGACAAGCAAAAAGATGTATTAGACATGTTGATCATTTGGGTCATTCTTCCCAGAAATTTTGAAGCAATGCCTCTGCTTCTCTCATAATCTACAACGTAATCTACTAGCTAATTGTTGGTTCTACCTTCAAAATATGTTTTGATTTCAACACTTTTCACCATCTCCATGCTAACCTGTGGTCTTGGCCACCTATTTTATTTTATTAGTTTATTTTTGCTAGAAGGAGCATGCACTCACCAGAGAGAGACCGAGAGAAAGGGAAAAGAAAGAGTCCCCTCAATGGGAAATGATCATGCTGCAATCCCTTCTTCTTTTTTTTTGGAGAGGTTTTTGCTATAGGGCGCATGCGATCGCCAGACAGACAGAGAGACAGAGAGACAGAAAGTGAGAAATCACCCCCCAGGGGGGATGGCCACGCCGCAATCCCTTCTCCTCCATTCTCCTCTCGGGATCTTGGGCACGCACGCACACGTGCCTGGCGTGAGTTTTAAGCCACTGGGTCCGGGACGCGAACCCCTGTCAACTACGTGGGAGTCCAGTGACATAGCCATTACGCTAACTGCTGGTCCCTCAATCCCTTCTTCTCCATCTCTCCTTCCTCCTATCTGCAAGGACAGCTTATACTGGGACTTCTCAGCCTCCATAATCATGTGAGCCAATTCTCCTAATAAATCTCATCTCATGTATCTATTGGTTCTGTCTTCCTAGAGAAGGGCACACATGCAATATGTCTGATTCTCAAGCTGCCGGGTCCTAGACTTGAACTGCATGGCTGGCCATGTGAAATCTTGCTGCTTTAAACACCAGGACATGGAGCTGCTGCACCCTCACTTTTTACCTAGATTATTATAATGGTCTTTCAATGTACTGGTTCTTTTGCTGTGATCTTGCAATGGTTAATATTAGGTGACAAGTAAACTCAATTATGGATGCTTAGAAAGCCAGTGAAATGTAAAATATTATTCTGGGCATGTCTGTGTGGTATATATATATATATATATGGAGAGAGAGAGAGAGAGAGAGAGAGAGAGAGAGAGAGAGAGACACACTAGCTCATTCATTTCATGTACTTATATATTTGTGTGTCTCAGATGCAAAGGGAAGAGCTAAGTAATAGACCTTTGGTCTGACAGATTTGCTAAAGTACTTGGTCTGATAGTCTGACTGCTAACATTTCTGTAAGTAATCACATCATTTTTAAGGTAATAATGATTTTCTCTCTTTCCTTCTGATTTTTTTTGGGGGGGGATAAGAATTATTTAATTTAATTTTATTTTATTTTTTAATTTGCTATAAGATACATGCATTCACCAGAGAGAGAGAGAGAGGGAAAGTGAGAAAGCAAGTACCCTGATCCAGGACTAGAACCGCAGACAGCCATGTGTGAATCCATTGTCTTAACCATAATGCCACCTGCTGGGCCCTCCTTTCTGATTCTTAATGCTTATTTGTTTTTCTTTTATTTGAGCATTTTGCAAGCTTCCAATACTGTGTTGGATAGCAGAAATGGTCTTAGTATCTTACCTTGTTACTGAATTCAAAGGAATGCATCTAAAATTTCTCGATTAAATATAATGTTGCCTGTAGCTTTCCTTTTGTTGTTTATAATATTTATTATTTTCTAAAAATTCAGTCTTTTAAAACCATAAATGTGTTCTACTGAATTTGGGGGCTTCTACTGAGAACTATCACATATTTTTCTTTTTTCCTTAATGTATTTTTTAGCTCCTTGATAGAAGTTTCTAATGTTATACCCTTGCTTAATCATGTAGTATTATTTTAAAATAAACTTTTGGTTTCAAAAAGCTTATGTTGGGAACCAGCAGTTAGCGTAATGGCTATGTCACTGGACTCCCACGTAGTCGACCGTGGTTGCCCGGTGGCTTACAACTCACGCCGGGCGCGTGTGCGTGCGTGCCCAAGATCCCGAGTGGAGAATGGAGGAGAAGGGATTGCGGCGTGACCATCCCCCCTGGGGGGTGATTTCTCGCTTTCTGTCTCTATGTCTCTCTCTGTCTGTCTAGCGAGCGCACGCGCCCTATAGCGAAAAACCTCTCCAAAAAAAAAAAAAAAAAAAAAAAAAAAAAAAAGCTTATGTTAATGGTTGTTCTTTCGTAGTCATCAGTCCACTTTAACCAGAGCTGGCACAATGGGATTTGCTACACCTCTCAATCAGCTCTACTCAAGACAACAAGAGGTAAAAACAAAAGCTAACACCAAAGGGAAAAATAAGGGTCAAAAAACTTTGACGGTTTCATGTACATGAATCAGAATCTTATAGTAGCCAACACTAAGTTGCTGCTACTTTTTCTGGCCATATCAGATTAAAGTATACTTCATTTTGTTTCTGAAAACTTATTTTGTTATTACCCTTGCAAGGTATTTACAGCTATTAATATTATTGGACAATGAGTACAAATATTTTCACATGTCCAAATATTTCCACTTGTGATATCACATAATCCATGTTATGACTGCCTTCAGTATCATTGCCTTCTATCCCAAATCAACCTTCTCCACTCACAGTCAATTACACTTACTGAGAGCTTGCTATATGCTTACCCCCATGGTAGGCTTTGAAAATGCAAGACTGATTTCCACTGTCAAGGGGTTTAAGGGAACAGAAAGTGGTTCCTACAAAATATGAAGTCTCCAGAATGTTCTTGAAAAATTCATATTATTGGGACCAGCAGTTAGCGTAATGGCTATATTGTTGGACTCCCACATGGTCGACCGCGGTTCGAGTCCCGGGCCCGGTGGCTTAAACTCACGCCAGGCACGTGTGCGTGCGTGCCCAAGATCCCGAGAGGAGAATGGAGGAGAAGGGATTGCGGCGTGACCATCCCCCCTGGGGGGTGATTTCTCGCTTTCTGTCTCTCTGTCTCTCTCTGTCTGGCTGGTGAGCACACGCGCCCTATAGCAAAAACCTCTCCAAAAAAAGAAAAATATTAATATTATGAAAAAATTACACATGGATCTCAAAATTTTTCAAACCAAAATACACTCATACTTTAATCCTATTTTTCCAGTTTTTAAAGTCCCTTTGTGTTCATCCATTTCTATCACTCTACTATAGTAAACACAATCTTTAGAATTTTTACATCGTAGGAGCACTGTGAAAGCTATTAAATAAAGAAAAAGATTTCCAGTTGTCTTTAGTGGAAGCTAGGCATCATGTAAGTGTCCTTTGGTTGGATATTTAAATCTATGGCATCTCTGAGGTCTTTGTTGTCATTGAGCCCTTTTATAATGCTATAATTTATTTATAATGGATAATAGTGCAAGTGAGTCTTGTCCATAGACATGACAATGAATTTTGCTTAGGGGAAATACAATAGTTTCTTCCACATACCCCTACTCCCTGCTCCTTAACCCCACCCCTTACCTCCCATTCTCTCCCATTCCCAATATAAGCCAGGTGTACATGTATTTTAAAACTCAGCACAGTGTTATTTACTGCTCATATGTGTGGTTCTTTTAATTCTCCTTTTGAACCAGTTACAAATATCTTACCAGTCCCCTCATTAATTATGAGTTCAATAAAATCCTTGACACATGTTTATTTGTATGAGACCTATGATTATACCTTTAATAAATACATTTTAAGAACTTTCAAGACACTTTAAAGCAGGCAACAAACTTTAAAGCAAACTTCAACATTTATCAATATCTACTCATTCCACAATATCGTCTATCTACACAAACACACACACACACACACACACACACACACCCCTACACACCCCTACCTCCAGTCCCTCGGAATTAGTATATATTTACTGAGCATATCATGTACTTTCTTATATCATTGTTATTTATTATTTGTATGCTATAAGAATTGTTTCCAATTCTTCATATTTTTTAGTCATTTTTCAGGATTTAGTTCAAAAATCACCTTTTCTGTGAATGTTCTACCTAATTGCCCATAAACTAAATTTTCCTACCTCTTTGCTCCTCTAGTGCTTGTCAATCCCATTTGTATAGCACCTATCACTTTGTGTTATAATTATTGCAAGTGTGTCTGTCTCCTTACTGTTTCTGTCTAACAGAAAGGAGGGCATGTCTTACTCATTTTTGAAGGAGGCCATGTCTTATTCATTATTGTATTCAAGTCACTTGGTTAGCAGCTGGCACCCAGTCAATACTTACTGCATGTGAGTGAATAACTGCAAGATCAGAGGAATGAATAATTAAAAGTTCCATCATCATGGTCACATTCCTAGCTCTACATAAACTCACTTAGTTCACTTCGTACATTGTGATCCATTTCCCGAAAAGATTCAAATTTACAAGGGAAACTGAACATCCATAAACAAAAGAATGTGTTTTATGAACATCAGCTTACATATTGGCAGCCAACATCAAGAGGTAAAACAATATGATAATCAGAAAAAAGGAATAAACACCAAATCCCAAATTTATAACTGTCTCGAAGTGAATTTATAAATCAGTTTATTTGAACTTTAGGCATGGTTTCTCATAGTGACATCACATGATGTGTTCAATTTTCCAGCCCAGCCCACCAAAACCCTTTTAGCCTATGACATAATTGGGAAGACGTCTAAATACAATGAAGTAACAGCAAAGAGTGCAGATGTAAGAGGCCCTCGGCATAGTGTTCTGACACATAATATACCCTTTCTAAGATCTAGGATTTAAAGAAAATAATCCAACTGATGGAAATAGTACTTTTCCTTTATTTTGAATACAGATATCTTAGGAGAAGGGTTGTTTTAATAGAGCTGAATGATAAATTAGATGAATAAGACTGTACTCTGAGTTCTTTGACCTGTGTGTGGTTAGAGAAGCCCGATATTGCTCATGTCTCATTTCATTAAGAATTTTTCGTTAACTGGATCATTATCCTTACTAAATTTTTACCTGCCTTTTTTTAAGGTTGATTTCTATGGTTTTAAATGTAATTCGGGTTAAAAGGAATTGTTCTTTGTTGTGTTGTGCTTTGTGCCATACTGTTGTTGGGTTTCCAGAAGAGATAAAGGAGAGAGGAACAATGGAAAACCTAAATGAAAAAGAAGAAAAGAGAGAAAAAAACTTATACCAGGGAGAAAGGAGGGAAAAAAGAAAAATTCCTGGAAAAGAGGTAAAAAGCAGTTTTTTGCTAAGAAGTGATTGGGGTGAAAGGAAGCCTTGATCTGTGCTACTGGACCATTTCTGTGGTATAAATAGTCTCGTTGTGGCTGATTTTAAACTACCACTCTGACTTACCACCACACATAGAGGTGGAAAGACAAGTGACCAACTGCTCTCAAAAACTACAGGAGCTTCATGACCTGCCTCCAAAACACCACTGGGCAAAATCATAAGAAAGAAAAGAAAAGGGAGGATGATGACTGCTAGAAGAAGGAATTTAAGAATGAGTTGAGGGAAAAAGCTGAATGATGTGTTTTTGTGATTATCAGGCTAATAGCAGACTAATTCAGGTGTGGTAAAGGTTTCCTTTCCCAAAGTCCAGAATTAGAGTGATCTGTATCCAGGATTGGTAGAAAAGTTTCCCTTCAAGGACTTAATGATTAGTAGATAAATAGTTCCCATAATGTACATGGTGAGTCATATCTAGAGGCAATCCTTCTTCTCCCTGGAGGTATTCCCCAGGAAGACCTACCTATGGAGAGAGAGAGAGACATGATTCCTTCTAGACCACTGTTTTTCACTTTTTTATTTTTATTTTTATCTTTATTTTTAGGCTTTTGTCATAGGGCGCCTGCTCTCTCCAGAAAGGGACAGAGAGAGGGAAAGTGAGAAATCACCTTCCACCCCCCAGGGGCGATGGTCATATCACAAGCCCTTCTTCATACTCCTCTCAGTATTTTGGGCACACACACATATGTGTCTAGCATGATTTTCAAGTTGCAGGGTTTGGAGCTTGAACTGTGGTCAGCCATGTGGGATTCCAGTGTCTTAACCACACACCACCGGCTGGCCCTACCTTTTCACATTTTCATGTGCATAAAAATCACCTGTAGAGGGAACCAGCAGTTAGTGTAATGGCTATGTCGCTGGACTCCCACATAGTCGACCGCAGTTCGCGTCCCGGACCCGGTGGCTTAAAACTCACGCCGGGCGCATGTGCGTGCGTGCATGCCCAAGATCCCAAGAGGAGAATGGAGAAGGATTGCGGTGTGACCATCTCCCCTGGGGGGTGATTTCTCGCTTTCTGTCTCTATGTCTCTCTCTGTCTGTCTGGCGAGCGTACACGCCCTATAGCGAAAACCTCTCAAAAAAAAAAAAAAAATCACCTGTAGATCTTGTTAAACTAGAAAGTTTAACTCAGTACGTTTGGGATAGGCCTAAGATTCTGCATTTTGGGAGCTTAACAGTAACATGGTGGTGCAAATGTATGGAGAGAGTCTCCAGGGTTAGTGTCTCCACCATGTGTTTCTTTGGGTAAGAGATGAAATCTGCTGTCTCATAAGCAAATCCCGCTCTTTGAGAAGCACCACATCATGTCCTGTGCTCTCAAAGTAATGACCTAATCATCATAAATTCTGATTAGACACAGTTGATAACATTTGCAATCATCTTCACGTCTAAGTGCCAATTATGTGCCACTAGCTAAGTTTCCATTGATAGCTAATAAATGTTCTCTTGCTTACATATTATTGTAAATGCAGTTTATACTAGCGAAGTAACTCTCTTTGCTTTTACTTCATCTGACACTGGGCCATTCATCTAATGAGTTCAACTTCCAGTCGTACTTTTCATCACTTCCTTGTACCATCTTGCTTTGTGGTTAATGGTTTTAACATCAAATTCCTGCCTTTAGACATCAGGTTAATGGTTCCTCATCAACCCAGACTAAATCCTTCTTTTCTAAATGGGCTTCCTTGGACTAACTTCTTCCTACGTCTCATACTCCATCTTTTCTCCATTCTTACACTGTCAATTCATTTGAAAAATATCTTCCTAATTTACAATCATCTCATATTTCCCACCCATGCGAAAGCTTACTTACTGGAAACAAACTACACTATCTTCAGCAAAAATCAAGCTGGGGAGCGTAAACGCCAAGAAAAGGAGGAACATGAGGCAGAAAAAAGACTGGTTTTACCAATGTCTTGCTCTGTCCATTGAGTGACATCATTGGATGAAAGCAATTACTTTATAAAGGCCCACTGTGGGAACTGTGGGGGCTTCTGCGAATATCCACGTGCTATGTGATTATAAAGTGTTAGTCAACAAATGCCTGCATTTCCACTTTAACCCAAAACTCCTGATACTGCAGTCAGAGCCTCAAAGCAGAGGGCTGTAAACAGCATGGGCCTTCAAGTTAGGGATATCTGGCTTTAAGTACAGAATCCATCACTTACTAGCTATAGCTATGTTATTGGACAAATAACTTAAATGTCCTTTAAATACTTAGTCTCCACTTCCCTATGTGTAAATTGGGGATAGTGTGAAGTCATATCATAAAATATTTCTTGAGATTAAATTATATAGCAGTTAAGTGTCTGCCACATAATAGACATTCTATTGATACTAGTTATTATTTCCACTTTCTTTTCTTAAAATAAGAATGACTTTTAGGTGATAGAAAATTTAGGTCTCATGAATAGCTGATTTATTTTTTGGAAAAATAAAAGCTTACTGAGGAATTAAATCACTAATCATAAGTTTTACAGTGTAAATAAATACGTTCACATCACACATATAGTCATTTAATGTTTATTTGATTAGATCAGCAAAATTTTGTTGTAAAAGCCCATGTGTAGCAGTACCACTGTTTTGTTCTGTCCAAGAAGAATTTATTCATTATTTATTGTTATTACTGGCTTTTTAACTAATAAAAGTGGTACCTATTGTCCATAATATAACAGTGCTTTGTAATTGTACTTTTCTTAGATCTTAAATTTATAGTTTTCATTTAATCTTATCATTTAAAAAATCTTATCATCTTATCTAGCAAGATGTCATATTAGATATTATTTCTATTGTATAGATAAAAAAATACAATTTATGTGAATTAACAAAGATCACACAGAAAAACAGAATAAGAACCTGTTTTATCAACTAGTCTCTTAAGACAGATTCAATCATTCTTATGTGCAGATGGGGACCAAGCTTCTGACCAGCATAAACAACTTGTCCAAAGTCACATGAGTGATAAATTAATGAAATTTGAATCCAACTCTGCCTGATTCTATTACACATTGTTCACTTTCTACTTTACCACATCTCATCTAAACCTATTTTTAACTTGAACATCACTTTATATTAATGATGCATTTATACACAACAACTCTGTGACATTAGGAAGGACAGATGTCATTATAATTTTAATTTGGACATCTGAGTGGAGGTGTGAGTAGTAAATACGCGGCACAACTGAGTTGCAGATGTGGTTGTAAGGCTTGCTGGGGGAAAGAAAGCACTCACGTGAGCAATAAAGTGCCTACATGCACGAGGCCAAAAGTTTTAACATATCCTTCTCCCATTCCACAAAACTTGAGAAAATGTGCCAGCTGCTCAATGAGGCCTCTTTGAGAAGATGCTGTCTTAGAACTCAAAAAACAACAAGACCCTGGCATTTGATAAAAAGTGGACACATATGAAAGATTTAATGCTAAGCGAAGCAAACCAGACTATGAAAGAGAGGCATTGTATGTGCCCACGCAATACATACTGAATGTTTGCACTCTGTGGCAGAAACTGAAAGATTGGAAGCTATAAAGCCATGAAGAGCAACTAAGGATACTAGAGCCAGTGTGGGAGAAGGGTGAGAAATGTTGGCTGTGGGAGGGAGGGAATCAAGAGAATAAAACAAACCATTGAATGGACACAAAAATGGAAAATTATCCATTAATGATAATGAGTATGACAATATCTTTGACTGGGCTAATATATGGCATGTTCATGCTGGGAAAAAAATAAAAATAATAAATATTAAAAAAATCAGTGGTGGGATCTAGAACTGTGTTTCTACATTGATACACTATTTGTTTTGTTTGCAAAGCTCTTTTTATTTCCCAAGGAGAGAAGAGTTCACAGTAAAATACAGAACTACATTAACAGCAGTGTCTGAGAGTTTGCACCTGCCTAAAAGAGGCAGCTTGCAAATTGGTCCCAATTGATTGGATTTCCAAAGAGAAAGAGGAATAAAAAGACAATCAAGTCAACCTCCTATGCCTGTCCAGCCAGTAAGACACATCATTCAAGCCTCAAACTCAGTATGGGCTGTTTATAAATAGATCTGACCCCATGAGGGCAAATAAACCTTCTGCTATTTATACATCATTTGATATGAAACAGAGCAAGCTTTAAGCCCAGTGCTCATACTTTGAGTTTACAGAAATCACTGAACATCGTCCTCAAACCTTCTAATTGGCAGCCTTAAGACTTTATGAGGGCTTGCCAAACACGTCAGATCCTAGTTGCAACCAAGAGTTGTGAGAATACCTGATAAAAATAATGAATTTGTGCAAGGCTAGTTTCCTGGTTATACTCATAACTTCACTGTTCTAGCCCAAAAGAAAAACAGGTTTGGACTTCCTCTGGTAAAGGGGCACAGCCTAACCTGGTAAACTATACAGGTATCCCCAAACTATCTCCTAGCAGAGCTCAGTGAATTTCTTGAGTTGAGGAGACAGCTGAGGCATGTCTAAGTCTCAATGACAAGACAACTATAGTTTGCAGAGAAGAGTGTTAGTGATAAGACATCTGCATAGGAAGAGAATTGGGGATCCTTCTTAAATATTTAGCTAAGTCCCGGAAAAAATGAAGGGATTTGGCAGATGTAGTTAGGTATCTAATCAGCTGACCATAATCTAGAGAATAAGTATCAGGGTGTGTTATGGAATTAGGTGCCCCTGTAAAAGAGGATCTAGGAAGTGGGAGATGGAAAAGTAAGAGTAGTTCCAGATATGGCCTTGAAGGAACGAACTACAGTTTAGTGTACTAAATTCTGCCAATAGTCATGACAGCATGAAAGAGGACTCTGGGTCTCAAACAGAACTCTGGCCCAGCTGGCATTCTGATTACAGCCTGTGAGACTCCAAACAGAGGAACCAACTAAACTGTGTGTGAGTTTCTGGCATGAAATCATGGGATAATAAATGTGTACTGCTTTAATCCACTAAATATGTGCTAATTTGTGACACAGTAAAAGAACACTAACATATCTTGCCTTTAGGAAGAATGTCTACTTGAAGCCACGAAATATTTGTTTATCCCATTTGTCAAAAAGTCCAGAATAAAAAAAAGCATTATTCTCCCCAGTTACTATTAGGGGACTGAGTGGACATTACTTAGGCCCAAATCTATGTTATACTGGGTTCTCCAGAGAAACAGATCCCTGTGTGGGAAACAAACTAGAGGTCCAGGTGAGCTGATGGTAATAATTCCAGTCTGAGGGGCCAGCAGATGGCAAAGTGGTTATATTGCTGGACTCCCACATGGATGACCGTGGTTTGAGTTCTCATTCTGGTGGCTTGAAAATCAGGCCAGGTATATGTGTGTGAGTGCTCAGATCTCGGGAGAAAAATGGAGAAGGAACTGCAATGTGGCCACAATGATTTACCACTTTCCCTCTCTCTGTCTCTCTCCAGTGAACGCACATGCCAAAAGGCAAAAACCTCCTAAAAAATGATAATAATTCCAGTCTGAGTCAAAAGCAGGAGAAGACCAATGTCCCTGGTCAAAGACAGTTAGGTAGAGAAAGAATTGTTACTTACTCAGCATTTTAATCTATGTAAGCCTTCAGTGTTTTAGATGAGGGCTACCCACGGTGAGGATGACAATCTCTTCACTCAGTCTATTTACATGTTATCTCAACCAAAAACACTCTCACAGGAACACCTAGAAATAATATTTAAATTCATGTTGGGGAACCCCAAGGTGAAGTCAAATTGACACATAAAATTAACTATCACAGCATTCATGAAGGTGAAAACATCAAGTGATGAGTGTAACATTTCAATTTTCAACTTATGAGTATTATATTCATTCTTTGATTTGCATTAAATTGCTGCCATGTAACCAATGTTTATTTCATGTTTTCTTATTAATTTGCTTTGCATCATTCTCTAAATCGTGTCTTCGGATTTCATCTTGTTGAGATTAAGGGTAATTTTCTGATTGACTCTTTATCTAGGTAGGGCTTTTGGACTCCAGGTTGATGAAACAAAGTGTTGTCCAGGTGCCTATCACCAATCTACCAAGTCTCAGTGAAAAGGCATCTGAATCATAAGTCATCCAACAGTTTTGTGAGAAATGTGTGCTACATGTAACACTGGATGTAAAAGAAGACTTCTTAGGGTGCTACATGTAACATTGAATGTAAAAGAAGACTTCTTAGGGTGTCTAGAATGAAGGCCAAGGCTACCCATGTGCAGAGCATAAGCAGACCATGCTTCTGTATTATTTGAGGGGCTTCTATCTCTCCTTTTCCACAAACACTGCCCGAGTTCAGGTCTTCTTTATCTCCCATCAGGACGATTGCGAAAGACGTTTTAAGTTGTCTTACCTCTCTCAGGATATCCTTATAACTACCATTCTACATCCAGACCATGGTTTCTTAAACACAAACCTCTAGCAACAATCCATTCCCAAAAGAGAAAAGAAAATGTCTCAGCCCTGCATTTAGGAGTATTCAAAATATGGTCCATAGCTTTCTTTTCTCCTTTAATTCTCAGACATTCTAAGAAGCAGCCTCGGTTTCTTAATGCTACATACTCATCCCTTTTCTGATGCTATTTTTTCTCTTCCCTTGATTCCTTTCATCTACTTCAAGACCCAGATCAAAGGTCATTTATTCTGGGACTGTCTTTAGATTTCTATAATAACCTTGATACATAGAGTGTCCTATATGCAAATTTTAAGAAATAAAACAATAGAACTGAGGTTCAGAGGAAGATTTGACTTGTGCTGGTCACTGGGTGCATCTGAGCCAGAGATTGAAGCCTGGTCTGGTTTGAATGTTCTTTCAAGTTTAATTCTTTTCCATGTAGAATGAGCCCAAGCTACTCATGAGTTTTCAAAGAGCAATATTTACACATGTGGTCATATATCTGTATTTGTATTTTTTTTGCAAATACATATGTATCTATACATCTCTCTAAACTGTGTGAAATTTGTGTGTTTAAGTATATACTTCTACATAGTCACTATTAGATGTATATATGTACATATTTGCACACACACGTATGTGTATAAGTAGGCAAATGCATAGGATCTGTGAACAAGGATGGATAGGATATGATAACATATGTGAATGTGTATTTTAATACATGCGGATGCATGTTTATGCATTCACATGTGTGTTCATCATTCTCTAACTCTTGTGCATTTAACATACGAGTATGTATGTGAGACACAGCCACTATATCTTCTGTGTGGCTTCTGGCTTATCGGTTGTATCAAGGACCTACAGATATGTAAGTGGCTTTTGCTTCTGTTCGGTTTCCTGTGGTCCTCCATTTGCTATTAATTTAAATGAACTGAAACAGAGCATGAGAGCAGGGCAGAATGGCTGCTGAGTCCATCTTTACTCTCAGCTGGGCCACAGCGGAGTCTGCTCAGTCCTCCCTCCCTGTTCCCCAGGCCAGCACTCATGGGCTCTTCCCATTACCCTTTGTTGATGATCTTGTCTCTGATTTATGGACTCCAGCCTTGCTTCCTGACAAGGGAATCAGTAAAATTCATTTGGAGAGTGCAATCTTTAGGGTCTCCCACTGAAATATTCACACTTAGTCCAAAGAAGCGCATTCCTCTACCTTCTCTCTCACAGAGGGCTTCTTTATTTTCTTCTAATATATTATGTTAAGTGACAAGTTTCCAGCTGTCATCATGTTTTTGTTGTTGTTGTTGTTAATGGGTTCAAGACTTTCGAGGATCCTTCCAGCTCCTATAACTATGTTATTCTGAGGTAGAGACATACCCACATGAACATCACACTCCGTGTCAAAACCTGTGCTGATAATACTTTCAAAGATACTCACAGCCTTTGGAAGTCCCCCATGGATTTGGCAAATATGCACTGAAATCATAGTCAGATTTGAGTCCATTTTTTCTATTTTGCTTTCAAGATAGGTGCTTGGACTTTTTCTCAACCTACTAGAGAAAAGCAAAGAGAGGGTTAAACAATCTTCCTGTTTTCCTTTTTATTTTCCCACCTACCCTCCAAACTCAAATCCTTTTCTCTTCAATGACAAAGGTTAGTATTTGCTACTAACATATATGAATGTGTGTGGTCAGATTGAATGACTTGCAGCTATTGTGCTTGTGTTTATGAACTGTGAGAATCATTAACAAAGGAAGTTGTCAGTGTTCATTACTAACAAAAATACTGGTTCTCCACACACTAAACAGAGTCATCTTTTAAAATGCAAATCTGATTATGTCATTCTCTGCTTAAAATGATCAAGTTCCCATTGCTCCTAGAATTTTATATATATATATATATATATATATATATATATATATATATATGTATATATATGTATATATGTATATGTATATATATTTTTTTTTCTTAACATGGCTTAAAGACCCTCCAGCTACCCCTCACCTTTCCAGCCTCCTCTCCCATTTTTGCACTCCTCAAGTTCCTTGCTTTCTTTCTATTTCCCTTGCTTAGAGTCCTTTTCTGTTTACAGTCCCTTTCTATAAGCATTCTTTAGTTCATATTGTTTCCTCTTCCTGGTAGCTTTATTCCTTCCCTTCCTCTCACTAATCAAGTCTATAATGTTCAACCTCAATTCCAACATCACTTTCTTCTACACTCCCAGCACCAGGCCAATTCCCTTGTTAGACTTTTTCCTAACACCTCTCATAGACTCATTTGTGACTGGATGACTCCTTCACTGGGCCCATTACACTGAGTAAGTCTGTATCTCTTTGTGTGACATTTTGCTCAGTGCTATCTTCTACTAGACACAAAACAAGAATTACCCAAGTTTGGCTCAGCACTCTATCCTCAGTACCAAATTAGGGCTGTTGATACATAATAGGTACTTAACAAATCTCCACCAATGAATGACTATTACTAGAGGGGGCTGTATTCTGATTAGAGCAAAGACTGGATGTCAGTGTGCATGCTGCTCTCTCCATCCCTCGCTATGTCCAGTTCCAGCACCACACACCAAACGACTTCCTTTTAAAGATATATTTATAGGACTTAGTTAAGCTGTTATGCTGGTGAGAAAGAAAAATGCACCCCACAGCATTCAAGCTGCCTTGCAGAGATAAGGGAGCACTGCTTATGAATCTTTTGCAAAGTTTGGCAATTTTCAATTTAAATATTTACCATGAGTTCAATGATCATGTTTACCATGAATACATAATGCAAGAAAAATGGTAATAAATATTATAACAAACCTGCTATGAGAGTGAAATAAAAGGAGATTCCTCTTTGTTGAGGAAATCTAGGAAGACCCCATACAGAGGTTCTTAACTGGACCTTGAAGTTTAGGCAGGTTGAAAAGCCACTATGAAACCTGTGGACCTGGTTGATTCCTAACTCACACAAACCACCTTTTCAGTTCAGCTTAAAAGTCATTTCCTCTTGGAAGCATTCTCTGACACCATCCCTTAACAAAGCTGCACACTCCCGGTGTCCTTTCCCTTCATTCTCCACCTTGCTAAACACTAAGCTCTGCAGAACTAAGAACTAGAGCTGCTGTACTCCCCGCTGTGTCAGCATGATTTCGTACAGTGCCTGATATGAGGCACCTGCCCTAGTACCCAATAAATGAATGGTAGGAAACTGGAAACTAAAATGGAAGTAGCTAAAACTACTCTCAATTACAAAAACATTACCTTAAGGGAACCAGCAGTTAGCGTAATGGCTATGTCGCTGGACTCCCACGTAGTCGACCGCGGTTCGCGTCTCGGACCCGGTGGCTTACAACTCACGCCGGGCGCGTGTGCGTGCGTGCCCAAGATCCCGAGAGGAGAATGGAGGAGAAGGGATTGCGGCGTGACCATCCCCCCTGGGGGGTGATTTCTCGCTTTCTGTCTCTATGTCTCTCTCTGTCTGTCTGGCGAGCGCACGCGCCCTATAGTGAAAAACCTCTCAAAAAAAAAAAAAAAAAAAAAACATTACCTTAAATGTTTTTAAAAGAAAACAAAAGCAGAATAGCAACTGAGGTATGAAAAAACACCATAAAGACATAAAAGAAAAGAGAGGAGGATATGTCATGTGAACACAGAGAGGGGGTTACATCAGAGAGGGAGAACATTTGAGGGGGTTGAATGTACATTTCCTATGGGAGCACAGTGAAAGAGACGTGAGAAAGGCTGATAGGAGCCATGCGTTCCAGAGCTTTGAATCAAGTGCAGAATTTGAGCTTTCTGTTATTGAGAAGAACCAGAAATTTCTTAAATAGGAAAATAATGACATCAGATTTGTACTTTATAAAAAATAAATAAATAAATAAATAAAATTTAAAACCTTCAGTTGCCAGATAATGAAAAAAAATTGTTGGAAAGGAAGAGAACAAAGGTGCAGAAGAGATTTAAGAAGCTCCTACCATTATTTCAGGGTTTCTCAACCTCAGCCCTATTAACATTGGGGTTGGATAGTTCATTGCAGGGGGTCTTCTGTACATTGTAGGATGGATAGCAGCTCACTGTCCTCTACTTACTAGGTGCCATTAGTATTTGTCCCCTCAGGGGTGATGACCAAAAATGTCTCCAGCCATGACAAATGTCCCCTGAGGGACAAAACTAGCCCCAGTTGTAAAGCCCTCAACTAAAGTATAAGTGATAAGGTACAGTCAAAGGTGAGGGTTATTAGGAAAAAAGAATGCATAATATTAAGGACATTGAATGAACGTGAACTACCATGGGGAGCAGACATTTATCATTGTGCAACACAACAGGGGCAATGCCTATGGAAGTCAGGGCTCCTCAAAAGAAGAAAGGCAGACTCAACTTGCAGTGATCTTTTTTCTCCTAGAAACTATATAGGCAGGCAAATTCTAGATATACTCAACTGCCTTTTGATGAGTCAATTTTCTCTGCTCCCAGTCCATGAGCTTTCATTGGACTCCTCTTCCTGGCTCTTAGCATGGAACAACTAACACACAGCTCTGACCCAAGCAGACATGATGAGGCCATCATGGTGCCCAAAAGAGACAGACCCTCTGAGGAAGTCTAATGAAGAAGAGCCAAGACAAGAAGGGCAAAAATTGAAGCTATGGTGAAATTATCTGTGCCCTGGAACACTTCTACACCTGAAACGAGGTCATTCTTGGACTTTTCACTTTAATGAGGCAATAAATTATATTTTTATTAATTCAGTTTGTATTGGATTATCCCAAGAACTAATAGTGAGTTATATTGCTCAAGGAGAGTATCAGTCATCGAAACATATCCAAGAAGCAGCATCACAGAATGCAAAACGAATGAATGCTTGATACAGACTCTAACCTCAGAGTTGAATCTAAGTCCAAGGATGAACTCATGTATTCATTCATCCATCAAACTATTATTAGTGTTTATGTATATTCTGTAACAAACTAGACTCTGGGAACATAACAACAGGAGAGGGATGATCTTTCCTGAAGCTGATTTATACTCTAATGCTCAGCTGATGAGGGGTCAACCTAAACTGAGTATTTCAATCACTTCTGGAAATTTCAAAAAAAGTCTATGCCTGGGCTCCATGTCATCCTTGTTAAATAAGAGTTTCTTAGAGACAAGGAAGACATTGTTATTTATTAAGGTAGTTTTACTGGATGGCTAGGATAGAACTCAAGTCTCATTTTACAGGAACAAAAAATGCTGAAGCACCAAGAAATTACTGTGCTCAAGACTCTTCACTGTTGAGAAGCAAAGCTAAGACTTGAACTCAGAAAGGACTCCAGAGTCTATCCTCCTCCTAACAACTAAACTAGCCTGAAATTTGAAGGGCACAGTGACACCCTGAAACGTTCAGTCCTTTGTAATTATGCATAGGCTGTTTGTTTTCAGAATTCACAGTGTTGCCTTCTCTTGTTCTCATCCTCACCAATCTCAACCTCATACACATGCCTTTTGCATGTACAGGACTAACAAATTCTCTTTTCTATCCTATTTGAAATATTCTATCCAAAAATTATCTCCTACTCATGTACAACTCAGAGTAAACCTGAGTCATTGTGCTGCTTTATCCAGTGGCGGTGGGAGAAAACAGAAAGAGCCCTAGCTTTGCAATTAGATGTAGGGTCTGAAATCTAAACATTGTCATTTTAACTTAACTGGCTATGTGGTTTTGGGGAAATTACCAAACTGCTCTGAACCCTGATTCTTTTGTCTAAAGCAGAAATAGCAACACTTCCCTGTGGTAGTGAAGATTATCTTGAACAATATTTGTAGATTTTAGAATTGTGCCTCAAATATAGCAAACACTTTATTAATGATAACTATTGCTATCGGGATTTCTGTAGATTTGTATCTGTTTTCATGCAGTTGATGTAAAAAATATGTAATATAATTAGAACACTCAGAATTTTCCATCACTGACTATGTGCTTGACATGGGTCTTCCTACTTTGCATATATTTTCTTAGCTATTTCTAAAAATAATTCTTTAATACAGGTATTACCATTTCTCACATTTTATAGATAAGAAAACAAATGTGGAGAGATACCACGTAGCTTGCACAAGAATGTATTAAAGACTTCAGTAGTCCTAGTTTAAATACTAGAAGTTTTCATTTTACAGTATTAGCATTGCTATCGCCATGTGCCAGCATTGGCAGTGACTACTGTTTGCATACATTACCTCACTTAATCTTTACAACAAACAAGGAGAACTGAGATCCAAAGAGACCATGTTAGATGCATGGGTGTGGTTAAAATCCTGGTCTGCCTGACTCAAAGTTTATGTGCTCTTTTTTATCTTCTAGCAATAAAGGCTTAATTAAGAGTTTTAATTCATTGAGATGTCATTAGAATGTACCCAGGAGAAAAGGGCTTCATTTGTGGATCCACACCCCCCAAATCACCATTGTAGGAATCCAATGAGTTTCTATTTCCTTTTTTTGTCTACTATTTTGCTAACTTCTAAGCATTCTTCCCTTTGTTGTCCAGACATTGATCTTTCTTCAGCTAAGTTCTCCTTCCTAAGTCCACTTCTTTTCACAAATGCCAGCTACGCTGTCTAGTTTGGGTTGGAAAGAGTTCCTCTATTTCAGATTGGGACACTCTCACTGCATTAAAAGAGAAATTCCAGCAATATGTTCAAATAGGGTAATCAGCCCAAGTCTATCACATTGAATTAGTAGCAAATATAATTCCCATGACTTAATTAATTCTGCTATTATCACCATTCATGCTCTCCAATTGAATTTCATTTACATATTCCCATAGAGCATCATTATTTAAGTTTAAAGACACTTAAAATCAAGTCACACAATGCTTATATGGTCTGGAATCAATGCAGGCTATTCAAAGAAAAGCACTGTCTCGATTTATAGAATGAGTAGAGAGAGCATGTGCTACTTGTGGCCTGCTCTATTTAGGCCCACACTGCAAGAAGATTCATTGCGCACTGACTAGGTGCAAGATATTAAATAATGCATTTCATTCTTTCCATTCTACATTGGAAATTGCACATTTACAACAATGCTATCCTGGCAAGTTATTGATCTGCAATGTACATATTTCCTGGTCCTAGGCAGCTTCCTCACAGCAACATCTGGATGCAAAGTAAAGAATTCAATTACTCAGATCCAAGTCAGTGTATCAGTTTCCTAGTAGTTGGATAATTGACTTTCAGGGCAGATATCCTGGAGACATTGCCTAAGAGTGTTTTGACAAAGACAGAAAGAAGTGATAGATTTTTTTTAATGCTGTTAAGAAAAAGATCATTGCAGCCATGCTTGACATTATGCAGGTAACCACCAAAACAACCAAATTATAATCGCTATTTGGTTACATAAAGATGCTGCATTAATACAACAATGTAAAAAAATCTGTTGCCATATTATCATAATAATGCCCACTATTTTACCTCTGATGAATATTCTGAGGCTTTTACCTGCTCGTGTGTAAAACAATTTTAACAAGGTAGTAATGTTCCAAGAATGGGGAGAAGCCAAGAATAAGTTTACTTTTTAAACAGCAGTAACGCTAAAAACACTGTTTCAAAATTGTTTTTAATCTAAAAGTTCAATGTTAGAACTTTTATTGTATTAGCCTAGTCTCTGAAACAAGAATATTAATGTAAACATTTTAAATGTTAAATCGTAGGTCAATTTGAGTTTTTATAGACTTTTTCATCTTATCTGATCCTTAGTCTCTACATCCCTGGAATGCAAGAAGGCAACTTCTCCATACATTCGATAAGGAAAGAAGGACATTGGAAAGCTGGGAGGAAGGGAGGGCAAGGATGTACCTATAAGAACATACACACCTTTCCTTACATTCAAAAGACACTGTGCTGCGCAGCACCACTCCTTCCTGTCAAGCAGCTTCCCCCCTAGAAGCCAGCTGTAAAGAGAAGGAGGGGCAGAGCAGGTGGTTGACACTACACAGTGAAGTCCACCTCTGGTTTGATTAGAAGGAGAAATGGAAGACAGGAGTGTAGAACTGTTGGTCTCTCAAATGTGCTACTTTACCCAGATGATAGAGACTGTCTGCTCTGTCTGTGCTCATCGCTGCCTGGTCTCAAAGTCTGCAATGACTCTTTAGGACTTCACGAATTGCAATGCGCATACCAGCCATCTGCAAATCTTGTTATGATGCAGAGTCTACTTTGGTGAGTCTGAATTCTGTAAGCTCCTAGGTAAGCCTACTGCTGCTGATCCACGGTCCATGCCTGAAAGTCCCAAATGCCCAGCTTCACCTTCCCCTCCTCAGGGATTCACCTGTCCCCAGCCAAGTGGAACCACTTGCTCTTTCCTATGCAGGGATTATGCTCCCCTGCTCCCAAACCTCTGCCTCTTTCAATCCCTCATTAAGTTATCCGTGTTTCACACTGCACATGCCTCTAGCAATATAAAACATTGTATCTATTCTGTCACGCTACCCAGCCCACTTCACAGGTAGGTGTGCAATTCCTTCTTCCCCCAGTTGTATTTGTTGTTATTTTTGCAGGCTGCTCAACACGTTTTCTTGCTGGCTTTTACTCTCCCTCTGTCTTTTGTTTGAATGTTCAGTGAGGTATACCAAAGCCAGGCACTGTAGGAAAGAATCAAAGATGAAGAGAATTCTTACCCTCTTAACTTTCCCAGGCTGGCTCAGGAGCAGTTGGAGAGAATAGGAGTCCAACATGGCAAGTTTATACAGTATGAAGCTGCCCATGTAGAAGGGAGCATCAACTTCTCTGGAAGGACTAAAGAGCTCGGTCTTCAAGATGAATTTTAAAGAGCAAAAAGAAAATGGGTATTCTTCTTGCAGGAAGAAAAAAATAGATAGACAGATATAGATATACTTACCTGTCTATATAGATATAGACATCTATAGAGATGGATAGATACAGAGAGTTAATAGATAGATATAGATAGATATGATATAGATGTAGCTATCTGTGTGTGTGTGTGTGTGTGTATAATCTCACAAACACCACCACAAGGAAGGATGAAATAGCACTGGACTTGAGGCTAAGAGAAAGCTAGGAGACATTACTACAGTATAAGTAGTAAGGCAATGAGTGTCAAAAGTTGAGGCTGAAGTCATCTCACTTCTGCTGCTGAGATTCTCTGCCATTATCTCAAAGATTTGAAGCTAGAAAATACTTCTTCAATCCCTTCACTTGACAAACTCCTACTTAAAATTCTAGAAAAGCACAGTCTAGTCTCTGAAAGTAGCCATAGAAGCACTGAGCTGATTTAACAGTGAAATGACTTGCCAGTCAGTCACTGGGCATTGCCTAACCTAGAAGTTACAAGGTCATACACCACATCTTCAGTAGCAGTGGTTTTCCTCTCCAATATGTGTTCCCCCAAAAGCAGATCTTGAAGTAAGGAATTGAGAGCAGGTAGTTAATTGGGAATGTGAAGATGAAAAAGGAAGTGGAGAAATGAGACAGAAGGAAGACCACAGATAGAGCAGGCATGATCAAGTCAGCCACCATTGTGAACAATTGGAGCTTACTCCCACTGATGACTCAAATCCAATGGATTACCAGGTAAAGTTATTTCAACGTGACATTGAAACGGAACTGAGATGACGTTATGTCAATTACTAATTTTATGTGAAAGTCAATGTTTATGTTTCTCTCCTAGCCCTCTTGTAATTGATAAAACTGAGAGCACATTTTTCTGCCCCTAAACCTACGTGTTCTGATCCAATTGTGCCAACCTAGGGGGTTACACTACATTTACATTGCTTTTCTTCTGCCCCAGTTGCACACAATCCTACAATTTTAGGAAAGCTTTACTATAATTCCTAAGCCTTATGTATATTTCCCCAATGGTTTGGTTTTATATGCTATTTTGAGGTCTTATTAAGGGCATCTGACTTAGAAGCCTGCAGTGCCAGCTGCAGTTCTGGCCTTTTAGTCATTCACCTCTATTCTTCTACCAAAACGGAACACAAACACCCTCATTCTCAAATCAGGTGTCTCAGGTGGTATTAGCAACACCCGTGTTCCTAGCAGCAGGACTCCAGCTGGCCAATCAGAGCATCGCATTCCATTTAGCCTCTATAATTGGTTCTACATGGACATATAGCCCATTCAGAACCAATAATATTTCCTGGAACAATTTAAAATATATATTTTTTGTCTCTTCTGGACTTGAACCTGGCAGGATTGGCCTGGAACTGCTATCAGACATCTTGTTGTCAAATGAGAGCATGAGAAAGGGACAAGAGTGGGACTAAGGAAGGGAGGCTGAGACTAGTTGGTAATTTTGGTTGCACTTGAAACAAAGGACCAGTAACCCTTCTGGCCTTGGCAGTTTTATAAAATAACAAATCTCTTTTGCCTTAGAGTAATTTGTTTGGAACTCCTGCCAAATGCAACTAAAAAAAAAAAAAAAAAAAAAAAAAAAAAAAAAAAACAGAAAACTTCTGCCTAATACAGAACCCAAAAGATCTGTCTTCAGATTTAAGTTCTGCCTCTTGCTACAATAGCTTACTTTTTTTAAGTTCAGCTTATCTTTCAAGTAGGGTTAAAACATCCCTACAACAGAATGTCGTAAAGACAAAATGAGTTGACATGTATACATTTCTCTGTCTAGTACCTGTCCCGAATATAGGAATGCATGAAACTTAACCCCTCTTTTTCTCTTCCCTATGCACTTCCCTGTCTTTTTGATTGCTCTTCCCTGTAAACATACCAGCCCAATAAAGGTAAATGTCTGTACATTGACTACATTTCATAATTGACAAAGTCAGGAAAATTCACTATGGAAATACCAGTATCATTATATCAGACTCTGTGCAGGGGGCGGAAGGGGCTCTTCAGCCAGACTCACACTGTGATTCAGAAGACTTATATTATTTTTGTGACTTAAACAGCTTTTTTTGTGTGTTCTTTCTTTCTCTCTCTCTTTATTTTTTTTTTCATAGGGCGAGTGCACTCACCAGAGAGACAGAGAGAGAGAGAGAAAGTAAGAAAGCTACCCCTATAAGAGGTGGTCATGCTGCAATTCCTTCTTCTCCATTTCTTCCTCCTTTAGGAATTTTGTGTACACATGCACATGTGTCCTGTGTGTTTTTCAGGCTGCCAGGTCTGGGACTCAAACCACGCAGTCAGCCATGTGGGACCCACTGACTTTAACCACCATGCCATATGCTGGCCCTTTTCACCCTTTTCATGTTCTCTTGATTTCAGTTGTATTTTTACTCAAATGAGAGGAATAGTGTTAAAATAGTATCCAAGATCTCTTTTAGCTCTAAAACACACTATACCTCATTTCCTGAAATGCCTCCTCTTCTACTTAGTGGACTAAAATTCCTACACATTATGGTCAGAGCAAGGTCGAGACTAGGGAGAGGCAAGTGGGATATCTAGAACAGAATATTTAAGGAGATGCTCATTCTCAGATGCTAACCCTCCACTAGCATAATACCTCCTTCAATTTTGCTGCCTAGGTACTAAACTTAATAACCCTGGTCTCAACCCTACTAGGTTCCACTTAGAACAGCACGTGCCTCGGGATATATGGAAACTCAGTACTGTGTTTGCCACAGCTGGCTCGAACAAGCTAATGCTGTTCTACAACCTTGCATTTTTGAGTTAGACCCAGGAAATCAGATCCCTGCTGGACTCAGATGAAGACTTTTCCTGACTTATGAATTATGAGAATCATGTTATCCAACCATGGGCAGATGGATGACTTCTATTATTTTTTCAAATGTTCTAGTTTTCAATCTTGAATTAGCATAAGCAGCATGGACCTCCCCTACCCCTTCGCTTTGACTTTTCTGGCATATCACAAATACCCGCATCACCGCGGCTTATGGGAAAACTACTTGGGGAGCTTCTTCACTGGTGTCAGTACTTATTTGGCAAATATTTTAACTAAGCTTCTTTTAAAAATAAAAATAAACAAAAAACGCTGTTTTTTGTTTTATTCTTTGACAATTTGCATATCATATAACCTTGGGGAAAAGAAATTAATTTCACTCCAATCATGATAAGATGTGGGAATTTTATGTGTCAACTTGATTGAGGTAAGGGATGCCAAGATAGTTGGTAAATTATTGTTTTCAAGCTTTAATGTCAATGATTAATTAAGGTGAGCACAAAGAGAGTACCTCAATATTGAGAAAAGTATAAAAAGAATGAGAAACAGGAAGGAGAGGTAGAAAGGGTGTCATTCCCAATTCTCCCTTTGATGTAGGTTCACTAGTTTTCTGAATCACAGCATGAGACCAGCGGAGAAGCCCCTCCTCTCTTCAAAACAGAGTCTGGCATGTTGATAATGAGGTTTAGAATCAAAGTGGTATAAAAGTATGTTTCAATCATTTGTAAAATACTGGGAACTTTAAATGTGATATCTCATTGAGTGCTCACAACAACAAACAAACAACAAAGAAATAAGAAGTCATGGTTATCACCATTTTATTGGAAAGTAAACTAGGACTAACTGAACTGAAGTCATTTTCTCAAAAGCAGATTAACTCCAGTGTGGGGGAAGAATCTCAGCTGAAAATGAGACTCTCTGACTTTAAACACAGATAAACCCCCTTCACAATTTTGCAAGGAGTCAATGTAATTTTGATTGACTAATTGCCCTTTATGCTCCCAAAGGCTTCAGTGTTTCTGGTCATTAGCTAAGTTGTAAGGGGAAAGAGATTTTAATTTTCTGGCCACCAAGATAGCTAGTTTTAATAATCTGCTCCAGTGGATGGAGTAACATAAGAGCTCTTTTTGAAGAATGAGGGGTTCTGATTTTAGAACTGTTTTTCTAGCAAAGTTTCACAGTTTTGGCTACAGCCATGTTTCTTGTACAGCTTTCATTATTTGAGTACCCATAGAGCTGTTGTCATTTCCAAAAGAAATGTTCAATCTATCTCCAGCACCACTCCATGTCTGCTAACATGTCAGGAACAAATTTCTTGCTGCTAGTCCTGAATCTTGACAGCTATAGAAGACAACATCATCCACAGTTATTGTCCTTTAAGGAAATAAGTTTTGTGAGTGAACATGGTAGTTTGCTGGTTCCTTTACTAATCCAAAAGTGAAACCTTGCCCTGTGCCATGGTTTAAATGTCCTCCCAAAGTTCATGTGTTGAGATTTGGTTATCATAGGATTAAAAGGGTGGAAATTTAATCTACTCTGGTATTGAAAGATGGGACTTCTGGGAAGAAACCAGGCTTACGGTCATCAGAGCAGCAGCCCCGTGACTGACTCCTGGTGCATTTACAGGGGGAGAGAATGAGACCAGAATAGAGACATAAGGACACAGGTGCACACATTCCTTCCCTCTCCCAGGCTTTAATGCAGCCAAAGGAGTCTACATGAAGCCCCTAAATCCTCACCTTCCAAACTGTGAGTTGAATAAAGCTTAATTTTTATAAGTTACCCAGACTCAGGTACTTTTTCTTATTAGCGGTGGAACAGACTGGAACACTCTGTTTCTTTAGAAATTGAAAACTGAAAACAGTCACCTCAAGGAATAGCGCCAATGATACTGCAGCTGCTGTTTTATGGCTCTCTGAAAAGGCATCTGTTTGTGAGAAACACAATTAATGTCATTTAGTTCCTTATAAACACCCAATAGTGGATAAACAATCATCAGAGGAAAAACTGAACAGCTCTTAGAAGGGGTAATTGCGGGAAGCATATTTTTAGATCCAGTGACTGGACAACTATTGGCTCCTTCAGAGGGATAGTGGGATGACCCTAACATCTGCCTGGGAGAGTCATTCATGTTCCCTAACCTTAGTAAGACGCCTATTTGCAGAGTAAAGCTAACTACCTAAAGGAATACGGACCATTTCTACTGTGAATTTTACATAATGCTTGAACATAAAGGGTTATCCTATTTCAGGCTCCATATTTAATACAGATATTCACATGCAAATGAGTCCTTGGTATAAAATGTAATAAGCAAAATATCTATAGACTATCTTTTGCAATTGCTGGGATCAGTTACATATTATCAATGGTCTTTTATAGGTAAAGAAAAACCTCAATAACCAGTTCTAATTACTCCTGTTAGGCTATTTGTTATACTCATTAAACATACTTTGTTTATTTCACTATTTCCTGTGAACTGTACCCCAGAATATGAGTCCCTTGAACACTTCATTATGACCTTATTTAGTTCCATGAGCACCTGTGAACCTCTGAATCCCTAGCACCCAGCACAGAGATGTTTATCAACAAATGCTACTTGGAGGCGCTGGTCTTCCAACTGGTCTCCAGCCACTTTGATGCATAATTTACGATAATTTCTTAACAGAGTATCTCACAAAAAATGAGACAACCCAGTCAGTCAAAAATATGTATAGATACACACGATAATCTAGAATGGCCATTTGGTAAACTGGAATAGAGAAAGTTCATTAGTTTGTCTTTGGTATTTTCTTTCCTTTTTATCTAGGTTTGTTCTTGTCTTGAGGGTTTTACTTTGTTTTACTATTTTATCTCAAACTATTTTTTTCTTGTGAGAGAGATTTTTGCCATAGGGCACATGAGCTCGCCAGAGAGACAGAAAGAGAGAGGCATAAAGTGAAAAATCGCCCCCCTCTCCAAAGGAAGGATTGTCATACTCAATCCCTTATCCTCCTTTCTCTTCTCAGGATTTTGAGCATGCATGCACACCTGGCTGGCATGAGCTTTAAGCTGCCATGTCTGAGACTCGAACCATGGTCAACTGTGTGGGAGTCCTGTGACGTAATCATTATGTCATCTGCTTGTCCTCTCCAACTCTTTCACTAACAAACTATTCATTGCATATAGCTTTTCATTTCTGGTCATGAGCTTGCTTGTGGTTTATATTTCCTACTAGGGATTCTATTTTGTTCTACGGAAAGGTATAGAACCAACAGCAAAATATCAATCAAAATCCATGAAGAATTGGCATGGATTCCTGGCAAGCTAAATCCAGAAATGTGTGTGAGTTTCCATGGAAAACAGAGAAGTCAGAGTTTCTAGTAAAGAAGGACATAAAGTTGAAGAAATGACCTAATTATAGAGGTTTCTGGAGGCTACTTCAGAGAGTGAAGCACTCCTATGCATAGTTCTGGACCCTGTAGCATTGATTATTGCCTGAGGAATTTTCTTCTAAGAGCTTCTCTTGACTGGTTTCTTTACAGTCAACATCATTCACCTCCCTCGTTTTTTTTTGTTTGTTTGTTTTTTTGTTTTTTGTTTTAAAAAGAGATTTTTGCCAAAGGGCATGTGCACTCACTGGAGAGACAGCAAGACAGTGCAAAATCATCCCCTGGGGAGATGGTCACACCGCAGTTCTTTCTCCTCCATTCTCAGGATTTTGGACATGCACACACATGGACCTGGCATGAGGTTTTGCCTTGTCTTGTTTTGTTTTGTTTTGTTTTCCCCACTGTGCAAATACCCTTTTTATTAATACTGGGTGAACAAGAATTTAAGCATATTTGGCTGGAGAGAAAACTAACAGAATTGGAAGCTGCCAGGTCCAGGTCTTGAATCACAGTCGACCTCATGGGAGTCCAACGATGGAACCATTATGCCATCTGCTGTTCCCGTACCTTAGTTCCTGACCATATGCCAAGCCTTGTTCTGCAGTCATGTCTTGTAACTGATTATGAGAACCAGCAATGGCCTTCCACTAAAGCCCTTATTTGCCTAAATTGATCAGTCTTACAACTAAAAACCTTCACAGAGAAAACTAAGGGAAGGAGATATTGAAAACCTGTTGAAAGTGGCTATAATGATTCTAACAAGGCTATAAGACTCCAGAATCCTTAACTCTTAACCATTGCTTAATGCAGCTTTTTGCATTAAGCTATACAGCCACAATTCTACAAAATCTAGTAAGACTGAACATTTTTTTTATATATATATATATATATATATATATATATATATATTTATTTATTTTATATATATATATATTTATATATATATATATATATATATATATATATATATATATTCTGCAGTCTAGAAATTACATCTTTGATGTGACAGATTGAAAAAATCAGTACAATGTTTTGAACGTTCTCCATATACAACAGTAGTTCCTTATAGCCTAGGCATGTAATGGGCTGTACCATGTAAGTGTGTAAGAAGTACACTCTATGATGTTCATAGAATGGCAAAAGTGCATACCAATGCATTTTTGGGAACATATTCCCACTGTTAAGTGATGTATAAACACACACACACACACACACACAGAAAATGCATACTATGAAAAAAAAACTATGCATGAATTTTAAAAACTTTTATACCAAAATAAACTTATACTGTAATTCCATTTTTTCTACAAATGAGCGGACTTCAAAAGGCTTGTGAAAAATAGAGTTAAAATATGAGTTTATTTTGGTGCAAAATTTTTTTAAAATCTATGCATGATTTTTCATAATATACATTTTCTACAAACTTTTTGAAGACCACCTTCATATACAAATGAACTATTGCATATATCCTTGTTATGTATATAAAAACCAAGAGATAGGTAAAAGAATGTTCATAGCAGCATTACTTAAAATAGCAAGAAACTTGAAACAATTCAAATAGCCAACAAGAAGGATATAGATGCTCAAATTTTATAGTGTTCATAAATTAGATAATTCTACAGCTACAAAAATCAATTATTGAGAGCAATACTAAGATGAACAGATTTCACACACAACGATGAATGAAAAAAAGATGTATGCTGAAGAACATATGCAATTTAATACTATTTATGTTAGGTCAAAAAACAAGCAAAGAATTGATTAGAAATTTGTTCTTACATCAAATACTTTCTTTAGAAAACCTGAGTGGGAATAGTAATTAATGTATTTGTCAGGATAGCCTAACTCAATATAAGTTAATTTCTCACTCATGTCACAGTGCAGTAAAGTTGGTTGTGAGAAACTAATCCACACAGTCATGAAGGGACCAGATACTATTCTTTGTAGTCCCTCCTTCTTGAGAACTTCAGAACTTTTTTTTCATACAGCCAGCCAAGGAGAGAGCTTGGAGCATTACTTAGAAAGTTTGTATGAGTCAAATATAGAAGTTATGAACGTCATTTTCACATTCTATTGACCAGAATTCAGTTACATACAAGGAAAGTTAGCAAATATACTATAGCTGTATGCCAAATGAAAAAAGAAAAAGGGTTTGGGGGAGCAGATTTCATTATAGTTACCACTGTGTGCATGGGTAAGTAAAGTGGAATATTTTCAGCGAAGAATAAATGGAAGACTTTATTTATATTGCTTTATTTCTTAATCTGTATGGAATGCATATGTAAATTTTTAAAGATTTTCCTTTTTTTCCCCTTTATTCACTATGGAACATGTGTGTGCACATGTGAGAGTGAAAGACAGAGGAAGAAGTACTGTCTACAGGGTCTTCTCAAAACACAATCCCCCTCATCTGGCCCTCCAACCCTTTGGAACCTGGAGTGCATACATGTCCAGCATGGTTCAGGCCAACTGGGCCATGGACTTGAATCACAATTACCATGTGGGACCTATCTTCTCCTGGGCATTACTTTATCACTGCACCATGGCGTCAGACCACATAAAGCATTTATTTTTTCAGAACTATTTCATAATAAAATAAAATGTTTATTAGAGTAGTTAAAATGTAGGGGCTCTAATAAAGGAGATAGGGATTAAAACAGTTCTTCCGCAATAAATATTCTGAAGTGAATTAGAATTTTAGTCTACTATCCTGGAAAAGGACTAGGGATTCTCAAATTTAAAAATATATCAGTGTACAGGGCTGATACCGTGGTGGAGCTGTTCTTTGAATCAAGATTGGTTCTGGAAAGGGATAGAAATGAGCATCAACAATTCCACTGGAGAGAGGCAGGATAGTCCAAATACTTAATTCTCTCACACTACACGGTGGCTAACCAGGGTTATCTATTGGTATATGTAAGGATCCTTTAATAGTAAGAATCCAATTTTTTTTCTTTTTTCTTTCTTTTCTTTTTGAGAGGTTTTTGCTATAGGGTGCGTGCACTCGCCAGACAGACAGAGACAGAAAGCGAGAAATCACCCCCCAGGGGGATGGCCACGCCGCAATCCCTTCTCCTCCGTTCTCCTCTCGGGATCTTGGGCACGCACGCACACACACCCAGCATGAGTTTTAAGCCACCGGGTCCAGGACGCGAACCGCGGTCGACTACGTGGGAGTCCAGCGACATAGCCATTACACTAACTGCTGGTCCCAAAGAATCCAATTCTTACTTTAAAAAAAAATATAGAATTTAAGAATAGGAAAGTTCTTCAGAGAAATGCATTCTAAAAAAAAAAAAAAAAAAAAAAAAAAAAAAAAAAAAAAAAAAAAAACAACTATTTCTTCATGAGAAGAATAGAGAGACTGGCATCCCAAACAAGGGCCTACCACCATGGTCTACCCCAAGTCTCAGCCAGCCCAGATCGAGACACAAACATGTGCTCCCAGTGTGTATAGAAAGATCTCGGGACATGAACCCAGGGAATTACCCTGTGGATTTGGCATTGTCAGAGCATTGAATCATAGCTGTTCCATTGCAGCTGGACCCAGAGGTATGCACTGGTACTGGTATCAACTTTAAACCAAAGGTAGGACTCTCCTCTCTAGTATCTTTAGCAGATGGTCATCCAGTTCCTGCTAGAACACTTCCAGTGGGGAGTGTTGCAGGCCTTCTCTATCGGCCTAACTGTCCTTTATGGACTTTGTTATACACTACTTTCTGCCAAGCCAGAGCTAGATAATCCAAGGTAATCCATGGTGTCATTAATTGGGCTGATTTCCTTGGTAAAGATAACAGCCTTTCAATGTTTTAATCCAGTGGATGGTCCCCTGGCAAACCTGATAAGGAAATGTCTCAAAGTACATGGAACTTTAATCATACTTTGCTCATTTATTATCTGCTTATTTCTAAGGTAATCCTTCATTGTAGAGCACACACCCAAGATCAAGGTTAAAAAATATGTTTGACATCTAAATATAAAGGAGGGCAGTACGCTGGCCATAATGATGAAGTTTCCTTATTCTGTGCTCCTAAGAACATTGTTTATACCTCCTTTTAGATACTTTATATAATTCGCCATTAATCAAGGAGTTACATTTGCATATATGCTCTCTAGAATTTGATGAGTTCCTGACAAGCATATAAATCAACTACAGTATCTGGTCTACAGAAGCAGACCAGTAAGGAGAAAGTATGGGCATACACATTATAAAAGTAATAAGAAAAACAATTTAAAATACCATGGAATGAGACTACTTCTACTTAATAGAAATTATTAATGACTATCCAGATATAGGATAAAAAATTTAAAGTGGGAGTCATATGATTTCAATGAGAAGTTAGTCAAATATTTAAATTTTATGCAATTTAGGAGGTTATCAGAATAAGTACATGACAATATTAGAAGCTCAGACCATCAAAGTATGAAATTTTCCCCCTTTTACTAGTCATTGAACAATCAGCTATATTATTGTATTAAAATTCATGAAGATGTACATCCTTACAAGAAAGATAAAATTGAAAATGACAGTTACCAACTCCTTATCAAAGTGTTCAGTACTTTTATTCTATATCTATCTCTATCTATCTAGATCTATCTATCTATTTATCTATATCTATCTATCTATTTATTTATTTTATTTGCCAGAAGGCATGTGCATTTGCCAGAGACAGAGAAACAGAGAGAGAGGAAGAGAGAGGGAGAAGGAGAAGGCAGGTCCCTAGTGAGGCATGATCACACCACAACTCCTTCTCCTCCATTTTCCCATCCTGTCTGGATTTTGAGCATGGATATACATGTGCCCAGAATGTTTTTCAAGCCACCAAGGCTGTATTTTGAACCACACAATTGGCCATGTGGGATCTGGCTTCTTTAATCACTAGACCACAGGTTGGTCCAAAAGCTTCTTAAAATGTCAAATATCTTCCCCACTTAGGTATAGATTTAGCTGAAAGATAAGCATTAACAGCAGATAAAAATCATACTTAAGCCCTTGGGAAAATTGACTTACTAATACTTTCTGAATTAAAAAAATTTTGCAAAGCTGTAGGTCACCATATGAGACAAAGCAACTCAATTGTGCTTGTGGCATTGCTAAGAGATGAGTTGAGTCATATCTATGTTATTCTTGTAGCTTACTAATCAGAAAACATACTTCCCAAGAGGGTGTGATGGACTGGGCAAGCCCAGTAGAGTAGCACCAGTAGAAACTTCTTGTTTACCATAGGTAACTAAGAGTTCTCCATTAACGAAGTAGGATTTCCAAATTCTGTCTATTGTCTAGTAACTCATACAGCCTAAGACAATGAGAAGTATGGCAGCACTTTGAATCTTGTTCATGACCCAGAAGAAGGCTGCTTGACAGGGTTCCCCAGTGCTACACATCCCTCCTAGACCAAGGAACAGCACTATTTCTACTGCTAGTAGCCCCAATGGAAGCTGATAGAAATGCACAGACTGTCATGGGTAATAAATACATAAATAGGTCTGAGCTTCAATGCAAGGCACAGAAAGAATCAGGGAGCATGAAATAGAGCTGCTTAGGATTCTGCTGACTAGTCTGGGGCAGAAATAGTGTTGGCTGATCATACACTTCCTCTGTCAGAGCCTGGGCGACTCAAAAGAATTGTCCTAGAAAAGCCCAAAGCCGTTATAACTTTATGGTCACAAGTATCTTGTTGTTAAGGTGAAATTTTAGCTGGGGTTTCGAAATTACATATTTTTATTTAATGGAAAAAACTATGAAGCCCACAAAAGCACATCCATCTTTTGTAATAGAATTAATTATATAACCTTCAAAGGTTTTATCCTATGACTTTAAAGTGGATACAGATACATGTAGGTATTTGTTCTATAAATTTATGTATTTATGTAAACAATATTTCATGTTGTCAGTTATTGTAGGCTTCTAATATGTAAATT
Organism: Tupaia tana; assembly: GCA_026018925.1. NCBI lineage: Eukaryota > Metazoa > Chordata > Mammalia > Scandentia > Tupaiidae > Tupaia > Tupaia tana. Next base: position 78,852,475 of record JAKSZU010000008.1, read on the forward strand.
GTCCTAAGTGTGCCTTTCAAAATATGAAAAGTTCTTAAATATTAATGTTTTACATTTTAAAACTTTCTAAATAGATTCCCCCAAATTATCAAAAGGTGATTCCAAAGGGGGACCAGCAGTTAGCATAATGGCCATGTCGCTGGATTCCCATGTAGTCGACCGTGATTCGCATCCCGGACCCCGTGGCTTAAAACTCATGCCGGACGCGTGTGGGTGCGTGCCCAAGATCCTGAGAGGAGAATGGAGGAGAAGGGACTGCGGCATGGCTATCCCCCTGGGGGGTGATTTCTTGCTTTCTTTCTCTCTGTCTGTCTGGCGAGCGTACGCACCCTATAGCAAAAACCTCTAAAAAAACAAAAAAAAAATGACTCCAAAGAATAAAGAACCATTTCTTGATTTCTTAAGCTCATTATTATGAACATAGATGACTGTGGGATGAACTTGGGTTATGGAAGTATTTAGAAAAGTTTCTCTTTCCAGCTAATAACGCAGTCTGCATTTGCCTCGGGGTAGAAAGAACAGTAGAAGCAAAGGTCCTGGGATAAAACTAATGTAATGAGCTCAAGGAGTAAACAGAGGCCTGTGTTACTGCTCAGGAAAAGTGTTAGGACATGAGGCCAGGACAGGTGCAGTGCCTTAGACACTATGGTAAAAATTTCCTTTGGACCAGCAGATAGTACAGTGATTTCATTGCAGGAATCCCACGTGGCCAGCCACAGTTTAAGTCCTGGACCCAGTGGCTTAAAACACACCAGGCATGTGTGGGTGCATACCCAAAATCCCAAGAGGAAAGTAAAGGAGAAAGGATTGCAGCATGGCCATCCCCCCAGGGGGTGATTTCTTGCTTTTTGTTTCTCTGTCTTTCCAGTGATCACATGCACCCTATAGCAAAAATCTCTCTAAAAATGAAAATCATTCAGACTTTTTGCTAGACTCAATGGGACTCCATTAGAAAGGTTTTAAGCCAGCATTTTCTTTTTCTTTTTTTTTTTTTTTCCATTGGGGGGAGAGGTTTTTGCTATAGGGCGCATGCACTCACCAGAAAGACAGAGAAAGACAGAGACAGAAAGCAAGAAATCACTCCCGGGGGGGCGGGGAGGGTGGCCATGTTTCAATCCTTTTTCCATTCTCCTCTTGAGATCTTGGGCACATATGCACACACGCCTGGCATGTGTTTAAGCCACCGGGTCCGGGACTCGAACCATGGTCAACTATATGGGAGTTCAGCGACATAGCCATTACGCTAACTGCTGGTCCCTTAAGTCAGTATTTTACGATCTACTCTTGGAACATTGTTACTACTCAATTGATGATAACTACAATCAGTATACCACGTCTGACTTGAGGACTGATCACATAGCTTTTTCAATAAAGCCAAGGGCACATTGTCTTATTAACTATCCACTCAATAAATATTAATCAAACACTACCATCAGCAAGATGTTGTTCTAGCACAAACAATGCAATAATAAATTATAAAAGCAAAACCCCTGCCTTCACAGAGTGTATGTTCTAGTTAAGTGCTTCTCTAACTGGCTGCATAATTAGAATCACCAGGGGAGCTAAAACAAAACAAAACAAAATACTAATGAAGCCCAATGATTTTTTTTCCATCTCTCCAGATTATTCTAACATGCCAACTCAGGTGAGCAGAACCACTCTATTATTAGACACAAGGGGGCAGCGTGAGGTAGATGCAGAAATAGAAATAAAATTTTTTAGCTTTGCCATCAAACATGAGGAAACTGAAGTATCAATAAACTTCTAAGTGCAGCCCATTTGTTGGCTAGCAGCAGCAAAGCTGAGTTGAACCTACACTTTTATAACTATGTAGCAATACTTTCTTTTTTTGTTTGTTTTTATTTTTTTATTATTACTTATACTTTAAATCGCTATACATCATTTGGATTGTGAAGAGACTTTACCCAGTATGATATACTTTCTTAACATACAACACTTACAAAATGTTTTCATTTAGTTTTGTTTTTAAGTATTATAGCATGAGTTGACCCAGTTGTAAAGTGGTTAGGTGTGCTGTGTATTGTGAGGTGAATCCCACAAAGCTAATCATGGTTTAATCCCAGCCCTGGAGGCTGGAAAAACACACCAGGCATGTGTGTGTGTGTGTGTTCCCAAACTCTTGTGAAATGAAAGAAGGAAGATTGCAACGTGACCATGCCCTGTTGGAAGGTACTTCCTCTCTAACTCTCTCTCGTTCTCTTTTTGGGAATATACATGCCCGCTGGCAAAAACAGAAATAGATAAAAACAAATAAATACCATAGTGTTAAGTATGACTTAATTTTTCTATTTAGTACCTCAATTCTTCTTTTCTTAGAAAAGGACATACAAAAACTTAGTGCATAATTACAAGCAGAATTGTAATCTTATATTTCAACTCCAGAGTTGATTAGAACAATGTTATGATTGAAATAAAAGGCTGAACAAACCTAAAATAACCTTAGTTTTGCATAAAATCTGAACATTAAGTTGGCTTAAAATTTGACTCTCTGCCCTCCTCCAGATTAATTGGAAAATAAAAGAGGATGGAGCTTCTGTTGATAGAGGTCAATTCCTGGCATGAGCTGCATATTTTACTCTTTTTTGGGGGGAGGGGTATTTTTATTCCAGAGCATCAAATTTGCCTTATTTAAAATAAAGGTAGAATTTAAAGAGAAGAAGTTTTCATAATGACTAAATCTTCAGTTTTACTTGGCATCAATTTGCATAATGTAAGTGACTTAGGTCTAACATACTTTCAGAATCAAATAGAGAAAAAACACATTTTTCTTTTAAGCCCAATTGTGATTTTATATTTTGCCAAATATCATCTAAGTGGAACTTCAAACCATAAGAGACAGGAATTCAACTGGAGACTCAAAGTGATTGTCTTTATTAAAATTCAGTGTTAATATAAACTGTGACTTCTAGTAGACATACTTTGTCAGTGTATATAAATAACTCAATTGTATTGACACAAGTGTTTTGTATGTGTGTAAAAAAGGTTAATAAACCTATATTAGTTATCAACTTTCCTTATCATCAAGAGGTTTAAAATATGTTGCTAGAAGAAATCAGATCAAGATGATAAGGGCTTCCTTTGAGTTGAGTTACTGGACATCCATTTTGTTGAATGACTCAGGTCTGGAAAATATACAAAATCTGATAACTGTGTCCACAGCTATCATTGCTACCCACTTCACCCAAGTAGGCAGGCTTTCTTGTTAACCAACAAACAAGACTCAACACTTCATTGTATCCTCTTCCTCCATGCAATGCTAGGACTTTATAAGTTTATTTATTTATTTAATGAGAGCAAGAGACAGAAAGGGTGAGAAACAGAGAAACACAAATACAATAGGATCCCAAGCCATGGTATCTTCCTCTAGCCTTCTCAGCCAACCAAGATCATGAGTATAGATAGCCTGTCTGCTTAGGTTGACCAGGAAACTGAACCTGCAAACGTCTATGTAGGTCCAGCAACATTTAAGTAGCATGTTACCACGGTGCCATTGAGTCAGCCCAATCCAGAACTATTAATAGAACTATTCGCCACACCATGGGGAAAAATTAGTAAGAATTAAAAACAAAAATGATGTCTTAGTTCAATACTCCTTTCTGGTGACTATCTGATTCAGCATCTTTCTTGCCATCCCTTTCTCCATCACAGAACCCAAAATCAATGCCATGGTTCCCAGCTCCTCTGCCTGGCTGCTGACTTCTGTAACTAGGGTAGCTAGTGTCCTGAGGAGCCATTAAGCAAATTAAACAAGAGTACCACCTCTGGTGAATGAAGCTTCTTGTCCAGCTGGAGAACAGCTAAGTTGGATTTCAGCATCTGTTTGTCCCCAGTTCTAGGCACTCCAAAGACCCTGTACTTATCTCCTGGGATCAGCCAAACCTACCTTCCTTAGAATGAGTTTACATAACCTGTTGTTAGTGAAAGTGTTTTTCAGAGTCTCTCCTCTCACTACCCTAATTGTCTAATTAAAGAAGTAATACAAGAAAACCATTTTTTTTTTGGTTGGGTGGAAGAAGGAGAGAAGGGATTTCTACTGTGAAAATATTCCAACAATTAAAAGAATGTTTTCATTCCTGAACCCATCGAACCCATCGTAGGAAGAGTCACAATAAGGAGACTTGATTCCCACCAAACTGTCACCTGAAGTAGCCAGATGAGAACTTTATTCTCTCTTAAAGGTCAGATAGTCAGTGTTTAGCCCGATGTGGGAGAGGAAGAAGATATCAGTTGGCACACTCTGCTTCTTTCTGAAATCTGGAAAATAATGCTGAAGTTAACTTGACTGGTTTCTTTCTAAGTCCGTTTTTTTTGTTTGGTTTTGGTTTTGGCAGTGTGAGGTATACTTTCAACAGAAACAAGATACCAGTAGTAATCAGGAGTAATCGTGACTATTCAATAAACAGTAACTTTAATATCTGTACTAAGATAAACAATGTGTGTGGACTAACCAGAGGATCTAACCAGGGCTGTAAGAAAAAATTCTCAAATTTGGGTGTATACTATATGTTTCAATAAAAAAAAGTCATGGAAGAATAAAAGATGACTGGCATTTCTTGAATTCTTACTTGGTGCTAGGAATTCAGTTCTTTACATACATTGTCTTTACGTTGCCTGGGTAAATGTCACCCCAGTGGCCACTTGGCTGTGTCTAATTTGGCTGTAAGAATCAACCCAGACTTTAAGTGAGCAAAAGTGTTTGAAAATGGACAACAGACAGTATAGATAGTGATTTGTTACCTATTTAGAGGCCTGAAGTGTTTTTCAAGCTACCAATTGCTAATGTCACCAAAATGTCCAAGTGGATGACTCTCCTGGAGAAGAGAGGAAGTATAAGGGACGAGTCATTGTTCCTACAAGGGTCCAGTCACCACAGCTTTCTCTAATCCAAACCAAGAACGCTCTACACATAAGTTATTTTGTATTTATTTTCTGGTAAAACAATTAGACATCTTGAAATGCTTAATTATATGTATCTATAACATAGATAGGAAGTAAAATCAGGTACAAATAGGTCTTTATCTCTGGCTAAAGTAAAAGTCTTTCCAAAGCAAACACAGGGAATACAAACAAACTTAAAAGGAACAGGAGAGGACGCGATCAACTGGAAAGATGGAGTGGCTGGATTTTCTCCATCCCTCCTGCTAAGTAAACTAGCAACCCTGGCTGCTATATATCAAACACAGGAAGACTTTGGAAAGTAAAGAGTACAGGCAGACCAGCTAGAGACCTCTGCTTGTAAAGAGTGACATGACAGCAGATTCTCTGGCTTGTCTTTTGCAGCCTTATGTCTCAGAATAGGTGCTGGAGAAATTGGAAACCCAGAAATGCCAAAGTGTACAGACAAAAAAAATAGACACAACAAAGCCTGTTTTCTCTAGCCAAAGGACCTGAGACAAGGCAGCCTAGCAAGACAGAAACCTTGTAGAACAAACATTCCAGGTTAACCACATGGAATGAAACTATGGCCCCACTCACCAACACCAGCAAAGGCAGGTGAAGACCTAAACTGCTGCTCTCAGCAGGCTGTGACAAGGTGTTTCCAGTCCCTCTCACCTGAAGTTATTATCAGAGAAAGCCAAATAGGGAGGCTTGGCTTTTACCTTTGCTAAGTGGTAAGAAACAGGGTCCTTGCAGTGTCAGTAGAGACCATGTAGAAAGGCTTGACTTCCACCCACCTGGCAGGACTGAGGTGCCTCCCTCCCACCTCTCGTTGCTGGGAAATGTCAGAGAAGGAGGCCTAGTGGGGTGGGCAGTCAAAACTTACCCTACCATGCAGCAATTCCAACCTCCCACTCACATTTGGGGTCAGTGGACGCCATGGGAGGAGCAGTAATGAGGTGCTCTTACCCCTCTCAGTGGGAAAGATGTCAGCAGAGGCCTGTGAAGAGCAAGAGCTCTCACCCCATCTGGGACTAAGGAGAAGCCCCTCTGAGTGCTGAAGGCAGCAGAGTGGGAAACTTAGACTTCTGTTCTTACCTGACCATAACAAGACAGTGCCCCCTTCCTACCTAACCAGATGGTATCAGAGGAAGCTATCGACAATGGAAGGTTTAAATAAGGTCCAGAGTCTCATAACACAATACAGGAATGTCCAGGCTTCAAATAAAGATCACAAATCATACTGCAAACTGGGAAGATTTAAAATGGAATGGGAAAGACAATTAACAGAAGCCAACACTTAGATGACAGGAATATAAGGATTATCTTACAATTGTTTTAAAGCCACCCTCAAAAAGATGTTTCGATGAGAACTGCAAACTGGCACAAAATAAATGAAGAAATAGAGTCTCAACAAAGAAGTAAGTAACAGCAAATAGGTGAACGATATAAAGAAGAACCAAATAGAAATTGTAGGACTTAAAAATGTAATAGCTGAAATTTTTTAAAATTGTATTGAATAGTCTCAGCAGCAAAATGGAAGGAACAGAGGACACAACAAGTGACCTTGAAAACAAAACAACAGAAATCACCAAATTAGAGCAACAAATAGAAAATATACCTGGGGAGGGTTTTGGGGAGGGGAAAAAACAGAGCCTCAGGAACTTATGAGTCTACAGAGAAAGACCTAACATTTGCGTCGCCTGCATCCCAGAGAAGAAAAAGAGGATGGAGCAGAAAAAATACCCCCCCAAAAAACTGAAAATTTCCAGAAGTTTTAAAAGATATGAACATACAGTTTCGAGATATAAACAAATCACAGACTAAACCTTCCAAAACTGCTATATGATGCTACTTATATAATATTCTTGGAATAATATAGTATTAATTAATAGCAGCAAGATGTAGAAAAGTATGTGAAGTGTACCATTTATCTAAAAAAAAAAAAAGGACGAAATGCATACATATACATATTTTCTTATATTACAAAGCATGGGGACTGGTTTACTAGTCTGATGGTTAAAGGAGTTAGATCCCTTAGGTCATGTGTGGCTTGAATCCCAGCCCTTGTGGCTTGAAAAGCATGTCGGGTACATGCATGTGTGCCTGAAATCCTGCAGGGTTTGCAGTATGACCACGCCCAATTGGGGGTCTCGCTCTCTCTCTTGTGAATGCATGAACACTCCAGCAATTTAAAAAAAGAAAAAGGGAAGCACAAAGCAGTTTAAAGAAAAATGATTCTTTCAGTGGAAAGAGGAAACAGGAAGAAAAGACTAAGATAGAAACTAATTTTCTCTGTGTATGCTCTATTTTATGATCTGACTTTGGAACACATTGATACTTTTCATAGTTAAAAAAGAAAGAATAAATAAAAAAAGAAAGAATAAATAAATAACAAAGTAAAACAATTGACCTCAATGATAGATGAGTTAGCAGCATGAACACTTGAGAGCAAATATTTCAAATGTTTTTAAAATACAGTAATTTACCAAGCATCTTTAGTGGAATATACCCTGAGGACAAAAAGAACTTAAAAAAAATCTTAAATTGATTTTAATAGTCATAATGTTATGGTAATGTTTGTATCGTTATTCTGAGTATGTTATATGCGAACTAAGTGTGAAAGAAAATGAATTAATATTTGTGTCATAGAGAAATACAATGCTTGGTATAAGAGAAAGGAAATAGAGTTGTAAGATCAAAGATGTTAAGTAAAAACTATATAGTTCTAAATTTGAATTATAAATATCAGCAAGAACTCATGATAATTTTTCTCTTTTTTGGCCCTGTCCACTGAAAGGGCTTTGAAATAATAGATGACCAATAGCAATGAGCAACTTTAGCACCTAGATTGTGACCTTCCATATTTAAAAAAGTAACTAAGGTATCAACCAGTGGGGTGGTGCTTTGGCAGCTGCATCTTACATGGCCAGCTGCACAGCTTGAAACCCAGATTTGGTGGCTTGACAAGTTCACTGGGCATATATACATCTGTGCCCAAAATCTCAAAAGAATGGAGAAATGGAGGAGAAGGGATTGCAACATGACCATACTTCATGTGTAGGGGGGTGCTTTCTCACTCCCCTCCTCCCTTTCTCTCTCTCCAGTGACTGACTGCGCAAGTCCTATTACAAAATTAAGAACAGGGAAAAAAAAATTCAAGGCCAGCACATGGCGTGGTGGTTAAGGTGCTAGATGTCACAGGCCAACCACAGTTGGAGTCCTGGACCTGGTGGCCTAAAAATCACGCCAAGATTGTGTGTGTGCATGCCCAAAATCCCAGGAAGAGAATGGAGGAGAAGGGATTATCGCATGGTGAACACCCCTAGGATGTGATTTCTCATTTTCCCTCTCTCCCTGTCTCTCTATGTCTCTTAAATGTGCACACATCCTATTATAGACACCTGAAAAATGGGAAAAAAAGGAAAGAAAGGAAAAGGAAAAAAATTCAAGAATAAAAACAATGAATTGAAACATTTCAAGTACAATTTCATCCACAAGTTTATCAAGTCACTAACAGGAAAAAACATCTACTTTTTCTCCTTCGAGTCTGATACAGAACCATCTCATTTATTTTAAAAACTAAAAAATATTAAAAGGCTCAAAGATTTATTCCTCCTTTCTAGTTATAACTTCTTGCAGGAAAATCAAACATTTGATGAAGGGAAATTTCCTCATAGAAGCATTTTAGCTGAAAGGAAAAAATGGCAGAATTAGAATACAGCCATTTTGCAACCAGTGATGATGGACTGTGATGAGAGACAGAGGGTCATTCTAAACAATGATTACCATTGGCTGCTACTGTCTTGAACATTTACTTGATGATGGTAGTACAAAACACCTCTTATGAGGAATTCTTGCCAAAACTCAAGATAAGCACAGAACAAAATCCTAGATCCAAGCTTTGACTTGAAGGAAACATGGGGAGAAGGTGAAGCATTGGTACAGTGAAGTTGTGGCTGAACCCACATGGGAAAGGTCCAAGGTTTGCATCTCAAGACCTCTCTGAGCATGCTGGGTGGCCTGGGATTAGGGGTGGATTGCATGGGGGTACAGTTGAGGGTGCCTATCTCTTTGTCTCTATATCTCTCTCTGTCTCTTTATCTCATGGAAGAAATAATTTTTTAAAAATTTTAAAATGGGAGCAAGCCAATGGTGTGAAGGTTAAGGCAGCTAGATGCCAGAATTTGAGGCCCTGACCCAGTACCTTGAAAATTACATTGAGCATGTGTGCATGCATGCCCAAAATTCTGAGAGGAGAATAGAGGAAAAGGGATTGTGGTGTGTGTAGGGGGTGATCTCTCTCTCTCTCTCTCTCTCTCTCTCTCTCTCTCTCTTTCTCTCTCCATCCCTCTCTGGCAACACGAACCCTATAGCAAGTTTGTTTGTTTTGTTTTGTTTTGTTTCAAAAAAAAAAGGCTAAATTACTCTTCTTTATTTGGGGATGCATACAAAATATCAGAAAGCTAGTAATGGCACTGGTCCAAATGCCAGAATGCTGGGCTGTCTCCATAGGAGAGGAAGAGGTATAAAGCTGGCAAAGGGTGTAGAGGCTTTTCTGGGGTCTGGCAACAATCATAATGTTGGCCTTCATGGCCGTGTCCTACATGTTCGCTGCACAGTTATTATTTAAACCATACCTACACTGTCTGTGCCCTTGATAATGTACACAGTATCTGTCACTTTCAAAAAGTTTACAGAGGTAAAAAATGCAATGATTTATGAGTAGCATCATGACAGGAGAAAGGTTCACATTTCCAGCTTCAGTCCTGAGCCACTGCAAAGAGAGCTGCAGAGTGACAGAGGGAAGCAGGTAGGGACATTTCAAGTAAGGGAATAACAAGGAGAATCCAGACGAAGGAACTTAGTCCAGGAGATCTGTGGCTGAATGGATTTTTGTCTGGGATATTAGAATGGATAGAAGAAACCGATACTAAGAAAAAGACCTCAATATTCTGGCTGGAAATTGGGCATGAAGTTATTGAGTGTCCAAAGTGGTATAGGCGCCCAGGTCTGCTGCTTTGTGTTTCTACCAGCAGCTGTATCCTGGTCGGAGAGGTGAGCTGCTAGCCATGCTGAGGCCATCAGGATCTGTGGGACCCGAAAGTCACCAGCCACATCTGATCCACTCAACTGCATCTTTCTTCTCCATCTGCTTAAGGCTGTGTCTGCTGTGAGCCCCACTGTATCTCCAGAGCTCGTTCTGATGCCTGGAAAAAAAACCAGCAGATGGCTGCCAAGTCCTCTCGGGGTGAATAGGAGAATGAAGGGACATGTTTCCTGTTCAGAGAAGCTGAGCCTAGAAGAGCTACAGAAAGGACCTGGCACTAGCCATGGAATAGATTGATTCATATTCATCATGCTTCTTTTTTTTTTTTTTTTTTTTTAAGAGGTTTTTGCTATAGGGCGCATGCGCTCGCCAGACAGACAAAGACAGAGAGATAGGAAGCGAGAAATCACCCCCCAGGGGGGATGGCCACGCCACAATCCCTTCTCCTCCATTCTCCTCTCGGGATCTTGGGCACGCACGCACACGCGCCTGGCGTGAGTTTTAAGCCACCGGGTCTGGGACGCGAACCGCGGTCGACTATGTGGGAGTCCAGCGACATAGCCATTACACTAACTGCTGGTCCCCTTCATCATGCTTCTTTAACTAGCCTGAGTTTTCATTTCCCAAACTCCTATGCAATTTTTTTTTTTTTTTTTTTTTTTTTTTTGGTACAGATTTGGGCAGCTGGGGTTAAGATAGTATGAGGAAGGGAGCGGAAAAACAGATTTGCATTCTTTGGGAAGTAGTCATTCTACATTTTTTTCAAAGTAAAGTGTTGTTTTGAAGTTATTTCTAAGTAAAACTATTGTAAGGAAGAGCAGTAAAAGATTGTTTAAAGAAGGTAAAGAACTGTAGATGGGGGAAGGATCAGACACGATGGGAAGGCAGTGGAAACAGATCAATGAAGAGGACTGAGCACAGAAGAAAACAAATCTGGCCAATTGAAAAAGGAAGGGGGCAGGGACTGGTAAAAGAGGAATAACCTGCAGAGGGTGGGAACTTGTTCAGATGGCGAACAGTGAGCGTCCGCACCGCCACCAGGATGCATCTGCTACAGCAGCCTCCTCGCTGGTCTCCTTGCCTCTGGCCTCTCCCTGATCCAGTCAATACCTCCCAACCCCTTCAGGTTAACATCAGATCAAGAGATCTGTGTCTGATACCAAGCTCTTGAAGAGCTCTATCTTACAAAAATGTAATACAAGCCATATATGTCATTTTGAGTTGTCTAATAGTCACATGAAAAAAGCAAAAAAGAAATGAGTGATGTTAATTTTCATAATGTGTTTTAACTCAATGTATCCAAAATGTTATCTTAACATGTAATCAGTATAAACATATTAATGAGATATCTTGTATTCATATGAAGTCCATGTTCATTATATGCCTACTACACATTCAACCAGGACTGACCTCATTGCAAGAGCTTCATAATCTCATGAAGTGAGTGAATACTGCATCAGGCAGGGCATGGTGACCAGATGACCCTGTGCATGCCACTTTATCACTCCTAGCCTTTGTTTTTTCCTCTGTAAAATGAGGGTTAAGCCTATTAATTATCTCTTCTGCATTTTGGACTCATACATTACCAGCAAAGAAAAGCTCTAGTACATAGCAGCGGACTCTACCTCTCACCATGGCCATGTGGTCTGAAATGTGCAGTAGAGGTCAATGGTCTTGAACAATAACTAGATCCACCCAGATGACAATGAAATAGGCACAGAGGCCAGTTCCTGTAAACAGTCATTGCATCGCTATGGACCAGCAAGCCATAAATATGAATCTGTTACTAGGAATGCCAAGCTTATGACTGCATCCCATGGGGTCCTTCCATGGTGTTCCCTCAATCTGCAGAGATGAGAGAAGGGTCCATTAAATGACATGGACCACTCCCTGCTACTAAGAACATCGAAGGCAGAACTTTCATAAGCAGGAAGTCCAAAGACCTTACAAGCACCCAATTGGTTGCATTTTTTTTTAAATGTTCTTTAAGGGAATCTAAAACTTTCCTTGAAAATGTATACTGCTGGATCCATATATGTGCCACAGTCTTGTCAAAGAGATGAAGGTCTCCATTCCAGTAAAACTGTTCCAGCAAAATTTTCTCCACTGTCAACCTCTGAGAAATAAATAAATGTTTCCAGCTATGCAGCTAGTTTATTATGGAATTCTCTAGAAGATGCCCTGGTCAGATAGGATCCTGCCTCCCCTATTACTCTGGCTCAAGCCAACTTTCCTGAGCTCATCTTCCCCAATTTTGTTACCTGCCCAACTTTGAATCTCTTCGTCATACCCCAATCACACAGTCTTGCTCTCCCCAGTCATGTTCTGCCTTTGCATGTGTGATGTTGCCTAAAGGTCCTTGCCTTTCTCCACTGTATCTCAATATTAAGAGTTAAATCACAAATTGCAAGTATTTCCTCTGTGAAGTCTACTCTAAGTCTATGAAACAAGGCAAGCAGTAACTCTTCTTATTTGTAGCCCTGTTACATGATGTGAACTTTGTCCTATTTGTTAAGGTAGAGTGTGACAACCCCATCATAGCATGAAATGAAGAAAGATCTGAGTTCAAATCCCTGCTTTATCATTTACTCACTTTGTGCTCTTTAGTAAGTTACTTCACCTTTTGTAGATTCTTCACAGCTGAAATGGGAACAAAAATAGCTATATAATAACACAGTGAGCTTCCTTTAGTTGATATTCACAGGATGCTACTCAATAGTGTTTATTAGTACTGATAGTATTAAAAGTCCCTGTAGTGTATGCAGTTGTCCATTCAAAAGATGTTTACTGAGCATCTACTGGGTACTGGACACTATTCTAGCTTTAGAGGAGAGATTCAGGTAAATAAATGATCAGGCCCCTCCTGAGAACAGTTTATTCTTAGTAAACAAAGCGCAGTCTTTTGATGCTAGAACATAAGCTCACTTTCTCCTTGTCCTGTCCTCCAAAGAGTGAATAAACAACAGTGAATGCCTTTGGTGACTTGGCTTATTAGAGCACCTGCTGCTTGACTGAAAAAAAAAAGGGAGACTACTGAAAGGTAAACAACACAAAGATATTTCCAGGAAAACAGGTCTCAAGACGAGTCTCCCCAGAACCAGCAGCAATTATAACACTACCTACAAGAAGAGGCCCTGTTCCTACCTTCCTTATATTTACTTTTTATTTCAATGTCAATTTCTTTCTTTGTTCTTTTTGTTTTGTTTTATTTTAAGCCACTGGGTCCAGGACTTGAACCGTGTTCATCCATGTGGGAGTCTAGCAACATAACCGCTACATCATCTACTAGTCCCTTCTTTTTTTGTTTTAAATTTGCCAGAAGGGTTGTGCACTCACCAGAAAGAGACAGAGATAAGGAAACCAAGAAAATAGCCCCTCCGCCAATGGGGGATCATCTCAGCACAGTCTGTTCTCCTCCATCTCGCCCTCCTTCCCGGATTTTGGGCACACTCCCCCACACACACATGCACACGCACACGGAGTATTTCTCAAGTCACCAAGTCTAAAACTTGAAATGTGCCATGGGCCATGTAAGATCCAGCTCTCTGAACCACTAGGCCATGGGCTGGCTCTCAATGTCAATTTCTAAACAGTTTCTTCTTCCCTCGTAGCTAGGAAAGGCCAAGAAGGCTCTGTCCTACCTAAGAACTGGGAGCCAGGACTGAGAGTTGGCAGGGCTGGTAAGTGGTTAAGGATGACTGTGATAAAGTCACTCTCTCTCTAGTAAGTTCCATTTTCTAATTAACAAAGGAGATAAAATGCATGGGTTGGTTCTGATTTAGCTGCACCTCTCTCAGGAAGAGTTATAGTTGGGAAGACAGAATTACATTTTTCCTCTCTAAGAAAGGCAATGTGCTAGAAAGGAGAGTGACTGACTCTGAGGTGCAGGGAGGCCAGAGAGATTTGGAGGGACAGCTGGGAGCATGTCTACTTTCTGGAAGTCGGATGAGCTGTGGTGGACAGAGGCTGACAGGGGACCATACCAGGGCAAGGCATGGGGGGAACCAGAGAGTTCCAGGAGGGGCTGGTCTCAGCAGCATCTAGCAAAATCCTAGCCCAGAGGTGCAAGCTGGGCAAACTCCTCTGGTCTAGTAAGTCCCTCAATGACACTCAGGTCAGGTCAGCTGAAGCCCCCTTCTTACTGAGAAGAGGGACCTCCTACTACATGCCCAGTTAAGTCAGATTGGACTCAGTAAACCTCAGTATCTTCAGATGGCAGAACTGGAAGGGCCGGGGCTTTCTGGAGGCCTGCAGTCAGTACAGTGAAGCAAGTCACAAGGTTGCAAAGCAAAACCATGCATAGTGGCTTGAGAGGACGCTTTCCAATTTCATCCCTGGATTTTGGTCAGTGCGAGAGAATCTCTTAGGACTTTCTTCTCCCTGGAGACTCCATCTTCCCCTGGGGAATCTAGGAGGCAGATTCTTCTGGTGCTAAATGAACTACTCATCTGGTCACTGTGCAACACCACGGACTAAATCTCAGGAGTTACAGACTGAGGAATCCCAATGATGCTTACTGTCTATCTTATCCTTCAGAATTGTTTCCTTGTTAGAAACAAAAAAGAGGGAATCAGCAGTTAGCGTAATGGCTATGTCGCTGAACTCCCACGTAGTCGACCGCGGTTCACGTCCTGGACCCGGTGGCTTAAAACTCACGCTGGGTGCGTGTGCATGCGTGCCCAAGATCCCGAGAGGAGAATGGAGGAGAAGGGATTGCGGCGTGACCATCCCCCCTGGGAGGTGATTTCTCGCTTTCTGTCTCTCTGTCTCTCTCTGTCTGGTGAGCGCACGCATCCTATAGCGAAAACCTCTCCAAAAAAAAAAAAAAAGAAACAAAAAAGACAACTGTCTGGATTTAATCATGGGCCTTAAAGAAAGAGAAGATGAGAGAGAGACAGAAAGGGGAAATGTATCAGATTAAAAACAAAACTAGTTATTTAAACAAGAGCAGGAGCCTCCAAACTGCCCTAAGTAGAACACCAGGTGACAGGTAGTGACATTTATTGCAGAAGATCTGGAGACAGAAGTGCTGGGCTGGCATTGCAAGGACTGCCCATTACAAAGGTGGGGGAATGTAGCTGTTTCTTGTGCAAACCAAGCACAGCCCCAAAGTAGAGAAGGAGAAGGTGAGTGTGTGAGTAAAAGTGGCTGAGAATTCCAGAGATTTCTATTAACATCAGGGTCACCCTGAAAACTCAGGCAACTGCCACTCAAATGCACTTCTGGGGGCACCAACGGGGTGGGGAAATAGAAGAGCCTGGGTTAGGAGGTCAGCAAGCAAGTCTCAGGCCTTCCCCCAAAGATGAGCTCAGGATAGGATGTCACGGTCATGCACAGCTCTGGCTTGTTTGCCACGTTGCAAAGTGTTCTCTCCTCTCCCCAGACCTGGATAACATGGCCCTACTTTCATATGAATGATTCTTTTTCCAGACCCTATAATACTCCTAAGGAAGAACTTTGTTTGTTTGTTTTTTATTATTTTATTTTAATGTTATTTTTTACATTTATAACAAATTTATTTATTTATTTATTTCAATTTCTTTTATACATTCAATCACATTATTTAGCTTGCAAAGTGAATATTCCAACATGTGTACATTTCTCACCAGTTCAGTTGACAATACTATAAAGTTATCTTCAATAGATAATAACTCATTTCTTTGTCCCATAAATGCCTTGCCTCTCTATTTTTCTCCTTAATGTCCTTCCTCAGACTCTACTCCTTCACCCACCCTCTTCCCACACTGTATCTAGTATTCACAACCATTTACTATGTTTCTATATCCTTTAGTCATAGAGTGCAGACTCTTGGTATATATTAAGTGGAGACATACACTCTCTCTCCATTATAGCCTGGCTTGCTTTACTCAGCAGTAAGTCTTCCATATTCATCCACTTTCTATTGAAAGCCAGGGTCTTGTTAAATTTTATAGCTGAGTAATATTCCATAGAGTATATGTGCCACAGTTTTTTCAATCCATTCGTCTGTCCATGGGCACTTGTCTTAGCAATTGTGAATAATGTCACAATAAACATCAATGTACAAGCACTTTTCTGATTAAGAATTATTCTGTCCTTTAGGTAGATGCCAAGGAGAGAGATTGTTGGATCATATGGTAGTTCTATTTGTAGATTTTCTGAGGAATCTCCAAATTGTTTTCCACAGTGGCTGGACCAATTAACACTCCCACCAGCTTTGTCTTATTCCATTTCAGTTTCATATTCCCAGAGCCTGCTTGGACAGAATGACTGGGAAGAAAAGAGTGAAAGTGAGGGAAGGAGAAAGAAGGAAGAAAAGAAATGGGAGAGAAGGAAGAGAATGACCCCTGAGCAAGACACTGTGGAATAAGGAAAACCTAACTCTTTCTATCACATCTGTGGGTCTCAGGCATTCTGGGCTCTAACTGGGTTAATTCCTGGCCAAACTTGCTGCTCACCTTTGGCAAGTTTATTACTCTCTTTTCCCCTGTCTCATCAGGGATCAATGAGGATTGTGATGCCACCCATGTCTTAGGACAGCTGTTGACATTAAATGATGTAGTGTATATATATGGCTAAGCACAGCACCTACCGTTTGCAGATGCACCCTAAATATTAGTAATTATTGCTATGTGGGAGAAAAATAGTTAAAATGAAGTCAGGTTGTAGAACTAACTTGGGGGATACAGAGCCCTGCCCAACCTGCCTTAATGTCTTCTACACTCCCTGGTGCTGGAGAGATCTCTAGTTCTCTGGAAAGCAGAGGACATCATCTTAGAGATGACTCAGTCATGGAAATCAGACCTCTGTCCTAATCTCAGATTCGTTGCTTAGACGGAAGAGAAGTTACCTAATCTCTCTGAGCTTCAATCCTGTGTTGTGTAGGGACTAGATATGCTTACTAAACAGCTGTTGAAAGGACAAAATAGGGACTGTGTGCAGAGCATTTAGAACAACAGGACATGTAGCAGGGCACAGCAAACTCCCCCATCCCTGCTGAACACCGCCTCTTCTAGGAGCACAGCAGTACATTGCTATTTTCTAAGAAGGCCGAAGACCCCGCCACCGCACACACACATACACACACACACACACACACACACACACACACACACTTCCACAGCTACTGAGGAAGTTGACAGCACCTGGACGTGTAAGGTGGTCCTTTCCCGTACTTGATGGACAGCATTAAGTACCCAGGGTCCGCTGCAGCCAGACATGTCAGCCTGCTGCCACACCGGGGAAGGACTGCAGTCTCATAGCACTGCCCCTTCCAGAGGCCACATCTTTAGCAGACAGTGAAAAATGCAAATCAGGAAATGTATGGCTTTTGAAATGATTTTGTCAGTTGTCAGACTGGGTTGCTCAAAGACGGCTGGGTGACTCTAAGCAAATATGAAAAAGAGTATGGCCCATAAATTCTCGGCAAAAGTTTCATAAGCAACTCGAGAATGACAGCTATCTCATTTCAAATAAGATAGTGACCTGTTGTGTAAAGAAAGAAAATGTTCAAACATGCTTTGCAGTGCAATTTCTGGCTCCAGGGTGGAGGGAAATAGGGCATTTCATAGGCATGTAAGCAGGATTTCTGACTGCCTGGTTCTCTCATTTTCCTTCTTTTCTCCAAACGTAGGATTCCAGTAAATACTAAAAAATAAATGGAAAAATAGGGATGGAGAAATCAAAGAAATGCAGTATTAGCTTGAATTCACTATTTTTTCAAGAGTTATTTTTTCCCTCCATTTTGTTAACTGACTTTTTAAATGATGGAACATTTCTGATATGTGTAAAAATAAAACCACAGGCCTAGTCACAGTGGCACAGGCAGTGGGGTGCCACTCTGCCATCTTGGAGCCTCACGAAATCTGCAGTTCAGATTCCAGGTCAACACTGGGCATATGCCCGTGATTCTGACTGGTTAAAATGCTGGAAGGGATCCTGGCATGGTGGGACCCTGTTAAGGGTTTTTCTCTCTCTCTCTCGTTCTCTTTCTCTCTGTCCTTTTCTCTTTCTATATATGAGAGGTCTTCAGAGAGCTTATGCATATTACAAAAAAAACTATTTATGAATTTCAAATTTTTGCCCCAAAATAAACTTCATCTCATTTTTCCATAAACTTTTTGAAGTCGCCTCACAAAATAAAGAAGTAGACTAACACAGTAAACACCCATCTACCCATCAAACATCAACAATAATCCAGTCTTACTCCTCCTCTACCCCACTTAGCTCTCTTCCTCCTAGTCTACATTAAGGAAAATCCCACACATGATATCCTTTTATCCATAATAGTTCATCAGCAGCCCTGTACTAATCACTTGCTATATATACTTGTCACCGGGAAGACAAAAACAAATCAGAAACATTCCTTGCTCTCACAAAGCTCATTGTCTTGAAGGAGGAAGCAGGTCTTCTGGGACAGATAAAGCTGATATTTGTGTAACAAATACTGTAGGGTATGAATTATAGCAGGCACATTCTCAATGCCTTCCAATATTAACCCATATAATGTAGTCCCCCTGAAAAGACAATGAAGCAGGTGCTATTATGCCAATTTTACAGAGGAGAAAACTGAGGCAAAGAGAGGTTGAGTATTTTTGTCCAAGTCACAGAGCTAGTAAATGTGGAGCTAGGATGCACAAAACATTATGAAACCATTGCAAAGGAAGTCAATAACTACATCTGGGCCATGTGGGTGAGTAAAAGCACCCTGTGTGGACAAGCAGAAGACATAGCATGAACAAAGTTTCAGAGAAATAAAGAGCTTGTGACCAGCAGTTGGCATAATGGCTATGTCACTGGACTCCCATGTAGTCAACCGTGGTTCAAGTCCTGGACCTGGTGGCTTAAACTCACGCCGGGCGCATGTGCATGCGTACCCAAAATCCCCAGAGGAGAATGAAAGAGAAAGGATTGCGACATGGCCATCCCCCTGGGGGTGGGTGATTTCTCACTTTCTGTCTCTCTCTCTCTCTCTTCCTAGCGAGCACACACACCCTATAGCAATAAGCTCTCCAAAAAACAAACAAATAAATAAATAAGAAGAAAAAGAAATAAAGAGCTCTGCTCACAGGAAGCCAGAGCTCTGGGGTGTCCATAATTGGGATTAGAAAAGCAGGCAAGATGATACTATGAAGGGCTTTGTGAGCATATCTATAGTTTATGGGTGACTAGCAGAGATTTGGTAAATGCATAACAACATCAACTCATATTAGAAATATAACTCTGAGAATCAGAGTGTCATGGTGGTAAAATGTGATGCTCTGTGAGGCACTCCCACAGAAGAAGGCTCCTGGTTCAACTCCAAAGCCTTTCCAGAGCTGACTGTGCATCCGCATGCCCATGATCCAGAAGTGACTGAAGGCTGATGACGAATGGAGTGTTAATACCCTGCTGGAGGTGTGTAGCTATCTCTCTGTCTCTTTTTCTCATGAAAGAAATAAATAAGCTTAAAAAATATATTTGAGAAATATAACTCCAGGAGCTATGTGGAAGATAGACTATTAGTGAGAGACATAGAGGGCTATGAATGTCCAGATATACTAGAGTGGGGTTCAAAGTAGGGGTGTGATCAGATCAGAACAAAGAGCAGTGGATATAAAAATGGAGCTAAAATAGAAAAATAAGGGCCAGCCAGTAGCATGATGGTTAAGGCAGCTGGATCCCGCATGATCAATTGTGTAGTTCAAATCCTAGACCCAGCAGTTTGAAAAACACACCGGGTACATCTGTGTGTGTGCCCAAAATTCCCAAAGGAGGTATAGAGGAGAAGGGGTTGTGACATGGCCAGCCCCCCATGGGAGTTGCTTTTTCACTTTCTCTCTTTCTGTCCTCTCCAGTGAGCACACACACATTCTAGCAGATTAAAAAAAAAAATGAAATGAAATGAAAAGATACAGAAATAGGATCTTAGTGGCATAATGCTAAATGGAACTTGTTTCTCAGAGTCTTGGCAGAAGTCCAAAGTTCTGAAAAATAAGGAGCAAATACTGCCAATTCTAAAAAAGAGTTGCTGGATACATCGACAAAGAACTTGCTAGGAGATGGCCAACCCCTATCTGGAATTTTTAGCCCATCACCCACTTCCAGTCTAAATATAAGTCTAGAGACTTGTCCAGGATTTATTTGCAGAGCATTGTTGGCTACTAGAGAATATGATGGAGCAATGCCACCCTCTTCCAAGCCAAGAAAAAGAACTTATGTCCCAGAATAAACAGGGGACCAGGGTAGTGAGAAAATTCTTGACAGGACATGACAGGGATTCCTTAGAGTTTGGTGGGTACAGAGTAAGGAGTCTGGTCCTTGCTTTGGCAGAGGTCTGACTCAGGTTGCCATCAAAGCTAGAGAACTGAAGTAGGAGTGCACTGGAACTCAGGGCCACAGGCAACCATGTCAAATGTCTTCTTTAGTTAAGAAGATGCCATAGAAGGTAGCCACAGAAGAGACGGCCTCCTGGGACTGGGATTTCCTAGGCAGAAGAAGCTTGAGTTATGCTGCTGGAAGCATGTCCTGAGATTTGGCGTGTCAATGTAGTAGAGTCCTGGTCAACCATGCAGCATGCCAGTAGACTTGGAAGGAAAGAGGGTATGCACAGAAAAGAGTTAAGGTGGCAGGCCTGAGTGTAGCCTTTGAAAGGCTCCTTGCAAAGTTGGCCCTAAATTGGCCTCGACTACTATCTGGGAACTCAGACTATTCCCACCTTTCCCAGAGTTGTAAGAATTTATTTGCTTTGCCTAAACTACTTGTACAAGTAATGTATTTATGATGGACACCTGCTTTTCTTCCCAGAGTCTGCAGATTTGTTATGTGCCAGCAGAGGTGCCTATATACCAGTCCCCAGAAAAATCTCCAGATGCCTAGTCTCCAATGAGCTTACCCAGTTGACAATATTTCATGCATGTCACAGCGACTTGCTGGAGAATTAAGTGTGTCCAGTGTGACTGTGCCGGGAAGAACCCTTGGAAACTTGTGCCTGGTTTCTCCCACGTGGCCCCCTGTGTCTTTTCCCTTTGCTGATCTTGTTCTGACTCCTCATGCTGTAATAAATTACAGCTGTGAGTGCTATTATATGCTGAGTCCTGTGAGTCCTATCGATTCATCAAACCTAGGGATGCCTCTGAGGAACCCAGCACTGCCCCCCAAGAGCAGCAATGCTAGCATTTGGGCACCTGCCAGACAGAGGGCACAGATGTCACATTTGACAGCATCAGTCATGTAAAACCATTTTTAGACATTAATTTCTCAGTTCTGTCCTTGAGCTGATCCTGGAGAAAGCAGAATCAGCATGCAGTATGAAGGAGGAGGGGAGGGAGAACAGGTGAAAGAAAAAGAACGTGAGGAAGTAAGGTGGAGAGCGAACACCTCCTCCCATGCCCCCAGACTGTAACCACACACAACTTCCCTCAGCAGGGTGGGGAAGAGATGGGGTTGGAAGGGATGGGCGGAGGGGCAGGGTTAGAAGGGATGGGATGAGAGAAAGTATAGAATTGAGCTAGATATTAAATTTTGATATTTTTAATATCTGAAAGTGAGACTCTCATATAATTGAAAGTAGCTAGAAAGAGGCTAGAAGACCCACATGATCTGCCTGAAATGTTATCAAAGATGAGAAAGTGTGTTTGAGGACAACCAGAAGCAGAATAAAGCTGTTTCCTGATTGAATCCTACCAAGTCCAGACCATTCAATAAAACCAAAACCCACAGCCTAAACCTACACAGGTGTTCAATGGAACCGCATGAAACACACATGTAGAAAAAAATAAAAAAAACAGTGGATTTGAATTTTATCTCTGCAATTTCCTGGCTGTGTAATTTTTGGAGACATTTTCTTAATCTCTTGGATTTTCAGTTCTGCCCTCATAAAATGCAGACCTGAATACTGAGCTCACACACGAGCAAACAGCTGTGGGATAAATAACTGAGAGCAGTCGTGGAATGTGCCAGGTACATTCAGGGTACCCAGCACACTTCTCAGCATCTCATGGTACCACCTTCTTCAGAGTTCTATGAAATCGTTGAAGTATGATCTTCTGGGATTGCATGTCTCATGATTTTAATTTTGTTTGTGGCTTGAGTACCTGGCCAAGTTTGCAGATTCTGTAATGAATGGACCCAGTATTTGGGCCCAGGAGGTTTGATTCTTGCAGCTAAATAGAGACCCCCAGGTACTAGTGACTGATCACAGGCTACCTCTACACCCACCCTAAGTGCTGGGCACCTTCTATCCCATCACACAACACTGGGCTATCATTTTTCTCCAAGAGGACTTGGCTTTGCTTCCTTCCCTATTAATATCACTGTGATGACAGATTGAATTTATTTTATTCCAAGAACAGACATCTCCATATTCTTCCAAAATATATCTCCATCCATGCCGTGGATAATGCAAATATGCCTGAAATTCTAAGGAGGGCAAATATTGGATTTCAACAAAGCAAGTAAGAGGAGATATTTTTCAAGCCAAAGCAGCATCGCCACCCACCTACCACGACGGTGGGATATTTGAAGAGCAAAGAACTCATAGCCAGTTCCTCGGCTGCAGAACTTAAGGAGCCTGGCTCCCTGCAGAAACTGCCAGCCGGTCTTTCTGCCAATAAGAATTGGAAACCATCCTAGCACATAGTTCTCGGGTTTCCCTCTTATCTTTTTTATTGTATATTTAGCCCTGATTAGAGAGAGAATGCAAAAAGCAACGGAAATAAGCACACTTAGCAAGTACAATCTGAGCAAACTTTATGCATATCTGATCGTCGTTCTCTTCTAGATCAGAGACAGACTAGACCAGAAGTTCCGAATCTTGGCAGCACCTAAAATCATCGTGGAGCTTTTAAAAAGTACAGCTATTCAGCCTTCCTCCCACCCAACTGCCCATTAAGTCAAGACCTCTGGTGGGGCTAGAGCAAAGGTCAAACACTCTCCAGATGATTCCAATACGAAGCTTCCACTCACAGGCTAGATGGTACCTGTGGCTATTTTCACCAACAGTCATTTTATGATCCTTTATTTAAAGTGTGGCCGTAAAGCTATGAGACTAGCTTCCCCTACCTATTAAGAAAACCGTCTGAATGTGAAGGTTTCTCTTTGTGTAGTAAATGAAAGCTAGACCAGCCTGTAGATAGATGAAGCCACAATGATATTTTAGAAACTTTGCTAATGCTGGGACCAGCAGTTGACATAATGGTTACATTGCTAGACTCCCACGTAGTTGATCACAGTTCAGAGTCCCAGACCTGGTGGCTTAAAACTCACGCTGGGCACATGTGCATGCCCAAGATCCCAAGAGAAGAATGAAGGGGAAGGGACTGCAGCATGGCCATCCCCCCGAGGTGATGATTTCTCTCTCTCTCTGTCTCCCCATCAAGCACATGTGGCCTCTAGCTAAAGTTTCTCTTAAAAAAAAAAAAAAAAAAAGAAAGAAAGAAAGAAAAGAAAAAAGGAAACTTTGCTAAAGCTAAATATCCAGAAGGTAAATCTGAAATCTGAGATTAGGAGAGTCAAAAAATCAAATGCTGAGGGCCAGGCAGTGGCACAGTGGTAAAACAATTGAACTTGCAGGTCCTGGGTTTGTGTTCTAGAACCTTTCTAGGCCTGCACATGCTCATCATAGGGGCTAGTTGAGAGTAGGGGTGGATCATTGCATGGGGACCTGTTTGATTGGGGGGTGGGAGCTGTATCTCATATAAAGAAACTCATAAAGTGACCAGCAGTTAGCATAATGGCTATGTTGCTGAACTCGCATGTAGTTGACCACAGTTTGAGTCCCAGACCCGGTGGCTTAAACTCACGCCAGGCATGTGTGCGTATGCCCAAGATCTTGAGAGGAGAATGGAGGAGGAGAAGGGATTGTGGCGTGGCCATCCCCCCTGGGGGTGATTTCTTGCCTTCCATCTCTCTGTCTCTCTCTGTCTCTCTGGCAAGTGCACGTGTCCTATAGCAAAAAAAAAAGAAAGAAAGAAAAAAGAAACACATAAATAAACTTAAAACAATGCAAATGTTCCTAGTGGCAGGAAAGAAATACACCTGCGTGACTGAGGCCAGCTGTATTAATAGAGGGTGGAGTTGATGGAACTCTGTGTGCCCTGCCGATATGCATCCAAACAATCTCCCTCTCTCTCCTCTCTCTCTTTTCTTCCATCTTCTCTTTCTACCTTTACTCCTCTTTTGTTTCTCTCTCTTCCTCTCTCTTTCTCTCTCTCTCTTTGCTAAACACTTACTTCATTGGCAAAATGAAAGATGAACCCAATTGCTTAGTTCAACTATGAGTCACCTGTTTGAGATCCCTTTCCATGATACTCTGATACAATAGAAACAAAAACAACAATAACACGAATATTAGACAAGCATCTGCCTCCATATTAGATCTCCAAAAGACATCATCTCTTTCATAGTCCACATGGCAGCAGACAATGGATTTGAAGGACAGACACATGAACTATAGCCAAACATTGCTTCAAATCCACTCAACTCTCACTTTCCTTCATACATCTTCATGGTGCTGCAAATTTGACTCTACAATCTTAAATCAAACATCTTCTTACAGACCTCTGAGTTCTGTGTGTCATTCTGATTTTTCTCTTGAGCTTACTGTACTTCCTTCTCATATGAAATTTTGAATACAAATTCCTTTGATTATATCACATCCTACAATATCAGGATGGAGAGCTCTTTTCTTTTTTATTCTTTTTTAATTGCCAAAGGTCACGTATACTCACCAGAAAGAGAGTGACGGGGTGGGGGGGGGGGGGTGGGCAAGAGAAAATGCCTTATGATGGGATGTGGTCATGCTGCCATCACTTCTCCTCCATTCTTTATCTTGTTACAAATTGGGACACACACACACACCCCGTGTTTTTTTGAAGTCACCAGAGCTGGGATTCGAACCTTGATAAGTTGTGCGGGATCTAGCTCCCTTAACCATGAGGCTACAGGACTGGCCCAGAGGACAACCCCTATAAACTCCCCTGCCATGGAGGACCTTACCAACCAGCTGTCCTCTAATTTAAGGCTGATTGACCTTAGCATTATTGACAGTTTGGGACAGATCATTCTTTGTGCAAGCTGTCCTATGCACTGTAGAATGTTCTGCAGTGTGTCTGACTTCTTCCCACTAGATGCCAGTAGCAACCCCTCCAGTAAGTTGTGAGAATCAAAACTGTCTCCAGACATTCCAGCTGTCCTCTGGGGGCAAAATCACCCCGGTAGAGCCTGCTGCTCTAATTGAGCACAGTGTCTCAGTGCCTGCCAGGTAAATAGTGAGCCCCATCAGTTTGGGACCCAGCCAGCCTAACAACAAAGCTTCCAAGAGAAAAGGCCCCACTGAAAGGGAAACAGGCTTCAGTATGATCAGCTATGTCAGTTCCATTTAATTGCAAATTTGGACAGGCTCTGCTGAGTGAAGTACAGAATGTTTCTTGCCTTGGGCACTGATATTATATTGGAATAAAAGCAACCTAAGAGGCATTTGTTTTTGTGGAAAGTGCCTGCATGGGTGAATCTCGGCTCATCAGATTGTTTTGAATTAATGTGGAAGCTATAAATAAAATGTTCTTCCTTTTTTGGATCAGCTTTGATCTATTGTTATCCCTCCCTTTTTAGAATTCTTTAAAGGCAATTTTCATTCAGCTCCTTCATCAGTGAAACCACGGACTTCAATAATTCCACTCAAAAGCCTCTGTCGCTTTCTGCACGCAAGCCCCATGCCAATCAACGGAGCAGCCCTTTTTCCTGGATGGCGGTCCCCTTAATGTCCCCGGAGGGTAGGAGAGGGATGGGCTAGACTGAAGATCAGGATGAGGACATAACACAAGGAGAGCAAGTTTGACTGACATGTTCTTTCTGCATTGAGGTCGTTGAATAATTGTGATAGAATTACCACAATCACAATTTTCACATGCCCCAAAGGAAGAGGCACAAAAAAGATGTGTCTCCTCCTGCCACAAAGGGTGTAATCTAGTATCCTTGCCTCCAATTTGGTCATTAATAATGAAATCTCCTGACAGCAGCTTGCATTTCTGCGATTGTTAAAACCACATGTAAGAGAGAACACGAGATTCTGTTGTCACCTGGCAGTCATGAGTCCAAAGCAGTAGGCATCAGGGTGCCAAATGGTAATAGGAGAAGTGCAGCAGAGAGAGGAGAGAATGGTCCTCCCCTGAAGCAATTCCAGTCCTACCTCTTACTTGCTTTGTAAGAGACTCGGTGTTCTTGTATTTAAAATGAGAGCAAACTTGTTTCAACACAAAGTCGTCCTAAGTTCTGGAAATCTACTATAAAAAATACCTGACATATAGGAGGTTCTTTTCCTTTTCTCCCTCCTCTTTGTTATCATCTTTTACCTCCTCCTTATCATCATCATCATGATTGTCACTGTCATTTCTTCTTAGAGATATAGCAGGTTGCGAATGTGTGCTGTATTGTCTCCATTTGTGAAAAATAGGACTCTGATGATTCTTTCCATGGGCAATTTCAAGGAAAGGAGACCTTCTTTCCCCCGGCTTCTCAGTTCCAGAGAAAACTGGTAAATTCCCAAGAGGGCTGGGTTTCTGGAAATTTTCCATGGTTGAATGGGTAATAGTAGCTTTCACAAAGACTTAACTCGGAGGTCTAGAGGCCACAGAAGGCTTGTGCCAGTGAGCATATGCCTGCCTTCCTTTTGTTGGAAAAGCACAGGCATAAAGATGAAACTGAACCCCCATCTTTCACCATTAACAAAAATCAACTCAAAATGGATCAAAGATCTGAACCTAAGACCTCAAACAATAAAACTACAGGTAGAAAATGCTGGGGAAACTCTGGGAGACATTGGAGTAGGCGAAGACTTCTTAAATAAGATTCCCAAAACACAGGCAATTACCCCTAAAATAGACAAGTGGGACTATATCAGACTAAAGTTTCTGCACAGCAAAGGACACAGTAGCAAGTGTGAATCAACAACCCTCAGAATGGGAAAGTATTTTTGTTAAATATGCCTCAGACAAGGGCCTGATAACCAGAATGCACAGGGAACTCAAACGCCTTATGCAAAAAAAAAAAAAAAAAAAAAAAAAAAAAATTATTAACCCAATTAAAAGATGGGAAAATGAGCTGAACAAAAATCTCTTTAAGGAATACATACAAACAAACAAAAAGCATATGAGGAAATGCTCAACATCCCTCATCATAAGGGAGATGCAGATAAAAACCACAATGAGATACCATCTAACCCCTGTCAGAATGGCGAAGATTAAATATACAAAAAGTGATAAGTGTTGGTGGGGATGTGGTGAAAAGAGAACTCACCTACACTGTTGATGGGAATGTAAACTGGTCCAGCCACTGTGGAGGACAATATGGAGGGTCCTCAAAGATCTACAAATAGAATTACCATTTGATCCAGCAATCTCACTTCTGGGTATCTACCCCGAAGAACAAGAGAATGCTCAATCGGAAAAAGTGCTTGCACATCAATGTTTATTGTAGCATTATTCATGATTGCCAAGATATGGAACCAACCCAAATATCCACAAACTGATAAATGGATTGAAAATGTGTGGCATATATACTCTATGGAATACTAATCAGCCATAAAAAAAACAAGACCCTGGCATTTGATAGAAAGTGGTTGGATATGGAGGATCTATCACTGAATGAAGCAAGCCAGGCTATGAAAGAAAGATATTGTATGTATCCACTCAATATATACCGACTATCTGCACTCTACGGTAGAGAGCAAAATATTGGAGTACATAATAGCAGTGAAAATACTTCATGAGGATAAGACGGTGTGGAATGGGGTGCGGGGGGAGAAGAGAAAAATATAGAGAAAGATAGCAAGAGAACAAATAGAGAGGCATGACATTAGTAGGACATAGATATGGCTTATTACCTGTTGATGATGTGTATAGTATTCTCAACTGGATTGGTCTAAGAAGTATTTCATGTTGGGTAAAGTCTTTTTACAAGCAAAATGAGAAATAGTGATAGACTGGTTAAAAATATAATTGGAATAATAATAATAATGATCGGGAAAAACAATGAAAAGATATTGGATGATGAAAGGGGGATTTTAATGTCTCTGTATTGACTGACACGCATGGTATTTCTCCTGGAAAAAGGAATGTAATACACTGTAAAGTTATATGTGATTCAATGTAATATAAACAAGATTATGATGATAATAAATAAATTTTAAAAATTAAAAAAAAAGAAAAGCATGGGCTGTGTTTCAAAGAAGTCAAAGACCTACGTGCCAGGGAACATTCCCTGAACTCCATGTTGAATTCCAGGGGGATTAGAGCAGCCGTGTGAGTAAAGGGAAAGCCACAGGCAGTGAAGGGAGACACACATGTGGTCACACCCTGAACCTATAAATCCACACTTATTAATTGCAGGGCCCTTACCATCTTGAGCCTCAGTGTCCTAGTTTGGAATCATTTTTCACAGATTATATCCTGGCGCAGTTTCCACAAGGATTTGTGAAAAGTTCCTAGAGAAGGATGTGCTCAGTGGAAAGAGCCTATCCAATAAAAATGCTCTTTAAATAAGATGCAGAGGGCCAACTATCTTGCCCCAAGTCAGAGCTGAGCACCAGAGAGAAGAGTCTTCCCTTTTCTTCCTTTCAAGGCAGCGGCTGCACCGCGTAAGCCTGGAGGGGGAGAAAGAGGGAGAACTGCACTAGGGCATGAATTTTAGATGTGGATGTTCCCAGGCATGAAGACTCAGAGAGCCACAATGAAAAGTCGTAGAGATTTCAGAAAAGCACTTACACACTTAAGAGGAGAGTCAAGGCCCTGTATAAGTTCACAAAACACAATTCAAGAGAGCTCTGGACCCGAAGGGAGAGTTAGGCAGAAGCAAGTTCCCATAGATTTTGTTGGTGAGGGCAGTCTGAAACTGTTGTGTTCTTGTCTACTGGGGTCCTTTGATATTCAGGCGACATGCCCCAAGAAGCGGAGATTACTTCTGGGTTTACAAAGTTGTCGCCCTTGCTGTAAACAAGAACATGTGCAACATTAGGGTATTGTAAAAGTAGAATTCTGTCAAAGGACACATGACTAGGATTGAGAAGTGCAGTTCCCAAACCCAGTTTTATTCTACATGTGATATTGTGGATCTCGAACAAGTCTTTGCCAGTTTGACCCTCATTTGTAAAGTCAAGTTGGTGGTTTTGGTAGCAATTCTGTGGTTCTTTTATCGGCAACATTTGAAACCTGGGTCTGGGGTTCTTATGGTGCAAGAAGTCCCCAGGAGCCACTGCCCTCTTGTAGCCATCATACATTCAAAATGGAGGAAAATCTCCCTGCATCAATGCTAACAATGAGCTGAAAGCACTTAAGAAATCCATTTCATTCTATCACACAATTTGGCACTTTCTGTCCCCTCAAGCAAGTGCAGCTAATGCATCAGTCTTCCCTATGGAAAACAAAAATACTGGCGGGAACTCCAGTTTTAACCAAAAGATGACGCACGCACCTCAGAATGGCATTCTCCCTCTACGACAAGACAGTTCACTAACCCTCTTATACAGACTCAAAAAGCTCATGGAAGTCTCCCAGGAGCCCAAGGGGGATTAAAAGTAAAAACAACTTCTCTTTTCAGAGTCTTTGGAGACTTTTCCTCATTTGGAATGTGTGTGGAGATGAATTTTAAGTACATATGTGTGCTTACTGAGTTTGAAGCAAATTGGAATCTTGACCACAAGAAATGAAGGTGACTAATCTAATTTGAAGACTGCGTGCTGGCAAATGAGTGCATGTGAGCTTCTTGGGACCTGTATTCTCCTATTTTCAAAGCCCAAGAGAGAGAGGAATGATGGATTTATCTTCAGGGCAGACTAGGTCCCCAAGAGATGCTGAGAGCTTGCTTCCAGCTCTAAAATGATGTGACTCTATAGGCCTGTGACCCTGTGACCCTTAGAAATGACTTGATGAAAATAGAAATATACCCTGACGGGTTCACAGATAATGGTAATGGAAGTTGCTTCCTGAGCACCTACAATATGCTGAGAAGTATTAGGCAGGACTAGTTCTCTTCCTCTCTCTTTCTTTAAGCTCTTTCTGTATCTCTCTGTATAATCAGAGAGAGAGATAGTTTGACAAAAAGGATCCATGAAGTTAGCATTATTTTCACCTTTTTAGATGTGGTCATTGAAGTTCAAAGAAGTTAAATAACTTGACCTTGATAAATAACTATCAAAAGAGAGAGATAGAGAGAGAGAGAGAGAGAGAGAGAGAGAGAGAGTCAGCATTTAACTCCAGTCAGTCTGAATCCAAAGTAGTTTGCACAGTTTCATCTTTCATGGACATATATTTGATTCTGGTATGAGTATAGAAACTTAATAAACTTTCAAGTGTAGGGTAAATGTCTCCTAAACAGTTCTAGTGGTTGAATCAGTGTAGTGGTTGGTAGAGATATTCTCAAAAGAAAACCTGGGGGCATTTCCTGTGAAGACTCATTGTAAAGTGGGCAGTACTCAGAGTATAAGGTAAGAAGAGTGTAAGGTGAGAAGGTAGGCAGGACAGTTCCCTCTGGGAGTAATTTAGGGTCTTGTTTCTTAAAAGTGTGGTTCATGGACAGTAGCACGGACATCAAGTAGGAGCTAGTGAAAATTTTGGATTCTGCTCTAGGCCAAATGAATTAAAATTTGTCTTTTAATAAGGTCCTGAAATGATTCTTATTGACTTGAAAAGTTTGAGAAGTACTGATTCAGGGCATTGAAGTTGGAATAACATGGATTGTTCATAAAACCTGGTAGATAGTTATGGTCACTCTCAAATCTAGGCTCCTGGAATGCTGTGATTCAAAGTGACTTTTTATTTTTGGTTTTTAAAGGGAACATGGCATATAATAATATGACTTTCATTGGACACTAACTTAAAATAGACACTATACTAACCACTTTAAATTTATTATTTAATGTTAACAACTCTAAAAAGTGGCCAGTCATCATCCTCATTTTACAAAGGAGGAACTTGAGTTTGTGGTGGTCGGTGAACATGCTTCATCACTCAGCTGGTGAGTGGGAAGTCTGGGATTCACACCTAAGCAGTATAGCACAGAGGTTTACACTGAATTGATTAGTGTTCTGTACTCTGTCACATTTCCAGCCCAAACCAGGAAAACATCCTGGAATATTGAATGGAGCATCGTGTTTTAAGGAAGTTAACTAGTGTTGCAGTCTTCAACAACAGCCCCATGTACTGGAGCATCCCCAGCAGTTAACAGGTAATTTATTATTAATTAAATCATAGTGTCTGTGGATTCATTAAAAAGAAAATTAAGCATAGTAATCAAGCAGTGTCAATAATAACGGGCCAAATAGACATCATTTGCCTCCTGTTATGATACACTGACAGACATGCAATATCAGCTGGGGCACGTCCTTGCCAAAAAATATTTAACCTGGATCAAATCAGAAGACTGACAAACCCAAATTGAGGAGCACTCTCCAAAATAACTTTCCTATATTCTTCAACGATGCCAGTTTCATGACATGAAAAATAAAAGGGCAGGGGAAACTGCTGTAGATTAAAGGGAACTAAATAGACATGCCAAAGCAATGGACTTTGTAACCCTTGATGGAATCCTGAATGAGGTGTGCAGTGGTAGAGAAAACTACAAAAGTGATTATTGGGGATATCTGAACATGGAGATAACTATACATGGACTTCTGCATATTAAATTATGAATATCCAGGGATAATGGTCGGTGTCTATTGTCCCAGCTACTCGTGAGTTTGAGGCCACCCTGGGCAATGTCATGAGACCCTGTCTCTAGAAAAAAAGTACAGATAAATAAATAAAAATTTGAAAATAAATTATACAATTGTGTTGGTGTTATATTAATTGACTACGATCATCTTATTGTGATTGTGTAGAAAGAAGTTCTTGTTCTTAGAAGATGCATACTGAATGGTTTGGGGTTAAAGAATTATACATGCATCTTTTTTTTTGAACAGTTCAGAATAAAGAGCAGGGTGAAATGAATCAGATGTAGCAAAAGGTTAATTCACAAATCTAGATACACTAAACATGAATGAGGACCAGCAGGTGGCTTAATGGTTATATTACTGGACTCCCACGTAGTCAACTGTGGCTCTAGTCACAGAACCGGTGACTTGAAACTCATGCCAGGTGTGTGTATGTGTGTGCTAAAAGTCTCAAGAGGAAAATGGAGAAGGGATTGCAGTGTGGCTACCCTCCCAAGGGGTGACTTCTCACTTTCTGTCTCTCTAGTGAGCACACGTGCGTGCACTATAGCAAAAATCTCGGTAACAAACAAAAGTGGATGGTTCATTGCACTGTTTCTTCAATTTTTCTCTGTAAGTTTGAAACCTTAAAATCAACATTTTGGAAAAAATAAATTAGTGTGACTCAATGCTATTTTGATAAAATAATGCCACTCTTGAGTAAGAAAATTAGGATGGTGTGTGATGGGGAGGAGATGTAGGGATGAGAGTCTGAGAAGAAAGTTACACTTGGGAGACTAGGAATTCACAGAGGACCTACCTGGATGAGCTATAGGTAGGTGGCCAGCTAGTGAGTGTCATCTGCATGCATTTTGCAGTAGAAAGAGGACGTAGATATTGCAACTTACAGAGACAATTACTGACTTCAGTGTGGTTGTTCAGCTCTGCTTTGATATTCCCAGTCAGTAGTTGGCACTAGAATCACAGAATAACCCCCTTGCTTCAGTCCAGAAATTTCTTAGGGAGCTCCTGATACCCCAAGGGCATTTGTTGTTGCAGGGTTGGTGTAGGTAGTTAGCCCACCTTACCTTCACCCCAAGCCATGGGTGACTGTACTAAAATTAGACATCTGGACCAATAAACTTTCTCTCCCAGGAATCTCAGACACTGGGGAAATGAGTATGATCTGGAAAAGCTGAGCTATAAAACCATGTAGATAAAACTACAATACCTCTAAAAGCAAGCCAAAGTCAGAAAAGAGGGGGAATCATGAGTATGCAAAGTTAGATAGCCATATGCAAGAGGAGACTTGAACAGGTGTGTGAGGTAAGAAAATAAGTGGAAGGCGAGGTCCCCAGAGATCAGCAACGGCACAGGAGCTGCCTTATCTGAAGGATCACTAACTCCTAGCTGCATTTTTCATCCCTAGGAGAATCTTCTCTTCCTTTTTCCTTGGAACTAGTTAGGTATGAACTATTAATAGTTAGGAAAGTTTCCGGTTTTTTAACTTGCTCCTCATTTTTCTGCTGCATGTGATGTGCACCTCCCCCTTTGGCTGGGATTGTATAATCAGCCCAGCATCTCCTGTAGTGTATTGAACTTTGCATACTCAGACCTGCTTGGACTAGAGCAGTCATTCTGGAATCAGCCTCACTGTCATACCTGCCCTCACCAAACCCACCCTGTTCTATGGAACCCCTTATGGGACCAAACCTTAATCCACACACTCTCAACCTCTAGACATCCAGTCACTGGTTTCTCCTGTAGCAGGCAACACCCCCAATCCCTAAACTATTCATTCCAGCCTTTTGCTCCTTTCAACCAATCTGTGCCTCTGAGCCAGTCCTGCACCTGGGCTCACCTGAATGGCAACAAGATTTATTTGACTCTTTCTTTTGTTAAGGCATAAGTTGGTGTAATGCTTGTTCTGTTTTTGGTATTCTGATTGCCTAGGGATTTTAGAGATCCATGGATATGGATTTCTACTTATGTTTTTATTACAAAAGTAATGCATCTTTATAATAGAATTCTTGAGGAAAACAGAAAAGGAATAAAAAAAAAGAATGAAAAATCATTCATAATTCTAAGGTCCAGACATGAGTTCTATTTCTTTTTTTTTTCCAGAGGTTTTTGTCATAGGATACATACAGTCGCAAGAGAAAGAAAGATAGAAACAGTGAGGAGAGTGAGAAATCACCCCCCAGGGTGGATGGGCATGCCACAACCCCCTCTCTCCTCTATTCTCCTCCTGGAATCTTGGGCACATGTGCACATGTGCCTGGTGTGAGTTTTAAGCCACCAACTTGAAATTGCTGTCGGCCATATGGGAGTCCAACAATGTAACCACTACTCCATTTTCTGGCCCCCATTAGTTTCTCTTAGTCTTCCTTAATACAATTCTGATTATTTTCACTACACAATTTTCTTTTTTTTTAATTATCAGATTAATGTTGGCTCACTTCACTCAACATTAAGTCTTCTATATTCATCCACTTTTAGCCAAATGATAGGATCTCATTGTTTCTTTTTTTTTTTTTTTTTTTTTTTTTAAGAGATGTTTTTTGCTATAGGGTACGTGCACTCACCAGAAAGGCAGAGAGAGACAGAGAGGCAGAAAGTGAGAAATCACCCCCCAGGGAGGATGGCCACACCGCAATCCCTTCTCCTCCATTCACCTCTTGGGATCTTGGGCACACACGCATATGCACCTGGCATGAATTTAAGCCACTGGGTCCAGGACTTGAATCACGGTCAACTACATGGAAGTCTAGCGACATAGCCATTGTGCCAACTGCTGGTCCTGGGATCTCATTGTTTCTTATACCTGAGTAATATTCTGTAGTAATATTCCATAGCAATATTCCAACCATGCCACAATTTTTCAATCCAGTCATCAATTTTTGGACACTTAAGCCAATTCCGTGTTTAGTAATTCTGAATGATGCTGCAATAAACATGGATGTGCGAGTGTCTTTTCAATGGAATATTTTCCTATCCATTGGGAAAATAATAAGGAGTAGGATTACCAAGTCACATGGTAGGTCTATTTGTAAGTTTTGGAAGAAACTCCATATTGTTTTCCACAGAGGTTTTACTAATTGACATCCCCACCAACAGTGTAAGAGGATTATCTTTTCACCACAGACTTGCCAGCACTAGTTGTTCTTTTGTTTTGTTTTGTTTTGTTTTTTTCTTTTTTTGGAGAGGTTTTTGCTATAGGGCACGTGCGCTCACTAGAAAGACAGAGAGAGACAGAAAGCGAGAAATCACCTCCCAGCGGGGTTGGCCATGCTGCAATCTCTTCTCTTCCATTCTCCTCTTAGGATCCTGGGCATGCACACACACGCACCCGGCGTGAGTTTAAGCCACCGGGTCTAAGACTCGAACCGCAGTCGACTACATGGGAGACCAGCTAACTGCTGGTCCCTAGTTGTTCTTTATTTCTTTATTTTTTGATCCTAGTCACGCAAACTGGGATTAAATGGTATCTCATTGCATATACAATTTTAATCTAATTTTTATTAAATATTAAGCAGTCCAATTAAAAGTTTATTTAAATATCATTTTAATAGTTGAATACTATTCCACTTTATATAAAATATATAATTATATAAAATAAGCTAGTTACACACACTGCTATTAGAGTACATGTTGTTTTTTAATTACTATTTGCTAATAGAAATAACCCTGGGATAAATACCTCTGTGTGTTTTAGATTTTTGATACAAAGTGACAACTGATATGACACATGGTTTTTATAATTTGTTCTTCTTTCTCCCTCAGTACAAAGGTGTTTCTCTTGCACAACATGTTCCCTTGCATTGTTGTCATTGCTATTTCAATGTTTATCATTTTAATCATGAAAAATGATAGCAGCTCTGTCACTGTGATGTAGACAGAGAGTCACTGCTGTTCAGTATTGGAGACATTTAAGAAATTCTGGGTGGGGCCAGCAGGTGAAATGAGAGTTAAGGTGCTGGACTCTGATATGACCTGCCCTGGTTTGATCCCTGGACCTGGTAGCTTGAGAATAATGCTAGGGGTGTGTGTGTGTGCCCAAAATCCAGAGAAGAAAATGAAAGAGAAAGGATTATAGTGTGACCGTCTCCACTCAGGGATGATTTCTCACTTTCCCTCTCACTGCCTCTCTCTGTCTCTCTGGTGAATGCACATACCTCAGAGCAAAATAATAATAATAATAATAAAAAACAAATAAATAAAAATTTTAAAAAATCTTGGGGTTTGGGAACCAGCAGTTAGCGTAATGGCTATGTTGCTGGACTCCCACGTAGTCGACCGCAGTTCGGGTCTCGGACCCGGTGGCTTACAACTCACGCCAGGCGCGTGTGCGTGCGTGCCCAAGATCCCGAGAGGAGAATGGAGGAGAAGGGATTGCGGCGTGACCATCCCCCCTGGGGGGTGATTCCTCGCTTTCTGTCTCTATGTCTCTCTCTGTCTGTCTGGCGAGTGCACGCGCTCTATAGCGAAAAAAACCTCTCAAAAAAAAAAAAATCTTGGGGTTTGGATCCAGCTGAACCTGAGCTTTTTGGGTACACCAGTGAAAACCAGTATATGCCTGTGATCCTGGCGAGTGGAAAGTGGGGGGGGATGGCCTCATGTCTCTCTCTTTTTCTGTCTCTGACACATGAAAAAAATAAGAAAATTAGTGTTCTTTAAATGGTATATGCAGTTGCATTTTTTAAAACTACTTAGTTTGAATTTTTATATTTGTGACTTGTCTCAATACTGGGTAACTAAATGAGTAATAAGTTCTGTTTCATTGGATAATGATCAGTTGTATATATTTTATATGACATAGTGTCTTTGGGGGCCAGTTCCACGGCCTCGTGATTAAGGGAGGCAGATCCCACATGGCCAACCCCACAGATCGAGCTCCAGGCCCAGTGACTGGGGAAACACTGGGTACATGTGCATGCATGCCCATATCCTGACAGGATGGAAAAGTGGAGAAGATGGGATCATGGAGTGACCGTGTTCCCCTGGGGATACCTTTTAGATTTTTCTTTCTCTATGTCTCTCTACCTCTTTCTGGTGAATGCACATGTCCTCTGGCAAAAAATAAAATAAAATAATGTCTTCCATTATCCAGTATCTTGGGGGAAAAAAAAAAAAAAAAACTTACTACATGAGTAAGGCAAAGATGCACTAAATGTTAGTGTCACAAAGTGTTGCCATCTCTCCCCAAACTGAGAACAAAGCTTGAACAGCTTCATATCTAAAAAGAAAAATAAATAGATAATATACAAATGAAGATTTTATGAAGATTATAAATGAAGAAAAAATAATTAGGGAACCTTTCTGTGCATGAATCTTTGTTGTTAATATCTTTCAATTAAGCACTCTTATGATATATTTGAAAATAATTTTAGAAAGCTTAGATAACATGCAGTTTAAGACATAGAATCTTCCATATCTTAGAGCTCTAGGTAGAATTCTAATGATAAAAGAGACTCTAACTTACAAAGATTAGACTCTCTTCTAGTTTTGAAAATGTTCACAGAAATGCAATAGTACTGTCCATTCAATTATTTCACGGCAACCTGGTCACTTTCATTAAGTCCCTCCCATGTCTGCCTAGCTCTTTTCCTGCTATGGTTAAGTGTCTTTTTCTTCTAAGGTCAAGATCAGAACCAGTTTCCTCGAGTCCTCAGGAGAGGGAATGGTGACAGGGTGAAGTCTAATGACTTAGTTAAGGTTATGTTGAGTTCGAGACTTCAGTTTACCCCTCAGGAAAATGAATATTCCTAAGCTCACTTTATATGGGAAGAATATGCTCACAACTTAACTCTTCATCTTTTGTTCCCCATCTCTAAACTCGCCACAAGGTGTTCACACTTTGTTTCACAATTGTTGACAGCAGAAGTCATTTTATATGTCTGTGGTTTTACCTCCCATAGAAACAGTGATATGAAGAAGTAGCTTGAGCTAGCTGAGGAGAGCCAATTGTTAAATATTCAGGAATTTTTTGAGTCAGTTGTTAAATATAGCTATTTTAAATTAGATAAATTTTAAATTAAATTAATTATGGTAAACAACCAAGGTACCAAATATTTCAAGCTCATCATTACCTACCTATTCTACTATATTTTATTACTATCTGTTCTTTCTTTTTCTTTTTCTTTTTTTTTGGAGAGGTTTTTGCTATAGGGTACGTGTGCTCGCCAGACAGATAGAGAGAGACAGAGAGACAGAAAGCGAGAAATCACCTCCCAGGGGAGATGGCCACACTGCAATCCCTTCTCCTCCATTCTCCTCTCGGGATCTTGGGCACGCACGCACATGCGCCCGGCGTGAGTTTTAAGCTACCGGGTCTGCGACGCGAACCACTGTCGACTACATGAGAGTCCACCGACATAGCTATTATGCTAATTGCTGGTCCCATTACTATCTGTTCTTAACAGGTTACTTGCATCTAGTGTACTTACACGATAAAGATTTTGCATAATTATATGCTACTATATAAGTCTTTTTAACTTTACAATCATTGATATCACATTTGCAGTTTAAAATTGATTATAGCAGGAGTAGTTACTCTCCTAAAACTGGAAAATGCTACAAATCAGAGCTTTAACCTCAAGTCCCATCCCTAACCACCACCTTCTGTAAAAGAGACAGCCACTGTTAAACATTGGTTAGCAGGCTAGCATACCACAGTATGGGAGAACTGGGACGATTTTATAGTAAGAGCTTATGTTTCAAAGTCAGAGAAACTTGAGTTCAAGTTCTGACTCTCATTTACCAACTCTGTGGCTTTTTGTTGGTTTGTTTAATTTACATCTTATCACATATCTTTACAGTATACATTTCTTTTTCCAACACAAATACCATGAATGTCAGTCAAGACAAGGATATTACTATATACATTATCATCAGAAAATAGTGTCTCATTTTTTGTCTATTTTTTACATTTTTAATTTCAATTTCTTTTATGCATTCTAAAACTGAATGACTAAAGGATATAGAAAAACAGTAAATTATTTGAATACCAGATACTGTGTGGGAAGAGGGTGGGTGAAGGAGTAGAGTCTGAGGAAGGACATTAAGGGAAAAAATAGAGAGGCAAGTCACTTATGGGACAAAGAAATGGATTATTATCTATTGAAGATAACTTCATAGTATTGTCAGCTGGACTGGTGAGAAATGTACACATGTTGGAATATTCACTTTGCAAGCTAAGTAACATGTGATTGAATGTACAAAAGAAATGGAACTCTGTGGCTTTGAGCAAGGTACACAACTTTTTTTTATTTTTTTTTAAGACGTTTTCGCTATAGGGCGTGTGAGCTCGCCAGAAAGACAGAGAGAGACAGAGAGATAGAAAGCGAGAAATCACCCCCCCCCCCCAGGGGGGATGGCCACGCCGCAATCCCTTCTCCTCCATTCTCCTCCCGGGATCTTAGGCATACATACACACATGCCCCCGGCATGAGTTTAAGCCGCTGGGTCTGGGACTCAAACCACGGTCGACTCCATGGGAGTCCAGCGACATAGCCATTACACTAACTGCTGGTCCCAAGCAGGGTATAAAACTTCTAAGCTTCAATTTTTTCATTAAAAAAATGGGAAGTGTATTTGCCTCTCAAGGTAATTTTGTTTTATTTCGAGATATTTTTCAAAGTGTATCATGTTGTTAAAAAGGGCCAAAAAATGCTATTATTATTTTACTGCTATTGTTTCGCAAATTTGCCTTCTAAATGTAAAGTGTAATACAGAGTTTACCATGGTCCGATGAAGCAGGGAAAAGAGTCTCCCATTTTTATAGTGGAAATAATTATGACAGGGCTAAGAACAGTCCAAGTAAATAAAGATGAGAGGAAGGAGAGAGGGAGGGAAGAGATGAGGTGGGAAGCCTGTGTACCCCACTAAAAAACTAGAAGCAGAGTATCAGGCCAATTAACAACAGCTGAATCTTTTTAAGCAACAGACTGCCCGTATTAGCCTGTTACTGTGTTGCTAAACAGAAATACTTGAGTCTGAGTTATTTATTAAAAACAGAGATTTATTTGGCTCATAATTCTAGTGGCTGTAATCTATCATGGGGTTTGAAAAATAAGCAAGCATGGGCCTGGCATCTGACTGGCCTCTGGCTGTAAGTCACAACATGGACCAGAGATACACAGATAAGCAGCCACGTGTGGAGGAAGAGAAAGAGAAAGAAAGGGAGAATGGAAAAGGAAAACAGATTTTCCACTTCCTCTGTTTGTCCCTCCCATGCTCTCAGTTGATTGGATGGTGCCTTTCCATTAGTCCCAGCTTCTTAAAGGTCTCATTGCCTCCCAAAGTTATACCAGAGAACAAATCCCAAAACATGAACTTTTAGAGGACGAACCATTATTTAAACCATCGTATGGCCATAATCAAATTTGTGTTTTAGAAAAATTATTCCAGCATCAGAATGGAAATTATAAAATAGAGAACCAAAGCGAATGAAAAACTAAATAGTAAGCAACTGTATGGTCCAAGTGAGAGAAAGCAGTGTTTAAACCAAGAACAGTGGAAAAGAGAGCAAGAGATGGTAAAAAATGGAACTAAGGAGATCCCTACCTTTAGAAAGGCTTCATCATCCTGGGACCAACAGATGGTGTAATGGCTATGTCGCTGGACTCTCATGTAGTCGACTGCGGTTTAAGTCCTGGACCTGGTGGCTTAAACTCATGCCTGGCACGTGTGTGTGCGTGCCCTAGATCCTGAGAGGAGAATGGAGGAGAAAGGATTGTGGTGTGGCCTTCCCCCCAGGGGATGATTTCTAGACTTCTGTGTCTCTGTCTCTCTCTTTCTGGCACGGGCATGCGATATGCCAAAAACAAACAAACAAACAAACAAAAACAATAAAAAAAGAAAGGTTTCATCATCCATCCTCCCTACAGAGTAGGTACATAAAAATGCTTGGAATATTTTTATCTTTTATGGGATTTGAAAAACAAAATTTACTTTCTTCTCATTGTATTCATCATTAGAATGATAAGTATTGAGTAGCACTAAACAGACAACAATATTAAATAGTTTTTTATTGAGCAAAAAATTAACCAAAAGCAAAATGAAAAATTGGAATATGTTATTTAGACCTCTCTAGAACAGGGAATTATCAAACTTTTTTTATGAAGAGCCAGATAGTAAATATTTTAGTATTTGAGAGCCACATAGTTACTATTTCATCCAATCAGTTAAGGGATTATAGCTTGAAAGTAGACAGTTAACAATAGCTAAATAAATGAGAAAAATATGTTCTAATTAAACATTATTCATGGACACTGAAATTTGAAATTTATATAATTTTCAGGTTTTAGAAAATAGATTTTCTTTCCTATTTTTCTTCAATTAAATAAAAATGGAGTTACCAGATGACCCAGCAACTCCACTCCTAAGCCTATATCCAGGAGAGATAAAGCACATGGTCACATTAAAAATTTGTACACGAATGTTCACCACACCATTGTTTATACTAGCCACAAAGTGACTGGGACCAGCAGTTAGCATAATGGCTATGTCACCGAACTCCCATGTAGTCGACCGCAGTTTGAGTCCCAGACCCGGTGGCTTAAACTCACACCGGGCGCCTGTGCATGCATGCCCAAGATCCTGAGAGGAGAATGGAGGAGAAGGGATTGCAGCATGGCCATCCCTCCTGGGAAGTGATTTCTCGCTTTCTGTCTCTCTGTATCTGTCTCTCTGTATCTCTCTGTCTTTCTGGCGAGCACACGTGCCCTATAGCAAATAAATAAATAAATAAATAAACCTCTCCAAAAAATAAATTAATTAATTAAATAAAAGTGGAAGTAAGCTAACTAAAAAATAAAAAGTAAAAAAAGTTATTTGTTCATAGCCCTACTAAAAACAGGCAGAGGGCTGGATTGGCCAATAGGACATAGTTTGATGATTTTTAGACTACTGCATGATGGGGGTAGTCTCTGACTTTCACTAAAAAGTTTCAATTTTAGGTGGTATGGTAGTTAAGGCAGCTGAAACCACATGGCCAACTTTGTAGTTCCAGTCCCAGACACAATGGCTTGGAAATCATATTCAGTGCATTTTGAGTGCATGCCCAAAATCCCAAGAGGAAAAGGAATTGCAGCATGACTATCCCCCCTGTGTGGGAAATGGGGGCAATGATTTCTCACTTTCTCTCTCTCTCTCTCTCTGTCTCCCTCTCCTTCTCCCTCTCTCTCTCTCCTTCTGTATCTCTCTGGCATGTACATGCAACCAATAGAAAAACTAAACCCAAAATGTTCCAATTTTGTGTAAAAAGTTCCAGAGAACCATTAAAAGAACACTTGAAAGATGGGGAAGACAGTGGGACAGACTGAGAGGACTAAAGATACCTGAGAAACATCTTAGATGAGACAAGAGGACCAACCCCACTCTTCAGGTTAAATATGAGACCTGAAGAAGTGAGGCGAAATTGACCTAGTCATTTCCTTTATCCAAAATTGCCTTTGGGATATTCTGGGATAGACAACTATCTTACATTACTTCTACCTCTGCTGTTAAGAAATTTTCTTTTAGAATGAGTATGATTTGAAAAACAAAATTCTTAACTTGTAACAGAAATCCAGAGACAGAAAGAATGCTTGCAGAACTTGGCTTTCAGGCCCATAGATTATAGGTCAGGATGCTAGGAAACCACATACATGGATATCAACACTTTGTTAGTCTTTGAGAAAAATAGCTTTAGGAGAGAGAGGCCAGATTTGAGATGAGCAAATTTCTCTTTGATTTTGGAAAAAAAAAAAAAAAAAAGAAAAAAAAAAAAAAAGAAAGAAAAGAAAGGAAAAAGCATGACTCTTAAAAATGACATGTTAAGAAAGCTAATGATGATTTAGATGGAAATTCATGGGCTGCTGATTAAGTAGGAGGATTATGTTATGTGTCCAAAGGGAAGACATCAGTTCAAGACAGAAACCCAAGA
Organism: Tupaia tana; assembly: GCA_026018925.1. Classification (NCBI taxonomy): domain Eukaryota; kingdom Metazoa; phylum Chordata; class Mammalia; order Scandentia; family Tupaiidae; genus Tupaia; species Tupaia tana. The sequence goes on from JAKSZU010000008.1 coordinate 78,894,991, forward strand.
CTGAAGCCACGGGAAGCTCATTTCCTTTATTGATATTGTTAGTCGACAGTGATTCTGAAAGGCACCACAGATTTATTATGGCGGGATTTAGCAAGACAGATGCAAGATCTCTCCTGACATCCTTTTACACTCAGTAGGAAAATGAGCATTTGGTGAAAACCCTATGTTGTTTTAGATAGAATGAAATGGTTTTTCTTGGTCACTCACATGAAGTTTCATCCTCTAGGGAAGAAAGAGAAGGTAAGGGGGGAGAAGAGAGATTGGGAGGGAGATAGAAGAACAAAAAGGGAAGGAAAGACAGGAATAGTTTAAAAAGGAGCAGCAGCAGAAGGAAATATATTTTTAGAAGAACAGGGGATTTTACCAGCTGCAAAGATTTCTTTTCTTTTTTTATTTTTCACTCTGGACTCAACAAGGCGTAAAGAATGCATGCTGGGAAGATAGAATCTGGCATTTTCAAATTATAATCTTTTATGATTTAGTGTAAAAGGCAAGTCAAACAGAGGCCTTGACCTAGGTGAAGTTCTCCTCCCTGTGAAGAATCTTCCAGAAACATTTTCATTTCTCTCTTTGCTCCCCTAATGTGCAATGGACACCTTACAACTCCATTTCCCACAACCAAGCTTGGTGATACAGGCAGGTGGGCTGCCAATGTCCCTTCTTCCTGAAGATTCTGACGTGGCAACCTCTATACTTTCAAGACAAGCACTGGCTTAGAGAGTAGAGACAGGGGCTTAAGGCCTAGCTCTACTACCTTCCTGCCAGGTAACTTACAGCAATTATTGTCCTCATCTTTAAAGTAATACTTCATGAGTGGTAGTTATGGGAATCAAGTGAGATCAAGAGTTCTGAGAAAGCTTTGTTCACTGTGAAATGTTTAGTCTATTTATTTGGTTGGCTGACATTTTGGGAGTTTCCTTTTTTGTTGTTGTTATTCCTAAAGTAGCCTATAGTTAAATTATTTACATCTGGGCCTATGTCCTTAAATTCCATAGAAATTTATGTGATCAAACCACACATCGCACACACACACACACACACACACACACCCAACCCCAACGTCCTCTGTCCTTTTTTCCTAAAAGCTTATTTATTTATTTCCTCCATGAGAAAGAGAAACTGAGAAAGAAAGAGAGACAATGGTAAAGACAGAAAGAGGGCTCTCAACAGGGCTCCCATAACTCAATCCATCATCAGTTATAGTTGGCTTAGATCATGAGCAGGCATACATGCACCTGGCATGCCCAAAACTCTTCCCATGTAGATCCAGCTGTGTCACCACTTTGCTACCACCTAGCCCATAACATTCTCTCTTAGGTGTTGTAAACAGACTTAAGACGCTTAAGGGGAGAATGAGAAGTTTGATGGAAAGAGTTGGAAGACTAGAGGTCTATGCCTCACTCCACCACCTTGTGGTTCTGGACAAGCACACACCATCTTAAGCCTTTATATTAGGGGTTAACATAAATTACTACAGAAATAACATCAACTTGATTCCACACATTCACTCATTCATTCTTTCAGCAGACACTTACTGAGCACCACTGCTCTACTCTGAATATTTGTATGTCCCATTCCCCCACACAAATTTATATGTTGAAACCTAACCACCAGTGTGGTAATATTGGGAGATGAGGCTTTTGGGACATGATCAGACCCTTATCAATGGGATTAGTACCCTTGTAAAAGAGACTCCCAGAAAGCTCTCTCCCCTCTCCCATCATGTGAGACCCACTGTGAGTGAAAAGACAGCTATCTATAAACCAAAAAGTGAGCCCTACTCAGGCACCAAATCTGCCTACACCTTGATCTTGGACTTCCTACTCTCAAGAACTGTGAGAAATAATTTTTTTTTTTTTTGGAGAGATTTTTGCTATAGGGCGCGTGCGCTCGCCAGACAGAGAGATAGAGACAGAAAGCGAGAAACACCCCCCAGGGGTATGGTCACGCCGCAATCCCTTCTCCTCCATTCTCCTCTCGGGATCTTCGGCACGCACGCACACGCGCCCGGCGTGAGTTTTAAGTCACCGGGTCCGGGACGTGAACCACGGTCGACTACGTGGGAGTCCAGCGACATAGCCATTACGCTAACTGCTGGTTCCCAGAGAAATAAATTTCTATTGTTTTTAAACTGCCCAGTTTATATCTTTATATCTTATACCATAAGATATTTTGGTATAGCAGCTAGAATGGACCAAGACACTCATCAAGTGCCAAGGACAGTCTGGGATTTCTGGAGCTTAAAAAGTTTGCTAAATGATGAAGAAGAAAGGGATTGAAAGGCATTGGTAGTTATTGCTATGAAGGCTTAGAGGCAAACTTCCAAGAGATTCTCCAAAGCATATATATATAAAATTTGGACCTGCTCCTTTCAGTTCTGAATGTGTCAGTCTCTTTTCATGTGTGGTGTTCCTCCTCTGCTTAGGATACAAGACAAACCTTCTATTTGGTAATTTGCTAATATGTATTCTATCCCAGATAGCTATGCACATAAAACTTTAAATAATTTCACAAGAGAAATTAAGGACATTTAAGGCAACCCGGTAGGAGGCATAAATTTACGTTAAGTGAGTGTGAACTGACCACCAGTTCCCACTTCTAGGCCTTCTTTGACCAGGAGCAAGGGTACCTCTACAGAGATCTATGGGGTGACTTCATAAGGAAACAATACCTGGAAGCTGCAGTGTTATGGGAAGGCCATCCTTTCTACCCAGATAGTAGTAGAGATGTGAACAGCCAACGTGATCATGGGAAAATTTTATGTACTTATGAAGAAACTAAGAAAAAATGGACTTGCTCATAGTCACTCAAAAGTGGTTCTTACTATTAGAGGCTTTCAGAATAGAACAGAGAGGGGCTAGCAGGTGAAAGACAGTCTTAATAGCAGAACAGATTGGCCAGGCTTTGGATTTTTCTTCCCAGCTTCATTGGAATGATTTAGACACTGAAGAGCAGCTATGCTGCATTCAAATACATGTGTCTCACCCTTCCTGTCTAGAGCAACGTCTTTTCCTCTTTCTTCACCCTCTTCTGACAGTTTGTAGCTGGCGTTTTGATTTGGATGATGACAAGATATTGCTTGAAACTGATTTACTTCATGCCAAATATGAAATTGGATTTGTGATGGTTGGAGCAGATGGAAAATCCATGAAAAAATGCCAGAGCAGCCGCCTTGCAGGCCCAGGGGCTGTGAAATAGGGCTGCTTTCAAATGAGGGTAGTGTCCTAGGGCTTGAATTCAGGGTAAAATGAGGGGAAAATTAGCAAGGTGAATGGAGGACACTCAACTTCTTTCAAATCAGTTTCTGAATTTCTCAGAGAATGGTCTCAGTAGACAAGCTCAAACAATATTTCCCTTGGATAGTCTTCCTCCTGCCTTCCTCCTCCAACTCAGAGGGGTCTCTGCCTGTGTGCTGTGCATTTCATTTTTCTCTGCCTTATTCTTCTGCCTTCCCCTACCTCTGTCCTGTCATTTTCCTGTTTTCCTGTCCCTGCTTCTTTTGGTCCTTCACCACTTACCTTTGTCTCCTTCCCTACTTTCATTCTTCCTCCCAATCATTGTGATGTGCCTCAATGCCTATAACTCCCTTCAGATTGATTATTCAGTCCTTAACAAAGAACAAATAAATGAAAATGATCAGAAACAGAACAGGAAGCTCTCATTATACTCCCTCTGTAGGCACCAGGATTTGACTTCAGATAGTTTGTCCAGGGGAAGAGGAGCAAGGAGAACAGACCCTACAGATCCTCTTTAGAAGTCTGTCCTTCAGCAGCTCAAAAGAGGCTCCTGTGAGTAGTTGGCTTTCACAGTAGCTTGCTGGCCTCTACTTCTTTCACTAAGACCCTCCTGGCTCTGGATTAAGGATCCAGGATACTACAATACCAAGGAAAGATGAAAGCTACCATTATCCCAGAGCAAATCTTGTTCTGCAACCTAATATAGTTTTTCTGCAACCTAATATAACATCTTTCAGCTGGCTATCATTATATAGTCTTTTTTCTGTATCATCCAGGCCTGCTAAGTACACTTCCTGCTTAATCTTTTTTTTTTTTTTTTTTTTTTTTGGAGAGGTTTTTGCTATAGGGCGCGTGTGCTCGCCAGACAGACAGAGAGAGACAGAGAGATAGAAAGCAGGAAATCACCCCCCAGGGGGGATGGCCACGCCGCAATCCCTTCTCCTCCATTCTCCTCTCGGGATCTTGGGCACGCACGCACACGCGCCCGGCGTGAGTTTAAGCCACCGGGTCCGGGACTCGAACCGCGGTCGACTACGTGGGAGTCCAGCGACATAGCCATTACGCTAACTGCTGGTCCCCTGCTTAATCTTTGAATGGTACTTGGTCTACTCTTCCTGACAAAGCCCAGGTTCCTTGTCATGGCTCACAACCTCCCATCCTCTGACATTTTTCTACTCTGAGGCTTCTCCCCTCATCCTCCCAGCTCTCTATTCCCTTACAGTCTGGTCATGGTGATCTTCTAAGTCCATTCCTGGCCTTTGCATGCAGTTTTGTTTGGTGGGAATATCTGTTTCATCTCTTTTTACCAGTGTAGCTGATAACATACTTATTTTTTTGCACTAAATGTCAATGTTAACTCTCCAGGAAGCCATCCTTGATTTCTCTCACCTACATACTCTATCTTCTGCCATCCACACTCTCACTTTTCCTTGCATACATGTAAGTACATACCCCATACACACAACTTGCGCCACACACACATACACACACACACACACACACACACACATATTCTTACACTCAAACTTGTAACTTCTACACATATGCCTAACCACACATATTAGGTTGAACTATATGAAATTGCCAAAACTTGACATTTTTGACCTTCCAAAGAGTAATTTTATATCATGTATTCTCAACTTATGTATTCTCCCACTTCTTGTCCATAGATATAAACACACTCTCAAATATCTCTTTTGCTCAATACAAAGCTCCCAAATTGCCCTTCTACTATTATGTGCATGAATTATGTAATATCCTCACTTCCCTTACACTCTGATGACACTGCACATTTCTGATAGTAAGTTGGACATTAACTTGTCTCAACCCATACTTTGAAAAGATACACCTTGCTCCTCTGAGACCTCAGAAGCTTAGAAAAGGTAATGAAAAGACACCTGGAATGAAGTTCTGTAAGTATTTTAATAATTCCATCTCACTGTGGAGTAGCTGATTTTTAGATATTTCTACATTATAACAAAATGTTTAAAATGAATGTAAAAGGTCCAGTATGGAATCAGATAGAAAGAATGTAATTCATTTAGATTAAATATTGAGAATCCACTGTGTACCAGTGTACAATTGTGAAGCCTTATTACCCCATTATGAATGTATTTGGAGCAGGTTAAGTGAGATTATAAGGCTGGGGCCTTAATCCTATAGAGCTGGTATTCTTTATAAAAAGTAGGAAAAGACAGCAGCGATTGCTATTTTTCTTTCCCATGCACAATGAGGAAAGGCCATGTGAAGACACTGAGAAGGCAACTATCTGTAAGGCAAAAAGAGAGGCCTCACCAGAAAGCAACACTGAGGACACCTTGCTCATGGACTTCTAGCCTCTAGAACTATGAGAAAATAAATGTTAGAACCGTGCAGTCTGTGGCATACTGTGATGGCATGGCAACCTGAATGGACTAATACAGCAGGCACCCTACTCTTGCATTGGAGTTATGGCAGTGAGCAGAGATGGGATTCCACACTCATAGCATATATATGCTAGTGGAGGAGATGAATAGCCCTGTCTATTTTTCCTCCTAAGTAAGCTAGTTGATTTTTCTCAGTGGCTACGTTCTACATTCCTCCCTCGCTTTCATTTGGCTTATCCAATTCTTTCATTCTTTTTTTATATTTCTTCTGTTGAAATTACTTGAAGTGCTTTCTGTTGCTCATGCTAAAACTAAGTAATAAAGACCATTTTTAGAACTATACGGTAGCACAGTGGTAACATGTGATGCTCTGTGATGCAATCCCACTTGGAAAGGTTCTTGGTTTGGATCTGGATACCCCCGTTAGTACCCAGGGCACAGGTGTACCCATGATCTAGGGCTGGGTAAAGACTTGGGGGGTGGGGAGATCGTGGCATTTGGGACCCTGTTAGAGGTGCTATCTCTCTCTTTCTCATATAAATGGAAGAAATAAATGCCCAAAATCCCAAGAAGAGAATGAAGAAGGGATTGCAGCATGGCCATCTCTCGGGGGGGATGATTTCACATATTCTATCTCTCTGTCTCTGTCTCTCTGGCAAGTACATGTGTCCTATAATAAAAATCTCTCTCTAAAAAAAGATAATGCTTTTTTTAGAAAATAGTCTGTTTTCCAGTGTGATGTCTGAGGGTCACACTGATTCTGGTGTCATACAAAACATATAATTGGGGGGTATGGTTGTTAAGGCATGAGACTCCCACGTGGTCAACCATAGTTCAAATGCCGTACCCCATAGTTGAAAATCATGCCAAGCAAAATCCTGTGTGCCAAAATCCCCAGAGGAGGAGTCAGCAGATGGCGTGGTGGTTGGGATGCTGGACTCCCACATGACCAGCCATAGTTCACGTTCTGGACCTACCTGGTGGCTTACTATCTCACTTTCTCTTTCTCTCTCTCTGTCTCTCTCTGGTGATCCCACATGTCCCATATCAAATTTAAAAATAATAATAATAAATACAATTAAATAAATAATTGTTTTTGAAAAAAAGAAACAAAATCCCAAGAGGAGAATGGAGGAGAAGGGATTGTAGCATGGCCATCCTGTCTGGGGGCAATTTCTCACTTTCCCTCTCATTGTTGCTCTCTGTCTCTCTCCAGCAAGTGCACATGCTCTGTGTCAAAAATGAAAAAAGAAAAAGAAAAACTAATAAAAATTATGCAATCGGTACTTGATTTATTCTGTTGCCTTAAAAATGCACACCATCACTCTCAACCATTATTCATTATAGCAATTCAGTCCTATAACTTTTCTTTCTGGGACTCAGTAACACTGCTCTGAAGATAATTAAGATACCATTATTAAAATTAAAATTATTATGTTGTTGACTGACTCCAACTCAAAAATCTGTGCCATGGACTTTTAAACGAGGATGCTCCAATCAATGAACTAATAAAAGGAATTTTTTGTTTGTTTGTTTTGGAGAGGTTTTCACTATAGGGTGCGTGCGCTCGCCAGACAGACAGAGAGAGACATGGAGACAGAAAGCAAGAAATCACCCCCCAGGGGCGATGGTCACGCCGCAATCCCTTCTCCTCCATTCTCCTCCTGGGATCTTGGGCATGCACGCACACGCACCCGGCGTGAGTTTTAAGCCACCGGGTTCGAGATGTGAACTGCGGTCGACTATGTGGGAGTCCAGTGACATAGCCATTAGGCTAACTGCTGGTTCCCATAATAAAAGGAATTTTTGAAAACCTCACTTATTTTCTGCTCTGTTTACTCTTTTTTGTTTGTTTGTTTTTTGTTTTTAGTATAGTGTGTGTGTGTGTGTGTGCTCACCAGAGAGACAGAAAGCAAGAAATTGCCCCTCAAAGGGATCACTGCACCACAATCCCTTCTCCTCCATTCTCCTCCTGGGATCTTGGGCACACAACCAGTGTGAGTTTTAAGCAGTCAGGTCCAGGACTCAAACCATGGTCAAATACATGGGAGTTCAGCGATGTAACCATTACACCATCTGCTGGTCCCTCTGTTTACTCTTTTTTTGCATCCTTATTCTGAGGATTTGAACAGGTTGGGTTTTTTGTTCTTAACATCAGTATTTCTTGTTTTACTCACATAGTGCTGACAGATGAAATCCTCTGTGATTCATAGATAGGACTTCACTGTCTCTTCTTGGAACCGTGGTTTAGATCAAAGCTGAGTTTGAGCTCAAGATAAAAAGAAGCAAACAGAAATTGCCATCCATTTTCTATTAGAAGTTGCCAGCTGAAAATGCCTTGGGCCTATTGAAAATAAGTAGAAAGATTCTGATGGGCTACACATGGCTTTTTCTTTTTTTATTAAAATATATTACCAAAATACCAATTTTTATATTTAAAAATCCCAGCTTCTCTTATCTATTAAAAGCTTGGGAAGTTTAGACACAAGTGCTCCTTTTTCCACAAGGTAAGAACCGCTTTCTAGAAGGTATTTGTTCTCTAGGTCACTACTATCCCTATAGCCTCAGCAGATCATGTACTTCATCTGTCTGGATCCTGTAGTCACTGACTATGTCCCATGTGTTGGAACGTGAAATGAAAGAGAAAGAAGTCTGTATAATGCTGAGATCTTGAGACTTATTTGGCAACATAACCAGTTTATCTGACTGACACATGTGGCTTTTTCGTTGTCACTGGTACAATCCTGGTGGAAATAAGAACATATTCTTGAGGTAGCTATGTACTCAGTTGTATTATTCATGGTTCTCTAGAGAAACACAACCAATGAGAGATATATTTATAAGAGGGAGAGAGAGAGAAAGTTGTAAATAATTGATGTACAAATGTGGAGAGAGGCAATCCTGCCATCTAATCTTTTGGGCAGGCCAGCAAGATGGAGATTCAGGTAAGAGTTGCTAGTACAGTCTTAAGTCAACCTAAGAACTCAGGCGGAATTTCTATATTGCAGTCTAGAAGCAAAAATCCCTCTTCCTTAGGAAATATTTGTCTTTGTTTTAAGGCCTCCAACTGATCATATGAGATCTACCCACATTACATAAGATAGTAGGATTATTTAAAGTCTTCTAATTGTGGGACTAGCAGATGGCAAGAGTCCCACAATTAGACTAGACTCCCATATAGTCAAGTATGGTTTGAGTCTCAGACCAGTGGCTTAAACTCAGGCCAGGTGCGTGTGTGTGTGCGTGTGTGCCCAAAAATCCTGAGAGGATAATGGAAGAGAAGAGATTGCAGCATAGCTATCCCCTCTGAGGTCAGGGGAGAGTGGTGATTTCTTGTTTCCTGTCTCTCTGGCGAGTGCATGTGCTCTATGACAAAAATCTCTCTCTAAATAAACAAATAGATAAAATAATAAAGTCTACTAATTGTGTTAATCACATATTTAAAAACATGTATATGATAATTTGACCAAACAACTATATATCAAGGTCTAACTACATGGACACAGTAAATTAACAATCACAGAGGTTATACACAAAGTCTTGGTATTGGACATCATCCTGATCCATCAACTTTACTCTTTGGCTAGAAATTTGAAACATTATCTCTATATTAAGAGAAATAGATATAATCCACAAAGAATAGTAAATTATCTTGGAATTTAAATAAAAAACATAATAAAGAAAAATTAAAGCATCTCTCCACTACTTTGACTCCTTGCCAGTCACCAGTCAAAATCCTGTGGTCATAATTTCACAGACTGTAGACATATGTCCAAACTCATCAAATTGTAGTCATTAAATATGTGCAATTTATTATATACCAATTATACCTCTATAAAACTGCTTAAAAGTAGCACTTTCTTTTAAGATTGTGATGAAGATTAAGAGATTACTCCAGAAGATATAGACAAATTGTAATTCTTGAGAATTTGAGGCTCTTCTTTTGTTTGTTCTGGCCCTGTTCTATGTATTTTTCATATATTTACTCAATCAATTCTCCTAACAACCCTAGCAGTTAAGTACACCGTATTGCCCCTTGTCAATCTGGACCCTGTGTATGAAGTAGCAAAGAATCCCTCTCTTTTTATTCTTTTTTTGGAGAGGTTTTTGCTAGAGGGTGCGTGCGCTTGCCAGAAAGACAGAGAGAGACAGAGAGATAGAAAGCAAGAAATCACCCCCCAGGTGGGGATGGCCATGCCGCAATCCCTTCTCCTTCATTCTCCTCTTGGGATCTTGGGCAAGCACACACACACGCCCGGCGTGAATTTTAAGCCACGGGGTCCGGGATGCGAAACACGGTCGACTACATGGGAGTCCAGCGACATAGCCATTATGCTATCTGCTGGTTCCTAAGAATCCCTCTCTTCAATGCACTTTACTTCCATCTACTGGAAAATTGTCATATCATTTTTATTTGAACAAGACAGTATTTGCAGCTGCTATAAACTTTGGTAATGAACATACAATCTTAGGTGGGCTCCATGGCTTGGTGGCTAAGGCAGCTGGATCCCATTTAACTGCCTATACAGTTTGAGTCCAGGATCCAGCAGCTCGGGGGACACACTGGGTGCATATGCATGTGTGTCCAAAATCTCGAAAGAAAGGAGATAGAGGAGAAGGGATTGTGGCTTGGCCATACTCCATGGTGGTTCTTTCTCTTTCTTCCTCCTCCAATATTCTCTTCCCCTGTGAGCACACACACCCACTGGCAAAAATTTAAAGAAAAGGAGAAAGAAAAAGTGGAGTTTATTAGAGGTTTTTGCCTTAAAAAAAAAAAAAAAAAAAAAAGATGTTATTCTAATGGAAGCATAATGGATAAATTAGAGAGGGAAGATAATTGCATTACCTGGAAGAGTTGGTCCAGCATTATTAATTGGTTTATGCAGCACAGCTCTGTTTTTAATGTTGCAATGCGCCTTTACGTGTGAGAAGCTTTGCTAATTATTACACTGCCTTGTATCTGTGACATACTTTAGTCTCTTCAGAGGGTTGCTACATTAACCCTGGCAATAGCCCTGGATTAGGAAGGGCGACTCTATCCTCCAGATTTCACAGATGTATGAAGGGAAACATTCCCTGAGGCTAGCATTCCCTTCTGATTAGGTGTTAAAGGGCTGAGCAGAGGAGCATGAATCTTCTGCCCAGGAACAGCAATGAATCTCTAAAGGAACCAGCCATGGGGCCCAAGTGCTTGCTGAACCCTCGTGTCCTCAAGCCACTCAGTAAAACCCCCAAGGATCCAAAGCTACCAGGTAGCATCTAACTTCAAGTTTAGCAGCTGGTAATCAAATAAGGTCACGAGGGACAGAACAGTGCTAAAACAGAGGTCTGTTCAAGGAAACCAGGAAGCAGAATGCTCAGGTCTCAGGTTTGACTCTCACAGAGGCTATGACTTTAGTTGAGTTACTTTCTGTGTCTCAGTTGCCTAATTTGTAAATTTGGAACACAGTAACACATAGAAGAATTGTTGTGAGGCTTGAATGACTTCATACACGTAAGCATCTAGACCAGGAGTTGACACATAGCCCCACACAAATGGCACATAAACCAGTACCTCAGGGGACTGCTTCCAATACCACCTGAGGATGTTCAGTTACTTATATAAAATGGTGTAGAATTTGCATATAACCTACAAACATCCTCTTGTGTGTTTAATCATCTCTAACTTACTTATAAGTCATCTTAGCATCAGATATAGGCGAACTTTTTCGACATCCCTCTTTCAAGGTGCTACCTCTTCCCCCAGTTCATAACGATGGGCAGGGCCTTGTCTGTATCTGTAGTTGATTTGAACTTTGAATACAGAATCCAGGGATTTGAAGAAAGGACATGCTGTATGTCACTTCCTCCCAGAGACAGAATGATCGGACTTTATAGTGTCTATTAGGAAATAAATAAGACATAGGAAAGGAAGTGATGATCCTTTATTGTCTCCTTAAAAGATTTAAGATAAATATTCTGTGAAAGAAGAGACCAGAGCCCACACTGTGATTAACTCTTAGTCATCTCTTTTTTATGGAGCAAACGCAAGAGTGAACAAGAACCTGCCAAGGTTACAGACAAATCCGTGTACTGGAAACGCTCACCTTAAGGAGTGTTTTTGAAAGCACAAAACATACTCCCCTTTGATTTTAAACAGAGAAAACAAAACAGATCCTTGTCCTGATGATTCAGGATCAGCTTTCACTTTCAGGACTCGTCTCCAGGTACCTGGGAGCTGTTCCTAATAGGCTTCCTAAATTCACATGAACAGTCTCAGAAAATGGCAGAGAGGGACACCCTCTCCCTGCCCGATGAAATGACCAGGTGGTAGCACACTGCTCTGCCTCTCGATGACCTGCTACACCAGTTTCTGAGTCCAGAGTTGTGACCAGGATGGGACTTCCAGAGCAGTGGGCACCCAAGGTCTCCTGCATTGGCTATGCAGCCCCTGAGCACACACAGGGCACGACTGAACTGGGCAAATCTAAGAGTCCTTGGGCTGCACAACACATCATCAGCTATCACCACTACATAAAGAGAAGCTGCCAGTTAAACTGTGAAATGGTTTTAGTCATGAAACACACACCAATTTCAGAAATGTTAGAATGTGAAAAGTACATTTTGGAATCAATGAACTATGGGATACTAGGCTCAGTGGTTGACTAAATTGCTGGTAGATTATTTGGGGTCTACTTTGTAAACTACAGTTCCCTTCTCCAATGTAGTCTAGCAATTTGTAACTGGAGTATGCTGGTATTAATGGAGTTTTCATTTCTTATACAAATATAAGACAATCAGAACAGAGAGTCAGAAAACCAGAAACTTAGTGTGCTCTTGATCTTCCTGTGACAGATTAGAAAACTGGAGTTATTATTAGATAACATGACTTTTGGAAATTTGTACATTTATAATAATAATAGTAAATAATAAGCAACTACAGTGTGGGACCCTGAAATGACAACAAAGAGACAGTAATGGGAAAATTAATGAAAGTTGATTAGAGTCTACAGTTTAGTGAATAGTATAGTACCAATGTCAATTGCTTAGTTTTTACATATGTGCCATGGTTACATGATAACATTAGAAGCTGAGAATTCCTCTTCAAAAAATGCATTTTATAAAAACTATGTGGCCAGTTCATGGTGTGGTAGTTAAAGTAACTGGATCCTACATAGTCAACTGTGTGGCTCAAGTCTCAGACCTGGCAGCTTAATATCATGCCATGAGTGTATGCATGTGTGCCCAAAATCCAGAAAGCAGAATGAAGGAAAAGGGAATGCAGAGTGGCCATTTCCCCTGGAGGTGGAGGGGGGTTACTTTCTATTTCTCTCTTTCTCTTTCTCTCTCTCTCTCTCATGAGCATACAGACTCTATAGCAAATTAAAAAACAAACAAAACTATACAATGGATTATAATTTTTTGCACATAATGAACTTGTACTTAGATTCTATCTTCTCATTATGTTTTTGATGCTCTTATATATTTGCAATATTTCTGTAAATCAAAAATTATTTCAAAATAAAACTTTTGTGACAAAACAACATCAAATGTTAGCTGATATTTATTGATGACTCCCTTTGTTCCAGGCACTGTATTTTATACATTTTATCTCATTTAACTCTTTACTCCAACAAGCCTCATTTACGGGGTGAGGGTGGGGATTTCTTGCTTTCTCTCTCTCTGTCTCCCCAGCAAGCACACATGCCCTATCGCAAAAACCTTTCTTTAAAAAAAAAAAAAGAAAAAGAAAAATGAAAAGAAAGAAGACAAGAGAAAAGGAAAAAGGAAAAAGAAAAGAAAAGAAAAAAGAAAAACTGGCGTGTGCAGAGATTAAATAGCAAAGCTGCAAAGTCTTTTGATACCAGAGTCATGCCTGGTTGGGCCTGGGCCCCACAGCTCTCAATCCTAGATCCTTTGTAAGCACCAAACTGTTCCAGATGTAGTTGTCTGATGAAAGCAAAACAAATGAGACAAAACAGAGCTAGGTCCAGAGTAGTTCAGCAGCTCCACATGCAGAATTGAGAGGACTTGCTCCAGACCCCAGAGTAGGATTTGCCAAAACATTTTTTTAAAGTGGATCACAGAATGGCTGTTTGTTGGCTATGCATACACTGCCCTTCGATAGTGCTTGTCCCCCATGGCCTGTTCCTAAGGGAGCCCATTGCCCATCTGTGGCTCTGACCCCAGGATGCATGGTCACAGGACCCCACACTGTCTCTTTCTGGCACTGGCTGCTTCCCAGGATAATGCAGAAGGGAAATGGGCTTGGTGCAAATGTTCCCTTATCGTAAGCCTGATATTTATTGCTGATAAATAATGGCAGGGGTGGAGTGTTTCCTTTACTGGTAATAAGAAACAATGCTGCTAGCAGCCATTTGGGTCTCCACTCTTTCCCAGCCTGCTCATATTTTGCCTCACTGGGTCCTGATTGCAACAGCAAAGGAAATCTGGAGTCTTTCCTTGAGTTTCTCTATCTTTGCCTCTAATTGAGTTTTAGGAAAAGGAATTGCACCATCGAGAGCAATAGTCCCTACGAACAAACAAAACAAGGGGGAAGCTTAGAAGGAAAACACAGATTAAGTCAGTGTGTCTCTGAGAGTGTGCTAGTATAAAAATGAATAAGTTAAAAGACTCAGACCAATGGTGGCACAGAGTAAAATGGATCACTCTAAAAGGCAATCCCAAATGGGAAGGTTCATGGTTCAAGTCCAGGGCCCTCTCTAGGCAGTGCTTGCCAGTGATCCAGAGCTAGCTGAAGCTAGGGGGAGATCATGGGGTCAAGACCTTGTTAGGGATGCTCTGTGTGTGTGTGTGTGTGTGTGTGTCTTCCACTCAAGGAAAAAAGAAATAAATAAACCCTTTTTTAATCCAGAAATAAACCCCCAAACACAGTCAATTGATGTTTAACAAAGGGCACAATACAGTCCATTGGGGAAAAGAAAACCTCTTCAGCAAATGGTGCTGAAGAACTGGCTATCTACCTGCAGAGAAATGAAATTGGATCTCCACCTCTCACCATTAATAAAATCAACTCAAAATAGATTGAAGATCTAAATGTAAAGTCCCAAATTATAAAGCAACTGGTAGAAAACACAGGGGAAATTCTTGGAGTAGACAAAGATGTCTTAAATAAGACCCCTAAAGCACAGGCATTAATCCCAAAAATAAACAAGTGGAACTGCAACAAACTAAAAAGCTTCTGCACAACAAAGGAAGTAATAATTAGAGTGAAGAGACAGTCTTCAGAATGAGAGAAAATATTTTCCAACTATGCTTCAGATAATGGATTGACAACAAGAATATAGGAAACTAAAGTAGTTCACCCACAAAAAGAAGGAAAAAAAAGAAAAAGGAAAGGAAGAGAAGAAATAAAACATAAACAATTTGATTTAAAAGTGGGCAAATGAGCTGAAGAAAGCTCTCTAAGGAAGACATACAAATGCCCAAAAGTGCTCTTTACCTGCCACCAAGGAGTTGTGTGGAGGCGGAGGCTCAGGTGCGTTCAACATTCGGCCCCACCTGTAATCCACCACCATGGTGGAAGAAGGCATTGCTGCTGGAGGTGTAATGGACGTTAATTCTGCTTTACATGAGGTGCTGAAGACCGCCCTCATCCACGATGGCCTAGCACGTGGAATTTGCGAAGCCTTCGACAAGCGCCAAGCTCACCTGTGTGTGCTTGCATCCAACTGTGATGAACCTATGCATGTCAAGTTGGTGGAGGCCCTTTGTGCCGAACACCAAATCAACCTGATTAAGGTTGATGACAACAAGAAACTAGGAGAATGGGTAGGCCTCTGTAAAATTGACAGAGAGGGAAAACCCGGTAGAGTGGTTGGTTGCAGCTGTGTAGAAGTTAAGGACTATGGCAAGGAATCTCAGGCCAAGGATGTCATTGAAGAGTACTTCAAATGCAACAAATGAAAAGATAATAAAAATCGGCTCGTGAAAAAAAAATGCCCAAAAGCATATAAAAAAATGCCTAACATTTCTTATCATAAGAAAAATTCAAATCAAAACCACAATGAGATACTACTAATACCAGTCAGAATGGCTATGATTAAAAAAATAAAGATTGACAAGTGTTGCCTAGGCTATGGGAAAAAGGGAACCACCTTGCCCTGTTGGTGGGAATGTAAATTAATATAGCCACTCCAGAAAACAGCCAGGAGGTTCTTAAAAACCTACAAATTGAACTACCATAAAACCCAGTAATTCATTCCAGAGTGTTTACCCAAAGGATAAGAAAATAGTGAGAAAGACACTTGCATGTCCATGTTTATTGCAGCATTATTCACAATTACTAAGACATAAAATCAACCAAAATGCCCAAGAACGGATGACTGGATTGAAAAAATGCAGCACATATACATTATTGAATACTACTCAGACATTAAAAAAAAAAAAATGTCATCCCAGTGAAAGGTAGAAAGACTTTGTCAACTCAGTCTGGGATCTGGTGACACCTCTAATATCAGCTGTTACAAGAATCCTAATCTTATTGGCTCTCTTGGAAGCCACTGCCTCATCCATGATCATTCTATGAGCATTGTTATGACAGAGCCAGGCAATACCTGCCTACCTATGAGGTAGGAAAAGATTGTCATCTCTACCTAACTGCTGAGAAACCAAGTGTTCATCAGAAAAAAACACAGTCCTGGGTTTGAATCCCAAACTCCCAATTCTTGGCTATGTGGCCTTAGACAAGTTACCTTGAGGGACCAGCAGTTAGCGTAATGGCTAAGTCGCTGAACTCCCATGTACTTGATGCCAGTTCGAGTCCTGGATCCGGTGGCTTAAACTCATGCCAGGCGCATGTGCATGTGTGCCCAAGATCCTGAGAGGAGAATGGAGGAGAAGGGATTTCAGCGTGGCCATCCCCCCCGGGAGGTGATTTCTCCCATTCTATCTCTCTGTCTCTCTGTCTTTCTGGCAAGTGCATGGGCCCTATAGCAAAAACCTCTCAAAAAAAAAAAAAAAAAAAAAAAAAAAAAAAGTTAACTTGTTATTGCTCTCATGGAAGGAATGGAAAAAAGAGTATGTACCCATAACATGACCATGCATCATTAGACAAGAACATACATTCAAAGTACTTTATCGCCTGTCCTGGCTCAGAGAGCAGTAAATGGCAGCTGTCTTAAAATACTAATTAATAAATAAAAATAAAATTAATTAAATTGTGGGGTGAGAAAGACTTTCAAGGGTTCAATAACTGAATTTAAGGAATAAACTAAAAATGGGCAGATTAACAGGAGAAAAGGCACACAATCTGACTGCATGTATGAGGGCTCCACAGGAAAGAAAAGAGAATACTCAAAATGGTGAAATTTAGGAGTTTATATACCCTCTTCATAGAAAAGTGGTAAAGGCAGGCAAATGGACAAAATCTATTTCTGCATTTCACTGGGATGACATTGTTTTTGTTTGTGTTTGTTTATTTTTTAATGTCTGAGTAATATTCAATATTATATATGTGCTACAGTTTTTCAACCCAGTCATCTGCTCTTGAGATTTAGATTAATTCCATGTCTTAGCAATTGTGAATACTGTTACAATAAACATGGGATGTGCAAGTGTCTTTCTATTTTCCTATCCTTTGGGAGAGTAAGTGATAATTTGGGGGAAAGGTGAGTGGGCCCATACAGAGACAGATAATTATCCGGGTGTGGTATCTGCTTCCCATCTCCTATTCTGTGATGAGCTAATCTTCCCTATTTGATGAAACTTCTGAGGAGGGGTTGGTGACAACTGGGTGCCTTTTAGAAGCTCTGTCTTTAGGTAGATAATAGGAGTTCAGAGAAAAGCTTTCTTTTGGTTTGCTGTTTTTCAAGTGTCCTCAGCTTGAAGTAGTCAATATGCCAGTCAATATATCATAGCAGAATATTTTGGGATCACATTTCCTGAACTCCTGAATAGGTAGGTCTGAATGGATATAAAGATTAAAAATGGAACATTCATATGCTCACTGTGCCAGGTTCAGAAGCAGGAAAGGAGGAAGAAGGTTGCTGTGTGGATATCTATAGGCAGGCAATTAAATGGCCATGAGTGTTTCATATGACTGAGCCATGAGGGAGGCAGACTGCCTCAACCCTCTCCAGGTGACAGCTGTCATCTGTCAGGTGTATAGTCCATCTGCCTGCTAGAGAGTAATAGAGGGAAGTGGAGAGGATTGTCAAATACATGGAAGGTCCTTTGCTGATTGTGCAGTGAACTGGCCTCACTGGTCATCTTTGTTCATTGCACCAAAGTCCAGGTGGTAGGTACCATGCTGAGCTTTGCTCTCTACCGTTCTGGATGATTTGCTTAATTTTCCTAGTGAAAAGTTCCCAGCACAGTTTAAGAGGTTCATTGGTCTTATTCCCTCAGAAGTGGGAGACACATTCTTTTATTCTCATGTGTGAGAGAGTAGCTGAGCACCTACTATGAGTCAGTGTTATTGCTCTAAAAACACAGAGGTAAATCAGACACCCCTCAAAGATCAATGTCTGAGTAGAGGAGCCAAAGACGTAGAGTCAGTTGCAATACAGTGGCAAGGACAAGTCCCCAAGGTTTGTGGGACAGTTTTAAAATTTTGTGGGGGTACCCTCGAAAAACATAGTATTAAAATAATATCATAAAATTAGGTTTTTGCATTTTTGTTTTTGAGAGGTTTTTGCTATAGGGTGCATGTGCTCTCTAAATAGAGAAAGACAAACACAAAGTGAGAAATGACCCCCCAGGGGGGATGGCCACGCCGCAATCCCTTCTCCATTCTCCTCTCAGGATCTGGGGCACACATGCGTACATGCCCAGTGTGAGTTTAAGCCACCAAGTCCGGGACTAGAACCATGGTTGACTACATGGGAGTCCAGCTACGTAGCCATTACGCCAACTGCTGGTCCCCACAAAAATTAGTTTTGAATATTAATGAGTGAACATTTGTTTAGAATGAGAAAATCAGCTGCAACCTATTTCTGGAGATTTTGAGATGCAACTTCCTTTTTCCTGAGGTCTCTTTGGGAAATTTGGCAGAAAAATGCATTTATAAACATATGTATTGTTCTTGACTGTTATTTGCCTTTCTCTTCCCCACTTATTTGGTCACCAGAAAAATCACGACTCATTTTTTGCATAAAAAATATGTCATGACTTTTCTGACAACCTAATAGATGCACTCTATTTAACTCAGTGACATCTAACACTCAGAGGGGCCTACATGGGGAGGGGTTCCAAGACTTAAACAGCATTAACTTCAAGAGCAATCCACTTCTAAGAGTGAGGATACATGGGTAAATACAGGAAGGAAGTTTTGAGCCTGAGTTTCCAGAAGTCTGCCTGGAGAATAAGACCCATAAGCTAAGCTTGGAGTGATGGTGGAATAGCTAGCTAGGGCAATGGGAGAGAAAGGCAGTGGTCTATGCAGAGGGGACAGTGGAGTGGCCTTGGGATGGCTGTGCATTATTCTCTATGATCAAAAATGCCAGACGTGTGTGCATGCATGCCCAAAATCATTAGAGGAGAAAGGATTGTGGTGTGGTCATCCCATCAGGGGGTGATTTCTCACTTTCCCTCTCTCTGTCTCTCTCCAGTGGGTGCATGCACCCTATAGGAGGAAAAAATTGGACCCTGAAACACAGAAAAGTGGACAATAGACATTAGAACAAAAGTGTGGCCCACCTCATTCACACATTCCAGACCTCCAAGGTCAGAGTGCTTCATTTTAGATTACTCAGAACTGTTATCCCAGGAATGTTAAACCCGTTCCTCCTAATCTACAGAAATGAATTCAGAGAGGTTTCCTCCTCAGGACTGCTTATCAGACTAAACTTTCTCCCTTCCTCTTTGCTTCTTTGGACATGGATTTTTGACTTTTTTTAAAGAAAGATATCCCCCTCTCCCTGAGTCCTATTACTTATAACGGCAGTATTTTAAAACATTTTGTTCTAGCGTCAGCAAATACTATGATTCATCCTGAGCACGCTGGATGCTCATTACATTTTTGATATACAATTGAGCTGTTTGCTGAGACCTGTTTCAAGACTCCATTCTGCTATTTATCACTGGAAGACTTTGGGCAAGTTGCTTAACTTCTCTTAGCCTTAGTTTCTTCATGGCAGGAGACTAAATGAGTATAATTCCTACTACAATGCCTGGCACAAAGTAAGCCTTCAATGAACAGAAACTATTAGATGGGCATTTGTCCTTTCTCTTCCATCAGGTTTGCTGAAACCTACAGGTGCAGAGATGAAGAAGACAGACCCTGCTCTGGAGGAGCTCATGGCCAGTGTGATAAATCAATACATGATGGCACTCTGGTACAATAGGGCCTTGACAGATGGGGCCAATGTTCTCTGGAATAATTCCTCTCTGCACCTAGCAAGGAGTGCGAGAGTTAAGTGTGGAAAGAGGAGCAGACGTTTGCAGAAGGCAAAGCCTGTGCCAATACATTGAGGTCAAGAAAATAGTTTTCTGATTCTAAGATTGAGAGAAAGAAGGGAAAAAAAGAGAAAAAGAATTGGGCAGCGAGCCTGATGCAAAGGTTTTGTATATGGGGCAAAGGACTTCAAATTTGCCTCACAGGCAGCAGGAAGAAGAGATTATATTTCAGCAGAAAATTCTACATATAAGGTTGTATCTTGCCAAGACCGTTGTTGCTCTGATGTCGTAGAAAGGTTTGTGTGTTGTGTTTGTTAGGTGGTGGGTATCCAAAGTAGGGAAGCAACTTCAATAGTGCTTCTTTGGCTTCAGCCCTGTAGATACACTCTATAGATTGCAAATAATCCATAGTAATTAGTTTACAAATTCTCCATCCACTCCAGAAGTGAATATTTAATCAGAAAATTTAGGTTTAGAAGACTATGTATTTCTTTCTTTTCCATCATTTTTGTGCATGCTCCATTCTGAACTTTAAATCATATTCTGCCATCCTGCACTCTAGCCTGTGGCTAGCACATAAAAGCTACAGACAGCAACTCCAGCTCAGAGCAGTTGTCCATCTGTTCACTCTCTCCCTTAATAACAGCCTTCACTTAGTCATCCAACAAAGGTAATAAAGGCTTGCCCAATACCCTGGTACAAGCTGGAAATAAAAAGGTGAATAACATAACTGCCTGCCTTCAAGGAATTCGTAGACTGATGGAGACCTGTTAACAAGTTAGATATCTGTTTTTTCCTGTGTGCTGCTCCCAGTGATGCTGTAAGATGCTGGTATGCAGGTATCAATATCCTCATCTTAGAGACCAGAAAACAGGAGTGTAGAGAGGGTAAGTGACCTGTACAAAGGTCACAGTTATTGTATTCCTTAACTATTATCTTTCTTTCTTTATCATTACCTCATTCCATGGGAGGAGATTCCACTAGCAAAATGCAACTGTTCCTTCTCTCCTTCTAGATAAAGAGTGCCTTGAAGTAACAGCAATTTGGAAGGAGAGACTTCTGGCTCCCTGGTCCTTTCCTTTCACATCTTCTTGGACTTTAGATAGAGTAGCAAAGCACACCTTCCTCTGCCTTCCTTCCCTGGTCCCTTTCATTCACTTCTTCTTGGACTTGACCAAGTCTCAAAGCACATCTTCCACTGCCTTTCTTCATGCTCCCCTACCCCCACCAAAACTTGGAGCAAAGCCAGCCCCCTTTAGGAGTGGATGGTTCCCTGAAGAGAGATCAGGGGCTATTTTCAAGGAAGAGAGAGTAACTGCTGTGAGAGCTAAGACAGTGCTACGAAGAACTGTATCATCCTAACACTGCAGCTGGGGAAACTCAGGTTTTGTTTTAGAGATAACTAGTAATTTAAGAGACCCAGGACTTAGAAGAAGTCCTGCCAATTCCAAGTAATGCATTCGTTCTTGCTACCTTATAGTGCATGAGCCTGCTCTCTCCCAAGGTGACTACATTGATATATGAGTAAATATATAAATAAATAAACAAGTAAACAAATAAATGATTAGGGAAGAATTTCAGAATTTTAATCCACTAATTTTTCAATACTCACCCTTCACTACTAAATTGAAATGAAGGCTAAGGTATGTTTAATAAGAGAGCTCTCTTTGTTTGACTATCATTAATATTCAATGAAAGATCTGAATCCACATAATCCACTGTTTGCAAAAGCAAAGCAAGGGCTCATTTTCCCTCCTAACAACTTATCAGGGACCTGACAAGCTAAGGAATCTTCCTATGCCACTCAATTCCTGCAGGTGACCTCTGCTTTTCTGCCATTTGGATTGCCAAACCCACTAGACGCGGTTCATGTCTAACTCTGTGCTCCTGGTAGCACTTGACACACTGTTAAATCTCAAAATATGAAAAATTAACATTAAAAGCATGAATACGTTTGTCATGTACATGAGAGAGGGAAGGCTATGGTTCCATGTTGGAAGAAAGATAGTTGGGATGGAGACAGGGAGGCAGCAAGTCAGGCATCAACAAAGGCATCAGGTATTCACTGAGCCTCGAACTATGTGCCCAGAGCAATACAAGCCACCTAGGACAAAGGAAAAGGACAGAACATTTCACCCTGTTGCCGGATTCGTTGGCAGCATCTCCACTGAACAAGGGTAGTCTTCCCACTCGCCAAGGATCCAGCTAACACATGTTAAATCTCTGATTAAAATCTAGGCACTCTTGGGACCAGCAGATGGTGTAATGGTTACATCACGGGACTCCCCTGTAGTCAATCGCAGTTTGAGTTTCAGACCTGGCGGCTTAAAACTCATGCCAGGCACATGTGCATGCATGTTCAAGATCTTGAGAAGAGAATAAAGGAGAAGGGATTGCAGCATGGCCATTCCCCCTGGAGTGTGATTTCTCACTTTCTCTCTCGCTCTCTCTCTCTATCTCTCCAACAAGTACACACACCCTACAGCAAAAAACTCTTTTAAAAAAATCCTGATAATGGGATCAGCAGTTAGAGTAATAGCTGTGTCGCTGGACTCCCATGTAGTCTACTGCAGTTCGAGTTCCAGACCCAGTGGCTTAAAACTCACGCCGGGTGCATGTGCGTGCATGCCCAAGATCCCGAGAGGAGCGTGGAGGAGAAGGGATTGCAGCATGGCCATCTCCGCCGGGGGGTGATTTCTCGCTTTCTGTCTCTCTGTCTCTCCCTGTCTGGTGAGCGCACGTGCCCTATAGCAAAACCTCTCCAAAATAAATAAATAAATAAATAATGATAATAAAACTAGACACCCAGTGATCAACATTCCCTACATGTCCACTAGGTGGAGTAAGTTAATAAAAAAGAAGTTAAGTTAGGCTGGCTTGTAGGCTAGTTCTTAAGGAACCTGGACCCCACATGCTAATCATGTGATTTGAATCCCAGACTCTGCAGCTTGAAAAACATGCCAGACACGTGGACAAGCATGCCCAAAAATCCCAGCAGAAGGGGTTGCAGCATGACAATGCCACGCTGAGTCGGTGCTTTCTTCCTCATGCTCTATACGCCCTCTGTAAGTATAGAACAAAACAACAAAAAGTAGGTTATATCTAGGGAAGATCTTCTACTTTCCTTATCTTTTTAAGGTGGTGTATCAGTCAGGGTTCTCTACGGAGACAGAACCAATTGGACAGATATACAGAATCAATTTACGTGTTTATGGCATCTGAGAAGTCCCACAGCAGGCTATCCGTAAACTGGAGATCCTGGGGTTTTGAGAGTATGGCTCAGTCTGAGCCTGAGGCCTCAGAGGCAGGAAAGCCAATGGTGTATGTCGCCGTTTGAGGCAGAGAGCCTGAGAACCCAGAGCACCACTGCTCTGGAGTTTTCAAAGGCGGGCTTGCCTTAAGTTCAAATGCCCAAGGCGACAGAAGACATCTCTCCCACTCTCTAGAAAGAGAGCAGTCTGCTTCCTGTGTTTGTTCTCTCCAGGTCCTTTATGAATTGGACCATGCCCACTCACCCGGAGGGAAGATCTTCCCCAGCGAGTTTACTCAGAACGTCTTGTTTGTTGTTTTTTTAAACTTTTTAAATTAATTTTTAATTTTAAAATTGTTGAATCTTATTTATGATTATCATTTTCTTAGTTTGACCAGGAAAAGACAGAGAGACAGAGAGAAAGTGAGAAAGCAAGCCACCAGGTTCAGTACTCAAACTGCTGTCGGCCATATGGGAGCCAGGGACTCAACCACCATGCCACCTGCTGGTCCCTCTCAGACTCACGTGTTAATCTACTCAAGGAACATACCCCCACAGACATACCAAAATAATGCTTCATAAGTTTTCTAGGTCTTCTGTAGGTCAGTCAAGCTAACACTCAAAAGCAAACCATGGAATGTGACCACGTGGCATAATGGTTAGGTGGAATCAGATTAAATGTGTTTGAACCCCAGCTATACCGATACTGGTGGTGTACCACTGGATAATTTGTTTAGCACTATCTTGGCCTTGGTTCCCCTATCTGTAAAATAAAAACAAAAATACTTTTCTGATAAAGTTATTACAAAGGTTGCACTAAAAAATGCAGGCAAAAGGCTGAGCCATAGGCCTTTGCACCAATGCACATTGACACTTAGTGGAGCGTGTGTCTGTGTGAACATGTGTATATGAGTGTGACCATTAGTGGGTGCAGTGACTGGCATAGTGGGAGCACAGAATTTGGCTTTTTGGAAGAAGCAATCCTGTACAAAGGAGGTCACTGTGAAGCATAGTGAGGTTGTGGCTGGACCAATGTCACTATTCAAAAGAATGGCAGAAATACCAGATGAACAGACATCTTGCAGGGCATTTATTCTGCAAGAATCTTGGAGATAAACTAATTGCTTTTATTTTATAGTTATGGGATCTGAATCTCAACCAATCAACGGGGCTAGTCCAGGGCACCGTGATACCGTAATAGTAAATACGGCCCCTCTATCCCATGTGTTCTGACTCCTATTCTCTACTTTTCTCTGTTTCCCCTGGGTTTTTGATAGCACTAATAGAATGTATGCATACAGCAGTCAGTCCACACTTAATGGCGCACATGGTTAACACACTGCTATTTGGAAGGTAGGGCCACATGGGGGCCCAGGTTCAATTCCTAACCAAACCTAAAAGCACAGGCTGTGTGTGGTACATGAATTTATATTCCTAGCTAGTTAAGAGGATGAAGCAAGAGGATCCCAACATGTTGAGACCCTGTCAAAATCAGTATAGCTCTCTCTTTCCCTACCTCCTCAATAAATATATACACATATAGATTGTTGACGTCTGACACTGTAGGAATCAGGGGCAGTTCTGAGAGTTCTGAGATCTCTGGGAAAGGGCTATGAGGATGAAGACAGTAAAGACAGGGAAACTTTGATTAAAACACAATGCTTTGCTGAAAGACCTGTGATTGTTCTTGAATGCAAATACTGAAAAAGGCACAGTAGTCCCAGATGCACTGGCAGCGTACAACACAGCTAAGCACTACTTTGGGCATGCAGAGAAGCACCAAGACTATTTCAGCCCAGATATGACCCATTCATACTGAAAATTATGAGTGAATCTTTTTTTTTTTTTTTCCCCTGTGCTACAGTTAGTATTAGAAATAATGGTACCGGAGAATTGCAAAATGTTTTACTGCTTTCCAAAAGACATTTTGAATCTTGGTCAGTGTCTTTTTTTAAAAAAAATTTTTTTTCAAAGTTTATTTTATTGCTTCTTCCTGGAGTTAGAGAGACAGAGAAAGACAGAGAGATAGTACCTCCAACAATACCTTGGCATCACAATCCACTCCCAGCTTTAGCCAGCTCCAGACCATGAGCAGACATGCTCAGGGAGGTCTCCACACATGAACCTGGGCTCTTCTCATATATTTCTGCCTCACAAGGTATGGCAAGGCATCACACTTCATCTTCACAATAGCCCTCCAAGTTCTTGTTTATAGTCCTCCAAGTTCTTGTTATTTTGTTTCCATTACATCATAACCCTTGTATTACATAGAAGACAACAGATTCAGTATGATAAACTGTCAGTATTTTATTAATCAACATAAATTATCAACAAAGATAATAAGAAAAGTAGTAGTTAACATTTGCTGAGTACATATCACTATTTCAATCATTTTAAATGTATTTGTATTTTGGTGATAACATTTTCTAGTTTTTAAATCATTTTACTTTGACAATCCTAAAAGGTATGTGTGTGTGCATGACAGAGAGAGAAAGTGCCCCAAGGGTCTTAGCAACTTGGCAATCCTTCTCCCTCCCATTCTCCATCCCATCAGGGTCCTGAGTAAGTGTTTACACTATGTGAGCCAGGTGTAAACATGACCAGGACTCAAACCATGGTCAACTATGTGGGATACGGTTTCCTCTGCACGGCACTTAATAGCTATGTACAGAGCCAACCCAACATCGTCCAGTTTCATTTTGAGACACAGAGAGAAAGCATTTTGCCTGATATCACACAGCTAGGGAATAGAGGAATCATTATGTGATCTCAGGCAAAATGATTTTAGAATTCTTGTTCTTACGTATAAGCTCCGATAAACATGGTCCTTTGCTATAAAATAAACTATTGAGCTGAATAAGACACAGGTATAACCCTTTCCTTAAGGAACTCGCAGGCCAGTTTGGGAAAACCTATATGTAAATTAGATCACTACAATTCTAGTAGATAAAATGTATAAAATTCACTATCAGAGCAATGACATAGGAGTGACCAAAATCAATAGGTAAAACTTGGATTGAAACTCAGGCTTCTTCACTAGAATCAATATTCATCCATTCTTCCCTTCCTTCAAAAAATACTGAATAGTAAGTGTGAGGGATTAAAAATCTTAACAATAAAATGAAATTGTTCTTATCCTGAAGAACCAATAGTGGTAGTACAGAGAAAACACTTTCCAAACCACATCAAACCCACCACAGCTTTAGTTCCAATGTGAACACACCAAGAGTTCATTGATCCTTAACTGAAATGAGGACTATTCAACTCCCAAAGTCCTATTGGCCCTTCACCTCCCTCAACCCCAACTACTGCCATGAAGAGGCCCTGAAGAGCATTCCATTTATTTAGCAGCCCTGGCCTGATTTAACATAACCTCAAGTTCAATCGCTTTCACTAATGTAAATTTAATTGGAGTCTCTATAATCCCCACAGCAATTTTCTTCTAGGAAGCTGGGTGCTGGCTCTTCCAAGAGAATGTGCTCCCTGATAGTAGAGGGTCTGCCACTTAAGTCTCAGAGAATTCCAGGAATGTAGCAATGGTCAGCACATTCACTAGAAGACGGCTAGTGTTTTTGAACTAATCCCTATAAAAAAAAAAGTCTTTGAAAGATGTGGCTCTGATTTGCATACCTGCTTCCTTTGAGGTCAGGAATATCTCAGGAGAGACTTCCCCCAGTGAAAATATTTTGGGGAGAGGGCAGATGAGGTTGCAATCAGAAAAGGCAAAAGAGAGTTTTATTCCTAAAATAAAATTCTTAAAATTCAGCTATATTTTACTCTCAAGCTAAGAGTATGTGAGGTAAAACTATAATATATGCCTGCTTTGATGTGACTTCCAAATATGGTTAAAATTCTTTCATTTTTTCCCCCAAATAATCACAAGAATACCCACCTTGCCTATTAGCAAAAAGGTAGACTTGAGACCTCCAACAATTGCTACAGCAGTGTATTAGCATGTCTGTTTCATCTTATGGGGGGGTAGTTTATTTTAAGTTTATTTATTTTATTTATGATAGAAAATGAATAAGAATGCCTGAGAGAGAGAGGCACCATTGGCAGGCTCTCCTCATCCTGTGATCGCTTTTCTCTGGCCCTCCAGCTCCTCAAGATCTTGTGCACATACACATACAACAGACATGTTTCCAAGCTGTCTCAGGGATCTGAATCCTCAGTTGGCCTTGTAGCTTTCAGCACTGCAGTTCAGGTTACTACTGACTGTACCACCAGGCTGATCCAGAGGCACTGATTGTTTCTAAATAACATGAAGAGAGAAAATTGATGTCTAATCCACCAGTATCATTTTTTTCTTGTTGCCACATTGTGCCATTTGAAACTGACACTGTATAACTTTTTTTGTTTGTTTGTTTGGAGAGGTTTTTGCTATAGGGCAGGTGCGCTTGCCAGAAAGAGAGAGACAGAGAGACAGAAAGCGAGAAACCACCCCTCAGAGTGGGGGGTGGTGGCCACATCGCAATCCATTCTCTTCCATTCTCCTCTTGGAATCTTGGGGATGCACACACATGTGCCTGGCATGAATTTGAGCCACCAGCTCCGGGACTCGAACCGTAGTCGACTACATGGGAGTTCAGCAATATAGCCATTATGCCAACTGCTGGTTCAACACTGTATAACTTTACATTTGATCCATATCCACTGCTTCTGAGATGACCTTGTTGATCTAGGTCATTGATCAGGGTATAGAGAACCACCACGTTAAAAAAAAAAATCTTAGCCACTTACTTCCAAAGCTTAACCAGTATACCTGGGTCCAGCTTCAGTCACTCCTTTGCCAAAACCAGCTCTCCATCTCTCTCCTCTTAGAATGCTTCCATGAGCCTGGGTCGCCTTTCTAAACTGTACTTCTGGGGTTCTTTTGGATATGCTTTAATCACTAGGCTTCAGTGAGGGCACATTGGTTTATCCTGTCCTTTCTTCCTAACTTCGTATCTGCCAGGCTTCTTCCTCAACTCGTAAAACAAACCAGTCTTTCCTTTCCCTTCTTGGCATGCCAGCAGTCTCAGCAATTGACACCTTGACCAAAGTTGTACCCTGTTCAATCACCACTACACCTCATGGACACCTATTCACTCTAAATCTATGCAGTTGAAGGAGTCATTCAATGACCCCACAGAACAGAGATCTCCATCAGTCCTTTTGTCACTACCTGGTTTAGGAAGAGGCTGACATCATCTTTTAAGAGTAGCAACATGCTCCAGAGAGTAGCAATCCTGATAGTAATCCACCACATGCTGGCCACCACACAAGAAATCTTAATTTATGCTCTCCCAGATTCTAATCTCTCCAACACAGCATGCATTCAGAAAGCAACCATTATTTAAAGGGTATAAATGAGATAGGGACCTTTTTCTTTTAACTTTAACATAGCGATATGTTACGTCCATGGAATAACTAGAATGGCATGAAATCAACACTGGACAGACGAGTCAGGCTATGGAGGGAAAGCAAGACTCAAGTAGTAGATGGCTTTGCCTCACTGGCCTAGAAGCTAAGTCATTAGTAACAAGCATACCTGTGCTAACCGGCTGACCAGAAGAGAGTGACCCTGGAGAGCAGACGAGAAAGAACAGAGAAGGAGACACCAGATCTGGATGTTTTTTCGAATTTATTTATTTATTTATTATTTAATGAGTCTCTCTCTTTCTCTGCCTCTCTCTCTCTCTCACACACACACACACATACTCACAGTACCCTAAACAAGGTCTTGATCCTATGATCTATCCTTAGCCTTTAGCCAGCCATAGATCATGAGCAAGCACGTACCCAGTGTACTCAGGTCTCCAGACTCAAAACAGGAACCTTCCCATGAGGGATTGCTTCAGAGTGCTGTGTTTCACCATTATGCCACTTTTTGGTCTCCCACGACTGGATTTCTATACCAGCATAACTGTTAAACAGAGTTAGCTGGTGGTCTTCAAATGTGAACTCGAGATCGCAGGACTAGTGTGGCTCCTGCTTTATACTCCGGACAAATCCATTCAGAGACACTGTCCTGCTGTGTTAAAAGCCTGGGACTCTTACTCGTGCTTGTTTCAAAGGCCCAGGCAGCTGTCCTTACCTGTTAGTCTATTTCTGAAGTCCTCTGGTTAAACAAATCAATGAAAAACATCAGTTGTTGGAGGAACACAAACACAGGCAGCTAGTGAGGGCTTGGAGGGACACACTGTTTACTGCTGCTCTAGGTTTCTCGGCACGTTCCAAAAATATAACCCCCACCACCATGGCAAACCAGCCTTTGATAAAAGCACAGCGTACGATCTCTCATGTTGACTCAGAACAGATGGGACTTTGATTTTTTTTTCATCTGTTCCTGATAGAAGAAAAATAGACATAATGGATTTTGGGGAGATTTTTTTTTTTCTCATCACATGCATATCTAACACTGAGAATTCTTCAGTTCTCTTTCCTACTACCTGTCACTAATTCCTTCTGTAACTAGGAGTCTGGTTGGCTAGGCCTTGCTTTCTCATCAACCAAGTAGGATAATTACTGACCCCATGTCCTTCCATCTGGCTCAAATAGAAGTGGCTGCAGAAGCTGCACAGCGAGAGTGTCCTCAGACTCACAGGCAATGAGACAGTGGCCCGTCGACAATGATGTACGAAGTGATGGCTATGCAAGGGGTGTGGAGGGCAGCCATCCCCTCACCTATTCTAGAGACTAGTGCTATCCAAATGACACCAGTGGGCATGCCATCCATGCAAAATTGGTTTCAAGACAAGCCCCAACAGATTGCAGTCCATAAACTACCTTCAACAGGCCTTTTAGAGCTGACCCTGTTTGCAAAACGTTCTTTCCAAGCCCTCCCAGTTACTGTCAGCAGAGATCGCTCAGAATCATCCAAGCACAGAATGTCCTTTGGGGGAGGGGATGTACACAGGCACGTGACAGTATTCCCATGACATAGCCGTTATAGGGGAAGATCGGAGCAGACACCGAGACGTGGGTAAGGCCCTACTGCGTTAACACCACGTTGTCTGATCAGATGACAATTCTACCCTCCGATACTTAGAAAAATGTTAAAAAGAGAGTGAAAGAGAGAGAAAGGGAAGCACACACGGAGCCATGGCTTAAAGTACTGGATGATCCCTTGACAGCGTTTGGCTTTTGGTCTCCAGCAGACAGGCTCTTCAGGCAGGTGGACTGATTCAAAAGGCAGACATGTGTGGGAGAGGGAGCACAGGATTACTGACCTTTTCCGTTGTTCCATTATTTTAAAGGGTTGGTGAGGCAGGAGGATGGTTTACTAGTTTACAAAATTAGAAAAATTACAAACCAGGAATCTTTATTTATTTTTAGGTTTTTGCCGTAGAGCATGTGTGCTTGCCAGAGAAAGAGAGAGAGGCAAGTGAGATACACCCCCACCGCACCCCCCGGAGATGGCCATGCTACCATCTCTTCTTTAGTCTTCTTTCAGGATTTGTGGCACACATACATACGTGCTCAGTGTGATTTTCAATCCACCGTGTCTGGAATTCGAACAGTGGTCAGCCATGTGGGAAATCCAGCACTGTAACCACCCCACCACCTGCTGAGCCCCACTCCAGAAATCTTAATTTATGTTTGCCCAGATTCTAATCTCTCCAACACAAGCTAATTTGTTCTAACCATTTGACTTAGTCCGTGTGTGTGTGTGTGTGTGTGTGTGTGTGTGTTATAACAGAGTACCTGAAACTGAGTAGCTTATAAGAAATAGATTTATTTCTTACAGTTCTGGAAGCTATGAAGTCCGAGACTGAGGGTCAGGCATCCAATGAGGGCCTTCTTACTGTGTCATCTTATAATGGAAGATATAAAGGCAAGAGAGAGCATGTATGAGAGAAATAGAACTAGAGAAGACTTTTATAACATGGACTTCAATAACACGCCTTCTCCCATGGTAATAAATCCATTCCCATGAGACCAATAGTAATCTATTTATTCCCATTCTAAAGGTCCCACCTGTCAACATTGTCATAATGGGGATTAAGTTTCCAATATGTGAATTTTTCAGGGACACATTCAAACCTTTGCATCACTTTTCAATAAAAATCTGGAAATATAAATAATTCCCTGCACAATTTTTTTCACAGAAAAAGACATGGCTATACAGAAAAAAAAAAAATTGTAACTAGTAACTAAGTCTATGAAAGTTAAATTATGTATTTTAGGGACCAGCAGTTGGCATAATGGCTATGTTGCTGGACTCCCATATAGTTGACCGCGGTTCGAGTCCTGGACCAGCGGCTTAAACTCACACCGGGCGCATGTGCATGCGGGCCCAAAATCTCAAGAGGAGAATGGAGGAGGAGGGATTGCGGTGTGGCCATCCCCTCTGGGGGGTGATTTCTCACTTTCTGTCTCTGTCTTTCTGGTGAGTGCACATGCCCTATAGCATAAAACTTCTCCAAAAAAAAAATCCTGGACCCAGTGGCTTAAACTCACACCAAGCATGTGGGTTTGTGTGCCCAAGATTCCAACAGGAGAATGGGGAAGGGATTGACCATCCCCCGTGGGGGGTGATTTCTCGCTTTCTGTCTGTCTTTCTGGTGAGGCATGCCCTGTAGCAAAAATCTCTCCAAAATAAATAAATAAATAAATAAATAAATAAATAAATTATGAATTTTAAATAAATAAGATTATGAATTTTAAAAGATAAAGAAAGAGAAAAGATTCTGGGGTTGATTCATTTTGTGAGCTAGCTACAGAAAGAGAAGTCTATTTCATTTATTTCTTGTTTTGTTTTGTTTTGCTTTGCTTGCATTGGATGAGCATCCTTTTAGTAACTCTTATCTCCAAGGCTGAAAAACGTGATATATAATGAAGTGGACACTTGCCATTTTGTTTGCCCCATTATATGGCAAATGCCTTCGTACATTAGGTATTCAGTAAATGTTTCAATTTTGGTTAGTAATTTGACTTATTATTTACTTCATGAACATATAGTAAAGAAGGAGGAAGAGAATGCCTTTAATACTGATAGCAACGATAATGGTATTAGGAGTAATGAAAAGAAAGCAAGGTAGGAAAATAGCCTCCATGGGGGATAACTTGCCGATTTTCTGATAAGCCCGCCTATGTAAAGTGGGAGTGCAAGGTTTGAATTTCAATCCCACTCCTGCCACTTGCATGATGATTAGTTGGAAAGGTACGGGTCCCCTTCTCAGTGTCTTCATCTTTACTGGAGGTAAAGATTTCTCACAAGTTGTGAAAATCAAGTAAGAAAATTGTATGTGAAAGCACTGTGTAAATTAAGTTGTGCAAATTCAAGGAGGTAACATTATTATCAATTATAAAATACACATAGCTCTCTCAGCACCTACTCAACTTTTAAGACATCTTAACTGCAATCTATGAAAATACAAATAAAACAAGGATAGTACATTCCTTTTTTTTTTAATTCCTGCATAACAAAGGACCACAAATGAAGCAGCTTTAAAAAACACCCTCTTATAATCTCATAGCCCTGGGTCAGAAGTCCAGACAGGCTCAGCTGGATTCTTTGCTTAGGAATTAATAAGGCTAAAGTCAAACTTGGCCTTGGGTTGAATGAATTCTTCCTCAGAATTACCAGAGAACCCACTTCAAAGCTCATTTAGGGAGACCAGCAGATGTCTTAATGGTTGATTCGCTGGACTCGCATATAGTCAATAGCAGTTTGAGTCCCAGACCTAACAGTTTAAGAGATATGCGTGCATGCCCAAAATCCCAAGAGGAGAATGGAGAAGAGATTATGGTGTAGCTATCCCCCTGGGGAGTGATTTCTCACTTTTTGTCTCTCTGGCTAGCACATGCACCCTATAGCAGAAATCTCCCTCTAAAAATAATAATAATAATAATAATAATAATAATAATAATAAAATAAAATGAAAAAGCTCATTAAGGTTGCTGGCAAAATTCAGTTCCTTGAGTTGTAGGACTGAGGTTCCCAACTTCTTGCTGACTGACAGTGATGTCACTCTCAGCCTCAGGAGGTTATTCGTAATCCCTTGCAACAGAAAACTTCTGTCTCAGCAACAGAAAAATCCCCTTTACACCGAAGTCATCCCCTCAACTTCCTCTTCTACTTCTAGCTAAAGAAACTCTCTGCTGTGGAAGTAATCATATTTTGGTTCCATCAGGATAATCTCTTTTTTGATAAACTCAGTCAATTGGTTTATAGCCTTAACCACACCTGCCAAATCCCTTTTGCCTTGAAATGTAGCATAACTGCAAGTGACAGCATCTTTGCTCATGGTCCTGGAGAGTGGGGCTGGACGTTCAAGGGAGAGGGCATCTTGGAATGACTATGAACCCATTAGAAGACAGCTTTGAATACGCCCACTACAGTATGTTGGTATAAATTCCTCCCACGCTAAGACTTACAGAGCACATCTATATACTCCCCATGTCTGCCACAAGTCCTAACAAAACTGGTAAATATGGATGAGTGCGTTACTTATGTGCTTCGTGTGGGCCTACTGAACAGGAGACAGGAGCCTCCTTTGGGATATCTGCTTTTAAATCTTATCTTTCTTGAAGATAATAATAATGAAAGTATTTTGTCTTAGTTAACAGATATATATACTGAGTTTGCCTCTCTGCTGCCTAGCAGAATATCTGGCACATAGTGGGCCTACAATAGATAATGCTAAAGAAATAACTAACTAAATGAATGAATGAATAAGTAAACAGAAGAATTTTCCTTTTAGGCTTAATGAATAATCTCCGACATCTGCATAACAAGTTTATTTGAGGGTGGGAGGAGACATTGGGAAAAGCTCAGTAGTAAGTAAGGTTTTGGTTTTGATTTTGCCTTTTAGACACCTTTTTAAAAAAGCTCCCCCTGAGGGACCAGCAGTTAGCATAATGGCTGTCACTGGACTCCCATATAGTTGACCGAGGTTCGAGTCCCGGACCGGTGGCTTAAACTCACACCGGGCACATGTGCATGCATGCCCAAAATCTCAAGAGGAGAATGGAGGAGGAGGGATTGCTGCGTGGCCATCCACCCTGGGGGGTGATTTCTCACTTTCTGTCTCCCTGTTTCTCTCTGTCTTTCTGGTGAGTGCACACGCCCTATAGCATAAAACTTCTCCAAAAAAAAAGCTCCCCCTGAGATTTGTTCCATGATGATCTACTTACACTGAATAATGCTGTACCATTCAGCATAGAAGGGCCAGTCAGAATTTGGAGACTCGAGGGAGATTTGCGCAGATCAAAGGGAGTTCTGTCCGAGGCAGCAGAGGGCACCTGAGAAAGGCCACCTTCAAGACCCTTCCCTTGGAAAGCATTTAAGAGCTTCACTAGTCTGCTAAGGACTTTATCTGCACAATGAATCATAACAGGCTAAATTCTAGCTCAGCAAAAAGTAAATGGCTCCTATCAAACAAAGCACAAAAATATTTCAGCACCCATCTACAAAAATGCAAAGCCTCCTCCCTGTCTCAAAGATTCCTCCCTGAAAGCCGGAGTGACAGATATTGGATTGAAGCAAGGCAGCTTAATATGGAAGATGACAGCTGACAATGTAGCAGGGAAACACAGCCCACCTCACTCTGGATAAATCAATGTTCTGCTCTAAGCCATTAGTGACTGGTTATTATTTAGAAACAAAAACCTGCAAATGTATTAGTTGCACCTTCATCTGACTGTCTCTCTAGAGGATTCTTTTATGATTCTTCTGCATTCTGAGTTGAGTTGCATAAAACAATTTCCTGTTAGCTGCATCTTCACATATTCTGCTTATTAAACCCAAGTCATTTACATAATTGGAAATTTCACACACACACACACACACACACACACACACATGCATGCTAAATATTTGTGTAAACAAATACACCGTTAAAGTCTGGAGACATATGGAAAATGCAAAACATCTAGTGGTAGAGGAATATAAGAGGCAGTCACAGATTCTAAGGTAAAGCACAAAATATATGATGATGATATGTGATATTTGTAATAGCACTTGCTATCCTGTCTTAAGCACTATCCTTATATTAATTCATTAAATCTTAACAGACACCCTCTGGTGTAGTTGTACTGTTGCTGTCTCCCAATGACAGGTGCGGAATGTTGATACACAGAGGTAAATGTCTTTGCCCAAGTACAGACAGCAGAGCTGGGTCCTGAACCCAGGAAGACAGACTCCAGAGTCCATGTACATAATTGTTAAACTCAGCTACTGCTACTGAGCTCAGTGGTAGGCTTTCCAAACTCCATAACCATTTCACTATCAGGTGACTAGGTTCTGCCTCTTGCTGCCGGGCAGTTCCAGATACCATTTCCTGTCGTAAGCCTGTTTTCACATCTGTAAAGTAGGGATAAATTAGAATCTTATCCTTAGAGATGGTTGCAGTAAGTACTACTCCTTTGTTCATTCAAAAGCTATTCATTGTGGGCCAGTAGGTGGTGGGGAGGTTAAGGCAGGTGGATCTCACCCAGCTGACAGCATGGTTCAAGTCCCTGATTTGGTGGCTTAAAAAACACACTAGGGGGTCCAGCAGTTGGCATATTGGCTATGTTGCTGAACTCCCATGTTGTCGACCATGGTTCATGTCCTAGACCCAGTGGCTTAAACTCAGGCCAGGCACGTGTGCATGCATGCCCAAGATCCTGAGAAGAGAATGGAGGAGAAGGGATTGTGGCATGGCAATCCCCCCTGGGGGGTGATTTCTCGCTTTCTGTCTCTCTTTCTGGTGAGCATATTCCCTATAGTGAAAACCTCTCAAAACAAACAAACAAACAAACAAGAAACCAAAACAAAACAAACAAAAAACACCCACACTGGGCACATGTGTGTGCCTGAAATCCCAGGAGGAGGATAAAGGATAAGGGATTGTGGCATAGTCATACCCTCATACCCTCTGCAGGTTGATTTCTCATTCTCTCTCTCTCTCTCTCTCTCTCTCTGTTTCTCTCCCTTCCTGCGTCTCCCCACCACTGTGATTACATACGCCCTAATATAAATAGACAGCTATCCATTGGGTGCCTAATAAGGGCCAGACATTGCCCTGAACAGCAAATAGATCAGATTAAATAAATAAGTAAATAAATAAACCCCTCCTTGGGGTAGCATCCAATACACAGTGGGGAACAGACAATAAACAAAATCATAGCAAAATTGTTACAGTTCATGAAAGCTAACAGAAACGTCTTAAAGAAATATAAGATATAGAAGGAGATGGGGTACAGAGTTAGAATGTTGTCAAATTTTCAAATGATGGAGGTCAGAAAATTGCTCAGAGAGAACATGACACTTGGGCAACAGAGGACTTTGGAGGCTTGCAATTTAGGTGAAGGGGCATATAAAAATGACTTAGCCTAGTGCCAGGAACATTGTAGGTACTCAATAATTGTACAGATGCCTGCCCAGTGAAGCAAAATTATTATTTACTAATTTTTATTGAGAAAAGGAGTAGCTATTTTTATTTCTATTAATGGAGATATGAAAACTTTTTTTTCATAAAAAAGTTTTTTGTGAAAAAATAACTTTTTTCTGAGGGGAAAAACTTCTGCAAAAACTTTTTTTTTTAATTTGCTAGCAGGCACATGCACTTGACAGAGAGAGAGAGACAGTGGGGGACAGGAGTGAGAAAGCACCCCTCATGAGCATGTTCACTCTGCAATCCCTTCTCCATTTCTCCTTTTGGGATTTTGGGCAAGCATTCACATGTGCCAGGTGTGTTTTGGAAACTGGGCCCAAGACTCGAACAGCACAGTGGCCGGGGGGGGGGGGGGGGGGGGGGGTGTCTAGTTGTGCCACAGGCAGGCCCTGGAAAGACCCTTCTGAGTTGTATACTATTATTTCCTTTTTTTTTTTTTTTTGAGAGGTTTTTGCTATAGGGCACGTGCGCTCTCCAGACAGACAGAGACATAGAGACAGAAAGCAAGAAATCACCCCCCGGGGGGATGGTCACGCTGCAATCCCTTCTCCTCCATTCTCCTCTCGGGATCTTGGGCACGCACGCACAGGCACCCAGCGTGAGTTTTAAGCCACCGGGTCCAGGACTCGAACCGCGGTCGACTACGTGGGAGTCCAGCGACATAGCCATTACGCTAACTGCTGGTCCCCTGAGTTGTATGCTATTAAAAGTCAGAAGTCACTGCCCCTACACATACTGTTGGAGAAGAAAAATGTAAATAAGTTACTTTTCCTTTTTTATTTGGTTGCCTGGAGGGGAGTTTACAGATTTGTGTGTGCATTTTATGTGTGTTTATTATTCCTTTGGTATAACAAAAGCCTAGGGTTATTTCCTGTGGAAAGGGGAAGTAATGCAGCCCCTCCCTCGGACCCCAGGAGACCGACAGTTGTAATGCTGATGGGCAGGGGTGACCACGATTTTACAGAGCATCTAGGACCTTCAAGGAGAGCAGCATTCGGCCCTCTGACCCTACTCCTCTGAGTTTCAAAATCATTTCATGTATGTCCAATGTATCAAGGTTGCCCTAACAGAAAACAGCCAGCAATAAAGAAAATAGACATCTCTCTGCTGAGACAAGTCGGCATAAAGAAAGGGAAAGGTGGTGTTCAGAGCTCATCACCAAAGCGCGGGAGCTCCCTCTAGGAGCACTCTGCCCAGGCAGCCCCGAGGACAACAGGAAAGCTCTGCTCCCCAGCAGCCAACCAGCTACGGAAAACAGAATTATTCTAGAGGTATTCCCAAGTTTCTTGTGCCCTGGTTACCCAATCAAACACTAATCTACGTACTGCTATAAGAGGATTTAGCAGATGTAATTAAGATACGAATCAGTAGATCATAAAATAGAGAAATTATCCTGGACTATCGGAGTGGGCTCAATCTAACTCGAAGGAGGAAGACAGACAGAGCCAGTCATCCAGAGTCTAAACACGGGAAGGGACTTCAGTTCACCCACTGTTGCTGGAGCGAATCCCTAAGGAGAGTGTGAGAAGGAATGTAAACGGCTCTAGGAGCAAAAGACCAGCCCTGGACGACAGCCAGCTAACAGTGAGTGACCTTGCTCCTGTAACCACAAAGAACTGAATTCAGGAAACTACCTGAAAGAGTTTGAAAACAGATTTATCTCCAGAGCCTTCTTGATTTTTG
The DNA here is from genome assembly GCA_026018925.1 of Tupaia tana. NCBI lineage: Eukaryota > Metazoa > Chordata > Mammalia > Scandentia > Tupaiidae > Tupaia > Tupaia tana. Next base: position 78,933,227 of record JAKSZU010000008.1, read on the forward strand.
GTTTTGGGAAACTTGGAGCAGAGAAAGCAGAGGTGCTAACCCAGACCTCTGACAAATACGTCTGTGAGATAACATATGTATGTTATGTTAAATCTCCAGGTTCGGGGACCAGCAGATTGCATAATGGTTACATCGCTGGACTCCCACATAGTCGACCGCTGTTCAAGTCCCAGATCTGGTGGCTTGAAACTCACTCTGGGTGTGTGTGCGTGCCTGCTCAAAATCCCAAGAGGAGAAGGGAGGAGAAGGGATTGTGGAGTGGCCATACCCCCTGGGGAGTGATGTCTCTATTGCTGTATTTCTGTCTCTCTGGTGAGTGCATGGGCCCTATAGCAAAAATACCTTAAAAACAAAAACAAACAAACAAAAACCTCTAGGTTTGTTTTGGCAGCAGTAGAAAATTAGCATACTAACCCTTTAGACATATTTTAGGGAAAATGACTGGGTGTATGAGAGTACACGTGTATGCATGTGTGTAAAGTATAAAGGTTGGGTCACCTAAGTGTTGTAACTAGTGTGCAGTAGCAGAGGGTGTCTGTATGAATAGGCTGAGAGTCTTTTTCTCCTCTCTTCCAACCTGTATTTGGAGAAATATTACCAGGCAGTTGAAATGATGGAAAATGGGCCTTTCCACTGGGCTGATGAGGTATGAAATTAACTCTCATTATATCATCAAAATCCAAGATATACCATTTCATTGCTGGGTGATCATGGACAAGTTACTTAATCTCTTTATTCCTGGCTCATTATATTCAAAATAAAGGTACTAGTGGGAACCAGCAGTTAGCGTAATGGCTATGTCGCTGGACTCCCATGTAGTCGACCACGGTTCGCGTCCCAGACCCGGTGGCTTAAAACTCACGCCGGGCGTGTGTGCGTGCGTGCCCAAGATCCCGAGAGGAGAATGGAGGAGAAGGGATTGCAAGTGTGACCATCCCCCCTGGGGGGTGATTTCTCGCTTTCTGTCTCTATGTCTCTCTCTGTCTCTCTGGCGAGCCGTGGCACGCATCCTATAGCAAAAACCTCTCAAAAAAAAAAAAAAAATTCTGTCACCTGGACTTTGAAAATATATACTCAAAATCCAACCACGTCTCACTTCTAACTGTTGGAAACCTTGTTTAGCTCACCACATCTCACTGGATTATTGCAGTAACTATTTCATAGGATCTTTCTTTCTTTTTTTTTTTTGGAGAGTTTTTTTGCTATACGGCACATGCGCTCACCAGACAAACAGAGAGAAACAAGAGACAGAGAGACAGAAAGCGAGAAATCACCCCCCACGGGGAATGGCCATGCCACAATTCCTTCTCCTCCATTCTCCTCTCAGGATCTTGGGCACACACGCACACGCACCCGGCGTGAGTTTTAAACCACGAGGTCCGGGACGCGAACCATAGTTGACTACATGGGAGTCCAGCTACATAGCCATTATGCTAACTGCTGGTCCCGCATGGGATCTTTCTTTCAACTTTTGGCCCTCTTGGTCAATTCTCAAGGCAGCAATAGTAGGACGCTTCAAAAATGTGAATGTGCTCAGGATTCTCTTTTGTTCAAAATCCTTCAATGGTTCTCCTAGTCACTCAGAGTGAACGCAAAGCCTCACATTGTTTTATACAATTTCTTCTTCCTCCCAATCTTCCAATCTTGTATCCCCTCCTAACAAAGAGGTCTTAAAAAAATCATGAAAAATTGTGTATTATAAAAAATTATGCATAAATTTCAAAAGTTTTTACACCAGAATAAACCGGTACTTTAATTCCATTTTCTTGAAATTTCTGAAGTCTCTTTGTACATCCCATTTAGGTCACAATGGTCTCCTTGTTGTCCCTTGACAAAACTATGCATATTCTTGCCTGGGGCCTGTCCTTCTGGTGTTCCTCTGTTGAAAATTACTCTTTCTCTAGATAGACACACACCTGCCTCCTCACACCCTTCAACACCTTTCTCTTAAGTCCCCTCTTAGGCAAAGCCTTCCTTAATAATCTATTTTAGTTTCTACCCTAACCCTCCACCACCAACACACACATATTTTTATACTTTCCCAGTAGTTTTTTTCTCTGTTGTATAAAACCTTCATCACCTTCTAATACAGTTGATAAATATTTACTTTTTAAATGGTTTATTTCTTTCCACTAAAATATAGGTTTTATGAAGGTATTAATTTTATTTTGTTCACTGTTGTATCTTTTGTCTCCCAGATGGGCTTCTCAACTTTGGTGCTATGGACACTTTAGGTGGGATAGTTCTGTGTTGCAGGAGGATTTCCTGTGTGTTGTAGGGTGCTTGGCAGCCTTTCTGGCCTCTACCCACGGCATGCCTATAGCAGCTTCATGGTTATAACATGCAAGATGTCACCAAATTCTGCCCAATGTCCACCAGGAAGCAAAATCCCTTCCCACTGAGTATCACTTAAAACAATGCCTAGGGGCCGGCAGGTGGTGTGTCACTGGACTCCCTCATGGCCCACCACAGTTCAAGTCCCAGATCTGGCAACTTGCTTTCTCACTTTCTCTCTCTTTCTCTCTCTAGTCAAATTTAAAAAGAATAATAATAAATAAGACCAAATAAAAACAATTATTTAAATAAAATAACTACATAGAACAAGGCCTAACACAGAGCAAATGCTCAGCGGATATCCATTGAATGAATAAGTTAATACAAAAAGAAAAAGACATCTAAAGCACAAGTACAGTGCTTTGCACAGTAAATACTAAAGAAATGGTAAGTATATTCATTATAATGAATGTTTTGTTTTTATTATTGTTGCTGTGTTGTTTTCTACATCTAGACTGAACTGTGGAGACATGCATGCAGACAATGTTATGTGGATCCTTAGGATTTGATACAGATTTTACTTTTTAACTATATTGGAATTATTTTAAAAACTGCAATATAAAAACTTACACTTAGAAGTGCTAACATATTGGATACCACAATTCATTAACTTGTGTTGCCACGTTAACTTGTTTTCGTGCAGACCTCAGAATACATCATCTTCTGCCATCTCTGTGCATACATTTTAACTTCTGATAAGTGTGTAACTGATTAGAAAGGCTGTAGTTTGGCACTGGTATTTATTTTTGTTCTTGTCTATTTCTGTCGGCTCATGTAAAACTGTTCGAGCAAGCATTCTATAGCAGAGTTATATCAAACATACATTGACTTATTCTGTCCAAATTCAACTGTATCAGCTTGGCCAAAAAATAGAGAAAAACATAATTTTCATTCAATATGAGCCCCTCAATGCAAGCCAATTACTGCATCTGGTGCTCAAATAAAGCAACAGCAATCTGTTCTACCCTAGAGGAACAATTGGCTGTATTAGACTTAGTAGAAAGATGGCCTACTACACATATCACCAATACACCATGTTTTATGGGAGATTTGGAATTTTTCATAGAACATTCGGCCGTACATGTTTATTGTCCTTTCTTACCGATAATCCTGAAACCTAAAAGGTCTTTGAATAACAGCATTTTGGAGTAACTCATTTGGCAGCAGACAGCTTCATTTCAGGCTATTTATGATCATTGTTTCAATAAAACAATGAGATGCTATGATATGCCAGCTCAGATCCCAGTAAAGGTGTTAACTTCAGGAGAACACATGCACCTCATTACCTTTAAAAAGTTCAAAAATTTAAAAATTCTCAGTTTTAAAACACATCTGACCATACAGTTTCTGAAGAGAAAGTATAGAAAAACAACTGTTTTGAATTCCCTTGCTGGTTTTTGACCCTGAAATCTGAGTCAGGTGTTACCGGATGGTGTAGCTATACCGCTATTCAGCACCCTACTCTGTAAGTGCTCCCAGCCTATATCTCTTATTTCGAAAGATGAACAGTGAATGAAAACATATATGTAGCATATGAAAATACCTTGTATGTTTAATATAAATTGGAGTACTATTGTCTCATTTCTATATTTATAACATCAAAGGAAAGTAGCTGTGATATGATACATGTAAGCTACTAATCACAATAAGTAGATATCCTGAACTCTAAGTCTTACTTATTATTACAACAGCTATAATATATTGTCATGGTTGTTAGTTCATCTTTGAAACAAAACTTCTTACCTGTCTTCCTTCACAAGTCAGGAATAGTTTATTGGAAGAACATTCTAGGATTAAGAATTTTTTTTTAAGAGAGAGATTTTGGCTATAGAGCTTGCATGCTAGCCAGAGAGAGACAGGAAGCAAGAAATAACCACGCAAGTGGGAATGGCCACACTGCAATCCCTTCTCCTCCATTCTCCTCTCATGATTTTGGGCACACATGTACACATACTCAACGTGAGTTTTAAGCCACCAGGTCTGGGACTCAAACTGCAATTAATTATGTGGGAGTCCAGTGACATAGCCATTACTCCATCTGCTGGTCCCAAGGAATTGTTTAGAATCTGTCACTTGGATTCTCATATGTATTACCTTATTTATTCATTACAGACTTTATCAATAAGCTGACACTCTTCTAACCAGGCTGATCAAGTGAAAAGGAGAGAAGATACAGATGACCAATATTAGGAATGAAAATGTGAGAATCATTACAGCTCAAATAAACATAAAAATGATAATAAGAGAGTATTTTAAATGACTTCTACTAACCACTCTAATGATTTGAACAAATCCTGTTAAAGACATAAATTACCAAAGCTCACTAAAGAATTAGGTAACTTAACAGTCTATATCTATTTTAAAAGTTGAATTCTCAGTTACATTTTTTCCAATGACCCAGATAATTTCACTTATAACTATTAAATGTTTTAGAAAGAATTATATCAATTCAACTTAAAAAAAAAATAGAAAGGGAGGAAAGATTTCCAAACTCATTTTTTTTTTCTTTTCTTAAATTATCAGAGGGTGTATGCTCCCAACAGACAGAGACAGAGGGAGAAAGCCTCCCCAGCGAGGTGTTGTCATGCGGCAATCTTTTCTCCATTTTTTCATCCTGTTGGGACATGGGGCATGCACACACATGGGCTTGGCATGTTTTGAAAGCTGCCAGGGCTGGGATTTGAACAGTGGTGAGCCTTGTGGGATTAGCTGTCTTAACCACTAGACTATGAGGCCAGCCTTCCCAGATCATTTTTGAGGGCAGCACTACAATGATACCAAAACCAAACAAAAGCATTAAAAAATAATACAACTACAGATCAGTATCCCTTAGAAACATAGATATAATAAAAAATATTAGTACATTAAATTCAGTAACAGATAAAAAGTATTAAAAACTTCACAGTCAGTGTAGTTAATCATATGCATGAAAGGCTGCTTAAACATTCAAAAATTAATTAATAATAAACAAAATCCAGCAAGATTTACACACTATGATCAAATGAGATTTATTTCAGGAAGGCAAGGTTGGCTTAGCATCCAAAAGTCAAGTAATGCAATACACCATAGCAATAACATATTTTTAAAGCCACATGATCATGTCAATGAGAAGTCATTTCTCAGAATTCAAAATTCTTTCATGGTAAAAATACTCAATGAAATAGAAATAGAAGGAAATTTCCTTAACACAATAAAAGATACCTATTAAAAATTCACAGTTAACAGCATTCTTAGTAATGAAAGACTGGATACTCTCTCCTTAAGAACAGGAAAGAGATAAAAAGGCCTACTCTTTTTTTTTTCTTTTTTTTTTTTTTGAGAGGTTTTCATTATAGGGTGCGTGCGCTCGCCAGACAAACAGAGAGAGACATAGAGACAGAAAGCAAGAAATCACCCCCCCAGGGGGGATGGTCAAGCCGCAATCCCTTCTCCTCCATTCTCCTCTCGGGATCTTGGGCACGCACACACACGCGCCCGGCGTGAATTCTAAGCCACCGCATCCGGGACGTGAACCGCGGTCGACTGCGTGGGAGTCCAGCGACATAGCCTTTACACTAACTGCTGGTTCCCTAAAAAAAGGCCTACTCTTACAACTTCTAGTCAACATTGTATTGGAGGAACCAACCAGAAAATAGTGAAGAAAAAATAAATAAAATAAATCCAGATGGAAAATAAATAATACTACTAAGGGATGTTGGATCCATATGGAAGATCATGGGTTAAGTTCCCTGATGCTGGCTGTCTGGTTTGGAAGGCTCAGGAAGGAGAAGCAATTACAACAAGACACCCCAATAAGAGTACTTGTCTTTCTCTCACTTTCTCTCTTTCAAAACACAAATAAATTATTTAAAAAAAAAAAAAAAAAAAAAAAAAAAGTAAGGAAAAAGAAAACAATCCCTTAGGGCAAGCAGATGGTGTGGAGGTTTAGGCTGTTGGGTTCCATATGGCTGAGTGGTTTGAGTCCTAGACTCAGTAGCTTGAAAAACACACTGGATGCATGCATGTGCATATCCAAAACCCCCAGAGGATAATGAAGGTGAAAGGACTGCATCATGGCTATCTTCCCAAGGCTGACTTCTCACTTTCCTTCTCCTGCTCTTTCTGTCTCTGTCTGTCTCTAGTGAGCACATGTGTTCTATAATAAGAAAAAAGAAAAGATAGAGAAAGAAGGAAGAAAGAAAAAAAGAGAAAGAAAGAAAGAAAGAAAGAAAGAAAGAAAGAAAGAAAGAAAGGAAGGAAGGAAGGAAGGAAGGAAGGAAGGAAGGAAGGAAAAAAGAAAGAAAGAAAGGAAAAAAGAAAGGAAAAAAGAATGAAAAAAATGAAAAAGAAAGGAAGAGAACAGAAGAAAATTTTATTTGCAGCAATATCAAAAAGAATAAAATACTGATGAATACATTTAAAAGAAATGCATAAAAGCAAAGAGAGCAACTGTGAATAGTAGACACAATGTGGAAGGGGAGCCAACAATGAGGGGCAGGAGGGAGGGAATCAAGGATGGAAAAAAGCAGAACATTCAATGGACACAAGAATGGAAAAGTATCTGTTGATAATAACGTGTATGGCAAAATCTTTGACTGGACTTAATATGCAGTATGCTCATGCTCAGAAAGTCCATTTTGTATTCTGTAAAGATGTACAGTAATTAGATGTTAAAAAATAAGAAATGAAAGAAAAAAGTGCAAAACATATAATCTGAAGCTATAAAACATTATTAAAATCAATTAGAGAAAATATTAACTTATGGAAAAAATCTTATAGATCAGAAAACTTAATAGTATGTTAAATTTAATGTTAAGATGACAGTACTACTCAAATTTATTTAGAGATTTAGCATAATCCTATAAGACTCTCTAATGATTTTCTTATAGAAATTACCTTACTTCAAGACTATTTAATGGAGAAGAAGCTCCAACAAAAGGGGCTAAGACAAGTGGCTAGGCAAATGCAAAATAGTAAAGTTATCATATTTACCTCATACCCTATATAAAAATTAACTTGGGACCAGCAGTTAGCATGATGACTATGTCGCTGGACTCCCATGAAGTCAACCACAGTTCAAGTCCTGGACCTGGTGGCTTAAACTCATGCCAGGCGCGTGTGCGTGTGTGCCAACGATCCTGAGAGGAGGATAGAGGAGAAGATTGCAGCATGTTCATTCCCCCTGGGGGGTGATTTCTTGCTTTCTGTCTCTCTCTGTCTTTCTGGGGAGCACATGTGCCCTATAGCAAAAAGCTCTCAAAAAAAAAGAAGAAGAAGAAATTAACTCAACATAGATCAAAGACCTAAAAGTAAGAGCTAAAACTATAAAATACCTTAAAAAAAAAAAAAGCCTAGTGGTACATCTTCATTATTTCTTTTGGCAGAGAAGTTTTAGATATGAAACCAAAATCATAAACAAGAAAAAATAAATAAATAACTGACTCTTCACAAAAATGAAAAACTTTTGTTTCAAAGGACACATTTTTAAAAAGTAAAAAGACAACCAACAGAATAGGAGAAAACATTTGCAAGTTATACATCTAATAAGGAATTTGCATCTAGAATATATTTTTTAAAATTCTTAACAATTTAATAATAAATAGGTAAATAACTCAATTTAAAAATGGAGAAAGGATCTGACTAGATGTTTCTCTAATACAGATACACAAATGATTATTAAATACATTAAATGTTCAATGTCATTAGTCATCTAGAAAATATAAATTATAATAAGATAACACTGTATATGCACTGAGGTGGTTAAAACCAAAAGATCAAGCAGTAAGTGCTGACAAAGATGTAAAGAAATCAGAATTATCATATACTAGTAATGGGAATGTAAAATGGTACAGACACTTTGTAAAACAATGTGGCAGTTTCTCAAGTGGTTAAATACAGAGTTATCATATAATCTAACAATTCCACTTTTAGATATATACCCAAGAGAAATGAGCACTTATGTCCACAAAATCAGAAAAAAAAAAAAAGATATTTATAGCAACATGGTTCATAAGAGCCAAGAGAGGGAAACAAATGAAAAGTCCACCAACTGATGAATAGGTAAACTGAAGAATAAGCACAAGTCATGGTGTATCCATACAATAAAATATTTTTGGTCATAAAAATAAATTAGTGACATTTTCTACACAATGGATAAACCTTGAAGACATGATGTTAAGTGAAAGAAATCAGTGATAAATTCCACATATTATACTATTCTCTTTATATAATATCCAGAATATACCAAACTATAGAAATACAAACCTGGCTCACGGTTGCATAGAGCTGGGGAAGGTGTTGGTGGGGGGGAGGTGTCAAGGGTGAAAACTAAAGAGTATAGAGGTTTTTAGAAGTGAGGAAAATATTCTAAACTGACTGTTGTGATGAACGCACATACAAATTATACACTAAAAACTATTGAATTGGACTCTTTTAAAAGAGAAAATTGTACAACATGTGAATTAGATATCAATACAGATTTTTTTTTCTTTTTTCTTTTTTTTTTTTTTTTTTGAGAGGTTTTTGCTATAGGGCGCGTGCGCTCGCCAGACAGACAGAGACAGACTGAGAGACAGAAAGCGAGAAATCACCCCCCGGAGGGGATGGTCACGCCACGATCCCTTCTCCTCCATTCTCCTCTCGGGATCTTGGGCACGCATGCACATGCGCCTGGCGTGAGTTTTAAGCCACCGGGTCCAGGACGCGAACCGCGGTCGACTACGTGGGAGTCCAGCGACATAGCCTTTACGCTAACTGCTGGTTCCCTCAATACAGATTTTCAAAGAGTTTAATTATTTATGTATCTTATTTATTATTATTATATTTTAAGTTTGCTATAAAGCACATGCACTCACCAGACAGAGACAGAAAGAGAGGGAGAGAAAGCAAGCCTCCAGGTCTGGGACTTGAACCATGATCATCCATGTAGGAGTCCAGTGCCTTAACCACCACACCACCTGCTGGCCCAATAACAATGTTTTAATAATTGCTATAATTCACCATACTAAGACAAAAAAAAATATCTTAACAGAGAAAATATATTTAAAAACTTCTCATGATAAAAACATTCTCAACAAAGTAATAGGAGCTAAATTCTTCAACTTGATAAAGGGCATTTAAAAAAGGAACAAAACCTACAACTGATATCATATTAAATGATGACTGAATGGGTTTCCCTAAGATCAAGACCTAGATAAGAATTTCTGTACATCACTTTGATATGTCATCATCCTGGAACTTCTAGTCATTATAATAAGGTAATAGAATCATAAAGCACATACAAAGGAGAAAAAAAGTAAAAATGTATTTGGAGACAATTATGCAAGTATGTAAAAAATCCTATAACTATAAAAATGTTACTAGAAGCAAAAAGTAAGTTTAGACAGGTTATAAGATGCAAAATCAATATAAAAAAACCAATGATATTTTCTATATATTAGCAATGAACAACTGAAAAAGAATGAAATGCTATTACATTAAATTTAATCCAAATTTTAAAAAACAAAATAAAAAATATTACTTACATGAACATTTAAATCATGAAATATTTAGGGCAAGTGTAAGAAAAAAATTGCAAGATTTGTGTGGTGCAAACTAAAACTTTGAACACTTACATAAATGAAGAGATATGTTACACTCATGAATCAAAAATATCAATATTCTTAAAGTGTCAATAGTCTCTAAATCCATCTATAGGTTCAACATAATTCCAATCAAATCTTAACAGAATTTTTTTGAAAAAAAGTATCAAGTTTGTTCTAAATGTATAAGAAAAGGCAAAGACCCTAGAATAAAAAACAATTTTGAAAACAGAGAATAAAGTTGGAGAATTCTTTTTTCTTTTTTTAGGTTTTTCTCATAGAGCCTGTGGACTCAAAGGAGAGAAACAGAGAGAAGAAAAGTGAGAAACTACCGCCCCCAAGGGGAGGATGGCCACACCGCAATTTTTTCTCAATTCTCTCAGAACTCAGCATGAACACAGGTACCAGGCTACCTGGTGGGACCTTCAAGCTGCTAGTCTGGGATACAAACTGTGGTGGGCTCTGTGGAAATCCAGCACTGTAACCACCATGTCACCTGTCAGTCCAGTTGGAAAATATCTTAGTCCATTATTGCATTGCTGACAGAAAATACCTATGACTGCATGAATTTATAAAATTAGAGTTTTGGGCCCAGCAGGTGGTGTGGTGGTTAAGGCACTGGAATTCCCACATGGTCAACCTCGGTTTGAGTTCCAGACCTGGAGGCTTGCTCTCTCTTTCTCTGTCTGGCAAAACTCGTGTTAAAAATTAATTAATTAATTAATTAATTAAAATATTTTTTAAAAGCAATAGAAGTTTAATGACTTATAGTTCTGGTGGCTGGACAGTCCAAAGGCATCATAAATGGCAGAAGGTAGAACTTCTAGCAAAGTGGAACATGGTATGTAGCCCTATGACCTCTCTACCACTCCTTCCCTCTACTTATCAATCCACCATAACCCAATCGCATAGACTCTGCCTTAACTCCCAACCACTAATCTCTTTCCAAAGGCCCAACCTTTCTAACAATATAATCAGAGTAACTTTTTACCCTTTTAATCTCATTACAATGACTCAAGACAAGAATTTGGGAAGGACACATTCAAACAATAGCAGAGGACAAACACAATCTCATATTAAGACTTACTATACAGCCACAGGAATCAAAACAGTGTGGTACTGGCATAATGGTAGAACTATAACTAAATAGAATAAGGTAGAAAGTTTAGAGACAAATCCATAATATATGTCCAATTGCTTCTTGACAAAAATGTTAAGGGAATTAATGGAAAAGGAACATTCTTCTCAACAAACGATGCTGAAACAATCGGACATCTATGTGTTAAAAACTGAGCCTCCACTGATACATTATAACGCATACAAAATATCAGTGAGAAATGGATCATAGACCAAATGTGAAACCTAAAACTATAAAACTTCTAGATAAAAACCTAGAAGAAAATCTTTATGATCTAAGCACCGATTTCCTGAATAAGACACATGAACCATTAAAAAAAAGATAGATATTCATCAAATGATTTAAATTCCTGCTCTCTAAAAGACACCATTAAAATCATAAAAAGAAATGACACCGGCTAGGAGAAATATTTTTAAAACATATCTACTAAATAACTTACATTCAGAATACATAAAGAACTCTTCCTCTTTTTTTTTTTTTTTTTCTTTTCTAATTTGCCAAAGGACCATGTATTCACTGGAGGGAGAGAGAGAGAGAAAGTAAGAAAACACCCTCCATGGGAGATGACCACATCATAATCCTTTATCCTTCTTTTCTCACTCTTTTAGGGATTTCGGGTACACATGTACACAAGCCACTGGGTCCTATACTCGAACCCTGCAAATGGGCCATATGAGATTCAGCCACCTTAATCACCAGGCCACCAGTTGGCCCTAAAGAACTCATAATTCAAGAAAAATTCCATATTTTTTTTTAGTGGAAAGATGATTTGAACAGTCACTTCACCAAAGGAGCAAGGCAGATGGCAAATAAACACATGAAAAAGTACTCAACATATTTATTCATCTGGGAAATGCAAATTAAAACTACTGTAAATTGTTACTATACACTTTCAAAAACGTCTAAAAGTAACATAACAAACCAAAAAAAGCAGAAAATCTATAATGATGGGGAAGATGTAGAACAACTAGAACTCCCACATATTGCTAGAGGGAATACAAAACAGTGTCATCACTTTAGATAAGGTGATTTCTTATTATTCAGCACACACTTAGCACAAGACCCTGCTATTATTGAACTTGTAGGCTGTAGCAGCCCTTGATTGAAGCCTCGGATTGTCTGCTGCAGGAGCAGCACAGACACAGGGCTCTGCTGCCTCTCTGGATCTGTCTACTTCTGGCATACCAAGGACACACTGCCTTTGGGCAGCTCCAAGCTCCTCTACAGAGCCCAGTAAACATGCTATTCAAGCCCATTCTTAAGAGACAAAGGTCTTCACCAAAGACAGTTTTAGACTTTCCATAGCCCTCGGAGAACCTATTTGAGAACTCAGCAAATTTGATTTTTTACTCTTCAGTTCCCCTTCCTTCTTCCTCTCCTTCACACATATGAACCTATATCATGACCTGCAGACTTTTCCAGCCTTGCCCCTTGTTCTCTCCACTTTTTAATGTCAAGAGCATTTCCCTAAATCTTTAGTATCCCCCAAAATGTAAAGCTGTCTACACGAAGGCCTGATGCACATATTTATAGAAGTTTTAAGTATAGCATCACAATCCTAGAAACTGGAACGTTCATCAGCTGGTAATGGAATAAATAAATTGGCGATCTATATTATGGAATAATACTCAGCAAAGAAAAAGAGAAAAGCGGTCTAGCTGTGGTGACACATTGTTGTGCTACACTGGAAACTTATAGAAGTCCCTGGTTTGTATCCCAGGCTGACCTGAATACAACAGGCATGCCCATGCACACCCATGACCCTGACTGGCTGAAACGGTTGGTGAGGATCATGGCATGGTGAGATCCTGTCGAGGCTGCCTGCCTGTCCCACTCTCTTTCTTTCTCTCTCTCAAAAACAATTTAAAAATAAAAATAAATTTTAAAATGAAGGTTTTTAAAATTTTTCTTAATACAAAAAGGAACAAAATATAGTACTGGTACTTGCAATAAAATGGACGAATCTCAAAAGCATTGGGAGACGTATTTATGGGATTCTATATATTGTTCCATGTATATGACAGTCTGCAAAAGGGAAAAATCATAGATACAGATGTTAAGACCAGCGATGGTCAGGGACTGAGAATGGGAAATAATATTGATCAAAAGGGGATTGGAGGCATCGTTCTGGAGTGGGTGAAAATGATCCGTATCTTGATCGTGATGTTAGTTACATGACTTTATACATTTTCCAAAAGTATTCCAACTCTACATCTAAAACGAGTGAATTTCACTATGCATAAATTATGTCTCAATCAATCTAAATTTTTAAAATGAAAGGAAAAGGGTAACTTTAGGAGACAAGAATTCAGCAGAGTCCAAAATAGCAAACACCAGTGGAGACAGTAATCTGAAGTAAGCCAAAAGAGCACCCTGAAGCATTCAGTCTAGACAGAGTGGTGGGTATCAGATCAGTTTGGGCAGGAACCCTATCAAAAGCCACCATAAAGTCGTATGTTCAATTCTGCCACCTTATTGGCTCTAGAAGAATGCCAAATAAATCTGGCCTCTGGTAGTCTTCCCTGTGCTGGAGAATTATTTGTCTTCCTGCTCTGTAGCACCTACAAGAGAACACATGTGATAGGTACAACAAGTAGCTCTCACAGAATAGATAGAACAACTTTCTGTCATCAAAGAGCCCCTTTCTTTTGGAAATAATATGCTATTCCCAAACGTGAAAGAGACTTCTTAGTTTAACAGCAGGCACGTGGAAAGGAATTGAAATAGATTTCTTTTCTGATAGTAATAAATACACGAACCTAAAGAATTTTGGTTTTGCCTTGCTTTCATTACCAGGTCGCAGGATTTTATGAACTTTGGACGTGTCACTTACAGATTCTATTGTCATCATTTTGATTTTGTCCCATTCTGTGACTGTTAAATGAGTTGCTGAATCATGTGGCCCCTCTCTCCCAATTCACATTTTGAAATTCTAACTACTAGTACCTCAGAATGGATTCTACTTGGCGATAGGGTCTTTATGAGGTGATTCAGTTAAATGAGGTCACTAAAATGGGCCCTACCCTAATATGACTGGTGTTCTTGAAGAAGAGATTAGGGGCTCAGATGCAGGATGCACTAAAGCACTATGCTCCTGTGGCTGGGACCACACAACAGGCCCAGATTCCATTCCCAGTTCAACCTAAAGATCGAGAGCTATGGTTTGCCCCTGTCATCTGTTATTTGGGAGGCTGAGACAGGAAGATGGTGACAGAGGAGATCATGTCTTTTAAAAAAAAGGAGAGATAATGGGGGGAGGGAGAGAAGTACATAAATACACAGAGAGAAAACCACATGAAGACATGGAGAGATGGCCATTGCAAGCCAAGGACAACCCTGCATGTATCTTTTTTTCTTTATTTTTTATTTTTTTTGGAGAGGTTTTCGCTATAGGGCACGTGAGCTCACTAGACAGAGGGAGACAGAGAGACAGAAAGCGAGAAATCACCCCCCAGGGGGGATGGCCACGCTTCAATCCCCTCTCCTCCATTCTCCTCTCAGGATCTTGGGCACGCACGCACACGCGCCCAGCGTGAGTTTTAAGCCACCGTGTCCGGGATGCAAACCGCAGTCGACTACGTGGGAGTCCAGCAACATAGCCATTACGCTAACTGCTAGTTCCAACCCTGCATGTATCTTGATCTTGGTTCATAACTATGAGAAAATAAGTTTCTTCCGTTAAACCATCCAGCCTATAGCACTTCATCTCAGCCACTTTATCAGACCAGCACAGTAAATTTCCCTGGATTCAGTATGTAACAAATGTAGGCAAAGCTCTGGATTAGGAATCCGTGCTCTCTGTTTTGCTGGGGCCAAGAGTTGGCTCTCACAGAAAAGGCAAGAAACTCCACTGTGTTTGTCCAATATTGAACCAGATGTAACTCACCATGTAGGACACCGATTTCAGGCTTCAAATTCATTTTAGCAGGGCTAGTACAATGGTGGTGTGGCTTTCCTGTTGGCTTCTGCTGGCATTTATGCCTTCTCGAAGTCTGTATTTAAAAATAAACAAAGCAGGCATTTATTAATTGTGTGAGGGGACTTAACACAAAAAAAATTTTGGAAACCCATTCAGAGTTTTTCATAACACCCATTTTCGGGACCAGCAGGTGGCATAGTGGTTAAGGCATTGGACGCTCCCATATGGCTGACCAGGTTCAAGTCCTGGACCTGATGGCTTGCTTTCTCACCTTCTCTCTCTCTGTCTCTGTGTGTCTCTCTGGTAAAATTAAAAATAAATGAATGAATAACACCCATTTTCTATGAACTTTTGGAGATATCTTTATATATTTCTTCAGCTTGAACAAATTTGGTTCCTAAATGTAAAGCAGACTTTATTGCCACTCCAAATGCTAAAGTTAGTTCTTCTGGATGGCAGAGTAATTCTAATCAAAAAATTAATTAGGGACCAGCAGCTGGCGTAATGGCTATGTCTCTGGACTACCACGTAGTCGACCGCGGTTTGAGTCCCAGACCCAGTGGCTTAAACTCACGCCAGGCGCGTGTGCGTGCGTGTCCCAGATCCCGAGAGGAGAATGGAGGAGAAGGGATTGTGGCATGGCCATCCCCTCTGGGGGGTGATTTCTCGCTTTCTGTCTCTCTGTCTCTCTCTGTCTGTCTGGCGAGCGCACGCACCCTATAGCAAAAACCTCTCCACCAAAAAAAAAAAAAAAAAGAAAACTACAAGAATAATTTAAGAATCTCAAAAAGAAAGAGGAAAAAAAAGAAAAAAATTAATTAGTAAAAAAGAAAACTACAAGAATAATTTAAGAATCTCAAAAAGAAAGAGGAAGAAGAGGACGAGTAAGAGTATTTGTGTAAGGGACACAGACTGAGTGTGTTCTCTGTACCAGCCATCATGGTTACCAAGAGATAGGCAACAGCGCCACTCCAGCAAGGAGCACCCAGTCTTGGAAGTTGTACGTTGTCTACAGCCCAGTATCTCACAGCAAGGATTTGAAAACCAGGATGCCTAGGTTTGTTTATGATTTCATAGCTTATTGCTTTATTTCATTCTCAATTTTTAATCTCCCTAGGATTTTCTCATTTTTAAAATGGTAGTTTACTATTGTTTGGAAGGCATTTAATATAATTTTTCATGTTCAGTATAAATTATGATCATTTGTACACAAGTTTTGGGCATTACAAAACACTTTCACATACATTATTTTTTAAATTTCTAAAATATCACATGAAGTCAAGGGAGGGTATTATTACATCTGTTTCATTTGTAAAGAAATTGAGCATAAAGAGGCTAAATAACTTGACCAGAGTCACACAGGAGACAGTCTGAGCTTCAATTCTATATCTTCTAACAGAATAGTGTGCTCTTTCCCAGAAGCACACTGCCTTTTTCCCAACCAAAGGTAATCTGGAGGGCTTCCAGTTGCTTTGGGCAAAGATTTATTTCAAATATCCATCTTCCCTCCTGAAAATTAACATCAACAACTCATATGTCAGGCAGACTCCAACCATGCCAGACAAATATAAGTCTGCTAAATACCTTTGCTAGAACAACTGAT
Source organism: Tupaia tana (assembly GCA_026018925.1). NCBI lineage: Eukaryota > Metazoa > Chordata > Mammalia > Scandentia > Tupaiidae > Tupaia > Tupaia tana. Next base: position 78,949,780 of record JAKSZU010000008.1, read on the forward strand.
ATCAGCAATGATGATCTTTGCAAGAAATTCTCACACATCCCATGGGGTTCCCTGCCTGGAATCCAGGTCATTTTAAGAACTCATTTAAAACAACTATGCTGTGGAAGGTAACTACTATTGGCATGCTCAGAAGCACAGCATCAGAAGCAGCCCTCTACTTAAGCACTGGCGGGGAAAGGCAGGGCCATTAACTGGCTTCCCAGTTCATCACAGAATCACCCAGCGTGGGATCCGAGCTATCTTACGGTCAAGGCCATTTGCCTGCAGTGTGTTCTCTGATGCAGAACTGTCCGGGCCTAGCCCTGGGCTGGAGACAAGTACTACTCAGACTTTTTAAAATATAATCCTCTGTAGAAACTGTATCTACATCATGACCCAGTTACAGGTGGCTTTGAAAACAGTGAGTAAAGAAAGTAGTTTAATTAATGAGGAAAAAAAACAGTACTCTTGAAAATTGATTGTGGTCCAGCAGGTAGAATGGTGGTTAAGGTGCTAGACTCCCACATGGCCAACTGTGATTCAAGTTCCAGACCTGGCAGCTTGCCTTCTTACTTTCTCTCTCTCTCTCTCTCTCCCTCCCCAAATTAAAAAGTAAAAATAATAAATTAAATTAAATTACATAATTCTTTAAAAGTAATTGATTGAAATGAAGGCCAACTTTGTAACCTAGTTGTCAAGAGATTCAGACCCCACATGCCCAGCTGTGGTTGAATTTCAGCCCCAATGGCTTAAAAAACATGCTGAGCATGTGTGACTACATGTGCAAAAACAGGATAGAGAAATGAAGAGAAGGAATTGCAATGGGGCCATGTCCTAGTGGGCTTTTTCCCTCTCCCTTTCTGTCTCTCTGTCTCTCATAGGTGAGTTCATGTGCCTTCAGTAATTTTTTTTAGTTGAAATTAAATGGAATAGAATAAAATAGAAAATAGAAAGTATTAAATGTAGTAAGGATTAAATATTAATGTTTATCTATATTTCTATTATATGTCTATCTACCTATCAATCATCTATCAATATATCTATGAGTTGAACACATTTATTATATTTCTTACTATGAGGAATTGACAAAAAAGGTTGAGCCTGCATAGTAGAAAGCCAATAGAAGGGGATTAGAGTTGCTGGGGGTTTGAAGAAAAAGCCACCCTAAGGTTGGAGAAGATGAGCGGATTCTACCCATTCCCTGTCTCCAGTTGCATTTTTTCAAGGCTCTTCATCCTCAACCTCCAGCAATCCTCTTCCTTGTTCGGCACACAGTCATACATGTCAGCCCTGCTGACTTCTCCAGCCACATGGTTGCCATTCTCATCACCATCGCACCCTAAGCTTCAGCAACACTAAACTGCAATTTGTACCACAAGCTCGCATCCCTGCAGGCTTCTGCTCAAATACTCCTGATGCTATTACTGGACGGTCCTTTGTGTCCAGACCTCTAAGGTTAGAGACCCACCCTAAGACACAGAATGTAAAACCACAAATGTGTAAAGTAGGGAAAAAAAGAAGCATTCAGTAGAAAACTAAAGATTTTTAACAGAAAAGAAATACACCCCCATGCCAGAAAGGCATGTGGGTGGGCAGCTATTAGACAACAACTGTAGTGGGAATGGGGAGAGGTGTTACTTTTTTTCATTTACATTTAATCACATATTTCTTTACAGTGTACAACATTTATTTTTCCAGCATGAATACCATGCATATCAGTCAAGACAAAGATAGTACTATATACATTATTACCAGCAAATAGCTTCTCATTTTTGTCAGTTGAACGTACTTTTACTTTTTTCCTTCCCCTTTCCCTTTTCTCTCTCCCATACTAAACGTTTTTTTCACCTTCTATTGATTCACAAAAGATATTAATTAAGCTAAAAATATGGACAAAGCTAAAATCTAGTGCAAGGGCACTGTAATTTTCTTCTGAAACATTGTTTTCTCTCTCCATTCCCCCTTTTATTAAAGAGAGGTATAAACTAACTTATTTGCAAAAAAAAATAATAATAACTTAGTCTTAATTTGGTCTGTTAGTTGCACAAAGCTCCATAAAAATTCAATTTGTTTTCTTTTTTGGAGAGGTTTTGTTTTTTGTTTTTTTTTTTTTTGCTATAGGGAGCATGCGCTCGCCAGACAGACAGAGAGAAACAGAGACAGAAAGCGAGAAATCACCCCCCCGAGGGGATGGCCATGCCGCATTCCCTTCTCCTCCATTCTCCTCTCGGGATCTTGGGCACGCACGCACACGCGCCTGGCCTGAATTTTAAGCCACCGGGTCCGGGACGCGAACCGCCGTCGACTATGTGGAAGTCCAGCGACATAGCCATTACGCTAACTGCTGGTCCCAAAAATTCAATTTCTTATGCAAGGCAATAGGTATTATTATATTATTGATCTTATGCAGATAACTATTCTGCCACAAAATAAGAATGTTTACAAATATTTTCCAATTGAAAGAAGAAAAATTTAAGTTTCAATTAAAAAAAAAAAAGGGGAACCAGCAGATGGAATAACAGTTTCACTGCTGGACTTCCATGTAGTCGACCACAACTAGAATCCCAGACCAGACTTAAAACTCAAGCCATGCACGTGTGCGTGCATGCCCAAGATCCCAAGAAGAGAATGGAGAAGAAGGGATTGTGGTGTGGCCATCCTCCCCAGGGGGTGATTGCTCACTTTATGTATCTGTTGTTCAGCAAGCACACATACTCCGTAGCAAATATCACACATACTCTATAGCAAAAATCTCTATCCAAAAAAAAAAAAAAAATTAACGAATTGCTGAACCTATCAACAACTCAAAAGAAAACAAAAATCCTTAAATATGGAGGACGAAGTATAGAAGAAAATCAGTAATGTTTTAGTCAAAAGACATAGAATTCTATTGGATCAGGTGTTACTTTTACTTTGGGATCGGCCATGACTATTTGGGAAGGCAGGTCTATCACAGTAGGCAACTCCCTTGTTTGAATTCCCTGACTTTATCTGTGCTCACATACCTCTTGCCAGGTAAAGAATTTGACTACCCGATTATGTGTGCACAGTGTGGACTTTGAAGGGATGAGTGTCCACATGGGGATGATTTTGCCCATGTCAGTTTATTGCCCTGGGTGGGAAATAGGATGCTGACCGAGCATATCAGTGATGTGGAACGGACAGAATGGCCAGAGTGAAGACAACAGCCTTCCCCAAGTTTCTGGAAGGAAGTTTAAGTAATAAAGAAATGAAAATAAGATCAGCTCCTGGAACCTGGAGAAAGAAAGAAGTCCCGGAGAGAGTTAAATTGCATCCCCTGATAAGTTGTGACTGATGAAGCAAATACCCTTTTTTTTTTTTGGAGAGGTTTTTCGCTATAGGGCGCGTGCGCTCACCAGACAGACAGAGAGACATAGAGACAGAAAGCGAGAAATCACCCCCCAGGGGGGATGGTCACGCCGCAATCCCTTCTCCTCCATTCTCCTCTCGGGATCTTGGGCACGCACGCACACGCGCCCGGCGTGAGTTGTAAGCCACCGGGTCCGAGACGCGAACCGCGGTCGACTACGTGGGAGTCCAGCGACATAGCCATTACGCTAACTGCTGGTTCCCGAAGCAAATACCCTTTTGCCCTTGTCTCAGGACTGACCGCTCATAACTGGCTATGTACCTATGACATCACCTAGAATTCCTATTTTCATTGTGTCTATAACTTAGTCATTCATATTCATATTTTTCAACTATCCTACTAAATTGTCATCTCCCCCAGGAAGCATTCATGCATCATTCAGCATTCATTCATTTAGCATTTTACCAACAGACACAAAACAAAGACCTAGGAATTCAGGATATTATGGTCAACAGGATAGTAGCTCTTTCCCTCCTGGAGTTTAACATCTAACAGACAGAAAGGTGGTAAATAAACAGCTAACTATGTAACATAATGTTACTGAAGATAAGTGAAGCACAGCAAGGGGGAGATCAGGTAGTAGAGGAAAGCTTCTTTCACAGATAAATTTTCAGCAGAAGTTGAATTAAGCTACAAGGCAAGCCATGACTACATTTAAGGAAGAACGTTTCAAACTAAGGGAACAGCAAAGTTTCATAGACCACAGACAGGAACAGGCTCGACATTCCCAGCCTGGATTAATTATTCCTCCTATAGTCTCCTTAGCACTTTTTATTGAATTTTCATTTTTCTTATTTTTTTAACTTAAGTATAAACTTCTCAATAACAATAGTAATTCCAAATGTTATAGTTCTTTCTACATACTTAAGTATGTGAAGAAGTAAAAAAAAATCAACTATTGATTTTATTAAGTATTAATTTCTCAATAACAGTAGTAATTCCAAGTGTTACAGTTCTTTCTACATACTTGAGTATGTGAAGAGGTAAATTAATCAATTATTAAGAAAGCGATTGTCAGAATGAATAAATAAGAGAAGCTATTTCTCACCTTTCTTGAAAGAAAGAAGCAGAGAAGGACTGGCTGGCTGTGGCAGCATTCAGGTAACAGGAAGACTCTGAGCAATGCACCTTTTAGAAGGAAAGTCTCCAAAGGAAAAAAGAAACACACTTGCCCTAGAACTAATCCAGCTGATATAGTTGTGTGTTGGCCCAGTAGTGTGTTGGTAGCACTACCTCCGAAAGGCTGGAAGCTGCATGGGAGACCTGGGTTTAGTTCCCAGGCTGACCTGAACCCACCAGGTGCAATCTGTCATCGTAGTTAACCAGGAGGTTGGGACAGGAGGTTTGCATCACAGCAAGACCCTGTCAAAATACCTGTTGGTCTCTCTCCCTCTCTTGTATTTTCTCCTTCTCTTTCTCTTCCCCCAAATAAAAGATACATATGTGTGTGTGTATGAAATTTATGTATTTTATATTTATATATAAAAGTGTGTGTGTGTGTATAATCAATGTTTAGAAATCCTTCTTGGCCCTGCAAATAGTTAATCTTGTGAAGAGATGCCAAGCCTTTAAACATGTTTGCCACTATTTAGAAAATGAATCCTAGAAAATTGGCACTAGAATGTTACTGGCCAGCTAAGTCTAGCTGTTTATTCTCATAGTCAATGAAATGAGAGGCAGAGGTTGGAGAAAAGGGGAGTTTATTTCTGTAACAAGTTACAGGGAGACAGTCAGCAAGTACCATCAAACTGTCTCGAAAAGTTCAGCATGTCTTCAGTATTTACAGATACAAGATAGAAGCACGTGCAAATCATTCCTCATTACAATCGGTCAGAGTCAATCAGTTTCTCCTGAGTAATTCTCCTGATTCCTTTAAATACCTTTACGTGGTTATTCATCTGACCATTCCTCAAACAGATCTCCCTGTGACTCAGCATTTGATCAGATTGTTCTCATTTCCTTTCTTAATTTCAAAATGGCTGCAGTCCTGCTAAAGCTGAAGCTGGCCTGCTTCAGAGGAGAAAATGAGTTACTCTTGAATCCTCATTTTATTATACCTAAGGAGCAGAGCAGTTGCTTACCCACGCTATGCCTAGAATCCAGACCTATTTCCTCTCGCCCAGGGCTCTTGAATCCCACCCCACCAACTGGAGTTTGTTCATTGAACATGATTTTTCTTCTTCAATTCTGTAAAAGAACATGTCTCCCCAATTATAGGATTGGCATTTGTAAAGACAATTGAAAAGTGTTGGACTCTACTGGCTTCCTCCCAGATTCCAACATGTCAGAGGAAAGATTCCAACTGTCACATCAAATTAAGTGTCAGACAAAAGAGCTCTCAGGAATCTTACATCCACAGACTCCTTTCTCTTTTGCTCCATTTATCTTTGAATTCCTAAACTTTGAATAAGCCTTAATTTGAGCTGATTTTAGAAATACCATTTTTCTCAGCAGGGTTTATATTGGTAAAAGGCTAGAGATCTCTTCCAGATAATAATGAAGTAGTAAAATGAGCTCAGGGATAATAATGTGATTTAGAGAGTTCTTTGCCTTTAACATTTTTCATCTTAGTTTTTGTAATGCCAAATAGCATATCTACACTCGAGAGAGAGAGTTTAGAGAGTTCTTTGCCTTTAACATTTTTCATCTTAGTTTTTGTAATGCCAAATAGCATATCTACACTCAAGAGAGAGAGAAAGCATCCCCTCAGTGGGGCCTGATCTTGTCACCATTGTGTTTTCCTCCAGCTTTCCATCCCATCAGTATTCTGGGCACACAAAAAAAAATGTTCACTAAGTAAGCTGCCAGGGCCAGGACTCAAACCCTTGTTGGCCATGTAGGCTATAGGTACGTCTGCATAGCACTTAACTGCTGTAGTACTGGGCCAGGCTTTAGCCATTTTAATCAATAAAGAGATGGGATATTGTATATATATTTTTTATTTATTTTTTATTTTTTATTATCATCATATTCTTCTTTATATTACATTGAATTACATATAACTTTACAGTGTATTACATTGCTTTTTTAAAAGGGAATGCCATGCATGTCAGTCAGTACAGAGACATTAATCTCCCCACTTGAACATTCAATATCTTTTCTATGTTTTCCCCAATCATCATTATTATTATTCTAATTATTTTTTAAAACAGTCAATTGCTATTTCTCATTTTGTTTGTACAAATACTTTGCCCATCATGAAATACTTCTCAGACAAATCCAGTTGAGAATACTATACATGTCAACATCAACAGTTAATAAGCCATATCTGTTTCTCACTAATGTCCTGCCTCTCTATTGTTCACTTGTTATCTTTCTCTATTCTCTTCTCTTCACTTCCCCCATTCCACACTGTCCTATTCTCGTTAAGTACCTTCACTGCTTTTATGTCCTCCAATTTTTTGCTCTCTATTATAGAGTGCTGATAGTCGGTAGATATTGTATATTTTTAAAATGAACTTCAATTGGCCATGTGGGATCTGGTTTGTAGGCACAGGGCTTAACCACTGCACTGTGGAGACAGCCCTCTAGATACTTACTGAGCAGGTGTTTGAATGAAGAAATATGAGCTTCCCAACACTCAAGGAAATAATATGTCATTTTTAAAATGGAGAAATGGTGGGGCCAATAGGTAGTACGGTGGTTAAGTACTGAACTACCACATGGTTGACCACGTTTGAGTTCCAGGCCTGGCAGCTTGAAACTCACACCAGGCATGTGTGTGTGTACATGCCCAAAATCCCAAGAGGAGAAAGGAGGAGAAGGGATTGCAGCATGGTCAACCTCCCTCAGAGGGGGTGGGGGCACAGCAGGGGTGATTTCTTGCTTTCTGTCTCCGTCTTTCTCTGTCTCTCTGGCAACGGCACATATCCTAATAGCAAAAATCTCTAAAAATAAAACATAACTAAAAATATTTTTTTTTAAAAAAAGGAGAAACAGAAGCTCGTGGATACTAGGTAACTTCTGGAAGATCACAGAACTAATAAGGGGGGAATCAAGACTCACCTGCAGATTCCTCAGTCTGAAAAGTTTCTTTTAGCAGGCAAGTTGCACATGAGGACTCTCAGAAGGGGACCCAATAGTTCATGCACATTACAGTGTCTACAAGACTTACCCCTCATAGACGAGATCTTTTTATATTAAAAGAGTTACTCAGTGGCTCAGTCATTGTGAGACAAGAGGTAAGATAGGCAGTGCTGGAACCACGTGGAAAACCTGGCCTCAGATTTTAGATTAAAACATCAGGCATAGTGAGGTGCCTATAATCATAGATAACTGGGAGCCTGGGACAGGAGGATCTTAGCATGACAAGACCTGTCAAAAGTATCTCTCTCTCTCTTCCTCTCTTCCACTTCCACTTACTCGAAAAAAAAAAAATCATCACTTATTTTGCCAAATAAATCTTCAATTTTTAATAAGGGGTTTACACACATCAGGCAGCAGACAGACCCCTGTAGTTTCAGATTCCTAGAAAATCAGCACTGAGATTAACAAGAATATAATCAAAAGACCTGACACTAAGCCCCAATTCCTACTGTTGTTAGGTTTTCCCTAGACTTAGTAGTTAGCATTTGGGTCTTGATTACATTGTTTAATATATTTGACATTGAACCTTAACTATAAAAACCCCATATACTCTTCTAAAACTAGTGACAGAGTTCCCACAGGACTTCAAAGTCTTGCCTCTTTCAACCAAAACTTAAGAGTGTGGTTAATACTGGAGGCCAACTGTGATCACTTATGTTATTTGCACACCCTGCTCCTAAAACTTTCTCTAGAGAAGCAATTGTTAGTCCTAATTTGGCTGTATCCAAAGCTCTTTGGATCATAAAGATTATTCAATTTTGAGCTCTTTCTTTGTTTTAGAGAGGATGACACAGAGCCCCAAGGAGGTTAACCACCTGCTGAAGGTCACTTGGCCAGATGGGGATGAATGCCATGTCCTGAATCTCCTCTCAGTGTCTTTTCTCCATCCCTCAGCTTCTACTAGAGTTGGATGGGTTCCAGAATACTGTGTAACTACATAAATTTGTCAAAAAAAATTTATAAAATCTGAGAATTCCTAGAAACAAAATGAAAAAAAGGTGTGTCATAAGTATATCTCTTCTCTCATCTCTTCGTTGTCTGCCTTTTACTCTTTCATTTACCTCCATTTTCTTCTACTTGAGCAAATAGGTTACAGTAAGAGAGACAGAAGTGGGTTCCAAATGAATTATAACATTTAAAGTTAACCGACACTTAAACAAACATACACTGTTTTTTTCTAGATCATATGCTCATTTTTCTGAGTTCCAATGGAGAGTACTCTGTTGACGCTTCCTGAACAATTTCTCACAATGGTAAAAGTGAAATGAGAACCTCATCACTGAAGGCACAAAGGAAGGTAGTACTTCTGGCTACACCAGAAAAGCTTCAGCTAAAGAGAAGCATTGCTGAAGTTTTCCTGATTGGGATTCTGAATTCTTTTTGTTTTCTTACCCACAGTCCCATGCCATCCATTCCCCCGCTGTTATCTGTTAAGCATCCTATCCACTCCTGCCCAAACATCTAACTGCAAGTAGTCATCAAACTACAGCATTTTCCCACTTCACATTTTGGTTGTACAGCCTCCAAGTTAAACATGGTTGAAAATCAATCAAAGGGATAATAATATATTGCGACATATGAAAACTATATAAAATTTAAATTTTAATGCCCATGAAATTTTAAATTTCATCAATAAAAAAATTGTAGAAATCAGTTTTCTCTCTTTTATTTAAGTGCCTATAGAATATCCTCAAATTTTGTCTATTGGCCTGCAAAGCCTACAATATTTGCTATCTGGCCTTTTATATAGAAGTTCTCTTACCCCTGTTACACAGAAAAATTCAATGTCATGGTTCAAAGCAGAATTGGTTGGAAATGTCAACTGTAGTACTTCACAGCTGGATGGCTGGATGAATTACACAGTCATCACAACGGTACTCATCTGTTAAATGGGGAAATGGCATCTGCTCTGTAAAAGTGTTCTGAGGAGTAACTGTGATAATACATGTAACATACTGAACGTATGCCTAGTATATAATAAACACTCAGTTAGTGTTCGCTATTGCTATGGTTTATATAATGGTTTGTCCTTCAAATGCTCATGTTTTAAAATTTGGTCCCCAGTGTAATGGCATTCAGAGGTAGTAAGACTTTTAGGAGATGAGGTCTAGTGAGTGGTGATTGATCATAGAGTCATTACCCTCACAAATAGAGGAATACTGTCTCACTCTCGCAAAAAAGGGATAGTTACCACAAGAGGGGGTTGTTATAAAAGGAAGGTGACCATCCCAAGATCTCTTTCTCTGCCCTCTGTACACGTGTGCCCAAGATCCTGACGAGCTGGAAGGCTGGCATCCTCTCTGCTTCTATGAACCAAGTTGTAAACCTGCATGATGTCATCCTCACACCTTCAGACTTTTCAGTAACCAAAATTATGAGTAAAATAAACCTCTATTCATAAATCCTCCAGTTTTAGGTATTTCTGTTGGCGACACAATAGCAGACTAAGACAATTATCATCAATGTCTGTGTAACTCTGTGTCATTTCTAGTAGATAAATTCTTTTAAAGTTTAGTTCCAAAACTCACAAATCTCTGCAAAGAAAGTCCTCTACAGAAACAGTAGCCTACCAGAAAAAAAAAAAAAAAAAAAAAAAAAAAAAAAAAAAAAAAAGGCATGTGCAAAACTCTCCTGCAGACTCCTCAGTCTGAAGAAATTCTTGTAGTGACAAAGCTGCACAAAAGGACTCTCACTTAGAAAGAGACCCAAGTGAGGTCATGCACCTTACACTGTCTACAAGGCTTACTTATTCCTCATAGAGGAGATATTTTTGTATTAAAAGAGTTAGGCAGTGACTCAGTAATAGTGACACAAGTGGTAGGGTGCTACTATGCCATACTGGAATCATATAGAAAGACTGACTTCAGATTTTAGACCAACTTAAACACATCAGGCACAGTGTAATGCCTGTAATCATATCTAACTGGGAGGCTGAGACAGGACACAGAAACAGTATGATAGAACAGTAATCCGATAACAAGAATAGAAGGTGGAGGCTTCGGGAAGCAATTAGGATTAGATAAAGTCATCGGGAAGGAGCCCCATGATGGAATCTTAGTGAATGTATAGGGAACGAGTGTGAGACCAAAACAGAGACACAGGCAGACACACAGGCCTGGACACAAGTGCTTGCGGTATCTCATCATGTGATGCCCTACACAACCAGGGTAGGGAGGGATCTGCAAGACCAAGACCCTCCCCAGATTGTGCTAACTCTGGGTAGTTTGTGTCAGAGCTAAATGAGTTGTTAGATATCCAATTACTGCAGGAGAATTAAAGTGAGGTAGAAAAATAAAACATGGCTGCAGAAATGAAGACGCCACATGGCCACAATCATTTATTGCCATGGGCAGCTCACAGAATAGAGACAATTTCCCCACATGGTTCAAACATTTTCAGACCCTCCAAATCCTGTTCCACTGCCTGTGAGAATGCAGACACACTTATTAGGCAAACACTCCCAATACACACCTCTCTAAGACAAAGTTGAGGAAAGAATAGTCCACTGTAAATAAAAAGAAACTAATTCTGGGAGAGCTTCATAATTTGAAAAGTTCCTCTCTTCCCATAGTGTCAGTAAATCACATTATCCTGCAAAAGTAAAGTCCTTTAATTCAACCTCCCCTCATTCCAAATTGGGCCTTTTGGAGCTTTCAGAGAAAAAGAACAGAGCCCATGGCAAGAGCTGCTTCCTTCATTACTGCAAGAAAAGTCAGTGAGATTGCTGCCCCAGCAAAGATTCAATTAAATTCTTTGCCAAAGGCCCTTATTCTCTGTAGTTTCTATCTAGGGAAAGGATGGAAGAGAAAGTTCCTTGATCTCTCAATGACTCCAGGTTGTGCTTCCAGCTTCATCAACGTTTTATTCATATCTCTGCAGTGGCCCTTGGCATTCCAAGGCTTACCTTTGGCCACCTTCTTCACTTGCCTCCACCCACCCCACTAAACAATAAGCCTCTCAAAGACAGAGTTGAGACATGTTGCACAGCAGAGCCTAGCCGAGGGTCTGTCCCATAGCAGGTATCCAGTTAATGGTGAGTCAGATTGTGTGTTTCCAAGCATCGACGGTGTTTTCTCACACCAATGACTAGTTCTCTAATTCTCCAGCAACTATTTGGCAGTACAAATATTTAATTTAATTCTGACACTACCTACGAGGAGTGAACATCAAATCTCCTAAGTTAAAGACTCAGTCCCACAAATCTGTCCCATTTCAGATGCTAGTTACAAGTTCCTATGCCACCAAAACATTCTGATAGGCTGTCTATAGATTCAGGCAGTCCTACAACCCCCTCATCAGGCTTGATAATTTGTTATAACAGCCCATAGAGCTCAGAGAAATGCTTTATTATATTTACTATAAAGTATATAACAGGAATGGCTGACAATGAGATGCATGGGGCAAGGTATCAGAAGAGGAGACACTGGTATGAGGAGCTTCCATGCCCTCTGAGGATGTACCCACCCTGCCGGCCGTTGTTTTTAACTTTATTTTATTACTCATGACAGAGAGTATGTGTGGATGTGTGTCTGTGTGTGTGTGTGTGTGAGAGAGAGAGAGATCAGTAGGGTCTGGTCATGATACAATCCTCTTCACCCAGCCTTCCAGCTCGTCAGGATCTTGGGCACACGTGTACAGAGGGCACTACAGAGGCTGAGCCCCACACAGTATTTTGATACGTTCACCAACAGAAGCTCATCAAATCTCATCATTCGAAACATACAGCTTAAACCTCTAGTGTCACTTCTTTTCCAAAATCTATGGGTGGGGCTCAAAGTTTCTGCCTTCTAATCACTTGGTCTTTCTGGTGACCGTCTCTGACCTGAAGCTACATAGGGTCCCAACCTAAATTATCTCATTAGCATAAAGTCAGATATAATACTAAGGGCTTGCAAAGAATATAGAAAATATCTACTTATCACTGAGAAAATGTCAAGGTTTAGGAGTGTTTGTCCAGAACCAAGGACCAAGACTAATTATGTTTGCTATTTTTTTTTTTACAGAATATGAATTAGAGTTCATCACTAAATGAATATATATGTAATTAGAAAAGAGAGGGATACCTTATAGGACTATATGAGGAAGGAATAAATAAGAAAACTTTGAGAAAGCACTAAACTCAGTCTCCAGTCTTTGCACATGTTTAGTAAGTGTTGTTGCTTTCTTTCATTTTTTTAATCACAGAAGCTCCAATTTTGCTTCTGTGGCTTATGACATCATTATCATTTAATGTTGGTTTACTGTTGTAATTTGGCACATCTAAGAAATCTTCGGCTCCATTTTTGTCAGTACTTTTTCTTATTAGGCATGCTATTGTATCACGTTATTGTAGAATATTCCAGAAAGCAAATCTCTACTTGCAAGTTGTAAGCAAAGAGCCTCTTTGCAAAGAATGATTAAGTGCTACATACAGACATCTTGTATTTGGTAAAATGGCAACTGGGTCTTGAAAAAATAGAAAATACATATGGAAGAAAATTGTCTTTAGAAAGGGGAAAGAGAACTATAGCAACATGTTGCAAGAATTTAAGAAGAAAGTGACTAATAATATCTTAGTCTAGAAGGATACATGAAAACCACCCAGACATTAAATAAAGATAAGTGCTTAACCTAGGAGGGGAAAAGGGAATGTATGAAAATATTGCTGTAATTTAGAGAAAAAAATTGCTAAGAATGCATTAATTCAAAAGCAGATACTAAAACTATCCAGCCATACCAGTGTGTAAACACAAAGTCTTGCCTATTATTATAGTTGACGATTAAATGAGAAAACATTCTCAAGAATTGATCTCCTATTTTATTCTATTTAGCTGTATATGTATATGGACTTTCTTTTCTCTCTACTTAATGAGAAGAAGCAAAAGAAAATCGACTAAGAAACTGCTAAGTCAAGTTATGTTTGTGTTAGCCTACAAGAGTATTTTTTCAGAGAACTTGGTGACAGAGAATGTTTGAAATAGGGTGAGATTTTTGCTAGCTTTTTTTCCCCCTTAAGGGTGCATGAACTATCTAAAAAGAAAGGGAAAGGAGAAAGCATCCCCCATGGGGAGGGGGCGGTTATCATGCTACATGGTCATGCTAGCTACAATCCCTTTTCCTCCATCCATCCTGCCTTTTATTATTTTGGGCACACGCACACATGCCTGGCATGTTTCTCAGGCCACCTGGTCTGAGACTTGGTTTGCCATGTGGTGTCTGGCTGCCTTAAGCACCAGGCTATGGAGCTGGCCTGAGATTTTTTTTTTTTTTTGTTTGTTTTTTTTTTGTTTTTTTAAGTAGTGCCCAGTATACTTAACAGTAAAGGAACCTATTCTGGCCAGTGAAGTACATAAAACTAAAATTTGTCAACCAGAAAGTAAGCCTCGGTTCTTTTAAAGACTTCAGAGTCACAACCATCCTTTCCCTTGGATAGAACCCCAAGACACCTAAATATGACTAACATTTAGTTTGTCGTCTTCTTTGTCATAACAGATGTTTCTGTAAGTAAGCTTCCATCATTTCCATTACATAAAGAATGAAGAAAAACAGCTCCTCTCTAAATCTGAGCAGAATTCAAGGGGCCTGCTGGCTTAGGTCATACAAGAAGGAGAGGGGTCAGATTCTTTGTGCAGCTTTATTTATATCCATTACAATTGCAATATGGTATCTTTGATGCCAGAATGATAACTTGGAAGCCAGCCACAGTTTGTCTCCCTCTCTGTCTGGCTCTGGCCCTGTGTGTTTTCGGGGCCTTCCTGCTCCAGGTTTCCTTCTATTGTCCCTGACCAAAACACTCTCCAATTCGTGTTGCAACAAGCCCAGTTCAGTTTCCATGGCCAATGAGGAAAAGAAACAGCACGTAAATACATCTGACAAAGTCATCAAGGATTAGAAAACAGAATCTGACAATAAATATGGTAATTAGGTCATTTGAAACTTCCAGCACAGAGTTCTTTGAAAATGCAATCTTGGAACTGGAGTCCAGAGCTGATTGTTGCACCATTAAGGAGAATTATGAGAGAGTCAAAACTTTTTAATGCCATTTAAGCATTTTCCATTGACAAGTTAATAACTTTTCTTTTCACACTAGGGAAATCTTAATGATGCAGTCAGGCATAAGACCCCTTACGTCCTCCCCAAACTGCCCAGTGATGGAGCTGGTAACTGTGGAACAAACTCCCACTCCTCTGGAAGCCAACGCATAGTTTGGCTAGAGTACACAGTGAGCACTGGTGTATGCTTAAGAATTCTATTCAGCTACTACTTGGGCGATTGGGAAGGAAGCAGTATTTTTTGTCTCTAATTTTATGGCATATAAGTTTAATTATGTTTTGCCATTGCACGAAGGGGAATTCTGGTTGTTCGGCCTTCAGGTTGTGGTTTATCTTGGCACGGTTGCTGCCAAGAAACGTGATATGTCAAGGAAGGATCTCACTTCTGTTTGAAAGAGGAAGAGAAGGCAGCTAGCTGTTGCCTCCTTGAGGAGGTCACTCCTAGCTATCCACGACTGAGTTCTGAGCACCACTGCATCTGGGACGCCCCCGCTTCCTGGCAGGGATGGTTGGAGGAGATCACTAGTTTTCTGGCCCCACCCCCCATCACTTTGGAGCTCCTCCAAGGAACTCAGAATAAGGATCCTAGGGGATCTCAGAGCACTGTGACCCATTCCAAATGTGAAACCTCCTCTGACCGCTACTAGCTACAAAATCAAACAGATAAGAGAACACTAAAAATGAAGGAAGGACCTTGAAGCCTGGCCTATAATCTAGTAGTTAAGGGAACTAGATCCTACAGGGCCTACAGAAGTTTGAATCCTGGCCTGGCAGCTTGAGAAACTCACTTGATGGGACCTGCGGTTAGCGTAATGGCTATGTTGCTGGACTCCCACGTAGTTTACCCCGGTTCTAGTCCTGAATGCGGTGGCTTAAAACTCACACCAGGCACGTGTGCTTGCATGCCCATGATCCTGAGAGGAGAATGGAGAAGGAATTGCAGTGTGGCCATCCCCCTGGGGGGTGATCTCTCGCTTTCTATCTCTCTGTCTCTCTCTGTCTTTCTGGCAAGTGCACAAGCCCTATAGCAAAAACTTCACCAAAAAAAAAAAAAAAAGAGAGAGAGAGAGAGAGAGAGAAACTCACTTGGTGCATGTGTGTGCATACCTCAAATCCTGACAGGGTGGCAAAATGCGGGAGAAGGGATTGTAACATGACCATGTCCCATCAGAGGGTACTTTCTCCCTCTCTCTCTCTCTTTCTCTCTGTCTCTTTCTGGTGAATGCATATGCCTTGAGGCAATTTAAAAGAGAAAGAGAGTGAATACTTTGCTTGAAGATGGGACAAGGCGAGTAGAAAAGTTAAAGGGCCAGGGTATTAATTTTGGAGGAAAGAAGATAAGTGACTAGGGCACAGGATCACACTTTGCAGATGACATAGGTAGCAAAGGAATATGTTTAGAAATTCTAGGACGAAAACCCCCAAGTCAAGATAGAACTCAGAGACAAATTATCTAAAGAACCAGCAGATGGCGTAGAGATTAAGACAGCAGGACCCCATGTGGCCAACTGCACAGTTTGAGTCCCAGACCCAGTGACTTGAAAAACATGACAGGTATTGTGCCCAAAATTCTGAGAGGAGGAGTGGAGGACAAGGGATTATAGTATGGCCATCACCACTGGGGATTGATTTCTCACTTTCTCTCTCTGTCATATTCTCTGGCAAGCACATATACCCAATAGTACGCTGAAAGAAAGAAAGAAAAAGTAGAATTCAAAAATGTCATTTTACATCATAGAAGTCTGAAATACATTGTTTAGGACTTCCTGTGCTCCTTGGGTTTTTCCTGTTAATTAACATTTGGTAGCACTCTGTTCCACTCTTATCTTCGGTGATGAGGTGGAGCAGGGAATAGAACAGAGTTATATGTTATACATACCAATGGCTACATTCCAGAAGCCCATGGAATCCAGATAACAAAGAGCTACAGAACCCTGCCTGAGGACAGCATGTAGGGAAAACAAATTGCCAGGGAAGTCTTGGCAAGATTTGAGCCACTAGCAATTTGAGAAAGACATTCCAAGCCCGAAGTAAAGCTGACAGGTACATAGAGGTTGAAACTGACAATAAAATAAATATTCAGTGATTCTATTCTAGAAGCTTGTAGAACGACAGATTCTTGGGCCTATTCTCAAGATTCTAGTGCAAGAAGTTTAGTGGAACACTACTAGTTTTAACTTGGATTTGTTAACAAACAATATTTCAGGAAATTTGGTTTGTATATCTAATTGACTTTTATTTGCAATTCTAGAACACCTCATTCTATAAAATAAAATGAGTGTTCCTGGATGATCTGTGGTGTGGTAGTTAAGGCAGCTGAATTCCACATGACTCACTGGGTAATTCAAGTCCTGGATCCAGCAGCTTGAAAAACACACCAAGCTCATGTATGTGCCTGAAGTCCTGAAAGGAGGGAGAAATAAAGGAGAAGGGATTGTATTGATGACCATTCCAAATTGGGGGGGGGGGGGGGTGCTTTCTCACTCTCTTTTCCTCTTTGTCTCAGTTTAATGAGTATAATTCTCCTCACACTCACTTTCTCTCTCTCTCTCTCTCTCTCTCTCTCTCTCTCTCTCTCTCTCTCTCCATTCCTCTGTCTGTTTGACAAGCACATATACCCTTTGGCAAAATTGAAAGAAAAAATAAAAGAAAAAGTGTTCTGCTGGGCATGACAGGATGGTTGGTTTTTGTGAGGAGGAAACAAGGAAAAAGAACCACAAAAAAAGCAGATGGGATAGTTATCAGGTTACTACAGGTCTCTTGTAAGAATCAAAGCAGAGACTTCCTTATTACATGGACTCAGGTAGAATGGGCTCTTTGTAATTGATTGAAGTGAATCTCTTATTTTCTGGAAAAACTGGTTTATTTGTGGATCTGCCTGCTTCCTTAAAGTTCCAGTTTGATGATGTGACTCTGAGTGATTTCATGTTGGTTTGATCTGTTCTGCTGGGGCCTTGCTCAGGGGCTCAGTCAAATACAATGGCCTCCCATAAACTTTGCTTAACAGTGCACATAATAGAATTCAGAATGTGTCTGAACATGAATGCAAAATGATTTACATCTTTATTTTCACTAACTAAGCTCTAACTGAAGTTTAATATTTGGAAAGTAGGCAACAAACTAAGTAGTAGTAGTAGTTTATGTGATGCTACCAATAGAAACCACAAATATTTTGACGTCATTCTTGTTGCAGATATCTTGAAATAGTGCTTATGCTGAAATAATAGAAGCTATTAAACTTAATAGTAAATCTTGTTCTTTTATGTGTTAATAAACAAGTTTATATAGTACTACATCAGAAAATTTATGTATAGCTGTATATAGAGAAAAAGGTATAATTAGTTTGCCTATGAGTCTATGCATGTATTTATTTTAGTTTTTGCTGTAGGGCAAATGCCCTTGCTGGAGAGAGACAGTCAGACAGTGAGAGAGGAAGTGAGAAATCACCACTGAGGAAGGGTGGCCATGTCTCAATCCCTTCTCCTCCATTCTTGTCTCAGGAGTTTGGGCAGGCATACACATGCACCCAGCATATTTTTCAAGTTGCTAAGTCTAGGACCTAAACTGCACAATCAGCCGCAGGAGATCCACCTACCATAACCACCTTGCCACCAGCTGGCAACCCAATGTATTTCATTGCATGCATTTGAAAATATTGTTTTGTGACAAGTTCAAAGGTCAAATGGGCCTGGGGCACACAAACTTATTAAGTTCTACAAATATTCATTTGATATGCAAACCTGAGATTTATGATATTAGTGGTCTGCCAATCAAACTTTGGAGACCCTTGTGTAGGATTTGTTTGTGTGTGTGTGTATGTGTGCATTTGTGTGTGCATGTGCTTCTAATGTAGGAAAACCAGGAGTAAATATAATGTTGAGGAACAACAATGCATGAAAATGAGACTGGAAAGTCAGCCAGGACAGTTTGCAAGTCTTCCCAAGAAAGTTCCTTAGGCATAGACCAAGGAATGTCACACCTGAACAAGTAAATATGAAGTCATAAATGAGCAATGCATAACACTTAGCCACCCAACTGTGATTTATTCTTTACTTCTTGCAGTCATTGATGGACCACAGACATGAAGCTATCAAGGTTTATGACAATAGTGGGTTTATGTGCATGCTATGTCTCTCATTAGCTGGATACCCAGGGCAAGAATGGGAATAAAAACTAGTGAACTGTGAGACAGAAAGAAACAGGAAATGCCAAGAAACCAGGCCTCTGTAAGAGGTGGGAGCTAGGGAGTTGGAGCTTGCCATTTTTTGCTTTAGGATCATTCTGGCAACCTGATCCACCACTCAGTTATATCCAGAGAAAAAGAGGCTTCTGACTTTAATTAGAAGTTAGTAGAAATGAAGATAATAAGAAAGCCCACCCATAGTCTAATTTCAAGTGTTTTGTCTTAATTCCTCATGTTTTAATTATAAACCACAGACATCTGTGGGTGTAAAGACCTAAGAACTACATTTAAAACCTATTTATTGCAAACCAGGTAATTTACATATTTGATTTCATATAACTTGCGGAAAGCTACGATGATCTCCATTTGACGATTAAGTGGGGTTCAGACAGATAAAGATCTAGTTAATCAGGTGAAGACCCACTCTCTGTAAACCCTTGCTGATTTTGCAGCAACCCTGGCTGCCTCTCTAATTTGTGCTGAGGAATTTCTACGATTAGTTGGCAGTTTGCGGGGGCGGGGAGGTGTTGCATACTGTGTCTCTTCAAAAACAAAATCATGTTAAGGGTGGCAATGTAGATTCATTTATCCCTTCAATGACTCAAACTCAGTATAAAGAGATTATTTTTAAGTACAAACTCTCAAGGGCAAAGAGAATAGGAGAGGACATAACAGCAACAAAATCTTAGAAGCTGCAGAGCAGACAGATGATTGAAAGGACACAGAACGGCAAGGATGGTGACCCTCTGCCTGCAGTGAGAAAGGCACTTGGACAAGCTGTCTTTTACTACACATCTATGAAGGAATCAGAGACTGGTGGTACTATCTCTGGAAATGAGAAGATTGGGGCACTAAGAAAAGGAGTATTTGTTTGTTTGTTTAAAGTTTATTTCTTTCATGAGTAAAAGAGACATAGACAGGCAGACAGAGGGATAGGCACCCCCAGTGGGGTCCTAATACTGCAGTCCATCCCAGCTCCAGCCAGCCCCAGGTTACAGGTATGTGGGGGCCCTACTGTACTCAGAAAGGTCTCCAGATGTGAACCTGGAACTTTCCCATGCAGGTTACCTCATAGAGCATTGCCTTGTACCACTGTTCTACTGTCCCCTCTCCGAGTAGGTTTAACAAGCAGTTGGGACCAGCAGTTGGCGTAATGGCTATGTCGCTGGACTCCCATGTAGTCGACCACAGTTCACATCCCGGACCTGGTGGCTTAAAACTCACACCGGGCGCGTGTGTCTGCATGCCCAAGATCCCGAGAGGAGAATGGAGAAGGAATTATGGCATGGCCATCCCCCACCCCGGCGGGTGATTTCTCGCTTTCTGTCACTCTGTCTGTCTAGCAAGCGCACGTGCCCTATAACAAAAACAAAACAAAAAAAAAAAACTCTCCAAAAAAAAAAAAAAGAAGAAGAAGAAGAAGCAGTTAAACCCCACATTTCCTTTTCTAGGAATTAGAACCTAGGGATTTTTGCTTTGGAAGCAAATTAAGAGGATGAGACCAGTAATAGCTATTATGAGAAGCCTCAACCAAAGTGTCTGAAGGTAAATTTGAAGCAATTGCCTAGCATGTAGAGCAAAAAAAAAGAGAGAGAGAGAGAGAGAGAGAGAGAGAGATAAAAATGAGAGAAAGATAAAAGAAACAAACCCCCAAAAATCTGAGTTTGAATATTAGAGACAGTATTGCAATGAGAGAAACTCTAGAAAGAGGAAATGGAGAAAGTGAAGGCACAAACTTCAAATAAGTCAGGTTAGTCCTGTATGGAGCACAGTGCTAAAGTATGTGCACTGAGAGGCCGAGTCCACTGGCCAACTGTGGTTCAAGTCCCAGCCCCAGTGACTTGAAGAGCATGTGTATATACACGCCCCAAATCCTGACAGGTTGGAGAGGTGGAGGGAAAGGGGTGACAGCACGACTATGCTCCATTGGGGAGTGCGTTCTTCCTCTTCTCCCTCTCTGTCTCTGGTGAGCACATATACCCTCTGGCAATTAAATAAATTAATTAATAAGACATCAAATAAGTAATTAAAAAGTTTCCTAGAATGGGGGATGGGGACGTGAGTTTCCAGAGTAAAAGGATCGGCTAATCCCCCAATTAACACCTAATACTTAGCAAATAGATATTCTTTTTTAAATTTTTTATTATTATATTACATTGAATCAAATATAACTTTACAGTGTATTACATTTTCTTTTCCAGAAGGACTACCATTCATATCAGTCAATACAAAGACATTAAAATCCCCATCATCATCATCCATTAGCTTTTCTTTTTTTACAGACTATTAGTATTATTATTCCATTTTTTTAAACATTCAATCACTATCATTTTGCTTGTAAAAAGACTTCACTCAACATGAAATACTTCTCAGACCTGTCCAGTTAAGAATACTATACACATCATCATCAACAGGTAATAAAGCGGATCTGACTCTCATAATGTCAGGCCTCTCTATCTGTTCTCTTGCTGTCCTTCTCCATACTCCTCTTGGGAAGGAAAGACCAGTCTCTCTGCAGAGGCTCAAGAAACAAAATGGCGCCAACCACTTTAGACTACTCAGCTTTAACAAAAAAGGTAAAAAGAAATGCCTTCAAAATTCTAAGAAAATTAACTGATTCTTAGGGTTCTACACATGGCAGACTTCTAAGTAAAGGGTGAGTGTGTATCTTAGTCCATTCAGCTGCTATAACAAAACACCCTAAGCTAAGTGGCTTATACAGACGTGTATTTCTCACCATTCTGGAGTCTGAGAAGTCCGAGATCAAGGTGCTTGCAGATTCAATGTCTACTGAGGACTGCTTTCTGCTTTATAGATGGTGCCTTCTAGCTGCATCTTACATGGTGGAAGTGGCAGAAAAAGGTAAGAGGACATTTGGGCAAATAGAGAGAATTTGAGGATTAATGACTTGTGTAAGGAAAATAAACATGGAAAGGCAAATCTAACTTCAGCAAAAATAAAAATACATGCCAGGCCCAGACTGGTGGTGCAGTTGGTAACTGTGTACTGGAAGCCACATTCTTGATCACAGATTTGGATCCCTGAATTTGACTGAAAACACCCTGGGAACATGGGGCATGTCCACATGCTCAGGATTCTGATGAGCTGGGAAGCCGGGCAAAGGGCATTCCCATGGGATAACACCCTGTTGATGGTACTTCTCTCTTTCTTTCTCTCCCTCGGGTGCATGCATACATACTCTATCATAAATAAAAAATAAATACATTTTAAACAAAAACAAATCTGTGCAAGAAAGGAAATGTAACATGGTTTACTGTAAATACACATAGTTACACAAGAATATTTGAATGAATAGATATGTAAATTGATGTTTACATAATTCAAATAATGCAAACACTGACTACCCCTCATTAGGAGGAGGAGAACAGGGTCGCTGTACATGACTGTGACGAGGGTTTGAGAAGGAGAGTGAAAGAAAACTAAATGCTCCTTTCCTATAGAGGACAGAAAACAAAACTTCTAATAAAATGGAAACATAGTACCTAGAGATATAGAAGAATAAATCAAGAAAAAAAAGGCTATAGCATTTTAAATGGTTGTTTCTGAAGGCTTAGAGAATGGGACTAGGTGAAAGAGCTTTTTGTCTTAATCAGCGTGTGAAACTATCTGACTTTCTACACCACGCTCATGGATCACTTTAATAAAGACAGAGACTAACTTTTGGAAAGAGTGGTGCCAACCGGACTCTCTCTCTATGACCACCGTATTAGGTGAATTAGGGCTGGCCTCCCTGTCCCTGTCCCACTGGAGTGCTTGGCTCCCACTTTCCTTTAAACCTGCTGAATCTGGAAGGTGATGATAGACGACCGGACTCTTGCAGTGAAATGATAGTTCAGAAAATGGGGAGGGTGCACTGGGGACACAGAAGGCAGAGCAGCCTAAAGCATCATTTACCCTCACCACTGGTGTCACAGAAATGCTGACACTAACAGCTGCGGTGGAATTTTTGCAATACGTGTCACCCTGATGCCAAACACCAGGGACCATTATGAAAAGTGTCCAAGTTTTCTGGCTGGATACTTGAGCTCTTTCCTTAGAAGTATACCAGCTCTGGTAAGTGTAACGAGTGGACAAAACCTGGCTCTTGATGGCAGTGAATAAATTCTTTACATTGCCTCTTTCCTCTTTCTCCTAGCAGATGCTGCTAACAGCAAAAAGGCTATCTTGGGCTTTTTTTTTTTTTCCTTCTATGAGTAAAAGGGACAGAGATAAAGAGACAGCTCCGCCAACATGGTCTTGATGCTGCAACTCCCCCCAGTAACAGCCAGTCCCAGGTCATGGGCATATGCACACCAGCATACTCGGGGAGGTGTCTGGACACAAACTCAAACCTTTCCATGTGGGCCAGCCTCATAGAGCATCCATTTTACCACTGAACCACCATTTAGCCCCAGATCTTTTAAAATTTGAGGAATGGGGAACCAGCAGGTAATGTAAAGGTTACATTGCTGGACTCCCACATAGTTGACCGTAGTTTAGTCCCAGACCCAGCAACTTAAAACTCACACTGGGCACATGTGTATGCATGCCTAAAATCTCTAGAAGAGAATGGAGGACAAAGGATTGCTGTGTGGTCATCCCCCCCTGGGTAACGACTTCTCACTTTCTGTCTCTGTCTCTCTGGCAAGCACATGAGCCCCACAGCAAAAATCTCACTAAAAAAAGCATGAGAGATGGGAGGGTTAAAAATTTTTTTTTTCAAAGTTTCTGCCTTGCTTGAAGAGAGTACAAGGGGACTTCAAAAAGTTTGTGAAAAATTTTGAATTAAAGTCAGAGTTTATTTGATTGTAAAACTTTTAAAATGCAGGCATAGTTTTTTTCATAGTACACATTTGTATGGACTTGTTGAAGATGCCTTGTCTAGATGACAAATGGCTTACCAATTTAGAAAACACTCCAATGTTCTTTTTAGTTAGAAGAGACAAGCCTCAGCTGTGATCTCGGAGGAGCAAGTTGAAACAGGGAGAGAGAGTTCTCTGAAAATTAAAGTAAAGGCCTTTTTATCCCACTCTCAGTCCCCATCTACAGTCCAGGAGACCGATTGTCCCGGGCTAAGTTCTTGTAATTGGGGAAAAGAAGATACAGGAGAAAACTCACCACAGGGAGGAACCAGTTCTTAGGAATTACTCCCAAACTGGGACCTAAAAAAATCTAGGCTGTGAAATATTCAACCCTCAGAACAGCCAAGGAAATTTAGGAAAAGTGATGTCTGACGGTCACTTTAACAAATGTGTTTGTTCTCTGAGGTAATTGCCTGCCACTATTTTTAAAAAATAAATCATTACAGACAAGGACAGCTTATCCTAAGGTACTTTGGAAAATGAAAAAGAAGACAAAAAAGGAAGAGAGAATGGGGTGCTAGCACTGAAAGTCAGAGAGTTGACAGGAGACTGAGAGCTACACTCGTAAGGATCATCGGAAATCTCAGAGGATGTTGGACTTCCCTCTGTGACACAGAATGAGGGTTTAAGTTAGTTTATTTAGACATTTTTTAAAAAAAAATGGTGATGTGACAGACGGCAAAAAAGCATTCAGAGATATTAGAATCATTATCTCTTTTTATTCATCATCAGAAAATTAGATGATGATTATTATTTTTTAACTGGAGTGTTTATCTTGTTTATTTATAGCTAAAATCCTCACATCACTTCACAGAGTACACAGGAGAATAGGGAGGTCTCTGAATACCTGCTCTGTTTTCTTCTAAGGCACTAGCTCGTCCCCATTTCATGTGTGCAGGAATCCCAGGGCTTAACACTAGGGAAGCATGGCTCAAAAGGGTCATGTTTTGTATCGAAGGATAGGAGGCTTTCAAGTTTAGATAGCAGAAAGGCCGAGTTGTTAGTAAATTTCAGAAAAAGCTTGAAGGTCAATAAGATGATGTGAGAAACATACAAAAGAGGGAGAAGAGACTACAGCACATAATAAAACTTTGTGATCTCACTATCAAAGAATGGAGTGAGCCAAGAGTAAGCCAAGAACACATAATCCGATTAAGTAGAGCCGAAGTCTCCATGAAGACTGCGTGTGCACAACTCCTGGTTACCCTGGCAACCCCTTCCTCAGGATCATGATGTTATAAGGGGAAAAAAATCTATGTACGTGTGACCTACTCAGATCCCCCTGGGGGAAGGTCTGGGGAGAATTTGGGGGAGGGGAGTTGATTCGGTACAGAGGTCCCCCAGAACAAGATTTGGGGTATTGCAGACGGCCCATGTCCTCTGCTGACTTAGGCACCATCAGTGTAAACAATAAGCTGAATGTTTGTGGATACACAGGGGCCTCCCTGCCTAGAGGGGACTTTGCACTGCAAAGCAAAAGCACTCAGCTTCCTGCTGGGCAGAGTGGTGGGCTAGAATGAGAGAGTTGCACTGACCTTAGCTATCTGCACAGCAGGTAGGGCCTCTCAGAGCCCAGCCTGCGACCCCATGAGCTCAGTTCTTTTCACTCAATAGTGAGGGTACCAAAAGCACCTATCTCAAAAGATGTTTAGGAGGCATAAAGGAGTTTACACATAAACTCTCTGAACAATACTTTTTGCATGGTAGGTTTTCTTAACATGTTAGCCATTAAGATTGCCATTGTTGCTACCATCATCCAATAGGGGAAGCTGGTGTAGAACCAACAGTCACGACTTCAGTATCTGCATGGCATAATATCTGGGATCAGACAAAGAAGGCCAGGGAAGAAAGAGTATTGGTTGTTGAATAGAAGAGGGTTTGAGGATGGGCTGAATCCAAAACGCAGAGCAGAGCCAGAGTCCTTGGCTTTCAGAGCAGGAGAAATTCTTGCCCCAAGAGCAATGATTGTTTGAAGGTGAGCTGGGCCACTCCCTGAGAATACACTCTGTGATGGGGATCCAAGATCCCAAGAGGTCTGGACTGCAGGTATTCTTGCTTCCTACCAATTCTTTCAGTGCACCCAAATAAGAGAGATTTCCAGGAACAAGGGCACTTCAAAAAGTCAGTGGAAGGGAACCAGCAGTTAGCGTAATGGCTATGTCGCTGGACTCCCACGTAGTCGACCGCGGTTCGCGTCCCGGACCCGGTGGCTTAGAACTCATGCCGGGCGCGTGTGCGTACGTGCCCAAGATCCCGAGAGGAGAATGGAGGAGAAGGGATTGCGGCGTGACCATCCCCCCTGGGGGGTGATTTCTCGCTTTCTGTCTCTGTGTTTCTCTCTGTCTGTCTGGCGAGCGCACGCGCCCTATAGCAAAAGCCTCTCCAAAAAAAAAAAAAAAAAAGTCAGTGGAAAAAATGGATTTAAAGTACCAGTATATATTAGTGCAAAAACAGTTTGAAATGCATGCATTCTTGGTAGGTGTGTGTATATACATATATGTGTGTGTGTGTGTGTGTGTGTGTGTATACATATACAACTATATATGTATACACACACACCATATATGCATTTTCCATGAACTTTTAGAAGATTTCCCATACAAGCTTGACTTGGGAGGATCTGCTTTCAGCATCCTGATCCTCAGAAGCCCCCTCTCACCATTTGACCAAGCATCAGGGTTGTCCCCCTAATCTCAGGATCTACCTACTTCCTTGAAAACTGTTCTGGGTTCAAGTGCATCATCGCAAAAGAGAGGTTCAAGTTTGAACCCCTAGTGCCTGCAAAGGTGATTTTTCAATTGAGAAATAGAGTTTTGCAGATGTAATCAAGATAAGATGAAGTCATAGTCAATTAAGGTAAACCCCAATCTAGGTCCTGTTGGCTTTATATAAAGAGGGAAAATTGAGACATGGGAGAGACACACAGGAAAGCAAATGTGACAATCCTTGCAAGACTGGGTTGGTGCATCTATGAGGTAAGCAATACCAATGACTGATAAAATCCACCGGGATCCAGGAGAGGCAGGAGGATTCTCCCCTAGGGCGTTGAAAGAAATCATGGCCATGTTAGTACCTTGATTTCATACTTCTAGCCCCTAGAATCATAAGAAACAAATTTCTATTGTTTTATGCCACCAAATTTGTGGCAATTTGTTATAACAACCTTAGGAAATCAATAAAAAATTTACTGTATATCATTAGTGCATTATTTTTGTAGTAGGCCATGGCCCCTTCACCCACCAACTAACGCTTTCTAACTTAGAACCTTTGGAAGAGGCATTAGGGCAGGTAACAGTCCTTTCTTACTCAGGATACCATGTGGGTCCCTTGAACAAAGTGGTCTACCTCTTCCTCAAAATACTGCATGACCCAAGAAGCAGTTGGCAGTGGCCTGCTTAAAGACACTTAAATGGAGATATAATTTCAGGTTTATTTTTCCTCTTGGTGGGAACATCGGATATACACCTGCATGCTTAACAAAGGCCCCAAAGATTAGTCCAAAGATGAACTTTTATTTCCATTTGTTCTGGAAGTACCAGAAAACTGTTTGGGGCAGCATTATCTGAAAGAGGAAAAATCAACCTTCAGTAATTCTTTCCAGTTTATTCCCAAATTACAGATTAAAGAATTGAGACTCAAAAGGTAAACTGACATATGCTGGTAGAAAATACATTGTAATGCACATGTGTTTCATACTAATCTTGTCCCTTTATGTAATTATTGCATTATCAGAAAAGTCATGACACAATTTTACATAGAAAAATGCATCATGACTTTTCCAGCAACCCAGTATAACAAGGTTCCTATACAGAATGGAATAAAACATGCACTAAATTCACGTGACCAGGTTCACATAAATAATTTTCTTTGAATCCAATTATTTTTTTTGAGAGAGAGAGATTTTTAATATAGGGTATGTGTGCTCATCAGAGATACAGAGAGACAGAAAGTGAGAAATCACCCTCCACGTGGCTTGCCATGCCACAATCCCTTCTCCTTCATTCTCCTCTCAGGATTTTGGGCATGCACACACATGCACCTGAGTTTAAGCCGCTGGGTCCAGGACGTGAATCGCGGTCAACTATGCAGGAGTCTAGCAATGAAACCATTATACCATCTGCTGATCCTTTGAATCCAATTTTTGCTGTTCCTTTTGTATACCACAGGGAGCAGTGTGCTCTTCCTGGCATATGGACATGGACTAGCCAACGCTGATAACAGATACTAGAGAAAGGAAGAGAGGAACTGAGGGAGGAGAAGAGAGAAAGAAGATAAGGAGAAAGAAAAAAGAAATATAGAAGAACAAAGTCTCTCACAAACTCAGAGGCTCCAGCTCTGAGTTGAGGCACTAGGAAAAAACCAAGTCCCAACTGGAAAAGCCCACAGCAACATGTGAACTGAAATCAGCCTAACCACCCCATGGTACACTTCTGACTTTAAAACACCACCGTTTGTAAGATACACTTTGATTTGTAGTGGACTTTAGGAAGGAGATGGAAGAGTAGGGAGCTAATGCTACATTAAGTATGAGAGTAGATGTTGTGGTTACTCGGAGGTTATAATTAGTCTTCCTGTCTTCAACATCTCCACTTAGGAACCATTGAAAAGAGACAGCAGTGTCAGGTAGGAAATAAAATAGCAACTTCCTCATGGATGAGTCCAGATTGGAGAACTATTTCTGGGACCTGCTGCCACACAGGGGGCTTTGCACATTTCCCCCTAGTCTAGATCTCTGTTATACCTGGCATGGAGTCTGCAGGGCAACAGGGTCACTACCAGCCCGTCTGGAGCCTTTGGATAAAACAGAGATGCCATCTCTAGATAAAAGCTGACACAGGAGTGTGTGGATTGGCACACCTTATGTGGGCTACTTCTCTTTCCTCATGGTCTCCACGACTGGCAGGATGCCTTTGTCAATGCACATATCACTTGATTCTCTGCATCTGTCCTGCCAAGCAGAGACTCATTCCTCCAGCAACAGCAAGCAGAACTTCAGCCTGGTACCAAGCCACTGACATTAACTGGGTACCAGGGAAACTACACACTTCTAGCTCTGTCGGTAGAAGGGCCTCTGGATCATATGAGGATGAAACAAAGGAAACCTGACACTAAGCAGTCAAGTGCCTGAAAACATACAGGCCCTCAGATCACATGAGAAAGTGGCCTGAGAAGACCTATCCCGGTCAAGGGACACCAACTAGTGCAATGTTCAGAGTTTTGAGCAAGACTTATAATAAAAAATACATTTTATACTCATAACCTGACATGCAAATACACACACAGGCACACACGCGCACACACACACACTCACATAGCCAAAATAAGAGTTTAGAAACGATATTTACAATACTCTTGTTTTTAGATTGTTTTGTTTTGTTTCGTTTTATTTTTTGGCTTTGCTATGAGGCACATGCACTAGCCAGAGAGAGACAAGAAGAGAGAGAGAAAGTGAGAAATCACTCCCTCAGGGAAATGGCCACAGCACAATCCCTTTTCCTACATTCTCTTCACGAGATTTTAGGCATGCCCACACATACATGCAATGTGTTTTTAAGCCACCAGATTTGGGACTGAGCAGTCAGCAATGTGGGATCCAGCTATCTTAACCTCCAAGCCATCTGCAGGTCCTCTGCATTTTATTTTATGTAGATCTCAACCTTAATTGGCTTCTAATTGGCCACAGTTGAACAAACTCTGAACAAATTCTGAGCTCAATAAGCCAAACTGTTGCCCTCACCAACCAAAGTATTCATCCTTCCTTCTGGAGGGAGAAGTGAGTCAGGAGAGTAGAAAGAAAACCTGAATCCTCTTCCTGAGATTTTCGAGGAGGGAGATACTCACATTCAAGGGGAAGCAGAAATGCGGGGAGAGAGATACTATGACTCTGCGCCCTGAAACACAGATATAATAGTTTAAATGGTAAGTGGTAATTTCAGAAATACCACCATGGTTTTAAGGACTCCTTCAAATCAAGGAAACATGTTCTTTTTTCTGAACTGTGACTTGAATCAAAAGTATGTTGTTTTTGTTTTGTTATTACAAACACACCCTGGTGGATGGCTTCAGAGTGTGACCAAATCAATGCATTATCTGAAGTGACTCGGCTGGAACAAACTAAAACAACAAAATATCTTTAGAGCTGAACCAATATTTTGTTCTCTTCAAGCCTCAATGAAGCCTGAGACTGAAGGCTTCTGAAATGTTGATCCTGCCAGCAGAAAGACCCCTCAGCTCAAGCTGCCCTGCATCCTTAACTTGCACCCTATTACCCAGTCATCCCTAGAGGCTCTTAGTTCCCCCCAATGACTCCCCAGTGTCTCAGGGCTCCATGCTTCTGTTCATATAGCCCCTTCTCTGTCTAGACCACTCTTTCTTCCACCTTTTGCTTCCCTATCTACTTGGTAAACACCAATTTATCTTTCAAAACTCAACTCAAGGATCATTTTATTCATTTGCCTTTTCAGCAAACTGCAATTGAAGGTTCGCCATGTGTTAGGATCCACGGGATCCCAAAGGTGAAGGACCTAAAGGTGAACAACACATAGCTCCAATTCTTTAAATGTTTAGTCTAGCCAGTAAAATAAATTTTTACAATGAAATGAGTGTAATAATTCAGACAAGCACACAGGGCATTATTGGGGCACAAAGGGGAAGCCCTTTGCTCAGTGTAAATGGGTCACATAAGGGTCCTTGGAGGAGCTGTTTCCTAGCACAGCTGGAGAGGTGAAAGAGAGGGCAGGGATTCTAGGCAACAGCCACCATTTGAGTTAAATATCATTACTTCACATTTAGAGATGAAGAAACAGAGGAATGCAATGGCTAAATACATTTCCCAATCTACAAGAAAGGTGGTATTTGATCCCAATGTATGCTAACTTCAAGGCAGGTCCTTAACCATTAGCCCAAATTGTTCTTCATCTGCCATAGGAATCCAGAAAAGGAGGGAATCTCAGTGGAGACTTGTCAAATGGGAAGAGGAATTAAATGGGATGAGTGTGGGCTGTTAGATTCATGGTAGACCCAAGTACTAGGCCCAGAAGAGACTTACAGAGTGGGCAGGGTTGGGATAGGGTATGCACACAAGCCCTGATGGCCTAGGACCTGCAAGAAAGCAGATCTCTGCCACTAAGTCAACGCAGTTACATACCAGGGTCACCTATCAGTGCTAATGATTCAATGACAAAACAAGCTAGGTATAAATCCTGTGTCTGGTAGTTGCTGAAGTGTGCCTTAGGCCATGTGCTTACCCTTTGTGAGTCTCCATCTCTTGTTTCTTATCTATGCAGCGGGGACTGAAATGTCTACCTTACAAGGATGTGATTTGTATCAAATTAAGTGAGATTAAGTGTGTAAAGCACCAAACGTATTTCTTGGGACACTGCATGTGCTGTGACTTGTGTTTCCCCTTTGCATCCTTTAGGCTTCCCCTCTCTTGCTGAGATATGCCCGGGTCCATCCACTTCCTCTGCCTAGAAGCTATGATCATACAACTGAGTTCCTGGTAATAACCTTGCCTGGGAGTGGCTGGGGACAGAGTCCCAGAGCACTGAGCAGAGATTGTTAGAGTGAAAATAGGAAAAACAGAGTTCATCTTTAAGAGCTGCCAAGGGATTCAGGAACCGTCCATCCCCTGCAGGAAGGAACTGTTAATGGTGTCATTAATAATACTTAGCATTGTCCCAGTGCTTTTCCAAACTAATTAATTTTGTTCCAAATTCCAGAAAACAAATGACTGGGTATGCTAGAGACAGACCTCTGTTTCTGAGATAGAAGGTTAAAGAAGCATGCCCTCCACAATGACTGTGGAAAGGGAAAAGCTGCATTATCGCTTATGAGAACCATGTTACCCAGGAAGACAGAGAACATTGAGCTCTGGTGGGCACTTTCTCCTTATCAGCAAACTTTCTTCAAACAAGAATAATCAGCAAGGATGCAAAGATATAAAAAGGCTCACCTTCCCGTTTCACTCTAACAATGCACCCTAGGACACATTGTCCAAAAATAACAGGTATTGTTAAGCTGCACCATGGTTGGGATGTAAAAGTTTATTCCTCTCTTTCACTAGAACACAAGACCATGTCCATGTAACAGGACATAACGTGTAGTCAGCCGATTAACTCTGCAGCCATTTAACTCAGTGGGTACTTACTTTACAGACCAGCATCTGGGGATACCAAGAATCCTATCCCATTCCTTTCCTTCATGGGTGTGCAGAGTCAAGTGTGAGAGATGATGAGGCAGATAAAGAGAGTTACATTATAAAAAGAAGTTTTCAGATAGGGAGCATAAAAACCCTGCTGCAGTCTGAGAGTATGAATAGGGTTCCTAGAAGAGTATATGTTTGAGCTGTTTGGGAAGATAATTAAGAGACATCAACCATGGCGGTTGGCAAGAATAAATGCCTCGTGAAAGGAGGCAAAAAGGGAACCAAAAAGAAAATGCTTGATCCATTTTTTAAAAAAGATTGATATGATGTGAAAGTACCTGCTATGTTCAACATAAGAAATATTGGAAAAACACTAGTCACCAGGTCTCAAGGGTGCAAAATTGTGTTTGATGGCCTTAACGGTCATGTGTTTGAAGTGAGTCTTGCAGATCATCAGAATGACAAAGTCACTTTTAGGAAATTCAAGCTAATTCCTGAGGATGTTCAGGGCAAAAATGCCTAACAACTTCCATGACATGGATCTTACCTGTTACAAAACGTGTTCCATGTTTAAAAAAATGGCAGACCATGATTGAAGCTCATGTCAATGTCAAGACAACTAAAGATTATTTGCTTTGTCTCTTCTGTGTTGGGTTTACTAAAAAATGCAACAGTCAGATATGGAAGACTTCTTAGGCCCAGCATCAGCAGGTCTGCCAAATTGGAAGAAGATGATGGAAATCACGACCCAAGAGATGCAGACAACTGACTTGAAAGAAGTGATCGATAAACTGATTCCAGACAACATTGGAAAAGACATAGAAAAGGCTTGCTTGTCAATCTATCCTCTCCATGATGTCTTTGTCAGAAAAGTAAAAATGCTGAAGAAGCCCAAGTCTGAATTGGGAAAACTCATGGAGCCTCATGATAGTAGCTCTGGAAAAGCTACTGGGGATGACATGGGTGCCAAAGTTGAATGAGCTGATGGATAGAAACCACCAGTCCAAGAATCTGTTTAAAGTTCAAACTTTTAATAGTGACAAATAAAAAGTCCTATTTGTGACAAAAAAAAAAAGAAAGAAAAAGAAAAGAAAAGAAAAGAAAAGAAAAGAAAGGAAAGGAAAGAGAGAGAAAGACATCAAGACAAAGAAAAGAAGAAAAGACTGGTCAAGTGAAGATGAAATGTGTCAAGAAAAGGCAAAGCACACTCAGGAATATAACCACAGTTCAGTAGATAGCTGGGGAATTTCAACTTGACAGCGACCTGTATCATCACTAAGAGAAGAAATGTTAGTGGAGAGACACGTAGTGTACAGATATATGTATAATGTGTGTGGAGGGCCCAGTGGAAGGAATAGGATTAAAGGAGGGGAAAGACTACTCTTGCCTTGCAGAGAAGGGAAAGTTAGGGTTAGCTATGAGGCCAGGGCAGACATTTCTCAGGCATGTCCTTGCAGAAGGCTCCTGTCCCAGATGATTCTGAATCAGTAGCCTGGATTAGGACATAAGAACCTATACTCCAGCACACATCCCAGATGACATGGGTGCAGAACACCCAGAGATTTTTTTTTTTTTTTTGAGAGGTTTTTGCTACAGGGCACATGTGCTTGTCCGAAAAACAGAGAGAGACAGAGAGACAGAAAGCGAGAAACCAATCCCGGGGGGATGGCCACACCGCAATCCCTTCTCCTCCATTCTCCTCTCGGGATCTTGGGCACGCACACACACGCACCCAGCATGAGTTTAAGCAGCCGGGTCCGGGACTCAAGCCACAGTCGACTACATGAGAGTCCAGTGACATAGCCATTACACTAACTGCTAGTCCCCAGAGACTTCATTTTGGAAAGTGTGGCAGAAAGGGCCTGTACTCAGGTTGGTCTCACACGTACCTGACTCCAGTCTGTTCTGTTTGTAAAGAAATCCCACAAGCTACAGCACTTACCGTGGGACGGTCATGTTGCAGCATGGGAGATTTTCCTATCTTCTTCTAATGTTCCACCTTCTCAAATGCAGAAAAGGTCTTGAAACAAATTCTTGAAGATTCTGTCCTTTATACCACATTTCTCGAGGGAAGAGACACGTCTCGTTTGATGTGCAGGGACTGTCCAGGTAGATAACACTTGCTTGTTTTATGAAGGAAACTAATCTCCAGTTTTTTTAGAAAGTGTTCTGTGTGAATGTTAGCAACCATCATGGGTATTTGCATAAATATGATCTGCTTGGGTGACTCCCTATTTTAGCTTCATTTTTAAAAATTAGGAATCTGGCCTCTAACTCTTCCAGAACGACTGCATGGGACCAATGACTTTGTGTTGTCTGTATGGAGTCTGTGTGGTCACTGTAAAGTGCAACGGATACCAAAAAACTCAGGTTTGTGACTTTCTACTTGCCAATTTTAGAGTCCTAGGAAAGTGACTGATTATCTCTATGCTTCCATTTTATCTTTACTATAGTGAGAGAACTAGGCTGTATCTTCATTAGCTCATTCAATAACTATTAATCAAGCACACACAGTATGCCAAGTACTCTCCTGGTTGTGGAGAGTCAATGGTCAATAAGATACACTCTATCTCCACCCTGATGACATAATGATGAATAACAAGACCACCCACAATCCATACAATCACCCACATCGAAAATCTGAAGGCATCTTGGGACTTCCCCATTTCCCTTATTCTATTAATCACTGAGTCTAGGGAATTCTGTTGTCTAGTACCTCTCATAAACGTCCTCTTCTCCATCCCTATTGCACAATATCCCAACCACCTCCTAAGTGGTCTCTGCTTTTCTTATGGCCCATTCAGTTTCATACTCTCTCGTGGCCCCCAGCTGAGCTTTCTAAAAGGTAAACTGGATTCTGTTACCACTTTGTCTACATGCTGTCCCCTGATTCCCAGGAGCCACTAGACAACAGTAGTAACAGACAACGGAACCTGCTACTATGTACCAGGTGCTGCTCTTAGCCTTCACATGAGCTCATTAGCTCTCAGCAAGCACAGGGGTAGGATTCCTCTGTTAGCTGTCATCTCTGCCCACCTGTGTTCTCCTTTATACTGCAGGAGATGTGGAAGCCTGCAAACTACATTTCCCAGGCTCCTTCTGGTCATACTCTGCAAATGGAAGACACTGAGAAGAGACTAGAATATTAGAGAGAGAGATTTGGTTTTGCATTATTTATTTTTCCCCCATGCTTCTGCTGATGTCTCCCCCATGGCAGTAATACACCTGGAAGCTTCTGGCTTCCTACACAGCTGCAGGGACCTCCTGCTGGCTGTAGAACAATATTCCACCAAGATAGCAGTGACCTTGCAGGCCAGGGTCTGCCAAGGGCTAGTGAGAGCCCCCTCCCCTCTGCGCAGTCCCTTCTCCCTTTCATTCCTCTACTCCTTCTGAGAGATAATGACCCATTACCTGCATCAAATTCCTCTCTGCTGGAAATATCTGCAGGGCTTTCCACTTTCTTGACTCGCACTAATGGACATGCATGAGACAACTGAGGCACAGAGAGATGAAGTAACTTGTTCTGAGGTAAACAGCTAGGGCATAGCATAAAGAGACATAGGCAGCCATTTAAGGTTTAACAGGACAACTAGAGCCATTTTGAAATTAAGCAAGGCCTAAATGCTGAGCCATAGGGAGATCCATTTGAGGAATGATTGGATGAGAAACCAGGAATGAGTATTTAAAGGATCAGGATAATTACTGAAGAAAAACTGACTGATTCTGATTGATTGTAGCAAGGCCCGATCTGTACCTGCTTGTATCTTCTACCTATAAGTGCTGAAAACATATTGAGCTTTTCAAAATAGTCTGACAGTGCTTGCTAACCATCTCCCTGTATGGTTACAGAATAAACTCCCTTTTTCTCCAGCCTCTGCCTCTCATTTCATTGAGCACAAGAAGCAGCAGCTCGACTTAGTTTGGCCAGTAACGAAACCACAGATAAAGAAAAAGACAAAACCCAGGTACAAGATTAAGCCCAGGCTCCTTACGGACATTGCACAAAGCTCTTCATGACTGTCTTCTTCTCTCCATCGCCATTCCATAGTTGCACTGAAGGGTGATACCAAGTAAGGGATTGTTTTCAGTTTTCGCATTGGTTGATAAATGAAATAATGAATTGCCAAATGCAGCATACTTGTGTAAAACCCCAGCAGGCTCAGCAACTGCAGTGGATGTTGAATGGATCAGTGAGTGAATAAATAATAAACAATTAAATAAATTCTAAGCACATAGCAAATCGACCTGGGAAATAATCACTTTCCTCTGTATGCCTCCAACACTCAGAATCAGAGACCCACTGTACCCAAGACACTGAACATTCACATCTCTTAAACAGAATAAGCATATGGTAAATGCATATTTGTTAAATGACTAAATCAAGAAATCTCAGAAGTGCAATCAGTCATGACATTGCCCAACGATGTTTCCAATTTTGAAATACAAATTTCTCCAGGAATAAAGCACAAAAGAAAGTCATTACATTTACCTAAAAGCAAACATCTCCAATATAACAGCCAGCAAATGATTAGACTTAATGCCTCTAACTTAAAAAAAAAAAAAAAAAGTAACCACAGTTAATCTCAAGGGATCCCATAGGAAAAAGAAAAAACAATGAGTCATGGATTCTAACCTCCTGTTTATAACCTGGGCCCACAAATGATCTGTTGCTAACGGAGAAGAAAGCCATTAATCTCCCAACTCAGGGAGCAATTTTATATTTTGAATAAAAACAAAATAAACAGCATTAAGGAGGGAAATAAATTAGATATGCAGTAATTAGTTTGAAAGAGCCAGATTTTCCTGCCTAACACTCTCTTTGGAACTTCAGCCTCATCCATCAAAGCGAAAGTGTATCAGATGACATGGGGATTTTCCATTTCTCTTTCAGACAAAATTAGTCAGTTGATCTGAAGAGCAATTTGACAGGGCCCAGAAGGGACAGCACAAGTGACAGTGTTATAATAAAGGCAGGAGAGGATGCTTAATAGAGCTTGGTGAAGCCCTGGCTCCTGCACTTTTAACCTCCTAGCCTGGGTGTAGCACCTCACTTATTGAACTGTTCGTTTTCCCTGTGAAATCTTAGAAGGCTCGGAATTTAAAAAAAAAAAAAAAAAAAAAAAAAAAAAAAAAAAAAAAAAAAAAAAAAAGAATCTAAGAGAGACCTTATTCATGCTTGAATCCTTCTTTTACAGACTTAGCTCAGCCCAGAGACAGTAACTGAGTTTGAAGTGGGCTGGCCTGTGCCCTCCTGGTTAAAGCAACAGATCTCACATGGCCCACTGTATCTTTGAGTGCCGGAACACAGCTGGAGAAACATGCCAGGTGTCTATGCATCTGTGTCCATAATTCCGACGAGAGATAGATGAAAACCGGATTACGACATGACCATTCCCCATGGGAGTTGCTTTCTCCTCTCCTTCTCTGTCTCTGTGTCTCTCTATAGTGAGTGTCTGTGCCCTTTAGCACAAAATAAGCTCCAGGACCAAAATCCTGGCTGTCTCTCAGCCCTTTGCCACAAAGCTCAATAAAGACAAAGGGCAAGCAGACAATTGCAGAGTGGTTTCACACTTCAGTCAGTTTTGGGTTTTCTGCAGTACTTGGTGGACAGGAGCCCCATCCTTGCCAAATTATGGAGTAGATCTCCTCCTTCCCTTTCAGTCTCCACTTGGCTACAAGCTTCCTCAGGCAGTTTTCCTTTCAATCAAATACCCTCTCCAGACTCTTCTACTGCTCATGTACACCTTATCGTGAATTCTAACTATTGCGTTTTCTCTCCCCATTATTTTGGAATGTTCTGCTAGAAGAATTTTTTTTTTTTCAGGAATGATTTGGTAACTGATTCCCTTGAGACACAGGCATAAGACGCCCCTTCAGATACACTTACAAATCCTTGCATGGGAGCCATTACTGTGGTCAGCAGAGCTCTGTGAATGAGTTACTCCTTTCATCTCCCATCACCCAGCTGTTCTGTTTCAGTGTACATAGTCAAAGTTTAAATCATATCAGTAGAAAGATCAGAGAGATGAGGCCAGGCCTGTAGCACAGGTTAAGGGAGTTGGATCCCACATGGCTGACCAGCATTCAAATCCCAGTGCCATTGGCTTGGAAAACACACTGAGGGCACTTGTATACATGTCC
The DNA here is from genome assembly GCA_026018925.1 of Tupaia tana. Taxonomy (NCBI): domain Eukaryota; kingdom Metazoa; phylum Chordata; class Mammalia; order Scandentia; family Tupaiidae; genus Tupaia; species Tupaia tana. The sequence goes on from JAKSZU010000008.1 coordinate 78,987,599, forward strand.
CAAATCCTGATGAGAAGGAGAAATGGAGAAAAAAGGATTACAGTGTGATTACACCCTCTCGGGGGTTGCTTTCTCTCTTTCTCCCTGGTAAGTTCACATGCCTCTGGCAATTAAAAAAAAAAAGATTAGAGAGATGTACAGAGCTTAAGAATACTAAATAAAAGCTTTGGTTTCTAATAATATAATGATTCAAAAGCTGACTAGAAGTTAAATTCCTATCAATAATAAAGTTAAATAATAATGATTCATTCATACACCAGAAAACTATTTTTAAAAATAATTATTAATTTGTTTATTATTATTATTAGTAGTAGTAGTAGTAGTAGTAGTTCATGAGAGAGAGAGAGAGAGAGAAAATGAGAAAGCAAGCTGCCAGGTCTGGGACTTGAACCATGGTCAGCCACGTGGGAGTCCAGCATCTCAACCACCATGGCATCTAGTGCCCCTCGCTTTTTCTTTTTAACAAAACCTATTTAACCATTAAAAGTAATACAGTGGACCAGCCAGTGACATGGAGGTTAAGGTAGTTGGATCCTACATTGTTGACTGCACAGTTTGAGTTCTGGACCCAGTGGTTTAAAAAACACACTGGGTATATGTATATACATGCCCAAAATCTCAAAAGGAGAAATGGAGAAGGGATTGCAGCATGATCATCCCCCATGATGGGTGCATTCTCACTTTCCCTCTTTCTCACTTTCTTTCTCTCTCTCTTTCCGGCAAGCACACATGCCAACTAGCAAATTAAAAAATAAATAAATAAATAATACAGAATGGAATCTATATTAACATAAAAATGATGCTCAAGGTACATTGTTAACATGGGGACTGTGAAAATATTATCTAATGACACTTACTACATGGTTCCACATTTTACCCAAATTTTAAAAATAAACACTGACAAATAGCAACAGGTTTTTTACTGAAAAAAGCATGGAATGTGATTCCCAAATTTTATATATATATATATATATATATATATATATAATACACACACACATACACATATATATATATATGTGCATACACACATATATATTTTATAGTTTATGTATTTCTTCTAGTAAACACACATACACAATGTTGTTATTGTTATTTTTAATATAAAGTAAAGCTACCCAAGCAGTACATTCTGCCCTATTAGAAAAGCTATGTAAGAAATCACTCAGCAGGTGTTCTCAGTAAATATGTAAATATGGGGGAGCAGGAGGGGCCTGGGTGGTGGTAACCTTGGGTCAATCACCCTATTTTCTTTATTTTACATGTTGGTCTTGTTTGTTTTTGTATGTGAGCTTTCCTTTGAATAGAGATTTCCAAGGATGATGTTTGTGTGTGTCTGTTTTGTTCCAGTTTCTCTTTTAATGATTAGAATAAGTTATAAATATTCTCCTGTGGGAAAGACAGGAATATAAACAATTACTGAGAGTCTTTGATGCTGTAGTAGAAATTTTTACAAATGCTATCCTGTTTGTTATTGCCGTTCGGAGAAGCAGATGTGATTTCAGATAGTTTTATTTATTGTTTATTTATTTATTTGATGGACAAGAGAGACAGAAACGCACACAGAATCCAGCTCCTCCCACAGGGTCTTGATGCCGCAATCTACCTTCAGCCTCAGCAAGCCCGGATTGTTAGCATGTGTGTGCCCTCCATACTCTGAGAGATCTCTGAACGTGAACCTAGAACCTTCCCATGTGGGTCAGCCTTGCAGAGCATGGTGTTTTATCACTGCACCACCATCTGACCTCACTTTCTGCTAACTTTAAAACAGGAACAGAGGCCCCAAAGGTGATGTGGCCAGTCCAAGCCCACATGGGCAGTGGTGATGGGCTGAAAGCTTTAAGGACCATTTTCTCACCAGCTCACTGCATGTGGATTCATCTGGCTGGGAGTGGGGGTTAAATTATGTCCCCACCTCCCAAATTCATGTGTTGAAATCCTAATCCCTCAGTATACTCTTATTCAGAGATTGGGTCTTTGCAGAGATAATCAAGTAAAAAATGAGTTTAACGGTTGGGCCTTAATCCCATATGACTTGTGTCCTTTTAAGAAGAAATTTGCACACAGACACAAAGGTAAGATGATGTGACAACACCAAAGCAGATGATAAGCCAAGGAGAGAAGCCTGGTAAGACCCTTCTCTCAAAGTACTCAGAAGAAACCAACCCTGCCAACACCTTGATGTTGGACTTCCTTCCAGCCTCCCCAACTGTAGGACAACACATTTCTGTGTGTAAGCCACTCAGTTTATGGTGCTCATTTATGGTAGCACTCGAAAACTAATAGAGTTGGTTACCTGGAGAACCAATGAAATGTTCATTTTGGTGGGTCAAAGAGTTTCCATAAGACTGCAGGAAGTCTGGGGCCCGCTGTGGGGAAACAGAAGGCTACGAGCAGTGGAATGAAGAGGGGAGAGATAATGTCCATAAGAGAGAGGCACCATGAAGCCCTACTGCCATTCTGTCCTGCTGCTAAGAAAAAAACATAAGGGTAAATTATTCAGAGTCATGTGTATTGAGGCCAGAAATGCATTATTTACTTTTTTGCACCAGATGTACCTTTTTAATTCGGTTTTGTTTTAGGCTAAAATTATAATATTAAATTTTAATATTCAAATGTTAGCATGGATCAGCATTCCTTAAGCATTCACCCACCTCTCTCCTCCAGCATTTGCAAAATGGCAAAAGGGAAGGTTTGGCAAGAGGACTGGGCTATGACTGCTGGTGCTCTCTGCACACCTGAGAGGGTGCGTGGCCTTGAACACACCACTTCACTCCTTTGGGGATTGGTTCCCCCCTCTTTCAAGTGACAGAGATGATCTGGACTTGTTTAAGGTTTCTCTAGATCACTGTGTTCTCAGAGATGGACAGCAGTTAGCTCAACAGGTACTGCCTCTTTAAAGGCACCTTTGCCATTAAGAGAAGAGTTGTGCAGAGCCATGGGAAGGGTGCATCTCCAAGATTTTTTAGATGTGTAACCTAAGCACAGTCCCTATAGACTTTTAGAAACCGTAAGCAAAGAAAAGTGCCTAGTGACTGCTCTTTATCCTTTTCTGCAAATGATAAAATATAAAAACTACATGAATGCTGAAAATAGGTTTTCTGACTGCAACATCTTGGATTATTGATGGAAGCTTCTGTGAATACACATGTCTGATCTTGTGTGTAGGGTGTGTGTGTGTGTGTGTGTGTGTCTGTTTCTATGGTATCCCAAGCAGATTATTAGTCTTTCTTTGGGGGTAATTAAACCTTCAAAACCGGGTGCCCCAGGGCTCCTTCCATTTCTCCAGTCTAGGGGCTGCCTCTTAGTTTACGCTGTTGGTGAGAGTGCAAGTTGACATTACACTACTTAGTTTTTCTCTATGGTCCCTTATCCTAGGTTGAGAATCCATCTGCTGGGACAGATGCTCACTCTAATCCATCCACAGGAATCCTTTGTGAGAACTTGAAATGAATTGGGTGGAGTTGCTGGGCACGTGTGCGTGTGTTCCCAAAATCTCAAGAGGAAAATGGAGGAGAAGGGATTGTGGGAGAGTTCTTCCTATCCTCTCTGGTGGGGAGGGATTTCTCACTTTCTATCTCTCTATCTCTTCTGCAAGAGCATATGCCCTATTAGCAAAAATCTCTCAACAAGTAAGTAAGTAAGTAAATAAATAAATGAATATAATTTACTTTAAATAAATAAATTCAACTGATAAGCAATCCTATTTCCATCTGCAGTTTTGTTTGTTTTCTGCCACGTAACAACATATTCATGGGATCAGAGGGTCAGGATGTGGCTATCTTTGAGGAGGTATGTGCTGTGTGCTATAGCTATAGTTTTTTTGTGTGAGTGATAATTATATTGTGATTTGTTTTTCAATCTTTTTCTTTCAGAGATACATGCTGTGTAGAGATAAAAGGATATGACATTTGAAATTTCCTCCAAAATAATACAAGAGAGGAAAAAAGATGAAAATATAGATGAAACAAAATTGGTCATAAAGTGATCATTGTAGAAGCTGTGGGTTTGGGAAGTAATGATTCACTAAGCTTTTCTGCCTACTTTGGAATATGTGTAAAATTTTGCATCATAAAAGTTAATAGCCAGGGCCAGTAGATGGTGTAATGGTTAAACCGCTGGACTCCCACATGGCTGACTATGACTCAAGTTCCAGATCTGGCAGTTTGAAAACGTATGCTGGGTATATGTGTGTGCATGTCCGAAATCCCAAGAAGAGAATGGAGGAAAAGGGATTGCACACGGCCATCCCCCCAGGGGTGGTTTCTCACCTCTCCTCTCACTGTCTCTGTAGTTCCCTCTGCGGTGTGGACACGTGCTCTACGGCAAAAGCCAAAACAAAAGAAAAAAATCGAGTTAATAACTGAATGAACGGCCAAGTTAATAATAATCTTTAACATAAGTTGAGCAATTCTATGTGCCAGGCACTATTCTAAGTGTCTCATTTGCATCATCTCATTTGATTCACACTGTACAAGGAAAATATTAATAGTCTCATTTACAAGTAAGAATCCTACTACTCTGATAGGAAACATAACTTGCTCATGTGTTCTAAAAACCAGGTGCTACATCCAGGTTTCCTTTATTTCAAAGTCTATTATTGCTATGGTCTGAAGGTTTTCATTTCCCAGCCCAAAAACTTACGTTGAAACCTAATCACCAATGTGCTAGTATCAGGAGGTAGCGCCTTTGGAAGGTGATTAAGTCACAAGGACAGAATTCTCGTGAATGAGATTAAAAAGGGGCCTAAGAGAGAGCCCTAACTCCTTCTACCATGTGAGATGCAGAAAAACAGTGCTGTCTGTAAGTCAGAAATGGGCCCTTACCACAAGCATCAAATCTGCTTTGCTCTTGGACTTTGCAAACCCCAGAACTGCAAAGAAACACGTTTCTAGTTGTTCATAAGCTGCCCACTTTATGAGTAGCTTTTATGGGTAGTATTTTTTTATAGCAGCCTATACAGACTAAGACAGTTTTTAATCATGATTTCAAGTGCAGTCAGCAAATACAGGTTAAAAGCCTAAGAAGGCACTGATAAGGTGACATTGTTTAGAAGATGCTTAGTGTCAAGTAGATGGAGAGCAAGAAAGTATTTGTCAGACTGCAAGCGTTTACAAATCAGGAGCGGTACATCATTTCAGTTCTCTAGATCTCAGGTCCTTTACCTACAGGATGAGACTGTGGAATCCAACCTGCAAATCTTAGAGAAAAGAAGGGAAACTCAAATGAAGTCATTTAAGTAAAAGCCATTATGAACAGTAAAGTGCTCTGTAAGTGAAAAGGACAAATGCAATAACAATAATAATGTGGTTGAAGATGAAAAGCTCTTGGCCCACACGAAAGATAAATTTTAGTACACTATATCCTGTTCTAAGCGCTGTGGCTTTTTTCCCTCGTGAACATTCCTTCAATGAATTCATGTGTAGCGAGGCTGACCCTAAGAACAGTCACAATGGCGACACTTCTGAGTTATTGTGGGGAAACTCAGTCAACACGGTGGAGCCTCCTCTATCTTAGAGACTGTGCTTAGTACGCAGGGAAAGTCGTGAATGATGATGGGGAATTCTTTTCGATGTAATGACTAGGAAATCATGACATGATTTGTTAATAAGGAGACAAGAGAGATGGCATTGGGTGGGTGTACACTGACCTCCAACTTGATGCCCTTGGGCATCTGGTTCTATGTGATCTGCCCCGACCCCGACACCCTGTGCATGTATTCCACAGTCTGGTCTCACCAAAAATGCAATTTCTAGGAAAGCCATGCCCTCTCACTGCCTGCTTCTCACAGTTCTCATGCAAAAACATTCTTTTTTCACCCCATTGTCTGGCTCTTAATTGTTCTTTAAGATTCAAGTCAGCTCTTTATTTGGAAGACTTTCCTGATTCAGATCCAAGTTGAATTCTTTTTCTTTTTTTTTTTTTTTTTGAGAGATTTTTGGTATAGGGCGTGTGCACACGCCAGAAAGACAGAGAGACACAGAAACTGAAAGCGAGAAATCACCCCTCAGGGGGGATGGATACGCCACAATCCCTTCTCCTCCATTCTCCTCTCAGGATGTTGGGCACGCACACGTGCCTAGCATGAGTTTAAGCCACTGGATCCAGGATTCGAACCACAGTCAACTTCATGAGAGTACAGCGACACAGCCATTACACCAACTGCTGGTCCCCAGTTGAATTCTATATCCTGTCTTCGGCTTCCGTAAAATCATATGACTTCCAAAACTGTATTCTAGTCATCTATTTTAGCTCAGTATCAAGTGCTACTGAAAGCAGCATTGACCTTCATCCCTTTCTCTCTCTGAAGCCTACAGAAGAGCAAAGCACATAGTAGGTGTTCTGGGATTATCTAGTGAATGCAATAATAGTATGTCATACAAATATTATTTAACCTACTTCTCCTTTTAAGGGGCTATTTCATCATTTGGGGTTTCTTTGTTGAGCAATGCCTTTGTTGTGAACATGCAAACACAGAAACAGCAGCCTGAGACTACATGGTTCTCACAATCAATTTGAGGGAGCACGAGATCAGAGATGATGGAGGAGAAGTCCTAGGGGGCATAGCTCTATTAGTTATGTAAGACCAGTTGCTATAACATATATCATCATTGAATTAATACAATGGAAGTTTATTTCTCACCCACATAAAGTTTATTTCCCACTCATATGAACCTCCTAAAGATGATTTTGATAGCAAGGGATAGAGATGTGGATTACACTTAGGAATAGTTCTGCTTCACACACATACTGGAAGCCATACATACCTTAGAGAAGTTTTCAATACCATCTGCAGTCCCTGGACTTCAACATCATGCCAGCAGGGGGTGAGAGAGAGGACTGTCTGAAGGAGGTTTTCACAAGTCAGGCCATTAGGCATTGGTGCATATCACTTCGACCCATATTCCACTGACTAACCTCACTATTTGCTACACCTGGCTGCAAAGGAACCTGGGAAATGTAGTCTAGCTATGTGCCCAATAACAAGAGAAATCGCCTTCAAAAACCACTAGCAATCTCTGCTGCAAGAGCTGTAAAGTGGGGAGTACCAAAAATGAGGATGAGAACAGGCAAGAGAAGAGAGAGGGGAAGAGAAGGAGGTAAGAGAAGAAGGGTGAAGGGAAAATGGGAAATAGCAAAGGAGAATTGCAGGACTGGTGTAATATAGCCTCTACTCCACTGTGCCTCCTAAAGTCTCCAGTGTACTACATTGTTCAGAGTGATTGTGAGTGGGTGTATCAGAAAAGAGACTAGGACTAAAGAATGATGACAAAGCTAGCACATGGGTTATAGAATGAAAAATTGAAGAAATCGCATGCTTCATCCAAGGATGATGCTCATTATCAGAACAAGACTGACACTCTTTTTGGCTAACTGCCTCTGGATCCCATTCTCAGAACTTCCAAGAAAATCACAGCCTTTCCCCCCCCCCCTTTTTTTTTAAGGAAAAGTCATTAAATGAAGACCCTAGTAATGGAATAGCTGATTAAGACCCAGTCTGTAAATCTGTGTCTCTCTACTCTACCCGCAGAGTTAAATATGAGACAAGAAAATGTGAGCCCTGAAGCACTCAGAAATTGAGAAAGCAGCTTCCGTTTATCTCCTGTCTATTATGCACTTGCTTTATCTCACTAAATCCTCCTAACCCCTCAGTAAGGTATGTGTCATTATCTCCATTTGCAGATGAGGAAGCTGCAATTACGAGGGCCACATAGCTGGTAAGTGGCAGAACTAGGAATAAGAATCCAGGCTGTTAATAGTATCAACAGCAACAATAAAAGATAACATTTATTTAGTACATCCTATGTGCCAAGTAGGATACTAAGAACTTTAACCAGCATTATTGAATTTTAATCCTCAAGACAAACTATGAGGACAGTACTAAGTAGTATCCCGGTTGTGGATAAGGAAAATGAAATAGAAAGAGCAAATCTTTTACCCAGTTTTCTTAGCTGTTAGGCACTAGGGATGGTATTTGCACATGTATCTTCTGACTGTGAGTTTGTTGGATTAATCTCTCTCCCCACTCTCCAGCCCAAGACCACCTCTGTCAATTACATGCCTTGGCTTTCTCACAGCTCATTGCCACACACAAATCCCCAGAGGAGGGGATATATTTTGGAATCTTCACATCTCAGAAGATCATTTTACGATCTCCCCATTCCAAATGACCAACTATCCCAGTTTGCCTGAAACTATCCTAGTATTAACTTAGATCTTCATCCTGGGAAACACCTCAGTCCTGGGCCAACTGGGGCTGTTGGTTACCCTACTTCTAACTCTAAAACATATGTGTTTATGAACCTTCTGTGACACCCTCTGTTCTACTCTGGAAAGAGAAAGATCAGTTGTACAGACCCTTAGAATTTCACCTTTTCTCTCCACTAGTCAGAGGTAAGTGACAAGTCACCCACGCTACTTTTTCTTTTCAACCCACCTCCTATAACTGGCTATGGAACGCATGTGAAAAATCTGACACCCTTGGCAGGAATGAGGATCCATAGCATTCAATGAGTTGTGTAGCTTTATTGTCTGTGAAGGCTTTAATGGGAGTCCATTCTACATTTTTTTGTAAGTCATCTAAGTAGTGCATTTGAGATTAGGCACCATTAGACATTAGCAAGTCTCTCTGACTTGTGCTGTTTCTAAAATCAAAACCATTGGGAGAAGCCATGGATAGAAGCTGAGATAAGAAGTTCTTAGATGCTGGGGCCACATTGGCTGCACATCTTTGAACACTGTTTATATTATGACTCTAGATTGTCAATTTGAATGTGGCACAGAAGTGAGTTAGCTTTAGAGTTGCCATAATCTGAAATGAGAGCATGTTAGCAGAATTTCTGAAGAGGAAAAGTCTACCTGGGTAAAATCTAAAATTTAAGCAAAAAACAACTATTACCAATTGCCTCATGCTTCTGAGGTTTTATTTTAGGGTTTTAGTCCTTGAATGCACCACCTGTAACAAAATGGATAAACAGGGTCTTGGCTTCTCTATGTAGTAGCATCTACTTTATGAACAGAATTTCTGTAATTGGGTGTTACACCCTGTTCTCATTTACGGAGGTACTGAAGGCTGTCTAACCCACAGGAAAGCATGTAGGCTTTAGATCCATGGAAGCCTAGACTCAAATCTTGACTTCATATTTACTAACTTCGGCCTGCTATGAGGCTCAATTTAGTCTTACACACACACACACAAAGAACGAAATGTTGAGTTCATAGTACAGTCATGAAGATTAAACGAGCTATGCATATGGCATTTGCAATATTATGTAGCACGTGTTTAATTATCATCGGTTTATTCCTACTACATGGGTTCACTTCAGTCACTTTCTTTCAAGCAGGCCTCTGAATTGCATCTGTTGCCTTTCGTTTAGAACAGAACATATGGAAAACACAGACTGGGGTGACTACCCATTGCACAAAGCCCCCCAATAGCCTTGTCTATGTGATTCATTTTTTTCTTATAGTAACAGACCCTTTCTTCCTAATCATAGGAGAAACATGTAACCTATGTAAGTCAATAATAGAGCCCCTCTTCTCTGGCTGTTGGAATTGGTCCAAGCCCAACCAGTCAGAATTCTTCCATGAAACTTTTCTCCTTCCAGTTATTAAGAGAAAGTTCTCTGTCCTCTCTAGTCATGTAGTTATAAAGACGAACTACTCGTAGCCACTCTTTCTGCCGTGTGCAGCCTCAGAGCAGGACACGGGCATGTGGGAAGAGAGGACTCTAAGAGATGGAGAGGAAGTTCAGTGGGATTCTAAGACTTGCCTGCCGTGATCCCTGAGGTCAGTTCACCTCTGGCCTTTCCCCAGATTGGTGACTTATGTGAGTAAATTTTTTCCTTAAGCTAGTTTGGGTTATATTTTTATCAAATGCAATTAAAAGAATTCCAATACATTGTCTTTCTGAATGGTGTTGCTTTCTGTCACCTGTTCAAGGTGACTGGTTTCAAAACCTGATCTCTTGGGACCAGCAGATGGCATGATGGTTACTTTTCTAGACTCCCACATGGTTTTCAACAGTTCAAGTCCTAGACCTGGCAGCTTAAAACTCAGGTCAAGCATGTGTGTGTGTGCATGCCCAAAATCCCAGGAGGAGAATGGAGGAGAAGGGACTGCAGTATGGCCATCCCCCCAGAAGGTGATTTCTCACTTTATGTCTCTAGCTCTGACTCTCCGGTGAGAGTTAAAAAAAAAAAAATCCCTGTTATCTTTTCCTCCGTTCTTTGTTGGCACCAAAGGGTTCTGTTTCTGGCCTTTTTTCTCAACACTGATTCCTTTTTTTTGTTTTAAGAGGTTTTTGCTAAAGGGTGCGTGTGCTCTCCAGAAAGACAGAGAGAGACAGAGAAACAGAAAGCGAGAAATCACCCCCCAGGGGGAATGGCTATACCGCAATCCCTTCTCCTCCATTCTCCTCTTGGGATCTTGGGCACACACACACACACACACACACACGTGCCGGGTGTGAGTTTAAGCTACCGGGTCTGGGACTCGAACCATGGTCAACTACATGGGAGTCCAGAGACATAGAATGACACCAACTGCTGGTCCCAACACTGATTCTAAAGTTAAATGTGTAGATTAATCTGACACAGACAGCCTATTAAAGGAGCAAGAGTCAAAAACTTTAGACGCCCATCTATGAGAATAAGCTGAGAAGAAATGAAACCCCGTGTAATATCCAGCATTGTTCAGACATGGACTTCAGATCCCATCAGCTCTGGATTTAGACCCTGCCTCTGTCACTCATTAGTTGTATGGCTTCAGGCAACTTACCTAACTTCTCTGAACTTTAGTCTTTTAACTTAAAAATACATTTTTCAGGGACCAGCAGTTAGCGTAATGGCTACGTCACTGGACTCCCATGTAGTCTACCACGGTTTGCGTCCCAGACCCGGTGGCTTAAACTCACGCCGGGCGCGTGTGTGTGCATGTCCAAAATCCCAAGAGGAAAATGGAAGAGAAGGGATTGCAGCGTGGCCAACCCCCCGGGGGGTGATTTCTCGCTTTTTGTCTCTCTGTCTCTCTCTGTCTTTCTGGCAAGCACACATGCCCTATAGCAAAAACTTCTCAAAAAAAAAAAAAAAAAAAAAAAAAGAAAGAAAACATTTTTCAGGCAGTTTTTGTGTGGATTCAATAAGATATTATAGGTATGATGTCAAACATTGTGCCTGATATTTTGCTGATGCTTAAGTTTATAATATCAATTATTAATAATGATTAAATTTTTTGTAAAATGCCTGAGCCCACCAATCCATTTTAAACTTGTGAAAGATGAGCTACTCAGACTTCATGTGTATCCTGATGTAGGATGAAGTACACCATTCATGAAGTGCTCTTGTCAAAACAAAAGAGGTGAATCCGAATCAAATCAAGCCTTGGAAGCTCATTTATTGGACATAAGGCATGCGACAGAGAAGCCAGCGAAATGAAACTACAAGAAAGCAAAGAGACACATGCAGAATGTAGGCCATAGTAATAGACAGATGCCTTGACTTACACAGTAAATTGATGATGAAGGGAGAAAACATAGGGGGTGGCGGGAGACAGAGAGAGGGAGAGGAGAGGAATGAATTGTGGTTATCCTATTATCTCCCCACATACCCCAGGGGTACTTAAAATAGCCGTGGATTTAGAGCCAGATGACTTGGGTTCATACTTTCCATCAGCTACTGTCACTACAGAAATGGGGGAGACTGGTCAAGGGATGGGAAGGCAAGAGCTACTAAGTTTGAAGTGAGACAATGTAAAAGAAATACATACATAAGATGTTGTATGCATTGTCTCACTTAAGTAGCTGTGCAGAGAGTTACCATAATGCACACCATCTCTCTCCCTGTGCTCAGGCTGCTGCAGGTGTTTCCAGTTTATATGTAGCCTGTTTCTTCCCATCCATTAATTTGTTCATTCAACAAAGTTATACTAGTAATATGTGCTCTGGCTGGAAGCTAGCATAAAGACAGGACAAGTTTCTGCCCCAGGGCGTTCATGGTGCAATGAAAGTGTCATGGGCACATAAAGATATAAAGGTAGAGATGGGACCAGCAGATTGTGTAATGGTTACATCGCTGGACTCCCACGTAGTCGACTTCTGTTTGAGTCCTGGAGCCAGCAGCTTGAAATTCACACTAGGCTTGTGTGTGCATGTGCCCAAAATCCCAAGAAGAGAATAGAGAAGGGATTGTGGCATGGCTATACCCCCTGATGGAGGATAATTTCTTGTTTTCTGTCTCTCTGTCTCTCTGGTGAGTTCACATGCCCTATAGCAAAAATCTCTCAAAAAAAAAAAAAAAGAAAAAGAAAAAGAAAATAAGGAAGAAAAAGAAGAAAGAAAGGCAGAGGCAACAAAACGTGGTCCAGGTTTACACAAGTAGGTACTGTTTCAAAACTAGCTCTGTCACTGGGTTTTGAATTCACATGACTACACTTTGCACCCTTTACACTCTTGCCCTCAGCTCTGGGAGACTGACCTACAGGGACAATTTCAGCGGGCTCTGTGTCCCCTGGCTCCCTACTGGATTTGGCCCCCAGACTCTGGAGACAGAGAAGCTGGCACTAACACTTTCTCCATTCAGGGTTGACTTTGTCCTACAACCTGAGGCCCCTGATCCTCTCAAGGTAGTCTTCTGGATACAATTCTCTCCTTCCCTTCACCCGGTAGTAGTCTGTGAGTGGTAACACTCCTGCCAGCTAGTCCTAGACTACTGCACTGTCCCTTGTGGTTTCCTCACACCTTTTAAATAATCCATTATTAAACTGCTTTTGAAGCAGCCTCCTTTGTGCAAATCATCAGATTCCTTTTGGGACTCTGACTAATCCATAGGGGAATCTTGGGCAAGTCTTAAACTTCTTGAGCCTTTGTTGACTTGTCTGTAAAATGGGATTAAGTATAATCCATCCCTCCTGGTTCTAGGCAACTTCAGTTAAGAAGAATGTTGTGGAATGAAAGAGAACTGGTTGGGATTTAAATCTGACTTTTGCTCTTAAAAGCTGAGTAACCTGAGGCATTTTGTAACTTTACAAGCTAAGGGACATATAGTGATCCCTTTGCAGCTCAGTTCCTTGTGGGTGAAAGGACTAGAGCAAATGTTCAGGGGTAGTTGACTGAGATCTCCAATATGGGAATGAAGCGAAGGAGCCAGACCACTCTGGCTGAGAACTGCCAACCCACGAGGTATAACGACCCCAACAGCTGTTTATGGAAAGGTTAGAGCCAGGACCAAGAGTTTGCATAATGGCTATGTCACTGGACTCCCATTTAGTCAACTGCAGTTCAAATCCCTGACCTAGTGGCTTAAATTCATGCCAGGTGCATATGCACGTGTGCCCAAGACCCTGAGAGGAAAATAGAGGAGAAGGGATTGCACCGTGGCCATCACCCATGGGGAATGATTTCTCACTTTCTGTCTCTTGGTCTCTGTCTTTCTGGCGAGTGCACATGCACTATAGCAAAACCTCTAAGAAAATAAAAAGAAAGGCTAGAGCCCTCTGAAGGGAGAATAAAATTCTTTCAAATAGACATATAATATTGGGAATAAGTTTTCATCTGCACAGCAAAGTGAAGAGAAAACCCTTGGGAAAAGGATTTGAGGAACAGAGGCAGACCGGTGAATTACTCCCAAGGTGGATGCTTACTGGTGTGCAGAGGCTGGTCCCAAGTTGAATCAGAGGTTGGTGCATAATGGATTTCTTGGGAGACCTTAAATATGTTCCCCTGATGTTGGGAACATAAACATCCATGTTTAAGATTGGTCTGGAGAAGACTGAGGGCAGGAGTTCATCAAAGCTGCCCATAAAGGCAGATTACTTGTGTATGCACTTTACAAAAGCAGATGATTGCCAGCTTACACTCAAGGGCATTGGGGTCACCAGGGGGGCAAGAGCTAAGAGAGGTCCCAGGCTAGCCTAGCACATTGCTAAGTCAGGGTCTCTAAAGAATGCACATGTCTTTCCGCCATCTTTCTGTGCCGCCATAATGGTGCGCATGAATGTCCTGGCTGATGCCCTCAAGAGCATCAACAACGCTGAAAAGAGAGGCAAACGCCAGGTTCTTATTAGGCCGTGCTCCAAAGTCCTTGTCCGGTTCCTGACTGTGATGATGAAGCATGGTTCCATTGGCGAATTTGAAATCATTGATGACCACAGAGCTGAAAAAATTGTTGTGAACCTCACTGGCAGGTTAAACAAGTGTGGAGTGATCAGCCCCGGATCTGACGTGCAACTGAAAGATCTAGAGAAATGGCAGAATAATCTGCTCCTGTCACGTCAGTTTGGTTTCATTGTACTGACAACCTCAGCTGGCATCATGGACCATGAAGAAGCAAGACGGAAACACACAGGAGGGAAAATCCTGGGATTCTTTTTCTAGGGATGTAATACACATATACAAATAAAATGCCGCATTGGACTCTGAAAAAAAAAAAAAAAAAGAGTGCGAATAGTGCCACCTGGACTATTATCTGTTGATGATAACATGTATGGTATCCTCAACTGGACTGGTGTGAGGTCTATTCATGTTGAGTAAATTCACTTCACAAGCTAAGTGATGTACAGCGATTCAATGTATAAACTAAATTAGATACACACACACACACACACACACACACACACACATATTTAGTGCCATCTGGAGGAGCCAACATTTTGGATCCTACTATTTCAAAAACTTTCAACACCAGCAGAACTCCACAATCACCATCAGCCACCTGAGTTTTCATCCACCTCACCTTTACAGACTTGGAAAATCCATCAGCAACAAGATGAGTAGAATCGGAAATGGAGCAAGGAGAGTTGAAGAGGGGACGAAGCAATCCAGTGCTTTTACTGGTGCTCGAGCTTCTGGACAAGCCTGAGCTGCACAGAGGGGAGAGGTTTTATATGGATGGGAAATCAAATTTTGATTTTGATTGAACTAGGCTTTTTCATACATGAAAGTGACCAGGGAGCTATAGCCCGTCCTTGATATGCCATCAGGGAGAGAGAAGGCAAATTCAACAAAGTGAGTTTGAAGGTGGTAGGGAGAAAAGTAAAGCTATTTCCTGATCATATCAACTAAATGCAACCTATATCCAACAAATTTCCTCTGTAGAGTACTTGCGAAGAATACCTGAAATAACACAAAGTAGTGCCTGGCATAGCACATCCTAGGAGAGTAGTGCCTACTTACTATTATCGTTAAAGATTTCAGTCTGCACGTTGCACGTGCAAGCTAACACATGAGGTGGTCACATTCCAACAGGGTTAATGTAGAAGGCAGTTGTCTAGTGGGTTTTAAGGACAGGGATCTGTTTTTAGGTGACCTCAGACCCAGAGTGTTCAGAAGGCTAAGAGCAAAACACAAAACACACGTAGAGTCATTCACGGTGATCACTGAACTGAAGTCTGGTACACTCAATGTCTTCAGTTGGTCCCTGGAATATCAGATCAACAAACAGTCTTCGTTTTTAATTTTTTTTTTAAATTTGCCAGAGGGAACGTGCATTCATTGAAGAGAGAGAGAGGGTGAAAGTGAGAAAGTACACCTCCCATGGGGAATGGTCATGCTACAATCCCTTCCCTTCCATCTGCCCCTCCTTTGGGGATTTTAGGTGCACACACACACACACACACACACACACACACACACGTTGCTCAAGGCCTCAGATCGGGACTTGAACCACTCTGTCAGCCATGTGAAATCCAGCCACCTGAACCACCATGCCACAGGCTGGCCCAGTTTTCAAGTTTACTTAAAGCAGTCTAGAAAATATTTTGACTCCAGCTTTTAAACAAGTTTAAACAAGTCCCATCTAACCTGTTGGTTTCTTTCCCAGGAAGCAGTCTACTCACCCATGTCGGTCACAGTTGCCCTTTTTTTTTTTTTTTTGAGAGGTTTTTTCGCTGTAGGGCGCGTGCGCTCGCCAGACAGACAGAGAGAGACATAGAGACAGAAAGCGAGAAATCACCCCCCCAGGGGGGATGGTCACGCCGCAATCCCTTCTCCTCCATTCTCCTCTCGGCATCTTGGGCACGCACGCACACGCGCCCGGCGTGAGTTTTAAACCACTGGGTCCGGGATGCGAACCGTGGTTGACTACGTGGGAGTTCAGCGACATAGCCATTACGCTAACTGCTGGTTCCCATAGCTGCCCTTTCAGAACAAACAAAATCTTCTTACTGAAACCAAAATATACAGCTTCCTCCACTTTTTAAAGGCTTCATCTTTTTTCGTAGTGCTTTTCACAAACTCTGTTATTTAGCAATTCTATTCTTGAAAGGCAAATTGAGGGAGTAAGGCTCACCTGGATTGACTAGATGAGGAAACAGGCTTGGGATGGGTGACTTGTCAAAATTACCAGGTAGGACACTCAAATTGAGCCCTCCTAACACACGAGTCTTTAGAAACACCCACTCCTGGTCTTGCACTCTTCGGGTGGATGTTTCTGGGCCTACCTGTGAGCATACCTTTGTGGTAGTGCTTGGAAGCCAACAAGCTTTCTGTGTAACCAACATTTGTCTTCCTGTCTGCATCCGTGGGGGGTGGGGTATGACTCATACTGTGGAGATTGCACAGGTTCAGAAAGCAGGATGGCATCTGAGTGTTGGCTATGACAAGCCTTATCTACCTCTGTCCCTCACTTTTCCACACCAGCTATGATTGCAGTTCTTTCATTACCTGGGCAAGAAGTGAGATCACGTAAGCATGAAAAAAGGGATTTTTTTTTTTTAATATTACATCTCTGATTTTTGCTTAAAATACATTGCATGTAGTTTACAGAGTGTGTTACTAAGTCTTCCTGGTTAGTGGTTCTTAACATTTTGGGGGACATATGCAACTATGAGAATCTGCTGGAAGTTATCCAAAAAAATTCCCAGATAAAAAACTCATGGAAGACATAGATAAAAAATTATGCATAAATAAATATCAGAAAGCTCTTGAACGCTCCCCATAGAATTTTTCACGTATCAATGGACTGCCACTTCACCCTGTCGAAGTCGTACCTCCTTCTCCAGCACTCATGGCAAGAACCAGAGGATCAAGGAATCTACAGTTGGCTCTCATTTACGGAGTGTAGGAGGAGAGGAAATAAGGCCATTTGGGTGGACGTATTATTGAAAGGTATGGTATATAAAATTCTTAAGCATACTTATTCCCTGTGTATTTCACCAGAACATAAAGCAAAGTTTACTAATTCTAAGCATTCTACGTAAGTTTTTTTTAAACCCATCCTAGATTCATGATTGTGTTCATATTAATAGTAGATTATCACAATATGCATGGACAGAGTAGCTCTTGTCATCTATTTTGTAAAAAATATTTTGGAAGACATTTAACAAATATATAAAGGAAAGTTGCAATTTGCTTATATTTCATGGCTCTTAATTCCAGCATCCTCCTTCCTCCTCTATTATCCAAGTGGCACAGGAAGGTGGCAAGTACATCTTGGGAGCACAGTAAACACAGGTTAAGGCGAGTTCCTGGGGCCAGCAGACAGCATGACAGTTATGTCACTGGACTCCCACATGGACCCACTGTGGTTTAAGTCTCAGACCTGGTGGCTTGAAAATCATGCTGGGTGCGTGTGCATGTGTGCCCAGAATCCCAGGAGGAGAATGAAGGAGAATGGATTACAGTATGGTCATCCCCACAAGAGGTGGTTTCTCACATTCCCTCTCACTGTTTCTGTCTCTCTGTCTCTTCAGCAAGTGCATGTGCCCTAAGGCAAAAACTTCTTAAAAAAAAAAGAAAGAAAAGAAGAGAGGAGAAGAGAATAAGGAAGAAGAAAAGGAAAGAAAAAAGGAAAAGGAAAGAAAACAGAAAAGGAGAGCTCCTTTCTGTGGGCTCCTTGTCAAGCCATGGATGAATATCAGGTAGGGAGCTAGCACTGAGCGTGGAGTTAGTCCACCATTCTCCCTATTAAATGCCATCTTAACTGAATTACAACTAACATAGTTTTGGGGGAAGTGAATGGGGGGAGATATAGAGATGAGAGGAAAAAGTATGGGCTTGTAATAGTGACAACAATGAAAGCAAAGATTCTTTTATGAACTAAAGAAAGTTGACTGTCAAAAGAAGATAAAACCTCAACCAACCTCAAGGTGAACTATGTAAGCACCCAGCTCATGGCCCAGAGACACTGGCTTAGGAGGGATCAGCAAATCCCTACAGTGAGAGCTTTTATTTCTGAGAGAAGGTGGTGAGGTGGCTTTTAAACCTTCCTCTATAACAGTTATGAGTAGGAGAGAGTGAGCCTGCCCCATCGTGTTAGTTTAATAACAGAGGTCACCTTGCCACCTGAACAGCATTCTCATCTGCTCTTTTCCTAAGTGGAATGCCTAATAACGGTGTGTTGCTTAGAAGAAGCTGTCTG